>CM064873.1:22980331-24301594 GCA_032719365.1 Prinsepia uniflora
AAATGTTGTTTTATAGACCAAAATGGAATCAAAAGTCGGGCGTTTTCCCCCTCTATGAATTATGAGAAATAGAAAGCACAAAGGGTTTAGAGAAAATTACTCTGAAATCTCCAGAAAGTTCAGATTTGAGATCATCAATGAGGGATTTATGGTAAAGTTGCTGATAAGTGTCTTTGATTTTCCTCCTGTGGTTTGCATCCCTGTGTCCTAATACCCATATCACAGCGTCTTCGTCCGTCCCTAATCCTAAATCCATTTAAAAGAACTTAAGAATATATCGAAAGACAAAGATTCATTCATGAATGAATTGCAGAATCAAATTCATTCATAATTCAACTCAAAAATTTCAAACAACATAACATTCAAATGACAATTGGCATAGTTTCTTTAATCCACCTAAAATCATTGCAAGCTCTGAAAAAAAAGGAAGAAAAAACGTGTATAGCTAGTAACTACATACATGTTGCCCGTACAAACAATTCAGAAGTGATATGAAAATTTCAAAACATAATGACAAATAGTCAAATTTTTTATAAAATTATTATAATCAGTTTCAGGCTTCAGCCATTTCCTGTTTTGAAGCAAAAAAATCAGAGAATCAGAACATACAAATTCAGCCAATTCACCATGATGAAATCGAAATAATCCATCGAAATTCAGAAAGAAAATCAGAAACCTCACACTTGAACATTGACCCATGAAGCAACATTGAACAACACACTCAAAGCCACGGACTTTTTGAATGAAATCTTCATAATTCAACCATGGGTGAGAGTGAGAATGAGAGTGAGAGTGAGAGGGAAGAAAAATAAAACCTTTAAAGGCTTTTTTGAGCCTCTCACAGTCTTGTTCTGGAGGAGGAACAGGTTCTGGTATTTTGAGAGTAGCCATTGATGAGGTGAGCTTGTAATCGTCCTCTAAAAATGAAAGTCCAGCCGAAGATTTTCGTTTGTGCACTGAGTTACAAAGTCTGCCAAACAAAGTGCTCATTTTAGCCGTTTCTTTCTCTTTCAGTTGTTTTTCCCTCTTCGTCTGCCTCAACCTTCGTTGGAATGGAATCAACGATTTTGTATCGTCATACCTTCAAATTTACAAATTTACCCCTAATTTTATATTTTTAATTTACCACGCCACCTCTAATTTACAATAAAATAGTTCTTTTTAGCTATATTATAAAATTGTTTTAACAAAGGATTGAAAAACACATCATCGTTCTACCATTTCATCAATAATATAAGGCTACTTATTCATAAATAATAATAATAATAATAATAATATAACGGTATTTTTCTTCATTTTATATTTGAATAATTGAATTAATAATATATAAATAGTTATATCACAATAAACTGTATATTTATATTTTTTATTTAACGTAAATTGCCTCTCTCTCTCTCTCTCTATATATATATATATACATAAAATATTCATTTAAATAAAATCCAACAAAATAATTTATGGTAAGTTTCTCTCTCAAGACTTAGATGGAGCCACAATAAGAAATAGGGCAATGTTAGCGGAGAAGTCCCTGGTTTTTGTTTTTGTCCAAAATACATAATGCATCATGTAATTTGTGATTTTGAGACAGACCACAAACTTTGTCTAAATTCATAGTTTCAAACCATTTTGAGTGTGAAGCATCCATATCAGTTGTTTCATTATCATAATTAATTCATAGAGAGCGTCCATGAATATTAAAAATTGCCTTTTCTATTCAACATTATAACAGCTGTTTTGAATTTTGATGGGGATATAAAGTCTTGCCTTAAAACATATCAATTTGAATGCATTAACTCACGTATTTTCTACATTAATTGTCATAAAATTAAAGTTACTTCAGTGGTTCTTGGTTCTACTAAATACTCAACAGACCGTCTTTAATGTTAATTCAGTTAATTTTTCTGCTAAAATCAAAGCAATAATATCAAATTAATCTAATTTCTAGTGTTTAATTATCAAGTGAAACTAACAAATACAATTCAAATTTTAAAAACATATATATATATATATATAAGCAAATCATAATAAAATGGACGTGCCTTTTTTATTTGTTATACTAGAGAGATTGCAAGGGGAATAATGTCAATCTAGCTCTTTACTAATATCAAACTCAAAATCATCCACGGAAAAGGTTTATCATAAGAGCCTAGCCTAGTATATAAGTGAATCTTAAATTATTATTATTATGTTTTTATCTTTCAATTTGTTTACATTTTTTTAATTTATTATAAACTAGAAATTGGATGATTGGCAGTACTCTCTTTCATTTTAATGAAAAAGTCAATGGAATTAATATTGCGGACTAAATTGAATTGTAAAAGAAAAATACGTGGATAATATTGTTTGAATTGAGAATAATACATGCTATTGATGATAAAATCCTACCGTTTAGAGTGAAGATATCAATGAATTTAGAGCGAAGATATCAAAGGCGGAGAAGGTGTCAAAATTATTTACCCATAATATAATAAAATAAAATAAATAAATAAATAGAAACGTAAGATGTGCCATTGTAATAATTAATAATTCAGCCTGCTGTTGTTGTACATAAATCAATACAAGAAGGGAGGAAGAAAATAATTGGAAGGCAAGCTATGAAGAAGAAGGAGACAAATCGATAAGACTTGAGGAAAGCATGCATCAATGTCAATGTCATATCACTGCCAAGCTGGGTATATGATCCATCCATTACCACCGACAGTATCCCACAAACTAAGATGTATAACAATAATAATGAACATTACAAACCGAGGGACGGATCAAAAAATTTAAAATCAGATGGACTAAATTTTTCATATAAATTGATTAAGAAGATAGAAAATTCTACGAATTAAATTGTCACGCGAATTTCATTTATAATATATATATATAATTAGGGAAACATAATGAGTCTTAACCCTTATATTGTGTCTAATACATAAAAGAAATTATTTAGCTAATAAAAAATAAAAAATAGTAATGAAAAACTAAACATGTAATGTAAACACATATAAAACTACATGAGTTGCACTCTTCGAGTCTTTATAAAGTTATAATCACCAGTCATTTACTTATTATTGACATTATCAACAAATTCTCTTTCAATGTGCCTTATCATACAATCAGTAAGAAACTCCTCGGCCATCTTGTTTCGAAATCAATTTTTGATAGGTTTCATATATGAAAATGCTCGTTCAGTTGTTGCTATAGAAATAGGAAGAGTCAATACCAAACGAATCAATCTAGCAACCAAGTAATAGGTTTGTGCTAATCTTGTTTTAATTAAGCTCCCAAATAATTTGGAAATTGAATCAAGATTCTTGAAGGTTGGATTGTGATCCATATCACTTTTATAAAAGAGTAATTGTTGATTTAATACCTGCACCTTAGTTATAGTGAAATCTTCATAATAAAATTTCCTTGCAAGACTGCATATACTATCAATGTCAAAATGCTTGAAATTATTACTAACATCCAATGTTGAACACTTAACTTTCTCTTCAAACCACCCAAGACCTAATTAGTACATAGGGAAATAATGAGTTGAGTTAATTTGTTTTACTCTGACTAAACTATGGAATTAGTACTTTGGGGTGGGGTAGGGAGTCACCTGGGATGCAGCCCAAGTTACCCTGCCTTACAATCCGTCCCTGACAAAGAACCAAGGAAAATTGGTCGAAACATGGAGACCAGAATACTAGGTTTTTCCATCAAAAAGCCTAGGAACAAAGCAGGAAGAACACCGTATGAGGGTTGTATGATACTCATTGTGTTTTGGTCGTGGACGATCAAGGTATGAAGGCAATTGTTGTTAATTATTTTGATGCTCTCTTTACTTCTCAGGACACAAATGTTATGAACGTTGTTTTAGATGCTAACAGTCCACAGGTAACTTGTCAGGACCCAACCCTCCTCGATTAGGACCCGATTCATCTAGCACGATATTGTCCCTTATGGGCCTCCTCTCCCTCATGGTTTTGTTTTCGGGACCTCACGGTGCAACTTCATAGTGGGTCACCCATCATGGAATTGCACCAGCCTCAACTCGCTTAACTTTGGAGTTTCAACCGAACTCAAAGCCATTGAACTCCCAAAAAGCCTCGTATAGATCAGTGTTAGGAAGCGACCCACACTAGCTCAGCCCTACAGGGTTTTGTTCTCGGGAGCTCACGGTGTAACTTCCTAGTGGGTCACCCATCATGGGATTGCACTAGCCTCCACTCGCTTAACTTTGAAGTTCCCTCGGAATCCAAAACTAGTGAGCTCCCAACAGGTCTCGTGCTAGATAAGTGTGTGCCTATATGTCAGGACCCGTCCTCAATTCCCCCAGGATTAACGAGGAACGATCCTGATCCCGTCTGACACGAAGTGTCAGACAAGGGAAATTTCCAACCTTTGCCCTCTCAGGCTATCAGAGTATGTCAGGATCCGGAAGAGGTATGTGATATCTCGGTCTCAGCTACAGTCCACACCATATCCAACCTGAAGGGTATTAAAAATAGAAAGACTGTGAGTGGATAAAAAGTAATAAGTTTTAGAAATACATTTTATAAAGACCTTTATACCCTTCACTAAAAAGCATGCATGCATAGTAAAACCATTTATCCAATCACATATGTTTAAACAACCATATTTAGGGTCACAGCCCCAAGTTCCGTAAATACAAGTCACACGGGCTCCTGCCCAAAACCATTTACAGAAAACCAGAACATAGTAAACATATGTGGGATCTCAGCCCAAATCCATTTATCATCATAAAACATAATTTCCCAAAACAATTGAAATCATGTTTATCCATTATATTTCATATCACCGAACCTGTACGGTATATAGAGCTACGTGCATGCTAACCCGGGTCTCAAACCTAAGTCTCTCCAGGGTCCACCCAGGTCAATGTCCGTAGATCAATGACCCTCCTTGGAGGTAACGAACCATGCCCATCCTAAGAGTAAGGAACCCAACTGGGGGGCGACTCCACTCAGTCAGTGCTCCGTGACTACTTCGGGGTCCACCTAGGCCAACGACCCTCCCTGGAGGAGACAATCATATATAAAGGATGGCATATGAAAAACCTTTGAAATCATTCTTTAAACCTTTCAAGGATTCATGCCCGGCCCTATAAGCCGTCATGAACCATAAAATCCATTTCAAGGGTTCATGCTGGTTCCCATAAACCGTCATGAACCATAAATCCATTTCAAGGGTTCATGCCGGTTCCCATAAACCGTCATGAACCATAAAAACCATTTGTAACACATAGCTGGGCCCTAGGCCCGAATCTACATACAAACTGGACCTCTGGTCCGAATCGTAAACCAACTGAGCCTCCGGCCCGATGCCTTGTTAAATCAAAACGACCACAAGTCCGAGAGTTCATGAATCAAATGGGTTTCGAACCTGAGTTTACCATTTCAAATCCAAAACCATTTCATGAAATCATATCCAAAACCATAAGTACGGAAAATCAGTGCAAAATCGGAAAACCTCGAATTATGTGCAAGCACGTAAATTGCCTCGTAAAGCGTGAAATCATATAATTCACCAATTTCCAAATCAATATCATAGAATCACAATCATGATCCATATAAAACATTTATGCATGCATCACAGTTTAGAAATCAACGTCCACTCACAGACCGTCCTATGCCACCACCTCGGTTTGCGTGTCGTAAGCGTCACCGGGCAAATCATCATCACAAGGACTCCTAAACCTGTCCAAATCAATCTAGAGGGTTACTAACTACCTTATTAACCTCTCATTGAAGCCCCGTAATTTTCCTGAATTTTTAACTATTTTTAATTCCGATCCGAAATCTTCTGATGCCCCGAACATTATCGAGACGGTGTCCGATCGACACGAAACTAGTCCCAAAATGTTCGTTACATCGAATAGAAGATTTCACGTGTTGAACACTTCCCCCAAAACTCCCCCATGTGTCCACACGCGCCCCTAGAAGAGCACTGCGTGTGGGCTCACGCGCCTGAGTATTGTAGCATCATCTCTTTCCTCTGGCCGGTTCAGACCAGCCGGTTCGGTCTATTTTCTGTAACTGGACCGGAATGATCAGTCCAGGGTTCTATACTCCTCATTTTGGTCCGTTTCAATCCCTAATTAATCCTATAATCTTCCTAACATCCATATGAATCTAAATATATAAATTAGAACCTCAAAAACATATAAAAACCATTAAACCGATTTTTCTCTTTTCGGTCCAAAATTCTCGATCAGCCTCCACGGGGTCTCAGCCATTAAACCCCATTAAAACCTTCTCTATACCTCCTAAGTGACTCAACAAACCCATTGTAATCATTAAAAACCAAGCCTAACGTCACAATTCAAAAATCAAAGGAAAAAGGCTAAACCGATTACCTCTCGGGTTTGCCTCCTCCAAGCCGCCTTCCACGGCGGTTCTGGCCGTCCACCATCATCATCCTACCCTCTCTTCACTCTCTGGTCTCAGTCATGGTCGAATGGGAAGGGTTGGATTGGTTTGGGTTCAAGGTTTTGGAATGAGATCGGGTGGGATGAAAAACAAAGGAATGAACTGATATGCATGAAGGGAAATTGGTGTCCATTGGATGGGTGACACTTGTCACTCATCCATTGGGCCTTGGAAAAAATATCTGGGCCCACTAGAATCCAAAAGTTAACTCGTCTCGTAATTCATGCAATAGTACCCTTGAGCTTCCGTGAACCGTAATTTCGTCGTCGAACGTCCGAATTCGATGTGCCGCCCCTCTATGGATTTGTATCATCCCGATCTACGTAATGGCCCTCGGCCCTAGGCCATCGGACATCCCAGGTCAAAATTTAACTATTTTCCCCTTTTAACTAAAATTACCAAAATGCCCTTAAACTTCCGAACGTCATAACTTCTTCCTCAAATGTCAGAATTGAACGTGCCACTTGTCTATGAACTCGTGACGTCACAAACTACGTCACGGTCATCGGTCAAAGTCCATTTGACTTCCAGAATGAAAAGTCAACGTTTTACCCACGACTAGGGGCAAAACGGTCATTTTGCATTGTTCGTCCGATTTCGCTCAACTAATCGCAGATTAACCTCACTAATCGTGATTAGTCACTAATCTAATCCTAGAATTTGGGACGGGTCGTTACAACCTTCCCTCCTTAATTAATTTCGTCCTCGAAATTCCAGCCGACCTAATTCCAACCGTTCTTCCTTCCTTAATTAGTTCCGTTCTCGAAACTCCAACTATCTTAGTTCCACAACCACCTCATGGAAAGTACAATTGGCCTCGCAACACGTGTACACTAGTACACCCATTAGCCAACCTAACACTTGTCTGCAACCAGGCGTACCACTAATACTCACGTCGTATCGACTACATTCGACCACGTCGAATGACAATAATCGTACATTTCGAACTGACACCACTTGTCAGATCTACCATTTCGTTGATACAACCAACTCAACGGTTCCATTTCTCAATCACCAATCTATCCTGACGCCTGCTCCTACTGGGAGTCATCAGACCTCACACAAGGATCCACGTTAACACATCCGATAAACTGTCACCACTTGATAGTTGCCAGTTGAAAACTAACACGGTACTCACTTGTGGTTACACCGACCACCAATTTACTCAACCCGAGTAAACACTTACCAACATTTCACTCGCTCTGTGTGTAACTGGACCAACTAGAAATACCATGACCCAATGCACTGTATTCGATGTCCAGTTCACGTCCTCGACTAATCCAATGGTATCGGAACTAAGCCGACTACCAACACGCTCACTAACGTACCCATGGTATAATCTATATACCGTCACCAGGCATCACAAGTCTGCCCAGTATCGTACCTCGAACAATGTACAAGGTATGTACATCTATCCATCAATCAGACTACAACCACAACACCAACGACGACAATAAAAACAACAACGACAACACGATGACCTAGGTGGTAGTCAAACACGTTTCAATTCTGGAGTCCATCTGTCCAATCCAGTACTAGACAAATCAAAACTACTAGACAAATCAAAACTCCGACCCATCATCCATTTCCAAATCTGAATCCGAAATCATCATTCCGTAAACTAGTATTAGGAATGACCATTCCGAACCCAAATCAATAAATCCACTTTCAAGTTCCAAAATCGAATCCTGAATCGTCACCCAGAAATTCGATTCCAAAACCCGAAATCTCGTTCACGTCTACCGAGACGTACTATATCTGAACCTATCGGATACCTGTTCAAAAGATTACCACAATACAATCGATTGACTTCATAGGGAAGCCAATCCCAATATCAACACATCTCTAAGGCTGACAAAAGTTGACCCCGTCGGACACCTACTCGTCCGAGTAATATACCATACGGGATTTACTTCGAAAAGAAGTTCAGTCCCAATATGCTCAACTCAAACATCCAAGTAAGAGTGATAAACTCCCCACCTATCTGGATCATCAAAATCACGATCCAGATCCATCACTACGTCAACCGACTATAGACGTCACGATCCTCGATCGTCACGACGTCCAAAGTCCACAACATCATAATCTCGATCCACATTGCGAATCCTAGGTGGATCCACACAGTTTAACTACCAGATTTCAAACCATAGGGTCCTACACCCTCCTGAATCCTTCGTCAGTCACATCACTCCTTAACCAATTTCCACATTTAAAGAGATCAGTCAACGACGATACACGCCGAGACTGTGGGTCCTCTCCCGTTACTTCGTATCGATCCTTGTCCTTCCACCTAGGAAAATCCAAGGATGATCCAACACGATGACATCAAAACTCATCCTACGTGAATGCAAACAAACTCGCTGCACTCACCAAGCTATGTAAACCAACATCATCTGCCACGGTAGAACCTGAGAAGTCACCCACAATGAATTTGATATACTCATTACCAATGCAGAAAACCCGCATTCCTCTCGTCACTTCAATTACAACCTTTCGCGATTCCAAAGCTCCAACGATGTCGAAACCAACACACTCAGACATCATCCACGTGTCCCCTTTTTGACTGTTTACGGACACATGCCCATTACGACCATCTAGGTAGGTACACTCATTCCGAGTGGAATTCACGCAACTCAAGGTTAAACCTTGTATACAATTTACGGATGTGCATAAACGGCCTCCAATACTCGTATCTCGTACCACGAGTCTCAACTACTACTAGATCCTATCCAGTCCATCATTATCCGTGATCCACTCCCGAACCACAGATACCGAAAAAATGCCCATCTCGACGGAGTCATATCCCGACTCGTGAATCACCGTCATCACAATGACCGGCACCAATACTAGCACCAGTATCATCACTATCACCAACACTAGTACCACCACTGTCACTATCACCAACATCACCTATCAGCATCAGCACAGAGTGTGCGACTCAGACAACCCTGGATCTCCGCTCATACTAAGCGACGATCCCTTACCTCTGCTCGTATTGTAGAAACTCTGCCTCCGTCGTATCCAAAAACTCTAGGTACAGTCACCCTGACAACTCATACGAGAAAAAAGGAAACGTTCCCTGAACGTCCCCGATTCCCAACAACCTAAACTACAACCACTCTTTGTAGTAGTGCCTACCACAGACTCGTGCAGACCTAACCACTAGACATCACAATCGAGACTCTGCATCCAACGGAATCAACCGCTCGTACCAACTACTCTGTATCCCCGCTCTAGGATTCCATCGACAAGTACCAACCCTGGTAACTTGTCCAACCAATCTCTAACCTGTCGTAACTCGACTAAACCAATATCGTCTACCAGGTCATCCATGGCCTTAGTTGCACCAACTATCCAACACAACTAAAGTAGTACGACAACCAACTAGGTCTAATCATTCAACATAACCTCGACTGCATAGTGCAGTCCCATCACTAAAGCCGACATGACTAGACCGAAACATGACGAACATGTCCGAACATGACCGCACATGACCAACCTACGGTCTCATCTCCAAAAAGTCGTCAGAGTCAAACCACTCACCAACTCACATTTTCGAACCATACACCTACCTTAGGGTTTCACACTCACACTCTAGGGTGGGTTCCACTGAACCCAACTGCTAACTACCACTGTTAACCACCAACTGCTATCTGCAGTATAATCCACAATCTGACCGACTCCACGATCTTGACATCGTAAAGACGTCAATCCAATCCTACCGTCAATCCAACTAGGATTCCTCGAATCCGACTGCGAACTGCCAGGAGCAATAAATCCATTTAACTCAACAATATCCAACCATCAATGGTCACAACACCAAACTGTCGTTAAATCGATCCTACGACATCGTGAAAACGATCCCAACTAACCGTCACACGATCAAAACTCTCAAGTACGAATACGTTAATCCTTCCGTAGGATTCCACACTGCCAACCTCGACAGAACTATGGCAACCCCGGCATCGAGTTCCGAACCAAAACGTTCCACGATTCAATCCTACTAACTATCGTACCGACACCCCAACTATCAGGTTGATAGCGAACTGTAGTCCATTGAGATATCACATCCTCGACCTGCGTACGGAGTATCGAGCAAAATACACTCTGGAATTCAGAGTAACATGAGAAAACCATGCTCTGATAAGCAATCCTATGCTCTGATACGAGCTAGCCGAGCTCTGATACCACCTTTCAGGACCCGTCCTCAATCCCCCCGGAATTAACGAGAAACGACCCTGATCCCGTCTGACACGAAGTGTCAAACAAGGAAAATTTCCAACCTTTGCCTTCTCGGGCTATCAGAGTACGCCAGGATCCGAAAGAGCTATATGATATCTCGGTGACAGGACCCATCCCAATCCCCCCGGGATTAACGGGGGATGACCCTACTCCCGTCTGACACGGAGTGTCAGACAAGGGATACTTCCGACCTTTGCCCTCCCGGGCTATCAGAGTACGCCAGGATCCGGAGGAGGTATGTGATATCTCGATCTCTGCTACAGTCCACACTGTATCCAACCTGAAGGGTATTAAAAACAGAAAGACTGTGAGTGGACAAAAAAAAAGATTTTATAAAAACATATTTCATAAAGAAGACCTTTATACCCTCCACTAAAAAGCATGCATGCATAGTAAAACCCTTTATTCAAACACATATGTTAAAACATCCATAATTAGGGTCACAACCCCAATTTCGGTAAATACAAGTTACACGCGCTCCTTCCCAAAACCATTTATAGAAAACCATAACACAATGAACATATGTGGGATCTCAGCCCAAATCCATTTATCATTATAAACACAATTTCCCAAAATCAATTGAAATCATGTTTATCCCTTATATTCATATCCAGAACCTGTCACGGTAAAATAGAGCTACACGTGTGCTAACCGGGGTCTCAAACCCAAGTCTCTCCAGGGTCCACCCAGGTCAATGTCCGTAGATCAATGACCCTCCCTGGAGGTAACGAACCATGCCCATCCTGAGAGTAAGGAACCCAACTGGGGGGCGACTCCACACAGTCAGTGCTCCGTGACTACTCCGGGGTCCACCCAGGCCAACGACCCTCCCCGGAGGAGACAATCATATATAAATGATGGAATATGAAAAACCTTTTGAACCATAAAATCTTTCTAGGATTCATGCCCGGCCCCTCATAAACCGTCATGAACCATAAAATCCTTTCATGGGTTCATGCCGGTTCCCATAAACCGTCATGACCCGTAAATCCATTTCAAGGGTTCATGCCGGTTCCCATAAACCGTCATGAACCATAAAAACCATTTGTAATACATAACTGGGCCCTAGGCCCGAATCCACATAGAACCTGGACCCCCGATCCGAATCGTAAACCAATTGGGCCTCCGGCCCGATTCAGTAAATCAAATGGACCTCAAGTCCGAGAATTACCTTTTCAAATCCAAAATCATTTCATGAAATCATATCCGAAACCACAAGAATGGAAAATCAGTGTAAAATCGAAAAACCTCGATTTACGTGCAAGCACGTAAATCGCCTCGAAATACGTGAAACCATATAATTCACAAGCATCCAAATGCACTCATGGCATCACAAAAAAGTATTTAAAACATATAATAAACAGTTATGCATGCACCAATTTAGAAAACAAGGTCCACTCACAGACCGTCCGAAGTCGCGCCTCGATACGCGTGCCATACGGCTCCCCGAGCCGATCACCGTCACCGGGACTTCCAAACCTGTCCAAATTAATTTAGAGGGTTACTAACTACTTATATAACCCCTTACTAAAGCCCCGTAATTTTCCGGAATTTCTAACTATTTTTAAAACCGAACCTAAACCTTCTGATGCCCCGAAACATATCGAGACGGTGTCCGATCGACTCGAAACCAGTCCCAAAATATTCGTTATATCGAATAGATGATTTCGTATGTTGAACACATCCCCAAATTCTCCCCCATGCGCCCGAACGCGCCACCTGAAGTGGCTGCACGTGGGAGCCACGCGCCTGTGAACAGTGCTTCTCCTACCTCGGTTAGACCGGTCCGAACCGGTCTGGTCCGGTTTTTCTTGCAACTTGGACCGGCGTGACCGGTCCAAGTCTCCTTCTCCCTCATTTTCGGTCTGTTTGCTTCCATTCCAATTCCTAAATTCCTCTTTTAATCTTTCCTATCAATCCTAATTAACTAAACAACCTAAAACCTTCGAAATCCGACCGGTCCAATTTGAACCTCACGGTTCGATTTTTCCCGATCAGCCTACACGGCTGCTCAGCCCAAACCGCCACCCAAAACCCTCTTAAAACCTTCCTAGCATCCTAATAATCATTCCCTAATCATTCAAAACCAACCATAACATCAAAATGGGAAAATGGATTGAAAATGGTTTAATCGATACCTTTAGGGTTTTGGGCCTCCGCCGTGCACGGCAGCGCCGTCCTGGCCGGCCACCACCTCCAGTCATCCTCCCCCACTCTCTGGTCCTCTCGGTTCATGATCAAATAGGGTTGGAGGGTTGGATTTGGGGAGAATGGATGGATCGGTTTGCTTGGGAATAAGGAAAATGAAAATGCACGGGAAGGTTGGATGCATGAATGTGGGATGGTAACCAGTGGATGGGTGACACTTGTCACTCATCCATTGGGTCCCCATAAAATATCTGGGCCCCACTAAGTCCAAAAGTGCAACCGTCTCGTAATTCGTGCAATAGTACGTTCGAATTTCCTTGAACCGTAACTTCGCCGTCGAACGTCCGAATTCGACGTGCCACCTGTCTATGGATTCGTATCGTCCTTATCTACGTAACGGTCTTTGGCCCTCGGCCATCGGACCTCCGATCAAAAAGTCAACTATTTGCCCCTTTTAACTAAAATTACCAAAATGCCCCTAAACTTCCCAACGTCATAACTTCTACTATGAACGTCGGAATTGAACGTGCCATCTGTCTACGAACTCGTGACGTCACGAACTACGTCACGGTCATCGGTCAAAGTCCGTTTGACCGCCCGAATGAAAAGTCAACATTTTGCCACCATCATGGGCAAAACGGTCATTTTGCATCGTTCGTCCGATTTCGCTCTACTAAGCACGGATTAGCCTCACTAATCTTGATTAGTCACTAATATAATCATGAAATTTGGGACGGGTCGTTACAACCTTCCCTCCTTAATTAATTTCGTCCTCGAAATTTCAACCGACCTAAATCCAACCGATCTTCCCTCCTTAATTTAGTTCTGTTCTCGAAACTCCAACTATACTGATTCCACAACCACCTCGTGGAAATAATTCGATCTCACAACACGTGTACACTCGTACACCCACTAGTCAACATAAACTTCGTCTGCTACCAGACGTACCACTACCGCTCACGTCGCATGTAACAACCCGTCTCGAGAGCCGGGATTAAGATAGTGATTAAGGTGGGATTAGTGAGGTTTATTGGTGGTTAGGTGGTCCCGATAGGTCCGTAAGTTTAGAATGACGATTTTGCCCCTAACTTGGGCAAAAATGTTGACTTTAGTTCGGGTGGTCGGATGGACTTTGACCGGTGATCAGGACGTAGTTTAGGACGTCACGAATCCATAGGCAGGTGGCACGCTCGATTCCGACATTCGAGGAGGAAGTTATGATGTTCGGAAGGTGGAGGGCATAATCGTAATTTGGGTAAATTAGGGGGGAAGAGTTGACTTTTTGTGTAATCGGGTTTAGGTATGTTGACCTAGGATGGTTAGATAGTTCTTGTCGTCCTGAGTTTGATGACAGGTGGCACGTATTCATAGGACGTACGGTGTGGGAGTTACGGGTCTAGGAAGTCAGTGGCATAACCGTAAATTTGAGTTAAAAAGAAGGGTAATTTGGCCTTTTGGTTATCTGGGATTTGTGCACAGAGAGGGTAAAATGGATGGCTGAGATTGGGCCAGATGGTGAGGGCATGGGCAGATTGGTGACATGTGGCAAGTGTGTAGTGGGTTCTACACACTTGTGCACGGGTCCAATTATTTTGGGACTTAAATCGTGGAAGTGTGTGTGTGTGTTCTTCCACCAGAGTGAAACAGAGGGAGAAATTGAGAGAAATGGAGAAGGTAAACGTGTAGGTTGGTGAGTCTGGTGAGTTGTGAGGGTGAAAGGAAGAAGAAAGGAGGTTGATAATCGAGTTTGGGACCGAGATCGTGCACGGAGACACGGTGGTTGGCGAGGCTGAGTTCTCTGGTTAAACAGAGAGACGGTGAGACAGAGACGGTGGTTGTGCCGTGAGGTGGCTCAATTCAAGTCAAGAGGAGGCTGGGACGAGTGCAGAGGACTTGTTGGACACCGTGGTACACGGCTGAGCTTACGACGGCGACAGGAGGACAAGTAAATCCTCACCCCCGTTTCTTTGCTCTGTTTTGTCGTTTGGATTCAGAAGCTAAGTCGTGGACCTAGGGCTAGAGTCGAGAGATCTGGAGGTTAGGGTGAGACTCCTGGGGGTCCTAGGAATCGTTTGAGTGTGTTGCCGTGACGGGGAGTGCACGGTGGCGGTTGGCACGACAAGAGTACCTGTGTGCTCTGTTTTGCCGTGATGTTCAAATGGGAAGTCGTGACGTGTGGGGTTGAGTCGACGGTCAAGGTGAGTCGGGTTAGGCTTAGAGAGGTCCAGGGAAGAGTTTGGAGTAGCCACCGTGACGGGGGGTGACCTGGGTGGCCGGAGTAGTAGACAGAGGATGGTACGGGTTTTCTTTCGAGTTCCAGTCGACAAGTACGGGGCTGTGTCGAGGTGATTGGAGTTGGGGAAAAGATAGCCTAGGACTGGACGATTAGAATGGTGAAGAAAGGGAGGGAAATAGTGCAGGCACGGCGGTGAACCGCTGACGCCGGTTCAAGTTGCAGACTACTGTGCTGAATCGGGTCTGCTCGAGGTTGAAGGTGCACTGTAGCAGGCGCATGAGGGCCACGCGCAGCCACTTTGGGCGGCGCGTGGGGGCTCGTGCGGCGGCGATGGGGAAAAAGGTCAACATGGTTTTTGGTCCAGGAGTTGTGTTGAGTTCAATGGAAGTGGTTTCGGGTTGTGCGGACGTCGAATCGAAGTAGTTTCGCGAGGGTGAAGGTTTAGGGTCCCGGGTTATTACGCTTTCGATTTGGGGATTTTTGAGGGAAATTAGGTGGATACTCGTGGACGTGTTAGTGACGTAATTTGGTGGTTGTTGACAGGATCGGGATTTCCCGAGGAAGCCGAGGAACGTGCAGGACGTTCGGGACACGATTGAGGGCTCGGTACTGTGAGTGGACCCTTTCCTTAAACTCGAACATGCATAACGGTTTTCTATACTTGTTTTATATATGTGATTTCATGATTGTTGGATTTATGATGTGATTTTACATAATTGCACATTTTTCAAGAAAATACGGTATTTGGCACGTTTTACGATAAAAGGTCGATTTCTGATTAGAATGTTATAGTTTTGGAATTTTCAAATGATAAATGATTTCAATGATTATAAAGGGATCTTGGAACATGATTTCGATGATCAAGGTTTTCGGTTTTCGAATCGAATTTCGTAAAGCGGAACTTGGTTTTAAGGTTGAAAAGTGGATTCCGGATTTGGGTTCGGAATGACGGTACGGGATGCTGGAAGGGCATCGGACCGGTGATTCCGGATTCGGGTTTGGATGTGGGATGATAAATGGTTTTCAAATGGTTTGGATTGGATTTGCTGGATCTGGTTATTGGGTTTAAAGACCCTGATATTGATTGACGGGGGACGGGCCCGGATTGAGTTTAAAGACTCGGGAGTTTAAAGACTCGGATATATTGATATTTCCCCCGTAGGCCTTTGAGTTTAAAGACTCGGGAGTTTAAAGACTCGGATATGATTAAGGCCTGGATTGAGTTTAAAGACTCGGGAGTTTAAAGACTCGGATAGGTCCAGCAGGTTTGATCGGAAAAATAATGATTGGATGTTCATGGTTTCTGGTACGGTTTTATGATTCATATGCTATGATTTCTATAACTGTTTTATAGTGTTTCTGTTTCTTATGATGTTTTATGATGATCGATTTCTAATTGTTTTCATAACTGGGTTATGCGTGTGGTTTCAAAACGGAGGGTTAAATTCGGTTTTCTGATAAGTGATTTTAGAACTTTTCTTTTATTATGGTCCACTCACATCTTCTGTTTTAAATTGCCCTCCAGGTTGTGGAGATAGCGCGGGGTCTTGACGTCGAGGCAGCGTCTGAGGCATAGACATTTCGTGAGGGTTCCCGGAGTGTTTACATTTTCTTCCGCGTGCGTGTAAATATAATCGGTTTTTATTTGTTGTACTATGCTCTGTAAACTTTTATTCAGGATATTTTGTCTAGTTACTCCTGCGTCTGACCGAGTTTTGGGTAATTTTGAGTGAGCGTTACTTGGGTGTTGTGTCTGGGAGGCAGACGGGAGCAGGATTTACCTCGGGTTTCGGGGTGAAACCGGGGCGGGTCCTAACATCGCATCGTCTACATTCGACCACGTCGAATAGCAGAAGTCGTACGCTCCGAACTGACACCACTTGTCAGATCTACCGTTTCGTTGACACAAACAACTCGAAGGTTCCTTTCTCAATCACTAAACTATCCTGCTATCCGCTCCCACAGGGAGTCTCCAAATCTCGCTAACCGATCCACGGTGACACCTCCGGCAAACTGTCACTACTTGACAGTCGTCAATAGAAAACTGTCACTATATTCATTCGTGGTTACACTAACCACCAACTCACTCAACCTGAGTATACACTAACCAACAATTCACTCGACCTGTGTGTAACTGGACCCATCAGAAATACCATGACCCAATGCACAGTATCCAATGTCCAGTTCACGACCACGACTAATCCAATGGTATCGGAACCAATCCGTCTACCAACATGCTTACCAACATACTACCGGTATAACCTATATACCGTCACCTGACACGACAAGTACACCCAGTATCGTACCTCGAATAACGCACAAGGTACGTATATCTACCCATCAATTAGCTTACAACCACCAAGGTCATAGCCAATCACGTTTCTATTCTAGAGTCCATCTATCCAATCCAGCACTAGACAAATCAAAAACTCCGACCTATTATCCATTTCCAAATCCGAATTCCAATTTCGTAAGAAATCCCGAATTCAAACCCAGAAATCATATCCATAGCCATGTCCAAATCCGAATTCGAAATCATTATTCCGTAACTAGCATTTGGAATAACCATTCCGAACCCAAATCCATAAAAAGAAAATCCACAGTCAAGCTCTAGAATCAAATCCTGAATCGTCACCCAGAATCTGATTCCAAAACCCAAATACAGAAATCCTCTTTCAAGTTCCAAAATCAAATCCTGAATCGTCATCCAGAAATCTGATTCCAAAACTTGAAATCTCATTCACGTCTACCGAGACGTACCAAAACTGAACCTCTCGGTTACCTGCTCAACCGATTACCCTATTACCATCGATTGACTTCATAGGGAAGCCAATCACAATATCAACACATCTCTAAGGCTGACCATATCCGACTACGTCAGACACCTACTCACTCGAGTAACAAGCCATATGGGATTTACCTCGAAAAGAAGTTCAGTCCCATCATGCTCCACTCAAACATCCCAGTAAGAGTGATAAACTCTCCACCTATCTGGATCATCAAGATCTCGATCCAGATCCAACACTACATCAACCGACCATAGACGTCACGATCCCCGATCGTCACGACGTCCAAAGTCCTCAACCATTTCCCACATCTAAACCGATCAGTCAACGACGAGACACGCCGAGACTGTGGGTTCTCACTGATTACCTCGTATCGATCCTTGTCATTCCACCTAGGAAAAACCAAGGATGATACCCAACAATGACATCAATACTCATCCTACGTGAATGCAAACAAAACTCGCTGCACTCAGCACGCCACGTAATTCAACATCGTCTGCCACCATGCAAAAGATGAGAATCTCAGTCACCCGACTTCGATATACTCAATACCAATGCGGAAAACCCACATTCCACTCGTCACCTCAATCGCAACCTCTCGCGATTCTGAAGTTCCAACAAGATTGGAAACAACATACCCGGACATCAACCACGTGTCCCCTAACCAATTTAACTCTATCTGAGATCCACTCTGGGACCACAGATACCAAACATAAGCCCATCACGACGGATGTGACTCAACGTCATCACAATCACCGGCACCAGCACCAGCGCTAGTACCAGCGCCAACACACTATCATCAACACTAGTATCAATATCAGCATCGGCACACCATGTGCAAAACTGACAACCCTAGATCTCCGCTCATACTGAATGACGATCCCGTACCTCTACTCATATTGGAGAAACTCTACCTCCCTCGTACCCAACAACTCTGGGTACAGTCACCCAGACATCTCATACGAGATAAGGAAACGTCCCCTGAACGTCCCTGATTCCCAACAACCGTAACTACGACCACTCTCGGTAGTAGCGCCTGCCCCACACTCGTGCAGACCTAACTACCAGACATCGCTATCGAGGTTCACATCCAACGGAATCAACCGCCCGTATTAACCACTCTGTATCCCACTCAGGGATTCCATCGACAAGTACCAACCCTGATAACTTGCCCAACCAAACACTAACCAGTCGCAACTCAACTAAACCAATGTCGTCTACCAGGTCGCCCATGACCTTAGTTGCGACAAACCACAACTGAGTAGCACGACAACTAACAAGGTTTAACCGGTAAGTACAGCCCCGACTGCGAAGTGTAGTCCCAACACAAGCTGACATGACTATACCGACTAACGAACCCAAATCCGAATAGTCGTCAAAGTCACACCACTCGTCAACTCACATTTCTGAATCATACACCCAAGGTAGGGTTCCACGATCACACCTAGAGTTCCTCGGAACCCAACTGCCAAAAGTAGTAAAATCAACAATCTGACCGACCCCGCGGTCCAACATCGTAAAGACGTCAATCCAATCCTACCGTCAATCCAACTAGGATTCCCCGAATCCGGCTACTAACTGCCAACTACAGTAAATCCATCTAACTCCACCAAATCCGATCATCGGATAGTCACAACTTCAAACCAGTCGTCGGAACCAATCCTACGACATCGTAAAGACGATCCCAACTAACCGTCTCACGACCAAAACTCTCAAGTACGAATACGTTAATCCTTCCATAGGGTCCCACACTGTCAACCTTGACAGAACTATGGCAACCCCGGCATCAAGTACCGAACCAAGACATCCACGATTCAATCCTACTAACTATCGTATCGGCATCCCAACATCAGGTTGACCACGAACTGTAGCCCAATGAGATATCACATCCTCGACCTGTGTACATACTCCAAGAGCTGCACGGTTGCTCGAATAGAGACAACCCCGCTCTGATAAGCATCCTACGAGCAATCCTATGCTCTGATACCACGCTGAAAGGACCCATCCCAATCCCCCCGGGATTAACGCGGGATGACCCTGCTCCCGTCTGACACGGAGTGTCAGACAAGGGATACTTCCGACTTTTGCCCTCCCGGGCTATCAGAGTACGCCAGGATCCGGAGGAGGTATGTGATATCTCGATCTCTACTACAGTCCACACTGTATCCAACCTGAAGGGTATTAAAAACAGAAAGACTGTGAGTGGACAAAAAAAAAGATTTTATAAAAACATATTTCATAAAGAAGACCTTTATACCCTCCACTAAAAAGCATGCATGCATAGTAAAACCCTTTATTCAAACACATATGTTAAAACATCCATAATTAGGGTCACAGCCCCAATTTCGGTAAATACAAGTTACACGGGCTCCTGCCCAAAACCATTTATAGAAAACCATAACACAATGAACATATGTGGGATCTCAGCCCAAATCCATTTATCATTATAAACACAATTTCCCAAAATCAATTGAAATCATGTTTATCCCTTATATTCATATCCAGAACCTGTCACGGTAAAATAGAGCTACACGTGTGCTAACCGGGGTCTCAAACCCAAGTCTCTCCAGGGTCCACCCAGGTCAATGTCCGTAGATCAATGACCCTCCCTAGAGGTAACGAACCATGCCCATCCTGAGAGTAAGGAACCCAACTGGGGGGCGACTTCACTCAGTCAGTGCTCCGTGACTACTCCGGGGTCCACCCAGGCCAACGACCCTCCCCGGAGGAGACAATCATATATAAAGGATGGAATATGAAAAACCTTTTGAACCATAAAATCTTTCTAGGATTCATGCCCGGCCCCTCATAAACCGTCATGAACCATAAAATCCTTTCATGGGTTCATGCCGATTCCCATAAAACGTCATGACCCGTAAATCCATTTCAAGGGTTCATGCCGGTTCCCATAAACCGTCATGAACCATAAAAACCATTTGTAATACATAACTGGGCCCTAGGCCCGAATCCACATAGAAACAGGACCCCGGGTCCGAATCGTAAACCAATTGGGCCTCCGGCCCGATTCCGTAAACCAAATGGACCTCAAGTCCGAGAATTACCTTTTCAAATCCAAAATCATTTCATGAAATCATATCCAAACCCACAAGAATGGAAAATCAGTGTAAAACCGAAAAACCTCGATTTACGTGCAAGCACGTAAATTGCCTCGAAATACGTGAAACCATATAATTCACAAGCATCCAAATGCACTCATGGCATCACAAACAAGTATTTAAAACATATAATAAACATTTATGCATGCACAAATTTAGAAAACAAGGTCCACTCACAGACCGTCCGAAGCCGTGCCTCGATACGCGTGCCATACGGCTCCCCGAGCCGATCACCATCACCGGGACTTCCAAACCTGTCCAAATTAATTTAGAGGGTTACTAACTACTTATATAACCCCTTACTAAAGCCCCGTAATTTTCCGGAATTTCTAACTATTTTTAAAACCGAACCTAAACCTTCCGATGCCCCGAAACATATAGAGGCGGTGACCGATCGACTCGAAACCAGTCCCAAAATGTTCGTTACATCGAATAGATGATTTCGTATGTTGAACACATCCCCAAATTCTCCCGCACGCGCCCGCACGCGCCGCCTGAAGTGGCTGCGCGTGGGAGCCACGTGCCTGTGAACAGTGCTTCTCCTACCTCGGTCAGACCGGTCCGAATCGGTCCGGTCCGGTTTTTCTTGCAACTTGGACCGGCGTGACCGGTCCAAGTCTCCTTCTCCCTCATTTTCGGTCCGTTTGCTTCCATTCCAATTCCTAAATTCCTCTTTTAATCTTTCCTATCAATCCTAATTAACTAAACAACCTAAAACCTTCGAAATCCGACCGGTCCAATTTGAACCTCACGGTTCGATTTTTCCCGATCAGCCTACACGGCTGCTCAGCCCAAACCGCCTCCCAAAACCCTCTTAAAACCTTCCTAGCATCCTAATAATCATTCCCTAATCATTCAAAACCAACCATAACATCAAAATGGGAAAATGGATTGAAAATGGTTTAATCGATACCTTTCGGGTTTTGGACCTCCGCCGTGCACGGCAGCGCCGTCCTGGCCGGCCACCACCTCCAGTCATCCTCCCCCACTCTCTGGTCCTCTCGGTTCATGATCAAACAGGGTTGGAGGGTTGGATTTGGGGAGAATGGATGGATCGGTTTGCTTGGGAATAAGGAAAATGAATATGCACGGGAAGGTTGGATGCATGAATGTGGGATGGTAACCAGTGGATGGGTGACACTTGTCACTCATCCATTGGGTCCCCATAAAATATCTGGGCCCCACTTTGTCAGGACCCACCCCGGTTTCACCCCAAAAACCGAGGTAAATCCTGCTCCCGTCTGACACCCCGACACAACCCAGTCAGACGCAGGAGAAATTTATATCAATATCCCGAAGTTAATAGTTTACAGAGCATTGTACAAAATACAAAGAAAAGAAAAAAAACGATAAACTAAATACACGCACGCGGAAAGATTGAAACCACTCAGGGATCCCTCACGTGACTTTTATGCCTCAGACGCTGCCTCGACGCCGGAACCCCGCACTAGCTCAACAACCTGGAGGGCAAGTTAAAACAGAAGGTGTGAGTGGACCAGAATAACAGAAAAGTTCTAAAACCATTTATAAGAAAAGCCGGGTTTTAGCCCTCCGTTTCAAAACCACATGCATAACCTATTTATGAAAACAGTGATAAATAAGTCATTATAAAACATCATAAGAAACAGAAACACTATAACACAGTTATAGAAACCACAGCATATAAATCATAAAACCGTGTCAGAAACCATAAACGTCAATCATCATTTTTCGATCAAACCTGCTGGACCCATCCGAGTCTTTAAACTCCCGAGTCTTTAAACTCAATCCAGGCCTCAATCATATCCGAGTCTTTAAACTCCCGACTCCCGAGTCTTTAAACTCAATCCAGGCCTCAATCATATCCGAGTCTTTAAACTCCCGAGTCTTTAAACTCAATAGGCCTACGAGGGAAATATCAACGAGTCTTTAAACTCAATCCGGGTCTTTAAACCCAATCCGGGCCCGTCCCCCGTCAAATCAATATCCGGGTCTTTAAACCCAATATCCAGATCCAGCAAATCCAATCCAAAACCATTTGAAAACCATTTCCGAATTCACATCCAAACCCGAATCCGAAATCACCGGTCCGATGCCCTTCCAGCATCCCGAACCATCATTCCGAACCCAAATCCGGAATCACTTTTCAACTTTAAAACCAATTCTCGATTCTCGAAATCCGATTTCCAAAACCGAAAATCATTGATCATCAAATCACGTTCCAAAATTATTTTATAATCATTGAAAATCATTTAACATTTGAAACCCCAAAACCATGGCATTTTTCTCAGAATTCGACGTTTCTCGTAAAACGTGCCAAATACCGAATTTCCTCGAAAACCGTGCAATTATGTAAAACCAACATAGCATAATCAACAATCATAAAACCACATATAAAACCACAAAACAATTATAGAAAAACAGTTATGCATGCTCGAGTTTAGAGAAGGGGTCCACTCACAGTACCGCGCCCCCAATCGCGCCCTGAACGTCCAGCACGTTCCTCAGCTTCCTCGGGAAATCCTGGTCCTGTCAACAACCGCCAAAGTACGTTACTACCCACTTACGAAGATCCACCTAAATTCCCTCAAAAATCCCCGAATTCTAAACACAAGGAATCGGAATCCTAAACCTTCACCCTCGCGGAACTACATTAAATCGACGTCCGATTAACCCGAAACCAATTCCTATAGACTCATCACAACTCCTAGACCAAAAACCATGTTGACCGTTTTCCCCAAAACCGCCGCACGCGCCCCCACGCGCCACCCAAAGTGGCTGCACGTGGGCCTCACGCGCCAGCTACAGTACCACCGTCAACCTCACGTCGACCCGGTTCGCACCAGTAGTCTGCAACCTGAACCGGCGAGAGCGGTTCTCCTCATTCCGTCCACCAAAACGACTCCTCTCTTCACCAACAGCATCGTCCCATCCTAGGCTACCCATTCCCGTACTTCACTCACCTCGACTCACCCTAAAACTCGTCGATTCGAACTCGAACAAAACCCGTACATTGCCCTGTTTCCTTCTCCGGCCACCCAGGTCATCTCCCCTCACGGTGGCAATTCCAAACCCTTCATAGGACCTCACTGAACCTAACCCAACTCTCCTAAACCTTCGACTCAATCCCTAGGTCCACAACTCGCCGTCTGAAACTCACGGCCAAAACAGAGCACATAGAATCCCTCCGTCGTGCCAACCGCCACCATGCACCTCCCGTCACGGAAGCACAACCAGTGACCTCCTAGGACTCCCCTGAGTCCCCTAGACCTCCCTCTATGCTTCGATTCAACCCCGTGACTCACGACTTCCGATTTGAACTCAGTCTACAAAACAGAGTACAGGAACAAGGATGAAGAATTTACCTGCCTCCCGTCACCTTTGTGAGCTCCGCTGGGGCTGGTGGACTCCTCGCACCCCTCACGACACCACCACGATCTCAGTTGCGCCGTACACGGCCACAGCGCCACCACAAGCTCGCACCTCCTCCCTGTTTTCTCTGATTTTCCCTGTGAGCTCTCAACTCACACACACCACGATTCCTCACCTCCCAACCTTCTCATTAGCTCCCTCTCACTCTCCGATCACCCTCACACACTCACAACCCATCAACACACACCATCACCCCTCAATTTCACTCACGATCTCCCTCTGTTTTCTGTCTAGTGCAAGGAACCATCACGAACACACATACACGGTTGCACCCCAATTATTTGGGCCGTGCACACACTCGAACTCACCAGAATCCACTAGCCCTCTTGAACGTGTCACTAATCCTCCTCATTTTCTCACCAAATGGCTCCATCCCAGCCGTCCATCTGCCTTCTCTGTGCACAATTCCCCAGACAACCAAAAGACCAAACTGCCCCTCCGTTTAACCCAATTTTACGGTTTTACCACTATCTTTCTAGACCCGTAACTCCCACATCGTAAGTCCGATGAATACGTGCCGCCTGTCATCGAACTCAGGACAACGAGATCTATGTAACCATCCTCGGTCAACGTACCAAAACCCGATCGTCCAAAAAGTCAACTTTTCCCCTTATTTTAACCAAATTACGGTTATGCCCTCAATCTTCCGAACATCATAACTTCCTCTTCGGATGTCGGAATCAGGCGTGCCACCTGCCCCCGGATTCGTGACGTCCTAAACTACGTCCTAGTCACTAGTTACTACCCACTTGACCACCCGAACTAAAAGTCAACATTTTGCCCGAACTAGGGGCAAAATCGTCATTCTAAGCTTACGGACATATCGGGACTACCTAACCACCGATTAGCTCACTACTCATATCTTAATCACTCTACTAACCCCGGATCTCGGGACGGGTTATTACACACTAAGTCCAAAAGTGCAACCGTCTCGTAATTCGTGCAATAGTACGTTCGAATTTCCGTGAACCGTAACTTCGTCGTCGAACGTCCGAATTTGACGTGCCGCCTGTCTATGGATTCGTATCGTCCTTATCTACGTAACGGTCTTCGGCCCTTGGCCATCGGACCTCTCGATCAAAAAGTCAACTATTTGCCCCTTTTAACCAAAATTACCAAAATGCCCCTAAACTTCCCAACGTCATAACTTCTACTACGAACGTCGGAATTGAACGTGCCACCTGTCTACGAACTCGTGACGTCACGAACTACGTCACGGTCATCGGTCAAAGTCCGTTTGACCACCCGAATGAAAAGTCAACGTTTTACCACCATCAAGGGCAAAATGGTCATTTTGCATCGTTCGTCCGATTTCGCTCTATTAATCACGGATTAGCCTCACTAATCGTGATTAGTCACTAATCTAATCATGAAATTTGGGACGGGTCGTTACATCGGTCTCAGCTACAGTCCACACCGTATCCAACCTGAAGGGTATTAAAAACAGAAAGACTGTGAGTGGATAAAAAGTAATAAGTTTTAGAAAAACATTTTATAAAGACCTTTATACCCTTCACTAAAAAGCATGCATGCGTAGTAAAACCATTTATCCAATCACATATGTTTAAATAACCATATTTAAGGTCACAGCCCCAAGTTCCGTAAATACATGTCACACGGGCTCCTGCCTAAAACCATTTACAGAAAACCAGAACATAGTAAACATATGTGGGATCTCAGCCCCAATCCATTTATCATCATAAAAGATAATTTCACAAACCAATTGAAATCATATTTATCCATTATATTTCATATTACCGAACCTATCACGGTATATAGAGCGACACGCGTGCTAACCGGTGTAATGACCCGTCCCGAATATCGGGATTGAATATTAATTAATTATGGTTTAGAATGACTAATCGGGGATTACTTGAGTGAAGTCGGACAAATTGTGCAAAATGACCGTTTTGCCCCTAGCATGGGTAAAATGACTTTTAGTTCGGGTGGTCAAACGGACTTTGACCGATGACTGTGACGTAGTTCGGGACGTCATGAGTTCATAGACAGGTGGCACGTTCGATTCCGACATTCGAGGAGAAAGTTATGACGTTCGGAAGTTGAGGGGTATTTTGGTAATTTGGCTAAGAAGTGGCCAAATATTGACTTTTTGATCGGGAGGTCCGATGGACGAGGGCCAAAGACCGTTACGTAGGTCTTGTCGATACGAATCCAACGACAGGCGGCACGCGTCAAACGGAGTTCGGGTGACCAAGTTACGGGTTACGGATGCCTAGGGGCAAAATGGTAATTTGTCGGGCGAAGGGCGAAATGGTCTTTTAACATTGATTCTTGCTGCCAGACAGTGACATCTGTCACTTTGTCATCTTCCTTGCCCCATAGAACATGGAATTGGGTCTTAAGGAAAACATAATCATTTGGACATTAACCCCTAAATTATGGTTTGTCTTAATCATTATCAAATTAGCAAATTAACAACTGATAACTCCAATTGTCTCAGCCTCATTGTGTATTTGTGTAATTGAGAAACCGAATTGAGAAAAAAAGGACTCGAGAGACTGAGAGGTGACGGGAGTACACAGTTCGAAAATCAGAAAAATCAAGGGAAATTCGAATTCGAATTTGTGAGCTAGGAGAAGGGAAATTGAGGATTGAATTGCAACGAAAACGAAGGGAAATGGTGTCAAATTGAGGAAGAACAGAAGCTTCCATGGCAGCTTAAAATCGAGCTTGAGTTCAGCGAGTTAGAGGTAAGATTGTATGAAATTGATCTTGTAGAAATGTTCCTTACACTCTCACGATACTCACTATGTGAATTAATTTGAAAATCAGGGTCAAAATCAGTGAACCCGAATTGAAAACCCGTCGAGGATCGATCGTGAGTCGTGAGGATTTAGACCCTAATTTGAGTAATTCAATTTACAGAACTTAAATGGAGATGGATTACAAGGGATCAGTTGAAAGATTGGATTGAATTGATGTTGAATGGAGTGAGACTGAGTCGGGTTCTATCGCGGGTTTTCCAACCCGTTTACCAGACAAACGGGCGAAGAAGACAACTGTGCTAGTTACTGTAGCAGGCGCGTGGTGGTCACGCGCAGCCACTCACGGCGGCGCGTGAGGGCGCGTACCGCCTAGTTTCAAGGTGAGGTCAACATGACTTTGAATCCTCTCATTGTAACGAACATTTTGACGCTGGTTTCGAGAAAATCGGATATCGTTTCGTTAATGTTCCGCGTATCCGAAGTGTTGTTTTACGTGTTAAATACGTATTTAAATTCCGGAAAAATTGGGGGAAATTATATGAAGTATTTTGAGATGTTAGTAACCCTCTATAATGATTTTGGACAGGAGTTGTGATTTCCAGATATTATGAAAAAACGTGCAGCTCGGAAACGGACCGTTTTGGACGGTGTGTGTGAGTGGACTTTGTTTTCTAACCGTGATGCATGCATATATGATTTAAATGCTTTATTATATGATTTTATATGCTTTGGCATGATTGATGTTTCAATCCGGTGATTTCTCGATTTTATGGAGTATTATATTATTATATTTGGCACGATTTTCAAGAAATTATGAATTTGGTTAAAAATGATGTTTGGACTCGGGTTATGAGTCCGGTATTGAATTTGATTGAAAATAATGTTTTGACTCGGGTTATGAGTCCGGTATTGAATTTGATTGAAAATAATGTTTGGACTCGGTTTATGAGTCATGGTTTGAGAATGATGTTGTGACTCGGGAGTGAGTCAAGGGTCGATTTCATGGATTTACGTGAAAATAACAACTGAGGTTGCGAACGCATGGATTTGCGTGATAATGATATTTTGGGCGTGAGAACGCAAGTGAATAGTGATTTTGACTCGGATTTGGAGTCACTTGTGAATTTGATGATTTTGTATGATTTATTGTGATTTTATGATTATTTTAATCAGTCTTTCAGGCACGTTTTACGAGGAACGTGCAAATGATGTTTTGGGCTAGGCCCAGAGTTTAAATGATTTCTAAAATGATATTTTGACTTAGTTGGTGAGTCAACAATGATTTCTGGATTATTTTATTGTTTTAAAATGTGATTTTAACGGTTTATGTGTAAATGGTATTTTGGGGCTTGAGACCCAGTCGGGAATAATCTTGACTTTGTATGAAGACAAGATTTGATTGAAATGTTTTGGGATGTAATTCCCGAGATGGTTTTCATTGTGATTGTGAAATTCCCAGACGGTCGGAGCTTGGGGGATTACCCAGACGACCGGAGCTTGGGGGATGTGATTGTAGGATCGGGAATTGATCCTATGGTAGTCAGCTTCTCCGAGGTGACTGAGCCTGGATGTACCACTCAGAGGTGTCTGAACCTGGGGATGTGTTCGCCCAGACGTGACTGAGCCTGAGGGTTGAGCCCAGAGGTGTCTGTTCCCGAGAGAGTGGCTGGATATTGGCCTACGCGTAGTGTCGCACTTGTGAGTAGTGCAGTTGATGGTTTGTTTGTGCTCTTTTGAGTAGTGTGGATTGATATATTTATTGTGCACTTGTGATTAGTGCTGATTGATGTTGTTTGTGATGACGTACTGGTATTGAGTACGGGTTTTTGGTCTTTGTGGCCAGGTGATTATGTTTTCACATGTTTTGGCCTGAGAGCCGGGATTTGACGTTTTATAATATGAACTGATTTGGTGAACATGAGTTTTACGGACCATGGGAAAATATGTTTTGATTCTATCGGTCCACTGTTCATACTTGAATGATTTCATACTATTACTCATGTTTTACGATATGCATGCAAGTTTGTGAAAAATGGAGGATAAGAATATGTTTTGGCAAATGTTTTTATCAGAGGTCATTTTTGTCCACTCACACCTTTTTTGTTTTGTGACCCTACAGGCCGTAGGTACGACGTTCGGGACTAATCGTGAGGCAGTGGCAGCAGCAGAAATCAGTGCAAACATCCCTTGTCGGGCAAGCACTGAAGGGTAGTTGCG
The DNA here is from genome assembly GCA_032719365.1 of Prinsepia uniflora. Taxonomy (NCBI): domain Eukaryota; kingdom Viridiplantae; phylum Streptophyta; class Magnoliopsida; order Rosales; family Rosaceae; genus Prinsepia; species Prinsepia uniflora. The sequence continues at coordinate 23,009,636 of CM064873.1, forward strand.
GACCTTTGGTTGACTTGACAGACGGGAGCAGGACCGGGCACGGTTTTTGACGTCCAGTTGGGACGGGTCTTGTCAACCGAAGTCTCAAACCCAAGTCTCTCCAGGGTCCACCCAGGTCAATGTCCGTAAATCTATGACCCTCCCTGGAGGTAATGAACCATGCCCATCTTGAGAGTAAGGAATCCAACTGAAGGGCGACTCCACTCAGTTAGTGCTCCGTGACTACTTCGGGGTCCACCCAGGCCAACGACCCTCCCCGGAGGAGACAATCATATATAAAGGATGGCATATGAAAAACCTTTGAAATCATTCTTTAAACCTTTCAAGGATTCATGCCCGGCCCCCATAAGCCGTCATGAACCATAAAATCCATTTCAAGGGTTCATGCTGGTTCCCATAAACCGTCATGAACCATAAATCCATTTCAAGGGTTCATGTCGGTTCCCATAAACCGTCATGAACCATAAAAACCATTTTTAACACATAGCTGGGCCCTAGGCCCGAATCCACATACAAACTGGACCTCTGGTCCGAATCGTAAACCAACTGGGCCTCCGGCCCGATGCCTTGTTAAATCAAAACGACCACAAGTCCGAGAGTTCATGAATCAAATGGGTTTCGAACCCGAGTTTACCATTTCAAATCCAAAACCATTTCATGAAATCATATCCAAAACCATAAGTACGGAAAATCAGTGCAAAATCGGAAAACCTCGATTTATGTGCAAGCACGTAAATCACCTCGTAAAGCGTGAAATCATATAATTCACCAATTTCCAAATCAATATCATAGAATCACAATCATGATCCATATAAAACATTTATGCATGCATCACAGTTTAGAAATCAAGGTCCACTCACAGACCGTCCTATGCCGTCACCTCGATTTGCGTGTCGTAAGCGTCACTGGGCAAATCGTCATCACAAGGACTCTTAAACCTATCCAAATCAATCTATAGGGTTACTAACTACCTTATTAACCTCTCATTGAAGCCCCGTAATTTTCCTGAATTTTTAACTATTTTTAATTCCGATCCGAAATCTTCTGATGCCCCGAACATTATCGAGACAGTGTTCGATCGACACGAAACCAGTCCCAAAATGTTCGTTACATCGAATAGAAGATTTCACGTGTTGAACACTTCCCCAAAAACTCTCCCATATGGCCAGCCACCGAAAATCGTCACGGCTTATGTATGGGCTGCTCAGCCGCTCTCACCCAAACCCATTCCCTATTCATCCTACCAACCCCCTAAACACAACCTAATCAACAGATAACGTCCCTAACGTCCAAATCACAAAATTGGAATTTTGAATCCTAACCGAGTTGTCGGGTTTTACCCGTTTTCTCAAGGTTCCTCCGCCGTCCACGGAGGCTAGTCGTCCTGCCACCATCATCACGTCCTCAGCCTCACTCTCTTGGCCTCAACTGAATCAAATGGGGAATGGTTTGAATTTGGGTTCATCGGGTTGGATGGTCGATCGAATGAGAAAGAGAATGGGGAGCAGATGCATGTATCTGTTGAAAGGAAGCAATGGATGGGTGACACTTGTCACTCATCCATTGGGCCTGGAGAAATATTTGGGCCCCACTTAGGACAAAAGTCCACCATGCCTCGTAAAATGTATAACAGTTCCTCGAAAATTCGGTGAATCATAACTTTCCCGTCAAACGTCCGATTTCAACGTGCCACCTGTCTATGTACTCGTATCGACACGATATACCTTACGGTTAGCCTTACTAATTTTAATTTCGCCCTGAACGTCCGATAATCCTCGATTAGCCTTACTAATCTGTAATTAACTCTTAATTAATCCTTAAAATTAGGGACGGGTCGTTACAAGTAGGAAGTTCAGGGAGCAGTGGAAAGCCCCAACTACTATGGAAGAAGATTTGGGGGGCGTGTGTTCCAAACAAGGTCAAGACCTTTTCCTGGAGAATTTGTCATCACATTCTTGCCACTAGGGCCAACCAGTTTAGAGGCTATGTTCCCTTTGACCCCTTATGTAACAGCCTAAATATTGAGGAAAAGTAAAAATAAAAAAAATGGAAATAACTGTTTTGCCCTTGTGTGGTCAAAGTTGACTTTTTGTTAGGTTTATGGTTTGGAATTTTCGTGGGTAGGGTTTCGTACATCTCAGGATCCTGAGTTCATACACAGGTTGTACGCCAAAATCGAAAATCAAATGAGTTCATTACGGGTCTAGAAAGAGTACGGGAATTTTGCTAATTTTTCCCCAAGTATTTTGGTAATTTCACCCTAAGATATTCTTTGAAAGTGATATGTGTCCAGATTCTTCCCCTCCCTTATCTCCTCGACCACTATCCACCGACTTGGGCTTGTTCAATTATATATATATGTGTTGTGTTGTGTGTGTAGCTGTGAGAATCGTGAGAATGAAAGGTAGAAAACATAGAAAATAAGGAGAGAACTAGAAAGAACGAGGGAAGAAAAAGGGTTTTTTGATGGATTTGAGAAGCGTGGTGTGGTACAGGAAGCACACATACATCAGACCCGAAACCCTGCGTGAAAAATTGAGAAGAAAAGATGGTGGTTGAACACCGAGTTGGTGTTTTCGAGGTGGAAGCTTGAAAAAAAGTTAACTAACCTTCTGTAAGTGTCCTTGCAACCATTACAAGTTCTTAGTTCGTGGTTTTGGACAGTGGGATCACCCATATATTGTGGGTGACGGACGACCGAAGAAGGAGAGAACTTTGAACGATTTTTTAGGTGCCTGGTTTTAAATTCATAAATCTCTTCTTGAGATAGTTTAGAGAAAATTGAAAGAAAAAGGAAGGAAAAAGGTTGAAATTTGAGGAAGATACGATCAGGTCAGGTTACTGGTTGGGCGACCCGAAAACAAGAGAAACGGGCGAGGAAGATGACTGAATAGTGTTGGCGCATGGGCACCACGCGTTGCCACTTCTGGCGGCGTGTGGGGGTACATGCCAACTTATCTCATTTTACAACCAATAGACTTTTTGTAGTTTTCGATGTTAAGGACATTTTGGCGCAGGTTTTGAGACGATTAGATATCGTCTTGGGACAATTTTGACTGTCCGAAGGTTTGTGTTATTTTAAATTCGTTTCGTTTAAAAATCCCAAAAGATTATGAGTTTTTGGAGATGGAAAGTGACCCTTAGATGTGATTTTTGACAGGTTCTAAGGTTCTCGAAAATCACGGAAATGCGTACAATGTGAGATTTGATTACATGGAAGGTGTGTGAGTGGACGTTTATTTTTATTAAAATATTATGCATTCATATTTACGTGTTTTAAATGCTTTTCTATGTGTTTGTGATGATATTTGATTGAATGAGGTTTTTATATGTTTTTTCATGATTTTATGGAAATTGTTTTATAGCACGTTTTACGAAGTTTTGATATATATTGTGTTTTCGACGTGGGCCCGAATTTGGAATGATTGATTTGATTTATGAAGTTGATATGTGGTATGAGCATGTGATTTCTCGGTATTTGTGAGTTATGAAACTTCGTGATGTGTGATATGTTGTGATGATTGCGATAATTGTGAATAACCTTTCTCAAGATGTGTGTTGGTTTGTAGAGGTCTCATACGTCGAGTAGGGCTCCGGTTCAAGAGCGTGCGTGATACTTTTTTTTTTCTTGATCCGGATTAAAAGCCACGATAAAGTTTAATGATGCCACATTTAGGCACCACTAGACTTGCTACGGGGTTTTTAATCAGTTTCTAATGAATTATCATACTTTCTTTTATTAAAAAATTCAAAAAATTTATATAATATACCTTGAATATAAAAAGAGAATAAATAAGATTAAACATAAAAAAAATTAATTATCTCTTCTAATTATTCTACTGTTTTGAGTCAATTGAATAAAACAAGTTATATTTTATGTGTACTTCCTCGAATCTCATTCATCAAAAAATGCAGTGTGTAGCTGTATGTCTGTATGTGTGGGTTTTGAGTTTAATTCGTGTACGTATGATTAACACCATAAATTACTGGGGGCATATATATATATATATATATATATATATATATATATATATATGCGCAGCTGTATGTGGGCTCCAACTTCCATTTTAAAGTTTAAACAAGGAGCAACTATATAGCTTTAGCCCTACACATTCATTGCGTACTAATAATTGAGAGTTGTGGCATGTGTTTCAGGTGGTCATACATATACATATAGTCAACCAGAAATCGATCTCCAGTGATCCAACTTCTTCGCCGGCCAAACCACAGAAAGAATAATCTCAACTAACATATATATATATATATATATATATATATATATATACTTAATGTCATATCTTTACCCTCGTGCATATATATGTACTGTGGAATCCAAAATCATCCGAAAATTATGGAGCCGCCACGTGTCCCGTAATTCCCAAAAATGACCAAATTGCCCTTGGCAATAACGCTGATCATTTGAAAAACACCCGCACATTAAATAATCTATTTACCAGTTAAATACGATATTTGATCGGGTTAAAATCTCCGTAAGATTGATATTCTCCCCGAGAGTTAATTATCGTTATTCTTAATAATGGATAATTAATATTAATATTAAAATACAATAAATATCATTACTCTCATGATGAGCCATCGTTACAATTATTAAATAATATATTTAATAATAATATATTATTTTCTAATTAAATATTCAACCGACCAATCAGAACGCTCCAAGGCTCTCAAGATTTTCCTATAAATAGCAAGGCACATTTCATTTCAAGGTACGTTGATTCTTCGTTTCGAAGTATATCCCTTTCCTCTCTCAAAGCTAACTTAAGCATCGGAGTGTTCTTGGTTGAACAACCCCCCGGGTAAATCGATCGAAGCAACGATAGTTAATTGTTTGCTGTTTGCAGGAATTGTGAGGACTTTTCGCGACGAGTTCAATCTTTGATTCAACAATTGTTGCTTTCATTGAGAGCTATTGAGATATACTCAGAAGAAGCTCTCGCATTTGTTCATCGTTCATCTTTCTTCGTTCGTCGTTCATCGACATTGTTCGAAGATTTTGAACGTTGTTCATCGCTCATCAGGATTTTGTTCATCGTTCATCTTTCTTCGTTCGTCGTTCATCGACATTGTTCGAAGATTTTGAACGTTGTTCATCACTCATCAAGAATTCGTTCATCGTTCATCTTTCTTCATTCGTCGTTCATCGGCATTGTTCGAAGATTTTGAACGTTTGTTCATCGTTCATCTCCCTTCGTTCGTCGACATTATTCGAAGATTCTGAACGTTGTTCAAATTATCCATCAACAGCTTTCCAACTCAACATTCTTCGAATCAGCATGGCTAAGGTTCGTCGATCCGTTCAGTCAGCCGGAGAAGGTGTTTCTGCCTCAACAGCTCAGACGAGGAATGAAGCTCACATAGAAACTCCGGAGAAGCGCCCAGCTCAACTCAGGCGTGTGTCCATAGAAGCGCCCATTGAGACACTCGAAGGGAGGCCAACCTTCAGTTTTGGAGCATTCCCCTCTCCAGCTAACCAAGTACCCGCGCTAGGGGAAGGAACCTCGACTTTACAACAAGCAAACGAGAGGTTGATAGGAAATGCATCACGACATGATCAACTCACAACAAACATGGTCCTAAGGGACTTTCTGGACGGGTGTCATGACATCTCAGGGAGAAGTCGTCACCAACCTCCCCAGGAAAACTTGGCGCAGCAAGTTGAAAGGTTAAGCAAACAAGTTCAACTTCAGTCAGAGCTCTTGCAGCAACTCCTAGTAGGGAGACCAATCCAGGAGCAGGACAGACGATCCACGTCACGTGGAAGACAAGAGAATGTCCAAAGACGTCCTGGGAAAGAGCAGGTTCGCTGCCAAACAATGTCACGAGATACTTCGCTAGGCGACACTGGAGAAGAAAGTCACGCTCATCGAGCGAAAAGCCCACAACGCCTAAAGTCATTAGTACATGAACGGCTAGGAGGTAGGACTGGGGCAACTTCACGGTCAGAGCGCTCACAACACTCACATGGGAGCAGGGGGCAACTTCGAGCTCTATACAAAAACCCAAAACGATCTGCCCACGGCAGTAAAAGGGAAGATGAAGCTTACTCCCCTGCACGATCCCAGAGATCAGGGGGAGAAGCTCAAAGAGGTTCTCAAAGATTAGCAAAAAGGGACTCATCGCCTCAGCAAGGAGCGTTGCAGGCTAATGATGTTCAAAAAATGTTGGACATGCACCTTCATGCTCAACAAGGTGGCGATCTAGAGGACGATCTACGTCGCCAGATACGGCTCTCTACGCCCTTTATAAGGGATGTTGAGGAGGAGCCATTCCCCCAGAGGTTCGCAACGCCAAACTTCACTCCATTCAAAGGATCCTCCGACCCGGTAAAACACATAGATTATTATCAAGGAGTCATGATCCCCCACAGGTCTAACGATGCGCTCATGTGCAAAGTTTTTCAAGCTTCCCTTCAAGGCCAAGCCATGACTTGGTTCAATCATCTCCCCCCGAGGTCGATTGAGTCCTTCGAAGAGTTGGCTTTGACATTTGTGAAGGAATACGCACAACTTCGGTCAATCGAGGTGAAAGATGACCATCTTTTCTCTATCCGAAAGAGAGCAAAAGACACTCTGCGACAATACATACGGAAGTTTTGTGAGGATAAATCTCGCATTATCGGCTGTAATGACCTTGTTGCGGCAATGGAATTCAAGCAAGGACTCTCTTGAGACAGCCAGCTTTATGGGGACATCGTCATGAGCAATGCGCGAAGTCTTTCCAAAATAATTTCACTAGCAGAGCGACATGCAAGTTGGGAGGACGAGAAGAGCGCTGCTCATACTCATGACCATGCCGCGACTAACGAAAAGGCCTCCAATGAGGATGAGCCCCATAGAAAGTCTGCGACTGGAAAGCTCAACAAGCGAAAGGCGGGGCAACACTCCCAAACGCCAGTTATGGGGAAGCCTAACTTGCAGCTATCTTTACCAGCCCATCAGATCCACAATGAAATTAAGAACAAGCAATGGTTTAAGAAGCCGGAGCCAGTCAAAGGCAATCAAGAGAATGCTGATAAAACCAAATGGTGTGCCTATCATGAATGTTATGGGCACAATATCAGCACATGTATATCTTTTGAAAGATATCTGCAAAATCTCCTGAGGGAGGGGCATTGCACAGACTACATCAAAATGAAAACTGTAAATCACATGGAGAACAAAGAGCCAAACGAACCAGCTTCAAAGGTGATCCGCATCAACTAGACGCAAGTCAACATTAGAGAGACATAAATTCTATGGAGCTTTTCAATTTTGCTTTTCAAGTTGTCTTCTAAATTCAAGTATCAATGAAATGAGATCGACAAATTGATTTGTTCACCATGTACAATTTTCAAAGCTTATTCTCTCTAGTGTAAAAAGCCTTCGTCATCGAAGCATCCAAGCCTTCGTCATCAAAGCATCCGAGTTTTTCGCCTTGCGAAGCATCTAAGCCTTCGCCACGCGAAGCACCTAAGCCTTCGTCATCGAAGCATCTAAGCCTTCGCCACGCGAAGCACCTAAGCCTTTGTCATCAAAGCATCCAAGCCTTCTTCATTGAAACATTCGAGCCTTCGCCCTGCGAAGCATCTAAGCCTTCGCCATGCGAAGCACCTAAAGCCTTCATCATCGAAGCATCCAAGCCTTCGTCATCGAAGCATCCAAGCCTTCGTCATCGAAGCATCCAAGCCTTTGCCCTGCGAAGCATTCAAGCCTTCGTCATCGAAGCATCAAAGCCTTCCGAGTCCTACAAATTTCTGCGCAGCAGGGAGAGCTCATCTCGAGCGGTATCTCGCTCATTTTCTATCAGCATCCTCTCTGCACGGCTCATCTCCAACTCGCCCATTTTGGCTTCCGATGTGAAATTAGGACCTCGAGTTTTCTTAAGTTATCGCAATCTCACATCAACAACATAACTTTCCATTTCTGCAGGCCCTTCGCGTCAAGATGGCACATTCGCGGGACCAAGGCAGATAGGTTAGGAAAGAAGTTGCTCGGTATGCTTATAGGTTAGGAAAGAAGTTGCTCGGCATGCTTTTTTCTCCCAAGAACCAATAGGTCCTTGTTAGCTTCCCGCCATTCATGGAGAGAGTAGCCGGCTCATGTCCCGAAACTCTGGAAGAACATCTGTCGCCAAGCTCCACAAGAACGTCGCTTGGAAAGGAAATTTGATTGCGAGCCTTCCATTCCATAAAGTCTTCATGCTTCTCAGAATCCATATCTTTCCCTCGGAATGGACTTAGGCCACGAAAACCGCCACGCTCCCACAGAGCAAGTTTGTTGGGTCTCTCGGCACCTTGATGCATGGCGAGCATGTTTGTGGTACTAGCAAAGAGTCACAGTGAATGTGATCCTGCCTACCGATGCTCACTAGTCACGTTTGTAAGCGCACTCAGTCGCCGCCGAATCCCCGTCTTCTGTTCTTCCCCAAATTCGACACGTTTCCTCTTCGTTTTTGTTGCAGGGAGTTTCATTTTGACCTCAGGAGCTTAATTCAATCCTCAATTACCCTTCTCCTAGCTCACAAATTTGAATTCAAATTTCCCTTGATTTTCTGAATTTTCGAGCTCTGGATACACCCAGTTCTCTCAGTCCCTCGAGTTCCTCTCTCTCAATTCAGTTCCTTAAGCTTTTAAAATTGCACAATGACGGTGAGATGGTGGGATATCACGGATCAATTTGGACAAAATGATTACAATTACCCTTAATTAAGGGTGAGTATCATTACCCCCAAAACCAGATTCCATGTTATCTGGGGCAAGAAGAAGACAAAGGACAGGTGTCATTGTCTGATCAAGGTTAAAAGACTATTTTGCCCCTGGTTCGACAAATTACCATTTTGCCCCTAGCCTTCCGTGACCCGTAACGTTCACATCCGAACTCCGTTTTCGACGTGACGAGCGGAAGTATGAGGCAATCCTCAGGTCCGGGGAGGCGTGTTTGTCCCATGCACCGCCAACTTCGATACAGTTAACTCTGTACGTGCTATCATTGTAACACCCCGGACATTCGAGGATTTTAATATTTCAATTTAATGTGTGAATTGACGTTTTTACCCTTATGATTGGTATGGCCAAATTGTTGACTTTTTGATTGATGAGTTAAATGGACTTTGACCTATGACTGTGACGTAGTACGGGACGTCACGAGTTCATAGACAGGTGGCACGTCCATTTCGGACGATCAGGGAAAAAGTTATGACTATCGGAAGTTCAGGGGCATTACCGTAAGTTGGACTTCACGGGCGAAAATGTTGACTTTTCGTTTAACAATTAAGTTTCACACGAATCCAGGACCGTTGGGTAGGTCTCGACGTCCTGAGTCCGTACACAGGCGGCACGCCAAAATCGGACTTCGTATGGCTGAGTTACGGGCCTAGGAAGTGAAGGGCATTTTGGTAATTTCTGAACTAGGGGCATTTTGGTCATTTCACCCCTGGTCACTGTAGCAACCGCGGGGGAAAAATTGCTGCACCACCGTGTGCGGTGGTTCTGAGTCTCAATTGTTAAATCAGTGAGTGAGTTGGAAAGTTGGGATTGTTTAAAGCCTTATAAACATCAGAACGTGGCTGATCATGGACACCATTTGTTAATTCAAGATTCGAACTTTTGCGGGAAACATTTCTCAGTGGACAGTGAGGCTTCCACGAGCTGTTGGCTGGCAAGGATTGTTTAAACTGAGTGGGATTTAAGTGTGCTTCACTCTGTTGCAGTAAGGGCTGAGAATTGGAGAGGAAAACCAGAGAATTCAGTTTCTGAAAAATTGGAGGGAATTTCGGAGTTTAATTTATGGTGCTTGACGGACCAAACCAAGGCCTGGTTTAGTCTTCTGGGAGTATTTGGAACTCAACCACATCGAAATTGAAGGCTAACAGTCATGGTTGAGCTAGGATGGAGGCTGCTGTTTTCAGGGAAGTTGCAGAGCTTGGGACGACAACCTACAGGTACTCTCAGACACAATTGATTGTTCATTTTGGTTCGTTTTGATCCTGTTATGCTTCCTGTGAAGTTAATTGGACAATGGGTTCGAAACCAGGAAGTTCTGGTGATTGACCCGATTGGTTGATCGCGGGTCGATGGGTCGTTTGGGGATGTGTTAAGGTTGATTTTTGTCACAGAACCTAAATTGGATAGTTAATGAACATGTTAGGATCAAATTGGATTGAAATCGAGTAGGAATTGATGGGTATTCAACCGGGTCAAGCCGCGGGTGGCAGACCCGTATTACAGACAAACGGGTGAAGGAGGTGACACTGTAGCTACAGTGTCAGGCGCATGACATTCACGCGCAGCCACTTTGGGCGGCGCGTGAGGGCGCGTTGGACCTTATCTCCGATCACGATCAACATGACTTTTGTTCCTCTCATCATTCTGAACATTTTTGGTGATTTAACCATGTTGATCTGAGATAAGCTTTGATGGGTCAGTTTAGGGCCGGTTGCCTCGGGAAACATGTTGTACGGTTTCCCCGGGCCGGTTTCTATTTCGGACTTTGTGGTTAAACGTTTAAGACTTGTAGTGACCCTTACATGTGATTTGAACTGACAGGAATTGTACGATAATCTCGGTACAGGTCCGTACGCGCAGATTCACAGCGGAATCGTACAGTTAGTGGGCCCGTTTTCATTAAACCCTTGCATGCTTAAATGTTTTCTGATTTACTTATATGTTCACATGCTGGAATCTATAAATGGTTTTGATGATATTGAGATTTCGGTTATGGCACGTTTCACGGTATTTGGGCATGAGACCCGTTTGATGAAACGTAACAATCAGTTCAGATTTTACCTATGTATACATATATGTTGCATGTGGATATCAATAAAATGTATTTGGTGCTGCACTGTATAGATTCTTCCATATTATATTGTCTCCTCCGGATGAGGTACCCCGGAGAGGTCACGGACGTCTAGAACGTCCAGCGTCTACGACGCTAAGCATCGGGGATGCTGTAACAGAACAGGGTTCGGGGATTTAACTCGGAATTGAGACCCGAGTGGCACGCGTAGCCTTGTGATTGTGACCTTATTGGACGTCAGGGACGTCAGACATCAGGGATGTCGGATTGGAGTGTATAGTGCAGTGGCTAAAATTATGGTTATGGTTTTATTACATGCCTTATGATTCATATTATATTATTTATGATTTTAAAGGATGCTGCATGCATGTTTGGAAAACGGAGGGGTAAATTATATGTTTTACTTTTCAAATGATTTTATAAACTTGAGTTCGGTCCACTCACCCTTAATGTTTTTGGTAACCCCTCCAGGTCGTGATACTGAGGTAGAGGAGGAACCTGAGGCTGAGTCATAGATCTACTTCTGCGTACCTGAACCCCTGCCGGGTGGTTTACCCGCAGGTTTATGTTAGAGTCGTGCTCGCAACTTGTAATTTTGGATTTCATCCCTTGTCTGACATCTGTTTAATTCGGATTTGTTGTATGACTTAAATTTGATTATTTATGCATTTGATGTTTTGAGGTTAAAATTGGTATGAATTATTGGGTGTCAGACGAGAGCAGGGCACGTCCCCTTATGGTCCCTGTGGGATCGGGGCGGGTCCTGTCAGTCATTGAACCCCGTCCTCAAAAATAGCTCCACTTTAGGTACGACCCGAGAAAGCCGACCGCCGACAGGGTTTTTTCCTCTCATGCTTAAAGAGCCTTCATGGAAGAACATCTGTCACCAAGCTCCCCAAAAACATCATCTGGAAAAGCAATTTGATTGCAAGCCTTCCACTCCTTGAAGTCTTCGGGTCTCAAAACTCCATATCTTTCCCTCGGAATGGACTAAGGCAACAAGAACCGCTACGCTCCCACAAAGCAAGTTTGCTAGGTCTCTCGGCACCTTGACGCATAGTGAGCATATTTGCGGTACTAGCAAGAGTCACAGTGAATGTGATCCAGCCTACCAATGCCCACTGGTTACGTCCGCTAGTGTACTCAATCGCCGCCAAATCCCTGTCGACTGTTCAGCCAAACTCCGTTCACCACGTAGCGCTAGTTGAACACCCATTCCAACAAAGTCCCTAAACACCTTCGACAGACTCTTGACGCGTAGCAAGCATATTTGTGGTACTAGCAAGGGTCACATTAAATGTGAGCCAGCCTACCGATGCAAGCACGCACCGTCCAAACTGCCCGTCTTCCAAATTGCACGCGATTCCGTAATTTCTGACGCTTTTTAGGAATTTCGAATCCTGCCCAAAAAAACATCATAAAAGGTCACCAATGACTCTAAAAACATCATATCAATTTTTCACAATTTTTCGAGAATTTAATAAAAATTCAAAAATATAACCTAAACCATCGGACCCTCGAAACAGTATTGATACGATGTCAGTTTGTCTCGGACCCAACACAAAAAATGTTCATTACATCAAGTATAATAAAACACCTGTTGAAAACCTCCCAAGAAACGCATCCACGCGCCCTCACGCGCCGCCGCAAGCGGCTGCGCGTGGAAGCCACGCGCGTAGCACAGTAACTGCTACAGTGCGTCTCCTCTACCCGAATGACTGGTAAACGGGTTGGAAACCCGCGTTGAGACCCGATTTGTTCTCCGTCAATTAGGCATTGTTTTCTTCCGTTATTTCAACTGATTTCATCTAAACCAATTTAATTTAGGTTCTGTAACGTTTAAAACTTCAATTATAACCAAAACCCGATAATTCCCCGATGAACTTTCGAACGGGTTTCGTGATCGGGTTCGTCCAATTCATCCCTGTTTTTCAAATTAAATCACACAGAGAGTATCGTGAGAATGAAACAAAAGTTTTTGCATAATCAATTTCATAAAATTGTACCTCCAGCTGTTCGAACTCAAGCTCGATTTCGAGCAAAAATCAGAGCTTCTGTTCTTGCTCAGGGAAGCCCCAATTCTCTTCGTTTTTGTTGTGAATCGATTCGAAATGACCTCAGAAGACTCAATCGAGTCTCAATTTTGATCCTTAGAGCTCGCGAATCCGAATTCAAATTCTCACCACAATTTCTCAAAATTTTCGAAATCGGAAAAATCAGTGCACCCTCTGTCCCTCGTGTTTAATTTGATCTGATTCAACCTCTCAATTGCTATTCTCACAGCTAATTTGATTTGTTATTTAAAAAATAGCACAAATGGACAAATTGAGTGTTTTTTCCCTAATTAAGGGTTTAATGTCTCTAAACCCTAGATTTACTCCCTAAAATCAGGTGTAAAAGTAAGAGGGAAAGTGACATGTTTGGCTGGTAGCTTGAGTCAGCATTCACTTTTCGTTTAAAAGACCGTTTCGCCCTTCGCTCGGAAAATTACCATTTTACCCCTAGACTACGTAGAGCCGTAAACTTTCACATCCGAGCCCCGTTTTGGACATGCCGCCTGCCTACGGACCCGTGACATCCCGAACTATGTCATAGTCATCGGTCAAAGTCCGTTTGACCGTCCGAGTTAAAAGTCGACGTTTTGCCCTTAGTTTGCAAAAATTACGAAAATGCCCCTCGCCTTCGTAGACCCATAACTTTTGCATCCGATCTCCGATTTCGGCATGCCGCCTGTCTATGGATTCATATCAATTCGACCTACGTAATGGTCTCTGGCCCACGTCCTTTGGACCTCCGGACTCAAAAGTTAACATTTTGCCCATGCTTGGGGGCAAAATGGTCATTTTTGCACATTATGTCCCATTCACACCACTAAACCCAGAATAGTCATTCTAAAAATAATAGTGGACTTTTAACCCTTATAATCAGGGGCATAATCGTCAAATAAATACTGACTCGTTTCTTGCACCCAACAGTAACCGGAAACCCGGTAATATAAGATTCCAAACAATATACATCCCTCCGAATTCCCTGAATACCGAATCCATGTGGGAGCATTTGTGGTACCCAAAATCATCCGAAAATTATGGAGCCGCCACGTGTCCCGTAATTCCCAAAAATGACCAAATTGTCCTTGGCAATAACGCTGATCATTTGAAAAACACCCGCACATTAAATAATCTATTTACCAGTTAAATACGATATTTGATCGGGTTAAAATCTCCGTAAGATTGATATTCTCCCCGAGAGTTAATTATCGTTATTCTTAATAATGGATAATTAATATTAATATTAAAATACAATAAATATCGTTACTATCATGATGAGCCATCATTACAATTATTAAATAATATATTTAATAATAATATATTATTTACTAATTAAATATTCAACCGACCAATCAGAACGCTCCAAAGCTCCCAAGATTATTCTTCGTTTCGAAGTATATCTCTTTCCTCTCTCAAAGCTAACTTAAGCATCGGAGTGTTCTTGGTCGAACAACCCCCCGGGTAAATCGATCGAAGCAACGATAGTTAATTGTTTGTTGTTTGCAGGAATTGTGAGGACTTTTCACGACGAGTTCAATCTTTGATTCAACATGTACTAATTAAAAAAACAAGCAATATATTAGGGATTTTTGCATGGTGATTGGTGAGTCATTATTTACAGAAATATATGAATAGCAGAACGAGCTTAATATTTTGATACATCCATCTGTAGCCTTGCTGGAAGCTACCTTCGAATTTTCTCGATGACTTTATTTTTTAATTAATGACCATGCATATATATTGTTCTTGATTTCATACTTGAAAACTAATATATATTAATCAAAGCTTATTTATATATATATATAACTTTGATTTTTGTAAAAAAAAAAAATCTATAATGTTATCTTTTAATTTTGCTTACAATCTGGAACAGGTCAATGGTCAAATATATATGATGATCAGAACTCAATGAATTCAATATTGGATTTGATTTGTAAAAGCTACGTGTTTCTTGATCATATCTGGGATGAATATTATTTAATAAGTTCATGGAAATCACGATTGAATTATTATTTATCTATTTTTCACATGGAGGATGAGCCGTCATCCCCCCCGCCCGATGAATGGATTTTCTTTCTAGCTAGAAGAGCTAGGCATATGCATGCATGCGATATGTGTGTGATAGAGGAGAAGGTTTTCTAATCTTTTTATTTTTTAAAATTAATACAATGACAATCGGAGATAATGAGTAGATTATACACATTAATTAAGTATCAATTTCATCATTATAAAAGTCGGGATCTTATATTATTAACGTCTTACCACATGACAAGTATAGAAAAATGTCATTATAATTACTATAATACTATTTGCAAAAAAAAAAAGAGAGAAGGTTTTGTGTAAGATTATCTTAATTACTACGTTGTATTTTACTAGTAATAAAGTTATCAATACACAAAATTTATGTTAAAATATTACAAAGTATGTCATAAATGAAAAAAAAAAAAAAAAAAAAGGAGAAGGTTTTGCATCTAGAGTGTACAACTTTATGTAAAATTTTCGGATAATAAAGAAGAAAGCATTAAATTATTACCGACTATTTAAAATATATACATAAATCGTGGGAATTTAAGGTAAATACAACAAAATATGTGGACAAGAAAGCAAGAACCACACACGCATTGCATTATAATGAGCAGTAGCTGGTTCGAGAGGATAATAATCATACATTGGGACACGTTTTATGGGTGGAAACTACAAATATCTATAAATGATGGGAATTTGAGGTAAATACACCCAAATATTTGGACAAGAAAGCAAGAAAGAAACGGTGCATTGTAATGAATAAATTCCATTCATACGTACGACATTGAAATCTTTTTCTGTTTCTTTGCCGTTTATTAATTAATGCACTTCACCGATAGTTATGATTTTAAAATATAAGAAACATTACTGAAGTACCCTTAGCAGAAACAGAAATGACAAAAACAGCCTTTTGAGTTCATATATATACGGCATGGCGGAGAAGATGTCTACACTCAGAATTGCTCGATTTCACCAACTGAATCAACACAAAAAGAAATGGCTCTCACTGATGAGTTGCACACTCTCAACAAGGCTTTCTCAGGTCCCCTCTAATTCTCTCAATTCTAATTTTTAGTCCCTTCATTTTGTCACATTTACAATTCATTCTTCTTCTTCTTCAGTTTAGTTTTGATTAAATCAAAACTTTTCGTAGCTAAATTAGCTTAATGATCATTTATCAAATCCTATTTGTATTTTCCCCATTGTACTGGAGTTCTAAGCTTAATCAGTGTTAAACTTTTGAAGATTCCTTTAAGCAACCTTCATCCGGTTTCATTTAACCCAACATGGTTATTATGTGAAATCAATAATTAGTGGTAAATTTTTTCATAAAAGGACATTTACACAGAAAGTTCACATTTTTTCTTGAAGAGATCATATTTTAAGTCTTTAATAGTCACTAATTTTCTAGTTAAAGATACGACTTTTGATTTAATTATTGTTGATTTAATTGGAACAGGGCTTGGAGTTGATGAGAAGGCACTAATATCAATACTGGGGAAATGGCACCCTGAGGAGAAGAAGTCCTTCAGGAAAGGGACTCCCCATTTTTTCAAGGAAGATGAACGTCTCTTTGAGCGCTGGGATGATCACCGTGTCAAACTCCTCAAGCATGAATTCATGCGTTTCAAGGTAAAACCAAACAAAGAACTTACTGTGGTAACTATTTCATTTTCACCCACTGTTTTACAATGTATCTCATATGGCTGCAATGAACTGAAAACATTAAACTGAAAAATTTAGTACTGCGGAAATGTGCGGTTCTGTAATCTGAATTGCGAGTATCTAATAAGAGGATGAGTTGTTTCTGGTTTTTATTCTTTTTTTTAAAAAAAAAAAATTCAGAATGCTGTGGTGTTGTGGACTATGCATCCATGGGAAAGGGATGCTCGTTTGGTGAAGGAGGCCTTGAAAAAGGGCCCACAATCATATGGCGTGATCGTAGAGATTGCTTGCACTAGATCGGCTGAAGAGCTATTAGGAGCTAGGAAGGCCTACCATTCCCTCTTTGATCACTCCATTGAGGAAGATGTTGCCTACCACATTGATGGTCCTGAAGGCAAGGTAAATGTCATCTTCCACATTGAACATATATATGCATAATTGTTTCTTTAGTTCTGTTTTCTTGATGGATTGTATGCCGTTTTGCTACTTGTGATTTGAGGAGGTTCAAGTCGAAATTTCTTGTCTTAATGAGATTTGTCAAAATCTTTCCAACTGTACTGTATAACCATTTCATATATTTCATGAAAATGAGATTTCAAAAACCCGAGTGATGAATGCTGCCAAATATGCAGTGCTTGTATATAGAGGGCACTCTGTTGACTGGTCATTATCAAATTTGGAGCTCTAGTTTTCAAAATTATCTCTCTGAGGAATGAAAATGACTCTCCTTGATGATAATTTTGCTCTCTCGTTATCAAATTGCATACTGATAATGGAATGAACATTGGAAAGCATTTAACTGGTGTGTGTTTGCTCCATCCTACTAATTTTTTTGTGTGTACAGCTCTTGGTTGCGCTTGTGAGTGCCTATAGGTATGAAGGATCAAAGATCAAAGAGGACACTGCCAAATCCGAGGCCAAAGCACTTGCTAGTGCCATTAAGAATGCAAAGAAGGACCCCAATGAAGATGATGAGGTAATTAGGATACTATCAACGAGGAGCAAGCCCCATCTGAAGGAAGTGTATAAACACTACAAGGAAATTTCTGGCCACAACCTTGATGAGGTATGCAGATTCGATTCGAAACAAAAAGGCTTAAATTCCCAAATTTTAACTTAGATGGCAATTAATATGCACCGGCATTAGGAGAAAGATAAAACAACTTTGAAGACTTCAAAATGACAATGTCACCTATTCCATGTTTAAAATTTTTGTAACTACAGCTTCAAATTTTTGAATCTGCCCATTTTTTTTCTTTTCGTGATCTTAAATTTAGATGCATGTATTGATAGTGCTTTTTGTTTGGTTAGGATCTTGAGCATGCTTTGAGGTTAAAAGAGACAGTACAATGCCTGTGTACTCCCCGGACATATTTCAGCGAGGTAAGCCATATACGTGCTGTTTCTCATGCATCACATTACATGTGACCTCTCAGCGAACATTGTGTATGAAAATCTAAAAATTTGTATCTTGTTCAGGTCTTGGAAGTGGCATTGAGAAGTGGTGTGGACAAAAGGACCAAAAAGGGACTGACTAGAGTGATTGTTACGCGGGCTGAAACCGACATCAAGGAGATCAAAGAGGAATACCAGAGGCAGTATGGAGTTTCTTTGCCCCAGAAAATTGAAGAGACAGCTAATGGGAGCTATAAAGATTTCTTGCTTACCTTGGTTGCAAGAAGTGGCTGAAAAGAAAGAAAGGGATTGAATTGGGATTTGTTGGGATTACTAATTTGAAGAATGAAGAGTTTTAAGGAGGGTATCTGTCTTAGTGTCTTACCCTTTTCAATTGTTGCTGTTTCATAGCTGCTGTAGCTGGTTTTCTTCTTCGGTATGAGTATCGCGTTACCATTAAGATAAACTGAAATAAGTATCAATCAATCGATGAGCCATTTTAGCCTTAAACAAGCTTATTTACATGTTATTCATCATCATATCTCCGGTTCAAATGACTCAAATTCTTGATTTTTCTTTTGTTTATGAATACGTGAAGAAAAAACTATGTGAATTCTTTTATTAAAATTATGTAAATGCTTGGCTTCTCTTATGTTTATTAACACAAAAAAAAAAAAAAAAAAACATTATATGAATGTTTTGTAATTAATTATGAAGGAGGGTTGATGATATCATTACCCTTTCATTCCCTCTCTTTTTATCAGCGACTTCCTAATTATGCAGGATCAAAGTGAAGAGTGCATGGATGCTTTCCAACTTTCATTTTTTGGCAGACGTGGCACTTTCTTAGTCTCTGTCCTTCTGATTCCAGTTTATATCTTGAATCGACTGTCTTCTTAGTTACTCTGTTGTTGATAGACCCTGAGATCTCTGCCACTCTTTCTTTGTTTATGCTTTAGTTGCCTTGTTTTCCAGTTTACAACAAGTGCCTATGATTCACGACAGAACCTACCCAATCTAAGTTTTCGGTCTCCATCCACATCAAATAGCTGATTGGTCTCTTGCAATTTATAGTTCAACAAAATTATCTGTTTCGCAATCATTCAGGTTTATGTTAAAGCAGTTCCTGGGTTTTTAGAAAAAAATATAAAAATTAAAAATCCATATCGATATCCCAATATTTTACTAGCTGATAACTCCAACACACTCATATTAAAAGTCTGATAGGCAGCTGTTTATAAAAAGTCACTCTCCAACAAACATAAGCAAAGATATGGAAACTTAAAACACAAACATAGAAAACGAAGACAGTCTTGCCATCAAAGAAAATCCAACAGAAAAGATAACCAAATTATGGGGATTATACTATTTTTCCTTAATTCCCCAACAGAGCAAGGAGGAAGGCCTTGTAATCCCCAGAAGTTTCTTTCTCCACAGCTTGGTCGAGAGGAACGCTGTTCTTCTTGTAGTAAACCTCCTTGATGTCCTTCAAGTCCCTCTCTGCTCTTGTCACGATCACGCGACTGAGAGCATCCTCATCAGTCCCTGTCCTCTTGATTGCTTTTCGAAGTACCTTTAAACACTTTCTAGTTTAAATTTTCATGGTATAATTTCACTTTCTAGTTTAAATTTTCATGGTATAACTGAGTTTTAGAACAGAAATTAAAAATGGTTGCTGTAACAAATTAAGAGAAAGAAGACAATTTCACCTTCTCAAAGTACTTCTTGGGGTCATTGAGGCATCGAATGGCAACATGCAGTGCCTTCTGGAGATCATTATCGCCTTCATCCAACAAACTCTGAGAGAAAAAATAAATAAATAAATAAAACTGATGAATATCAAATGAAATAATTCTATACTTGTAATCAATTGGTTTTGAGTTGGATGCTGAAATGCTTAGCGGCCTACCTTACTGATGGAAATGCCATGGTCATCTCTGTATTTGTTGAATGTAGCCATGAGCTGAGTCTTGCTCCTGGTACTGAGGATCCTTATAATTTCTTCATGGTTGAGAGCCTTGTCCTTGATAGCATCATGGAGAATATCGGCTTCCGAATTCGCAAGCCTTGCGTTGATTTCAACACCGTCGTACCGGTACGCAGTCACCAAGGCCACCAGAAGCTGTAACATTCACCATAAACCATCAAACACGCCGTCAAGCTGTAACAGTTTGGCGACATAACAGTTACCTTGCGGATGTCGCCGGTGGTACGGGCAGCCAAGTCTTCCTCGAGGGAGTGCTTGTAGCGGATTTGGTAGGCCTTTCTGACTTGCAGGAGTTCTTCAGGAGATAGAACGCTGGAGATTTCGATGATGACATTGTAGTCAGTCGCTGATTTCTTGATGGCAAGATGAGCCAATACTGCATATCGATCTTCAGGATCCAATATCCAACGGTACACAGCTTTCTACATACATATGCCGTACCACAAATTAATACAAATAAAATTAATTACAGCAGCTGCAAAAATTTAATTACAACAAAGTATTATCTCAGGGAAGATGATAATATTATCCCATCTACCCCCTTCCATATCTTTGTACAAAAACAAACAAAAACATTCGGAGATTTCAATGTTTTTGTGATCCACAAAACTAAACAATAATATAAATAATTTTTAATGTATTATATAACCAATAAAATAATATTGAAATTTCAAAGTTGTACTAAACTTACTAAAAGGGTGAAAATAATAGAAATGAAACCTCAAAATCCCCAGAGAGCTCAGATTCAAGGCGCTTGATAAGATCTTCTTGATAAAGCTCCTCATAAGCAAGCCTGATTTGCTTTCTTTGACCTGCATTTCTATGAGCCAGTACATCGATCACCGCCTTCTCATCAGTCCCCCATCCTACAAAAACCAGAAAATAAAATGAAACCCATCAATTAAAAAAAAATGATCACATATTATATATATATCAATCAGCTTCATGTACTAGTACTAGTAGTACACATATATATATATATATGATGTAACTATATATATATATATATGATGTAACACGAATCGAAAGATCCCACAACCTTTGACAGCTTTTTGAAGAATTTCGGCATCTTCAACTGGGGAGAAGTTTTCGGGAGCAATAAGGGTAGCCATTAATGCTGAAGATTCTAGCTAGTGAAGTTTCTTCTGTGCGTACGTGCTCTTACAATAGGGCTAATATTTATAGCAAATATTGTCTGTTAAGGTTACGTTTGGTACGTTGTATAAAAGATTGAATATAATAATATAATATAAAATTAGTGTTTGATACTACTCATATTAATTAATTACCGTATAAATTAATGATTCAGTACTTTTATATGGTGCAGACATGCTAAAATAATACTCTCCAAATTATTCGTATTAAATAGTCAAATAACTAACAATCTTGAAAAGTATAATAATAATAATAATAAATATATAAATAAAATTTTAATAAATTATAAATAATAATATATCAATAATTAATTAAAATAAATAATAAAAAATAAAGTAATAATGTACATAATTAATATTTATGATATAAATATTTATTATGAACTACTGTAATATAATCTTTCTAGTACTAGTATAATATAGTCGGTATTTTAATTTGATTGAGCACTAAATGTCCAACTAAATAATCAGTTTATCTGATCTATCCAGCTGAAATAGTCGGTACAATACGACATACGAAACGAAGCCTAAGAAACAACAAAAGTAGGAATATTAATGGGAGTTTATGAATATATTAATGAACATATGTACTAATCTTCTACAAATGAGAGGGTGATTAGGTGTATTTTGGTTGGCTTTGGTCTGTGGTAGCAAAATGGCAATTTCTTATAGGGTCTCCTAACTCCTAATATGCATCCTGGATTAAGATGAGGACATTATTTTCTTTCCTTTTTATGTTTCCTTCCAATTTTGCACCTTTAACCTCAATATTTGGCTATTTGCTAATTGAGTAGAGCACTCCAGACATTATTTATGCTCATGCCGAAAACCATGCACACAGACTGCCAACTCTTAGTTTCATCAGGATAATGAAACTACAATGGATTCCTTCTGATGTAAAATATATTTTCTATTTCTTTCTATGGCTATTAGTTCGAGAAATTTACTTATTTAATTTCTAAAGGTAATAAAATGGTGTGAAATCCACTATTTCTAATACCATATGACGGATGCACCCTTGAGGGAGTTTATAGATTTTTATTCAAGGGACATTAGGCATCTTCAATCATAGGCCAAAAATTTTAATTGAAGGAATATTGGGCAAAAAAATAGTTTTTAATTACAAGGCCAAGGATTATGGACATATGTTGTAACAGTGAAATTGTCCAAAAAATTAGAATTTTTCTTTTTTCTAAATAAAAAATGAGGTCCAATTCTTTATTAAAATTTGGTTGTATACATTTCTACGTTATAAATATTTTTTTTTTGAACCCACTAAATATATATAAATATAAGTAATTATTTAATCCGAGGTCGTAAAATATAAGTACGTACTCTTTGTTAAAAATTTATTATTTTGGACTAAATTTTGATTGATCTTCAAACTTAACCTAATATTTAGAGATGGCCTTATAAATACAAAAATTGTTAATGTTTCACGTTTTTGTTCAGAAAAAAAGTATCATTAAGCGACTTTTGGAGAGCTTCTGCATCGGCGTTAGGAGAGAATTTGTCCGGAGGTGGAGCAATGACGGTGGCCATTTTTATTCGTACGTTGAAATTAATGTTGTTTGTTTGTTTGGTTGTGACTTGTGACTTGTGATCAGTAAAATGTCAGCAATTTTCATGCTTTTATATATATATATATATATATATCTATACGCGCGTTGTAGTACTAGTACGTGTCCATCATCGGGGTTAACGCCACCTCGCACAAACCATGTTTCCATGTCCAAGAGCCCGCCACCTGACGCACACGCAGCCCATGTTTTCTATATCCACACTACGTTACATAGTTTTCACACTTTTCCTTTTATTTCTCTGAGTCTTCACGCTTTCTGACTCTGCATTTTTATACCCGGTGCTTTTCTTGGGACTTGGGAGGGAGCTTATTAATTAAGCCTTGGTTTTATAATTATTTAGTTTTTTTATTTATTTTATGTAATATAATATATATATAGAAAATATATGACATATTGAGGAAATGAATAAGAACGGTGGTATGGAGAGAAATGAATATAAAAAAAAAAGTTATTAGACTAAATGTACTTTGAATTTGAATATTTGTCATATTTTATATCCTGTTATTCGCTTATTTAATTACATGAAACTGTTAAATTGTGTCACTCAGTTCCATTTCGTTACTATCGTTTTCTTTAACGTGAAAAAATCTATGTGGCACTTATGTGGATTAAAATACAATAATTTAAGAAATGGCAATTGTGGAACTTCTTCCTCTCAACATCATCGTCGATCCAGATCTATTTTCCTCCCACATCTCAATTCGGAAATCCATATCTATGTTTCTTATCCATCTATGCTTACAAAATCATTTTTCTTTGTTCTTGAAGGTTGAAATTTGATCTGGGTTTGGGTGCTTTCATCTTGAGGATTCGAGGCCTCTTCAAGGATAATATAAACTGTTCACGGATTCCAACTGAAACCCACACACAAAACATTCAACCTAACTTCCACTATCTCCATCCTCTTTATGTCCTATCTCATCCCAACTTTATCTCATTCTTCCTTCACCTACGTTAGCAGCCACGAAGAGAAACCACAACTTCCATGCCCATTTCCGACCAACCCATGCCTAGCCAACGACACAAATCTTGTAACAACCAGTCCCAAATTTAAAGGATTAATTAGGACTAATTACGAATTAGTGGGGCTAATCAGGAATTAGCCGAGGATTAATAACTCGTCCCAAGTCAGTAGTCGGTCTAAGGTATAAGGAGAGTGGTAAAATGTGTACTGTAAAATAGTTGTGAACAGTAAATGCTTAGTTACCTTTATACGACAAATGGACCCCTTTTGTATGGGTGTGGTGAATATAATAATTGTATTCTCCCGATGTGGGACAAATGTCAATTGTTGTGGGACTGACACGTGGAGGGGCTATTGTCAGGACCCGTCCCAAATATCACCTCGATACCCGGGATGAACCCTGCTCCCGTCTGACAATCACACTTACAGTACCAAAAATAACCTTAATATAACTATAAGCATAACTATCAGACGAAGGAGTAAATATATACAACAGTAAGCCAGAGCATAGTACTACAAAATGGGCACCAAAAGTCCTACAAGTCTAAGTCCGCAACGGAAGAACGTCGGAAGCTCTATGCCTCGATATCTGCCTCAACGTTCACCCCAGCGCTATCACCACGACCTGGAGGGAAATTAAAAAAACAGAAGGTGTGAGTGGACCGAAAGGAATAAAATTTTTAAAACCGTTTACCATCAAATCAAAGTAAGGAAATATAATCATTTGTTCCCTCCGGTTTAAAACCAGGCATGCCCAACGAAGTATTAGAAAAATCATAATATGAAACATCATAAGAAACAGAAACACTATAAAACATCATAAGAAACAGATACACTATAAAACTGATATAGAAACCAGAGCATAAACATCAAACCACTTTTTCCGATCAAACCTGCTGGACCTATCCGAGTCTTTAAACTCAACCAGGCCTCACATATAAATCCGAGTCTTTAAACTCCCGAGTCTTTAAACTCAATAGGCCTATGGGGGTAATATCGTAATATCCGAGTCTTTAAACTCCCGAGTCTTTAAACTCAATCCGGGCCCGTCCCCCGTCAATCAATATCCGGGTCTTTAAACCCATATCCAGATCCAGCAAATCCAATCCATTTCAGTGTAAAACCGTTCTGAAACCCATCATCAAACTCGAATTCGGAATCCCTAGTTCGAAGCCCTTTCGGCGTTCAGAACCGACATTCCGAACCCAAATCCGGAAAAAGATCCATGTTCATAACAAAACCATAGGAAAATCCTAAATCATATTCCACAACCCATTTACCATCATCAGAAAACGTTTTTAGGTTGAATTTCTGAATTATAGCATCAAAATCTGAAAACCCGTTTTTTCTCGAAAAACGTGCAAAATCCCGAAAACGTCTCGAAAAACGTGTAAACATCTCAATCACATATAATCATCATCAGAACATAAAAACATACATACAATCATAAAACATTGATAAAAACAGTTAGGCATGCTCAGAAGTAAGAAAAAGTCCACTCACAGTTCAGAACAAGTCACTCGCGCCCCGTGCGCTCCTCAACCGTCTCTGGTGTCTCCCGTCCTGTCAATAGATACCAAATAGGGTCACAATTACATCAAGGATACCTTTCCTATTTTCCCCAATTTTTTGGGAATTTAATAATATTTTAATCCTAAACCCTAAACCGTACGGATTCCCGAACCATCCCGTAACACCGTCCGATTAACCCGAAAACTATACCATTGGATTCGTTAGAACATTTAGGACTAAACTCATGTTGGAAGCTTGGCCGGATTCCTCCCCACGCGCCTCCACGCGCCGCCCAAAGTGGCTGCGCGTGGGCCTCACGCGTCTGCTACAGTGCCACCGTCTTCCTTGATCGAACCCGGTTCGCACCAGACGGCAACCCGGACCGGCGAGAATCGTTCTCCACCGTCCGGCCACCGTTTCCCTTCCTATCTTCACCTAATGCTTCGTCCACTCTCAGAGAATCCATCCCCCTCATTCTCTTGGTTCGACTCGACCCATAGCTTCACAACTGAAGCTCGAAAGAAAAACCAACAATCCTCTGTTTTTCTTCCCGGCCACTCAGCACTTCCCCCTTCACGGTGGTTATCCTAGACTCCTCCCACGACTTCACTGAACCACACACAACTCACGGGAATCCTCGATTCACCCTCTAACTCCACGATTTCCCGTTTGAAATTCACGGCCAAACAGGGTACAGAGTACCCGCCGTCGCACCACCTCCCACCGTGAACTTCCCCGTCACGGCAACCGTCATAAACGACTCCTAGGACCTCCCTAAACCTCACTTCACTCACCAAACCCTTCGATTCTAGCTCTAGGTCCCACGACTTTTGAAATGAAAATCCACGGGAAAACAGAGCAAAAGAGGTTACCCTTCGATTCCGGCGCCGCCGTGAGAACCGTCACCTACCACGGTGCTCGTGGAACTCCCCGTAGCCTCCTGAGTCTCCTAGTGCCTTGAATCAATCCACCACACGGCACAGCAGCCACCACCGTCCACTGCCTCCTCTGTTTCTTCCAAATATCCAGCCGTCCACCGCGTCGCCTCCGTGCACGGTTGCAACTCCAAACCACGATCACCAGCTCCTCCTTGCCTCACTGTCTCTCTCTCAACTCACTCTTCACTCTCCCTTGCACTGAATCGATCACCGCCTCACCCAACACTTCTCTCTGTTTTCTGTGTTCTTCGAAGGTGTGCACGGTTCAAATGAGGATAACGTGTGTCCGTGCACACTTGAGAACGTAGTGGAACCATCCAGTCCCTTGCACGTGTCCACCAACCATAGGCCAGCCCAAAAAATCTCTGCCACTTGCCCTTATCTGATTGGGCTGAGGGAAAATGACCAAAATACCCCTCCTGCACAAATTACCATTTTACCCTCAGACTTTCCAGACCCGTATCTTTTCCGTCCGACGTCCGATGACAGCGTGCCGTCTGTCATTGAACTCAGGACGTCGAGACCTATCCAACGGTCCTCGGTCTACGTGAAAATCAGAAGTCCTCCAAAAAGTCAACATTTCCCTCGTTTTATCAAAACTACGGTAACACCCTCAACCTTCCGTACATCATAACTTTTCCTCCGGTTGTCCGAATCGAACCTGCCACCTGTCTACGGACTCGTGACGTCCTAACCTACGTCACGGTCAAGGGCTAACATTCATCCAATCGATAGTACAAAAAGTCAACTTTTCGTCTACTATTCACAAGGGCAAAATCGTCCTTTTTTACAAAACTTCACAAAAATTACATTTTTACCCTTCCCGAAGGTACGGGTTGTTACAGCTATCTAGACCCGACTAGGGTTTGCTCGCATGAGTGGTCCTGGACCCCTTGGGCTTGTGATGGGCGGCAGTATTGGGTCGTCAGATCGGTTTGAACCGACGCACCTACCGACAGAGACTGGACCTCCGGAGTCGGCTAATGGCATGATGTTGGAAGAGGGCTGGGCCTCTGGGTAGGTCTGGGCCGACATGCCGAGCAGGCAGAGGGCTAGGCCTCCAAGATTGATCTGGATTGATCGTCATTTTGGTAATGGGATGGGCCTGCAGTCTGTCTAGGCTTTATGCTCGGTCTAGGCGGGTAGATCACCCCTTGCTCCTCCTCCTCCTCCTCCTCCTCCTCCGAGAAAGAGATGGCCTCCCAACTGGTGTGTGCCACCTTCCGGGCTCGGCCGTCCGTCACCTGGAAGACTTGTTGGTTGTGCTTCATGTTGCGAAGGAAGTCTTTCCTGGCTCGGTTTGATGCCAGAGGTGAGGAGATTGAGGTGCCGCCGGTTATTGTGTTGATCTGGGGGTGCCGGGGCTGTTGCAGAGCGTTTTGCAAGAACTAGTTAATCTTACCGTCTTGAACCAGAGTCTCGACCAGATCTCGGAAGGCCACACACTGATCGATGCTATGGCCGTTATACTTGTGGTACTGGAAGTAGACGCCAGTATTCTTGGCCAATCGGCCTGTGCAGGGAGTCCAGGTCGGCTTGGTGATCATGCCCTATACGTTAATCAACACATTTTCGTATGACGTGTTTAAGATCGTGTATGTTTGGAACTTGGACCGAGGATGAGGGCGCTCGGTGCGTTGTTCGTTGGAGGGGGTGTAGTCCTTCCGCTTTCCTCCATAGGAGTTGTGGTGTTGGGTCTGGCCTGACACAGCCTGCTGGGGAGCCGACTGTTGTGGGGTGTGACTCGGTCGGTATGTGTTGACCGAGTCCCTGGTGCTGGGTCGGTATGTGTTGCCCGTTGTCGCATCGCCCTTGCTAGCCAACAGCTCGGCCTTGTCGTGAATGACTGCCTGTTTCATTAACTCATTATAGGTAGACCAACCTTGAGTGTGTACAGCGTACCTGAATTGGGACTTGCGCAGGCCGCCCTTGAACGCCATGAAAGTCGTCCTATCGTCGGACTCGGTGCACCGAGAGTATTCCAAGCTGAACCGAGCAGCATACGCATGTAGCGTCTCCGTTTCTCCTTGTTTCAGGAGGAAGAGATCCTCGGAGGAGAAGAGCCTGTCAGTCTGGATCATGTGCTGATTCAGAAAGACCTTGGTGAGCTGTACAAAGGAGTCAACAGAGCCGGGCTCTAGTCGGTAGAACCAGTTGATTGCAGCGTCGGTGAGGGTGGAGCTGAAAACTAAACAGCGAGCCTCGTCGGTCAGACTCGAGAAGGAGACGGCCGATTGGATTTTGTTGAGGTGGTTGATTGGGTCAGTCTGACCGGTGTAGAGAGGGATTTTTAGCGGCTTGATTGTGTTGCCTGACAGGACCTACCCCGATTATCACCCCGATAACCTGAACGGACCTTGCTCCCGTCTGACAACCCAACTCAAAAGACCAAAATAACCATACGAAAACCACGAAAATATACATTGTCAGACCAGGGAGAAGGTATAATACAACTAGTCCACTGTAATGCCCCGGAAATCCAAATCATGTAAAAATTATAAAATAATATGTAAATGACGTTTTACCTCTGTGAATAGTATGATCAATTTGTTGACTTTTTGATTGGTGGATCAAACGAACGTTGACCGATGACCGTGACGTAGTTCGGGACGTCACGAGTCCATAGACAAGTGGCACGTCCAATTCCGACGATCAGGGAAAAAGTTATGACGTTCGGAAGTTCAAGGGCATTTTCGTAATTTGGACGAAAAGGGGGAAAATGTTGACTTTCTGATTGACAACTAATTTTTACAACGACAGGCGGCATGTAACAACCCGTACCTTCGGAAAGGGTATAAATGTAATTTTGTAAAAGTTTTGTATATAAAAGACGATTTTGCCCTTGTGAATAGTAGGCCAAAAGTTGACTTTTTGATTTACCAGTTGGATGAGTGTTGACCCTTGACCGTGACATAGTTTAGGCCGTCACGAGTCTGTGGACAGGCGGCAGGTTTGATTCGGACAATCGGAGAGAAAGTTATGACGTTCGGAAGATTGAGGGCGTTACCGTAAATTTGGCTAAATGAGAAAAATGTTGACTTTTAGGTGAACTTGTGATTTTCACGTAGACCGAGGACCGTTAGATAGGTCTCGACGTCCTGAGTACAACGACAGGCGGCACGCTGTCATCGGACGTCGGATGAAGTAGTTATGGGTCTAGGAAGTGTGAGGGCAAAATAGTAATTTGTACATTCAGCCCAATCAGATCAGGACAAGTGGCAGAAGTGGCCTGGGATATTTTGTGCTGAGCCAATGGATGATGGACACGTGGTCAGAAGCTAGAGGGTTCTAGGGAAAGCTTAAGTGTGCACGACCACACATTGTGCACGTTCAAACCGTGCACCCGTTTGAACACTCAGAAAACAGAGAGGAAAATTGGAGAGACTTCGATCGATTTCGTGAAAAGGTGAGGGAGTTGATGACTGGTGAAAGTGAAAGAGAGACGAGGGTGAGCTATTGACCACGATTTGGAGCTGCAACCGTGCACGGAGGCTAAACGGTGGACGGCTGGATTTTGGAGAAAACAGAGAGAGACGGTGGACTGTGGCGGTTGTTGTGCCGTGTGGTGGATCGATTCAAGCCAATAGGAGGCTCAGGAGGTTACGGGGAACCCAACAAGCAACGTGGTACGCGGCGGTGCTCACGGCGGAGACTGAATCGAAGGGACGGGAGGCACCTGAGACGGTCGAGGAGCGCACGGAGCGCGATTGACTCGTTCTGATTTGTGAGTGGACTCTTTCTTAAACTCGAGCATGCTTAACTGTTGATTTTTAATGATGCTTCTATATGGTTGATATGTTTACACGTTTTTCGTGTCATTTTCGGGATTTTGCACGTTTTTCGAGAAAAAGCTGGTTTTCGGACTTTGTTGCCATATTTGAGGATTTCAACCTATAAATGTTTTCTGATGATGATAAATGGGTTAGGAAATATGCTTTGTGATTAAATGTGGGTTTGGATTAAAAAGTGGACTTTCGGATTTGGGTTCGGAATGACGGTTCTGAACGCCGGAAGGGCTTCGGACCGGGGATTTCGAATTCGAGTTTGGAGATGGATTTCGAATTGGGTTTTACTTTGAATTTGGATTGGATTTGCTGGATCTGGATATTGGGTTTAAAGACCCGGATTCTGATTAACGGGGGACGGGCCCGGATTGAGTTTAAAGATTCGGGAGTTTAAAGACTCGAACATTTATGATATTACTCCCGTAGGCCTATTGAGTTTAAAGACTCGGGAGTTTAAAGACTCGGAATTATATTTGAGGCCTGGTTGAGTTTAAAGACTCGGATAGGTCCAGCAGGTTTGATCGGAAATGATGGTTTGCTGTTCATGGTTTATGCTATGGTTTTCTGGTATACATGTAACGACCCATCCCGGAATTCGGGATTAGGTTAGAAACTAATCATGTTTAATGAGGGTTAACCGGTGGTTAGTTGGGTGAAATCGGACGAACGATGCAAAATGACCGTTTTGCCCCTAGTCGTGGGCAAAACGTTGACTTTTTATTCGGGCGGTCAAATAGACTTTGACCGGTGACCGTGACGTAGTTTGGGACGTCACGAGATCATAGACAGGTGGCACGTTCGATTCCGACGTTCGAGGTGATAGTTACGACGTTCGGAAGCCCAAGGGCATTATCGTAATTTGGACGAAATGAGGGAAAATGTTGAATTTTTGATCGGGGGGTCCGATGGCCGAGGACCGAGGATCGTTAGGTTCGTCTCGAAGCCCTGAGTACAACGACAGGCGGCACGCGTCAAACGGACATCGGGTGACCAAGTTACGGGTCACGGATGGTGATGGGCATTTTGGTAATTATTGCCCTGAGGGCATTTTGGTCATTTGCACGGGTTACTGTTCAATCAACCGTGAAAGCAGAGCCTGCACGCCGTGCTGGGTGGTGCTCTGATCGGGTTATTTTTTTTTTAAACGGCTTAGTGGACTGAACATGAAATTGTTTAAGTATTTTGAGGTATTGGACGGCATTGTGGCATGGGCTGAGACAAACCAGTGCACGGGTATTCATTTTCCATGGCTCCGGGTTCTGTTTGCGGGAAACAACCTTCAGTGGAATCAGATGGATTCCCACGAGCTGTTGGCCACGCCGTTCGATTATCTAGGTGCTGAGTATGCTTCTGAGCGTCATTTGGAACAAGGGAAGGCTGAGCATTGAGAGAACCAGCTCTAGGAGAAAAATTGAAAAATTGAGGGAAAAATCGAAATTTGAATTGTGTGAGGAATTGGACGAAACTAGGGACAGTAATCGTCTTCTGGGACCCTTTGGAGATCAACCGTAGCTATTGGCAAGGGATTCGATAGCTGTTTGGCCATGATCACTGGTTCCTGTTTCAGAGTTGTGCAGGGACTGTGGACGACGACTTCCAGGTGAGTTCATGTGCAATTGGTCGTGTTAGAGTGTTCTATTGGGTCCCCTTAAGCTCCTGTTTAGGTTAATTTGGAAATGGAATTGAGTTGAGTGAGTTTGGAATGTCGACCCGATTTGAGGTCCGAGTTTGGATGGATCGATTTAGTCAGTGTCGAGGCTAATAGATGACATAGAACTGGAATTAAATGGTTATAGAAGAGGTTAGGATCAAAAAGGGAAGGAATTGATTGAGAATTGATAGCTATCTAACCGGGTTGTCACGCGGGTTGCAGGACCCGTTTGCAGAGGAAACGGGCGAAGAAGGCGAACTGTTCACCGTCACTGTGGTAGGCGCGTGGGTGTCACGCGCAGCCGCTTGCGGCGGCGCGTGACGGCGCGTGGGTCCGATTTTCAAGGTGAGTTCAAAACGACTTTTGCCCTAGACAATGTAACGAACATTTTAGCGTTGGTTTCGAAATTTTCGGACACTGTCTCGATGTTATTCCGAGGGTCCGAAGGTTTAGGTTACATTTTTAATTAACGATTAATTCCCGAAAAATTATGGGGAAATAGTATGAGGTTATTTGAGACCTTAATGACCCGGTAATGTGTTTTCAGACAGGATTCGAGTTTCTGGGAAATGCCGGAGATTACGGGAACGAGTATGGCGCGAAATCGAGCCTTAAAATTGGTGTGTGAGTGGACGTTGCTTCCAAATTTAATGCATGCATAAATTATTTCTATGATTTTATGATTATGATTATAGGTTGTGATTGATTTTGATTTCTGTATTTATACGTATTTTTACTATACATGTGAAATTGCACGTATTTCGAGACTATGATCACTCGTGTGCTTAATGATGGTTTAATGAAAGAAGTTATACGAAATGGGTGTAAAGTGATTTAAGAAGGTTGTTTATGATTTGCGAGTGTGACTTACGATTTTGTGACACCGTTTTTCGAGAAGCGTTCCGGATTTGCACGTTTTACGAGATTTTGAGTTATTGTGATTTGATCAACTGTTGATGGTTGAATTGAGGGGAATTTAAAATGAGACTTGTGATTTTGAGGATTTTTAAAATGTGGGTTCTTTGAGTATGTTTTTAGCTTGGATTGTGATTTTGGTAATTATCATTGTGGGTCTTGATGTTTTTGATAACGAGATTGAGAAATGAAGTGATTTCAAGGAATTAATAATGGATTTTGAAAAAAGGTGATTTCAGGCCTCTGATTGCTCGGAGGCAATAAAAGAAATTTTAACGAACGCAGGGTTTCGGTTTTCGGAAATTTAAAAGTGAATTTCTTGGTTTGGGTTCGGGATGATGCTTTCGGATGTCGGCTTACGGAATCATTATTGCGAATTCGAATTCGGGGAATGAAAAAGGATTTAATAAAGTGATTTGGTCTGATTTTGCATGCCCCGTGTTTCATGATGATTTGATTATGTTTTGTAAAAGTATGATTTGGGGAAAATGAATGTGGAAATTCGGACCATGGGTCCTGTTTGTGAAAAATATGAATTTTGGGGATGGATCCCACGTTGTCGTTGTTCGACAAATGTTTTTGGGGTTTAAAAAACCCGCTGAGAACTGCTTTGGGTTTTGAAGAACCCCGTTGTTGTGTTTGAAAAACTGTATTTGGGTTTAAAAAACCCGGTGCTATTGCTGGAGCACGTTTCTTGAGTTTAAAGACTCGGTTAATTGATGACGGGGGAGGGGGCCCCTTAATGAGTTTAAAGACTCGTGAGTTTAAAGACTCGGTTACTGTGATACCCCCGAGGCCTATTGCTTATGTTTTGAGTTTAAAGACTCGTTGATATCCCGGGAAGGCCTATTATGCGCATGGTTTTGAGTTTAAAGACTCGGGCGCACTTGATATCCAGCAAAATGATTGACTTGTGATTTATTGATGATCTCTGATGTTTCGGTTGAGTTGGGCAGTTGGCCCGGTATATGGTTGATGGTTTTGGATCATGTTGTGCATTTGGTTTTGATTCGTGGTTTTGGGCTGAGGCCCGGTGTTTATGATTGCGGGCTAAGACCCGATGGTTGAGGACGGAAAAATGATTTTGAAGTTCATACGAGTTTTTCCTTGTGTTGGAATTTGATACACCGTTTTTCTTATGTGGAAAATCTTAACCGTTTGCGAAATGGTTTTGTGTATGCATGCATTCGTTTTTACGCGGAGGGTAAAAACGTTTGTTGTAACTGTTTTGCTAAACTGATTTATTTTTGTCCACTCACACCTTTTGGTTTTTATTGACCCTCCAGGTCGTGGCGCGTTGTTCGAGGCTGTACGAGGGGCGGAGGCATGAGTAAGTACGTGTGGCTATCCCTGGTTTGGCAAGTACTGAGGGTAACTTGGGATTTTCAGTCATCTTGCCAGACGGGAGCAGGACTGGGCACGGTTATCGATGCCCCTTTCGGGGGCGGTCCTGTCAATTTGGTATCAGAGCGCTAGGTTGCTGATTCTGTTGCCACATCATGCCTCCGGAGCGTAAGCCTCGTGCGTGACCTGGTAGTGAGACGAGTAGGCGAGGGTGTTTGGGACCTCGTGTCAGATCTCGGGTGAGATTGACCCTGGTTTGAGGGTCAGATGTCGGGTAGTGTACGCTGTGAACTGTGATTTGTGCGACTTGCTTGACATAGAATTGTGTGGGTCGCAGGGACGGACGAGACCGGTGGCTGAAAGGCCATATTTTTGGGCAATTGTACTTTCTCTTAGGCCCTATTGGTCGAATAGAAAGTGGTTGAGCATTGGATATTGCTCGGGGATTGGGTATGTCAGTGATGACATGATTGGTTTGGTATGAGATTGGACTCAGGAGGAGTCAAGATGTGGATGGGGGA
This sequence comes from Prinsepia uniflora, assembly GCA_032719365.1. Classification (NCBI taxonomy): domain Eukaryota; kingdom Viridiplantae; phylum Streptophyta; class Magnoliopsida; order Rosales; family Rosaceae; genus Prinsepia; species Prinsepia uniflora. The sequence goes on from CM064873.1 coordinate 23,043,916, forward strand.
CTCACGATGAGTCAGTATTTTGGGTTAGGAATGTGAGATGAGTCATGGTAAGGCACCAAGGGTTGAGTGGAGCCAGAAAAGCTAAGTGAGGAACGTTTGGCACATAGAATGCCAAGGGCCAGTTTATGATCAGGTATTGAATGAGTTAGAAAATTGTGGCTTGGTTTTGTGGGACGGTGGTCTTGGGCAGATAACTGATCGTCGTGGGTACTTGGTGTAGTGGTAGTAGTTGAGGATCAGGGAGCGTTCGGGAAACGTTCATCCATCCTGATGTGGATTGTCAGGATGATGGTACCCATGGCTGCGGGGGTACGAGTAGTGATGCGGGATCGACGTTCGGTATGAGCGGAGATCCAGGGCTACCCACTTTGCACACGGTGTGCTAGTGTAGATGTGTGTATGCTGGTACTAGTGTTAGTGAGGGAGATTGTGATAAGCCACGAGTTGGGGTGTGACTCTGTCATGATGGGCATGCGTGGTACTTGAGATTCAGTAGTAGTTGACTCATGGACTGGATGGGAACCAGCGGAGATTGTGAGGTATTGGGTTGATTATGGACGCGTGGTTGTCCAAGTGAGATACGGATGTAGGGAGTCCGGCGGTTGGACTTAACATCTCATGGGGAGTGTGTCTATTTTCAACGTAGGTGGAATCTTAGTTCCAAGGAGAGTTGTGACTGTGGGACGAGAGGAGTGCTTGTTTCCGCATTGGTACTAGGTATTCTGAAGTCATTAGGGATGACTTCTTACCTTCTGCCCTGGCAGACTTTGATGGCGGATACCAGTACGGTGAGCGGGTATTGGGTGGTGGAACCATGTGTGTTTTGGGGTCATCGGGTGGAGTTCCATTCCCGAGGTTGGGGTAAACGGGATACCCATTTTCTGCTTGGTGGCAGACGATGTTGGGTATTCGGTACGGTGGGTGCAGCGAGTTATGTTTGCACTCACGGAGGATGGATGTTGATGACATCGTATTGGATCATCCCTGGTCTCTCCTAGGTGGAGTGGCAGGATCGATATGAGGTAAACGGAGGGGATCCACAGAGTGGATGTGTTACGTGGTTGAATGATTGATTAGAGGAGGAAATAGATGAGGATTGTTGGATTGAACTCCTTTTCGAAGTTAATCCGTGCTCGAGCGAGTGGGAATGGTTATGAGTTGAACTCGAGGCTTGACTTGTGGATGAGTGGATATCCAACAGGGTCTAATTGGTCAGTCATAGAGATGGGCGATTGGGATTGGCTTCTTTTTGAAGTCAATCGGATGTGACGTGGTAACCGTTGCGCGAGTCTAGATTCGGGGTTGGTGCGCCTCGGTAATTGTGAGGAAGATTAGATGCCCTTTCGGCATGACTGTACACGCCTTGGCGAGCGTGCTTGGATTGGTACATCTTGGATGACGTGTCTGGGGGATTGATTTTGTGTTACTGGTCGGGTGACCATGGGATCCAGAATGGATGATGAGTTAGAATGATCAATTTGTCCAGGTTGAGATTAGACAAGAAACCCGAGTGTCAGGTTGTGATTGACTGTGGACCTTGTAGCGGACTTATTGGAGAGGGGGCGTACGTACCCTGTACGGTGTATGAGGATTGGTACCGGACAGGCCGAGTGGTATCTAGTGACGGTACGTGGGAGGTACCAGTGGTGTGGTTGTACGTGTTGGCATTCGGCTTAATTCTGACACACTTGGTGTTGTTGTGAACTGGAATTTGAGCTTGATATATGCCGCAGGGTTGGGCTTGCCCTGCGAGATGAGATCGTGTTATTGATCTTACGCAACTTTATGTGACACCAATTGGTTGTTGATTACGGTTTTACTGGTGAGGTTTAGTGGTGACCGTTTGGCTGGTAGTGTCAGCACGGACTGACGAGTGAGTGTTGGTGACTCCCAGTGGGAGCAGACATCAAGTGATCATTTTCACTCGAGGTGGTCGAGTGTGGAAGGTACTGGGACGTCTAGGTGCAGATAAGTTAGTTGGTGTGCGGGTGTGTACGTGTTGCGAGGTCAAAAAGTTTTCCACGTGGTAGATGTGGAATAAGGACAATTGGAAATTTCGAGAACGAAACTGGCTTTAGGAGGGAGAAACGGTTGAGTTTTGATCAGTTGGAATTTCAGGGACGAAATTCTTTAAGGCGGGGAAGATTGTAACGACCCATCCCAGAATTCGGGATTAGGTTAGAAACTAATCATGTTTAATGAGGGTTAACCGGTGGTTAGCTGGGTGAAATCGGACGAACGATGCAAAATGACCGTTTTGCCCCTAGTCGTGGGCAAAACGTTGACTTTTTATTCGGGCGATCAAATGGACTTTGACCGGTGACCGTGACGTAGTTTGGGACGTCACAAGATCATAGACAGGTGGCACGTTCGATTCCGACGTTCGAGGTGATAGTTACGACGTTCGGAAGCCCAAGGGCATTATCGTAATTTGGACGAAATGAGGGAAAATGTTGAATTTTTGATCGGGGGGTCCGATGGCCGAGGACCGAGGACCGTTAGGTTCGTCTCGAAGCCCTGAGTACAACGACAGACGGCACGCGTTAAACGGACATCGGGTGACCAAGTTACGGGTCACGGATGGTGAGGGGCATTTTGGTAATTATTTCCCTGAGGGCATTTTGGTCATTTGCACGAGTTACTGTTCAATCAACCGTGAAAGCAGAGCCTGCACGCCGTGCTGGGTGGTGCTCTGATCGGGTTATTTTTTTTTAAACGGCTTAGTGGACTGAACATGAAATTGTTTAAGTATTTTGAGGTATTGGACGGCATTGTGGCATGGGCTGAGACAAACCAGTGCACGGGTATTCATTTTCCATGGCTCCGGGTTCTGTTTGCGGGAAACAACCTTCAGTGGAATCAGATGGATTCCCACGAGCTGTTGGCCACGCCGTTCGATTATCAGGGTGCTGAGTGTGCTTCTGAGTGTCATTTGGAACAAGGGAAGGCTGAGCGTTGAGAGAACCAGCTCTGGGAGAAAAATCGAAAAATTGAGGGAAAAATCGAAATTTGAATTGTGTGAGGAATTGGACGAAACTAGGGACAGTAATCGTCTTCTGGGACCCTTTGGAGATCAACCGTAGCTATTGGCAAGGGATTCGATAGCTGTTTGGCCATGATCACTGGTTCCTGTTTCAGAGTTGTGCAGGGACTGTGGACGACGACTTCCAGGTGAGTTCATGTGCAATTGGTCGTGTTAGAGTGTTCTATTGGGTCCCCTTAAGCTCCTGTTTAGGTTAATTTGGAAATGGAATTGAGTTGAGTGAGTTTGGAATGTCGACCCGATTTGAGGTCCGAGTTTGGATGGATCGATTTAGTCAGTGTCGAGGCTAATAGATGACATAGAACTGGAATTAAATGGTTATAAAAGAGGTTAGGATCAAAAAGGGAAGGAATTGATTGAGAATTGATAGCTATCTAACCGGGTTGTCACGCGGGTTGCAGGACCCGTTTGCAGAGGAAACGGGCGAAGAAGGCGAACTGTTCACCGTCACTGTGGTAGGCGCGTGGGTGTCACGCGCAGCCGCTTGCGGCGGCGCGTGACATCGCGTGGGTTCGATTTTCAAGGTGAGTTCAAAACGACTTTTGCCCTACACAATGTAACGAACATTTTAGCGTTGGTTTCGAAATTTTCGGACACTGTCTCGATGTTATTCCGAGGGTCCGAAGGTTTAGGTTACATTTTTAATTAACGATTAATTCCCGAAAAATTATGGGGAAATAGTATGAGGTTATTTGAGACCTTAATGACCCGGTAATGTGTTTTCGGACAGGATTCGAGTTTCTGGGAAATGTCGGAGATTACGGGAACGAGTATGGCGCGAAATCGAGCCTTAAAATTGGTGTGTGAGTGGACGTTGCTTCCAAATTTAATGCATGCATAAATTATTTCTATGATTTTATGATTATGATTATAGGTTGTGATTGATTTTGATTTCCGTATTTATACGTATTTTTACTATACATGTGAAATTGCACGTATTTCGAGACTATGATCACTCGTGTGCTTAATGATGGTTTAATGAAAGAAGTTATACGAAATGGGTGTAAAGTGATTTAAGAAGGTTGTTTATGATTTGCGAGTGTGACTTACGATTTTGACACGTTTTTCGAGAACGTTCCGGATTTGCACGTTTTACGAGATTTTGAGTTATTGTGATTTGATCACTGTTGATGGTTGAATTGGGGAATTAAAATGAGACTTGTGATTTTGAGGATTTTAAATGTGGGTTTTGGGTATGTTTTGCTTGGATTGTGATTTTGGTAATTATCATTGTGGTCTTGATGTTTTGATAACGAGATTGAGAAATGAAGTGATTTCAAGGAATTAAAATGGATTTTGAAAAAGGTGATTTCAGGCTTGATGCTCGGGGCATAAAAGAAATTTTAACGAACGAGGTTTCGGTTTTCGGAAATTTAAAGTGAATTCTTGGTTTGGGTTCGGGATGATGCTTTCGGATGCCGGCTTACGGAATCATTATTGCGAATTCGAATTCGGGAATGAAAAAGGATTTAATAAAGTGATTTGGTCTGATTTTGCATGCCCCGTGTTTCATGATGATTTGATTATGTTTGTAAAGTATGATTTGGGGAAAATGAATGTGGAAATTCGGACCATGGGTCCTGTTGTGAAAAATATGATTTTGGGGATGGATCCCACGTTGTCGTGTTCGACAAATGTTTTGGGGTTTAAAAACCCGCTGAGAACTGCTTTGGGTTTTGAAGACCCGTTGTTGTGTTTGAAAACTGTTTTGGGTTTAAAAACCCGGTGCTATTGCTGGAGCACGTTTTGAGTTTAAAGACTCGGTTAATTGATGACGGGGGAGGGCCCTTAATGAGTTTAAAGACTCGTGAGTTTAAAGACTCGGTTACTGTGATACCCCCGAGGCCTATTGCTTATGTTTTGAGTTTAAAGACTCGTTGATATCCCGGGAAGGCCTATTTATGCGCATGGTTTTGAGTTTAAAGACTCGGGCGCACTTGATATCCAGCAAAATGATTGACTTGTGATTTATTGATGATCTCTGATGTTTCGGTTGAGTTGGGCAGTGGCCCGGTATATGGTTGATGGTTTTGGATCATGTTGTGCATTTGGTTTTGATTCGTGGTTTTGGGCTGAGGCCCGGTGTTTATGATTGCGGGCTAAGACCCGATGGTTGAGGACGGAAAAATGATTTTGAAGTTCATACGAGTTTTTCCTTGTGTTGGAATTTGATACACCGTTTTTCTTATGTGGAAAATCTTAACCGTTTGCGAAATGGTTTTGTGTATGCATGCATTCGTTTTTACGCAGAGGGTAAAAACGTTTGTTGTAACTGTTTTGCTAAACTGATTTATTTTTGTCCACTCACACCTTTTGGTTTTTATTGACCCTCCAGGTCGTGGCGCGTTGTTCGAGGCTGTACGAGGGGCGGAGGCATGAGTAAGTACGTGTGGCTATCCCTGGTTTGGCAAGTACTAAGGGTAACTTGGGATTTTCAGTCATCTTGCCAGACGGGAGCAGGACCGGGCACGGTTATCGATGCCCCTTTCGGGGGCGGTCCTGTCAATACATACCATGATTTCTATATCCGTTTTATAGTGTTTCTGTTTCTTATGATGTTTCATGTTATGATTTTCTAATACTTAGTTAGGCATGCCTGTTTTTAAAACGGAGGGAACAAATGTTCTTATTGTTTTTTTTCTTAACTTTGATATGATAATCCACTGTTTTTGAATCTTTCATTTATTCTAGTCCACTCACACTTTTGGTTTTAAATTTTCCCTCCAGGTCGTGGTGATAGCGCTGGGGTGAACGTTGAGGCAGATATCGAGGCATAGAGCTTTTGACGTTCTTCCGTTGCGAGACTAGCATTGTAGGATTTTGTGCCCATTTTGTAGAACTATGCTCTACTTCTAGTTGTATATATTCACTCCTTCGTCTGATAGTTATGCTTATTGTAGTATGGAGGTTATTTTGGTACTTTAGGTGTGATTGTCAGACGGGAGCAGGGTTCGTCCCGGGTATCGAGACGATATTTGGGACGGGTCCTGACACGGCACGCGTCAAACGGACATCGGGTGACCAAGTTATGGGTCACGGAAGTCTAGGGGAAAAATGGTAATTTGTCGAACGAAGGGCAAAATGGTCTTTTAACAATGACTCAGACAGTGACACCTGTCACTTTGTCTTCTTCTTGCCCCAAATAACATGGAAACCGGTTCTTGGGTTAATGATGTTAACTTTAGACAATTATCCCTTAATTAGGGATAATTGTAATGATTTTGTCCATTCAATCAATAACCTGATAAATTGTTTGATTCTGCTTCAATTGTGTGAATGAGAGATTGAGGAGACTGAGTTGAGAGAAAGGAACACGAGGGACTGAGAGTAACTGGTTTTACAGAGTTCGAAAAATTCAGAAAAGATTAAGGAAAATTCGAATTCGAAATTGTGAGCATTGAGGATCACAATTGAGGTTTGATTAAGATTCCTGATATCAATACGAACCATTCTGCAACAAGAACGAAGGGAAATGGTGTCGAATTGAGCAAGAATAGAAGCTTCCATTGCTGCTCAAAATCGAGCTTGGGTTCGACTAGCTAGAGGTAAGAATTTATGAAATTGATTCTGTAAAAATGATCATTTCACTCTCACGATGCTTTCTGTATGAATTAATTTGGAAAACAGGGACAAATTGAGTGAACCCGAATAGGAAACCCGTTCGAAGGTCGATCGTGGTTTGTGAGGATTAAGGTTATAATTTAAGAAATTAAGATTACAGAACTTAAATTGTGATAAATTAGAAGGGATCAGTTGAAATAATGGATTGAATCGAGGTCGAATTGAGGGAGAGCCAGTCGGGTTCTGTCGCGGGTTTTCAACCCGTTCATCAGACATACGGGTGAATACGAAGCACGGTAGCAGTATTGTGCTACGCACGTGGCTTTCACGCGCAGCCTCTTGCGGCGGCGTGTGAGGGCGCGTGGATGAGATTCCGGGGAAGTGGTCAACATGAATTTTGATGTTCTCGATGATACGAACCTATCCGCGTTGGTTTCTGGTCAATCGGATATGGATTTAGAGTAGTTTCGAGTACCCGGCCCGTATAGTTTATATTTAAATAATATTATAAAATTCCGACAATTATGGAATCACATATGATACTATACGATAGTCTAGTAACCTTAAATTACTTTGTTTGACAGGCAGGAATATTCCCAGGACGTCAGAAGATAGCGAACAGCTCGAGGCTAAACAATCTAGACGGTGTGTGTGAGTGGACTTTGTTTTTCTAACCGTGATGCATGCATATATGTTTTAAATGCTTTATTATATGATTTGGTATGCTTTGGCATGATTGATGTTTCATTCCGGTGATTTCTCGGTTTTCTGGATTATTATATTATTTTTGGCACGATTTTCGAGAAATTATGAAATTGATGTTTTGGGCATAGGCCCGGGATTGAACATAATGTTTTGACTCGAGTTATGAGTCTGGAATTGAAAATGATATTTGGACTCGGATTATGAGTTAGAGATTGATTTCATGGATTTACGTGAAAGTGGCAAGTCGGGTTTACGATTACACGATTTGCGTGAAAATGAGATTTTGGGCTTGAGATCCAATGGAATTGTGATTTTGATTGGATTTGTATTTCCATGTGATTACATGATGAGATTGATGGTTTCCGGATTTATGAAATAATCGGGACTCTGGTTTTACAAATTATGTTTTGGGCTGAGACCCTGTACTGAAAATGATTTTGATTTCAAATGCAACTGTTTTCACTGGTCTTTATGATGATGATATGTTGTGGATATTAGGGCTTTCGGGGTGGAATATGTTTCTCCCGAAGTGCACCATGGATATTAGGGCTTCCGTTTGGGAATGTGTTTCCCCGGAATGAACCCTGGAGATAACGCTCGCCTTCGGGATGAAAGTGTTTACCCCGAAGAGGTCACGTAGCACGGTCTGTTGTCATGCAGCCGAGGGAGGCTCGTGTAACGACCCGTCCCGGAATTTAGGGTTAATGAGGTGTTTAAGATGAGATTAGTGAGCTTAATCGGTGGTTAGTTGGTGACAATAGGTTCGTTAGGGTAGAATGACTATTTTGCCCTTGGTTCGGGTAAATAGTTGCCTTTTAGTTTGGATGGTCAAATGGACTTTGATCGGTGACCAGGACGTAATTTGGGACGTCACGAATCCGTAGGCAGGTGGCACGCCCGATTCCGACAACCGAGGAGGAAGTTATGATGTTCGGAAGGTTAAGGGCATAACTGTAATTTGGTTAAACTAGGGGGAAAATTGACTTTTCGTACGATCGGGTTTTGACTTGTTGAACTAGGATCGTTAGATAGATCTCGTCGTCCTGAGTTCGATGACAGGCGGCACGTATTCATCGGACTTACGATGTGAGAGTTACGAGTCTAGAAAGGTAGTGGCAAAGTTGTAATTTTGAGGATCTAGGAAGGGCATTTTGGTCTTTTTGCACCTTGGGATCTGTGCAATAGAGAGGGAAGATGGAGGGCTGAGATTGAGCCACTTGGGAGAGGAGTTGAGGGATTGGTGACACGTGTAGGAGGTCTGGTTGGTTCTAGTGAGTGCACGGTCCAATTATTTGGGGTGCAACCGTGCCGTGTGTGTTGTGTGTTCTTCGACCCAGACAGAAACGGAGGGAGAGAATTGAGAGAAATTGGACGGTGTTCTGTGTGAGTTGTATGAATTGGTGAGGGATTGAGTGATCAGAGGTCAAGAGGGAGACAAAGAGGAGGTTTTGAGGTACAGTGGTAGTGTGTAGGGGAGTTGTGAGCCACGGGAAAATGGGGAGGAAAACAGGGAGGAAGTGAGTGTTTGTGGGTGGTGTTGTGGCCGTGATCGATCAATCGGGGCCAGAGGAGGTGCCCAGAGGCTGGAGGTGGACGAGAGGAGCCGTGTTCTCACGGCTGAGCTCACGACGGCGACATGAGGCAGGTAATTTCTTGTTTTCCCTTTCGATGCTCTGTTTTGCCGTCGAGTTTCAAGTCGAGAGTTGTAGCGTTAGGGGTTGAATCGAGGAGTCTAGTGGGGTTTAGGGGACTTAGTAGGGTCCTAGGGCTCTTCTAGTTGTGCAGCCGTGACGGAGGAGTGCACGACGGAGTCTTGACAACGGAGAGTACCCTGTGTACTCTGTTTTTCCCTTTTGCTTCAACCGTAGAGTCGTGGGTTTTGGGTGAGAGTCGACGGTCTTGGTGAGTTGGGTGAGGTTTAGGACAGTCCTAGGAAGAGTTTTGGGTAGCCACCGTGACGGGGGAAGACCTGGGTGGCCGGAGAAGGAAACAGGGGTTTATCGGGTTTGTAGTTCGAGTTAGAGTCGACAGGTTTTAGGCCGTGTCGAGGTATTGGAGTGAGAGGGATGAGTTCCTTAGGACGGGACGAAGCAGTGGGTGAAGAGAGGAGTCGATTTGGTGCAGGTATGGTGCAGAACCGTGGACGCCGGTTCGATTTGTAGGCACTGTGCTGAACTGGGTCGACGCGAGGAAGACGACGGTACTGTAGCTGGCGCGTGAGGGCCACGCGCAGCCATTTTGGGCGGCGCGTGGGGGCGCATGCGGCGACGGTTGGGAAAGTTGTCAACATGGGTTTTGGTCTAGGTGTTGTGACGAGTCCGTTGGAGGTGGTTTAGGGTTAATCAGACGTCGAATCGAAGTAGTTCTGCGAGGGTGAAGGTTTAGGGTTCCGGTTCGGTACGTTTAGGACCCGGGGATTTTGTGGGAATTTAGGTGGACCTTAGTAGACGTGTTGGTAACGTACTTTGGTGGTTGTTGACATGATCGGGAGTTCCCGAGGAAGCTGAGGAACGTACAAGACGTTCGGGACGCGATTGAGGGCTCAGTACTGTGAGTGGACCTTTTCCTTAAACTCGAACATGCATAACTGTTTTCTATACTTTTTTTATATACATGATTTCATGATTGTTGGATTTATGACGTGGTTTTATATAATTGCACGGTTTTCGAGGAATACCTATTTGGCACGTTTTACGAGGAAGTGTGATTTCTGCATATGAGGCTATAGTTTTGGGGTTTCAAATGTTAAATGATTTTCAATGATTATAAGTGGATTTTGGAACATGATTTCGATGATCAAGGTTTTCAGTTTTAGAATCGGATTTCGGAAAGCGAAAGTTGGTTTTAAAGTTGGAAAGCGAATTTCTGGATTTGGATTCGGAATGACGGATCTGGATGCCGGAAGGGCATCAGACCAGTGATTTCGGATTCGAGTTTGGATATGGATTTAGAAATGGTTTTCAAATGGTTTTGGATTGAATTTGCTGGATCTGGTTATTGGGTTTAAAGACCTGGATATTGTGATTGACGGGGGACGGGCCCGGATTGGGTTTAAAGACCCGGATTGAGTTTAAAGACTCAGGAGTTTAAAGACTCGGATATATTGATATTTCCCCAGTAGGCATGTTGAGTTTAAAGACTCGGGAGTTTAAAGACTCGGATAGGTCCAGCAGGTTTGATCGGCAAATGATTGGTTGAACTTTATGTTTTACGTTACAGTTGTATGATGCTTATGATATGATTTCTATAACTGTTTTATAGTGTTTCTGTTTCTTATGATATTTTATGATGATCGATTTATAACTGTTTTAATAACTAGGTTATGCATGTGGTTTCAAAACGGAGGACTAAACCCGGTTTTCTTATAAATGGTTTTAGAAACTTTTCTATTATTATGGTCCACTCACACCTTCTGTTTTAACTTGCCCTCTAGGTCGTGGAGCTAGAGCGGGGTTTCGGCGTCGAGACAGCGTCTGAGGCATAGAAGTCGCGAGAGGAATTCCGGAGTGGTTTAAATTTTTCCGTGTGCGTGTATTTGGTTTACCGGTTTCCTTTCTTCCGTATTTAGTACTATACTCTGTAAACTTATACTTTCGGGATGTATTGCATAGTTCCTCCTGCGTCTGACCGTGTTACTTTAGTGAGTTTCCTTGGATTTGTATCGGGGTGTCAGACGGGAGCAGGATTTACCTCTGTCTTCGGGGTGAAACCGGGGTGGGTCCTGACAGCTCGACTCAGATCAGATGTGCTGGATTATATGGAGATCGGTCGGTGATGTGTTCACGACGATCTAGATTGTCGGCTGATGATGTGTTCGCAGCGACGGATTGCTGACTGGTGATATGTTCACAGCAGCGGATGCTCGGATTTTGAGCGGTCCTTGTGCCTATTTGATTTGCACGCGTTGCAGGGATAAACGTGACTATATGAGATCGGATATGAAAATAAGTTCCGTGGATTTAAGATTTAAATTGATTTGATGAAAAAGAGTTTTAAGGAAAATGTGGATGTGGACTTAGAAACATGTTGATTTTATCGGTCCACTGTTCATGCTTGATTGATTTCATACTATTACTCGTGTTTTATGATATGCATGCATGTTTGTGAAAACTGGAGGGAAAGATTGAGTTTCGGTAAATGTATTTATAGAAGTTTATTTTGTCCACTCACACCTTTGATGCTTTATTTACCCTCCAGGCTAGTGCACAGGTACGGGGGCTAGAAACGAGGCAAACGAGGCAACATAATAAGTAGACCGTTGCGCACTCAGACACTCTACAGAGTAGGATTTTGATCCCTATCTGTAATAGTACCTATGCTCTGTAATGTCGTTGACTAGTTAAACTTGTGACGTCAATGGTCTGTAAAACTTATCTATCCTTTGTCTGACAATGTTTTGGAGTTTGTTGTGTGGCATATGTATATATGTTTGGTTACTTTTGGTACTTTTTAGTTATTGTCAGACGGGAGCAGGATCCATCACGACTATCGAGAGATAATCGGGATAGGTCTTGTCATCCACAGTAGCATAGAGCATAGTATAGTACAGGATAAGACAAAAAGCCTACTAAGGGTTGGCTACATGCGCAACGGGAAAACTTTATGCCTCCGCCTCTGCCTCAACGTTAGCCCCGGCGCTAGCACCACGACCTGGAGGGTGTTAAAAACATTAAAAGTGTAAGTGGACTAAAAATAAATAAGAGTTATAAAACCATTTACGAAATAAACCAGGGTTCACCCTCCGTTTGAAAACATGCATGCATAACCAAGTATTCGAAAACAACCATATGTACGATATAAAAATAAGTATGGAAAGCATCAGAAATCAAAACCAAAGTTCGGGCACTTGGCCCTAAATCCACAAATCCATAAATTCGGGTCACATCCCAAAACATTAGGAAACTAGTGAAAAACCAATGGAAAACATCAATCATACAAGTTTACTGGATCTCAAGTGCGCCAGAGTCTTTAAACTCAAAACCATGCGCAAATACCAGGCCTTCCCGGGATATCAACGAGTCTTTAAACTCAAAACACAATCACAGGCCTCGGGGGGTATCACAATCACTGAGTCTTTAAACTCAAAACACATACCGAGTCTTTAAACTCAAAACATATCAATTTAGGGCCCTCCCCCGTCAATCAATCCGAGTCTTTAAACTCAAAACCAGATCCAGTGGGTTTTTTCCCTTTTTTTTGGGTCTTTAAACCCAAAACCATTTTTCAAGCATAAGAAAAATGTATCGAAATCCGAAAACCAAAACCAAACTGGAAATCTTCGAAAACCAAAATCACGTTTAACCGAAAGGGGACTTCCGCCCGAATTTCACTTCAAATCTCAATTCATATCCTCAAATCTCTAGTAAAACATAATGCGTATAAACATAAACCATTCATTCGAAAACATCCTCAAAATCTTAACAGAATCATATTCTTGAAGTACGTGCAAGTCCGATAACTTGTATTGAAAAACGTGAAATCAAGTAAAGCAAGCATATAGAAATCATAGGCATAAAATCATATATCGAAAGCATAAGATCATATATCAAAACATAAAGAAATAAGTAAAAACAGTTATGCATGCTCGGTTATAAAACAAACAGTCCACTCACAAGGTCTGGACGCTTCAGTCGCTTGCCGTACGCTCCTCGGCTGTCTTAAGAATATCCTGGCCTGTCAAAAGTCACCATTCCGGGTCACAAACACTTCATTTAAGCTTACCATAATTTCCCCAATTTTCTGGGATTTTTAAACATAATTAAACGAACCCCTAAACCTTCGAATACTCAGAACTACCCCGATACGGTGTTCGATCGACTCGAAACTTGTCCTAAAATATTCGTTACATCGATTAGAGTGAAAACCGTGTTGAACGTTTCCCCAAAACAAGCCCCACGCGCCCTCACGCGCTGCCCAAAGGGGCTGCGCGTGAGAGCCACGCGCCTGCTACTGTTCATCGTCAACCTCCAGCCAACTCGGTTCAGACCGGTTCGGTCCAACAGAGCCGACGAGGTCGGTTTTCACTCGTTTTCAGGCCGTTTGCAATCCTATGTTTATCCTGAGCTTTTTCCTTTAATTTGTGATTGATTCACGTAAGAAAATCATGAAATCAAGTCCTATTCCTTACCTTCCAAACTTCGAACTCAAACCCAAAAATCCCTGTCTCTGATTCTGGCCACCAGTTGTCCTTCCAGTCACGGGTTCGAGTCCCTGAGCTTGATAGTAACTTCCTAAAGCTACCAGAGTCAACAAACTCACTCAACCAGTCCCTAAAACTCACGACTTTCTATTTGCACAAATCTGGAAAAACAGGGGACTAGAGACTTACCTGTTTCTCTGCTCGCCGTCGTGAGCTCCACCACAGTCCTAAGCGTCCTCTAGTCACTCCTCCGTCCTCTGATCACCACCACAGACCAGACTTGACTGGTTTGATCACTTGAGCTCTCAGCCGTGCACAGTGGACATCTCTGTTTCCTGGGTGTTCTCACCTTCCTCTCAGCCTTTTGCTCACACAATTCTCACTAAGAATCACTCACCAAACTCTCAACTTGTCTCTGATCATTCACACTCAATCACAAATAACTCACACACTGAAAACTGATCGATAGTTTGCTGTCTGAGTCTCTCTGTTTCTCTCATTTGAACAACAAACCAAACAATTTAAAATGTTGGTTTAACCGTGAGAAGGCTGGAAGCCACTAGACAGAGGCCAGGTGTCAGGGCCCACCCCTAATCCCCCAGGATTAGGGATTGAACCCTGCTCCCGTCTGACAACCCAAAAACGAAAGACCGAAACAACCTCACAGAAACCACAAATTACATTGTCAGACGCAGAAGAATTTACAACATCCCAGAGTCAGCAGTTATACAGAGCATAGTACCACCCTAAGAAAGCAAAAACCGATACACAAAACATACGCACAACGGAAAATTTAAATCACTCCGGGGTCACTCTCGAGTATTCTATACCTTCGACGCTGCCTCAACGTCAACCCCCGCGCTAGCTCCACGACCTGGAGGGCAATTAAAAACAGAAAAGTGTGAGTGGACCATAAAGAATAAAAGTTTCGAAAACCGTTTTATAATCAAACCAGGGTTTTAGCCCTCCGTTTTGAAAGCACACATGCATAACCCATGAGCTGAAACCAGTGGTAAATCACATAAGGATTGTAACACCCCGGAAATTCGAGGATTTATAATATTGTAATTTAATGTATGAATTGACGTTTTTACCCTTATGAATGGTATGGCCAAATTTTTGACTTTTTGATTGGTGGGTCAAATGGACTTTGACCAATGACCGTGACGTAGTTCGGGACGTCACAAGTCCATAGACAGGTGGCACGTCCAATTCGAACGATCAGGGAAAAAAGTTATGACTATCGGAAGTTCAGGGGCATTACCGTAATTTGGACTTTTGGGGCGAAAATGTTGAATTTTCGTTTGGCAACTAATTTTCACATGACTCAAGGACCGTTAGGTAGGTCTCGATGTCATAAGTCCGTAGAAAGGCGTCACGCCGAAATCGGACTTCATATGGCTGAGTTACGGGTCTAGAAAGTGAGGGGCAGTTTGGTAATTATTTGAACCAGGGGCATTTTGGTCTTTTTGCCCTGGTTACTGTAGCAACCGCGGGGGAACCGTGGACGGTACCACCATGTGCGGTGGTTCAGTGTGCAATTGTTTATGCAATTGTGTGCTGGAAAGAAAGGGTTGTCTATTGGTTTAGAACGTGGGCTGAACCATCCACCCTACACTGTCGAATTGATTAATGGGATTCGAAGCTTTTTTGGGGAACAAAATTCAGTGGACAGTGAGGCTTCCACGAGCCTCTGGGACAGCTTGGGATGTTTTAAAACTGATTAAGTAATGGGTAAGCTTCATTCTGCTGTTGAGGGAACTGGAAATTGGAGAGGAAAACCAGAGAAACCATTTCGGGGCAAATTGGAGGGAAAATCGGGTTTTGATTTCTGGTGATTGTTGGACCAAACCAAGGCCTGGTTTAGTCTTCTGGGAGTGTTTGGAACTTAACCACATTGGAATCGAAGGCCATCAGCCACGGGTGAGCTGGGACTGTGTTTGCCGTGTCCAGAGAAATTTCAGAGGTTTGTACGACTACTTCCAGGTGAGTGTTGGTTCAATTGATTGTGTTTTCCAGTTCGTTTTGATAATATGATGCTTCCTGTAAGGTTAATTTGATTATGGTTTGGAAACCAGTGAGTTCTTGTGATTGACCCGTTTGGATGATCACGGGTCGAATGGCCATTTAAGGATTTGATTTGACTAACTAGTGTCTCAATGTAATGACCCGTCCCGAATATCGGGATTGAATATTAATTAATTAAGAATTAGAATGACTAATCGGGGATTAGTTGAGTGAAATCGGACGAAACGTGCAAAATGACCGTTTTGCCCCTGGTGTGGGCAAAATGTTGACTTTTAGTTCGGGCGGTCAAATGGACTTTGACCGATGACTGTGACGTAGTTCGGGACGTCACGAGTTCATAGACAGGTGGCACGTTCGATTCCGACATTCGAGGAGAAAGTTATGATGTTCGGAAGTTGAGAGGTATTTTGGTAATTTGGCATAGTAGGGGCCAAATGTTGACTTTTTGATCGGGAGGTCCGATGGACGAGGGCCAAGGACCGTTACGTAGGTCTCGTCGATACGAATCCAACGACAGGCGGCATGCCGAAATCGGAGATTCGACGACGAAGTTATGGTCACGGAATCGGGCTCGATTAACCGAACGAACCGGGAATAAAATAATATTTTATTATGAACAGTACCCGGTGACTGTGCACATCTGGATGAGTGACAAGTGTCACCCATCCCTTGATTCCAGCTCCATGTTTCCCTCCCAACACCATCATTACTACATCATCATTCCTACACCATCATTCCTCCATCTTTTTCCCCATTTTTCTTCTTCTTTGTTTTCTTACCCGTGAGAAGGGGAATCAAAATTGGGAGAATTGAGCTCCCTTTCACAACCAGTTTTGAGGGGAAATTGTGAGTTTGAGAGAGGGGATTAAATTGGGGAAACACTAGGATCGATTAATGGCTGAAAAACTGGGAATTCGAAAATTGGGTTTTTGGGAGGAAAAATCAAATTGGATGAATTGAGCCTTGTTGATCGAAATTGGGTTCAGTTTCAGTCTTCTGGGATTACTACGATCAATTTTGTAGAAGGAACTAAGTGGAATTGAGGTCGAATTGAGGTAGAACTGAGGAAGGAAACTTTCAGAATTTTCGAGATTGAGTCGAGGAATTGGAGGCTTTGATTGTTGAAATTGAGCTAGGGATTATGTTCCTGAGGATCCCACGATGCTTCTGGATCCATCAATTGGAAGAAACTGATTGAGATTGACTGAACTCCATAGTTGCACAGTGACGAAGAATCGAGTTTGAGTCGTGGCGTTTGAGCCATGAATTGATTCAATTGAGTTGGGTAAAATGCTTACGTGAGTCCCTTGATCCTTCTGGTTGAATCAATTTGGGGAAATCGTGTAATGGTGAAGGTTTTGGAATGATGAACTATGGCCGGAGGACCTTCGAACGATCAACTGTGATCGTGGGGTTATAGGTAAGGTTGTTTGAAATTGAGTCCACAGATCTTTAATTGAACTTAATTCGAAGCTGTATGAATGTTCAATTGATGAATTCAGTGTGGAATTGACAGAAAACCAAACGGGTCTGATCGCGGGTTAAACGACCCGTTTACCAGACAAACGGGTGAGAGGGACAGCACTGTAGCAGGCGCGTGGGTTTCACGCGCAGCCACTCACGGTGGTGCGTGGGGGCGAGTCCGGCCTAGTCTCAAGGTGAGGTCAACATAACTTTTGATCCTCTCAGTGTAACGAACATTTTGACGTTGGTTTCGGGGAAATCGGATATTGTTTCGATAATGTTCCGCGTATCCGAAGTTTTGTATTACGTTAAAAATACGTATTTAAATCCCGGAAAAATTGGGGAAAATTATATGATGTATTTTGAGATGTTAGTAACCCTCTATAATGATTTTGGACAGGAGTTGTGATTTCCAGATTTTACGGAAAAACGTGCAGCTCGGAAACGGACCGTTTTGGACGGTGTGTGTGAGTGGACTTTGTTTTCTAATCGTGATGCATGCATATATGATTTTTATGCCTTATTATATGATTTTATATGCTTGGGCATGATTTGTGTTTCAATCCGGTAATTTCTCGGTCTTATGATTATTATATTATTATTGGGTGATTTTCGAGAAATTACGAAATTTGGTAAAAATGATGTTTGGACTTGGTTTATGAGTCCGGGATTGAAATTGATCGAAAATAATGTTTGGACTCGGATTATTGAGTCATGGATTGAAAAATGATGTTGTGACTCGGGAATGAGTCAAGGATTTCGTGGATTTACGTGAAAATGGCAACGGAGGTTGCGACGCATGAATTTGCGTGATAATGTTATTTTGGGCATGAGAACCCAAGTGAATAGTGATTTTGACTCGGATTTGGAGTCACTTGTGAAATTGTGAAATTAATGATTTATTGGGATTTTATGATTATTTTAATCAGTCTTTCGGGCACGTTTTACGAGGTACGTGCAAATGATGTTTTGGGCTAGGCCCGGAGTTTAAATGATTTCTAAAATGATGTTTTGACTTGGTTGGTGAGTCAATGATGATTTTCGGATTATTCTATTGATTTAAATGTGATTTTAACGGTTTATGTGTAAAAGGTATTTTGGGCTTGAGACCCAGTTGAGAATGATCTTGACTTGGTATGAAGTCAAGATTTGATTGAAATGTTTTGGGATGTAATTTCCGGGATGGTTTTCATTGTGATTGTGATATTCCCAGACGGTCGGTGCTTGGGGGGTTACCCAGACGACCGGAGTTTGGGGGATGTGATTGTAGGATCGGGAGTTGATCCTATGGTAGTCAGCTTCTCGGATGAGACTGAGCCTGGATGTACCACTCGGAGGTGTCTGAACCTGGGGATGTGTTCGCCCAGAGGTGACTGAGCCCGAGGGGGTCGAGCCCAGAGGTGTCTGTTCCCGAGAGAGTGACTGGATATTGGCCTACGCGTAGTGCAGCACTTGTGAGTAGTGCAGTTTGATTGATTGTGCACTTGTGAGTAGTGCAGATGTGATTTGTGGCATTGTGCACTTGTGAGTAGTGCGGATTGATTGGATTGATATATGTATTGTGCACTTGTGATTAGTGCTGATTGATGTTATTTGTGATGACGTACTGGTATGGAGTACGGGTTTTTGGTCTTTATGGCCAGTGATTACGTTTTCACATGTTTTGGCCTGAGAGCCGGGATTTGATGTTTCATAACATGAACTGATTTGGTGAACATGAGTTTTATGGACCAAGGGAAAATATGTTTTGATTTTATCGGTCACTCATGTTTTACGATATGCATGCAAGTTTGTGAAAACTGGAGGGTAAGATTGTATTTTGATAAATGTTTTTATAAGAGGTCATTTGACAGGACCCGTCCCAATCCCACTGGGACCACCCGGGGACGTGACCCGCTCCCGTCTGACAATGACTCTAAATATACCAAAATTACCCTTAAATAAAAACCGAATACTTAAGTAGATAGATAGCGTACAAACACAGTGTTTAAAGTGATACTGTCAGACAAGGGAAAGTAAAATACAACATGTGAGCACACTAGTCAGAGTACATTTATTCGGTGCTCAACCTACCCACAAGTGGGTGTACAGGTGCACAGCTAGGCAAACTAAACCTCTGCCTCCCTCTCCGGGTCCTCCTCCTCTATTTCCATGTCAGGGTCTGGAGGGGTCAGTAAAACAAGGGTGAGTGGGCCAAAAATAACAGTTTAGAAATCAATTTAATAATAAAATAATCATAAGGTTTTACCCCTCCGTTTTCCAAATCTTGCATGCAGTGAAAACATTATCTTATAATGAAATCATAACAATGAACCACAATAATAATCGTAAGGTGAAACTAACATATCAGTGCACTGTAAAACCCAACCCAAATGATGTCACGGTTCTAAGGCTACGCGTTGCCACTCAGGGTCTCACACCCGAGACTCTCTAGGTACATCAGCTCCCGGTATCCCGGTCACTGCCCGAGGTATATGAACATGCCTTCCTGAGAGTAAGCAGCCCAACAGGGGTCAACTCCACTCAGTCAGAGCCCCGTGACTACTCCAGGGTCCACCCAGGCCAACGACCCTCCCTGGAGGAGACAATATACACAGGTAGGAAAGTACAGTACAATAACAGTATAGTTTACCCTATGTCCCCCGGACATCCCAAACAAAATCCACATATAATCCAGACGGGTTTCATGCCCAAAACATCGTAATAACAGATATAAACAGTTCATAAGACTCATCAGCAGAATAGTAAAACAGTTTATGCATGCAAGCCTTTTATAAATCAAACATCCCACTCACACTCGGTCCTTGCTGCTCAACGATCTCTATAAACCTGTATTATTATTCCTGAGGGTTACTTAAGGACCCTATAATATCAATACCAAGACCCTAGAACAGATCCGCCTCAAAATCGCATCCCGGGCACTAATCCCGGTGCTTCAAACCCCATTTTGACTAACATAACGATCTCCGATCGACACGAAACCACCTCCATTGGATCTGTATCGTCGAAACCTTGAAAATGGTACCGGCCCCACCAAAATCACTGTTCACACGCGCCCCCACGCGCCTGGTCAACGCGTTGGTCAACGCTGCTACAGTACTGCTGACGTCAGCAGTGACGTCATGCTGACGTCAGCATGACGTCATCACTGACACTTGTCAGGTGACACGTGGCATGTTCTGATTGGTCCCTGGTCTGACAATATCTGACAGGATGACGTCATCATGACGTCAGCATGATGACGTCATCATGCTACAGTACCGGGTCAGACCCGTTTGACTGGAATCGGGTCGTTACAACCTACCCTCCTTACCGAAATTTCGTCCTCGAAATTTACTCAAACAAGTATGGGTACTGCCCTCTCATCAATTCCTCGGGTTCCCATGTCGCTTCCTCCACCTCGTGGTTCCGCCATAGTACTTTAACCAAAGAAATCGTCTTGTTCCTTAAGACATTTTCCTTCCTATCCAGAATCTGCACTGGCCGTTCCTCGAAACTCAAATCTGTCATCAGTTCCAGTTGTTGCTCTGGCAGTGCATGAGAGTCATCCCGAAGATACTTCCGTAGCATCGATACATGAAATACATCATGTACTCGGGAAAGCTCCGAAGGTAGTGCTAAACGGTAAGCCACTGGACCAATCCTCTCGACAATCTCATATGGTCCGATATAACGAGGACTCAATCTCCCACGTCGTCCAAATCGAAGAATCCCTTTCCACGGCGATAACTTTAAAAAGACAAAGTCACCAACCTCGAACTCTAAATCTCGGATCCGTCGATCCGCATAGCTCTTCTGACGATCCTGGGCCGCCTTCAATCTTTCTCGAATAACCCGAACTGTCTCCTGGGTCATATCCATCAGATCCGGCCCCACTGTGGTTCTTTCTCCGATCTCCATCCAGCATACCGGTGTTCTGCACTGTCGACCATACAGTGCCTCATAAGGTGCCATCCCTATACTCGCATGGTAGCTGTTATTGTAGGCAAACTCCATCAATGGCAATCGATCAGCCCACGAATCCTGGAATTGCAACACACAGGCTCTCATCATGTCCTCGAGAGTTTGTATTGTCCTTTCAGACTGTCCGTCGGTCTGTGGGTGGAATGCCGTACTGAAGTGTAATTTCGTACCCAAAGTAGTCTGTAGACTCCTCCAAAACCTAGATGTGAAACGCGGATCCCGATCCGACACGATCGACTCTGGGGTACCGTGTAGTCGGATGATCTCATTAATGAATAGCTGGGCCAAACGGTTGAGCTTGTACGTCTCACGTACAGGCAGAAAATGCGCTGATTTAGTCAACCGGTCCACTATTACCCAGACTCCATCAACTCTACTCCTTTTCTTCGGTAACTTGAAGACAAAGTCCATTGTAATATGGTCCCACTTCCATTGTGGAATCGGAAGTGGCTGCATAGCCCCATACGGACGCTGCCGTTCTGCCTTGACCTGCTGACAGATCAAACATTTGCTAACAAACTCAGCTATCTCCCTCTTCATCCCTGGCCACCAATAATAGTCCCGGAGGGTACGGTACATCTTTGTCCCTCCTGGATGCATAGCATAGGCCGAACTGTGGGCCTCGTCTAAAATCTCTCTCCTCAACTCTGGTACCGCAGGTACACACAATCTCCCAAGCTTCACTAATGCTCCATCGCCCCTGACGGAGAAATCTTGTCTCTGTCCGGATTCAACCTCGTTCCTGTAGTCACAAAGTATCTGGTCCTGTAGTTGAGCCTCGATGATCCTGTCGACCAACACGGGTCGCACATGAAAGCTAGCCAACAAGGCTCCCTGATTGTCCATCCCTAACATAACTCCGCTCTTCCGAAGTTCCACTAGCAAAGGAAGATACACCAATCTCAAATTCGCAACTGATCCCGCCGACTTCCTACTAAGTGCATCAGCTACAACATTTGCCTTGCCAGGATGGTACTCGATGGTACAATCATAATCCTTCAACAATTCCAACCATCTTCGCTGTCTCATGTTGAGTTCCTTCTGAGTGAACAAATGTTTAAGACTCTGGTGATCGGTCAATATTCGACATGTCACACCGAACAAATGATGTCTCCAGATCTTTAGAGCATGAACCACCGCTGCCAATTCCAAATCATGAGTAGGGTAGTTCAACTCGTGCGTCTTCAGCTGCCGGGATGCGTAAGCAATCACTTTTCCATTCTGCATCAATACACAACCCAAACCCTGCACCGATGCATCACTATATACCACGAACTCTCCACTGCTGTCTGGTAATGCAAGGACAGGTGCAGTGGTTAATCGGAACTTTAATGTAACGACCCGTCCCGAATATCGGGATTTAATAATATTTAATTGTGATTTACTAATCTGGGATTAGTTGAGCGTTTCGGACGAATGGTGCAAAATGACCGTTTTGCCCCTGGGTGTGGGCAAAACGTTGACTTTTATTTCGGATGGTCAAATGGACTTTGACCGATGACCGTGACGTAGTTCGGGACGTCACGAGTTCATAGACAGGTGGCACGTTCGATTCCGACGTTCGTGGTGAAAGTTATGATGTACGGAAGTCCAGGGGCATTTTCGTAATTTGGACGATATAAAGGGAAATGTTGACTTTTTGACCGGGATGTCCGATGGCCGAGGGCCAAGGACCGTTACGTAGGTTTCGTCGATGCGAATCCAACGACAGGCGGCACGCCGAAATCGGACTTCGTACGACGAAGTTATGGTCACGGAATCGGGCTCGGTTAACCGAACGAACCGGGAATTAAATGATATTTTAATATGAACAGTACCCGGTGACTGGACACACTTGGATGAGTGACAAGTGTCACTCATCCCTTAAAATCAGGCACAAACATGGATCCATGATTTTGGGGGAGACCAAATGATGATGTTTTAATATTATTTTATTTAATTATCCTTTTATTTCCCATTAATTCTCTTCTGTTTTCCTTAACCGTGTACAACCCAAAACACAAATTCTTTCCACCTTAATCTCCTCTCCATCAGCTGAACTCGTGAGTGCGAATTGGAGAGAATTCAGAGACGAATTCAGCGAGGGAAACACGAGGGATTGTGGTTGGCTGTAGAACTGGAATTCGGGTTTTAGAAAATTGGGAGGGAAAATCAAATTGGAAGATTTGAGCCGTGATGATCGATTTGAAGCTTGGAAACAGCTTCCTGAGGTGGAGACGAGTGGAACCAGATCAAAAACGAGAAGAATCGAGGCCGAATTGGCTCTGAACGGGTCTGGTAACAGAGAGCTTGAGTCGAGGTTGAGTCGTGATCAATGAGTGATCAAACGACGCAATTGATGGAGGGGAAATGTTTCTCTTAGTTCATTGCAGCTTACTGGTGGATCAATTGAACGAAATCGTGAAGGTTTGATGATTTTCGAAGGATGAACAATGGCCGGAGCTCCTTCGAATGATCAACTGTGATCGTGGGGTTATAGGTAATGTCGTTTGTAATTAAGTCCATAGACCTCTAATTAGACTTGTAACTAAGCCGTGTGAATGTTCAATTGAAGGATTTAACGTCGAATTGGTAGGATTTGAACCGGGTCTGCTCGCGGGTTAAACGACCCGTTTTACAGACAAACGGGTGAGAGGGATGACTGTGCGGGTTACTGTAGCAGGCGCGTGGCTTCCACGCGCAGCCGCTTGCGGTGGCGCGTGGGGGCGCGTGAGTGCGAATCCCGAGGTATGATCAACATGACTTTTACCCTATACATTGTAACGAACATTTTGGAATTGGTTTCGTGTCGATCGGACACCGTTTCGTTATTGTTCGGGATGTCCGAAGGTTTTAAATCCAATTTAAAAATACTTAAAAATTCGGGAAAATTACAGGACTTGAATAGGATGTTAATGATGAGGTTAGTGATCCTCTAAATTGATTTGAACAGGATTGGGAGTCCCGGTGATAGTGAGGTGGCCCGGGAAGGCCTATGGCACGCGTATCGAGGCGCTCGGTTAAACGGTCTGTGAGTGGACATTGGTTTCATAAATTCGATGCATGCATAACTGTTTTATGATTGTTATAATTATGATTAAATGATTTACTTTGGATATCGGTGAATTTAAAATGATTTCACGTATTTCGAGGTGAATTACGTATTTGCACGAAAACCGAGGTTTTCTGGATTTGCACCGATTTCCATAAATGTGGTTAGATATGATTTCATGAAACGGTTACGAACTTGAATAATGTAAAGTCGGGCCAGGGGCCCAGTTGAACTATGAAATCGGGCCAGGGGCCCAGTTAACATGTGGATCGGGCCAGGGGCCCAGTTAACTTGTGAAATCGGGCCAGGGGCCCAGTTGATTTCTACATGTGATTGCGGGTCGGGGACCCTAAAATGGAATTGAATAAATGTTTTCTGGTTTACATTTTATATATGTTCACATGCTGGAATCTATAAATGGTTTTGATGATATTTCGGTTATGGCACGTTTCACGGTATTTGGGCATGAGACCCGTTTGATGAAACGTAACGAATGGTCCGGATTTTATCTATGTATACCTATATGTTTTGCATGTGGATATCTATAAAATGTATTTGGTACTGCACTGTATAGATCCTTCCATATTATATTGTCTCCTCCGGATGAGGTACCCCGGAGAGGTCACGGACGTCTAGTACGTCCAGCGTCTATGACGCTAAGCATCGGGGATGCTGTACCCGAACGGGGTTCGGGGATTGAACTCGGAAATTGAGACCCGAGTGGCACGCGTAGCCTTGTGATTGTGACCTTATTGACGTCAGGGACGTCAGACATCAGGGATGTCGGATTGGAGCGTATAGTGCAGTGGCTAAAATAATGGTTATGGTTTATATTATATGCCTTATGGTTCCTATTACTGGAATTATGAAATAACTCTTGGATTTACTTTTGGAAATTGAAACTATGCTTTGGTTTCCGGGCTAAGGCCCTAATGGTTATTTCTAAATAAATATGGGATTATTGGTTTTGGTGCATGCATATGATTTTACGGAGGGGCATAAATGTCTTATAAATGTTTTAAACAGACTTGTTTATTTTCGTCCACTCACAGCTTTTGTTTTCAATGCCCTTCAGGTTGATTCCGGATACGACTGCAGCAGAGACTTGAGCATCGCACACCTCCTCCATCGATCCTTACGCACTCTGGAAGCCCTTTTGGGCAATGGCAATCGGTTATCCCTTGTCTGGCGCCTCTTGTCAGACGGGAGCACGTCACATTCCATGGTAATCCCGGGGGGAATTGGGATGGGTCGTGTCAAGTGGTATCAGAGCAGGTTTTGCTCTTTTGTGCGCGAAGGTCGAGGGTGTGATGTCTCTTTGGGCTGCTGTTCCGTTGTCAACCTGATAGTTTGGGGTTTGAATGATGGATTGGGTGTGTTGGCCCGATACGCCGTGCATTGATGCGATTCAACCCAGGTGGGGTTGTATACGATTAACTGGTAATGTGGGACCGTCGGTTCGGTCATGTGATGATGGATTGTTGTGCCACCGGGCACAGCTAGGTTCAGGGAACCCCATTTGGAGTAATGTTATGGAAATGTGAACTCAGTTGAGTATTGGTCTAAGTTTTGGACCCTGGTAGTGTTGGCTAGTGTACGGGGTGTTGGTGCACCGGAGTTAGCCGATGACCTTCGTGGTGGAACCCACGATGGAACCCACGTTGAGTTGACGATTGGATTGGATTGGACGTCTATACGATGTCAGGACCGCGGGGTCGGTCAAGTTGTGGATTTTACTGCGGAGGGCAGTTGGGTTCGGTGGAACCCTAGGGTGTGATCTTGGAACCCTAACTTGTAGTTGATGGACCGAAAGGTGAACCTTAAGTGAGAACTTGTGCTGCGACGAGCGGCTGAGGTCATGGATGACCATGTGGATGACTCTAGTGAGTCTAGTCGGGATTATGGGATTCGATCCACGGATGCGGTTATGTGATAAAATATGGAATCCCGTGTTGGATCGAATAGTAGTGTGATGTGTGGATACGGATCTTGACAACGATGACTGTTGGTCGACAGTTGTGTCGAGATATTTGGTTATCGAGGGTATTTAGTGTGGCTTTCATACTTGGGGATGTTCAGGGAACGTCCATTATCCTGATGTGCCAGTGGTCAAATTGGGGGTACGAGTGGTGTTACGGGATCGTCGTTCGGAATGAACGGAGATCCGGGGTAACAACCTTGCACACAAGTGTGCTATGTATGGATGTTGGTATGGTGATACCGTTCTGCCAATACTAGTATGGATGCCTGTGTGCTGATACTAGTGTTGATGATGGTGCGCTGGTATTGGTACTAGCGCTGGTGCCGGTGTCAGTGAGTGTGATGACGATGAGCCACCAGTTGGGGTGTGACTCTGTCATGATGAACAGATGATTGGTATCTGCGACTCAGTGGTGGTTGAGTCTTGGACTGGATGGGATCCAGTGGAGGTTGTGTCGTGTTGGGATAAGTCCTAACAGATATATGACGACAAGTGATGAACGGATAAAATGGTATGATTGAAACTTGGGGAATCTAGGGACGATGTTCCCTATGTCATGCGAGTTGGTGGATTTGGGGAGTTGTGATCAACTCCGAGATTGGTAAGTTTGTGTACTGCTTATATCCCCTGAGAGTACAAGGAAATTATTGGAATTGGAAAAGTCGGGGAAACCATTCGTGGTATTGATGTGGGATTTTGTGATTGTGAATCACTTGGAACCTGAGGATTGAACCTGTTTAGGTTGAGATGTGAGACGGAGGCAGTATGGTATGCACATTCAGGCAAAATTGTGGATATTCCGTTCGGAATCGGGGTGTGTGCATACATGATTATTGACGGACGTGAGGTCCGAGTAATGAATTGATTTTGGACACGTGGTGGTCCAAGTGAGGTATGGACGTGGGCAGTCCAGTGGTTGGACTTGACATCTCATTGGGAGCATGTCTGTTTCCAACGTGGTTGGAACTCCCGTTTCGGGGAGAGTTGTGTTTGGGAGACGAGAGGAGTGCTCGTTTCCGCATCAGTGATTGGTATTCCGAAGTCATTAGGGTTGACTTCATATTTTCCTGCAGTGGCAGATGATGATTGTTGCTACCAGTACGTTGAGCGTGTATTGGTAGGTGGACCCAGGTTTGGCCTTGGGTCATTGGACACAAGAAGTTTTGTATGATTTTGGATTTGGTGGTGTTATGCGTGGTCATCCTTCCACCAAGAGATTTTGGGCGAAGGATTCAATTGAGGGTGTAAGACCCTACGATCAGCTTTCAGATGGATTGTTAGCTATGTGAGCATGTGTGGATCCTAGGTGGATCTGATTTGCGATGTTGTCGACTTTGGTCGATGTGACGATCTAGGATCGTGATATTACTTGTCGGGTGACGTAGCGATGGATATGGATTGTGATCTTGATGATCCAGATGGGTGGAGAGTTTATCACTCTTACCTTGGTATGTGAGTCGTAGATGACGGGACTGAACTTCTTTTCGGAGTGAAGTCCATATGGCTTGTTACTCGGTTGAGTAGGTTTCCGATGTGGTCGGATTTTGTCAACCTTTGACGTGTGAATATTGGGATTGGCTTCCCTATGAAGTCAATCGAGTGTTTTGGAGAGGCAACCGATAGGTTCGGTTACGTTACGTCTTGATGGACGTAAACGAGATTTTGGGTTTTGAAATCGAATTTCTGGGTGACGATTCAGGATTCGATTGCGAAGCTCGAAAATGGATTACTGGATTTGGGTGCGGAATGATTATTCCAATGCTAGCTTACGGAATAATGATTTCGGATTCGGATTTGGAAATGGGATAAAAATATGATGTTGAGTTCGGGTTCGGGATTTCTTACGAAATTGCGGATTCGGATTCGGAATTGGAACTAGATGACGGGTGGAGTTCGTTTTGTCTCATGTTGGGTTGGGCAAATGTACTCCATTACTAGAACGTGTTTGGCTATGACCTGGGTGGCTATAGTCAGATTGATGGATTGAGGTATGTACAGGGTACGTTGTACGATGATTGATACTGGTTAGGCGGAGTGGTGCCTAATGGCAGTAAATGGGATGTACCAGTGGTGTGTAACTAACGTGTTGGTAATCGGCTTGGTTCCGACATCTTTTGTTTGGCTGTATTGTGGACTGGACATTGGATACTGTGCGCTGGGCAGATTGATCTTGTCGGGTTCAGTGATTTTATGAGCAGGTGCTCTTGGCCATGGTTGGCTTGTGGAACCCTAGTATTGAGATGTGTGTTCACTGCTGGGCTGGTATTCAATGTGTTCCAGTTGCACCACTTGATTGGGTTAATTGACGGTATACGTACACTCAGGGTGAGTGAATTGGTGGTTTGAGTAACCACGAGTAGCCTTGTGTGACTTGATCACACCGTGATTTCCCAGCGTCTTGGTTCGCTGCGGGAGTCGGCGATTATGGACATTGAGATTTATTTTGTGTCGCAGGATTGGGCTTGCCCTGCGAATTGAGATCATGTGGTTGATCTTGCGCTACATCAAGGGCGATGTAGTACATGGTGTTGTCATTGATTAACCGATCGGTTGGGGCTTTACTAGGGTGGTAAAGCTTAGTGGTGACAGTTTGACTGATGGTGTCAGCATGGACTGACAAATGAGATGTGGTGACTCCCAACGGGAGCAAATGTAAGGATTTATTGATAATGGAAGGGAACCATCTAGCTGAAGGAGTCAGCTTAATGGTTGAGCGATTTTATCGCGAATCAGGTGATTATGTCCACTCGAGGTGGTCGAGTGTTGTTGATTATGACGTATGACTGTGATGGGATGTCTAGGTACAAGCGAGACTGGTGTTGTCCCAGTATGTGGGTGTACAAGTGTACACAGATGTGTGGTCGAAATGTTTTCCACGTGGTGGTTGTGGCATAAGGTTATTGGTAATTTCGAGGACGAAATTCTTTAAGGAGGGAAGGTTGTAACGACCCGTCCCGAATATCGGGATTTAATAATATTTAATTGTGATTTACTAATCTGGGATTAGTTGAGCGTTTCGGACGAATGGTGCAAAATGACCGTTTTGCCCCTGGGTGTGGGCAAAACGTTGACTTTTATTTCGGATGGTCAAATGGACTTTGACCGATGACCGTGACGTAGTTCGGGACGTCACGAGTTCATAGACAGGTGGCACGTTCGATTCCGACGTTCGTGGTGAAAGTTATGATGTACGGAAGTCCAGGGGCATTTTCGTAATTTGGACGATATAAAGGGAAATGTTGACTTTTTGACCGGGATGTCCGATGGCCGAGGGCCAAGGACCGTTACGTAGGTTTCGTCGATGCGAATCCAACGACAGGCGGCACGCCGAAATCGGACTTCGTACGACGAAGTTATGGTCACGGAATCGGGCTCGGTTAACCGAACGAACCGGGAATTAAATGATATTTTAATATGAACAGTACCCGGTGACTGGACACACTTGGATGAGTGACAAGTGTCACTCATCCCTTAAAATCAGGCACAAACATGGATCCATGATTTTGGGGGAGACCAAATGATGATGTTTTAATATTATTTTATTTAATTATCCTTTTATTTCCCATTAATTCTCTTCTGTTTTCCTTAACCGTGTACAACCCAAAACACAAATTCTTTCCACCTTAATCTCCTCTCCATCAGCTGAACTCGTGAGTGCGAATTGGAGAGAATTCAGAGACGAATTCAGCGAGGGAAACACGAGGGATTGTGGTTGGCTGTAGAACTGGAATTCGGGTTTTAGAAAATTGGGAGGGAAAATCAAATTGGAAGATTTGAGCCGTGATGATCGATTTGAAGCTTGGAAACAGCTTCCTGAGGTGGAGACGAGTGGAACCAGATCAAAAACGAGAAGAATCGAGGCCGAATTGGCTCTGAACGGGTCTGGTAACAGAGAGCTTGAGTCGAGGTTGAGTCGTGATCAATGAGTGATCAAACGACGCAATTGATGGAGGGGAAATGTTTCTCTTAGTTCATTGCAGCTTACTGGTGGATCAATTGAACGAAATCGTGAAGGTTTGATGATTTTCGAAGGATGAACAATGGTCGGAGCTCCTTCGAATGATCAACTGTGATCGTGGGGTTATAGGTAATGTCGTTTGTAATTAAGTCCATAGACCTCTAATTAGACTTGTAACTAAGCCGTGTGAATGTTCAATTGAAGGATTTAACGTCGAATTGGTAGGATTTGAACCGGGTCTGCTCGCGGGTTAAACGACCCGTTTTACAGACAAACGGGTGAGAGGGATGACTGTGCGGGTTACTGTAGCAGGCGCGTGGCTTCCACGCGCAGCCGCTTGCGGTGGCGCGTGGGGGCGCGTGAGTGCGAATCCCGAGGTATGATCAACATGACTTTTACCCTATACATTGTAACGAACATTTTGGAATTGGTTTCGTGTCGATCGGACACCGTTTCGTTATTGTTCGGGATGTCCGAAGGTTTTAAATCCAATTTAAAAATACTTAAAAATTCGGGAAAATTACAGGACTTGAATAGGATGTTAATGATGAGGTTAGTGATCCTCTAAATTGATTTGAACAGGATTGGGAGTCCCGGTGATAGTGAGGTGGCCCGGGAAGGCCTATGGCACGCGTATCGAGGCGCTCGGTTAAACGGTCTGTGAGTGGACATTGGTTTCATAAATTCGATGCATGCATAACTGTTTTATGATTGTTATAATTATGATTAAATGATTTACTTTGGATATCGGTGAATTTAAAATGATTTCACGTATTTCGAGGTGAATTACGTATTTGCACGAAAACCGAGGTTTTCTGGATTTGCACCGATTTCCATAAATGTGGTTAGATATGATTTCATGAAACGGTTACGAACTTGAATAATGTAAAGTCGGGCCAGGGGCCCAGTTGAACTATGAAATCGGGCCAGGGGCCCAGTTAACATGTGGATCGGGCCAGGGGCCCAGTTAACTTGTGAAATCGGGCCAGGGGCCCAGTTGATTTCTACATGTGATTGCGGGTCGGGGACCCTAAAATGGAATTGAATAAATGTTTTCTGGTTTACATTTTATATATGTTCACATGCTGGAATCTATAAATGGTTTTGATGATATTTCGGTTATGGCACGTTTCACGGTATTTGGGCATGAGACCCGTTTGATGAAACGTAACGAATGGTCCGGATTTTATCTATGTATACCTATATGTTTTGCATGTGGATATCTATAAAATGTATTTGGTACTGCACTGTATAGATCCTTCCATATTATATTGTCTCCTCCGGATGAGGTACCCCGGAGAGGTCACGGACGTCTAGTACGTCCAGCGTCTATGACGCTAAGCATCGGGGATGCTGTACCCGAACGGGGTTCGGGGATTGAACTCGGAAATTGAGACCCGAGTGGCACGCGTAGCCTTGTGATTGTGACCTTATTGACGTCAGGGACGTCAGACATCAGGGATGTCGGATTGGAGCGTATAGTGCAGTGGCTAAAATAATGGTTATGGTTTATATTATATGCCTTATGGTTCCTATTACTGGAATTATGAAATAACTCTTGGATTTACTTTTGGAAATTGAAACTATGCTTTGGTTTCCGGGCTAAGGCCCTAATGGTTATTTCTAAATAAATATGGGATTATTGGTTTTGGTGCATGCATATGATTTTACGGAGGGGCATAAATGTCTTATAAATGTTTTAAACAGACTTGTTTATTTTCGTCCACTCACAGCTTTTGTTTTCAATGCCCTTCAGGTTGATTCCGGATACGACTGCAGCAGAGACTTGAGCATCGCACACCTCCTCCATCGATCCTTACGCACTCTGGAAGCCCTTTTGGGCAATGGCAATCGGTTATCCCTTGTCTGGCGCCTCTTGTCAGACGGGAGCACGTCACATTCCATGGTAATCCCGGGGGGAATTGGGATGGGTCGTGTCATTTAATTCCTGAAAACTCTGTTCACACAGGTCGTCCCACACAAACTTCACCCCTTTCCGAGTTAACCGAGTCAATGGTGCGGCAATCTGGGAGAAACCCTCTACGAATCTCCGATAATAGCCTGCTAACCCAACAAAACTTCGCACTTTCGTCACCGTGGTCGGTCTTGGCCAATTTGTCACAGCCTCCGTTTTCTGAGGATCCACCCTTATCCCCTCGGGTGATATAATGTGACCCAAGAATCCAATACTATTTAGCCAAAACTGACACTTGCTTAACTTAGCATACAGCTGCTCCTGTCGTAGTTTACCCAATACCATTCGTAAGTGCTCCTCATGAGCCCTGACACTCTTGGAATACACCAAGATATCGTCGATAAACACGATCACAAATTTATCCAAGTATGCTCGAAAAACTCGATTCATCAAGTCCATGAATGCCGCTGGTGCATTCGTCAGTCCGAAGGGCATCACCAAGAACTCATAATGCCCATACCTCGTTCGAAAAGCTGTTTTCTGAACATCCCCCGCGGCTATTCTCAGTTGATGGTATCCTGACCTCAGATCTATCTTGGAGAAATATCGCGCTCCTCGTAACTGATCGAACAAATCATCGATCCTGGGTAAGGGATACTGGTTCTTTACCGTAGCCTTGTTCAACTGCCGATAGTCCACACACAACCGCAAACTACCCTCCTTCTTTTTCACAAATAAGACCGGCGCTCCCCATGGTGATGTACTGGGTCGGATAAACCCTAGATCCACCAGTTCCTGTAGTTGGATTTTCAATTCCCGTAGCTCTGCCGGTGCCATACGATACGGTGCTTGTGAAATCGGTCGAGTCCCGGGGAGTAACTCGATCGTAAAGTCGATCTCCCTGGGTGGTGGTAAGCCAGGTAAATCTCCTGGAAAGACATCAGGAAATTCCCGCACAATCGGAATATCCTCAATACTCAAAGATTCATCCGTAGACTCTACCACATAAGCAAGATAACCCTGACATCCCTTCTGTAAGAGTTTAGTAGCTGTGAGTGCAGATATTACCTTGGGTGATGCGTCTCCACACTCCCCCTGAAATATCACTTCCGGTAATCCCGGACCTCTCAAAGTCAACCGCATGTTACTACAGTCGATGAGTGAATTGTACTCCGACAACCAATCAACTCCAAGTATCACATCGAAATCGTGAACATTCATCAGAATTAAGTCTGCCGGAAATTCGACTCCCTCAATCTCCACAGGACAAGCTCGTATCTCCTGGTTCACCTGGTAGGTCACACCCATCGGTGTCCCCACTCCCATCTCGTGCTCAAGTGTGGTCACCTCACGGCCCAACAGACTCGCACAACACGGTGAAATAAAAGAATGAGTTGCCCCCGAATCCATCAATGCACGAACAACCATACCATAAATATGTACAGTACCTGTCAACACTCCCGGAATGGATCTGGCCTGCTGCTGGGTAACAGCATAAACACGAGCCATAGACTCTGCAGGTCGTCCCCGTCCTCTAGCTCCTCGATCACGGCCACGCATAACACCGCGTGTCCGGCTGCTGTCAGTCTGGGATGCTGAGCTCTGTGCTGGCGCAGTACTGCCGCGAATCAGTGGACACTCAGAAGCATAGTGCCCCGGCTCCCCACAAGCGAAGCAAGTGACCTCCCTAGGTCGACCTGAGTATCCTCCCGGTGAGATGCTCATCGGTGAGTATGACCGCTGCCAGGTTCCAGAACGCTGTCCAGACCGCTGAGGACTCCTGAACTGACCAGAACGTCCTCGGCTGCCAGAAGACGAAGATCCACCAGAATGTCCTCGCTTCGAGCCACGACGGCCCGAGAATCCCAAGTGTGGGCGATCACGTCGCCGAGTCTCCCCCTCAGCTCGCTGACGAGCCAGGATACTGTTCTCAACCCTGGTCGCCGCATCAGTCAGATCCCTCATGGAAGCAAAGGGTGTTGCAGTCACCATCGCCTGAATCTCAGGTCGCAGTCCCCACTCAAATCTGCGACATCGGTCTGCCTCGGTGATCACGAAGTTCTCAGCAAAGCGAGACAACATCAGGAAGGTCTCCTCGTACTCTGCTACAGTCTGATCCCCCTGCCGGAGTTGCAGAAACTCCGCCTCACGGGCGTTGCGAAACGACCGTGGGTAGAACTGGTTGAGAAACCGCTCTCGGAAGGTCTCCCATGGAATGGTGTGAACGGTCCAGCCGGCCAAAACAAGGTTGTGGCACCATCGATAGGCGCTCCCATCCAGTAGGAAAGTCGCCAGTACGACACGCTCCTCCGGAGGACAGTGCATGACCTCGAAAATCCTCTCCCAGCGGTCAATCCACTGGTGTGCTTCCTCGGGGTCGGTTCCCCCACTGAAGTGCGTAGCACCCAAGCGCTGAGCCCGCTCAATGCTCGCAGTATCTCCATTTCCTCCATTGCCCACGTCAACACGTGCACGGGGTTCACGTCGGGGAGGCATATCCAACTGTTAAGAGGCAAACAGGTTAAAAGACATCGAAAGCGACCATGTACAAAGTACAAACCGCTAACCTAGTACTCTGACTACTAATCCTAATGCTCGGATACCAAGCTGACAGGACCCGTCCCAATCCCACTGGGACCACCCGGGGACGTGACCCGCTCCCGTCTGACAATGACTCTAAACATACCAAAATTACCCTTAAATAAAAACCGAATACTTAAGTAGATAGATAGCGTATAAACACAGTGTTTAAAGTGATACTGTCAGACAAGGGAAAGTAAAATACAACATGTGAGCACACTAGTCAGAGTACATTTATTCGGTGCTCAACCTACCCACAAGTGGGTGTACAGGTGCACAGCTAGGCAAACTAAACCTCTGCCTTCTCCTCCGGGTCCTCCTCCTCTATTTCCGTGTCAGGGTCTGGAGGGGTTAGTAAAACAAGGGTGAGTGGGCCAAAAATAACAGTTTAGAAATCAATTTAATAATAAAATAATCATAAGGTTTTACCCCTCCGTTTTCCAAATCTTGCATGCAGTGAAAACATTATCTTATAATGAAATCATAACAATGAACCACAATAATAATCGTAAGGTGAAACTAACATATCAGTGCACTGTAAAACCCAACCCAAATGATGTCACGGTTCTAAGGCTACGCGTTGCCACTCAGGGTCTCACACCCGAGACTCTCTAGGTACATCAGCTCCCGGTATCCCGGTCACTGCCCGAGGTATATGAACATGCCTTCCTGAGAGTAAGCAGCCCAACAGGGGTCAACTCCACTCAGTCAGAGCCCCGTGACTACTCCAGGGTCCACCCAGGCCAACGACCCTCCCTGGAGGAGACAATATACACAGGTAGGAAAGTACAGTACAATAACAGTATAGTTTACCCTATGTCCCTCGGACATCCCAAACAAAATCCACATATAATCCAGACGGGTTTCATGCCCAAAACATCGTAATAACAGATATAAACAGTTCATAAGACTCATCAGCGGAATAGTAAAACAGTTTATGCATGCAAGCCTTTTATAAATCAAACAGCCCACTCACACTCGGTCCTTGCTGCTCAACGATCTCTATAAACCTGTATTATTATTCCTGAGGGTTACTTAAGGACCCTATAATATCAATACCAAGACCCTAGAACAGATCCGCCTCAAAATCGCATCCCGGGCACTAATCCCGGTGCTTCAAACCCCATTTTGACTAACATAACGATCTCTGATCGACACGAAACCACCTCCATTGGATCCGTATCGTCGAAACCTTGAAAATGGTACCGGCCCCACCAAAATCACTGTTCACACGCGCCTGGTCAACGCGTGGGTCAACACTGCTCCAGTACTGCTGACGTCAGTAGTGACGTCATGCTGACGTCAGCATGACGTCATCACTGACACGTGGCATGTTCTGATTGGTCCCTGGTCTGACAATATCTGACAGGATGACGTCATCATGACGTCAGAAGTGACGTCAGCATGATGACATCATCATGCTACAGTACCGGGTCAGACCCGTTTGACTGG
The DNA here is from genome assembly GCA_032719365.1 of Prinsepia uniflora. NCBI lineage: Eukaryota > Viridiplantae > Streptophyta > Magnoliopsida > Rosales > Rosaceae > Prinsepia > Prinsepia uniflora. The sequence continues at coordinate 23,079,736 of CM064873.1, forward strand.
AATCGGGTCGTTTCATCATTTTTGTCCACTCACACCTTTTCTATTTTGTGACCCTCCAGGCCGTGGTACGACGCTCGGGACTGATCGTGAGGCAGTGACAGCAGCAGAAATCCGCGCGAACATCCCTTGTCTAGCAAGCACTGAAGGGGAGTTTCGGACCTTTAGTTGACTTGTCAGACGGGAGCAGGACCGGGCACGATTTTTGACGTCCAGTTGGGACGGGTCCTGTCACTCAGAACTTAAATTGGAAAAATAATAAACATATTAGGATCAAATTGGATTGAAATCGAGTAGGAATTGATGGGTAATCAACCGGGTCAAGCCGCGGGTGGCAGGCCCGTATTACAGACAAACGGGTGAAGAGGGTGACACTATAGCAGCTACAGTGTCAGGCGCGTGACTTTCACGCGCAGCCACTTTGGGCGGCGCGTGAGGGTGCGTTGAGCCTTATCTCCGATCACGATCAACATGACTTTTGTTCCTCTCATCATTCTTAACATTTTTGGTGAATTAACCATGTTGATCTGAGATAGTTTTGATGGGTCAGTTAGGGCCGGTTGTCTCGGGAAACTTGTTGGACGGCTTCCCCGAGCCAGTTTCTGTTTCAGACTTTTTGGATAAATGTTTAAGACTTGTAGTGACCCTTACGTGTGATTTGGACTGACAGGAATTGTACGATAATCCTGGTACAAGTCCGTACGCGTAGGTTCACCGCGGGATCGTACTGTGAGTGGGCCCGATTTCATTAAACCCTTGCATGCTTAAATGTTTTCTGATTTACTTATATGTTCACATGTTGGAATCAAGAAATGGTTTTGATGATATTGAAATTTCGGTTATGGCACGTTTCACGGTATTTGGGTTTGAAACCCGTCTGATGAAACTTAACGATCAGTTTGGATTTTATCTATGTATATATATATATGTTTTGCATGTGGATATCAATAAAATGTATTCGGTACTGCACTGTATAGATCCATTCTTATAATACTGTCTCCTCCGGATGTGGTACCCCGGAGTGGTCATAGCGCATTGCCTGCGAGGGGTCATTCTACGGAGGAACCGGACCGTAAAATGACTCACGAGCAGGATTGCTTATTTGACGTCAGGGACGTCGAGCGTCTAGGACGCTAGGCATTTGCGATGTCGTACCCGGACAGGGTTCGGGGATTGGACTCGGAATTGAGACCCGAGTGGCACGCGTAGCCTTGAGACTGTGACCTTATTGGACGTCAGGGACGTCAGACATCGGGGATGTCAGGATTGGAGTGTATAGTGCAGTGGCTAAAATTGTGTTTATGGTTTTATTACATGCCTTATGGTTCATACTATATGATTTATGGTTTTAAATTCTGATGCATGCATGTTTGGAAAACGGAGAGGTAAATTATATGTTTTATGCACTAAACGATTTTATAAACTTGAGTTTCAGCCCACTCACCCTTATTGCTTTGGTAACCCCTCCGGGTCGTGCTACTGAGGTTGAGGAGGAACCTGAGGCTGAGGCATAGATATACTTCTGCGTACCTGAACCCCTGTTGGGTGGTTTACCCACAGGTTTATTTTAGAGTCGTGCTCACAACTTGTAATTTTGGATTTCATCCCTTGTCTGACATCTGTTTAATTCGGATTTGATGTATAACTTTAATTTGGTTATTTATGCATTTGATATTTTGAGGTTAAAATTGGTATGAATTTTGGGTGTCAGACGGGAGTAGGGCACGTCCCCTTGTGGTCCCTGTGGAATCGGGACGGGTCCTGTCAAGGATCGCCATAAAAACAGTTGCAGAATCATCATAAAAACAGTTATAGAAACCACGTCATAAGCATCATTAAACCATATCATAAAGCATAAATACCAAACAATCATTATCCGATCAAACCTGTTGGACCTATCCGAGTCTTTAAACTCCCGAGTCTTTAAACTCAATCCAGGCCTCAATCATCCGAGTCTTTAAACTCAACAGGCCTACGGGGGAAATATCAATATATCCGAGTCTTTAAACTCCGAGTCTTTAAACTCAATCCGGGTCTTTAAACCCAATCCGGGCCCGTCCCCCGTCAATCACAATATCCGCGTCTTTAAACCCAATAACCAGATCCAGCAAATCCAATCCAAAACCATTTGAAAACCACTTCTAAATCCATATCCAAACCCGAATCCGAAATCACTGGTCTGATGCCCTTCCGGCATCTAGAACCGTCGTTCCGAACCCAAATTCGGAAATCCACTTTTCAACTTTAAAACCAAATTCCGCTTTCTGAAATCTGATTCTAAAACCGAAAACCTTGATCATCAAAATCATGTTCCAAAATCCTTTTATACTCATTGAAAACCATTTACCATTTGAAATCCCCAAAACCATAGCATCGAAATCAGAATTCAAACATTTCTCGTAAAACGTGCTGAAAACTGAACTTCTCGAAAAACGTGCAATTATGTAAAACCAACATAGCATATTCAATAAACATGAAATCATGAGTAAAAACATAAAACAATTATAGAAAAGCAGTTATGCATGCTCAAGTATAGAGAAAGGGGTCCACTCACAGATGCTGGGTACGTCACTCGCGTCCCGAACGTCCTGCACGTTCCTCGTCCGCCTCGGGGAATCCCGATCCTGTCACAAGTCACCAAAGTACGTCACTAACACGTTCACTAAGGTCCTCCTAATTTTCCCCAAAAAATCCCCGGGTCCTAAACGTAACGAACCGAGACCCTAAGCCTTCAACCTCGCGGAACTAACTCGATTCGATGTCCGATTAACCCGAAACCTATTCCAATAGACTCGTTACAACATCTAGACCAAAAACTTAGTTAAAAGTTTCCCCAAAAACCGCCGTACGTGCCCCCACGCGCCGCCCCCCACGCGCCGCCCAAAGTGGCTGCGCGTGGGCCTCACGCTCCTGCATAGTCACTGTTCATTTTCAACCTTCGAACCCGTGCACTGTTCCGGACCGACGTGACCGGTTCTCCGCCGTCCGTCCGTCATTTCTGCTCCTCTTTCCACCAATCTCATCGTCTTCTACCCAGTAATCGATTCCCCTACTTCAAACACTCCAACACAGCCTATATCTCAACGTCCCAAGCTCGAAACAAAAAACCACCCGTACCCCTTTTCTTTAATCCGGCCACCCGTCCATTCCCCCAGCCTCAAATTGTTTCCCTAAGCTCAAAGAAAACTCACTGGACTCCTCAAAACCCCTAAAACAGTTCGACTCAACCGCAAAACCCACGACTTTAAGTTTGAACCCAAACTGAAAAACAGAGAACACAGTAAACTCACTATCGTTCTGGCCTCCGCCGTGCAATCCCCCGTCACGGCTGCACAACCAGCAGCTTCCTAGGACCTCACTGAGTCGACTAACACTCACCAAACCCTTCGACTCGACCCTAGACTTCACAACTAACGATTTGAACTTCCACGACAAAACAGAGCAAAGATACGGGGGGAAAGAAATTACCTGCCTATCGATCGCCGCCGTGAGCTCAGCCGTGATTATGTGACTCCTCTCGTCCTCCTCCGTCCTCTGGACACCACCACCAGCCTCGATTGATCAAACACGGCAGCACCACCACCCAACACCCTCTCTGTTTTCTGGTTTTCCCGTGAACTCACACACTCCTCACACACTCAAACTCACACGAGTTGCCCTCATAACTCACTCACTACCTCCCTCTCGATCTCTACTCACTCACTCAATCACCAAGCCACACCAACACACACGGCCAACTCTCAAGTTTCTCTCAATCTCACCCTCTGTTTCTCTCTTCTTCGAACAAACACGAACACACACTGCACACATTTAAAAACACGCACCGTGCACTCTTGTGTAGAAACTTTTAGCCCCTTGCCACATGTCACAATCCTACAAGCCCTCTCACAAAATATCCAATCTCCCCTGTACACTTGGCCTTATCAGATTGGCCCAATTCCCAATGCACCAAAAGACCAAAATGCCCCTATGAGTTAAAATTACCATTTTGCCCTTCACCGTTCTAGACCCGTATCTTGCCCGTCCAATGTCCGATGAAGGCATGCCGCCTGTCGTTGAACTCAGGACGACGAGATCTACCTAACGGTCCTCGGTCTACGTATAAAAATCCTATTGTGCTAAAAGTCAACGTTTCCCCCTTCGTTTACCCAAATTACGGTAATGCCCACAACCTTCCTAACATCATAACTTCCTCCTCGGATGTCGGAATCGGGTGTGCCACCTGTCTACCGACTCGTGACGTCCCGAACTACGTCACAGTCATCGGTCAATGTCCAATTGACCACCCGAACTCAAAGTTAACATTTTGCCCAAACTAGGGGCAAAATCGTCATTCTACGCTAACGGGCCAAACGTAACAAACTAACCACCGATTAAGCTCGCTAATCCGTTACTAATCACTTTACTAATCCCGGCTCTCGGGACGGGTCGTTACACCAGGTGTCCTCCCACCCGTGGTTCACTCTCACAAATATCCTATAATCTCTGTCCAAGTGTCCTTATCCGGTTGCACAAAGCCCAAGGTGTAAAAAGACTGATTTGCCCCTACAAGTCCAAAATTACCATTTTACCCTTCTCTTCCTAGACCCATATCTTGACCGTCCGATGTCCGATGACGGCGTGCCGCTTGTCGTTGTACTCAGGACGTCGAGATCTACCTAATTATCCTCAGTTTACGTGAAGAAAACTTGTCGTGCAAAAAGTCAACAAATTCCCTCTTTTTAACCTAATTACAGAAATGCCCTTGACGTCCCGAACTACATCACGGTAATCGGTCAAAATCCATTTGACTGTCCGAACTAAAAGTCAACATTGCCCATTCTAGGGGCAAAATCGTCATTCTGCACCGTCCATCGAAAAGTATCCAACTAATCACTGATTATCTTCGTTAATCCGTCATTAACCACTAATCTAATCCAGACTTCCGGGACAGGTCGTTACAGTTGACATGCTGAAAGAAGTTGATCTGGTCCGTGAACGGTCCCAAGCTAGGTCCGCCCCAAGTATGTGTCTGAGGTGTCCCTTTCTAGGCCTTGAGGCTGTCTGAGGTGTCCCTTTCTAGGCCTTGAGGCATCTCACGCGATCGAGGACCTGCTGGACCATTGGGTCGGCGCTGGGGGCCTTACTCGGGCAAGGGTAGTCGGTGCCCTGGGGAGGCAATGAAGTGTCCCACCGAGGCGAGTTCCCTCGATTTCTTGGGGACTTGGTGCTGCGTGGGGGACACTCGGACAACCGGGCACTGAGGATCTGTAACAACCCGTACCGTCGGGAAGGGTATAAATGTAATTTTTGTAAAGATTTGTATGAAAAGACGATTTTGCCCTTGTGAATAGTGCGTCAAAAGTTGGCTTTTTGATTGACCGGTTGGATGAGTGTTGACCATTGACCGTGACGTAGTTTAGGACGTCACGAGTCCGTAGCCAGGTGGCAGGTTCGATTCGGACAATCGGAGAGAAAGTTATGAAGTTCGGAAGATTGAGGGTGTTACCGTAATTTTGACTAATTGAGGAAAATGTTGACTTTTTAGTGGACTTGTGATTTTCACGTAGACCGAGGACCATTAGATAGGTCTCGACGTCCTGAGTACAATGACAGGCGGCACGCTGTCATCGGACGTCGGATGAAATAGTTACGGGTCTGGAAAGTTTGAGGGCAAAAAGGTAATTTTAACACTAGGGGCATTTTAGTCTTTTTCCCCTTAAGCCCAATAAGATAAGGCCACTTGTCCTGAGTGGGATTGGATATTTTGCACTGAGACCATGGAGAGGTGGACACGTGGGGATGGTTGGATGGTTCTAGGATGATCTCAAATACACACGGCCACATATTGATCGATTTGAACCGTGTGCTTGGCTTGGGAGAACAGAAAACAGAGAGGAAGAGTTTGTGCGTGTTCGATCGATTCAGTGTGAGGGTGAGTGGGTTGTGAATTGAGAGAGTGACAGAGAGACAAGAGTGAGTTGTTGATCGTGTTTTGAAGTGGAATCGTGCACGAAGACACGACGATGGACGGCTGGAATTTCTGGGAAAAACAGAGAGACGGTGGACTGTGGTGATGGTTGTGCCGTGTGGTGGCTCAAACCAAGACAAGAGGAGGCTCAGGTGACAGCAGGGAACCCAACGAGCACCGTGGCACGCGGCGGAGACAGAATCGAAGGTATACCCCGATTCCCCTGTTTTTCCCATGATTTTGTTTTCAATAGTCGTGGACTTAGGGCTAGCGTCGAGGGATTTGGAGGTCAGGGTGAGACTCCTGGAGGTCCCAGGAGTTGTTTGAGTGTGGTGCCGTGCCGGGGGAGGACCTGGGCGTCTGGCGGCCAAAACAGGGCTCACAGGCTGTCTGTTTCGAAGACGAAGTCGAGGGGTTTTAGGCCGTGATTCTTCGATTTTAGGACGGGGTTAGATTGCTAAGGACTGGACGAGGCTATTGGGATTGAAATGAACTGAAATGGTGGAGGAAATACAGAGAACCGGTCACGCCGGTTCAACACAGTTGAACCGGGTGACTCGAGGTTGAAGATGCACTGTAGCAGGCGCGTGAGGCCCACGCGCAGCCACTTTGGACGGCGCGTGGAGGCGCGTGGGGGGGATTCCGGCCAAACTTCCAACATGGTTTTGGTTCTAAATGTCCTAAGGAATCCATTGGTGTGATTTTCGGGTTAATCGGACGATGTTATGAGATAGTTCGGGAATCCGGACGGTTTAGGGTATAAGATTAAAATATGAATAAATTCCCGAAAAATTGGGGAAATTAGGGTTAGTATCCTTGATATATTTGTGACCCTATTTGGTGCATATTGACAGGACGGGAGACGCCTGAGACAGTCGAGGAGCGCACGGAGCGCGATTGACTCGTTCAGATTCGTGAGTGGACTCTTCCTTTTCTTTCAAGCATGCCTAACTGTTTTTAATTATGTTTTATTATTTTAAGTATGTTTTTATGTTTTTTTATATGTGATTATGCTTGCACGTTTTTCGAGGAATTTTCGGATTTTCTCACGTTTTTCGAGAAAAAACTGGATTTCGGATTTTGATGCCATACTTAGGGATTTCAATTTATAATTGTTTTCTGATGATGATAAAGGGATTATGAAACATGATTTTTGATAATCGCGGGTTTTGGTTTAAAAAAGTAGATTTCCGGATTTGGGTTCGGAATGACGGTTTTGAACGCCGGAAAGGCTTCGAACCGGGGATTTCGAATTCGAGTTTGGCTATGGATTTAGAAATGGTTTTACATTGAATTTGGATTGGATTTGCTGGATCTGGATATGGGTTTAAAGACCCGGATGTTCTGATGGATGAGGGACGGGCCCGGATTGAGTTTAAAGACTCGGGAGTTTAAAGACTCGGATTACATTTGAGGCCTGGTTGAGTTTAAAGACTCGGAAAGATCCAGCAGGTTTGATCAGACGTGGTTTTAATATAGTGGTTTATGAAATACATTATATCGCTGATGTTGTGGTTTCAGAATATTCGTTAGGCATGCATGTTTTCAAAACGGAGGGAACAAATATTATTATTATTTTTCCTTAACTCTGATTCTGATGATAAACTGTCTTTGAACTTTTTATTTATTCTAGTCCACTCACACTTTTTGGTTTTAAATTTTCCCTCCAGGTCGTGGTGATAGCGTTGGGGTGAACGTTGAGGCAGGAATCGAGGCATAGAACTTCCGACATTTTTCCGTTGCGAGATTAGCATAGTAGGATTTTGTGCCCATTTTGTAGAACTATGCTCTGACTGACAGTTGTATTATATTTACTCCTTCGTCTGATAGTTATGCTTATGGTGGTATTAAGGTTATTTTGGTACTTTAAGTGTGATTGTCAGACGGGAGCAGGGTTCGTCTCGGGTATCGAGGTGATATTTGGGACGGGTCCTGACAGGATCTCCTGGGAAGAATCCGCTCCCTCGATTACCGAGATGAAGGGGTTCCCGCCAAGGGAGTGCTGGCGCGAGCCGGCCTCAGTTTGTGTCCGATCGGTCTGCTCTATTGCCTGTAGATCTTTGTCTTTGGGGAACTCGAGTCAGATTAGGCTGAGTTGCTTGCGCTCCAGTCTGGAGGTGTCACTCAGGGCTTCGCGAGCATCGCGGTAGATCCTGGTCCCTTGATTGCCCTTTCCAGGAATGACCAGGAGTTTCTGGCCCTTCTCGGTTGGTGCGGCCGTGGTAGCGGCCTTACCCTTGTCGGCGGCTCGACTAATCCTCTCGGCGCGCTCTGCACATTCGACCACCATGAGGTCGGCATGGCGGATCTCGTCCTGAGCGCAGCGAGTGTTCAGCTTGACCTGAGCGTCCTGTAATTGGGCTACAATGTCGGTGTACTGCCCGCTGAGCTCGGTATAACGCACCTCGGCCTGGGAGCCATTGGCCCTGATTTCGGCCATGTCGCGTTGTAATTTTTCCAACGCCCGGAGCACCTCTGGGGAGGTGTCCCTTGGTCCTCGGGCTGGCGCAGGTGTGACTTCGCCATCTACGTTGTCTTGCATGCTGGAAGATGGGAGGGTAACAGTGTTTTTGGCTCGGTAGAGTGGAGGACAAACTTAGTTAGTTTCCTACAGATGGTGCCAAACTGTTGATGCACAAAATGTGCCAATTTAGGGAGCGAATGCTGTTCTGCCACGTGCCCTATGTAGACCTGAAAGGGAATGAAACTGGTTATAGCCACCAGTTTGGTACCAACCCAAAGGTACTCCGACGCCCAAGTCAGTAGTTGGTCTAAGGTATATGGAGAGTTGTAAAATGTGTACTGTAAAAGTAGTTGTGAACAGTAATGTTTAGTTAACTTTATATGACAAATATAGCCTTTTTGTATGAGTGTGGTGAATATAATAATTGTATTCTCCCGATGTGGGACAAATGTCAATTGCTGTGGGACTGACACGTGGAGGGGCTATCCAGACCCGACTAGGGTTTGCTCGCATGAGTGGGCCTGGACCCCTTGTGCTTGTGCTAAGCGACAGTATTGGGCCGTCGGATCGGTCTGGGCCGACGCACTGACCGACAGAAGCTGGGCCTCCGGAGTCGGCTAGTGGCATGGAGTTGGAAGAGGGCTGGGCCTCTGGGTCGGTCTGGGCCAACATGCTGAGCAGGCAGAGGGCTGGGCCTCCAAGATTGATCTGGATTGATCGTCATTATGGTAATGGGCTGGACCTGCAATCAGCCTGGGCTTCATGCTCGGTCTATACCGATATGATATGAACAAACATAATTAAGAGAAATACAACAATGATTCACCGATGCCTTTAATAATGTCAAAGGTATCACTCGATTAGGCATTACATTTTTTTATTTTAGGCATCGATGCTAAAAACCAAAAATTCTAGGAGTGATAGTCATTTCAAATCCTTTATCATAGCTTAATATCTTGTCATCAAATCCGGTAACATCTTGTGATTACACCAAAATAATAGCCCAATCCTAAAATTATACCAAAATAATAGCTCAATAATGAAATTATATAAAAACAATATCCAGTCCTCAAAATACACCCAAACGATCACCAAATGTGTCTAGGTACATGCCACCCGTCATAAACAACAATCCTACTCATTCTAATGGAAAAATGTACCCAACCCAATGCACTAGCCATTCGATATGGGGTCCTATAGCCATTATCCTCAATCGTTATCATATACTCTAAAGTATTACCATCTTCCCATTTTTTTTTTTCATTCTTTCCAGAAATCGTAAGTTCAAGCACAATCAAATTCATTTCGTATCATAATTAATTAAGTTTACTTGTACACAGTTCTATTGAAGCAGTGCTAGTAAATTGCAATATTTTCAATTGCTAGTGTAGAATTCCCATTTTAGAAGGATGTGATGCAAGAACGAAGGGAAATATAGTCTATCACAAAGAAAAAAAAGAACAGATCTTATTGAATTAAAGACAATCGGATTCTTTTTTAGTTACAACGATGTTGCAAAAAAAATTTATATTCAACCAATCTATCTGTATAATTGGAACTTGAAACATTTCATTTACAATGAAGAGAAACACAATTATATTATAAGAAAAATTGTTGTTATAGTCCATGAATTTTGCACTAATGTTAACTATAGTCCATAAACTTCATTATTAGTAACAGAAGTGCTGGAGCTATACCCAAATATGCATTAATGGTCCTTCCATTAAATTCTTAAATTTTCTATTAAAAATAAATATAGAATAATTTTTTTAAGTATATTTATATAATTTCCTCCCTTCAACTTAAATGAAACCAAAATTTCTATTTTCCTGCCAAATTAACTCTAACTTGGTGTGTATATATATATGTTATTCAAATAATTAGGTTAAAATCTGTATTTTTTTGTCAAAATTTCTTTTCTCTCTCTCTCTCGCTCTCTCTCTCCCCGCCACACAAATCGTCGGTGTTCTCGATGCCATTTGGAGTGGCTCCTCCTCCACTTGTGGTGCATGTGGCTTCAACACCACCTTTTGTGCGGTTCTCTGGCTTCTTTGATATACCCTATTTTCCCTTATATTTCAATTTTTGGCTTAAATCTTCAACTCCTCTTCCCATATCTCAATCATCTCACACTTTCATTTCACTCCACCCTACCTCCAGATTGTTACCCAAAAATTTGAAGTCCTAGGAACAGCCCTCTTCCCAGCCGCAATCCCCCAGTTACAACTCCATTCCATTATCAGTTTGGTTTATTTTAAGGTCTTTGATGGCGTTTTGGATTGTTTGGGCATGCAGACAGTCGATGGATTTTTCCTCCAACGCCATTTTCTATAGATTCCCTCTTATGACCTTTTTTTTTGGTTTTCACATGGCGTCGGGGGAAGCGGTGGCGGAAGATCAGTGGCGGCGGCTGCTGCTGCTATTGCATTAGGGTTAACGTTGTTGCGAGGTTTTTTTTTTTTTTTTTTTGAATTTTGGTTGTTTTGGGTCCGTTCTGATTGTAATTCAGCTTTTAGTTTTATTTGGTTGAGCTTTATTCTATTTATGCTTATTTGAAGTGGGGCTCCGAATTTGAGTAGTAAACTATTTATCTTGGATGAATGAATACTGTCCTTGGATAAAAAAATAATTAACTCACAAAGTTGGTAGAAACCTAGAAATGATTGGCTACCCATAAACACTTGCAGCAAACCAGAAATATCTGCAGCAATGATGATCAGGTTCTATGTTTTGGGTGCTTACGTATGTCATTGGTAATGTCTGTGATGCTGCCGAAGACCAAATTCAATTATGTCATTCATTGTTAATGTTTATGTTTACGTGTCATTGTTAATGTTTTTGGGTTTTATGTTCTTGTTTTATTTTTTTTGCATAAAAGCTAAAGGCCGGATTCAATTATGTGAAATTTGTGCCAAGTAGATTGAAGAAGATAACTCAATGCAGAGCACATCAAGCTTGTGAGTTAATTATTTCAAAGAACATATATATAGAGCACGTTAGAGTTAAATATTGCAAGAAAATAAAAAATTTGGGTCTTATTTAGATTAAATGGGGAGAATTGTATAAATACGTTTGAAAATAACTTATTTTTAACAGAAAAAATTTACAATATATTGGGTCCCACTAGTATGTTTTTCAGACCCAATATATTGTAGTTTCCGATTTTTTTTTTGGCTTAAGGTTTCCCTGTTTGTGCTACGCTGCAAACAGCTTTTGGATCAAGAAGATGTGGATGTGGTGTTATAAAGAGAAGGGTATCACGCTTGAAGACTTCAAGCTCATAAAGATGCATATGGCCAACTGTATTTTCTTTCTATCTTGCTCCCTCAATTGTTCGTTTTGGCTTTATGCTGTGTTTTCTGTTTCATTGCCATGGATAAGGTTTTTGTTTTACTTGTTTAACTTTAGGATTTTAAATGATTTGACAGTCTGGGTTTTTGTTTTGTTTTCTTTTTTTGTAATACCTTTTTTTCTATGCTGAATTTTTACATTTCCATTGAACCTCTTCATCTCAATTCAGCTTGTAATGTTCCTCTATTTATGAACTTCACATGAGATGCATTTTTAGGTAATGTATTTAATTTGGGATCCTAATTGATGGAAGCGATTCTGTTAATTGTACTAGGGTTTGCTTAGTTTTTAGGGTTAATGCAGAGCATGGAAAGGATTATAAGTTTTAACAGGATCCCTTAACGAATTGAAATCTACCTTTTGGACTATTTTAACTCGATTGAAACTATAGAAGAAAGTCAGAAACTATTAGTTTTTCTGTCGTATGATTATGTGTGTTGGTGCCCCTCATATATTCAGTTCTCTTTTGAAGTTGTGAACCGAGCTTTGGTTTCTTACCATCTTACAAAGTGTGTTCTGGGGATTTTATTTGAGAATTGGTATTATGATATTATGAATCCATCAAATATAAACCCTTTTTTTAATTTTTGTATAAATCCAATTCTTGGAAATAGAGCTTCTGATAATGGATTAACATATGCTGCTCACATGCACATGCTACTACTTATGACTTATGGAGTTATGGTGTTTTATTACAAGTTAATCTTTTTTCATTCTTTTCCCTTTCTTTCAGACATATCAAAATTGGCACAACATGTAAAAGTGAGACAAAGGTCAAGCTCATTGCTGTTAGAGATCGGGATTCCGGCCATTATATAGACTCAGGAGTTCGGCCCTAAAACCAATTGGTAATAGGGGGTGTTACCCAAGGCTATATAAGGCACACATTCTATTTCCTTTTTTCCGATGTGGGACTCTTATCCTCACGTCCCAACACGCCCCCTCACGTGTAGCGGCTCTTCCAACCAACACGTGATGATGTGAGCCTATTGTCCCACATTCGTATGAGCTCATTGTCTCATACCTCTCTCAATTCTTTTTTTTTTTTCAACCACTAACAGGTTGTCGTCACTACGCCCCCATGCAGCAAGTGACTGGGCAACGTGTGGCACGTGTGGCGGTTAAGCCATCCACGTGGGATAACCCGCTCTGATACCATGTTAGAGATCGGGATTCCGGCCATTATATAGACTCGGGAGTTCGGCCCTAAAACCAATTGGTAATAGGGGGAGTTGGCCAAGGCTATATAAGGTACACATTCTATTTCCTTTTTTCCGATGTGGGACTCTTATCCTCACATCCCAACAATTACTTCATCCACTGTAACTGCAGAAGAGTTCTTAATTCACTTCTGCCTATTTATCTGATCTCTTATTTACTGGTTTCAGGGTTGTAGCTACTGCAGTTACATATATGAGGCGAGTGTACACCAGGTACATGAACCAATTCTCTAATCTTAGGAGAAAAATGCTCAGTCGCTAACCCTAAGTTTATGGGTTATTCTTTGTTTAAATTTGTTGATTGTTCCCTCTTCGTAGTCCCGAACCTGTTAAACGTATTTTGTAAACCAGGCATTTCATGTTTGAGTTCGTGTCTGTTTACGTTTACCACATTTATTTAGCTGAGTCACGTTTTTGGGCCTCTTGTAGAATTGATCTCTATGCATACATATGGGTGTTCAATCTCACTTGTGAGCTAATCGCATTGTTATCAGGAGTGATGACATTGGGTTCACAACTCGATTTTCTCTCAATTCATTAAATAAATAGTGTTGACATTCCACTCTGTGCTTGGGGTTTAGTAATCTATCATTGGGGGACTTTGTAGGTTAGACACAGTTTCTCTGTCCATGGATAACTTCAGTTTATTGGTTCAGGAAGAGTATGTCTGAGTATGATCCACGCCTTGTTGCTCCAACCTGCTTGTACTTGGCATCAAAAGCAGAAGAAAGCACAGTGCAGGCCAAGCTTCTTGTATTTTATATCAAAAAAAATGTGTAATTACTCGTTACTGAAAATAATAGATTACTTCTCCAATTGTTATTCTGTTTACTTACTGCATTGTATTTATCATGCGAAACACTGACAATCAACCATATTGCTGCTACAGATTCTGATGATAAGTATAAATATGAGATAAAAGACATACTTGAGATGAAAATGAAGATTCTAGAAGCTCTCAACTATTATCTAGTTATCTACCATCCTTATCGGTCATTGTCTCAGTAAGTGTATATTGGCTGACAAGTTTAATGTGTCAGTAATGCAATTCATATTTTAGTGCCATAGGTTTTACTGTTTTAGCATACTACATAAATCCTTTGTCTGTTATAGAAGACCTATATAATCAGAAGCACCGAAACTTTCTATGTTTGATTTTGGTGATGCCATAAATGTTCATTGTGCATGAATTCTCGAGCTCACTATTGCTATGTTGATAGTAACCTATCTTCTCTTCTCTAAGAAAATTCTTTAAAACAATTTCACTCCATTTCCTTCCAGGGTGCTTCAAGATGCAGGCTTGAACGAAATAAGTATGACTTAATTAACTTGGTAAGAGCTCAAACGACCAAGTGGTTTAGTTTCTGAAGTTGTGATACACATTTGCCCCCTTTCTAGCTTCTATTATTTAGGTGTGGTTGTATGTATCTTCAGAAGGTGCACAAGTCATAGCCTTTTAATTTGCATGTATTGTGTCTTTCATTTTCTGCTTTTTTTAGGGATTGATGTAAAAATCCTTCCCGAATGACTGGCAGACAAGGCTTGAGTAGATAAAAGGCATTTTACTTGTGTGCCTATGTGTTGAATCAAAGATTGAACTCGTCGCGAAAAGTCCTCACAGTTCCTGCAAACAGCAAATAATTAGCTATCGTTGCTTCGATCGATTTACCCGGGGGGTTGTTCGACCAAGAACACTCCGATGCCTAAGTTAGCTTTGAGAGAGGAAAAGGATATACTTCGAAACGAAGAATCAACGTACCTTGGAAGTGAAATGTGCCTTGCTATTTATAGAAAAATCTTGGGAGCCTTGGAGAGTTCTGATTGGTCGGTTTGAATATTTAATTAGTAAATAATATATTATTATTAAATATATTATTTAATAATCATAATGAAGACTCATCATGATAGTAATGATATTTATTGTATTTTAATATTAATATTAATTATCCATTATTAAGAATAACGATAATTAACTCTCGGAGAGAATATCAATATTACAGAGGCTTTAACCCGATCAAATAACGTATTTAACTGGTAAATGGATTATTTAATGTGCGGGTGTTTTTTCAAATGATCAGCGTTATTTGCCAAGGGCAATTTGGTCATTTTTTGGGAATTACGGGACACGTGGCGGCTCCATAATTTTCGGATGATTTTGGGTTCCACAAATGCCCCCACATCGATTCGGTATTCAGGGAATCCGGAGGGATGTATTTTGTTTGGAATCTTATATTACCGGGTTTCCGGTTACTGTTGGGTACAAGAAACGAGTCAGTGTTTTTTGGTGACGATTATGCCCCTGATTATAAGGGTTAAAAGTCCATTTTTATTTGTAGAATGACTAATCTGGGTTTAGTGGTGTGAATCGGACATAATGTGTAAAAATGACCATTTTGCCCCCAAGCATGGGCAAAATGTTGACTTTTGAGCCCGGGGGTCCAAAGGTCATGGGCCAGAGACCGTTACGTAGGTCGAGTTGATACGAATCCATAAACAGGCGGCATGTCAAAATCGGAGATCGGATGCAAAAGTTATGGATCTACGAAGGCGAGGGGCATTTTCGTAATTTTTGCAAAGTAAGGGCAAAATGTTGACTTTTGACCTGGGAGGTCCAAAGGACGAGGGCCAAGGACCGTTACGTAGGTCGAGTCGATACGAATCCATAGACAGGCGGTATGCCGAAATCGGAGATTTGTCGACAAAGTTGTGGTCTCGAGGACGAAAACGATTAACCGAACAAACCGGGATTTCGATTAAAATAATATTAAATTGTGAATAGTGACCGTTGAGTGTGAACACTTGGATGAGTGACAAGTGTCACCCATCCCTTGATTTAGGGACCCCTAAAAACAGCTCCATGTTTTATGGATTTTATCATCATTATGTTTTAATTATTTCTTTTTATTATCCCTAATTATATTTAAACACTACTAATTCCTCCTTCAAATACCTTCAATCCGTGAATCAAACGGTGAAATTGTTTATGACAGTGAGTGATTGAGTGTTCGAAGGGTGTGTTTCTAGCTGGGGAAAACACGGGGACATAGAGTGAGGTAAGAACCCAAATTGAAAATTCTTGGATTTTTTGGGGGAAATTCGAAATTGAATTTGTAAGTTGTGGGGGTCCAAATTGAGACTCGATTAAGTCTCCTGGGACCATTTCGAATCGACCTGCATCAAAAACAAGGGGAATTGAGTCTGTTATGAGCGAGAACAGAATCTTCAACTTTTACCCGAAATCGAGCTTGGGTTCGTGCGGTTGGAGGTAAGGAAATGCGAAATTGATTATGTAAAAACTTTTGTTTTATTCTTACGATACTCTCTGTGTGATTTAATTTGAAAAACAGGGATGAATTGGACGAACCCGATCACGAAACCCGTTTGAAAGTTCATCGGGGTTTTATCGGATTTTGGTTATAATTGAAGTTTTAAACGTTACAGAACCTAAATTTAAATGGTTTAGATGAAATCAGTTTAAATAACGGAAGAAAACAATGCCCAATTGAAGGAGAACAAATCGGGTCTCAACGCGGGTCTCCAACCCGTTTACCAGTCATTCGGGTAGAGGAGACGCACTGTAGCAGTTACTGTGCTACGAGCGTGGCTTCCACGCGCAGCCGCTTGCGGCGGCACGTGAGGGCGCGTGGAGGCGTTTCCGGGGAGGTTTTCACCAGGTGTTTTATTATACTTGATGTAATGAACATTTTTGGTGTTGGGTCCGAGACAAACTGACATCGTATCAATACTGTTTCGAGGGTCCGATGGTTTAGGTTATACTTTATACTTTTAGATTTTTATTAAATTCCCGAAAAATTGTGGAAAATTGATATGATGTTTTTAGAGTCATTGGTGACCCTTTATGATGTTTTTTGGGCAGGATTCGAAATTCCTAAAAAGTGTCAGAAATTACGGAATCGCGTGCAGTTTGGAAAATGAGCAGTTTGGATGGTGCGTGCTTGCATCGGTAGGCTGGCTCACATTCAATGTGACCCTTGCTAGTACCACAAATATGCTTGCTACGTGTCAAGAGTCCGTCGAAAGTGTTTTTAGAAACTTAGTCGGAAAGATGGGTTTAACCAGTGCTACGTGGTGAACGGAGTTTGGCTGAACAGTCGACGGGGATTTGGTGGTGATTGAGTGCACTTGCGAACGTGACTAGTGAGCATTGGTAGGCTGGGTCACATCCGTTGTGACTTTTGCTAGTACCACAAATATGCTCGCTATGCGTCAAGGTGCTGAGAGACCCAGCAAGCCTGTTTTGTGGGAGCGTGGCGGTTCTCGTAGCCTTAGTCCATTCCGAGGGAAAGATATGGAGTTTGAGAAGCCTGAAGACTTCAAGGAGTGGAAAGCTCGCAATCAAATTGCTTTTCCTAAGGATGTTTTTGTGGAGCTTGGAGACAGATGCTCTTCCATGAAGGCTCTTAAGCATGGAAGGAGAAAAAACCCTGTCGGCGGTCGGTGGACTAAATTCCATCCTTTGACCATTGGGTGAGGTTTCAAGTTCCCATTCTCGAAGTTCTTTTCTAAGATTATTGGCCGGATGGGATGCAGTCCTGCTCAACTGGACGTCGATGCTTATCGACACATCATGTGCTTTGAGAAGTTGAACAAGTTTTTTAGTCTGGGACTCTCGGAAGATGAATTCTGGCATTGCTATTTCGTGTCACACAACGGAGTTACCGGCGGTCGGCTTTCTCGAGTCGTTCCCAAGGTGGAGCTATTTTTGAGGGCGGAGTTCAATGACAGCGCGTACAGAGTCAACTGTATTGAAGTCGGCGGTGCATGGGACAAACACGCCTCCTCAGACCTGAGGATCGCCTCACATTTCCGCTCGTTTGATGAGTTGTATAGCGGGTTTGAAAGTCATCCTGATCTCAAAAAGATTGATATGGCTTTGAAAATTCCCCCAGAGTTCCGAGACATGAGTTGGCTACTTTCTCCACTTAGAGATTTGAATGGTGGGAGGCCCTCGGATATCCTAATCAAAGAGTGGTTGAGTGCTCCACTGCGGTTGAAGAAACCCGTTATCCAGAAGAGGAATGATAAGCAAGGACCCATTATTTCTTTGGAGAAAAGGCATGCTGAGCAGCTTCATTTCAAGCCTGACCATTCTAGTCCCGCGGAGCCATCTAGCAAACGTAAAGCTTCAGAAGGTCCTTGTGAGGGTGTACCCAAGCAACTTAAGAAGCTGAAGGTGATCCCCACCTCCCACTACCCGGTTCATCAAGCGTCGAGAGATGAATGCCTAGATCGGATAGTAGGGGAGACACGGGCACCATCCAAGATTACTGATGTGATAGGTGCTCCCATCCCAACAGAGGACAGTCAGAAAACTATTTCGCGAGGGGCTTTCGACAAGGTAGTCCGAGACCTTAGGATTGGGAAAGCTGGGGCCCATAAGTTGGTTGACATGCTTCGTGGGAATGTTCGTTTGGAAGGTGAAAACGAGCGAATGAAGAGCGAATGTAAACGTCTTCGAGAAGCCCGAGACCACTCTAGTCGGAATAACGAAGTTTTGGTCGGAATGATCCACTCATTGGAAGTCAAAGTGGGCGAGCTGGAGGTGAGCCGTGCGGAGAGGATTCAGATAGAAAAGGAGAGAGACTCTGCTCGCGACGAGCTCTCTTTGCTGCGCAGAAAGTTGCAAGACTCAGAAGAAACAAGCAGACTTTTGGAGGTGGAGATCCAGAGTCTAAAAGCGGCAAGGCTCCCGGGACACGATTATTTACAATCGCCGCATGCCCCCACAAC
This sequence comes from Prinsepia uniflora, assembly GCA_032719365.1. Classification (NCBI taxonomy): domain Eukaryota; kingdom Viridiplantae; phylum Streptophyta; class Magnoliopsida; order Rosales; family Rosaceae; genus Prinsepia; species Prinsepia uniflora. The sequence goes on from CM064873.1 coordinate 23,098,469, forward strand.
TTTGTGCCAAAGACCCGCTGAGGCACAAAAGTTGGATATGGCGAGTTCTAGCGGGGTCGCCACCAAAGAGCGGGAACCAGAGTTGGAGCAAGAGGTGGAGCCTGTTCCGGTATCTTTCCCAGAGCCCGAGACCGGGACCAGGAATGAAGCTGTCCCTGAGACTGCTGATTCATTGTTTCATGACACTTCCTTACTTTCAGCAGAAGAGTGGGAAGAGTTTAGAAACACGATGGGATTTGAAGATTTGCCTCCATAGTTACATGTTGGCTTGTTCTTGTGTTTTTTTTTTTATGTATTGTACAACTGGTGTGAGTAGTCGTCATGTGATTTTCTAAACACCTACCAAATGAATAAATAAGAAGAATTTAAGTTAAATTGTTGAAACGCAAGTGTTAACTTTCTTATATGTTATGTGTCGAAGTGAATATTTTTAAATGCCTGTTAATGCATTGGTGTGAGCTTGTTTATATGCCTCAACCGAAACCATGTGTGTATAACAGTGAGTTCTAAATAACTTGTGACGTTTTTAGATGATTAAGTCCTTGGAATGATGCCTTCAGGGAAGAGCTTGTGCTTCTTAAGAGAAGGCTTGAAGTGCTTCAATGAAGAAGACTTAGGGAGCTTCCAAGAGGAAGGCTTAGGGTGCTTCCTAAGAGGAAGGCTTGAGGTGCTTCCTGAAGGAAGGCTTTCCGTGCTCCCTAGTGGAAGGCTTTGGATGTTTCCCGGAGGAAGGTTTGAGTTCTTCCCGGGGGAATAAAGCTTTCATTTGGCACCAAACAATGACTAGCTTATTATTGAGTTCTAGTTTGCATTACACATAATATTTCCGGAGGTGGTGAGCGTTCATAGAACCACTCACTAACTTCCCGTTCATGGTCTCCAAGGTATAGCTTCCTTTTCCTCCTACTTGGTAGATTCGATAAGGTCCTTCCCAAGGGGACTTGAGTTTTTGAGACCCTGGACGATTGGGTGCCGCAAACTTTTTCTTGAGAACAAGGTCACCTGGGAGAAAGTGCCGGGGCCGAGCCCTCTTGTTATAGGAGCTTCTTACTTGCTGCTGGTAGCTGGAGATACGCTTCACCACTTGTTCTCTTAATTCCTCGCTGAGATCAAGTGAAGTTCTCAGAGCGATGGATTTGACTACTGGATCATCGAGCTCGGTGAAAGGTGCCGGGACAACAACATGTGGAGGAATGACTGCGTCAGTACCGTATGCAAGGGTGAATGGAGACTCTCCTGTTGCTCGACGCGGAGTGGTACAGTATGTCCAGAGCGTGCCATCCAATTCCTCCTCCCACAAGCCTTTCCTATCATCGAGTCGCTTCTTGATACAGTCAAGGATCGTTTTGTTTGAAACTTCGGCTTGGCCATTACCCTGGGGGTAATATGCAGTTGAAGTGAAATGCTTGATCTTCCAAAGCTCAAAGAATTCGTTGATTATGGCGCCAGTGAACTGAGTCCCATTGTCAGTCAGAATGACTTTGAGGAGCCCAAATCGGCAGATAATCTGGCCCCAGATGAATTTTTGGACATCAGCCTGGGTTATGGTGGCCAAGTCCCCATTGCATGAATGGCCAAGGAATTACCTGTGCATGCAACTCTTCCGGTGGTGCCAATTGGTTAGGCTTGAACCTTTGACATTTGTCGCATTTCTGGGCATATTGCAGAGCTTCCTGGCGTAGAGTAGGCCAATAAAACCCTGCACTAAGCGTCTTTTGAGGGAGCGATCTTCCACCGGAATGATTTCCACAATGCCCTTCATGAACTTCTGCCAAGACTTTCAATGTTTCTGGGTGCCTCAAGCATAACAAGTTTGGTCCTGTGAAGCTTTTTCGAAAGAGTTGGCCCATGTCGACATAGTATCGCACAGCTTTCATCTGGATTTTGCGGGCCTCTAATCGTTCATCAGGCAATATTCCGTGTTCCAGATAGTTGAGGAAAAGATCTTGCCAGCTTGGAGATGAACCAATTTGTCTCACATCGATCTCCCTAATATCAATACTTCTCCGTTCGAGATACTCAATCGGGATCGAGCGCTTGAAACGAGAGTCAAGTGATGATGCTAGATTGGCCATCGCATCCTCTTGCGTATTTTCTGCTCGTGGAAGTTGATGAAAAGTAAAAATCGGGAAAAGGGCAAGCATTTCTTGGACCTTGTTATTATATCTGAGCATTCTTGCATCACGCGCAGCATATTCACCGGTTGATTGGTTAGTAATCAATTGTGAATCCGAATGAATAGCGAGGCGTTTGATTCCCAACTCCTTGGCAAGTGTGAGCCGGCAAATCAGAGCCTCATACTCTGCTTCATTGTTAGAGGCTTTGAATCCGAACTGTACCGCCTGTTCCATTATTGAGCCATCTGGAGTGATAAGGACAATCCCCACTCCTGCCCCCTTCTGGTTTGAGGAGCCGTCAACAAAGAGTTTCCATAGAAGATTGGAAGTTGAGGGCTGTAGGGAAGAAGAAGTGGCCTCTTGATCTCGTGGCAGAGAAGCGCCGGAGGCCCCGGGGGTTTTGCTAAGCTTATTGCCTTCTTCCAGTGACGCTGGTGTGAACTCCACAACAAAATCCGCTAAGGTCTGGCCTTTAACAGCTGTTCGTGGACGATAGAGTAAATCATGCTGACTCAACTCGATGGCCCATTTCATTACCCGTGTCGATGCATCGGGTGCATGGAGTAACGAACGGAGTGAATATTCGGTCATAACGATCACCCGATGAGCTTGAAAGTATGGCCTCAGCTTCTTTGTGGTAACTAGTAATGCCAGAATCAGCCTTTCAAATTTTGGGTATCGTTTTTCAGCATCAAGGAGGGCTTTGGATGTGTAAAATACAGGAAGCTGAATCCCATTCTCTTCCCGGATAAGTGCAGAGCTTACGGCAACGTCCGAAACCCCCAAATAGAGGAACAGGTCCTCGTTATCCTTGGGTTTTGATAGCAATGGTAGGGATGTCAAGTAGGCCTTGAGATCTTGAAATACTTTCTCACAACCTTCATCCCACTTATCCCTGGATGCTTTCTTTACTGCCTGAAAGAAAGGTCGACACCGGTCAGTTGATTTGGACAGGAACCTATTCAATGCTGCTGCTCTTCGAGTGAGACTTTGAATCTCCTTCAGACTTGATGGGGATTTCATCTCGAGTATTGCCTTGATTTGTTTTGGGTTTGCTTCGATCCCACGTTGAGTCACAAGGTATCCCAAGAACTTCCCCGCTGACACTCCGAAAGTACATTTAAGAGGGTTGAGCTTCATTTTGTACTTCTTCAGCAAGTTGAAGGTCTCTAGCAAGTTAGCGATATGATCCCCTCGTTTTTCTCCTTTGACCATGATATCATCCACATAGACCTCCATGGTTTTGTCGATGAGATCCTTGAACATCCGATTGACGAGCCTATGGTACGTAGCTCCTGCATTCTTGAGGCCAAATGACATGACCTTGTAGCAGTACACACCTCGGTCGAAGACGAAGGCCGTCTTGTCCTTATCTCTTTCGTGCATGAAAATCTGATAATAGCCCGAGTATGCATCCAGGAAGCTTAGCAGCTCATTCCTTGCAGTTGAGTCCACTAAGAGATCGATTCTAGGCAGAGGATAGTGATTCTTTGGGCACGCAAGATTGAGGTCGGTGTAATCAACACAAACTCTCCATCGTCCAACCTCCTTTTTCTTGACAAGCACGACATTTACTAGCCATTCAGAGTGCGGAACTTCTTCAATGGATCCATCAATGAGTAACTTGTCGATCTCCTCTTGAATGATAGCAATTTTCTCTGGGGAAAAGTTGCGTCTTTTCTGCTTGACCGGCTTGTGGTGGGGATTGACGTGTAGCTTGTGGCTAACGATGGTAGGGTCAATCCCAGGCATGTCAGACGGAGACCAAGCAAAAACTTCTTTCTCCTTACGCAGGAAGGCTATGAGTTCTTCCTTTTCTGTGTCACTTAACCGGGCGCCAATACGGGCCTCTTGCTCAGGATGTCGAGGGTCAAGTTGAACGAGAATGACGTCATCCTCCAGCTGCCACCCTTCCGGAGCTGATGGTTCCTCGTGAACGTCAGGATCTTGACCCGCGATTAGTTGCTATTTGGGAGATGAAGAAGAAATCTTGCCCCTATTGGATGATCCTGCTTGGGGAATGAATTCTGCCACCTTTACCTCCTTTAGCCCTTCGGTGAGGCACCGTCGAGCCATCGTCTGATCGCCCTTGATTTCTCCGATTCCACCACCGGGAATAGGGAATCTAATCTTTTGGTAAATGCATGATGTGGTTGCGAGGATTTTGTGAAGCCATGGCCTTCCGAGGATTCCATTGTTTGGAGAGTACTCGTCCATGATGTAAAAGGTCTGGGTCGTGACAACGGGGTTCGAATGTACATCCAGCTGGAGAGTACCAACGGTCATACTGGTTGACCCATTGAAGCCTCGGAGAAGGACAGCCCCTTTTACTGCTAGGCTTTCTAACCCCATCTGGCGCACTGCCTCCAGGCTGAGGATATTCGCCGCACTCCCTTCATCCACGTGAATCCGATCAACCTGAGCATGAGCGATCTGAATTGATACGAATAATGCATCATCATGCGGCCAATCAAGTTCCTCCTTGTCCTTCAAAGAGAAACCAACGACAAGGTCGTTGGCCACCCCGGGGGTGGTGACTTGGGAGACTTGAGAGACGGCAAGTGCATCTCGTATTTTTCTCTTTTTCTGCTTGGAGGTGGTTCCTAGCAATTCTGATTCAGCCATGATGGTGTTGATGCGAATCATCTTGGTTGCAGGTTCCTTTGGTCCCTTGTCAGTAGGTCGATCTGCAGCCTTCCCCTTGACGTACTCAGTGCAATGCCCTTCCTTGATGAGATTTCGGAGATATCTCTCAAAAGATATGCATGTTGTGCCCATAGCACTCGTGGAAGGCACACCACTTTGTTTTATCAGCCTTCTCCTGATCTCCTTTGACTGGCTCTGGCTTCTTAAACCATGGTTTGTCCTTAATTTCATTGTGGATCTGATGGACTGGTAAAGACAGTTGCAAATTAGGCTTCCCTACTGCCGGAGTTTGAGAAGGTTGTCCCGCTTTGCGCTTGTTGGACTTTCCAGCCGTAAACTTTCCATGGGACTCCTCTTTTTTGAGGGTCTTCTCACCAGCTCCAGCATGGTCTTGAGTTTGAGTGGCGTTCTTCTCATCCTCCCAACTTGCATGTCGCTCTGCTAGCGAAAGTATTTTGGTGAGACTTCGTGCATTGCTCATGACGATGTCCCCGTAAAGTTGGCTGTCCCGGGGGAGTCCTTGTTTGAATGCCATCGCTGCTACAAGGTCACTACAGTCGACAATGCGAGACTTCTCTTCGCAAAATCTCCATATGTATTGTTGCAGAGTATCTTTTGTTCTCTTTCGGACAGAGAAAAGATGGTCATCTTTTACCTCGATTGTCCGAAGTTGTGCGTATTCCCTCACAAATGCCAGGGCCAACTCTTCAAAGGACTCAATCGATCTCGGGGGGAGATGATTGAACCAAGTCATGGCTTGGCCTTGAAGAGAAGCTTGAAAAACTTTGCACATAAGTGCATCGTTAGACCTGTGGGGAATCATGACTCCTCGGTAATAGTCTATGTGTTTTACTGGATCAGAGGTTCCTTTGAATGGGGTAAAGTTCGGCGTTGCGAACCTCTGGGGGAATGGCTCCTCCTCAATATCCCTTACAAAGGGTGTAGAGAGTTGTATTTGGCGACGTAGGTCGTCCTCTAGATCGCCACCTCGCTGAGCACGAAGGTGTCTGTCCAGCATCTTTTGAACATCATTGGCCCGCAATGCGCCGTGCTGAGGCGATGAGTTCCGTTGTAACAGTTGTCGAGAACCTCCATGGGCCTCTTCCCTCGATCTCTGGGATCGTGTAGGGGAGTAGGCCTCATCTTCTCCTTCACTGTCGTGGACAGATCGTCTTAGGTCTTGGTATAGAGCCTGCGGTTGCCCCCTACTCCCATGTGAGCGCTGTGAGAGCTCTGCCCGTGAGGTTGCCCCAACCCTACCTCCTAGCCGTTCACGTACTAACGGCTTTAGGCATTGTGGGCTTTTCGCTCGATGAGCATGACTTTTTTCTCCAGAGTCGCTTAGCGAAGTATCTCGTGACATTGTTTGGCAGCGGACCTGTTCTTTCCCAGGACGTCTTTGGGCATTCTCCTGTCTTCCATGTGACGTGGATCGTCTGTCCTGCTCCTGGATTGGTCTCCCTGCTAGGAGTTGCTGCAAGAGCTCTGACTGAAGTTGAACTTGGTTTCTCAACCTTTCAACTTGTTGCACCAAGATGTCCTGGGGGGGTTGGGGGTGACCACTCCCTGAGATGTCACGATTCCCATCCAGGAAGTCCCTTAGGACCATGCTCGCTGCAGGCTGTTCATGTTGTGATGTACTTCCCATCAATCTCCCGCCTGCCCGTTGTAGAGCCGAAGTTCCTTCCCCCGGTGGGGGTATTTGGCTGGCTGGAGAGGGGAATGTTCCGAAGCTGAAGGTTGGTCTCCCTCCGAGTGTCTCAATGGGCGCTTCTATGGTCACACTCCTGGGTTGAGCTGGGCGCTTCTCCGGAGTCTCAATGTGAGCCTCATTCCTCGTCTGAGCTGTTGAGGCAGAAACACCTTCTCCGGCTGACTGAACAGATTGACGAACCTTAGCCATGCTGGATCGAAGAATTTTTGAATTGGAAAGCTTGTTGATGGATGATTTGAACAACGTTCAAAATCTTCGAACAATGTCGATGAACGACGAACGAAGAAAGATGAACGATGAACAACGTTCAAAATCTTCGAACAATGTCGATGAACGACGAACGAAGAAAGATGAACGATGAACAATTAAGAGAGCTTCTTCTGAGTATTCCTCAATAGCTCTCAATGAAAGCACCAATTGTTGAATCAAAGATTGAACTCGTCGCGAAAAGTCCTCACAGTTCCTGCAAACAGCAAACAATTAGCTATCGTTGCTTCGATCGATTTACCCGGGGGGTTGTTCGACCAAGAACACTCCGATGCCTAAATTAGCTTTGAGAGAGGAAAATGATATACTTCGAAACGAAGAATCAACGTACCTTGGAAGTGAAATGTGCCTTGCTATTTATAGAAAAATCTTGGGAGCCTTGGAGAGTTCTGATTGGTCGGTTTGAATATTTAATTAGTAAATAATATATTATTATTAAATATATTATTTAATAATCATAATGAAGACTCATCATGATAGTAATGATATTTATTGTATTTTAATATTAATATTAATTATCCATTATTAAGAATAACGATAATTAACTCTCGGAGAGAATATCAATATTACGGAGGTTTTAACCCGATCAAATAACGTATTTAACTGGTAAATGGATTATTTAATGTGCGGGTGTTTTTTCAAATGATCAGCGTTATTTGCCAAGGGCAATTTGGTCATTTTTGGGAATTACGGGATACGTGGCGGCTCCATAATTTTCGGATGATTTTGGGTTCCACACTATGTATGAGACTGAACACACAGAATTTGGCTGTGTTGTTTTGGATAGTCAATATTTGTGGACATTCTCACCCTCATTAGAACTTGGATAATTTAACCTTGACTTTCTCATGGACACAGGGGAGTTGTGAATGACACATACAAGATGGACCTTCTACTTGTACATCCTCCTCACCTGATTGCTTTAGCATGCATATACATTGTGAGCGTGCTTCGAGAGAAAGATACCACTGCATGGTTTGAAGAGCTCCGGGTGGATACGAATGTGGTGAGTCTTCCATTCTGAGATCCAAGGTTTCTGATCCTTTCAATATGATTAGATATAAACAGAGAAAACGACCTTAAATTTTGTACATCACTTTACTGGGACTGCTGATTTCATTCAAAAGAGAGGCTATTTTTTGATAAATAACATCTGCACCCCTTTATTACTTGATTTTTGGAGCAATGATTCGAAACTAGTGTATTAATGACTTGCAAATGCGAAAAAGAAAATAGTTAAATTCAATCCAGTATAAACTCCTGCATTGACACTTCTACAACATGATAAAAACAGATACTTGTTTCTGCTTTTGTAGTTGAGCTTTCTTTCACCTTCGTGGAGTTCTTCCGTGCATCTGAAATCAAGACGAGTGTCTTCCAACTTTATTTTTCAATTCGATCCGTTGGGATGAATGTGAATGCCAATCGATCTATTGGACATATGAACCACCGTAGCTTCAGATCAGATCGAGTCAGTTTGTAAAGTTTTGTATTGTGAAGGCTCTTTTTGTTCACACCTGTGGAACTAATTATGTTGCATATTTTGACAGGCGAAGAACATATCAATGGAGATCTTAGATTTCTATGAAAACTACCGAATGATCCCAGATGAGAGGTTTAACGCCGCTCTGAACATGCTATCCTTCAAACCATAGACGGCCGGGTAATCCTTCCAAACTGCTAGCTAGCAGCGAGTAAAGCCGCGAGAAACCATTGCATGCAAATGAATGAAGCAATATGCTCATTGTGATCGCGTTAATGTAACTATAATTTTATCTTCGAGTGTCAGTCACCCTCTCGGAGAGCAAGAATGGCGTTAATGTAACTATAGGACACTCAGACGGCAGTATTGGGATTGGGATATAAAATCACTAAACCAACGATAATATCAAACCATGATACAAAGTAAGTGTTTGGTCAAAGTTTAAATAACTAAAATTCGAAAACCTTGAATTTGCTAATAATTTTAATATAATCTGGCACAACTTGAGCTGCACTGGTCGGAAAATTCAACAAAAGGTAAGGGTAAAGTAGTAAATTAGTCAATGTTGGATCACACGGAATAACTAGTTAATACAATCCACTCGCTGAATCCGTGGACGAAAGTGGTGGCTTCGGTTCAATCCAGCCCAGCTCTCGACAGTCGACACCGACCTCTAACGCAACCTCCTCCACGAAATAAATCCACGGGGGCCCACAATCCACAAGAAGGCAAAAACACATAAAATAAAAAAATAGATCCGAATGAAATGAAATGCAGCGCAAATGGAAAATGGAATTCATCTGAATGCTAACAGCCTCGAAAAGCTCCAGCCAATCACGTCGCAGCATTAGATCCACGCTCTCTCCGCCACCAGTTCAGATACGCTTCCCCATCCACCCGTGTCGCCAAATTTCACCAATTCACCAATTCACCAATTCCTCCCCAATCCACGTGACATCACGTGACGCTGATCCCACCTCTCTTCTCCCCCAGAAGCCCAACTCTGTACCTCTTCTCTGCCACTCTGGAAAGCTCTCTTCTTTCGGTCTCTCTTTCTCACTGCTTGCGCTTTTGCAATTTGACTCTTTCTCTTCCGTCTCTCTCTTTTTGTTTGCTCGCCCGAAAGGCCTCTGCAGGTTGGAAGCTTGATTGATGCTGCTTTTCCTTTGTGGAGTTTCTGGCGATGTGTAGGCCAAACTCTGTGGGTGTCTGTGAATTCGCTTTTAGCTTTGTGATCAACTGTGGCTTCTCAAAAGATGTTTAATTGGAACGACGAGGAGGTATGCTGTCTCTCCTCCCTCATTTCATTCACTTTTTGTTTTCCTTCCAATTTTGATAATATATATGCAATCGTAGGATTGACATGTTGGAATGAATGTGAAATGATGGAAATTTTGATTTTTTCAGCTGATGGTATGATTTTAGCTGCTTGTTGATGTTTGGATTGAGTTGTTCCTTTCATTTTTAAAATGATGGTATATAACGCTATCAAATATGTTAAATTTCTTGGGTTTTTGTTACAATTTTAATTTAGAAAAGGAAAGTGGAGACAGGGATTACAAAATTGTATTTATTTTTAATTAACCGAAAGGAAATACTGCGTCATTATTTGAATGTTCTAATGCTATTAAGTAGTGGCACAAAAGTTACGAGGTTTATTGACATTTTCAATTTATTTATTTATTTATATTTTTTATTTTTTCGTTCTTTGGCTTCCATTCATGTTTCATGCTAGGTCTAGTCATGCAGCGCTATATTTATGGAAATAATTAGAACACATGGAGAGAGAGTCCAGGATGGACAGTTTTCGAGGTGGTTATTTGTTGAACTGACGGAATGCCAGTTATAGTAGTAAGGGTGTAGGAATGACTATTTGAATTCAGGTCTGAATCGCTGCTTTCTGAGTATGAGCATATAGCACATGATCATGAGCATATAGCACATGATCATGGAAAATAGGGGATCACGGTAGTTTACATGAAGTAGGAAGAGTTCCTTTCTGGAGCGAAGTAGGGGTAGAAACGAGAATCATACTGAACTAGGGTTCCATGTAATGAAATGAAGCTTGGTGAAACAGCATTTTTGGATTCGGTTGTGTTTCACAACTGGAATTATAGAGGTGATATTTTGCTTTGGTGGTTATTTAGAGTAAAAACGTAATATTTGTTTCTTTATGGTTTCTGTACTGTAACTAGAAAGTATGGTAAGGAAGATATAAAAGGTATAAGGGAAGACAAATCACATGAATAAAGCTGTTAGTTAGAAAAAAACTAGATACAATGTATTTAAACTAGCTACATATATTGTTTGTTGAATGAACTTGGTATGACTATACAATGCATCAGTTGAAATCCATGTGTTCCTTAATGTTTTCCCTTCATAAAAGATGTATGAAGTTTTTGTATTGTAAGTAGTCCAACCAAGCATTTAGGATATTAGAAAATTTCCACTAATATGAAGTAACTATATAAGCAATTACCTTAGGAGCTTTGATTAACTGGCCCTTTTGGAGGCATTGCTTCAGTGGCGGCCAGGCCCCCCTAGGTTGTGTTATAACACACCCCAATCTCCTAACCGCTATCAATTATTACTTTCTCTGTTTCTTTTGGAAGAAAACAACTCGAACCATGTGTGCATAACGATATATTCCGGAGTCGACAGGGCAAGAATATTATCACCCATGTAGGCCTCATTGTCTCTTCGGTGATACCCAACAAATGGGAAGACTAAGTGGACTGGAAGTTGCTAGACTGCAACATGTATGCTAGTACAAAAAACCAATCACTTTCCTTGTTAGAGCCCTTGTCATATGCAATTTCTAGATGGTAGTCAAGAAAAACCTGAATAATTGGATACGCATGACAGATTGATAGGTAAAGGGTTGACTCGGAGGACAGGGTGTAAGCCCTTTTAGGACTCTTTATTTTTATACAAAAAAGATATGAAAATGCACTTTAATGTAATTGATTGTCAGTTAAGACTAGACCAAACCCCATGGCATTGCCCACATCGTACGCATTTCCCAAAACTTATGTACGCACAAAACAACACCCAAACCATGGTTGATTATGTCGAGAAAATTCTAAGGTGAAAGACCCCGACAAACACACAGAGTCCTTCCATAAATTTCCTAATTTTTTAAATATAGGTCACAAGCTCCGTCCAAACCATGGCTGATTATACCGAGAAAATTCTAAGGAGAAAGATCCCCACCAAATATTTTTTGGGCAAAGAACAAGAAAATCTTAGTGAAGATACAAGAATAACTGGTTTCTGCACCTTGGAGCTATCGAAAGTTACTCGCAAAATACCTTAAAGCTGCCAAACTTCCATCAGTTCAACTGTGGTTGCTGCAGAAATATACCTTATATCACATGGTTTCTTGGGGGATGAGGATTCCAAAGAGAAATTTGAGTTTAAAGTTCTTTTTTTTGGTCTGGATTGGATGATATCAGAAGTTCATTGTGGTTTTAATTTTCTTCCTTTTTTAAAAAACCAAGCTAATCCGTGAACCTTGAGGTGTTAACATATCAGGCTAAATGGTGTTGTCCAGGATGGATATTCTTAATAAAACTCCAAGAAAACTGGTGACATTAGACCCCAGAACAGTTTTCTGATTCAATGTATCGAAAGCTAAATTTAATGTAGTTTTGTTGAAGATATATAGTTTTACATTAGCCCATCCTGTAGATCTTTATATGCTGTAATGGATAACAACATGATTGGCCATATTCCCAGTTTACATCTCCGAGTCGTTTAACTTAATTTAAACCAGATGATGGGCTGATTTGCAAGGCCAGTGAAACACAATCTAATCCTTGTACAATGTGTTAAAATGTTAGAAAGCTTCAAGATCTATGGTCTCGCAACTAGTATGCATTAATTTTGACCAAAAAGAAACCAGTGTATATAAGCCTCATGCAATTTTTATTTTGTCTCTTTTGCTCTCATATATCGACAATCTCAAGTAGTGATGGTAGGCTACTCAGCTGGCATGAATCTGTTAATACTTTTAGTCACGTTTTATCCACTCCCTAATAATAAAGTTAAAATATTCTTGTCATGTCTCCTGCTAATATATCGTGTTCTTTTTTGCTTTCAGCTTGCAAACATAATATGGGGTGAGGCCGGGGAGAGTGATGATCATATCGTGCCTTATCCTGAGGCAAGTGATGATTATTTTAACAAGAGGGAATGGAAACAAGAATCTGATACCATCAAGCCTACTGGACAGAAGGCCTCTGGGGCCAAAATTGATTTACATGGAAGAAAGCTCGAAAGTACTTCTAACTTCGACTCCAGTGAGGGAATTTCTACCTCTGAATATGGAACGGATTCATGGCCTGATTTATCTTTATCCACCGATGTCAAAACTGAACAACATTGCATAGGTACTGAAGCACCAAACTACTTAAATGAAATCTCAACTACGGTTAATGAGCAGTAGTTTATATATATATATATATTATCTATTTCATAAAACAAGGATCTTTATTTTGGGTTAAATGTTGTTGGATAAAACAAGCATTGACACACTAACACACTAGGAGACATGCAGAGGTATTTGGTAACCCAGTGTTAGTTAACCTGATCGTCATTTCTGGTTGACGATGGAAACCAATTGGTCAAGGAGAGGAGAGCATATACGATATGTTGAGGGGGTGATTGTTAAGCGGGGGATTTCTTGGTGGTGAAGAACGAAGGTGAATGGATAAGGAGTGGGAAAATATTTAATGTGCTTGCTAGGGATGAAAATAGCAGGAAGGTGAGTAAATTGAAATAAAATTGCGTGGGGAGAGTAATCGTATTGGTAGGTGATTATAGGACTTTTGAGACTTTACAGGAGAGATGGGAGGGTCGGATTTTGAGAGGGGTGTTTGGATAAATGCCATTAGTGAAGAGAAGGTTAGGTGGCTTGAAAGACCTTTCGAGGAAGAAGTAAGCAAGGCAGTATTAGGTTATGGAAGAGATAAATTGTTTGACCCAGGCTGGTTCTCTATGGAATTGTTTCAAGATGTTTATGAAAGATCTTATGTGTATTCGTTAAATGGTGTTTGTTAAGGGTGGCGAATGAGGTGGTAGAGCTGTATCTTATGTCGAATAGCAAGGGAAAGACCAAATGATATAGAGAAGTGGGCTCAAATTGTTCTAACTGACTCCAACTCCCAGATTAAGACAAGGCCGCACACCTTAAATTTGTGAGTCACTCACAAGAAGTAGGTAATACTCAGGGTACTGCCCATTTCCTTAAAATGATCTCTTTAGAGGCGCAACAATGACTCTTACACATTACCCACAAAAGAAAACCCTAAATTTGGCCTCTAAATTTTATAACTATTTGAAGCTTCTAGACCCATAGAATTATGTGATTCCTATTTTCAAACCCTCTGCAACATTTTTTTCTTTCCTTTGGGCAGAGTATCTAACTCTCCTAGCTTGGGCCTGCGTTACCATGGTTTAACCTGATCATAGTGTTATACTGGGTACTCATTTCTTCTTATTGTTCTTATAAACGTTAGCGTGGGTCTGGTTTCCATTGGTATCATTCGAAAAAGAGAGAAGGTGTTATATTTTATATTGATTTTAATCAGACATGTTTCATGTGTTTATATTTTTTTTTTGGGTGGAAATTTTTAACTATGTGTGACAGGAAAGGACTTAAAGTCATTGGACGTTATGGGTTAAGGGGCTTGAGTTCTATGAATTTTTCAGTGATACAAAGAGAGACCTAGAGGGAAGTTTAGGAGATTCTATATCCACATTTCTCTTTATGCTAGTTGTTCATGTTGTTAATAAGCAGACCCCGGGAGAAGTTTCGAAGATACTTTGTCCACATTTCTCTTTACGCTAGTTATTCGTATGCTTAATAGGTAGTGGGCTAGGGGTCCCATTTACATATTTCTCGCATGTTTTTTGCCACAACGAATAAGGAAATGTTTGATTTGTTGGTCAAGATTGGTGAGTTTCGTGTATTATAGAGTTTAAACTGCGTTTTTTCGAAGAATGTTTGTGGGGATCAATATCTGGGAGGATAGGCTAATGTCATTTGAAAGTGACTTGAGTTATGAGTTAGGTGACTGGCCTTCATACACATGGGGCTTACTTTGGGTGGTAAAACTCCTGGTGGGCATCATTTATTCGGAGAAAGTATGGACTCCATGATTATAGGTGGAATGCCTAGGTTGTTGAAAAAAGTTCTTCCCATTGCCCTTGGAAATAAATTTCTCATGGTTTTTCTATTTCTTTTTCTTCACCAAGGAATTTTGTTGTGGTAATGTAAATTCAGTCAGATTTGGGGAATATTCAAGGAATATTTTGATGTGCATTTCCGATCCTTGTTTCCAAGTTTATTATTGGATCTCTTTGAACTGGAACACTGTTATTTCTTCTTTAGCCTCGTCTTAATTGGCAGCATTTCATGAGATTTACAGTTTGGGAGAAATTTTGAGTGAGTGGCAGTTCCAATAACAGTTGAAGATTTCTTCCTGTCTGACCAGAATCTCCTTGAATCTGAATCTTGTTGATAAAATGTAAATTGTCTCTGCATACCTCTGCTAATTTTCATTCTTGTAGTGAACAATCAATCAAAACTTTCCTTTGGGCTATTTAAGTTGATTTGGAAGGTTGGTATTCCAACCAATATGCCAATATACATGGCTGGTGGTGGTTGATGGCAAAATAAATTCTTGTGACTTACTCCGAAGAAGAAGGCCTCAAGCAAGCTAGTGACCACGTCGGCAGCTTTTGTGTAAAAAGGTGGTCGAGAATGCTGACTAGATTTTATAAATTGTCATTTCAGCAGGTAGATTTGGGGTTGCATGCTGGTGGTGTTTGAATTGTCTTTAACTTGTGAATGTGTCCAAGGACCTATTTTTTATTGTTGTATAAGGGTCACTGGGCAGAAGGGGGATAGGAAAATGGTGCTCACATTGGAGATGTGCTGATTTTGCTCTTGTGTGGAATGTTCGAAGAGAACAGAATAAGAGACTTTTTGAGGACAAAGAGAAGGATGTTGTGTTACTTCTCTATGCTATAAACTTTTAGCTTCTGGTTGATGTCAAAGCATTTTAGATGCATCCCTATGTTCTTTATTTTTGTGCGTGTATGTGTTTGGCGGGGAGGTTAATTGTTGTCTGGATTACTGTTGCACTTAGGTTTAGATTCTTCAATTAGATGCTAATGAATTCCTTGTCCATCTTACAGTTTTTTTATTCTTCTGTTTAACAAAATTTTTGGTTCTTATCTTATGAAAAATTGACCTTTTTTAACAGCTGAGGAACTTGATAACAATGGTGAAATGTTACAACATTCCAATGGGGGTCAAGAACAAGGTGATCTTGTTGACTTTGAGTGGGCGAACATAGGAAGTTTTGATGATCTTGATCAAATTTTCAGGTAATTCACCAGGACGACATCATTTTCTCTGTTTATTAATGATATTCGTCTTGAGGACATTCCGATATTAATGTAAATATTTTCTATTGTGCAAAAATTGACAAGTTGGCATGATCTGGAAACCTAATTAAGAACAACCCATTTTGTAGTTTGATACATATGATATCTAAAGAGTGTTGATGTATATAGAAGCTAAAACTTAAATGTTACGTGCTATGGGAACTTGTGACCTACTGTACTATGAAGTACACCACATGTAAAATACAAAGTACTAAATTATATTTGCAATTTCAGACCATGAAATAGGAATAGATTATCATACTCCTCACCCGTTCTCTTACATGGCTTTTCATACTTTCCATTTAATGAAACCAAAAAGTATACAATGGTACTCATCTGACTCATTAGTGATGATTTTTCAGCAATGATGACACTATGTTTGCCCATGCAAGTCTTGGTAATGTTGATGAACTTTGGTCTTCTAGAGATGCGACTAACAGTCCAATCAAAGCCTTTCCTGTATCTTCAGACTCACCAAGTTTAACATCTGGAGGACTAACGAATGCATCTGAACATTTGGACATTAAAATGGAATATGCCCAGCAAGATGACCAATCAATCACCACTGGCTATGTTAAGACAGATTATTCTGCATCCCAAGTACTGCAGAGTGCAGATGTAATTCTTGATCATGTAGAATACAATGGAGGTAGTAAGCCAATGGCTGAGAAGCAGGTACTATGAGCTAGTTGAAAACATGATCTGTCCATCATGCGTTTGTGTTTTCACTTAATTAAGTAGACAGAAAAATCTCTGATTTTATTTGACTTTTGCAGACAGATGTGGGCATGGGAACAAGCACTCTGACACATTCTTACTTGATTGCTGAAAGTTTTTCTACACCAGATGAAAAACCTGATAAGGTAACAATCCTTCTCTCTCTGTTTCTCTCTCTCTCTCTCTCTCTCTTTGATGTTCTGATAGGTCAAGGTCCCATGATGAGGAAAATCATTTGTGGGAACCTTAAGAAAAAGTCAAAAGAGCGTGTCTGATACCTTAGAACATAATAACATTTAGGTGTGGGATCATCCTTGTGATTGCGTACTTCAGTCATAATTTTTGTTGTAATCATCCTTGTGATTATCATCATCAGAGATTCTAGTTCAGGTATTATGGAGTTTCTGTCTGCACATTGGAACTTTTTGATCGAATAGACCACCAAGGATAAAAATTTGATGAAGTAGAGACAGGTGAACCCCTATAATAGTGAAATTCATATCTTTCCATTCTTTGGATAGGGATGAGAAGGTGAGACAAAAACTTGAGTTGATTAGATAAATCTGTTAAGATCGAATTCCAAGAAGACACCCCTATATTATTTTGTGGTACTAAACTAGTACTTGTGTGCCAATTAGTCAGATATCAAAGGGAATTTAACCTTGGAATTTGTGTCTTGGGTTTGGCGTTCCTTGATGTTGTTAATGTCAGTGAAAATGAAAAGAAGGATAAAGGGAGCATGGTGCCACCATTGTAGTCCATAGGCATGAAACAAATGGCCTATAAGGGCTAGAGCGCTACATCTTGAATCACTAGAATAATTTTCATAACACTACGACAGACAGCTAAAATGGGGTTGAACTGTGAAAAGTCATCTTTGAGAAGAAAAGGAGCAGATGAGAGTTTTCATCACATTTCTCTTTCTTGGTTTCCATTAAAGAGGTAGGAAATTTCCCTTGTATTTCTTAATAATAACTTAACGGCAACCTGTGACTTTTGTTACATAGACATGACTGACACAAAGTTTCTGGGAGGTGGAAGGATAGTTTGATGGATTGATGAAGAATGGTGTGGAGGACTTTGGAGTGAGGATGGCCAAGACGACGATGCTAGAGGTTGGGAGAGACCACTACGCCCACCAGTGCTTGAGGCTACTGCAGGGTTGTAGACGACCACTCGTAGACGCCATCCTTACTCGGGCCTTGAAGAAGAACCGCCCCCGTGCTCAGGTCCTTGACATGAAACCAAGTGGGAAAAAGTTCAATAGAAGTATTGTGAGCTTGATTAAACTTGGAAATAAAGAGAATGTTACGAGTTATTTTGGGAGCACACAACACATTAGTAAGAGAGAAAGTGTGAGAAGAGGGAGAGGGAAGAGTGGCAGAGCCGACATGGGTGATGTCAAGCCCTGTCCCATTACCAATCAGGATCTCATCTGGCCCCTGGTACTCGGAAACAACAAAGAGGTTATGGGGGGGAGGCGGTGACATGGTGGGAAGCGCCTGAATCAAGGAGTCAGGGGGATGGGGAGGAGGAGGGGCCGGGAAAGGTGGGATTGGCCACGGGTGGAATAGCAGAGGGGCGTTGCAGCTGGGGACAACACTTGGCACTGTGCCCTTGGGTGCCACACCATTGGCAAAAACCACGGTAACCACCGCCCTGGTTGCTGTTGGTCCTGCGAGGGAAGGTATGGGGCTGGCCCGAGCGCTGAGAAACAGGGCTGCGACTGTCAAAGGACGGGGTGAAGGTGCGGTGGTCTGAAGTGTTGAGATGTGAGGAAAATGTCCCACATTGGAAAAGCACAACTACAATTTGTGCCTTATAAGATCTTGGGTTACTCCCCCCATTGCCAATTGGTTTTGAGGTGGAACCTCAACTTCTTATATGGTATCAGAGCGGGGTTATCTCACGTGTTGGCTTAACCGTCACACGTGTCACACGTACCCAATCAAATCGTCACGTGATAGGCTGGAAAATCCGCCACACGTGAGGGGGCGTGTTGAGATGTGAGGAAAATGTCCCACATTGGAAAAGCACAACTACAATTTGTGCCTTATAAGATCTTGGACTACTCCCCCCATTGCCAATTGGTTTTGGGATGGAACCTCAACTTCTTACATGAAGAGCCGTGGGGAGGGCGGTTGTAGGAGGAGCCACGGGTGGCTTGGGCGGCATTGGCCATGATGACAGAGTGAGGGGAAGCAGGGGCTTCACGGGATGTGGCTGCCTCATGCTGAACCAGTATGTCGAGCAGGTTTTCAAACGAGACAGATGTGTCTCGAGAGCGAATTGCAGCTGAGATGTCCTTGAAGGCGGAGCCAACGCCGTTGAGGACATAGAGGAGGAGATCATCATCTGAAAGAGGGGCATCATTGGCAGCGAGTTCGTCTGAAATGAGGCGAACCTCCTGCAAGGCTGCAAGTACTCAGTGACTGGTCAGTTGTGACGTCGAAGGAGAGTCAACTTCTCTTTGAGGCCTAGAACACAGGCTCTAGCTTTGCTGGCATAGAGCCGTGTGAGGCGGGTCCAGGCGGCTGCAGAGGTTTTGGCAGCGGCGATCAGGGTGACAACCTGAGGGGAAACAGAGCCAAGAATGGCATGAAGGATCAGCTGATCCTGGCGGTACCAGAGTGCATGAGGCAGGGTTTCAGTGGGGGGTGGGCAGGGGTGGGTACTGTCAACATATCCCATAAGGTCATAACCTTGCAGGAGAGCATTAAACTGTGCCCTCCAAGGGAAAAAAATTTGTTTCTGTGAGTTTTAGGGTAAACTGAGCAGCGTTAATGGAGATAAGAGAGGAAAAGGGGTTGGTGGTATCGGTGTTTGGTGGTGGAGGTTGGATGGCAGGTGGAGTAGGTTGAGCAGCCATTGAAGGAGGATAAAAAAAGAAGGAAGGTTTTGTTGCTCGGTGGAGCCTAAAGCTCTGATACCATAAAGAGGTAGGAAATTTCTCTTGTATTTCTTAATAATAACCTTACAACATAGAAGGCAATTATATATTGATGCTAGGTAAGACTAAGTAGGAAATACACGCTTAGACTAGGAAGGAAATCATAGACCTAGACTAGGAAAGTATCTACAGGATTGTATGTACAATTCTAGGAAGGAATCAGGGAGATTCCGTTGACTTAGGATAGCATAGGATCAAGGAGATTGATCCTCAATCTCCGCGGATTCTGGGGAATCCTTATTATCCATTAGTGTTGTGTTTATGGCATAGGTTTCCGCAGCCTGCTAGATTGAGCTGGATCATGCCACCCTTTTGCAATTTTTGCTTTGATGATAGGTTTTGTCGCTTTGGAGGTTGGTGAAGGCTAAGGTCCCAGTTTTGTGGTAGCACTTTCTTGGGTGGTTTGCCAGAAAGAAAGAGTTTAATGTTTTCTGTAAAGATGGAGGTGGTGGATTCCTTTTCGGACTAGGCTTGATTGGACTTCTTGTTGGGCGTTTGTGCCTTTAATTGAAGGAATGGCTTTTCTTTATTTGAAACTTGGATTGGGAAGTTTCCGTATCTTAAGATATTCTGGTAGTACTGGGCTAGTGGTATTCATACCTACCGTGTAGTGGGAGGTCTTAGGTCTTAGGTCTTAGGTTCGACACCTGTAAAGAAATATCGTTGTATATAAAAAAGGGCATGCGTTTCACTTGGATGTATTCTCATGTGGTTGTTTTGCTTTTTTTTTTCTGTTCAAATTTTTGCATTTGAAGAGATCGAACTGTGGACTGTCATAATCCTAAGCAAAATTCTTTTTCTTAGTAGTAGTATGTTTATAAGTTTATAGTAGTCCTTTCTCTGGCAATTAGAATGCGACAATGATTGTCATGATTCGACCAAGAAAGAAACATAGTAATGCTTACACAGATTCGTCGGTTCTGTAATGTTTCAGTTTCCTTTTACACGTTGCCTTTATCAAGTAAAGAAAAGTCTCTATTGATTACAATATCAAATTCATTTTCAAATTGATTTAGAAGTGTTTCTTCATATTTGCAGGCTTCTAAACACAGAAAAATTCTGAGGTGTCGTAAAAAGTTGGAGGAAAAGAGCAAAGGAAAACCATCACAAGCTTTTTCTGATGCTTTTTGGTCTCCATGTCAGAAGAGACAGCTTGAAGGACCCGAGTCTTTTCCATACCAACATATCTCAAACCAATATGTGGCTCAGTCTATGTATGGGAACCTCACTAATCCAAACCATACTTCGCAGCTACCATCTCACATTCAGCCTAGTGAATTTAAGCATCAACGTTCATTTTCTAGTTATGAAGTTTCTCCTGGCAATGCAAGTGCTATAACCAAATTAACAGATACTTTTGCAAAGCCTCTGACCATGACTCCTGAAGAAAAAATTGAAAAGCTAAGGAGGCGACAGCAACTACAGGCAATGCTTGCCATTCAAAAGCAACAACAACAATTTAGTCATCAGATTTCTAGTACCAATCAGTCTTGTACTCAAACATGCCCTCAAGAAAATCAGATTCAGCTTTCTGAGAAAGCTGATCTGGAAGTTGAAGGCTTAAGCGCTCTCCCTCCTCTGGATCCAAATTCATCCATAGAACAGGATGATTCTAATATGGTTTCTGCAGCAGTTGATGATTACTTAGCAGAGGACACAGTACTTTACAGGCTTCAAGATATTATATCAAAGGTATGCTGGTTTATAATGTGGGTTCTTTTCATGGTAAGGTAAGTTGGACTCATTTACAATACCAAAACATTTATTACAGTTGGACATCAAAATAAGACTTTGCATACGAGACAGCTTGTTCCGGTTGGCTCAAAGTGCAATGGAAAGACATTATCCTAATGATACTAGCAGGTCGAATATAAGTAGCATGGACGAGCATGAAGTTGTTGCCAAGGAGGAAATCAATAACCATAGCAGGTTAAAATACTTTCATTTTTCTCTAGTTTTGTTGCATCTTATTTAGCCCAAGTGTAACTGTCGTCTTTAGTTATTGCATCTTTATTTAACCCTTGTATGCTGATTGCCTATATGGATTTTACACCCTTAGAAACTGTTGGAAGCTTGGAAAATTATTTACTTGTAAAAGATTATAAAAGATAAGAGAAATGGTCGTCCTAGGCATGAAATAATCAGTTTAACTGTCACGAACTTGTTGAAATTTCAGTTTGAACATGTATTGAATTCCTTTTCGATTACTAACAGTTCATGCTAGACATTTAGAAAAAAAACTAATGAGAGATTGCATTTGGGAGGGGCAGTGAGGGCCAAAAGGATTATCTAACCCGTTGGGATCTTGTACAGAAACTGAATTGAAAAAGTGGGTTGGTTCTTCTTGGAAATTCTTATAATGATTAGTCGGCCTATGGTTATAGATTCCCACTTTAGAAAAGTTCCCCCGTGGTTTGGGAATATTATGAATAAGTGTAGATTTAGTTCTAAAGGTTGGAAGAGGTTCATTTAGGAGTCCATTGAATTTTTGGATGTACATGTTTGTTTTATCCTTTATTCATTTTTCATGGATATTGTTGATATTGGAAATATAATTGGATATCATCATATTTGGCCCAGTAAATCGGGTTTTCAATTGTTATTCCAATTCATACCTACCAGCTTATATTTCACCTTCTAATACTATTTAATTATTTGAGGAAATTTGGACAGGATAGATATTTTCGCATTTTTAGATTTGTTGTCTCTGTTATAACCTAAAACCCAATTTTGGACAAAAGATCATGGTCTGTCTACCTCTTGGGTATTTTTTCTTGTAATCCTTCCCCCCATTTGGTGCCTTCTTCCATCTTTTCGAGGGAATTGGAGAACTACTTAATGCTGTATAATTCTCTTCCTTGATTAACTTTCTACTTACACTCACAGCTACTTGGGTTCTTCAGAAAAACTGCTTAGTGCTGTATAATTCATTTTCCTTTATTAACTTTCTACATACGCTCACAGCTACTTGGGTTCTTCACGAAGACTCATCTATCACCTTTCATGATTAGATCTCCTTGATTATACATGACAGCCAGTTCTTGAATTTCTGAAAGTTACTATTTCTTCTGGATATATTTTTAGTATACAAACTGTGATCAGTTTTAGATTTGGGTTACTGGATACTCGAAAAACCATTAGGTCTAAATGGTTGTTTCCTGGCTCATTTTTCCCATTAATCGTTTGGTATTGTAGGTATGGTAGGATGCCAGATGTGGAAACAGTGACCAATCCCATTGATCGAACTGTGGCGCATTTGCTCTTCCGTAGGCCTTTGGATTTATCAGGAAAGCATTCTGACCCGCCTGAATCACTTATTTCTGCTAAGTTTCCACTTCAACGCAAAACAGCTGGCTCTGTGAACTTGTCGACTGAATGCTTGCCTGACAGTTTGAAAAACAAGCAATGCTTACCTGTCCAAGGATCTGTAAATGATTGTCCATTGGCTGAGCCCTATTCTGTGGACCACTTAAAAAGTAGTCCTTTGGTGGACAACTCGGAAAATAACAATGGTTCGGCACATAGTGGAAGTATGAAGGTAGAAAGCTCTATGTGAACAAATGTGTCACGGGAACTGATAAGGGTAATTCCTTTATCTCTCCCGTGCTTTTGTATAATTTTATGAGGTTTGTGTAAATGGCTGTATGGACCACTGTAATGTGGATAATTTCTTTTATTGTCGGCCAATTGATGTTCATCAAGTGTGGTGATCAAGCTTCGGCGTTGGGAAGAACATTGCTAATGGGGAGTATTCTCTATAAATGTAGCGGCTGTTTAAAATTGATGATAGCACGCATAGTCATATGCATTGAAGACTGTTTTCAGTATATAATTAGTTCTACTTCTACATGTGCCAATTGTCAAAAGAGTGGCTGGTTGTGTATAACCTTGAACATGTTTTAAGGCAATATACATGCCGCCTTTGTGAGTAATATTTTCGTATGTATGAAGAGTTGGTGTACATATCTGGCTAGCGCTCGCAGATTGGCGAGCACCGAATCTGTTCCTTTGGCTACTGAGTTCAACTTGCAAAAATAAATTTACAGTTCAAAGTCACATAACCACATCCATTCACATCCACATTCATCCATCATGCACTTAGAGAAAGTAAGTTTTAGATTATGAAACAAGATATGAAAAAGTAGATGCATATATACACGCGTCACATTCTTTTTTTTTTCTTTGAAAATTGAAGAACACTGAGCATCTCATTTTAGTTGCTATTTTGACTTCATTCAGCTCTTAGCTTGGTTTTCGTGTGCTATTTTCTTCGTATTGGTGTTTTTGTGCTTGGTTGTGTTCTTGCTTGTTGTCAAGTATGCTATGTAACGTTTATATTCTAGAGTTCAAACTGGTCGAATTGAACGAACTTCGTACTTTTGGTCTGGTTATAACAGTCACTAGCAAGCTTGTTCTTTCTTCGGTGGTCAAACGATGTTAAGTAAATATGAATATTCGTGCCACCGTGTGATTAGTTTTGGCTCATGCTTGTAAATTTGTTTTCTTTAAAGGATTTTGGTGGTTGAGGGCGAATTTGGTATCCTTATTGGACACACGGGGTTTTGTAGATCCCAAAATCTTGTTTGGTATGGAATTTCACACTTGTTTAAAAAAAAAAAAAAATTGGGAAACAAGTTTGGTTGAATTTCTTAAAACAATTTTAGATATTTACGTCAACATTTTATTTACCCACTTTAAGTTTCATTCATACACATCAACAAATAAAAATTTTAACATTTTAAATTCAAATATACAGGATGATGTTTAAATATAATTTTGAAGTTGAAAGTTTCACAAATTAGTAAGGATTTAGTGAGTAGGCAGGTTAATAACAAATACTTATGCAAAAAATTTAAAGAGTGAAAATATTAACAAATAATATACATAAATATAAATCTTACGAGTTTGATTTGGATTCCAATGATTTTTAAAATAAAAATAAAAATCCAGAACCAAAATATTCTATTAACGATTTAGATTTTCAAGCTATCTAGTCAAATTCAATTTTAATTGAATTAGTTTCCGATTTCATGGATTTATGCTTATCCTCAATGGGATCCAAGCGATGATAAAAACGCGATACACTACATAAACTTATACATATGTTATTAGAAATTTGAAATAAACAAACGTATGATCAAGAGTGATTTAAAGTTAATAAGAAAGTAGAGGGGATGAAGTAACATTTCAAATTTGTCCCTCCATAACCATAATTTAAAGGTTGGGCAAACATCTTTTTTCCTTAATCCTTTTCCACTATTTTAGTAGGCAGTGGCAGTAAAACCCTTCAATTCCTTACTCTTTTACTTTTTCCCAGTTCCAATCAACCACTAAATCACCGCTATATATGCAAAGTGCTAAGCTTGGTTCTGAGAGGAAAAACTTTTTGAATACCCCTTTCTTTTCGTTCTTTCCTAAGCCAAGCAAAAACTTCCCCCCAAATCCTAGCCGCTGACCCTTTGTCGGGTCGGTGGCAGCTCTCTTTCCTCCCATTCTCTCTTCCCATCCTCTTCCTTGTTCCTTTTTTCTTTGTAGTTTCCCTTCTTCTCTTCTCTTCCTCATTCTCTTCCTTTCCTCTTCTTTTTTCACTTCTGCTTCTCCATTTTCCAGTTTCCTCTATGTTTTGCAGCTCCGCCCTCGGTGTCATTATCCGGCTCCACCCTTTGTGGTGGCTTTTGCTTCACCTCTTTTGGTGACACCAAGTTTGTCTCTAGATCCGAGCCTTTAATTTCTTACTCTTCCTCAAGTGTCACCATATGTGACTCACCTTGGAATCTCAACCACCAGGCTCCGCCCTTTGATCCTCCCAACACTGGTCTTCTTCGGTTAACCGTGGCGGTTTTGGGTTATCTCTAAAGTGCACGATGCGCTCATTGAATGGATTATGGAAGCGCCTTGTGTGCTGATGGCTAGCTCACTTCCATTTACCAATTTTCTCTTTAGTTTCACTTTTATTTCTCTCCTTGTTAGTGGCTGTGACTCATTGGTGTTGTAGCAGTTATTGTGGCTTGGCGGGATGGTTGCAGGTTTTCCTTAATTTTGGATCTAGGGTTTCCATTTAAATATTCAATTTTTAATTTTTTTGTTAACTTTTAATTTATGTGTATGGGTTTCTTTTCTTCTTGGACTTTCATTTACTTGTAATTGTTTGCTCCTAGAAATGAATATGCTTTTCTAATAAAATAAATATATAAAGTATCAATATGATCAAATCCACAACAGGTATCAATCAATCAAATTCAAAAATATCTGAGTTGATCTTTAAACTCAGGTTGCATGTGTTTACGTAAATAAGCCTACCGTTTTGAAGGTACTTGTCATCCATAAACAAATTACGAACTTTAGTTAGATGGACTTGATCATTAGAAATTGTTTTCATAAACAAGTTAGACCTTTACTTTGCTCTAGTTTTGGTTATGGATGAGGAAAGATGAAGATGGTGATAATCAAAAGGAGAATGTGTTAGGAAATTAATCCTCTGTCACACAAGTACTACGAATAAAGATGGAAGAAAGGAAATAAAGAAGCCAAGAACACAATAGATTTAATGAGGTTCGACCAAATAATTTGCCTACGTCCTTAAAGAGTTTTCACCTTCACTATGAGAGAAAACAAAGTACAAGATTATACCACTCAAGTATATACCCAACCCGAGCCCTTGTATCCAATAAGATATCCCTTGTCTACCCTCTCTCAACCTAGAAGATCACTCTACTCCAAAAGCTACGCACACTCTTGAAACACTTACAACTCACTTTTCTTCTATACCAGAAGACCCTTAGAGTTGCTCTCACTCACTCACTTGTGAGGTGTTCTCCTTGATGTTCAAATGTGGCTAATATCTTCTCCTTATATAGTGCTTAAGGAAGTCTCTAGATCCCTTCATTAAAGTCCATTCATGAACTTTCTTCAATTAATGCTCTTTCATGAATCTTCCATATTCATTCTTCTTCATGAAGCTTCCACATCAATCTTCTTCTACAAGGTTCCACCATGAATGAAAAACATCATGTATTTATTCCCAATACATAATCCCATGCATTAAAATTCCAATGCATTAGTAATCCACTAAGGAGGCATTAACTCAACAATCTCCCCCTGCCGACTTAGGTGGATAATGTTGCACCACCACTTCAATCCTTAAAGTTCATCTCAAATTGAGATACCGCTTGATATACCCACAAGCATTCCATTGGCCTTATTCTTGTACTAGCTACACATACCCCAGATCAGTTGTATACGGTCCTAACTCCCCCTGATTCGATATGGCCAATGCTATGTATAGCTGCTCCGAGTCAACAATCACCTGTTGGCTCCGAAGAGGGACCTCTGCTTTACCTCTTCCCTAGCAGAATTATCCTTCTCACCACCGTCTGAAACTTGGAAACATGTAGATAGTGTCTCTGCTGTGCCCACAAACGAGACCCGCTTCAGGTACCTGTTCTCCCGTGCACGCAGTTTCCCAACAACCTTCGAGGTTTGAGTTTTTCCTATCGGACGAAACATACTTTTACATTTTTCTCCCTTCATTAGGACCATGCAGCCACGTGACACTTTCATAACTCCCCCTGCTAACGAAACCTTGCAGCCCTTGGAGTCTAGTTGGCTCAAGGATATTAGATTTCTCCGAAACTTTAGGACATACACCATATCACCCAATGTGAGTATTGCTCCATCAAACATCTTGATCTTCACAGTTCTCGTACCCATGACACGACGTCTTGTGCCATCACCCCAAGTCACAAATCCTTGGACTTCTTGAAACGTATCAAAATATTCTCTCATAGAGCAAAGGTGATGAGAACAACCGCTATCTAATATCCAATCATCTTGAGAAAAAGTGTAATTACCTTTGGAGACTGTGAGAAGTTCTCCAAAATCTCTAGATATCTCCGCAGCACCAGCCAAGGAGCAATCTGAGCCCTTATCATCCTTCTCTTTCATCAATGGACAATTCGGCTTTATGTGTCCCCACTCCTTACACTTGTAGCATTGCTTGCCCTTTCCCCTGCCTCTGGATTTAGACCTGCTATGCTCACTAAATCCCCTAGCAGTTGATCTTCCCTTACGATTCTGTTCATGAGCAATAAAGACGAAACCTTGAGAATCATCGGCTTTTTTTCTCTTCTCATGTGATAAGAGAGTCGATTCTACCTCCTCCATCTTCATCTTCAGTGTATCCTTACCATACACAATTGTAGTAACAATATTCTCATATGAATCGGGAAGCGAGGTAAGAAGTAAAAGGGCTTGATCTTCTTCCTCAATTTTAACCTCAACTCTTGATAGTTGATTTATCAATCCCTTGAACACGTTCATGTGCTCCATGAGATTCGCACCTTCTCCCATCTTGAGCTTGTAGAGATCCCGCTTTAAATTCAGCTTCATTTGCAAGCCTTTCCCAAGATAAAGCTTCTCCATTTTCTCCCAAAGCTCAGGCACAGAATCTACATCATTAACATTATTTATAATATTGTCAGCAATATAAAGCCTAATAGTGCTGACACACCTGGACTCTAACTCATCCCAATCTACATCTAACATCTTCTCCGACTTCACATCCTTACCTTTCAACGGTCTTGCAAGACCTTGTTGAACTAGGATGTCTTTCACCCTCCTTTGCCATAGAGGGAAATTTCCTTTTCCATCAAACTGCTCCACCTTGAAATGTGAGACTAGAACTTGCCATGAAAAACCGCCCACGATCGATAAACTGGAGCTCTGATACCACTTATTAGGAAATTAATCATCCTTCACGCAAGTACTAAGAATAAAGATGAAAGAAAGGAAATAAAGAAACCAAGAACACAACATATTTAATGAGGTAAATAACTTGCCTACGTCCTCAAAGAGTTTTCACCTTCACTATGAGAGAAAACAAAGTACAAGATTACACCACTCAAGTTTATACCCAACCCGAGCCCCTGTATCCAATAAGATACCCCTTGTACACCCTCTCTCAACCTAGAAGATCACTCTACCCCATCTTCATCACTTATTAGAAGATCACACCACTTATTAGAAGATCACTCTACTCCTCCATCTTCATCTTCAGTGTATCCTTACCATACACAATTGTAGTAACAATATTCTCATATGAATCGGGAAGCGAGGTAAGAAGTAAAAGGGCTTGATCTTCTTCCTCAATTTTAACCTCAACTCTTGATAGTTGATTTATCAATCCCTTGAACACGTTCATGTGCTCCATGAGATTCGCACCTTCTCCCATCTTGAGCTTGTAGAGATCCCGCTTTAAATTCAGCTTCATTTGCAAGCCTTTCCCAAGATAAAGCTTCTCCATTTTCTCCCAAAGCTCAGGCACAGAATCTACATCATTAACATTATTTATAATATTGTCAGCAATATAAAGCCTAATAGTGCTGACACACCTGGACTCTAACTCATCCCAATCTACATCTAACATCTTCTCCGACTTCACATCCTTACCTTTCAACGGTCTTGCAAGACCTTGTTGAACTAGGATGTCTTTCACCCTCCTTTGCCATAGAGGGAAATTTCCTTTTCCATCAAACTGCTCCACCTTGAAATGTGAGACTAGAACTTGCCATGAAAAACCGCCCACGATCGATAAACTGGAGCTCTGATACCACTTATTAGGAAATTAATCATCCTTCACGCAAGTACTAAGAATAAAGATGAAAGAAAGGAAATAAAGAAACCAAGAACACAACATATTTAATGAGGTAAATAACTTGCCTACGTCCTCAAAGAGTTTTCACCTTCACTATGAGAGAAAACAAAGTACAAGATTACACCACTCAAGTTTATACCCAACCCGAGCCCCTGTATCCAATAAGATACCCCTTGTACACCCTCTCTCAACCTAGAAGATCACTCTACCCCAAGAGCTATGCACACTCTTGAAACACTCACAACTCACTTTGCTTCTATACCTGAAAACCCTTAGAGTTGTTCTCACTCACTCACTTGTGAGGTGTTCTCCTTGATGTTCAAATGTGGCTAAGATCTTCTCCTTATATAATGCTTAAGGAAGTCTCTAGATCCCTTTATTAAATTCCATTCATGAACTTTCTTCAATTAATGCTCTTTCGTGAATCTTCCATATTCATTATTCTTCATGAAACATCCACATCAATTTTCTTCTACAAGGTTCCACCATGAATGAAAAACACCATGTATTTATTTCCAATACATAATCCCATGCATTAAAATTCCAATGCATTAATAATCCACTAAAGAAGCATTAACTCAATAGAATGATCATAAGTTATGATTTGTTTTTAGTATGGTTGATATGAGTTCTGATAAATTAGATTAGTATTTCGAAGTTCAATTTTTCTTTCTCCAACATTTCAAATTTGGATAATGGAATTATGAGGTTTATATAAATCTACTGTTTAATTGGGGATTGAATATTGAATGGTGACTTTTTATCTTTTTAAATTTGGTTTTACCATGATAATGATGTGAGCTATCCAAATAAGATTTGGGTTTCGAAGTTACATTCCCCCCCCCCCCCCCCCCCCCCCCCCCCCCCCCAAATTTCAAGTTTGGATTTTGGAATTATGACATTTATATGAATAGCGTTTGCTTTTATGGAGTGAAGAATGAATTTTAATAATTTCTTTTCATTTTAGTTTGGTTTTTGTATAATGATATTGATGTGAACTCTCATAATATAAGATTGTAGTTTCGAAGTTTAATTTTTTTCCTTCAAAATTTCGAGTCTTAATATGAACTCTAGTTTTGATATTAGAAATTGGAGAAATAATTTTGAATTATAAGGTTTATATGAACTTAGCTTTGATATTACGGATTGCAGAAATAATTTTGATTTTTTTTCTATTTTGAGTTTAGTTTTTCTATTGTAAGTTTGATGTGAACTCCAAAAATACAAGATTAGGGTTTAGAAGTTTATTTTTTATTTTTTCAAAATTTGAAGTTTGATTTTGGAATTATAAGGTTAATATGAATTCTAGCATTTTATATTACAGATTAAAGAAATAAAATTTAATAGTAGCCAATCTTATTAGAACATTAAAAAAAACATTTATGTTTCGCATCAAAGCAGGATACATGAGTTTTCTTTTATTTATAATGCATATTGAAATGGGGTCATCTGTATATGTTATTTTTTTACTGAACAATGAAAAATTTACTAAAATCATGGTTTTCCGTTCGAATAGATGTTGGAATAGTGAGTTACATTTACGTACAATAAGTACTAATTTGGTATGTTTGGAACATTGAAAGAAATAACAAATTAGTCCTTAAATTATAGACACTATGTTTTTTAAATGTCTTTAAATCTTTGCGTACTAATCCCGAATCATATTATTTGGGATTCGGAAGTGAAAGAAATTATTTTTATCTACCTATAATGGACAAATTGGTAATATATGAATTTTCTCCATTTTGAGTTTTGTTTTTATATAGTAAGACTGATGTGAACTTGGCTAATATGTTACTAGCATTAATGAATTTAATTTAATTTTTGTTTTCAAATTTTCTAGGTGTGGTTTTGAAATTATTGGTTTCTATAGTTAGCCCTACGTATATATACATAGGAGTTATACAGAAATATAATACAAAATGATGTGACATATCCAATTAAGGAAAGATGTAATTTATATCTAATTAATATCATGATTTACCTTTCAATTCTTGGTATGCCAACTCATTTGATAATAGTTTTTGGTATAAATTATTGGTAACCCAATCATTTTTTGTTTGGTATTACTTGTTAGAGAAAGATTTTGAATTCCTTCCAGTCAAGTTTAGTTTTTCTATTGTATGGTTGATACGAACTCTTACAATATAAGATTTGAGTAAGCTTGATGTGAATATTTCATTTTTGAGTTCGGTTTTTCTAGTAACATTGACATGAACTCTTACAATATGAAATTGACGTTTCGAAGTTCATTTTTTTCTTTCCAAATTTCGAGTTTGAATTTTGAAGTTATAAAGTACATATGAACTTTTTTCTTTGATGATACGCTTTAGATAATTTTTTTTTTGTATTTTTTACATTTCGTGTTTTGCTTTTCTATGGTATAGGGTTTTGATTTTTTTTTTAAAAAATTTTGAGTTTGAGTTTCGGAGTTATAAGGTTCATTTAAACATAACTTTTAACATTACGGGTTGGAAAGAATTTCTCCAATTCGAGTTTGATTTTTCTATGATAAAATAAATGTAAACTCACACAATATGACATTGGAGTTTCAAACTTAAGTTTTCTTTAATCAAACATTTCCATTTAAATTTTGGAATGACGTGGTTCATATGAGTTTCAATGTTTGATATTGTAGACAGTAGAATGAATTTTTAAACCCAATCTCATATTTGAAGAAAAATAATAATCTTATATCAAAAGGACAATTTTATTCCTAGAGCTCACATCAATTTTACTATAGAAAAATTAAGCACAAGACAGAAAAAATTCAAATTTTTTTCTCAAACCTGTAGTATCATATGGACCTTATAATTCTAAAATCTAAACTCAAAATTTTGGAAATAAATTTGAACTTCGAAACCCAATCTCATATTGTGAGCCGCATCAACCTTATCATTAGGAAACCAAACTCTAAATTGAAAATATTCAAAATTATTTCTTCAATCCTTATATATACCCCGCATCGAGAACTATAATAAAAAAAAACTTGGATTTACCAATTTACCCATAATCATCTCTCGCTCGGATCTCGTATAGTAAGTTATTAAGGTGTACCTAAAAAACCCAACATCTTCTAAGCCCAAAATACTTGAGGAAGCCTATTTGAGATTTCTAAATATTTTTTGCCCAAGCCCTTAGCACCTACAAGCAAACTTTAATCCCACAAGACTCTTGGGCCATGGACATTTGTGATTTGTGAGAGAATTAGTGTGAGCCCATTATATTTTCAGCTCGAGGTACTTTAAGCCCACAAGCCCAAACTAGAATTTTTATTGGTCTCATACTTCCTTACTTACACCCACACCTTTTCACCATTAGTTTACTCCCTTGTCTTCTCCAAACAAACATACACACATATTTAGATTTTGAAACCTTAACATCACTGCACTTTTAGCTCACCGATGATCCAACCTTGATTATTAACACCGTGACTGCTTCTTAAGGAGGTGAACTTGACATCATCAATCTCCACCGTCAAGGCCCGCGGTTCATGTGAGTCATCTCTGCTGCTTCAATAGAATTCAACCACTCCCTTAATATAAGGGTTCAACTAAGTCTTCTACCTACTTTCAAATCGACTTCTTGGCGTTAAAAGCTACATTCTGTGTAACTAACCCTCGCTTTACCTAGGTATAGTCACATCAGTGTTTGTAAAAACATTGCAGAGCTACTTAGACTGCTACGAGCTCTAACGACTTCTTGGTGTCAAATCGACTTCTTGGTGTTAAAAGCTACAATCTATGTAACTAACCCTCGCTTTACCAAGATATAGTCGCATCGATGTTTGTAAAAAAATTACAAAGCTACTCGGACCGCAATGAGCTCTGACGACTTAGGCTTCTAAAAGTCTTGGCAAGACAAACCCACATGTATAATCCTTTTTACAGGACTCATCCCGAAAATACTTTGATAATCGTGAAAGGTCCTACTTTCGTTTGATAATCAAACCCAAAGTATAAAAAATAACCTTCAACTTGATAGTATCCAAAACGAAAACATTCTTAGACCAAGGATAACCAACTATATAAAACCGTTGAGATAAAATTTTCTACCAGTCAGCGGTATTATAGAGTATAGGTGACTGTAAATCAAAGGTAAAATCCTACTCTGTAAAAGTAGATGAGCATGCAACGGTAGGTTTATGCCCCAGCCTCAATATTAACTCTGGTATGTATGTAACGACTTGGAGGGTCAATAAAACATTAAAGCCGCGAGTGGACAAAAACAACATTTAGAAATACATTTGAGAAAAATCAATCTTACCCTCCAATTTCGCAAACATGCATGCATATCATAACACATGAATAATTGTTTGAAAGCAAATCAGTTATAAACAATGGGCCAATAAAAATGACAGGACCCATCCTAATCCCATTGGATTATTGTGGGATGTGCCCTGCTCCCGTCTGACACCACGTGCCAGACCAGGAATAAACCGTAACCTGCTCGAGGTTACCCGAGTGCGCAGTGACTTGTAGAGTACGCAGCAACATGTGATGTCTCTGTCTCTGCTACAGCCCGCATCCGCGATCAACCTGAAGGGTATCAAAAACCATAAAAACTGTGAGTGGACAAAAATAAGTAGTTCATAAAACCATTTAACGAAAATGACATTTATACCCTTCAATATAAAGCATGCATGCATAACAATTTAAAACCATTTCTTTCCAACAAAACCGTATATAAGAAAACCGACGTAATCATCATAAAACCATTATATGTTTAAAAACATCTGGACACAAATAAGTAAATAAAAAACTTCAGGACCCATTCTCATATCCAACATCCGTCTATTAATGTCAAATCATTAATTGTCACGATATCAGCGATACACGTGTGACTCTGGATTACACATCCGAATGTACACCTAGCTCTGGAGCCCGTGGCTCGACGTCTAGGTGTTCTAACTCAGGCTCAGAACCCCTAGCTCGACGTTTGAACGATGGCATCTATAGGCTCGAAACCCCTAGCTCGACGTCTGAAAAATGTCCATCTCTGACACTCCTGCAGGCAGTGTCATCGTGACCTCTCTAGGATCTACGATGTCTGGAGCCTACAATCACATCATATGTTCCTCTCCGAAGAAACACATTCCTACCGAAGGCCCTCTCCGGGGAAACCCATTCCTACCGGAGTCATATCCATCATCTCGGAGAATGGTCATAACAAAAACAGTGGAAACACATTTTCAAACTGTCGTTTCTCAAATCAAAACAGTTATTTCATGTAGGGTCTCAGCCCAAAATCAGTTTCCACAAATCTCATAAAATCAATGTCCAGTATCATATCCAACGGGGTCACAAGCCCAAAATCTCAAATCACAAAATCAGTTATTATACTCTAAGTCAAAATATAAATCAACTGGGCCACATGCCCGAATATGATTTCCAAATTTGAAAACCATTTCACAATTCAAATGACAGGACCCATCCCAATCCCCCCGGGATTACCGTGGAATGTGCCCTGCTCCCGTCCAACAAGGGGTGTCAGACAAGGGATAACCAAGAGCCACTGCCCAAACGGGGCATCCAAAATGCGCAAGGATCGATGGAGGAGGTGTGCAATGTCCCAGTCTCAGCTGCAATCGCATCCGTAATCAACCTGAAGGGCATTAAAACCAAAAGCTGTGAGTGGACAAAAACCAATAAGTTTATCAAATACATTTATAAGACATTTATGCCCTCCAATAAAAACGTATGCATGCCACGAAAACCAGTAACCAAAACGTTTGCTCAACCGAGCCATTAGGGCCTTAGCCCAAAAACCGTTAACCAAAAACCAAGTGTGGGAACTCAGCCCAAAACAGTGGAATACCACAACCATACATAAACAACCATGTGGGCCACCGCCCAAAGCCATAAATATAAATCCAAAAATCCAAAACCATTTAGGGTCCCCGACCCAACATACCATTTCATAACCAATAATCCATTTTTACCACATAACACATATCCAACCGAAAAGCCATTTCATAGATTCATTAATCCATATTTTACCATTACCATCACCAGCATCCCAGATGCTTAGCATCCCAGACGCTAGACGTCCCTGACGTCATATCTCACGGTTTCATAAGCTACGCGTGCTGCCCGGGGTCTCTCCGGGACCATATATCTAACATCCTTGATGTCTGACGTCCCTGACGTCAATCATAGCAATCCTGCTCCTGAGTCATCATACGGTCCGGCTGCTCCGTATAATGACCCCTCGCAGGCAATGCACCGTGACTTCCCCAGTGTCCCAGACATCTGGAGGAGACCATCATATATCCTTGTATCCAGATGGTATATGGAAAACAGTTTTATTAAATCCTTTTATCACATCATTACAATGGGCCCTGCCCGAAATTTCCATAAAACCACGTAATTCCATTTAGGGTCCCTGACCCAAAATCACAATTATTAAACATAGGGTCCCTGACCCGAAATCACATTTATAATCCAACTGGGCCTCATGCCCGATTTTATGAACCACTGGGCCCACGACCCGATTTGTAAACCAACTGGGCCCCTGGCCCGATAACATAACTCAAATGGGTCTCAGCCCGATTTCATATCAACTGGGCCCCTGGCCCGATTTCATTAACCATCTGGGCCCCCGACCCGATTCTCAAATGGACTCCAAGTCCGAAATTTCCAAAACAAGTGGGCCTCAAGCCCGAGTTTATATTTCCAATTTCAAAACCATTTCATCATATTATATCCAAGTCATAAATATGGAAAATCCATGTAAAACCGGAAATCTCGATTTACGTGCAAGCACGTAAATCGCCTCGAAATACGTGAAACCGTACAATTTACCAATAACCAAATTAACAGCATACAATCACAATCACAATCCATATAAAACAGTTAGGCATGCATAGAATTTATAAAACCAAAGTCCACTCACAGACCGTTTTAACGGAATACCTCGATACGCGTGCCACCGGCCCTCCCGGGCCACACCACTATCACCGGGACTTCCAATCATGTCCAAATCATATTAGAGGGTTACTAATCTCCACATTAACATCCTATCAAAGTCCCGTAATTTTCCCAAATTTTTAATTATTTTTAAACTTGATTTAAAACCTTCGGACGTCCCGAACAATATCGAGACGGTGTCCGATCGACACGAAACCAATCCCAAAATGTCCGTTACATTAAATAGGACAGAAGTCATGTTGACCTCACCTCGAGATTCGTGCCCACGCGCCGTCACGCGCCGCCGTGAGTGGCTGCGCGTGAAACCCACGCGCCTGCTACAGTGTCACCATCTAACCCGTATCTCTGGTAAACGGGTCCAATTTGCCCGTGAGACGACCCGGTTCAATGTCCATCAATTCGACCCTAATTCCTTCAATTGATCATTCAGTTAGTTTCGTTTTAAGTTTAATTTAAGATCTGTAAACTCAATTACACGATCACTTACCCAGATTCCCACGATTCGATGATGAACACCAAGAACACTCCGGTTACTGTTCGTTCATGGAATTCCTTCAATTCCGATCGATTTCCTTAAATTGATTCAACCAGAAGCATCAGTGGACTCCGCTAAACATTTCCCCCAACTTAATTGCTTCAATCCAGTGCTCAATCTCCACGACTCAAGCTCGATAGCCGTCACTGTGCAACCATGGAAGTCCTTCAATCTCCAGCGTTTTCCTTCAATTGATCCTTCCAGAAGCATCGTGGGATCCTCAGGAACACAATCCCCACATCAATTTTATCCATCGAAGCCTCCAATTCCTCGACTCAAGGTCGAATTTCCTCCTCTGTCACCAAGTGTGTTCAGAGCCAAAACAGCACCAATTTCCTTCGTTCTTTTGACGTTTCTGATCGTAGTGATCCCAGGAAGCTCGAAGTAATCACCAATTCGATCATCACGGCCTTAGGATTTGATTTCGAATTTTCCCCCCAATTTTTCGCAAATCCGAAACCCAAAATTCAACACTCTCTCAATCCCTCGTGTTTCCCCGTTAATTCAATCATCTTAGTCTCTCATTTTTCTCTCAGGAACGGCAGAGGAAGGGAGCCAATTCTCCCCAATCTGATTCCCAAATTTGTGCACGGTTTAGAAAAACAAAGAAGAGGAAATGAGGGAGAAAATGGAGGAAATGATGAAGGATAAATGATGATATTGTAATGATGGTGTTGGGAGGGAAACATGGATCAGAATTCAGGGGATGGGTGACACTTGTCACTCATCCAGGTGTGCACAGTCATCGGTTACTATTCATTATTATATTATTATTTTAATCCGAGTCTCGGTTCCTAAATTGGTTTCCCTGACCATAACTTCGTCGTCGAATCTCCGATTTCGGCATGCCGCCTGTCGTTGGATTCATATCGACAATACCTACGTAACGGTCCTTGGCCCTCGTCCATCGGACCTCCCGGTCAAAAAGTCAACATTTAACCCCTATTACTCGAAATTACCAAAATACCCCTCATCTTCCGAACATCATAACTTTCTCTACGAATGTCGGAATCGAACGTGCCACCTGTCTATGAACTCGTGACGTCCCGAACTACGTCACGGTCATCGGTCAAAGTCCGTTTGACCGCCCGATCAAAAAGTCAACATTTTGCCCACGACCAGGGGCAAAACGATCATTTTGCACATTTTGTCCGATTCCGCCCTACTAACCACCGTTCAACCTCACTAATCAAGATTAATCACTAATCTAATATAAATTAACTGGGCCACATGCCCGAATATGATTTCCAAATTTGAAAACCATTTCACAATTCAAATCACTTTTCCAAAACACCTTTGATTGTAATCCAAGTCAAAGTCAATATCCAACTGGGACTCAAGTCCGAATTCGCATTTCACGCATCTCCGTGAAATCATTCAAAATCGATAAGTAAAACATCATTCAAATCATGATCTCACCAACATATAAATCATCCTGAAATACCTCATTCAAAACTATAAATAAACCGGGCATTTCAAACCATATTCATAGTTCATTATAACATATATACGCAAGCATCATATAGAAATCAAAGTCCACTCATAGACCGTCCATGCTGCTCGCTCAAATCCCACGCCGTAAGCTACTCTGGGGCTAATGCAACGTCTCCAGAACGTTCGAACCTGTCCAAATCATACCCAAAGGTTACTACCAACCTCTACAAGTCCAAACCATAAACCTTCAAAACTCTTGGAACAATCAACATGCCCCGAACACGCTTCCCGAGGCTAAAAACCTCCAAATGACCTATCAAACGATCTTTGATCGACTTGAAACCACCACCATTAGATTTAGATCGTTAAAATATTTTTGAACAAGACTAGTTTCACCTCGAAATTCATGCCCACGCGCCCTCACGCGCTGGTCAAAGTCCACAGGCGCTGGTCAACGCTGATGTCAACTTGACAGGTCTGACATCTGATAGCTCTAAGTGTCACTATCAGGTTTGACACCTCTCTAACACCCTGCCACGTGGCACCACCCCACTGGTCCATGTGGTCTGACAATGCTAACGCGGACCTGCCACGTCACTTCACAAATCCTGACACTTGCCCCGTCGCACCATCTCATTGGTCCATGTGGTCTAACAAATCTGACGTGGCACTACCACGTCAGCTGCTGACTAGATTGACACCTGACCACGTGTCACGCTCTGGTTGGCCACGTGGCCTAACATGATGACGTGGCTCATTAGCTTCAACCCTCAGACGGGTCGACTCGTTTGACTGTAACGAGTCGTTTGACCCGCGATCTTGACCCGATCGGTGCTCTTTGGAAAGCACAGTACGATGAAAGTTGTAAGCTGTGTTCGGAGGGGAGTTATTGTCTATCGTTGGCCTCTATGGTAGAATCAGTCGGGGGCCTGAGAGGCGGTAGTTTACCCTGTGGCAGATGTCAGCGGTTCGAGTCTGCTTATCTCCAACTCGCTAGTCCGGCTTCCAAACTCTGCCATTCTTTGACCAAACTGCTCATCTTATTCCCAGGAACAAACCTATGACCTTAAAAACACGAAACAGAGCCTGAAAGTACATGATCGAAATCGATCTTCCATGACCTGACTTTGAACTCGAACCTAGGTTATCCAACCCTATTTTTCCTTCGATTTTTGATCCTATGCACTCTTCCAACCTCAGAAAACATAACCCAGTCATCAGAATAGTTCCCAAACACCCAAAAATCAAAATCCAAAATCCAACCTAAATGGGTTTACAGGTTATCTGGCTTTTTTTAGGTTTTCAGACCATTGTCCAGGGCTCTAACTTCCTCCTTTGTCGTCTCTCAGTCCTCCCTCACTCTCAGTCTCTCTCGCACGCAACATCACATATGAAGATGAAGGTTTGGGGTGGGTTTCAGGTGGATGAATGAAATATGAAGGAAATGGGATGCATGAATGAAAGATGAGGATCAATGGATTAGTGACACTTGTCACTCATCTATTGGTCCAGAACTGATATTTTGGGCCCACTAAAAACAAACCCAAAAGTCAACTGCCTCGATTTTTGTGCAACTATGAATAGTTTGAAAAACGGTTCTAAACCCGTAACTTTCTTGTACGATGTTCAATTTCAGTATGTCGCCTATCTACGGAGTCGTATCTTATTCCCAGGAACAACCTATGACCTTAAAAACACGAAACAGAGCCTGAAAGTACATGATCGAAATCGATCTTCCATGACCTGACTTTGAACTCGAACCTAGGTTATCCAGCCCTCTTTTTCCTTCGATTTTTGATCCTATGCAAACCTCAGAAAACATAACCCAGTCATCAAAATAGTTCCCAAACACCCAAAAATCAAAATCCAAAATCCAACCTAAACGGGTTTATAGGTTATCTAGTTTTTTTGGGTTTTCGGACCATTGTCCAGGGCTCTAACTTCATCCTTTGTCGTCTCTCAGTCCTCCCTCACTCTCAGTCTCTCTCGCACGCAGCATCACATATGAAGATGAAGGTTTGGGGTGGGTTTCAGGTGGATGAATAAAATATGAAGGAAATGGGATGCATGAATGAAAGATGAGGATCAATGGATTAGTGACACTTGTCACTCATCTATTGGTCCAGAACTGATATTTTGGGCCCACTAAAAACAAACCCAAAAGTCAACTGCCTCGATTTTTGTGCAACTATGAATAGTTTGAAAAGCGGTTCTAAACCCGTAACTTTCTTGTACGATGTTCAATTTCAGTATGTCGCCTATCTACGGAGTCGTATCGTCTCAATTTACGTAATGGTCTTTGGTCCACGTGCATTTGACTTCTCTGGTCAAAAGTTAACATTTTTCCCCTTCTATGGGAAAAATAGTCATTTTGCCCAATCGCCCGATAATCCTCAACTAATTCCCGATTAGTCTCATTAATTCTAAATTAATTCTCGATAATTCCTGTAAATTTGGGCTGGGTCGTTACAAACCATATCATGTTTCGAAATTCCCGTGGCCCACGATTTCCCGAAATTCATGTGTCATCAACCAAATCATGAGATAAATATCTAGACACAAATATGTAGCACGTGTGACTTGCACGAGCGGGCGCTTGAGCGCACATTGGGGCGCATGACTGTGCTTGGGACCTCTAGCTAACTAGTGGCAATGCGTGTAGCAAATTTTAGACCTCTAGCTACTGTGTGAGGTAATTTTTCGACCTTTGACTGGCGCGTAGCGGCATGATAGGACCCGTCCCTAAAAACACCTCATAAACCACATCGGGGCTTTACTTCCTTCTGACAAGTAAGCCTAAAATACCGAATATAGCCTCAAGCCTTGCTAGATAAGGGAGGCTCGAATTCTTACTAGTTCATGCCTCCACCCTTCAAATAGCCTCGTACTTTGTTCCACGACCCTGGAGGGTTATTAAAATCAATAAAACACGTGAGTGGACATAAAATAAGTAATTTAAAAACATAGGTTCAAAAATAAATTTGAAAAACATGAGTAGTTACCCTCTGTTTTAGAAAAGTTATACATGCATAAGACAAACCAATAAGTTTTGATAAAAAGAATAATAAATAGGAAATCTCGAAGTATGTGCAGATTATATAAAATCCAGTAATATCATAAAACAAGTCAAGCATATAAAACCATATCAAAGTATCACAACCACATTCACACATGATCAACCCATCCTCGATACTTGCAAGCCAAATCATCATACCACAAATGCACTACCGGTAGGCCAAACCTCTTGGAAAAATGATTTTTACCTCGAAGTCCGAGCAGGGACCAACTAAGGAAAAAGAGCTTTACCTCGACATCTGAGTTGTCATAACACTAGTTTCAGGAAAATGTGTTTTATCTTGACGTCTGAGACTACCCAGTCTCAGGAAATGAACTTTACCTCGACATTCGAGACCGACCAACCAAACCCGGCATCTCGAGGAGGGTTTCCACAACACAACATATAACATAAAAAATAACAAGAAAACATATTCTTATAATTCATATTGATTCCAAAATCAAATCCAAAGTCCAGTATACCTAGCATACAACATATGAAAATCCCTCGTAAAATTTGTGTTAAACAATTTCCATAAAATCACTCAAAATCACTATTATCGAGAAATATACTTTATAATATGCATAACATATTTCCAAGAAAAGATACAATGTAAAACTTGAGCCAAAGCCCAAAACATAACTCAAACATAAACCTCGTAAAAGTTCCATTAAAATAATTCATAAATCGCAAAAAACCATATAAAAATCCCAATCAAATCATTATCATCAAGATCACATAGAAAACCATTTAAAACACGTAAGTATGCATACATAAGAGTTTAGGGAACATAAATTCCACTCGCACTCAGTCCACACAGTCCCATGCCAACTTGCACACTTTTCTATAATTTCTGAAACATTGACAGTCTCGATGACCAGGTTTGAATCCATGAACTTTGGCCAATTTTAGCCTTGTTGTTCCTCAGCCAACCCGCCATAATTTCTCTATTTTTGGGCTCAGTAAAATTGTAGGGGCTCACGTAAGCTGTTAGGATCCTCAATTTCAAGTTCCAACACCTTAAGAAAAAACTTGAACCGTCATGGCCTCGGTTGAACCCTCACGACCACGAGTGAGCTTCTCGGGTTCTGGGTCCTAGTTCACCCCAGGCCTTCTCATCTTTCTTCTTCTCTTCTTTTGCTTGCTCTATCTCCCTCACCCTCTTCTTCTTTTCAGTTGTTTCTTCTAGTTCTGTGTTTTTATTCCATTCATCCTTTCCTCACCAAACACTCTCTTATCAAACAAGCAGCACATATATAGAAAGGGGCTATGTCTGTGGAAAGGTGAGGAGAAGAAAATACCAGATGTTTCTAGACTAATATCACCATCAAAATATCTCATGTGTAAAATTAAAAATTTTCCCTGCCATATTGCCCTTCGTCAAATCTGACCCATACCGGACCCAATTAGCCTCCAATTTCAACATACTACCTGTTTACGAACTCAGGACATTGAGACCTTCGTAGTAATCTTTGCAGAACGTCCAACTAATACCCGGGTTAAAAGGTCAACGTTTTACCACTCTGAGGGAAAAATCGTCATTTTTTATTTAATTTTCCAAATCTTATATCATCGAATATCCAGGTCATTACAACCTACCCCCCTTAAAGAAATTTCGTCCTCAAAATTTTGACGAGTGGGATTTCTTTGCAGTTACACCAGCACACCAACAGGTTCCTGGTTAGGGAACAGTTCCCGTCTAAACTTCCATACTCAAATTGGGCAACTGAGTTGATTCAAAGTTATTAACTTATTGATTTCCTTTCACAAAGAATTTCTAAAATACAACTTTACTTGGACATAAGCAGCTCCAGAATTATGTGTGACCTAACTATATCACATAAACATTCTCGAAATCAACTCGGTATCGCGCAAGTCATATCTCGTATCTGCACTTATTTTCATATGAACTTGTGCCCTGAATCTCATCTGTTAAGGTCCCAATACGTTTTGATATCACCTAGGATGGAATGCACACAATAACCAATCATGTTTCAAATAACATAATCATTGATCATGAAACTTGAAACCATGTCAACTATAAGAACTTTCTCAACTAAACCAGGCCTCACTTTTCCCGAATCCATAATCAACAGGTCCACACAAATTACGTAACATACATATAAGACATACCATAATCAACTAAACTGGGTCTCACTTTTTTTATATCTTGATATCCATCTTATAATCAATATGCATACACCACCTTGGGGACTATACTATATACTTTCCAAGTCACATACAAACCCTATCTTGATGGGCTTATAAGGTAAAACCACAAGCCCTATAACCACATTAAATGAAATCTCAACTAGAGTACTGCCCATACTGCATACTAGCATTGTGCATAAGCTAATATTCAAGGTAGCAATCATCTAGTAACACCTGAACTTTGACCATTAAGAAGATATATCATTCTAATGGTGAACACAATTTATGAACTACTTACATGAACCTCATACTTGAACCAAGTCAAGAGAATACCCAAACTAGAATTAAACTCGAATCTCATATCCACGAAGTATCATAAAACATTCATTTCCAATTCGTGTAAAATTCTAACTTAACACCAACAAGAATGTAACCAAACTTTAGCTTGCAACCATAACGTAAGTTCCTTCCTCACTGCTATTCATTACTTAAGGTTATATTATATATTTCTCTTTTCAACTTCCTCCCAAACTATAGTCCTCAATTTCGAGTTGTAATCCTATATCCAATTCCATAACACCACTGACTTCCCAAATATGGTATTAACATTCACTCTTTAGTTGAATACAAGGCCTTCAAAAGGTTATAAAGTACCTATTTCCACGATTTAAAGTTCATAATTAAATCCCCATAATTAAGGGTAGATGGTTTCTTTAACTTCCTTTCATTGTTTATCCTTCCCTAATTCGTAAACAACATCACACGTTCATCACGTTTTCTTGGATCTGGACAATCATATAGGCTAAATGTCTATTTAAGGGTAATATCTATGCTAACATGTAAATCCTTTTTGAAAGACTACTACATATCCTGCAAAAATCCTGATTAGTAATTTCATAGTCTTTTAATCTCATCACAGCCCTCCAAAAGCATCAAGTAAGTAAAAGCATAGAATTTCCCA
Organism: Prinsepia uniflora; assembly: GCA_032719365.1. Taxonomy (NCBI): domain Eukaryota; kingdom Viridiplantae; phylum Streptophyta; class Magnoliopsida; order Rosales; family Rosaceae; genus Prinsepia; species Prinsepia uniflora. The sequence goes on from CM064873.1 coordinate 23,142,535, forward strand.
GGTGTTCAAGTATTAACCACTCCAGACGCTTTCTTTAGGCAATATTCACTAGCACACTCACAATTCCTAACTAGCTTCACCCAACCTTGTCGTTTGGAATCTAGACTCTTTTAGACCTCTGGGAAAAGAAATACTTTAACCTTTATTACCTGTTCCAAGTTGTATATAGGATATATGACTCAATGGTCACCTGTTTAACAACCTTTTTTTATTTTATTTTAAACCTCCATAGTTTTATAAACATATAAGCATCCAATAAAATATAACCAAATAGCCAATCAAGTTTCACATCACAAGTTATTGACCATGAGATCACAACAACCATCACACACCTTTCAGAAATCTCTATGCTCTTAAGACACCTCTCAAGGTCACTACAACAACAATCTAGACATCAACCTCATGGTCACCTTCAGTAACTTCTGTACACTCTTATAAATAAAAATCAAGTAATAGTGTACTCAGCTTTAAAGTGTTATGCAATTTCGTTTGTAACTCAATATCCAATCTATGATCCATTTTATTTCTAGGATTTCGTTTCCTTCAATTTACCCCAGATCCAAACTCCCATTCTCTATCTTCCATTTCCACAGATCAACAGACTAATGTTATACTTAACCCTTTTGGTAATGTCTAGCCCATCTCAAGACCTCTAATGGATCATCACCTTGGTTTTACTTAGGGTCTATCTCGGTTCCGTCAATTGGTAATACATACCTTTACAAATCCATAGCATTTCCAGGATATGACTACGCCAAATAATATCATTGAGAACTCACATTGGCTCTATCTCAATTAAAGGGCCGCCTCCTTACGCAACTTAAGGTATTTAACTTACAGTTCAATTTCTAAAAGTACCTAACCTTTCTTAGTTACTCCAACAATTCATTTACCCAAGATAAGGGGTGTTTATTTTGTACTTACCACCCTTTTCGAACTGCCTATAATTAATACACCATCTTACATATGCACTTAGAAACTAGATTTATCGAGCCCATAATAGCACCTCGGGTTCCACCTCGAACCTATTTCGAGTATCTAAACTACATTTCGGCTCTCCTTGAGCCCTAATTCCACAATTCCAACATTCCAATACCTCGACCTATATCCAACCTTTTGGAGTTCTAGTTCAATATTTGTAATCCATACAAGGACTAATATGCTTAATCATCCACCAACATTACTACACGCGCGTCAGATCTAACATAAGGCCTTTTAAATCTCAAGCACTTACTCCAACTAAAAAATGTATTCGTTAGCATACTCAGGTCCATCATGGCAGCAAATACTAGGACTTTTACTTATTTTCCAGAGTCATACCAATGTCAGGTCCATCATGGCAAAAAATGTACTCAACATATACTATTCACACTGACAATCTAATACAACATCACAAATTCCGAGAAAACATACTTTCATATTACCCACACATGAGCAACACTTATCACACACAACCAAGTAATATCCAGCCCTAAAACTACCTTGAGGCTCATATACTCGTTTCATTATGAGACCGTGCACAAGGCTCACGTCTAATAAGTAAGCCTAAACTACCAAATATACCCTCAAGCCTTGCCCGACAAAGGATACTCGTATTCTCACCAGTTCATGCCTTCGCCCCTCGAATAGCCTCGTACTTCGTGTCACGGTCCTAGAAGGTTATCAAAAACAAGAAAATATGTGAGTGAACATAAAATAAGTATTTTAAAAATATAGGTTGAAAAAAACATTAAAAAACATGAGTAATTACCCTCTGTTTTAGAAAAGCTATGCATGCATAAGACAAACTAATAAGTTTTGATAAAAACGATTAATGAACACGAAATCTCAAAGTACGTACAAATTATATAATATTCAGTAATATCAAAAAACAAGTCAAGCATATAAAACCATATCAAAGTACCACAATCACAATCAAACATGATCAACCCATCCTCGATGCCTACAAGCCAAATTATCATACCACAACTACATTACCGGTAGGCTAAACCACTCAGGAAAAAGGAGCTTGACCTCGACGTCTGAGTGGGGAATAACTTATGAAAATGAGCTCTACCTCGATTTCTGAGTCATCCTAACACTATTCTCAGGAAAATGAGCTTCACCTCGATGACTGAGACTACCCAGTCTCAGAAAAGGAGTTTTACCTCGACGTTCGAGACCGACCAACCAAGCCTAGCATCCCGAGGAGGGTTTCCACAACACAATATATCACATCTAAAATAATGAAAAAAAACATATTCTTAAAATTCATATCGATTCCAAAACCAAATCCAAAGTCCAGTATATCCAACATACAACATATGCAAGTCCCTTGTAAAACGTGCATTCAAAAATTTCCATAAAATCACCCAAAATCACTATTATCGAGAAATATAATTTATAACACATTTCTATGATAATGCACAATGTGAAACCCATGCCAAATCCCAAAAAATAACTCAAACATGAACCTCGTAAAATGTACCATTAAAATAATTCATAAAATCATCAAATGTAACGATCAGAACTTTTAACGAGGGTAAAATTGGAAAATCCGATTGAAATTGACCATTTTTCCCATGAAGTCAGAGGGTTGACTTTTGGGTTGACTTTTTGATCGGGATGACTTTTGGATTTTCTGAAAATGCGGTTGTAAAGCCCTCGTCCTCACGAGTACGTTGGCAGGTGACATGCCGAAAATAGTGTTCGGTTGGATTTCGTTCTTGGTCTAAGTTACATAAGGGTGCTTTAGTACTTTTGTAAGGAGGGGCATTTCGGTAAATTACTCATGTGATATTTTTGTGGATGAATTGGGAAGGGAGGAGGGGGGGGGGGGGGGGGGGGGGGACTTGTGTTCCTATCCTTTAGGGATGTGTGTGTGTGCCAATTTTGTGTGTTTGTGTTTTGTTTATATTGTGTTTTAGCGTTGTGTGTATTTTGTGGAGTGCTCGACCGAGAGGAAATGAAGAACAAAACTGAAGAGGGAGATCAGGGGAGAAGGAGGAGAGGAAAGTGAGCCATGAGGGAGGTTTTAAAGTAGAAAAGGAAGGAGAAAGGAGCTTCTGATTCAGACCGTGAGGGAGAGTTGGTGACACCGAGAAGATTTTTCAGGTTTGAGATCCCTCAAACTAGTTTTCATCGAGGAGATTGAGAAATGAGTCTACTACCTTTCTCTCTGGGTTCCTATGGCTTGGATAGGTTGCTAACTGGTGGTTTTGGATGCTGGGATCGGCCAGAAACCAAGTAAGAACTTTGGACGAAAATAGTGAACTTGGATGATGGTTCTCAATGAGTTGTTTGCATTTCTCAAGTTATTGATCTTTTCTTGAGTAAATGTAGAGTAGATTGGGTGAAATGGGGAAGAAAAAGGACTGAAAACGAGTGAAATAGGACCGTGTTAGATGGCCGGGTCGGGCGACTAGGAAAACTAGAGAAACAGGTTGATTGAGGCTAGGGACGATGAATAGTACTCTTGGCGTGTGGGCTTCACGCACATCTGCTTCAGGAAACGTGTGTGGGCGCGTTCTAGGAAATCTAAGGTGTGTCCAACATCATTTTCAAGGTTTTTGATGTTATGAATATTTTGGCGCAGGTTTCGAGTCGATCAGATACTGTTTCGGAGTAGTTTTGGTTGTCCGAAGGTTTAGGGTTCGTTTTAAATTCGTTTAAAAATCCCAAAAAATGATGGGATTAAAATAGAAGATATTTGGAATGGTTTTTGACCTTTCAATGTGATTTTTGACAGGTCCTAAGGTTCCCTGAAATTACGAAAATGCGTACAAAGTGGAATTCGATGATACGGACAGTGTGTGACTGGAATTTCTTTCCTTAAACTATTATTCATGCATATTTATATTATTTAAATGTGTTTCTATGTGATTTGATGATATTGGATTGGTTGGGATTTTATATGAATTTTGGTGATTTTAATAATATTTAATTAATATTTTATTACACGTTTTTCGAGGATTTTTCGTAAACTATGTTCGAACACCTTTCTGATTGTGATATCATATTGAATGTGATTTATGACACGAGATATGGTGATATTGAATTCTTGGTGATTTTGTATGATTTCTGGATGGTTTTCGAAAGTATTCCGATAGCATATTTTTTCGGTGTTGTGATTGAGTGGTGTTTTGGCTTAGTCCCGTGTTTCCGAGACGAGATTTTGATTATGATTTGGTATGTGCTATGATTATATGTTATTGGTATTGATGATGTAAAATGTGGTGATGATTGTGAATTGGACTTGAGTCGGTTATATGTAATGCTTGTTGGTTGTTTGTTTAGTCTCAGACGTCAAGCCGGAGGCTCCAAATCCTGAGACTAGTATTGTATATGATTTTAATTTTATTGATTAGATGTGAGTCTCATACGTTGAGCTCAGGACTCCGATTCTTGAGATTTTATTATGATGACTCAGACGTCGAGCATGGGGCTCCGATTCCTAAGCGAGTATGTGGTGTGCCTACCGGTAGTGCACTTTTGATATGATGATCAATGTTGTATTGTGCATCGATGTTGAATGATAGTTTGTGAATTATGTGATAATGTTGATTATGGATGGATTGTGTGGTAATGTTGTACTTTGTAATGAGTAACTTCCTTGAGATGTGTGTTGATAGGTTTGATAATCTCAGACGTCGAGCTGGGCTTTGGTTCTTGAGTGAATTTGTGGGTGCGTTCCAGTGGGGTAGTGGTTTGTTGTGTGGTATTGTGAATCAAGGAAAGGTTGACTGTGATATGTGTGGATTAATGTGACAATGGATATGGTTCGGCTATGTGGCATTAATGTGGTTGACTAATATGTTTATGATCGGTGGAAGGTAAGGAGAAGAAAAGACTAGATGTTTCTAGATCAATATCACCATCAAAATATCTCAAGTGTAAAATTTCCAATTTGCCCTTGTGTCAAAATTACATATTTCCCTTTCGTCAACTTTGACCCATACTGGACCCATTTAGCCTCCAATTTATACATACTACCTTTGTACAGACTCAGGTTACTCAGACCTTTGTAGTGGTCTTTGTAGAATGTCAAACCAATTCCCGGGTCAAAAAGTCAACATTTGACCACTCTAAAGGAAAAATCGTCATTTCTTATTTAATTTTCCAAATTTTATTTCCTCAAATTTTTAGGTCGTTACAAAGCACTTGAGGCATTTTTTTGATCTCTAATTAGCGCATGGGGCTATTTTTCACTCCATGGCAGTGCATTGGCCTAGTTTTAGGGTTCTTCGGTTCATTTTAAGTATGTATTAGACCGTTTGAAGTGATTCCAAGTATCGTTTTAGGCAACCCTAGTGGGGTTTTGTTTTGGATTCGAACTGTGAGATTGTTAGTAACCTTTACGATTGTTTTCAATAGGGCTGGACTTGCTTGGAGTTCGTGCTAGTTTGAGTATCAAGTGATTTTGACTCCCCAACGAGTTTGTGAGTGGACCCATTTCCCAAACCTGATTTTCATAGTGGTGTTTTACTTGCACATTTTATGATAAATATGATTGAGATACTTTCCTGAGAATGTTTGATTGGTATGTAGCTTGATCATGTTTTTCCCCGGGTATGATTGATTTGAGTTAATTATTGCACTTGCATGATTAGTCAACTTCTTGTTGGTGATTGGTTCATATTAGTTCCAGGACATTATTTGAGATAGTGATGTTAGAACCCATTTTAAGAGTTGATGGTATCTTTGTACCTATTTGAATGACCACAGACGAGTCATCCATGTGATTGTTCACTTGCACTGCTCAAAATATTAGTTTATAGTGCCAGGTTGTCTTCAAGCTCTATGAGACTTGTGGTGACGGTGCTTAGCATGTAGTCTTTCACGTGGTCGTGGTACGCGAGAATTATAGATACCTAGTCATGTCGTATGCGTGTGACTTATGCGACTCATGAACATGTTTTTAGTGGGTTGATATGTGTTATACTTATGTTCGACATGACTCATGTGACTAGTTAATATTTTTTTTTTCGCAGAATGTGAAAGTCGAGATTTTTTATTACGAGTTTTTCTGCAAAACTGATGGGTTAAAGCCTGTTTTTATAATGATTGGTTTTATATTGAAATAAAGGTCGTGTCCACTCACCTTTCTATTTTTGTACCCCTCAAGTTCCGATGGTACTTCATGTTTTCCGAAGAGTATTCAAAAATTGCTCTAACATTCACCCTCATGGCTAGAGTGACGTAATGGAAATTGGGTAGCTTAGGTAGTTTCTTGGATGTATGATCACCTTTAATATTCTATACTCTATACTTCTGCTATCGCGGTGAAATTCGTTTCACACGACCTCCTAAAATACAACGTTTCAACTATTTGGCTTTCGTCATCTGGACGTCACCTTCTAGAAGACGTCAACCAACATGCCTCAGTCTTGATGTCCTAGTGGAATTTTTGGATCGAGATGTGTCTTCCGTAATATCAAGTATTAGAGTTCCTATAAACCTCAAATTCAAAATCTAAACCCAAATTTTTGAAGAAAAAAATTGAATTATGAAACATCAATCTTATATGGTGAGAGTTCACATCAAACTTAACATAGAAAAAATCAAACTAAAGACAATAAAGATTTTTTAAAATTTCTCCAATACGTAATATTAAACGCTACAGTTTATATTAACCTTATAATTCATAAATCTAAACCCCAAAATTTTGAAGGAATTTTTTTTTGAAACCCCAATATCATATTATGAGAATTTTTTTTTTTGAAACCCCAATATCATATTATGAGAATTCACATCAATTTTACCACAAAAAAAACTAAATTCAAAAGGAAGATATTCAAAATTCTTTGATATATCTACAAGTCGACCTTAGTCAACTAGTATTCCTATGTACCTTATAATTCCAAATCAAACTTGGAATAAAAAACTTTGAAACCCTATTCTAATATTGTGAATGTTCACATCAACCATATGATTAAAAAAAAAAGCAAATTCAAAATGAAGAATATTCAAAATGTTTTCTCTAACTTGTAATATCAAACACGAGAATTTATATGAATTTATAACTTCAAAACCTCAATCTCGTATTGTAAAAACTCACATCTACCTTATAATAGAAAAACTAAATTCAAACAGAAGAAATTCAATTTTTTTCTCCAATCCATAATATCAAAAGTTGTATTTCTTATGAAGCTTATAATTTCAAATAGCAAATTTCGAAATTTTGAAGAAAAAATATTAAACATTGAAATCTTAATTTCATATTTTGAGAGTTGATATCACAGTTGCAAAACCAGCAAGGGCAAACAAAATCACAATTCCAATTGGGTTTGAACTTATAAAGTTACACAATGTTGGTTCCAACATAGGCAAATAAGTAAAATTACATTCTAAGAAAATGAAATTGTCCTTAAGAGATGTCAAAAACAGAATCCTCTTATGTAAATTTGATATAATTATGTCCTTAAATATAATTATCTTTTAATGTTACATAAAGTCTTACAAGTTAGTAAAGTCTTAAAAGTTATTCTCTTCCCTTGTTTCTTTCTCTGAGAGGCCATTTTACCATCTGGACGTTTTGCACCCTCTAATTCTATACATTCCTAGTTGGTGTGCCGTTTGTCCATAAACTCAACCACCTTCTAATCTTTGGAACAAACACTTGCTCGAAATAAAGCGGGGAAACAAAAAAATCAAGCGCCAAAACCTGGAAGATTTTTCTACCAAGTTGAACCAAAACTGGCTCTTTCTAATATGTTGAACCTAAACTTGATGACCTTTTCTACTAAGTTGAACCGAAGCTTTGAAGACTAAAACGAAACCACGACCCTCCCTCACCACCCTACAAGTAGGAGTTTCAAGAGCGCCATCCTTATATATAGGCCGTTCTTTGCCTGTCTGAAATAGGCAGCTCTTGGATCCAGATCGACATCCACAGTAATCTGCATCACATTCAGGGAAGAGACAAGTTTAACAACAATTGAATCAATAAAACATGAGATCTGTTGAAAGATGCAAATCAATTTGAAATCACATGCTTACCTCATCAAGTCTAGGCAGAGGATGCATGATCACAGCATGCTTCTGCATCACCTCTAACACGCCGCGATCTACAATGTACTTGCCCCGAGCTTCTTCATAGAGGTCAACTCTCTCTCCAAATCGTTCACGCTGAATGCGAGTTTGGTAGACAACATCACACTTAGAAGCAACTTCCATTAAGTCAGCACTCTCTTCCCATTCAATGTTCCTTGACGTCAAATAATCTTTTATATCATTCTGGAGAAGAAATGTTAAAATATGAGACTCCAAAATCCTAGATTCCTCACAAGTGTCCACACTTCCTTGATTATTATAATTAAATGAAGTCAGAAAAACCGGAAAAAAAGTGTGCTAGACACTTTTTACCAATTAACATCTACTCAGGTTCATACAAAGAACACAAGAAAATGGGTAAATATTGTAAAACCTTGTTTGATAGTACCTTCATTTTCACCACATCCGGAGAGACAAAATAGATCTTCACATCATTATACCTGGCGAGCAAGTATGCAAGTGAGCGCACTGTCCTTCCGTTCGCAAGATCTCCAACAAGTGCAACTTTAATGCCATCCAATTTTCCAATCTCTCTTTCAATGGTATAGACATCTAAAAGGGCCTGTGGATGCAATCAAAGATTTTAATTCAACAGATTCTATAATTTATTACAACTAAATAAAAAATAAAAGTAACAAGAACTTTTCTAGCAGAAGCATATATGAGATGCCATCATTATGCTACAAAAGCCCATCTGTAATTTACATGATAGTCAATACTAACTAGCCATTGTTCAAAACGACGGCTGACTAGTCTGCCTAGGCGGGGCTTAGGCACTCGAAGGTGAGAAACCGCCCCGCATAATGATTAAGCGTCAAGGTGGATTTGCATGTACATCCTTATATATATATATATATATATAATTATATAAGTTCTTATATATATTTAGTTATATAAGTTATTTTATTTATTAAATACTTAGTTAATAATATAAGTATTAAATAAAACAAACATAATAAACTAAAAAACATATAATGTTGTATAATAAAATTAATAAAAAATTTACATTTTCAACATTTATGATTACCAACTCAATTTATTTATCTAAATAATTAATTTTTGTTCTTAAATTATTTGATAATATTTATTATATTATTAATTTGTTGAATTTTGTTTTTTAAAAAAAAACTGCCCGGGCCCTGCCTAACCACCTAGACACTAGGCCCCTATCGACCGCCCTAGGGGCGCCTAGCGCTGTTTTGAACATTCTAACTAGCATGTCATAATAGAATGGGGATTCCTTTCGTATCCATGCATTTTTGTCCCCTTTAGCAAATCATCCCTCTTCCACACTACCAATCTTTACATTTATTAGAATATTTTCCCCTCTTACAGAATTTAGATAAATTAGACTACCGACTCCTCTATGATTTAAAAATAATTAAAAAAAAAAAACTGAAATCAATGTCACAAGTTCTCTAATATGGGGAATGCTCCTGGAAGCAATATCTAGAACCACTCAACCATATATATAGGTCAGGCAAACTTTGGATCTTTCTTTTCCCAACGCGTCTAGTTCATGGCTTCGAGGGAATTTTTCAATGCCATGAAAGATTGAACTTTACTCTTAGGATGTGTTAAAGTTTCTGCATACCTGAGTTGGATGTTGTCCAGGACCATCTCCTGCATTGATTACAGGAATGCTGGCAGTTGTTGCAGCTCTTTTGGTTGCACCACTCTCAAAGTGCCGCATCACAATAATATCGGAGTAACCCTCAACAGTCCTTATAGTATCTGTAAATTAGGTATCCATATCACAACAAAATCAAAGTAAATAAGTAAATGACAGGATGACATACCTTCAAGTGTTTCTCCTTTAGCAGCTGATGAGAACTCCCTTGCGTTTTCAGTTGTTAAAACTTCCCCACCTAACCGCCTCATTGCAGACTCAAAGGAAAGCCTAGTTCTGGTAGAGGGTTCATAGAAGAGTGTAGCCATGAGATAGCCTTTAAGAACTTGGTTTCCTGGCGATTTCTTTTCAATCTTCTCCATATCACGTGCAACCTCAAAGATAGCACTTAGAAGATCTCTATCAAATTGTTGAGCTTCAATCACATCAGTAAGTTGAAATTTCTTCCCCACAGAAAAAGAAGGTGAATGTTTAATTTGCACTGCCCCGCACAAAATTCCATTCCTCTGTGAAGATCTCTGAGTTTGCCCACATTTTGTTGATCTCACATTCGGAAACAACCTTGAATGTGTCAGGTACATATAGCTGGACAGTCCGGCTTGTTTACATAAAAAGTTTGAATAACTGCACTTTGTGCTGTGAAACGAGATGACCCCTTGGGACGAAGATGAAAATAGAGAGGATGAAGCCACCATTCCAATATGTAACTGGGAAGAGTCTATCACGCAATTTAAAGCCTCTGTATATACACACAACACAATTAAAACTAATGAATTCTTGGACAGCCTTACCCAATAAGCAAAGCAGAAGAAAAATATCCAATTATCAAATTGCTAGGAAAGTCGAATAGGAAAAGCATAATCCAAACCATAAAGATCCCACTTTAAAATCTAATAATCCTTCTATGTTCTACGTATGGTTAGTTACAGAACAAAGACAAAGCAAAACTTAAGGCTCTAACTTCCAAATTTCATAAAATATCAGAATTTACATTGACGGATAAGAGAGCACATTTCATGCACCACTTCATCTACTTTTTTTGCAGAACCTGAATTATGAATTTATTCAAAGAATGTAGCTTCCATTAAGCACAAGACACAAAATCTACATCCCTGCCTCTGGTGTGCGGTCGATATTTTGAAGGATACAAACAACCGTGAATATTCAAGCCTATATGAAGTCACCGCATTGATGTGATAAAACAATGATGATATTCAGATTTCAACCAAATCAGAGAGAAATTTTGGAAGAAGTTTCACCTGAATTCACCGGCGGCGAGAATGGGCTTTAAAGAGAGGAAGAAGACAACTCCGAACCCTATTTTCTGTTTCAATAAATATTAGCCCCCAAGGCTTGGGACTGGCTTCTATGCTTTGGCAATTACAAGTCTTTTAATTTCAGCCATTGAAAATTTATCTAAAGGTTAAAATTGTGCCACCTCATTATTCAACCCAAATTAATTACTATTTTTTAAGTCCGTCTTCCCCCCCACTCTAATGATTTCATCAGCGGATTTTTGTTTGGCTCTTTCCTTGTTTTTTTTGTTCTCTTCTTTTCTTAATTTCATCTTGACAATATATTGTTGCCATTTGGAATTTGATTATTAAGTGGATCTATGTTTCTTTTGGTTTGTTGTGGATTCATTTGGCAGGGCTAGGCTAGCTAGTCGGAGAAAGGGAGGAGGGAGGAGACAGGCTGTGGCTGCGGCGGAAATGTTAAGTTGGGCGGTGGCTGCGGATAGACAACAAGGAAGGTGAACGATACAGGCTGTTCAGTATGTAACTGTATCATACAAAGTGATCGTTACATAAATCAATTCCTTAGTTACAGAGTAATAATACGATGAACAAGTAATCTATCATAGTAATTCATTGATATATCACAAACACCTTTCAAGAATTTTGTATTTTCATACATACATCTTGGATTTTAGAAACTACACAAATATCGCTTTAAGTTTCAAAGACATTATAGGTAATCCTATTTATTTAATGATGATTAATTATTTGATATCAATATAAAATTTGACAAAACTAACCACATATACTACTATTTTAGGATTAACTTATCCCAGTTCTCTTATAACCAAAAACTTCCTAAATTTATTTGAACATTGTAAACCAAACACTTCATAATATTTAATAGGAAAATTGTTGCTCCCATTATTGAATTTTACAATAATTTTAACTCTCGTTCCTAAATTTTATTATCAATAGCAAACACTCCTAAATTATGTCTAAATATGCAAGGGAAGTTATTCCGTTAAAATTTTCAACAAATTTTGTTAAGAATAAGAGTAAAATTGTCTTATCAAATACGCTTTTATTTTATATAGATTTTTTTTGTGAAATTTATAGGAAGGGCTGTCTTTACATATTTAGATATAATTTAATGACGTCAACTACTAATAATAAAGTTTATGGATAATAACTAAAGTTAGTGTAAAGTTAAGGAACATTGTTCTATTTATTATTATTATTATTATTATCATAAGTAGAACCGAACATACTCGTTCTTTCTCTAAATCATTATATCAAGATCATTTCTTAAAAAAAACAACAAGATTGAAGGTTATTTATTATACATATGTATTAAATAAATCAACGGTATTCGTTATAATTAAAATTTTGATCGTAAATTTTTCATTTAATTAATACATATAAATAACTAGAATATTTCTAACTTAATTAATTCTTTGCAAAAATGATGATTCGAGTTTTAAATAGTAACGATTATCATATTATAAAGGACAATTCAAGAAATCAAATTATGTTACCATGAGATACCTCGTGACACACCCCGACTTGAAAATGACCACTTAAGCACTAAGATCGAGGTATCCAGGTCGATATCTGGGCAGTGACGTCCAGATGACGAAAGTCATTTAATTTAAAACGTTGCATTTTAAGGAGGTTGAGTGAAACATAACCAGTGAAAATCAATTACATTTCACCTAATAGCGGAAGTATAGAGCATAAACGAACATTGATGATCATACAACTACACACTACCTGTAATTACCCGATTTCCTCTGTGCCACTCCAAACCGGGAGTGAATGTTAGAGCAGCAACGACGCCTCCTCGAAGTACGTGCACACCAACGAGACCTAAGGGGTTCAAAAACAAGGGTGAGTGGACCCAATAGTATTATTTCGGTGTAATCATGAATAGTAAAATAAACTTTAACCCCTTATTTTCCCAAAAGCCAAAACAATAAATTTAGACTTGCATGTTTTACAAGAAATAATAATAAACTAAAAAATAGTCAAAGGGTCATGCCAAATCATACATCTAACACATGTTAACCCACCAAACACTTGTTCATGAGTCGCTCGAGTCATACTTTCATAACAAATACTGGGTATTTTTGCTCGAGTACCACGACCACGTGAAAGCTGGTGTTGAGCACCATCACCATATATTCCCTAGAGCTCAAGAAACAAGTTGGCGTTATTAACTAGTATTGTGAGCAATGCATGTGAACAATCACATGGAGGTTGATCTGTGGCCTACAAACAGGTACTAGATACCAGCGACTCATAAAGTGAGTTCTTAACATCTCTATCTCAATAATGCCCTTGGGGCTCGTATACAAATGTAAAAAATATTACAACTAGGTACATACCTCATATAAACCATCATATCATACCACAAACAAGTATATTCGAGTAAATACCATAAAGTAAATACATTGATCATTCTCACTAATTAATCCAAGATAGGTAATCAAGCATGCTTGGCAATTACCATAAACAATAAACATCGTAAAATGTACGAGTAAAAGAAAATAAATCAAGTTTCAGGAAAGGGATCCACTCACACACTAGTCGGGGAGTCGAAATCACCCGACATACCATGCTGGCATGGGCCCCAAGTCCATTTAACCAAAGGAAAACCATCCAAAAAGGTCGAAATCACCTGAATATTCCACCCACGTACCATTAGTAGACCTTCAAGACTAACATTTGACTAATTGTTGACTAACATTTGACTAATCGCTGTCCACGGTGGCTGGATTTTAGAATTTTCGTCGAAAAACTTTCCAGAATTTGGCGAGGTCCAACTTCGCTTAAACTAATTCATTTTACACATGCAAGGCATCAAAACTACTCTACTCGAGTCCTAGATTACAAATAAGGGATTTTTGGATCGAGATTCTAGCTAGGAAGGTGTCGGTTCTGTGTTTCGTCATGGTCTCCAACGTACCTGCTCGGATTCGACATGAAAATAGCCCAATCAAAAGCCCTTTTTAACATCAATACCATGGTATAATTTTTTTGGTTCAAAACTACCTGAAACGTCCCCAATCCCTATCAGGTCGAAGTCGGGTTGAAGTCGGCGTCGTAGTTCCTCGCATCAAAATGGACATGTAAATGGTCAGTGGTGGTTAGCTCGACCTAGGAATCTAATCTAGTTCATCAATGGGTCATGATCTTACCTCGTTCAAGCCTTCACCCAAGCGGGTCCTTTTCGGGTCATTATCGGGTCGTAAGGATGTCATCACGATATAGTGAATCGCAGGGGTCACAACCTACCACGGTGTTCGTAGGGTCGAGGCCACAAGAATACAGGCTCTAAGAAGGGTCCTCGTTCGAAGTTCGCTGGTGACAAGGGCAATGATCATCACCTTCTCCCTTGTCATCGAGTTTGTCTCTGCCTCACACTGGTTACCTGACAGAGATTTTATCAAGCACAAAAGATGTACTAGGAAAAAACTCTACGTGTAATAAACTTTGCAAGCGCACAAGACTTGTAGATAGTATAGATGCAAGCAAAGGTCGATCCCACGAAGACTTGCTCAATGATATCCAATTTCGTTTAACTCAATTGACTTAAGTGGAGTAATTAAAATGGAATTGGGGGTTTGTTACGTTTTATGAATGAAGTAAATTAACTAATAATAACTAACTAAGTCGAGCTAGGGTTTCTATCCACCTTTACCAATTATAGTTCCGTTAGATTTCCTTGATTAGATTACTATGCATGTATCTAAATTAAGTGCCCGTGCAGGGGTCCGGCTAAAGCTCACCCCACACATATTATCTTCTCTTAGATTGCATGTTTAAGCGTGATGTGCCCGCCCTTAAACAACTATTACCGATGGTGCGTGATAATGCATGAAATATAAAGAAGATTTAATGACACTACACTATCCCTAGAAAAGTGATGTGCAGACCTAAGAAGTCATGAGTTTAGATTACGAATATGATTCCTCTCTTAAACATGATGCTATAAATTGCATAGTGAACACAAACATCGAGGTGATCCATCAAGCAATTACATCGACAATTATACACAAATAAGGTAGCTAAGCTTATAAGCATAAATTGAGTTCATGAAGCGCAGTAATCCAACAAATCCAGGCATACATAGCAATCATAATCAAGATCCAGAAATCAAACACGAACTAACATGGCTAGGGCTTCAAGTAACCCTAGCCCTAATTACACTACTCAAACATTATTGAATTAACGAATAACATAATTAAATGCATAAGAAACATAAAACGATAAATGAATAAATAAACACAAATACTAAAGAATAGCAAGGAGTAGGAAAAGGGGCTCAAAGACTCTTCTTCTCACAAGCCTTACGCCCTCCTTAGCACAAGCTTGAATCCAAAAGCATAAAACAATAATAAAATACGGCTAGACTATGTATATAAACTGAGTATGAATTTTGACAGAGTTTTGGGACTTAGGAAGGTAAATTCGGCCCCCTACAATAAACCCTAATGCCCATATTTATAAGAGAATAAGTAATCCTCTTAAAAATAGGAGTTTTCAATTAAATTCTATAAGGAAAAGGCTTCCTAAATAATTAAGAAATCTAATTAAAACCTTTCCTCCAAGTAAAAGAATTAAAATAAAGAATACAAAAGGAAATAGAACTAAAATCCCTATACAATATGGAGAATAAATGTGGAAGGAACTTGAAATTAACCTAAATATAGAAGAAAATCCAGAATTAAACCTTCAGGACCAATTTCGGTGGTATTCCACCGAACTGGAAGGGCAAGCTACAGGAGGCGCGCGCTGAGGAGCTGTGTAGGCGTTCGGCTGTAGTCCACAGACCCAGAAGGAAGAACAACAAGACACGCGCGCCGAGAGGGATTGAGGCGCTTCGGTAAGCGCTTACCAAATCTGGAGGTACGCTATAGTGACAGAAGAAGGACTCTCTGATGCCTATTTGGTGGGTGTCCACCGAATTACTATGTAATTTTCTTTCCTTCATAACTTTTTCGTTTCAACTCCGATTTAGGTGATTCTTTTGCCCAAATTCTCGTAATTCCAAGCTCTATTTGATCTAAACATTTCTCACAAATTATATTTGTAACAACACGTACCAAATTCCAAGATTAGATTAGTGACTAATCACGATTAGTGCGGTTAATCAGTGATTAGTTAGGCGAAATCGGACAAACAATGCAAAATGACCGTTTTACCCTTAGCGTGGGTAAAACGTTGACTTTTCATTCGTGCGGTCAAATTGACTTTGATCGATGACCGTGACATATTTCGTGACGTCACGAGTTCATAGACAGGTGGTACGTTTAATTCCGACGTTCGAGGAAGAAGTTATGACGTTCGGAAGTTTAGGCGCATTTTGGTAATTTAGGTTAAAAATGGGTCAAATGTTGACTTTTTGACCGAGAGGTCTGATGGCCAAGGGCCAAGGAACGTTATGTAGATCGGGATGATACAAATCCATAGACAGGCGGCACGTCGAATTCGAACGTTCGACGGCGAAGTTACGGTTCACGGAAGTTCAAGTGCACTATTGCACGAATTACGAAACGAGTTAACTTTTGGGCTTTAGCGGGGCCCAGATATTTAATGGAGGCCCAATGGATGAGTGACAAGTGACACGCATCCACAGGCCACCTATATTGATTCATGTATCGACCATTTTTTCCTAATTCAAACCCAAATAACCGATCTCACCATTTTCTCTCATTTGTGCGACCCAAAACCCATCCAACCTTAACCCATGACCAGCTGTGAGGACCAGAGAGACTGAGGGAGCTGAGGTGGCCGGCCTGGAAGCCTGAACCGCCGTCCACGGCGGCGAGAGGAGGAGAAACCCGAGGGGTTCACGGTTAGCCATTTTCGATCCATTTTTCCATTTTTATTGTTATGGGTCATTTTGGTTGCTTCCAATGAATTAAATGGGTTATTAGGATTGTGTTAGGAAGGTTTTGGGAAGTTTTGGATGGCTGTACAGCCATGGTGCAGTTTTGGGAATCTTGAACCGTATGGTTCAAGAATTGAACCATGAGTTTTGTGTAGTTTTAGGTTGTTTTAATGAGTAGAAATGATTGGGAATGAAGAGATATGAATTATAGGATTAATTAGGGTTGAAATCAGACCAAAATAGGGCAGGAAAACCATTGAACCGGTCACGCCGGTTCAGCACAGTGGATGTGAACAGTGAACCGGTTCAGCTGGAGGTAGGAGACGATGAACAGTATTTTTGACCTTCTTGGGGCGTGTGAGGGTGCGTGGGCCATAATTTGGGTAAGTGTTCAACATATGAAATCTTCTATTGGATGTAACGAAGATTTTTGGACTAGTCTCGCGTCAATCGGACATTGTCTCGATATGTTTCAGGTTGTCCGAAGGTTTAGGATCGGCTTAAAAATAGTTAAAAGTTTGGGAAAATTACGGGACTTTGGTAGGAGGTTAATTAAGTAGTTAGTAACCTTCTAAATGAATTTGGATAGGTTTGGGAGTCCCAGTGATAGCGATCGGCTCGGGAGAGCCTATGGCACGCAAATCGAAGCGGCAGCTTGGACGGTTTGTGAGTGGACCTTGATTTCTAAACTGTGATGCATGCATAAATGTTTTATATGGATTATGAATATGATTTTATGATTTTGACTTAGGTGCTTGTGATTTATATGATTTCACGCTTTACGAGGCGATTTACGTGCTTGCACATAAATCGAGGTTTTTCGATTTTACATTGATTTTCCGTACTTATGGTTTTGGATATGATTTCATGAAATGGTTTTGGATTTGAAAAGGTAAACTTGGGTTCGAGACCCATTTGATTTACGGAATCGGGCCGGAGGCCCTGTTGGTTTACGATTCGGACCGGAGGTCCAGTTTCTATGTGGATTCGGGCCTAGGGCCCAGCTATGTGTTACAAATGGTTTTTACGGGTCATGACGGTTTATGGGAATCGGCATGAACCCTTGAAATGGATTTACGGGTCATGACGGTTTATGGGAATCGACATGAACCCTTGAAAGGATTTTACGGTTCATGACGGGTTATGGGGGCCGGGCATGAATCCTTGAAAGGTTTCAAGAATGATTTCAAAAGGTTTTTCATATTCCATCCTTTATATATGATTGCCTCCTCTCGGGAGGGTCGTTGGCTTGGGTGGGCCCCGGAGTAGTCACGGAGCACTGACTGAGTGGAGTCGCCCCCCAGTTGGGTTCTTTACTCTCAGGATGGACATGGTTCGTTACCTCCAGGGAGGGTCATAGATCTACGGACTTTGACCTGGGTGGACCTTGGAGAGACTTGAGTTTGAGACCCCGGTTAGCACACGTGTAGCTCGATTTCACCGTGACAGGTTCTGGATATGAATATAATGGATAAACATGATTTCAATTGGTTTGGGAAATTGTGTTTATAATGATAAATGGATTTGGACTGAGATCCCACGTATGTTTACTATACTATGGTTTTCTGTAAATGGTTTTGGGCAGGAGCCCGTGTGACTTAGATTTACGGAACTTGGGGCTGTGACCCTAATTATGGTTGTTTAAACATATGTGTTTGGATAAATGGTTTTACTATGCATGCATGCTTTTTAGTGAAGGGTATAAAGGTCTTTTATAAATGTGTTTTACGAAACTTATTCCTTTTTGTCCATTCACAGTCTTTCTGTTTTTAATACCCTTCAGGTTGACAGCGGATGTGGACTGTAGCAGAGATCGAGATATCACATACCTCCTCCGGATCCTGGCGTACTCTGATAGCCCGGGAGGGCAAAGGTCGGAAATATCCCTTGTCTGACATTTCGTGTCAGACGGGAGCAGGGTCATCCCACACTAATCCCGGGGGGATTGGGATGGGTCCTGTCAATATTATTGTCTCCAATTGTATATAACGAATTATTAACAAAATATAAGTAAAAAGGTATTAAATCATGGATAAAATATGCATAAATTATGACCTATCAAATACCCCTAAACCTATCTTTTGCTAGTCCTCGAGCAAGAAAAGACTCAATCTAGTTAAGATAAATATTTAAACCTCTAGGTTCACCTAGTAGGAGGAGTTTTTTCTCCTGAGGGTTATAGCAGCACGATACCCACAAACGTTTTACTTAACACAAAGGATGTTGAAATTATGCATCAACAAGTTAATAAGAATCAAGAATAGAAAAAAACTCACACAAACCAAGAAACATGCCATAACCGTGAACTCAAGGTGTCGAGTGTTTATACCAATATCCCAAATGATCAAACTAGAAAACAACGTCATCTAAACACCTTAGAAAGATTTCTCCTCGACTCTAATCGTCACTAGGCATCACTCAATACGCTCAAGAATCCTAATGCATTCACTCAACAAGAATATGTGATGAGTTTATGTAAAGACAATCAAGTTAATCACATATGAATTTCAATGAAGAACAACACTTTATCTGAAAATATGATCTCACGAAGAAATTGAAGTTTAAGAACAGAGATACGTACCTTAATCCTTTGCATAACCATTCACAAGATCAATAGGTCTTCATTCAAGGGTTGTAATTGGGCTAGGTTTGTGGGTTAAGAAAGAAAAGTTGGAATTCAAAGAACCTAAACCGCATCAAGGCATGAGAAGTCATGACTTGGACCTTCAGTACCAGATGATAAAACCGTGTTTAAGCTAACAAAAATGCTCTAATTGAGGCACTTGACTCACTTGACTCAACTCTAAGTTCATTGTTTTTTTTTTTCTTTTTTTTTTTCTAATCACAATTTTTTTTTTTCACTAATGAACTTGATACATTTTTTTTTTATAGATGAGCTAAGCCAAGATCATGCAATAACTTCCTCGTTTTACAAATAAACGAACGATCTTTTCCATTCAAACATACTTCCATCACATGAGTATAAGTAGTACAAAACATCAGCATATTTCCTCCTCACCATGAATCTCATTTGATGCAGCCTTGACACAAGTTTAGATTATAGGGTGTAGCCATTATGAACGGTTCAAAACATGGTTAGGTCATATTGTGGGTGAAGAACAAAACGGCTAAGTGTTTGGCTTCAAAAGGGCTTAAGGAGCATGCAATTTGGACGGGGAAAAGAAGGGCCTTTAGGAGCTAAAAAACACATAGCCTATATCACATCTCATAAACAATTTCACACTAACTCAAGAGCATCCAATAGATATGGGTTCTTTAAAAATCAATGTAAATAACAAGAGATCATGCAATTTAGAACAAAGTGATGAGTGTTTGAGAGTAGAAACAAGTAGATCACTTAGAAAGAAAGGAAATCAAGCTCAAAAATCTCACAATGGTAGTCTCCAGTAATTTTCTAAGTATGCTCAAATTCAATTGTTTTGGTTGCTTAATCACTTGATTATGATATTGTGAAGTGCAAGTGTGAGTTCAATGACAATGGCAATGATTCTTAGTAAGTACAAGCAATTCTCATGTTCTATACATTCATATTAACATGTTTAGGCATAAAAACTAGTATCACAAAACAAAAAACAGCAAAGAATTCAAAACAGAAAACAAAAAACAGAAAGGAAATAAAAGCAGAAAAAAAACAGCAAGCATTTCAAAACAGAATCTGAGTTGTGTACCGCTAAACCTAAGTCCAATACCCCCAAACCTAAATGAAACATTGTCCTCAATGTTTTGAGCATAAAAGGAAGACAAAATCATGAGTTAGAAGGTAAAAAACGTCCATATGAAAGAGGGAACAAACCAGGGCAAAGTTGAGCACCTAGGATGCTTGCGGTCCAAGAGGCACTTGAGGGGCTCCAAACCTGGCCCTCCTTTAGTGGTATCTTGCTTGCAACATAAATGAATTGATTAATTCGAAAAGTAGAAATCCACTTCCTAGACTTTAACATTTCAGGGAATAAGTATAATAAAGATTTGAATGTAAGTAAAAACTGCTTGATCCCAATAGACAAGTAAGCAGAATGATCGAAGTGAGGGGAGGGGGGGGGGGGGGGGGTGGGTGGTGGGGCATGGAGGGTCGTTGGGTTGCTTGGGTCGTGGCCTTGAGCCTTGGGTGGAGCTGAATGTCTCAAAGGTGCATACCACCATCTTGATACTTCCTTCATCTTGCCTCCTACAAGTATCATTAAACCTGCACAAACCATTAGGCACAACATCAAACTTCTCACCAAAACACCTAAGTTGAGTAAGGAACTTAAATGGTGAAGATAAGGATAAGAAAGGCCCTGGAAAAGTAAGGATAAGAGGTGTTTGAGGAGTTGAGGCAGCAATGATAGGTGCTGGAATTTCAGGGACCTCAAGGATAGGTATTGGAATTTCAGGGACCTCGGCCAAAACTTGGTGCAATGCTTGCGGGTTTGGTTCTATTTGATGAACATCAAGAGCATGACCCGAGGTGCATTCATTGGTGTTGTCCGTGGGTGGCAAGGGGACATACCCATCATTATCCTCATCAACCCAATCGGGTTCCCAAAGAAGTTTAAGTAGAAAGTGCTCTAGTTTCTTGTCCTCTAAGAGGGCTTCCCGTAGTGTTCTTTGAGAACGAGCCTCGTTTAGTGCATCCCGAAGTGTTTTTTGAGGTCGGGCAGAGCTAGGATCCAAAGGAGGAGAAATCCAAGTGCAGGGTAATGGTTCACTCCATCCGTTGTGGTATGACTCCATATAGGGCTGATTGTAAGGCTCAGGCATGTACATGCAATCTTGGGGGTATGCCCATCCCCCTTGATTACTTGGAACCAAAGGAATGTGTGCATAAGGCTCGTAGGCCCAACCTTAAGAAGAATAATAGCTATTCCACGATTCCATGGTACCTAGACACGTAACAAAAATAAAACGAAAAAGTTATATACATAATAAAAAAGAAAAACCACTAAGTCAAAGGAATCAAATAAAATGGACACCGTTGAGGAATAAGTCCCCGACAACGGCGCCAAAAACTTGATAGAGATTTTATCAAGCACAAAAGATGTACTAGGCAAAAACTCTACGTGTAATAAACTTTGCAAGCGCACAAGACATATAGATAGTATAGATGCAAGCAAAGGTCGATCCCACGAAGACTTGCTCAAAGATATCCAATTCCGTTTAACTCAATTGACTTAAGTGGAGTAATTAAAATGCAATGGGGGGTTTGTTACATTTTATGAATGAAGTAAATTAACTAATAATAACTAACTAAGTTGCGCTAGGGTTTCTATCCACCTTTACCAATTATAGTTCCATTAAATTTCCTTGATTAGATTACTATGCACGTATCTGAATTAAGTGCCCGTGCATGAGTCCGGCTAAGTGACACGACCCACCCTCAATTCCCCGGAATTAAGGGATAAGTCATGCTCCTGTCTAACTTACATGTGAAATGAAGGCTAAACCGTCGTCCAACCTCCATCTAACACGAAAGCTGGACAAGGGATACCAGGCCAAAGCACCAAAAACCACTTTGCGATGTCCCAGAGTGCGCATAAATTATTGTGGATTGCGTGTGTGATGTCTTCGTCTCTCTAACAATAGCCTGCACCGCCTCAAATGTCAGGACCCGTCCCAAATCCCCTGAGATTAACATGGGACACACTTGATCCCGTCTGACACGAAGTGTCAGACGGGAAAATTCCGTCTCTAACCCTCACCGGGCTTCCAGAGTACACCAGGATCGTAGGAGGATGAGTGTGATGTCTCGTCTCTACTACAGCCCGCATCCGTGATCAACCTAAAGGGCATTAAAACATCAAAAGTCGTGAGTGGACAACATAAAAATTTCAATAAAACGTTTTCACAATAAGACATTTATGCCCTTCATTAAAAGCATATGCATGCATTCAAAAACCATTTATCCAAACGTTCATAAAACCATTTATCAAACATATTCTCAAAACCTTCCAAGGGTTCATGCCCAGTTCCTATAAACCGTCATGACCCATAAAAACCATTTATGGGTCCCCGATCCGAAATCACAAACTCAAAACCATAAAACAATACATGGGAACTCAGCCCAAATCTCATCACGTGGGTCTCAGCCCAAAACCATTCTCGGTAAAATACCAAACATAGAATACGGGGTCTCCGCCCCCAAACCATTTCCAAAATATCACATACGGGGTTTCCGCCCCAAATCATTTCTAAAACATGGAACACGGGGTCTCTGCCCTCAAATCACTTTCTGCAAACCACATACGTATCAATATACGTATAACCCATCTGCGGCACTTCCGAGAAGATGCCCACTCAGGCCACAAAACCCCTAGGGAACACATCCCCGATATATGTCACGATATCATCTCTATACTAGTGTGCACACTACTCGGGGTCTCACTCAGAGTCTTCTCCCAGGAATTCTCCATCTGGGAGGCTCTATCTTCGGACCTAGTCTGATCATCTCTCCGGAATCTAGTCTGGAACCACATTATAAATCGTAACCCCCACTACTGGAACGGGATCCCTGTTGGGATACCCACTCTGGTCTGTGGATCGTTACTCTCCAAGTCGATGTCTGGAGGAGACCATATAATCATATGGAGGCTTCATACATTTTCAAATACTTTCTTTCTTTCTCAAAACATTTCTCAGTTGGGTCTCATACCCGATTCATCTCAATAGGATTCCTCGAATCTGATTCAAATCACTTTCACAGGCCTCAGCCTAAATCCTCAGTTCAATAGGGTCTCATACTCAAATTCTCATTTCACAAACCGAACTGGACTTCAAGCTCGATTCCACAATCAACAGGGCCTCAAGCCCGATACCACAGCTAACTGGGCCCTAAGCCCGAAACCATAAACCAACGGGACCTCAATTCCGATTTCACAACCAACAGGGCTTCAAGCCCGATACTACAGTCAAATGGGCCTCAAACCTGATATTACAGCCAACTGGGCCTCAAGCCCGAACTCGTAAACCAACGGGACCCTCGGTCTGATCGTATAACTCAAATGGACCCCCGGTCCAATTCCTCGTCAAATCAAATGGACTCCAAGTTCGATAGTTTGTAAATCAAATGGGTCTCGTGCCCGATTTCATATTTCCAAATCAAAAACCAAATCATTAAACCCTCATTGAAAACCTAGCACGTATAAGTATCGTATAAATCGTAAATCTCGAAATACGTACAAAAACGTAAATCCTAGGCTACCACAAAAAAATGCACTCATGGCATCACAAAACATATTCTAAAATAATTATAAAACATTTTTTCATGCATCAAGTTCGAAAGAAAGGTCCACTCACAGACCGTCCGAAGCCGCGCCTCGATACGCGTGCCATAACGTCTCTAGGTCCAAACGTCACCTTCAGAATTCCCGAACCTGTCCAAATTAATTTAGAGGGTTACTAACTACTTATATAACCCCTCACTAAAGCCCCGAAATTTTCTGGAATTTTTAACTATTTTTAAACGCGAACCTAAACCTTCGGATAGCCTGAAATATATCGAAACGATGTCTGATTGGCATGAAACCAGTCCCAAAATGTTCGTTACATCGAATAGATGATTTCACTTGTTGGAATTTTCCCCAAAAGTGTGAGCATGTGCCCTCACGCGCCCAAGAATGGTCCTGCGCGTAGGCCTCACTCCCGGACTGTTCATCTTCAACCTTGGCCGAACCGACCGGTCCGGTCCAGCCTGTGCAGCTGGTCTAACTGGACCGGCGTGACCGTTCCAGGGCTCCCTACTCTTCATTTTTCGTCCAATCTTCTCCTTTTCGATTTCTTTCTTCCTAATTCAATCCTAGAAATATAAATATATCGGACCTCCTGCGTCAAAAGTCAACTATTAGCCTCTATTCAACCAAATTACCAAAATGCCATTGGGCTTCCGATCGTCATAACTTTTTCCTCGAACGTCGGAATTGAGCGTGCCACCTGTTTATGAACTCGTAACATCCCGAACTACGTCACAGTCATCGACCAAACTCTATTTGACCGCCTGAACAAAAAGTCAACGATTCACCCATTCTAGGGGCAAAATCGTCATTTCGCCCTGCTCGTCTGCTAATCCTCGTCTAATCCCTGATTAGTCTAGCTAATCCGTCATTAATACTTCATTAATTCTATTAATTTGGGATGGGTCGTCACAATCTTCCCCCCTTAAAGAATTTCGTCCTCGAAATTCAAATGGACCCGATTCCACAACCAAATTGGGGAATCCAACCATGTCCCTCGACTCGGATCGCTGCACCCACACACAAAAGTACCCGTGTAGCAGTACACATCCGACACACACCTCGTACGCGACGGTACATATCGTCACTGGAGCCCCCAATGCTCCAATTTATTTCCAAGAACTACACGTCAGCTCGTACGTCTCACTCGAGACAGAACTTCGACACTCGTCGATCTCGCCTGTCACTCACTTTGACAGGTAAGCAATACCAAACTGACATCCAAACAGTTTTTCAGTCTAACACTCTGACACATTCATCCTGCAGTCGTCAGGGTGAAATACGCATCCCTACTAAAGGCTGACACAACCAAGCTGGCATCCTGCTCAGCATCCAACCGAACAACATTCTATAGATCATGCCATCACCATGGCACGAATCCCATCTCATAGGTCATCCTCAAACCCATGTCCATATTGACTCTCGATACTCACACGAATCAACTCTCTCAAATTCCTATACTCAAAACTGACTCTAAGGAGAGTCCCAACAATCATACCTCTCTGAACTCGTCGGATACCGATCAATCCGTTACCACGATATGTCACGACTTCGTGGCCAGCCGACAACTCCCCGCTCCACTGCGCTTCGCTGCTCTACTCCAATCTCGACTCTTCTTCGAGTCCTCGCATCGTGCCTCGCATCACGTAGTGATCTCCGCTGACATCGAGACTCACCTTGAGTCTCAACCCGTTACTATTGGATCTAATCCAATCGCCACTCACGTCCTTCTAGGACTCTATCCAATCGACACCACATGTACTCTCGGGAACTCTCAACCCGACATACCGATTGACCATGGTCAATCCCATCGTCCAACGTGCACAACACACCGGTGCACCCACATCACAACACATCGGGGCGCCTACCGACCTACTGTAGGACTGCACTCCGGCAATGTCCAACCACATACTACTGTGCTCACATCAATCATGGTGCGGACCCCAACCGTCCGTCACCAGGCGAACATCAAATCCATCACTTCGGACACTCACTCGTCACATCCTGTGACGCTAAATACCATTTACTCGTCAAGTCAATCAAATTTGACCCACAACCTAGGTGTTCGGTTCTTACACCCTCTTTGAACTCCTAGCTGTCACAACACTCCTCGTCGTCCTACCTAGGAATGAATCCAAGATGATGACATCAAAGTTCATCCAATGTCATCCTCCAGCATCCAGCACTAACTGCTAAAGCGTCACACTCAGTGACCTCGGAATACTCATCACCAATACGGAATCAAGCACTCGTCTCATCGTCTCAATCACGACTTCTCTTGATTCCGAAGTTCCAATCACGTTGGAAACATGCTTCTTTTCCAATTACTGAGCTCACCACTACACGAGTATTCCCGCGTCCTATAAGCAAACGATTTCCAAGTTCCCAACTCATGAGGTATGGTCAACCGCATCTCGTACCTTTAATCATCCTGATCCAACTCTGACTCCCAGAATTGGTCGAAATCCACTGACATCGGTCGGTAGGCTAAACAGATCGCAACGTCTGTCGTGATCTGAAGCCAAATCCCCGCATACTACCAAATCTGACCAACCGACCCATATGTCATATGACGTCACTTACGTCATCCACTTATCTCTTTTCATCCGAATGCCACTTAGGCATTTCAATCCCTAACGGTACTACTCCTAGGCACACACTCGCACCCCAAGTCTCGTATCATTTGGGAACTGGTCACCAAACCAAGTACTCTTGATGCCTCGCACTGAGCCACTCGGGATCTTCTCTGTCCCGCTCAGTGCCCACCTAACTCACGTGCTAGCCACGCTGGGCACAACTATCATTCCGTCTGCATACCGGTTCGTATGTCTCAACTCTACGGGGTCAACTCCAGCACTCACACTCGTGTAATTCATTCAAGGATATCCAGGGCACCTGTCACTCATCCGGATATATCCTACTCGTCACAGTCACCTCACAGAGGTAACGTGGCAAGTGTGCCAACACCCAACGTCAGCGTCTCATTCTGCAATCGCACTCAGTCGTAACCGAGTCAAATCCAGAATCTATGCTCATATTGTGCGTCACTCACGCACCTCGTATCATCGTCACGATTGACGAATCCTATCGTCACAATCGTCACGGAAACTTGAGCCCATCCAATTCGATAAGACTCGACTACTTCCATCGATAGCAGCGTCTGCCACAACCTCGTGCAGAACAATCTCAGAACCACTCTGCTATCGAGACTCCAAATCCATGCGATCAACTCACCGCAAGTACCAACCTCTCCACGCACAACATCCACCGATCGGTCCACCTCTGGATCCGATCACATGTACCACACTCCTGGTAACTTGTCCAATCAATCCCCACTAGGTTATGACAAACCCGGCTGCTCGCTGCAGCCCAACCATCCTGACCGATCCCTCACTCTCGACTCTAAAGAGTCGTCGTACTCCAATACTGGTACCAAACCAGCCAATAACTACACTCTGAGGATCTCGTCCTCTCGTAACTCTACGGCTTTCAGCCGCTGTCCTCCACAAGAACTGGCCGTACTCCGGGTCCAATACTGCACAAGCGCTACGTGCGCAATCGCATCCTATTGCGTCACACCACAACTACTCTGGGGAATTCCGTGTCAGTCGACATCCAGGAGGGATTCAACACACCGAAACATGGTTCATTACACCAAATAGAATTACATGTTCCTATTCCCAACCGTCGTGACTGTAGTCGTACAGGGTCATCATACCCTAACTATCAAATTGATGACAGGCTGTTACAACTGCAGAGACATCACATCCTCGACCTGCGTGTACTCTACGCTCTGATACCCCTTTGTCAGGACCAGTCCCAAATCCCCTGGAATTAACGTGGGACACGCCTGATCCCGTCTGACACGAAGTGTCATACTAGGGAAAATTCCGTCTCTAGCCCTCAGCGGGCTTCAAGAGTACGCCAGGATCGTAAGAGGAGGAGTGTGATGTCTCGTCTCTGCTACAGCCCGCATCTGCGATCAACCGGAAAGGCATTAAAACATCAAAAGTCGTGAGTGGACAAAATAAACATTTCAATAAAACATTTTCACAATAAGACATTTATGCCCTTCATTAAAAGCATATGCATGCATTCAAAAACTATTTATCCAAACGTTCATAAAACCATTTGTCAAACATATTCTCAAAACCTTTCAAGGGTTCATGCCCGATTCTCATAAACCGTCATGACCCATAAAAACCATTTATGGGTCCCCGACCCGAAATCATAAAACCAAAACCATAAAATAATACATGGGAACTCAGCCCAAATCTCATCACGTGGGTCTCAGCCCAAAACCATTCTCGGTGAAATACCAAACATAGAATACGGGGTCTCCGCCCCCAAACCATTTCCAAAATATCACATACGGGGTTTCCGCCCCAAATCATTTCTAAAACATGGAACACAGCGTCTCCGCCCTCAAATCACTTTCTGTAAACCACATACGTATCAATATACGTATAACACATCCGCGGCACTTCCTAGAAGATGCCAACTCAGGGCACACAACCCCTAGGGAACACATCCCCGATATATGTCACGATATCATCTCTATACTAGTGTTCACACTACTCGGGGTCTCACTCCGAGTCTTCTCCCAGGAATTCTCCATCTGGAAGGCTCTATCTTCGGACCTAGTCCGATCATCTCTCCGGAATCTGGTCCGGGACCACATCATAAATCGTAACCTCCACTCTTGGAACGGGATCTCTTTGTGGATACCCACTCTGTTCTGTGGATCATGACTCTCCAGGTCGACGTCTGGAGGAGACCATATAATCATATGGAGGGTTCATACATTTTCAAATACTTTCTTTCTTTCTCAAAAAATTTCTCAATTGGGTCTCATACCCTATTCATCTTAATATGATTACCTTAATTCGATTCAAATCACTTTCACAGGCCTCGATCTAAATCTTCAGTTCAATAGGGTCTCATGCGCGAATTCTCATTTCACAACCGAACTGGGACTCAAGCCCGATTCCACAATTAACAGGGCCTCAAGCCCGATACCACAGCTAACTGGGCCCTAAGCCCAAAACCATAAACCAACGGGACCTCAAGTCCAATTTCACAACCAACAGGGCTTCAAGCCCGATACTACGGTCAAATGGGCCTCAAAACTGATATTACAGCCAACTGGGCCTCAAGCCTGAACTCGTAAACGAACTGGACCCTCGGTCCGATCGTATAACTCAAATGGACCCTCGGTCCGATTCCTCGTCAAATCAAATGGACTCCAAGTCTGAGAGTTCGTAAATCAAATGGGTCTCGTGCCCGATTTCATATTTCCAAATCCAAAACCAAATCATTAAACCCTCATTGAAAACCTAGCACGTAAAAGCATCGTATAAACCGTAAATCTTGAAATACATGAAAATACGTAAATCCTAGGCTACCACAAACAAATGAACTCATGGCATCACAAAACATATTCTAAAACAATATATAAAACATTTTTGCATGCATCAAGCTCGAAAGAAAGGTCCACTCACAGACCGTCGGAAGCCGCGCCTCGATACGCGTGCCATAACGTCTCCCAGGCCAAACGTTGCCTATGGGATTCCCAAACCTGTCCAAATTAATTTATAGGGTTACTAACTACTTATATAACCCCTCACTAAAGCCCGTAATTTTCTGGAATTTCTAACTATTTTTAAACTCGAATCTAAATCTTCAGACAGCCCAAACTATATCGAAACGATGTCTGATTGACAAAAAACCAGTCCCAAAATGTTCGTTACATCGAATAGATGATTTCACGTGTTGGAAATTTCCCCAAAAGAGTGAGCACGCGCCCTCATGCGCCCAAGAATGGTCCTGCGCATGGGTCTCAAGAGCCAGATTGTTCATCTTCAACCTTGGCCGAACCAGCCGGTCCGGTCCAGCCTGTGCAGCCGTTCTAACTGGACCGGCGTGACCAGTCCAGGGCTCCCTCCTCTTCATTTTTCGTCCAATCTTCTCCTCTTTGATTCCTTTCTTCCTAATTCAATCCTAGAAATCTAAATATATGGACTAACCTTAGAACCCCCTAGAACCCACGGGTTCAATTTTTCCTCCACGTCCTCTGTTTTCCCAGCCACCCTCATGGCTTCCTCAGCCATGAACCACCATCAAAATTATCTTATTAACTCCCTAACAACCCAACAAGCTGATCCTAATCATCCAAAACAGTCCATAATGCCCAAATCGAAATATGAAATTCAAAAATCAAAACCGAGCTTTTTACGTCTCTCAGCCGTGCACGGTGGTCCAGCCGCCTCCTGCCACCGTCCTCAGCTTCCTCAGCCTCCTCTCACTCTCTTGGTTCCTCAGACAAGGTCATATGGGGTAAGGGTTTGGATTAGAGTGAAAGTTAGATCGGGTCTGTTTGGAAATGGGGAATGATCAATTACAAGGGAAGGGGCGGATATGCATGACTGTGTTTAGGCTGGGCAATGGATGGGTGACACTTGTCACTCATCCATTGGGCTTTTCTAAAAAGATCTGGGCCCACATAATTCCAAAAGGCATCCGTTTCGTAATTTGTGCAATAGTACCTTCGGACTTCCGTGAACCGTAACTTCTCTGTCGAACCTCCGAATTCGACGTGTCGCTTGTCTACGGATTCGTATCGTCCCAATCTACGTAACGGTCCTCGGCCCTCGCCCATCGGATCTCCCAGGTCAAAAGTCAACTATTGGCCCCTATTCAACCAAATTACCAAAATGCCTTTGGGCTTCCGATCGTCATAACTTTTTCCTCGAACGTCGGAATTGAGCGTGCCACCTGACTATGAACTCGTGACACCCCGAACTACGTCACAGTCATCAGCCAAAGTCCATTTGACCGCCTGAATAAAAAGTCAATGATTTGCCCATTCTAGGGGCAAAATCGTCATTTCGCCCTGCTCGTCTGTTAATCCTCGTCTAATCCCTGATTAGTCGCGCTAATCCGTCATTAATCCTTAATTAATCCCATTAATTCGGGACTGGTCGTCACATCAAACCTGGAGGGTATCGAAAACATAAAAAGACTGTGAGTGGACAAAAATAAATAGTACATTCAAAAAACAATTTATAAGAAAGTACATTTATATCCTCCACGAAAACCAATGCATGCATATGAAAACCTTTTCATAAAATCATTTCATATCAAAAAGAAAAAAACCATCAACGAAAACCGGAATCATTTCTTTTTCTCAAATCCGTAACTCAAATCCAGGGCCTTAGCCCAAAATCATAAATCCTCATCGAAGTACGGGAACTCAGCCAAAAAATCATTAAATCCAAATCATCTGGGCCACAGCCCAAAACATCTTAAACCCAGTAAAAAACCAAAGTAAAACATCAATCAATCATGTTGCTGGATCTCAAGCGCGCCGAGTGTTTAAACTCAAAACACATACGCATAATCAGGACTTCCCGGGATATCAACGAGTCTTTAAACTCAAAACACAATCAACAGGCCTCAGAGGATATCATAATAACCGAGTCTTTAAATAACCTCATATCGATCAGTTATAATCACTCCTTCTCATATTCCTTCCGTCATCCTACAACGGAACTCACAATGGTCCACAACCAAGACATCACAAGTCAGCCTACCGTAATCCAACTTAACACAATCCCATGACACTCACCACACCCGCCAAACATGGTGTTACCAAATACTCTCTCTCCTCCTGAACACATCCACTCGTGTCCACGATTTAGGGGGGGTTCACAACTCCTGAAGTGCCATCAATGAGTCACCCGAATAGACTCCAGAGTATCCATCACTCAACATGTAACGCCAATTCGAAATCAACACTACATCTCATCGTCTAAACCACAACATCTCCTGATTCTGAGATTCTAACCATGTTGGAAGTATGTCCACTTTTTCCAACCATGGGACTCCATCCCACAAATATACCACCACCGGACTAACCGTCCAACGTCAACTCCTTTACTACACTTAGGAAAACCACAACTCCTACAGATCACAACCACGTGTCCGTAACCAAGCCAACTCACCGACCAACTTGCATGTCGGTTAATACTGTTTGTGTACATCCAAAAGGATGTCAGTCATCACGTATCCTAATTCTCACGTACAAATGTTTCTGAGGTTCAACTATTGAGCATCCCTAAAGTACGAGTCACTACCTCTCGGAATCACCATCAATGATCACTCACCTCAGACTCCTTAGTCACTATCCTTACCCATCTCAGGGAATCACCACGTACTGGCCTCGACATCTCCAACACATCAGGATGAGTCCACAAAAACCAACCTCACGGATGGTCAACCCGACCATATCAACCTAGCTCGATCCAATACGAAGCATAGGTCAATCACGCTTCTGTTGCGCTACTCTGATCCACCTAACGGAATCCTAACTGTTCGTACCAAAACATGACCTGCCAATGGTCATCGAATATCCCCATCTCGGTTAGTGATTTCTACCAGACACCGGCACCTCACGACTGGCCACCACCTCAGCTCATGATGTGCCCATCCTACCATTCACAAGCATCCCAGCTCTTGGCACACCATCTCCGATCTAGGGGTCACAGCACACTACTCCCAAATTTCTACTCCTACCGAGCCAACATCCTCAATCTACGCTCAGGTCGGGGAAACTAACCTCCCTCGTATTTCATAACTTTGATCAACTCAACGCTCAACCAACCGCCGCAATCTCCCTGGACTCGTCTAGAGTCATCCACCCAACCATCCAACCTCGGCTGCGCCCAGCAGCATCATCGCCAATCAGGCCGTTAGTCGGCCCAAACCACAACAACTAATGAACCACAATCCCCAACTCAGATTTTCCGGACGAAGCACTTATTCTCGGGTTTCTCACCAAGGTACTCACAGCGACAAGCTAGCCCTCACAATAGGGTTCCTCAAATCATCACTAGGGTTATCAAAAACCCACAGCATCCACTAGCTCACAACAACCTCACCACTCGGGTCGTCACACCCGACTAAGAACATCCCCTACCGTAAAGTTTACACAATCGGCAACCGGTAATCATCGCTCGGGGGAAATCCCTCAACTCTAGGCATCCAGCTACTCGTAGCCGTACAAATCTATTCTCAACCAAACTGACCAAGGGTCACAAATCCAATCGCCATCCGGGCCAACAGGCCACCGTAAATCGGCCCACGAGTACCATCTGGCTCAACAGGCTACTACCAGGCCCCACAGGCCGACCAGCCTACCAGTAACTGTATCTCACCATCCGGGTGAACCACCCTAGCACATAGCCAACCATCTATCGAAGCTACTCCATCTGACCCTAAAGGCTAACCGATTATCGAGCAGATCCAGTGCCAAACGCGTTTTCCTTTCCGGCCCAAAGCTTGCAAGTATCACACCCAATTACGTATCAGGCGAAGCATCACCCGGTCGCTCGTGCTTTCGCCACTAACGAAGCCACTAACTAACATACTATCACTCGCTATCACTTGCGCATCCAAGTTGATAACGGGTTGTTCCGCGTCGAGACATCACATCCACAATAGCATCACAACACCCACGTCGACGAACCAACGACTCTGGGAGCCAAACCTAGAGCAGAGCGCACAAATCCAGCTCTGATACCAATTTGACACGGCCCACCCTCAATTCCCTGGAATTAAGGGATAAGTCATTCTCCCGTCTAACTTACATGCGACAAGAAGGCTAAACTGTCCTCCAACCTCCATGTAACACGTAAGCTAGACAAGGGATACCAGGCCAAAGCACCAAAAACCACATTCCGATGTCCCAGAGTGAGCAGAACTTACTGTGGATTGCGTGTGTGATGTCTTCGTCTCTCTAACAACAGCCCGCACCGCATCAAACCTGGACGGTATCGAAAACATAAAAAGACTGTGAGTGGACAAAAATAAATAGTACATTCAGAAAACAGTTTATAAGAAAGTACATTTATACCCTCCACGAAAAACCAATGCATGCATATGAAAACCTTTTCATAAAATCATTTCATATCCAAAAGTAGAAAACCATCAACGAAAACCGGAATCATTTATTTTTCTCAAATCCGTAACTCAAATCCAGGGCCTTAGCCCAAAATCATAAATCCTCATCGAAGTACGGGAACTCAGCCCAAAAATCATTAAATCCAAATCATCCGGGCCACAACCCAAAACATTTGAAAACCAGTGAAAAACCAAAGTAAGACATCAATCAATCAAGTTGCTGGATCTCAAATAATCAGGCCTTCCCGGGATATCAACGAGTCTTTAAACTCAAAACACAATCATCAGACCTCGGGGGATATCACAATAACCGAGTCTTTAAACTCAAAACATATCAATCCAAGGCCCTCCCCTATTATCAATCAACTGAGTCTTTAAACTCAAAACTAGATCCAGCCATATCCGGGTCTTTAAACTCAAAATCAAGTTTCAACGGGTCTTTAAACCCAAAACCAAATGAAAATCATAGAAAATCCAGAAATCCATTTCCCAATCCGAATTCAAAATCATCATTCCCTAAGCTAGCATCCAGAATCATCATTTCGAACCCAAATCCAGAAATCCACTTTTAAGCTCCAAAACCGAATCAGGAATCATATTTCCGAAATCCGATTCCAAAATCCGAAATCACATTTATCGAAATCACTTTTATGAACAGGGCTTCAAACCCGAAATCACTTTTCTAAAATCCATTATGAATCATTGAAATCAAATCATAATCCATAATTCAAATCCCAAAATCAAATCACCAAAACCATGATCAAATCGCAACTTAAATCGTAAGCTCGTAAAACGTGCAAATACGTAATTATCTCGAAATACGTGCAAAACCGTAAATCATCAAAATCATATCACAAACATAGAAATCACGTATCGAAAACATATAAAACATTTATGCATGCATCATAAGTTAGAAAGCGAAGTCCACTCACAGACCATTCGCGTCGCCGCCTCGATACGCGTGCACTTATGCTTTCCCGGCTAATCCACTAACACCGGACTTCCCGAACCTGTCCAAATCCCATAAAAAGGTCACTAACTACTTCACAATGTTTATACTAAAGCCCCGTAATTTTCTCAAATTTTAACTATTTTTAAATGAGCCCTAAAACCTTCAGACATCCCAAAACATATCGAGACGATGTCCGATCAACTCGAAATCAATCCCAAAATGTTCGTTACATCGAATACTTTAAAAATTGTGTTGATCGTGCCTTGAAAAGAGGGCCCACATGCCCTCACGCGCTGCCCAAACACCCTGCGCTTGAAACCACGCGCGGTTACTGTTCACCATCTTCTTCTTGTGATTAGACCGGTGTATACCGGTTCAGATCAGCCCGGTCCAATCGAACCGGCGGTCCCGGTCCATCGTTCTATGTTATCCATTTTTTGTCCATTTTCATTCCTTATACCTCCTACCGGTTCAACTCTTCATGATCTAATTATCTATGGCCTCAAAATTGAGTGTTTAGGCGTGGAATTTACCTCCCCACATTGAATGGTGAACCGGCCACAGACCTTCTCTGGTTCTAGTCACCACAGGCCGTCTCTAGCCTTCCCTCCAAGTGTGATCGATTCCTGGTCAGCTTCAGAACTTCACCTAATGAATCAAGGTGATCAACAACCAGTAAATCGAGTTTCACCATTTTTGATTGAAAAATCGAATCACACGGGCAACACACCTTACCGTCCTTCTCAGACCTCAAATTTGATCCTAGTTGACTTATATGAGCTCCATAAACATGTTTCAATCGTTAGAATCGATCATTATCTATTAAAAACAAGTAGCTACAGTTTGAACCATAAACTTACCGCGTCGGGTTTGCTGGCCACCGTCCACGGCGGCCCTCCACGGTGGCACCACTAGAGTCGTCTCATCACCCCCTTGATCTTTCCTTCACACACTATTGACAAGTGTTGAGATTTGAGGGTTGTATGGCTTTGAGAACACGATCATCCCCTGTTTTTCTCACGGTTGTTTCACGGTCAGGGTCACCATCCCCTGCAACCATCGTGATCAAGCCACCACCATCCTCCCACTGCCCTCAGCCTCTCATTCCTTTCTTAGTCACTCTTCACTGGTCAGGGTTTGGGTTTGAGGGAAAGGGTTTCACAGTCACACACTAACAAGTCCTCTGTTCTTCTATTTTTAGCCGTTTAAAAACCATTTCCATGATTAACCTATTTTAACCATTGTAAGGGCGATGAACAATGTTCTACAGCCATCTAGAGAGTGACATGTGTCCAAATTCTGGTAGACACCAGCTCCTAAGCAGCCGAGTGTTCCAATTTTACTGGGCACAAAAGCCAAGGCAGCAAAATGACCAAATTGCCCCTACATGACAAATTACCATTTTGCCCTTAGCATTTTCTAGACCAAAACCCGAACCAGTTGACGTCCGATGATAGCATGCCGCCTGTCGTTGTACTCAGGGACTCGCGACCTACCTAACGGTCCTAGAAATGCATGACAAATCCCAGTTGTATGAAAAGTCAACAGTCACTGCCACCTGTCTACGGACTCGTGACGTTCCGAACTACGTCACAGTCACTGTCCAGAGTCCGTTTGACTGTTCGAACCAAAAGTCAACCGTTCGCCCAATTCCAGGGGTAAAATCGTCATTTCGCATTGTCCGTCCGAAATCAACCAAATAAACATCGATTAACTCTACTAACCCGTTATTAACCACTAATCTAATCCCGATTTTTGGGATGGGTCGTTACACTAAGGCTCACCCCACACATATTATCTTCTCTTAGATTGCATGTTTAAGCGTGATGTGCCCACCCTTAAACAACTATTACCGATGGTGCGTGATAATGCATGAAACATAAAGAAGATTTAATGACACTACACTATCCCTAGAAAAGTGATGTGCAGACCTAAGAAGTCATGAGTTTAGATTACGAATAAGATTCCCCTTCTTAAACGTGATGCTATAAATTGCAGGGTGAACGCAAACATCGAGGTGATCCGTCAAGCAATTACATCGACAATTATACACAAATAAGGTAGCTAAGCTTATAAGCATAAATTGAGTTCATGAAGTGCAATAATCCAACAAATCCAAGCATACATATCAATCATAATCAAGAGCCAGAAATCAAACACGAACTAACATGGCTAGGGCTTCAAGTAACCCTAGCCCTAATTACTCTACTCAAACATTATTGAATTAACGAATAACATAATTAAATGCATAAGAAACATAAAACGATAAAATAATAAATAAACACAAATACTAAAGAATAGCAAGGAGTAGGAAAAAGGGCTCAAAGACTCTTCTTCTCACAAGCCTTACGTCCTCCTTAGCACAAGCTTGTATCCAAAAGCATAAAACAATAATAAAATATGGCTAGACTATGTATATAAACTGAGTATGAATTTTGACGGAGTTTTGGGACCTAGGAAGGTATATTCGCCCCCCTACAATAAACCCTAATGCCCCTATTTATAAGAGAATAAGTAATCCTCTTAAAAATATGAGTTTTTAATTAAATTCTATAAGGAAAAGGCTTCCTAAATAATTAAGAAATCTAATTAAAACCTTTCCTCCAAGTAAAGGAATTAAAAATAAGAATACAAAAGGAAATAGGACTAAAATCCCTATACAATATGGAGAATAAATGTGGAAGGAACTTGAAATTAATCTAAATATAGAAGAAAATCCGGAATTAAACCTTCAAGACCAATTTCGGTGGTAGTCCATCGAACCGAAAGGGCAAGCTACAGGAGGCGCGCGCCGAGGAGCTGTGCAGGCGTTCGGCTGTAGTCCACCAAACCAGAAGGAAGAACAATAAGACACGTGAGCCGAGAGGGATTGAGGCGCTTCAGTAAGCACTTATCGAATCTGGAGGCGCGCTACAGTGACAGAAGAAGGACTCTCTGATGCCTATTTGGTGGGTGTCCACTGAATTACTATGTAATTTTCTTTCTTTCATAACTTCTTCACTTCAACTCCGATTTAGGTGATTCTTTCGCCCAAATTCTTGTAATTCCAAGCTCTATTTGATCTAAACATTTCTCACAAAATATATTATTTTCTCCAATTGTATAGAACAAATTATTAACAAAACATAAGTAAAAAGATATTAAATCATGGATAAATTATCCATAAATTATGACCTATCATTACCATGATCCCCCCATGGCTCTGGTGGTTAAGAGGGTGTTGATCTATCATTAACCGAGAGTAGGTACTGGGTTTTGAGAAGTGGTGGAAAAGGTCGTGGTCTCACGGCTAGAGTAAGAAGATGAAATGGTTCAGCATGTGTGTGTTTGTATTTGATAGAACCAAATGTCCAACTAACAACAAAAGGTAGTGAGTTAGGTTGTGGGCCATAACTTTGGGCCTGGATTACCCATAATGGAACTAAGAAAGGATTGGGGTTTTCATGGTTTGGGCCTCCCAATCATGGGCCTCAACCTTGATTGAGACCATTGGTACAACAAGAGCTTAGCAAAGCAACATTTTAGGCTTAGCTAACAAAGGAGATTGGGTCCAACCCAATAAACCTTAGACTAGGTGTATCCTAACACAGAAACAGGTATATCCCAACACGGAAACTCTTAGGGGTAATTTGGTAAATTGACTATTTTTGTTTCTAAATTCAAGTACGAGATGTATCAGTCTAACAGATAAGTGCTCTGCCCAAGAGATTCATCGGTTCTCTATCATCAAGCTACTGATGTGTCATCTCAGTTACAACAAGCAATTCAATAAGCGTTGCCCCTCAAAGATTCAACAAATCAAATTCTTCCTGAATAGTTTTCTGAATGTCCTATATTGGTCTCTTGGTCGACAAGTTCTTTCCAAAAGGATCTTGAACCCTTAAAAGTAGATTCTTCTTCACTAACCAATTCAAGCAGGTTAAGGAACTCCTAAGAATTCTGCGTTTTGATTGTCTCGTAAAGTAACTCGCATCAGAGTGTTCCTATTTTGCCTCCAATCCATCTAGGAAAGCACAACGAGGTGATCGTTACTAATATCAAATTCATTTATCTTTAGCATTCAGTCTGACAGAACGTCAACAGATCTCATAGTTCTCCCTCATGGCAATGGCCAACCTTGTTGCAAAAGACCAATTAGGGTTCAAACTAATTCTACAACTAATTTAGTCTACGAACCAGTTCCATCACACAATAGGGTAATTAAATTAGTCTACGCCTCAAGGTTCGAATAGTGACCTCGTACAACTCTTTGCTAAACCAGTAGTTTAGGTTAGGATTTGGAATAAGTAAGTTTGACTAATTGTTAGTTATCAGGATAACGACATCGCAGCCCACACGTTAGTCCATTGGATTTTTCAAGTAGTTAACTCAACTAAGTGATCCTTCTAGTTCTTGAGTTCAACACGCGTATATGGGAAAATGCCAAGTACAAAGTCTGGTTTGACTCAATCTTCAGGAAAAGGATGTGTAAATGTAACATGCCTTTAGTTGACAACTCATAACTAACTATTTCTCAAGTTTTTCCTAATAATCAACAAGTCTGGATAGTCACCTCAACAAGGACGTATCAATTTTCGTGAAGGTTTCTCTTAATCCAAATGTCTAAAACTGGTGTAAAACATTAATCAACCGCTACTAAAAATACTGTAAAACTCTCTAAATGGATTAAGTGGTGTAAAGACACAAAAGTCCTTACCTTGGAATTTAGTGATGATTTCCATCGTGATGGTACCCAAATCTTCGTTCAATCCCGCTCGTTGTAAGATCCTTCAGCAAAGCAATCTCAATGTCCACTAACTTCCGACAGAATTCTATTAGTCAAAAACCCAAACTTAAGTTTGGAATAGCTCAAGAACATCCAAGATTTGATCCTTAATACTCAAAATAGTAGTAGATCATTGAAGGGATAGGAATGTCACTCCGCAACTCGAGTGGCATCAGGAAAACACAAGAAGGAAGTTATCTAAAAGAATTCTTAAGTAGTTGCTTGGGAAAAATTTAAGTGATGTGGTGGAATCCTATGACTCAAGGTTAAAGTTTAAGTCAAACACTCTCGAGTATAGATTTCTAACTTTAACGGGGAATGAGCTCACCTTAACCAGACTAGTGAAAGTGTGTTAGTAATGGTCAAAGTGACAAGCGTGGGTAATGGCTAATATTGTCCACACTAAAGTCTTACTAACTGAGGCATAAGTTCTGGTCGGTTAATCCAACTCCCACTTCATAATTTTAATAAAAAACCTTTCCCAAGGTTAACATTCGGCTGCAAACCTGCAACCTTTAGTCGACTCTAACTCGTAATGTAACGCCTCAGCAATTTGAGAAAAGTCAAAATGACGATTTTACCCCTGAAAATCAAATAGTTAACTTTTGACCAAAAGTCAAAGTGTTGACTCTTTGGTCGGGACATCTTGTAGATGATTCGTAGAAACCGTTATGAATGTCTCAGCCTCCTGAATGCATAGACAGGAGTCATGATGAAAATATAGGTCGAATCAATTTGATGAGTCAAGAATTCTTAGGGGTATTTTGGTAATTATGGCTTGAAGGGCAATTTGGTATTTTTACCCATTTGGCATATGAATCATGTGTAGTTTTGTAGAAACTTCTCCATAAATCTCTCCCAAATATCCCCCACCAACTCACCCAATCTATAAAAAAAAAAAGGGGGGGGGGGGGGGGGATGTGAGTGTAAGGGGGAATTTAGGGGATTGTGGCCGAAAGGCCATGGGAGGCATAACCGAAAGAGAAAATAGAGAAAGTGACGCAGAGAAATAGGGAGGGAGAAGGAAAGAAAGGAAGAAACAAATAGAGGAAGACTAAGGGAAGGAAAAGAAGATGAAACAAGAGAGAAGACAGGTGATGCAATAGGTGAAGCCGAAAGACCAGAAAGATTGGTCGTGAAGAGAAGTCGTGTTTTGGTCTTGGAAGCATGAAACCTTGTCTTCTAACAGGCTTTACACACCCATGCGACTTGAAAGAGGGAATACCACTAAATTTTAGATGCTAGAATGGCCAAGGTAGGGAGCTGGGATGGTGGTCGTGTGTAATGAACTTGAACAGGTAGTTGGGAGGTAAGTTTCTTTATTTTTGGTTATATAGATTCCTTCCTGAGTTATTGTAGATAATATTGAACGAAAAAAAAAATTGAAAAAGCTTGAGAAATAAAGGTTTTATGACCGAGTCAGGTCACCGGGTCGGGTGACCCGAGAACCCGTGAAAGAGGTGAATAGTGGTGGTGTGTGGCCACCAAGCGCAAAGGGAAAGAACGGTCGGTGAGGGCGTGTCCGACCTTATCTCTCCATGTTTTCAACAAGAAAATTTTTCCTTTTAATTTTTTGAGTTTAGTGGTGCAATTTGTGAGTTAATTGGACAAGGTTTTGATTTATTTCTGAATTATCAATCTTTTAGGATTATATTTAGATTAATAATTATTATGATGATATTAAATACCAATTATGGGTAAAATAATGTTTCAAGAGGCTCTTAGAAGTAAATTATATTCATGATATATTTTATGACGAATTATAGGTTGAGGTATTATGTGTAGTTTGTATGGAATACGTTTTTGGAGGTTATATAAGTAGTTTTATTCCTAATTATACAACCATATGCCTCTTGATATTTGAAGTTACTCTTTGAACAAATTGATGAACATATGTTAGATGAATATTCCCAATAGCATACCTTACTAAAATGATATGTGTGATGGTATATAATTATGTTGATGCTTAATAATGATATTTATATGTATAACGTTATATGATTATGGTTGTCATATTAATGATAATGGGGATCTTTTAGTAACATACAAGAAGGAATACTTTGATGTCACATAAGATGACAAATTGAAGATGCATATGGTAAATTGATAAGGTTGGAACGTGAGAATAGGTTTCAGTTTTTATGGTAAAATGAAAATGAACGGCTAGAAGGTTGTGACGCCTAGACTATTGCTTGGGAATATTGTGTAGTATATAACCTGGAAATAGGCTTAACTATAGACAAGTTAGTATTTTCCACCACTTTTTGAGGTAGTGGGTAGGATGTGGGTGGTAACTCCGCAAGGGCAACTATAGACAAGTTAGTATTTTCCACCACTTGTCATGTAATGTAAGTTGATCGCAATAGTAAGATCATTAAATTCTCTCATCTGTCAAATAACCTCGAAGTTCTCTTAGGCGTGGTCAAAGTCTCTTACAGAAAAACTAGTTTTAACCATCCAACAGTAAACTCTAATGACGAAGTAACGCCTGTCAAAAGGTCCCATCCAACTAGAAGAGTGTAAACCAAGTTAGGTTCTGAGGCGCTGACAAAAAGGTCTTCGGTTAAACACCTGGCTTTAAGTTAATCTTAAGGTGAAGTCAACACTTAAGTTAATAAGGAATTAGCAGATAATTGAATGTATCTGAGTGGTTACCCGATAATAGGTTCAAGGAAAGAAAGTTGAATGTTGGGATCTGGGCTGGACCTAAGCACGTACCAACGAAGTCCAAGGATGATCCAATTCCAAGTGGATAGCTCCCTAGTTAGGTTCCCACAAAATTCTTCCTTTGGTGCATTAAATTCTTGTTTAAGTTAAGCAAGTTAACTAAGATAAGCATGCACTAAACCCAATTGAAGTAGGCTACACCAAAGTAAGCCTCTATAAGCTGGAGCCCTGTCACCCCATACTAGCGATACCTGTCAAATCCGTAAATAAGGTCTAGAGGAAAATGTCTTGTCACCCCGTACTAGCGACTCCCGTCA
Source organism: Prinsepia uniflora (assembly GCA_032719365.1). Lineage (NCBI taxonomy): Eukaryota > Viridiplantae > Streptophyta > Magnoliopsida > Rosales > Rosaceae > Prinsepia > Prinsepia uniflora. Next base: position 23,185,217 of record CM064873.1, read on the forward strand.
AATCCCAACCGTTAAAACTCGTAGGCTTAGTGATGCACAAATGTAAAGAACTGATCCAGTCAATAAGTGTGGAACTTGGGAATATACTATGGGTTTACATAAAAGTAATAGGCTCACCGAAGTCAGATGATATATGGTGATCAAATCTAGCTCCCAAAAAGGCGATTCAAATCCGAATTCGGGCTTAGCAATCAACTATGATGCAAGTGTAAAATTGCTAGTTGTCAACCTAGGGCTAGTAAAGAAGAGTTTGCACAGATCAACATGATTGTCGACAAGTACAATAACTAACCATGTAATCTCTTCGTAGACTAAGTTGAGTCATTACGAGTAAAGCCTAATCTGAGACTTAGGTGATTTCGTTTAACACTCTAGTTGGCAAATCCAAGGAGCAAGGAGTGCATCGTAAAAAAAAGAAGGTATATGGTACACGACGAGTGAAAAATGGTATTGGATCAATAACAACATCTCAAATTATAACGGAAAGTTAAGGCTCATCAGCAGATTTGTACAAATTAAAGAGTTCGAAAGTACAAAATATCGACTAGTAATCTAAAACACAAGGAACACAGATGACCCCAAAGGTCAAAGTCGTCAATTTGAAAATATTTATTTCAAAATAAAAGTCAAAACTCATCGATCCCAAAAATTTCATTTAGGAGAATGTTTGTTTATCAAAAAAATGCATAAGTCTCAAATTTTTCCAAACCCTGAGGACACGAAAATCACCAGAGACGAGTGAGGGGGAAATTGTAGAAATGAGTCGAGTGTGTGAGAGGAGGCACGATTACTGAAACGTAAATCAAGTTGAGAAACTTTAAAGAAGTTACTAAATCTATGAGGAGATAAAATTTATCAAAACTAAAATGCCCTGATTGGTCAAAGTAGTAACTAGAAGACATTCCAAAATCGGTGTTTAAAATATTTTAGACAAAAGTGATAATTAAGGGGATATGACTCCCGGTTGTAGAAGTACGTGATTTGACATAATAAAAAACCAAGTTGTAAAAGAAAATTTAATAGACAAGTTAAGTGAGGTAAATGTAACAGCCATCAAAATGTACTACGTCATAATACGTGCCACAATTTTGACACCACTCAAACTTATTTTGGTGCAAAAAAAAAAAAGATTTTACCGTTGCAAGTAAGGAAATTCATATGGACACATAAAAGTCGTACGTGACTCAGTAATTTAGTGAATTCATTTGCTGATAAACCATAAATTCATTTTAATCACCTAACGAGGCAAACTACCATATCTAAAACAGCACTAAAGCAAAAGCGTATTAAATGATCAACAAGCATATAGACCATACGATTTTAATTGCATCAAAAATGTGTAACAAGTGAGGTTTAAGAAATGGAATCAAAAAACAATAATAGGGTTCTTGTACTGAAAGAACAAATGGTTACACATCCTAGAAGACGGATAAGAGAGCGGTAAAGTAGTTCGCTTCCCAATTTCCTTGGAGGTCCACAATAATTAGCAAGTACGAAAACCACGGTAAGTTGTACAATCTTGGTTTCGAGGTAGAAATCTAACCAACTCAGAAAACCAGAACATCTCTCGGAGTAATCCCTTAAGAATTCCACTTAACCGAGAGCGCAATTGGTTGCAAAAACCTTGTTGAACTTCTTGTGAAAATCTCGAGTCCCTAGAAAGACGAGTTTGCCAATCGATTCTAGCAGAGTAATTCCCTAAATAACAACGATCAGATTCTACATGAACTTTCAAAAAGATTCTGGAAATCCCGTCACCCAAGGTGTATCCTTAACGAATCAAACGTATAAAAGCATATTTAGCTCACATTGTCGAATAACTCATTCGCACCACCCATACCAGTCCTAAACTCACAAGCACCTCCTGAACACGAAATTGGACAGAAAGAAAATCTTTCTATTCGAAACTAAGGATTACAAAAGCTAAAACAAACTCCAATTCTACTCATGGAAATGCATGATTAGGTCGTAAACGAAATAAAATTCCCATTGAATAAAGATTCTAACTATTCGAGGAGTTGCTTCGACATCGGGAAATCAGGTTGTATGATCATCAAGAGTCCGAAAACTAACGACAAGACCTACAACCATGCTTTGATACCAAATTGACACACCCCGACCCAGAAATGACCACTTAGGCACCATGATCGAGACATGGTGGCCGACATCTTGGCAGTGACGTCAAGATGACAAAAGCCATTTAATTTAAAATATTGCGTTTTAAGGAGGTTGAGTGAAACATAACCAGTAAAAATTGATTACATTTCACCCAACAACGGAAGTATAGATCATAGACAAACATTGATGTTCATACAACTACAGACAACCTATAATTACCTGATTTCCTCTGTGCCACTCTAAATCCGAGAGTGAATGTCAAAGCATCAACCACACCTCCTTGAAGTACGTGCGCACCAATGAGACCTGAGTTAACAAACAAGGGTGAATGGACCCAATAATTTATTTCGGTGCAAAACCATGAATAGTAAAATAAACTTTGACCCCTCAGTTTTCCCAAAAGCCGAAATAGTAAATTTCGACTTGTATGTTCTACGAGAAATAATAATAAATTAATAATTAATCAAAAGTTCATGCCAAATCATAAGTATAACACATGTCAACCCACTAAATACTTGCTCGTAAGTTGCTCAAGTCATACTTTCATAACAAATACTGGGTATTCGAGTAAATACAATAAAGTAAACACATTCATTCTCACTAATTAATCCAAGATAGGTAATCAAGCATGCTCGTCAATTACCATAAACAATAAACATCTTAAAACGTGCGAGCAAAAGCATAGTAAATCAAGTTTAGGGAAATGGGTTCACTCATACACTAGTCGGAGAGTCGAAATCACGCGACATACCAAGCTAGCACGGACTCCAAGTTCATTTAACCCAAGGCAAACCACCCACAAAGGTTATAATCAACTTATGTACCATCAAAAACGTCAAACCCCTCTATCGCAGCCCAAAACGGGGCTTTAAAATGCTTAAGACGAACTAAAACCCACTTAAAACTATCCATAAAACCTCAAAAACAGGTTCACGCACTGCCAAGGGCTATAAAACACCCCAATGCGCCGCCACAAACCGGTGGGCCACCAGAAAACTGCTCCAACGCGCCGCTAGGAGCCCTCACGTGCCGACCATGCTCACCCACGTCTAATCACGCTCACCCACATGCCCATACGTGAGCGTGATATGGCCGTCAAGATTAACAGTTGACTAATGGTTGACCGTTGACCACCGTCAGTTGAGATTCATCTGAGACAGTGACCATACCGCCACTAGCGCCTCCGTCCACGGTGGTGGAATTCTGGAATTTTTTCCGGATAAATTCCATAATTTTTCGAGGTCCAAATTCATCTAAAATAACCCATTTTAAACATGCAAGGCATCAATGGGCCGATGCGAATTCTTTTGGAATTTTCCGAGGTCCAAATTCCTAGATTATGAATAAGGGATTTTTGGATTAAGATTCTATCTGCTTCGACCGATGCGAAGCCAGGAAGGTGTCGATTTTGTGTTTTCTGGTCATCATCGTCTCCGTCGTGCCTGCTCCGATTCGACATGCAAACAACTCAATCAAAAGCCATTTTAATAGTAAAACCATGCTATAATTGTTTTGGTTTGAAACTATCTGAAACGTCCCCAATATCTGGTCGAAGTCGAGTCAAGGTCGTCGTCATAGTTCCTCACATCGAAATGGACATGCAAATTGTTATTGGTGGTTAGCTTGAACTAGGAATCTAATCTAGTTCATCAATGGGCCATGACCTTATCTCGTCCAAGCTTTCACCTAAGTGGGTCCTTTTCGGGTCATTATTGGGTCGTAGGGTCGTCATCGCAATATGGTGCATCACAGGGCTCACAAACTGGCCATAGTGTTCACAGGGTCGAGGCGACGAGAAAGTAGACTCTAAGAAGGTTCCTGGTTTGAAGTTCGCTGGTGATAGGGGCAATGGTCATTGATAAGTCACGAATTAAGTATTGTTTTAATGTTATTCATTATCCCTTTTACTTATCTTTTGATTACAATGGTTCAAACAATAGGAGGAAATGATCTATTTTGTGATGTTTGTGCAGATTGTTTAGTTGAGGTTTAAATCATGTTTTGCAATGAAATGTGATCTTTCCAAGGATAATTCTTCAAGAACTCATCAAGGAATCATAAAGAGCCACATCATCTCTCATTCACACGTCCAAGATCCACCAAGATCTCCCAAAATGCGGCCAAGACACCAAATGTCCCAAAAGTGAGATTAAAGGAAGTTATAGGGATTACTTCTGTATCAAGTAATCTTTGGACGAATTTGCCTTCCCTTTTCAACAAGGAATGACGTGGATTGACTTGGATAAGAAGACTTAAAGATGTCCTAATCATATCTGAAGTGAAAGATGCAAGAAACAAGGAAAATGAAGCTTCTTGGAAGCCAAGCAACCATAAATCAGGGCTAGGGTTAAAGAAAAACCCTAGCCGCAATTTTTATCCCTTTTCCTTTATTTTAGGACTTGTGATCTGATTTGGAAGATAATTAAATGAATTCCTAGATAAAGTTGAAGTCAAGAACTGGAAAGAAAGAAGGAAGGAGTCCTTATCCAAGAAGGATCCAAGATTTGCGGCTAGGATGTTTTTCACGTCTATCTTGGTTTTCCTCCTTAGTTTAGGTCCTTGTTTTCCCTTTATTTTAGGGAGAAGCTGGGCAGATGTTAGGGGATATAAATAGTTAGTTTTCTCTCATTTGTGGTCGTTCAATGTACCTCCTAAGGTCCCAAAACTCTGTTGAAATTTCTACTTAAAGTTTATGAACAAGTTAGCCTCATTTTCTATTTTGTTCAAGCTTTGGATTCAATTCTTGCTTCTTGATTGTGACGTGAAGCTAGAGAGAAGAAGAAGTGTTCGTGCCACTTCTCTCACGCCTCATCTCTCTTAGTATTTGTGTTTCTCAATACCTAATCTATTTAACTTTGTATGCATTTAATTATGTTGTTTGTTAACCTTGATATGTGTGAGTAGTTTCCTTTAGGACCAGGGCTGTGTTGAAGCCCTAGCCATGTTAGTTCTTATTTAGATTTCTGGCTCTTGATTATGAGTGTTATGCATGACTGAATTTTTTGGATTACTATGTTTCATGAACTCAATTTACGCTTATAAGGTTGATCACCTTGTTTGTGTATAATTGTAGATGTAATTGCTTGATGGACCATAATATCATCTTGCAATTTATAGCATCATACTTAAGGGGTGGGCTCTTATTCGTAATCTAAACTCATAACAATCTAGGATTGTATATCACTTTCTAGGATTAGTGTAATGTCATCAAATCTTCTTTGCGTTTAATGCATTATCAGGCACCATCGATAATAGACGTTTTAAGGGCGGGACATCATGCTTAAAACATGAAATCTAAGAGAAAATAATAGGTGTGGGGTGAGCCTTAGCAGGACCCCTGCACATGCATTTAATTCAGAAACATGCATAGTAATTGAATCGAGGAAATCTAAGGAGAACTATAATTGGTAAAGGTAGATAACTAGCCCTAATTCGTCTTAATCATTCAATCAACTTTCAATCTTGTTTTCATAATTTTACTTTGTGTTAATGCATTTATAATTCGTGCTCATCATCACTCAACCCCCTAGTCGCTTTCTTACTTCATAACCAAGTTATCTCATTCTAAACTAAGTGGATTCGTGTTGAACAAGTCCTCAAGGGATTATACTTTGGAAACCTACTATACTCGTCATATGATTTTGTACACTTGCAAAGTATAACATTAGGAGTCGTCATTCATAATCTCTTGTTTGATAAATCTTCTATAAATTTTTTGGCGCCTTTGCTGGGGACTTCTCCCTTAACGGTGTCCATATAGTTTGGAATTATCTAAATTGGTTTCTTTTGCTTTTTTTTTCAAGGTACTACTACATGTCACGCGGCTCTTCAGTGAAGGGCACATCTCACGGCTCTACTCCACCCTCACCGCAATCTTCAGTTCACGAGAGTCCACCACCAAGTCCTCGTGCCATGGCTAATCCAAAAGATCATGCTCTTGTCCCTCCACTTGTCCCTAGGTTTCTTCGGGAGTTCGCTACCCCTCATGTGCCCGAAGACCTATTTCCCATTGTCTTTCCAGCAAGCATAGTGGAGAACTTTGAGCTTAAGTTCGGAACCGTTCACATGTTGCCTACCTTCAATGGGCTATTTGGTGAAGATCCTTACCTTCATATCAAGGACTTTCTCCAGGTTTGTTCTACTCTTCGTATCAATGGGATGAATGAGAATGAAATTAGGTTGAGGTTGTTTAACTTTTCACTCAAGGATAGTGCTAAGGTTTGGTTTCATTCACTAGCACCCTCCTCTATTCATACATGGACAGAATTGACTAGTTTGTTTCTCACCCAATACTACCCCATTAAGAAAACTAATGAGCTTAAGGCTAAGATTATGAACCCTAGACAGCTCCAAGATGAAGCCTTTTATGAGTATTGGGAAAGGTTCAATGATATGCTACATGTTTGTCCCCATCATAACATTGAGAATCATTACCTCATGATGTACTTTTATGGAGGCCTTAGAACTGGGGATCGAACTATGGTGAATTCCTAATCTCAAGGTATCTTAGATGGCATAGAATATGAGGCCCGAGTTGCATTTGAAAGGATAGCTCAAAGGGAGAAACAGTTTAGTTAATGAGGCCACTCATCTATGCCCTTGGCCGAAACTAGTGGGAAGGATGAAACCATAGCTGAGCTCACGACTTTGGTGAAGTAATTGTGCAATGAGAAGGCTAAGAATACCATGGTTTGTGAGATATGTTCAGTCCAAGGTCACTCTTCTAATGAGTGCTCATTTGTGGGAGAAGCCAACTATGTTGGCAGATACAATGCTCCAAGGCCTCGGAATGACCCTTTTTCCAACTCCTATAACCCGGAATGGAAGAACCATCCAAACTTTAGGTGGAACAAAAACCAAAATGTGGCTAATCCCTTGCCACCTCCTATATTCCAGCAACCTCATGTTCCTACCCCTTCTATGCATCCCCAAGGTACTTCATCAACTTAAGGTTCAACTGGTAAGTCATGAGAGGATGTACTTGCGACTATGGCACAACACATTAATGCTTTATGAATGAATCCTGCATTCATCAAGCAAACACCAATGCCTTCATGAATGAGACTAGGAATGCCATTACCAACTTGGATAGGCAACTTGGATAGATTTCCAATCAACTCAATCAAAGAGAGCTCGATAAGTTCCCTAGTCAAGTTAATGCCATCACCCTTCAGAGTGGCACTGAACTTCTAAGCCCAGTATACACCCCAAGGAAGAAAGATTCAAGCCTCTAGGTACCTGCTGTCCAGAAATGTCAGTCATTTGATCAAATTCTAGCAAGCTACCCTAGTGACATGCCCTGGAACATTCAAGAAAATCCAGCGCCTTATGGTGCACAATCTGCTCCTCCTTTTCTCTCGGATGAGACCACCCACATTCAAGATGAATAACCACAGGTTAAGGTCCCTGGACAAGGCATTGGAACAACATGCATCAACCAAGGACACTACCGCAGTACCCCAGCAACATGTTGGACTTTCTAACCCTAAAACTCCCTCCATTTCCAATAAATTGTATAAGAAGGTGTCTTTTGAGTTGTCTAATACTGTCTCTTATCCATTCCCTCGCAGATTTCAAAACCAAGATAAGAACAAGGAGGCGTTCAAGGACGAGATCATCAAGATGCTGCAGCAGCTTCAAATCACTCTCCCCTTTTCCAAGATCCTCAAGCACATGCCCTATTTGCAAAGCTCATCAAGGACTTAGTTTCTGGAAAAGGAGGGTTTGATGCTTCAAATTTCGTGGACTTTCCTTACGCATGCAAGGCAGCGCTAGATTTCATGCCCCATAAAGTCAACGATCCTGAGGCCCTTTCACTTCCGTTTGTCATTCTATCTAAACATTTTAAACATTGGTTATGTGACACAGGAGCTTCAATTAACATTATACCTTTATATATTTATAAGTCTTTGAACTTAGGAGATCTTAAATCTACTCATCTTTGTGTCAGATTGGCTAATACTTCAGTTTCTAACATTGTAGGTCTACTTGAGAATGTTGTGGTTCAAATTGAAGATACTTGCATCCCCGCTGATTTCTATGTCTTGAATATAAATATAATTGACAAGAATGAAGAGTCTCCATTGATCTTTGGACATACTTTGTTGGCCACAACTGAATGCCTCATTGATGTGAAGAATGGATAGGTATCTATTCGGGTTTTAGGCGAGCTTCGTACTTTTTCTATACATGATACTATGCAATATCCAGCAGAACCTATTGTTGATTTCCCTTTGAATACTTTGGATATACTTCTTAATGAGAACTTAAGACATTCATGTGGGAAAGATGACCTAGAAAAATCCCTCACTTCTACCCCTAAAACCAAGACCACAGTGGACCCAATTGTCATGGCTGAACTTCTTTATCTCAAAACCACTCCTCCAAGGCATCTGTATAGGACACCCTTTGAAGCCTTGCCCACCACTACTACAAAGACCTTGTCCTCTCACGTAACTGCCCCTGTTATTAAGCTTAAACCCCTTCCGAAACATCTCAAGTATGCTTACCTAGGCAACAACAACACCCTCCCGGTCATCATAGCCTCAAATCTCAGACCATCTAAGGAAGACATGCTTGTTCAAGTCCTTCGCACCCATCAAATGGCCATTGGTTGGACTATTTCTAACATCAAGGGCATTAGTCCAGTTAAGTATATGCATAGGATTCTCCTTGAGGAAGATGACAAGCCCTCTCGAGAAGCACAAAGAAGGTTGAACCTGCCTATGAAGGAAGTTGTCAAGAAAGAGGTCCTGAAACTTTTGGATGTGGGAATCATCTATCCAATTAGTGATTCTAAATGGGTAAGTCCAATACAACTTATGCCTAAGAAGAGTGGGATGACCGTGGTTAAGAATGAGAAGGATGATCTTGTGCCTCAAAGGATACAAACTGGTTGGAGAGTATGCATTAGTTACTAAAGGCTCAACACTACCACGCATAAGGATCACTTTCTCTTGCCTTTTATTGATCAAATGTTCGAGTGATTGGAAGGTCATTCACATTATTATTTCCTAGATGGATATTCTGGGTATAATCAAATTCAAATTTCCCTGGAAAATGAAGAGAAGACGACCTTCACCTGCCCCTATGGAACATTCGCTTGCCGACGAATACCCTTTGGTCTATGCAATGCGCCAACCACTTTTCAACGATGTATGATGAGTATCTTCTCGGATATGGTTGAGGACATCATTGAAGTATTTATGGATGATTTCTCTGTGTTTGGTCATTCATTTGAGTTGTGTTTAGTTAACCTTTCCCGGGTACTTGCACGCTGCGAAGAAAGCAACCTAGTGCTGAATTGGGAAAAGTGTAACTTCATGGTTCAACAAGGTATTGTCTTAGCCCGCGTGATTTGTAGCAATGGTATTGAAGGCTAAGTTGGATGTTGTTGAGAGATTGCCCTACCCAACCAAGGTTAAAGAGGTTAGATCATTCTTAGGACACGCTGGATTTGACAAAAAGGTTCATGAAGGATTTCTCTAAGGTATCTCGGCCTATGTGTGCTTTGCTTGCTAAGGGTGTTGTGTTTAACTTTGATAAGGAATGTAGAGAGGCTTTTGACACTTTGAAGGGCAAGCTCACGAGCATCCCTATCATTATGCCCCCCAATTGGGACCTCCCATTCGAACTTATGTGCGATGCTTTAGATTTTGCGATTGTTGCTGTTTTGGGACAGCGACGCGACAAACTTCCTCCCATTCTACTACTGAAATGGATCTTCTTGCAATCATCTTTTCCCTGGAAAAGTTTTGAAGTTACTTGATTCAAACAAAAGTCATAGTCTATATGGATCACGCAGCGGTGAAGTACTTGTTGAGCAAGAAGGATGCAAAACCTAGATTGTTACGATGGATGCTCCTCCTCCAAGAGTTTGACTTGGAAATTTGGGACAAGAAGGGAGGTGAGAATGTAGTTTCTGAACATATGAGTTGTCTCATCCATGGCTCGAATGAATAAGAGGATCACCTGCCCTTGAAAGAGACATTTCCCGACGAACAACTTTTTAGCATTGATGCAATCGATCCATGGTACACTGATTTGATTAACTTTATTGTCACTAAAAAATTTCCTATGTTCTTGAGTAGGTACCAAAAGAATAAGCTTGCTAAGAAAGCTAAGTATTACATTTGGGACGAGCCATACCTATGGAAACATTGCCCGGATCAAATCATTCATCGATGCATTCTTGATTGTGAGGTACGTTCTGTTCTTGAATGTAAGACCTGGTCTTGGAAGAAAGAACGGTGAGTAAGACCCGTGAGCTTGAGAAGCAAGAACAGTGAGTAAGACCGGTGAGCTTGGAAAGGCAAGATTGGTGAACAATCCCACATCGCTCGGGGAGGGAAAGGTGAAGTGCCTTATATGTGTGGGCACATATCTATCTAACACAAGGCCTTTTGGGAGCTCACTGTCTTTGGATTCCTTGGGAACTCCAAAGTTAAGTGAGTTGAGGCTGGTGCAATCCCATGGTGGGTGACCTACTGGGAAGTTGCATGTGAGCTCCCGAAAAGAAAACCGTGAGGGTTGGGCCCAAAGCGGACCATATTGTGTTAGATGGGCCAGGTCGTAGCAAAATTGTATCAGAGCCGGACCCCGACCGGAAGTGTGACAGCGAGGACGCTCGACCCCAAAAGGGGTGGATTGTAAGACTCGGTCTTGGAAGCAAGAATGGTGAGTAAGACCTGTAAGCTTGAGAAGTAAGAACGATGCGCAAGACCAATGAGCTTGGAAAGGCAAGATCGGTTAACAATCCCACATCGCTCGGGGAGGGAAATGTGAAGTACCTTATATGTGTGGGCACATATCTATCTAACACAAGGCCTTTTGGGATCTCACTAGCTTTGGACTCCTTGGGAACCCCAAAGTTAAGCGAGTTGAGGTTGGTGCAACCCCATGATGGGTGACCTACTGGAAAGTTGTACGTGAGCTCCCGAAAACAAAACCGTGAGGGCTGGCCCCAAAGCAGACAATATTGTGTTAGATAGGTCGGGTCGTGGCATTGAATTTTTTTCATTCTTTTGCGTGTGGAGGTCATTTCGGGGCCAGGAAAACATCGTTTAAAGTCCTTCAAAGTGGATTCTTTTGGCCTACACTCTTCAAGGATGCTTATGAATTTGTGCTCACATGTGATAGATGCCAAAGGCAAGGTAACATATGTCCTAGGAATCAAATGCCTTTGAACCCGATTTTAGTAGTTGAGATCTTTGACATTTGGGGTATTGATTTCATGGGACCTTTCCCTAATTCTTTTGGTAATGTTTCCATATTGCTTGTTGTGAATTATGTATCTAAATGGATTGAGGCACTTGCAACTAAAACTAATGATGCTAAAGTTGTTGTGAATTTCATTCAAACCCATATTCTAGCTAGGTTTAGTGCACCAAGGGCTATCATAAGCGATGGAGGCTCCCACTTTTGCAACCGTTCTTTTGAGGCTTTGATGAAGAAGTATGGGCTAAATCACAGAATAGCCACCCCCTATCACCCTCAAACAAGTGGGCAAGCCGAAGTATACAATAGAGAGATCAAAGCGAAACTTGAGAAGACGGTTCATCCTAACCGCAAAGATTGGTCCATGAGATTAAATAATGCACTTTGGGCTTATAGGACGGCTTACAAGACACCCCTAGGTATGTACCCTTTTCGATTAGTCTTTGGTAAAGGATGTCATTTGCCTGTAGAGCTTGAGCACAAGGCGTTTTGGGTGGTTAAGCGCATGAACATGAACTTAGACGCTGTTGGAATTCACTAGAAGTTGCAACTAAATGAGCTTGATGAACTCCACAATGAGGCCTATGAGAGTGCTCGAATTTATAAGGAGAAAATCAAGGCTTATCACGACAAGAACATTCAAAAGAAGGTCCTTCAAGTTGGCCAACAAGTCCTGCTCTTCAAATCAAGGCTCAAGTTGTTTTGGGTAAGTTATGTTATCGTTGGTCTGGTCCATTCATTATCACTAACGTTTTCCCTCATGGTGCAATTGAGATTCAACATCCAGTTAAGAAAGAACCATTCAAGGTGAATGTCCATCGACTCAAGCCCTACTATGGGAAGTCTCTCATACCCCTTGAGGTACCCGTGGCTCACTTGCAGGCCCATACATAAGATGTTGTCTTCGTCTCGCCTAGACATTAAATCAAGTGCTCCTAGGAGGCAACCTAGCCCTGGTTTGTTCCCTTTTCTTTGTAGATGTTTTTCACTTGTTTACCACCCTTACTCTAATGTCTTTTGTGCTTGCAACATTGAGGACAATGTCTCATTTATGTTTGGGGTATGGACCTTAAAAACTGCATGTTTTGGGGTACACAAACCAGTTTTTTGTTTGTTTTTGCTTGCTGTTTTTCAGTTTCTGTTTTGATTTCTTTGTTCTTTTTATTGTGTGATGCTAGTTTTTATGATTAAACAATTTAATATGAATGTATAAAACATGAGAATTGCTTGTTTTGACTAAGAATCATTGTCATGGCCATTGAACTCACACTTGCACTTCACGATACCATAATCAGGTGATTAAGCAACCAAAGCAAGTGGATTTGAGCATGCTTATAAAATTAGTGGAGACTTCCATTGTGAGATATTTGAACTTAATTGCCTTTCTTTTTGAGTGATCTACATGTTTCTACTCTTAAACACTCATCACTTTGTTCTTAATTGCATGATCTCATTCTAATTGCATTGATGTTTAAAGAACCATATCTAGTGGATGCTCCTGATTTGATGTGTAATTGTTTATGAGATATGATATAGGCTATGTGTGTTTTAGCTCCTAAAGGCCCTTCTTTTCCCCATCCAAATTGTATGTTCCCTAAGCCCATTTGAAGCCAAACACTTAGCCGTTTTGTTCTTCACCTACAATATGACCTAACCAAGTTTTAAGCCCGTTATAATGGCCATACCCTATAATCTAAGCTTGTGTCAAGATTGCATCAAATGAGATTCATGGTGAGGAGGAAATATGTTGATGTTTTGTGCTACTTATACCATGTGATTGAAGTATGCTTGAATGGAAAAGATCATTCGTTTATTTGAAGAATGAGAAAGTTATTGCATGATATTGGCTCAGCTCATAAAATAAAATAAATTGTATCAAGTTCATTAGTGAAAAGAAAAAAAAAGAAGAAAAAAGAAGGAAAAAAAACAAGAAATTGCGATTAGAAATTGGAAAAAAAAAACTAAATGGAAGCTAAGAACTTTGAGTTGAGTCAAGTGAACCAAGTACCTCAACTAGAGCAATGTAGTGAGCTTAAGCACGGTTTCATCATCTAGTACTCAAGGTCCGAGTCATGACTTCTCAAGCCTTGATGCGGCTTAGGTTCTTTGAATTCCAACCTTCCTTTCTAAACCTGAGAACTTAGCCCCATTACAATCCTTGAATGAAGACCTGTTAATCTTGTGAATGGTTATGCAATGGATTAAGGAACACATCTCTGTTCTTAAATTTCAACTCCTTCTTGAGATCATTACTTACATATAAAGTGTTTTTCTTCATTGAAATTCATACGTAATTAACTTGATTGTCTTTACGTATACTCACATACGCTTGTGGAGTGAATGCCTTAGGATTCGTGTGTTCATTGAGTGATGCCTAGTGAGGATTAGAGTCGAGGCAAAATCTTTCTAGGGTGTTTAGATGACGTTTTTTTTTAGTTTGATCATTTGAGATATTAGTGTAAACACTTGACACATTGAGTTCACGGTTATGTCATGTTCTTGGTTCTTGTGAGTTTTTTTTTCTATTCTTGATTCTTATTAACTTGTTGATGTATGATTTCTAGCATTCTTTGTGTTAAGGAAAACATTTATGGGTATCGTGCTACTATAACCCTTAGGAGACAAAACTCCTCCTACTAGGTGAACCTAGAGGCTTAAATGCTTATCTTAACTAGATCGAGTCTTTTGTTTTATGTTTTGCTAAGGGACTAGCAAAAGATAGGTTTGGGGGTATTTGATAAGTCATGAATTAATCATTGTTTTAATGTTATTCATTATCCCTTTTACTTATCTTTTGATTACAATGGTTCAAACAATAGGACAAAATGATCTCTTTTGTGAAGTTTGTGCAGATTGTTTAGTTGAGGTTTAAATCATGTTTTGCAATAAAAGGTGATCTTTCCAAGGATAATTCTTCAAGAACTCGTCAAGGACTCACAAAGGGCTACATCATCTCTCATTCACACGGCCTAGATCCACCAAGATCTCCCAAAATGCGGCCAAGACATCAAATGTCCCAAAAATGTGATTAAACGAAGTTATAGGGATTACTTGTGCATCAAGTAATCTTTTGAAGAATTTTCCTTCCCTTTTCAATGAGGAATGACGTGGATTGACTTGGATAAGAAGACTTAAAAGATGTCCTAATCAGATCTGAACTCAAAGATACAAGAAACAAGGAAAATGAAGCTTCTTGGAAGCTAAGCAACCATAAATCACAGCTAGGGTTAAAGAAAAACCCTAGCCGCAATTTTTATTCCCTTTCCTTCATTTTAGGACTTGTGATCTGATTTGGAAGATAATTAAATGAATTCCTAGTCAAAGTTGAAGTTAAGAAATGGAAAGAAAGAAGGAAGAAGTCCTTATCCAAGAAGGATCCAAGATTTGCGACTAGGATGTTTTTCACGACTATCTTGGTTTTCCTCCTTAGTTTAGGCCTTTGTTTTCCCTTTGTTTTAGGGAGAAACTAGGGCAGGTGTTAGGGGATATAAATAGTTAATTTCTATCATTTTTGGTCGTTCAATTTACATGCTAAGGTCCCAAAACTTTGTCGAAATTTCTACTTAAAGTTTAAAAACAAGTTAGCCGGATTTTCTGTTTTGTTCAAGCTTTGGATTAAATTCTTGCTTCTTGATTGTGACATGAAGCTTGGGAGAAGAAGTGTTTGTGCCACTTCTCTCACGCCTCATCTCTCTTAGTATTTTTGTTTCTCAATCCCTAATCTCTTTAACTTTTTATGCATTCAATTATGTTGTTTGTTAACTTAGATATGAGTGAGAAGCTTCCTTTAGGATTAGGACTATTTGAAGCCCTAGCCATGTTAGTTCTTATTTAGATTTCTGGTTCTTGATTATGATTGTTATGCATGACTGGATTTGTTGGATTACTATGCTTCATGAACTCAATTTACTCTCATAAGCTTGATCACCTTGTATGTGTATAATTGTAGATGTAATTGCTTGACGGACCGTAATATCATCTTGCAATTTATAGCATCATGTTTAAAGGGTGGACTCTTATTCGTAATCTAAACTAATGACATTCTAGGATTGTACATCACTTTCTAGCATTAGTGTAGTGTCATCAAATCTTCTTTGTGTTTAATGTAATATCACGCACCATCGATAATAGACGTTTTAAGGGCGGGACATCATGCTTAAAACATGAAATCTAAGATAAGATAATTGGTGTGGGGTGAGTCTTAGCCGGACCCCTACACATGCACTTAGTTCAAAAACATGCATAGTAATTTAATCGAGTAAATCTAAGGAGAACTATAATTGGTAAAGGTGGATAACTAGCCCTAATTTGTCTTAATCATTCAATCAACTTTCAATCTTGTTTTCATCCTTTTACTTTGTGTTTATGCATTTATAATTCGTGCTCATCATCACTTAAACTCCCCCTAGTCGTTTCCTTACTTCATAACTAAGTTATCTCATTCTAAACTAAGTGTATTATTGAACAAGTCCTCAAGGGATCGACCTTTGCAAACATACTATACTCGTCATATGATTTTGTGCACTTGCAAAGTATTACATTAGCAGTTGGCATTCACAATGACACGATCCATCCCAATCCCCCCGGAATTAATATGGGATGTGCCATGCTCCCGTCTGACACCCCGTGTCAGACCATGGATACACCAAAACCTTCTCGGGCAACCATAGTATGCCAGAATCTGTGGAGGCATGTGATTTCTCGGTCTCTGCGACAACACGCATCTGTAATCAACATCAAGGCTATTAAAACAGGAAAAGCTGTGAGTGGACAAAAATAAATAGTTTAAACAAAAATATTTCAAGAAAAGACATTTTTACCCTTCACTAAAAATCATGCATGCATAGAAGACCAGTTATAATAACCTTTTTCCTTTAAAATCAAATCATAAGGCTTTCAAAGCCGTAACCAGTGAAACATGCTTCTCAAACCAAACCAATGAAAAACATTTCACAATCGAATCATTTCCACCGTAAGGTCTCAGCCCAAAACCAAACCCGTAAAACAATATACCAATCCTTCGCGTCCCTGATGCCTAATCAAACACCTATCACGGTTCTAAGGCTATGCGTGCCACTCAGGGGTCTCAAGTCTGAGTAATCCCCTGGGTCCAATAGTGTTCGACGGTACCATAATCGTATGCCTTCCCGGATTACTTCCCGGGGTATGACATCCCAGATGTCTAATCAATAGCAATCTTGATCCTGAGCCTCTTTACGTGAGCCTCTAAACTGTCTCTCTGTAGGGCGGTCCCTCTTAGGCAATGCGTCGTAACCACTCTAGTGTCCCTGATGACTAGAGGAGACAATCCACTTAAGGATGGTATAAAAATGTAACCAAAGCCAGTGGAAACCATTGTAAAACCACTAATACCGCAAATCCAGTTTAACTCATTTCAATAGGGTCTCAGCCCGAGGTATAACTTTACAAATCGTTCCCACACAACATCCATAGGGACTCAGCCTAAAATCATACCTCAATAGGGTATCAAACCCGGAACCTCGTTCCATAAACCATAACTGGGACTCATGCTCGGTACTACAAACCAACTGGGCCCCAGGCCCGATACTTTAAACCAACTAGGTCTCCGGCCCGATATTTCATAAATCAATGGGGCCTCAAGCCTGGGATAACATATTTCCAAAACCGAAATCATTTCATTTAAAACCATATTTGACTCCATAACTAGTCAATATCATAACCGGACGAGTCTCAACCCCAATATCATAAAGTGACACATAAAATCCACATGATAAAAAATGTACGATCTCCAAGTATTTCAACTAAAATCATTGAATAAAGTATTTAAACAGTTATGCATGCATTTCTTTATAAACCAAAAGTCCACTAACAAAACGTCCTTACTACGCGCCTGCAAACTGCTTCGTAAGCCACTCTAGGCTATACTGAACTCTCCGAGTCATCTCGACCTGTCCAAAACACGTTCAAGGTCACTACCAACCTAGACAAGTCCTAAGGAAAAACACCCAAAATTCCTGGAAAAGTCAACGTGTCCCAAACACGCACCCCTAGGCTAAAAACCTCAATTTGACTTATCAAACAATCTCCGATAGACTTGAAACCACAACCATTGGATTCAGATCGTCGAAACCTTTTGAATGGGACCGATCTCACCTCAAAATTCGTGCCCACCATTGGATTCAAAGGTCAAAGTCAACGCTGGTAAAAGTCAAAAGCCAACAGTCAATAGTCAACTTGGCTGGTCAACGGGTCAACTCGGTCAAGGCTCGCCGGAGAATAAGACTGGCGCCGTCGTGCGCCGCCATCTCCGATGGCCAAAAAACACCATTTTTGCCCCAAATTTTCAAACCTTGATAACTCACTCATTTCTCAACCAAATTCAATGTTCTACCTATGTAAATTCATCTACTCAACCCAAGGAATCTAAATTGGAACCTAGAAATTGATTAAAGTGCCTAGTTTGAAAGTTATGGCCTCCCAAAGTTTCGGCCAAACTTCTGATTGTCATTTCGGCCACCTCCGACGTCCAACTCCATCCAAAATTGCACCTACAAGCTCGTAGGAGTTCAAGGAACATCATCCTAAGCTTAGAATTGATCAACACCATCAAAATCAAAAACCCAAAATTCAAACACACAGTTTTTACCTTCGTTTCTGCCATTCCAACCACCACTCACGGCGGTTCCACCGTCCAAGCTATCCCCTCATCCTCTCTCTCACCCTCACGGTCTCACAATGGATGATGGAGTGATGAAGATGATGGTTGGGGGTTGGGGTTGGGCACGGGTTTGAGAAGAAATGAAGAAAAATTGAAGATGAATGATGAATGATGGTGATGATACATGAATAAATAAAATGGACCATAGGGTGGGTGACAAGTGTCACTTATCCTATGGTCCATAATCAAATATTTGGGTCCCACTAAAAACAAACCTTTTCGAAAATTGAACAATCTGTGAATAGTTCTCGATTCTTTTCGTGAACCATAACTTTCCCGTACGACTTCTGATTTCGACGTGCCGCGCGTCTACGAACTTGTATCAACTCGATCTATGTAACGATTCTAGATCCTCGTGCATTTGACCTCTCGGGTTAAAAGTCAATATTTTTCCCAATCCAAGGGCAAAACTATCATTTTGCACCAACCGTCCGTAAATTCCTCGACTAATCCCTGATCAGCCCCGATTATCCTCAATTAGTCCTTAATTAATCTCGTAACCTCGGGACGAGTCGTTACAATCTTCCATACTTAAAGAATTTCATTCTCGAAATTCAAACTAACTCAAATCTATAGCCAAACGATGGAAATCCAATCCTGCTCCAACTCGGGGTACTCTCGTGTAAACGTACACGTCCGACAACTAACCACAGTACTCGTATGTACTCAACGTCACCCGACGTTAACCACAATCCAACGGTCAATGCTGAAACTCAACTCAGTCCTCTATGACTGTATCCAACAAACATGTGACCAACCATCACCAGAAGCTTCCAAAGCTTTACCACTTAACTCTCAGAAACCAAGTCTCGATTTCAAAATCTCTAGAATCCCCACGTCAAGTCGTAAGTTTCTAACCTCAAACTTCAAATCTCGATTCCCAAGTCTCGGGAATCCAAATATCGGCTCTGACATTCGTCCAACTCACCTGTCACCTCCATAGATTCACTCAACATCCAAGCTGACACCTTTTAATTTTCAGCCTGACTACCCTTCTCAGTCGACCACCCAGGCTGACAACCTGCTCTCACTGAGAGATCTTAAATCTCAAGTCGCATGTCGCTACACTGTCTCCTAACCGTAGGTCACACTCGCGACACACTAACGTACTCAGCTGGTAACTCAGGGCTCCATTGTCACTGTTCGAGTTATCAACAAAAGCTCCGACTCACTCTAGAGTCCCACTAAGGTACCTCGTCTCACTCAGCGTCCAACGCTCTAATCCTGACTCAAGAACAGCCTCACTGTCACCTCACTCATCCTGTGGTTACACTAACCACCAACTTACCCAACCTGGGTGTATCTGAACCCCATCGAATACTTGCCCTAGCATGGATAATACAATTCCACTCTAGGGTTCCTCTAGCCAACCACGGCTCGGAGCTCCAAGCTCACGTAATCACTGAACTCTCACAAGATCCCACTACTCGCAAGCATAGTATCTGATGCCCAGTCCACGTTCTTAACGAACAAACCAACAGTATCAGAACCAATCTGAATGCCAACACGTCCTCCTCATACTCAACCTAGTGCTCCAGTGCACAACATGATCGTCAGGTTGCTTAATACTCTACAACCACTGCCCAACGTGCCCTACTCACAAGTGCACAACCACACAACCACTAAGGCACCACACTGTCTGCTCAAGAACTCCACTTACGCAACATACGTAGTACGTACCAACAACCGCGAATCGGTCCACTCACCATAACTACCTCGGATCTAGTATGTCCACCACATGGCTACTAAGCCAATCATGCTCTCAACTCAGCATCCTATCTAAGTTTCCTGGTCACCTGACCAATAACTGAGGTGTGTCCAAACCTACTCACGTCAACCAAGACGTACCAAACCAAACCTGAATGAATTCAAAGTCAATCATCCTGATTGGCCACCGCCAATCCCCAAACTATCTCTCGCTCCTCGGGACCACTCGACCTCTAACCACTCGACCAACAACTCGTCCACCACGCATTGATTACCTTGATGGCCACAACACCATCCAATCCACCTAGGATCCACACTAACTCTCTTGCCCAACCACTGATATTCCCTCAACATCAACACAGGTGACCCTAAACACCGTCTGCTCTTCATGTCATTCCAATTTGGCCCACAGCCTAGGTGTCAAGTCCTCCCACAATCCTGAAAATCAAGAGAAGTTGCAACCATGCTGTAAGCATACCTAGGAGTCCTTACCAAAGAAGCAGAAGATGAGAAGTCTCCTTCATCAAGCAATAATATAGTTAATAACTACTATCGTACCCTCTCGGCCTCCAAACTGTAACTCACTCGGACATCAATCCATGTGTCTTGAAACCAATCCAATTCTTATGGGATCAACTCCCACACCCGACACTCATGCACACTTACCAAGACAAGACAAAACACATGTCTCACAATCATTAGGGAACACGTCACCGAACCAGGTATCCCGAACCTCCAACACACCAACAACTCCAGTTCACTATGCCACCTGAGACCCTCTCTGTCCCGCTCAAAAACTATTGTACTTATCCAACTGCCACTCGGGTCACACTCCCAGAACCTGACATAAATCGACGAATCCTCATAGTCTACTCAACACCGAACATGAGCACTCCACAATTGAGTCACACCCTCTGCTCGTACTCAGCTAACAGCCAAACCTCTACTCATGTCGGAGGAACTCTGCCTCCCTCGTAACTCACCAACTCTGGAAAAAACTACGTAAGAAACGTTCCTCAAACATCACCCAACTCTCAACAGCCTCAACCACAACCACCCTCGATAGCAATGTTTGTCACAACCTCGTGCAAACTAACTCAAGGAAACACTCCGTTATCGAGACTCCGCACTCAGATGGGAAACTCACCGTTGGTACCAACTGCTCTATACTTCTTCCTGAATCCTGTTCTCAAATATGTACTCAACATCTGTAACGCCTTAAGCATTCGTACGCTTAGCTCAAAGTGTAGAAACCACTGATCGGTCCACCCAGGGATCCGATCCCCCAAGTGCCACTTTCTGGGTAACTTGTCCAACCAGTCTCAACTAGGGTCGCCCACGACCTCAATTGCCCTCTGCAGCAGCACCAACCGGACCATCCAAAGGTCTCGACTCTAAAGACTCACCACACCGGGGCCTAGTCCACCAATGAACTGTGATTCCCAACCGCTAGCACACAAGAAACTCTGTCCTACACGGGTCTACACAGTCCCATTCAGATCTAATACTGATGCCAAACGTAACCCAACTAGGGTTCGTTTCCACTAAGGTTCTCCTACTCTTACCCTAACTATCAGGTTGATGACGGGAAGGAAATAGCCCAGAGACATCACAGCCTGCACATGCATAAAACTCCAAGAACAGCCCAATGCTTTGATACCAAGCTGACACGACCCATCCCAATCCCCCCGGGATTAATGCGGGATGTGTCATCCTTCCGTCTGACACCCCATGCTAGACCAGGGATACACCAAAACCCTCTCGGGCAGCTAGGGCCAGGATCTGTGGACGCATGTGATGTCTTGGTCTTTTCGACAAGTCGCAGCCGCAATCAATCTAAAAGGTATTAAAACAGAAAAAGTTGTGAGCGGACGAAAATAAACAGTTTAAACAAAAATATTTCACGAAAAGATATTTATACCCTTCACTAAAAAGCATGCATGCCTAGAAGACCAGTTATAATAACCTTTTCCTTTAAAATCAAATCATAAGGCTTTCAAAGCCGTAACTAGTGAAAAATGCTTCTCAAACCAAACCAATGAAAAACATTTCACAATCGAATCATTTCCACCGTAGGGTCTCAGCCCAAAACCAAAGCCATAAAACAATATACCAATCGTTCGCATCCCTGATGCCTAACCGAACACCTGTCACGGTTCTAAGGCTACTCATGCCATTCAGGGGTCTTAAGTCCGAGTAATCCCCTGGGTCCACCAGTTTTCGGGTGGTACCATAATGGTATGCCTTCCCAGATTACTAACCCGGGGTATGACATCCCAGATGTCTAATCAATAGCAATCCTGATCCTGAGCCTCTCTACGTGAGCCTCTAAATGGTCTTTTCGTAGGGCGACCCCTCTCAGACAACGCATAGTGACCACTCCAGTGTCCCTGACAACTAGAGGAAACAATCCACTTAAGGATGGTATAATAACATAACCAAAACCACTGGAAACCATTGTAAAACCACTTATACCTCAAATCCAGTTTAACTCATTTCAATAGGGTCTCAGCCCAACGTACAACTTTACAAATCGTTCCCACAAAACATCCATAGGGACTCAGCCCAAAATGATTTCTCAATAGGTTATCAAACTCGAAACCTTGTTCCATAAACCATAACTGAGACTCATGCTCGGTACTACAAACCAAATGGGCTCCGGCCCGATACTTTAAACCAACTGGGCCTCCGGCCTGATATTTCATAAAACAACGGGGCTTCAAGCCCGGGATAACATATTTTCAAAATAAAAATCATTTCATTTAAAACCATATTTGACTCCACAACTAGTCAATATCATAACCAGACGGGTCTCAAGAACAACATCATAAAATGACACATAAAATCCACATGATCAACAATGTACGATATCTAAGTATTTCAACTCAAATAATTGCATAAAGTATTTAAAACAGTTATGCATGCATTTCTTTATAAACCAAAATTCCACTCACAAACCGTCCTTACTGTGCGTTTACAAGTTGCAACGTAAGCCACTCTAGGCTATACTGAACTCTTTGGGTCGTCCGAACTTGTCCAAAGCATGCACAAGGGTCACTACCAACCTAGACAAGTCCTAAACAAAAACCCCCAAAATTCCCAGAAAAGTCAACGTGCACCGGACACGCATCCCTAGGCTAAAAACCTCAATTTGACCTATCAAACGATCTCTGATCGACCTAAATTCACCATCATTGGATTCAGATCATCGAAACCTTTTGAATAGAAATGGTCTCACCTCGAAATTTGTGCCCACACATGGGTTAAAGGTCAAAGTCAATGCTAGTCAACGGTCAACAGTCAACTCAATCAATGGGTCAACTCGGTCGGTCAACGGGTCAACTCGGTTGGTCAACTGGGTCAAGGATTTCCGGAGAAGACAATTGGCGCTGCCGTGCACCGCTATCTCCAGCGGTCGAAAAACACCATTGTTCCCAATTTTCAAACCTTGATAACTCACTCATTTCTCAACCAAATTCAACGTTCTACCTATGTAAATTCATCTTCTAAACCCAAGGAATCTAAATCTGAACCCAGAAATTGAAGAAAGTACCTAGTTTGAAAGTTATGGCCTCCCAAAGTTTCGGCCAAACTTCTGATCGTCATTCCGGCCACCTCCGACGTCTAACTTTGTCCAATATTTCACCTACAAGCTCATAGGAGCTCAAGAAACATCATCCTAAGTTTAGAATCGATCAACACCATCAAAATCAAAAACCCAAAATTCAAACCCACAATTTTTACCTTTGTTTCCGTGATTTCGGCCACCCCCCACGGCGGTTCCACCGTCCAAGCTATCCCCTCAGCCTCTCTCTCTCTCACCCTCACGGTCTCACAATGGAAGATGGAGTGATGAAGATGATGGTTGGGGGTTGGGCACGGGTTTGAGAAGAAATAAAGAAGATGTGAAGATGAATGATGAATAATGGTGATGACGCATGAATAAATAAATTGGGTCATTGGGTGGGTGACAACTATCACTCATCCTATGGTCCAAAATCAGATATTTGGGTCCCACTAAAAAAAACCTTTTCGAAAACCGAACGATCCGTGAATAGTTCCTGATTCTGGTGGTTATGAGGGTGTTGATTGATCATTAACAGAGAATAGGTACTAGGTTTCAAGAAGTGGTGGAAGGGGTTGTGGTCTCACGGCTAGAGCAATATGATGAAGTGGTTCAACATGTGTGTGTTTGTATCTGATAGGACCAAATGTCCAACTAACACCAAAAAGTCGTGAGTTAGGGTTTGTGCCTTAATTTTGGGCCTAGATTACACTTAATGGCGTTAAGAAAGGCTTGGGGTTTGGAAGGTTTGAGTCTCCTAATCATAAGCCTCAACCTTGATTGAGGCCCTTGGTACACTACGGGCTTAAAAAAGCAACATGTTGGGCTTAGCTAACAAAGGGGATTGAGTCCAACCCAACACACCTTAGACTAAGTGTAGCCCAAATTGAGAACTCTTAGGGATAATTTGGTAAATTCAATATTTTTCGTTTCTAAATTTCGGTACGGTATGTATCAGTCTACCCCCTAGAGTAATTTTGTCACCAAAAGTTGGTCAACATCGGTCAAAGGTACAACTTTCAACAGTTATCCAAAAATCAACCACAACCAAAAGTTCAACTTCCTCAAAAAGTTCAATAGAAAGTACTCTGCCCAGGAGATTCGTTGGTTCTCTATGATCAAGTTACTGGTGTGTCCCCTAAGCTACAATAAGCAATTCAATAAGCGTTGCCCCTCAATGATACAAAAAATCAGATTCTTCTTGTATAATTTTCTGAATGTCCTATATGGGTCTCTCAGTCAACGACAAGTCCCTTCTAAAAGGATCTTCAACCCTCAAAAGTAGATTCTTCTTCACTCAAAAAAAAAACCACCACCACTCAATCCTTTTCGATCCGAGTATACTCCTTTGAAACGTCATGCCACCAAACCCAAAGATGGCGCTCAAATGTGATTTAGAAAGGCTGTGCTAAAGAATGATCCTGCAACAAAATAATCATCAAGCACAAATAGTGCTGCAACTGTAGGAAATTAAATTGAAAGAAAAAAAAAAAACAAACAGAAATTAATAAGAAGAAGAAAAAGCATCTTACAAAATTTAATTGGGTGTCTATATCTCTCAGTGTACAAATTAAATTTTTTCTTTGGGATCATCTTATATCAATTTCAAGCCCATCCTTATCATCAAGGTGCAAATTAACATGCATATATCACTCAATTTTGAAATAAGCACAAAACCCCACCCCAAAATGAAAGCTTCATAGGGCTTATAGCAGCCAAATATACGTCGAATCCTAACTCGGTCCTTGAAACTAAACTTCAATCCTCAACTGACCCCAGAATACATGAAAATGTGTAATTAATTTGTACAATCCCGATCTGAAAAAAAATCGTTCGGAAGCAAAATGCATGGCCCCTAAAACTAACTTCTTGGGGTCGACTGACTGACTGAGAGTTATTTAAGAGGTTTAGGGATAAATAATGAGAGTTGGAATATGGAGCTCGCGCCGCTGGGATGAACTAGTTTTGAAATCCATTTGCTCACGTGCACAAATTAACCTTCTTCCATGAAGAACTTTCATTCATTAAAGATGGATGATGACTTGACGTTTCAAACCTCAACCCTAGACGCAGCGAGTTTCATCGCCTTCATTCCTGTACATCCAAGGAGTCGGCTTAGATTGAGAAGGCTTGGGTGGTGGTGGATTTTTTTAAAAGATTTAGTTCTTATTTTTAATTTTTTTTATCCAAAATGTCCATCTTGCCCTTATATATGACATAAGTTAATTGAGTTAACAGAAAAAGACTAACTTGGAACGAACATGGGGTTTTATGAGGCATCTTGTCACAAAATCGAGTGTATATTGCATTTTGAGACAAAAGTAAGAATTCAAGGTGTATTTGAAGTAATAATAATAATAATAATAATTATTATTATTATTATTATTATCATCATCATCATTGTTGATGCACAAAATGTGCCAACTTAGGGAGTGAATGATGCTCTGACACGTGCCCTGTGTAAACCTAAAAAGGAAGGAAACTGGTCGGTCGGTCAGAGTATAAGCACCGGTGTGGTACTGGCACAAAGGTACTCCGACGCCCAAGTCAGTGGTCGGTCTAAGGTGTAGAGGGTTGTGGAAAGTATACTGTAAAAGTGGTAGTGAACAGTAAATTGCTTAGTTACCTTTGTACGACAAATGGACCCCATGTGTATGGGTGTGGTGAATATAATATTTGTATTTTCCCGATGTGGGACAAATGTCAATTCGCTGTGGGACTTACACGTGGAGGTGCCATCCAGACCCGACTAGGATTTGTTCGCGTGAGTGGGCCTGGATCCCTTGGGCTTGTGCTAGGCGGCAATACTGGGCTGACCGGTCGGTCTGGGCCGACTCACCGACCGACAGGGGCTGGGCCTCTAGAGTCGGCCAGTGACATGGTGTCAGAAGAGGGCTGGGCCTCTAGGTCGGTCTGGGCCGACATGCCGAGCCAGGCAGAGGGCTGGGCCTCCAATCCGAACTGGTACTGTTTTGGCAATGGGCTAGGCCTGTAGTCAGTATGGGCTTCAAGCTCGGTCTGGGCCGATATGGTATGAACAATCATCATCATCACCATCTTACCTTTTCAAGATTACTAGTCATCCGATTTTTTAATACAAATATATAATTTTGAAAGTATTATTTTAGTGGATACGGACAAAATAAAAGTACTTAGTCATATTAGTTTATTCGATGGCTAATTAATACGAGGGAAATTGAAAACAATACCACCTTACCGTAAAAATCAATCACATATATTCAACTACTGGGTAAATATTTACTGTTATTTATATTTTTTGCTCAACCTATTTATACCCTCCATGAACTAAATAGTAATCTCTCCCTTTTATTGATTTATACCCTCCATGAACTAAATAGTAATCTCTCCCTTTCCCATATCTTCTCTCTTTCCTCACTCTTTTCTTTTTTTTTCCAAAAAAAGAAGACATGTCACGGGGATGATGAATACTTGACAAAGATGAAGATCTGCATATGAAGATGATGGGGAGGTTGTGTCTTATTCTTCTTTGACTTCTTCTTCAACTTCTTCTACACCCTATTTATTCTCTTCTATCTTCATCAACATCATCATGTTTATGGGTTTCTAGGTTTCTAATTATGTAACTAAGTGGTCATTAACTAGTATGTAAGTGAGCACTAATCGTTAACTAACTGCGAAATCCAAAAACCCATATGAAGATGAAGATCTCCAGATGAAGAAGAAGATCACCGCATAAAGATAAAAAGAGAGGTTGCATCCTCTTCCTCTTCATACGCGTCCTTTTGTTTTTCTCTTCTCTCTTCATCTTCATGTCGATCTAGAAAATCCAGAAATAGTTACGTGAGTAAGTGGTTACCAACATGTATAAGTGAAAGCTAACTGGTAACTACATGTGAAACCAGAGAAACTCATAAACTCAAAAATAGTTAGGTAATTAAGTGGTTACTAATTGATATTGTAAGTGGAAACTAAAAAATAACTGGAAAACCATGGAATTCAGTTCCTCTTGAGTTTCCTTTATTCAATTCTACCCAATTTCTCCCTCCCTCTCCATCTCCTTCCATCTCCATCCTCTTCTTCCAAGTTCCTCGACCCAAACCCACCCATCATCATCATCCGGGAAAAAAAATATAGGAGAAGACGAAGAGGAAAATGACGAAGCCTCTCCCTTCATCTTCATCTAGGGATCTTTATCATCATTAAATTTTCATCATCTTTATCACATGCCTTCCTTCTTTGAGAAATAAAAGAGAAGAGAGAAGAAAGAGAAGGGATAGAAGAGAAGAGAGAGGAAGGGAAAAGAAATGAGGAAATTTCTATTTAGTCCTTAGAGGTATGTATAGATTGGAAAAAATTGTAAATAGCAATAAATATTTACTCAATGTAGACTATATAGGTGAAACAAATAGAATGATGGATTTTTTTTATTGATTTTTATGGCAAGGTGGTATTGCCAATTTCTCTTAATACGTCTAATTTTATACTATTATTGTGAAGGTTTTTAGGGAGAACGTGACTTTGAGAGAGAAGAAGTTGAGAGGCAAAGAAAATGAGAATGAATGTGTATTCTATATTAAGTAGTTTATAAGTAGTAATCAAATAATAAAAAATACATTCCCCATATAAATTAAGGAATTAACTAAATGTACAAAGACTAAATAACTCTTTTACCCTTTATATGTAATAGCCACTAAAACCCAATTTATTTACAACACTTTCCATTGGATATTTCATGTAATAGTGATGCTTAACTGCGTGCTTATATGTTGCCTCGTTAAAAACTTGTTAGGCGACAAAAACTTTGTGCGATAAAAATAATCATAGTAGAAGAAAAAAGAGTGCAATGTGCGTGGATAGTGATTATATTGAAATCTCTGGAGGTAGTTGAAGTCGTCTCTTCTGGAATATGGGTAGATAGTACGCCTTTGAGACATAATGCATTAGAGTTGCTACACCAAACCTTGCCGGTAAACCCAGTGGGAAAAACCCATGGTCGAAGGGAAAAGATGAGCAAATGCATGAGTCAAACCATTGGCATTTTCAGGATGCATTATTAATGGGGTGACCAAACTAAAAGTGTGACTTCTTAAAACTTAGTCAAGTGACAAAACCTAATGAGTGAAAATAACTCTAGTCGTAAGACAAAAGAGTACACGATGATTATGTGAGTATACTTCTGATGTTCTTGCTGCTATATGTTAAAGAAGAACTTCAGCACGATATGCTTGGTATTGTCTCCTTTAATGAAGATGGTCTTTATCTGCTCGATGCATGACAAGACCTGTTCCTAAAACACTTTGATAATCGCACCCAGTCCTACTTCTGTCTGAAAACAATCCCAAATTTTGAATCTGCCCTCAGTATTTTTCAAACAAGGGATACTCGTACTGCTTTCCCCGCTCATAGCTCCGCCTCTCGATCTACCTCTAATTCAATATAACGGCCTGGAGGGTCATTGAAAACATAAAAAGTGTGCATGGACAAAAATAAATATTTTAAAAATACATTTATCAAGAAAAACAACATTTTCCCTCTAGTTTATAAAACATGCATGTATAGAGTAAACCAAGAAATAAAATTTCAAATAAAGAAAAACCACAGACCGTGGAACCACAACAATCATAAAACACTATTAAACACTCGTGGCTCGTATTTCGGAAATCCACGTTCATTGAATCACAATAATTCAACCATTCCAATATCAATAAGTTAAACTGATTCCAATACAAATAACCAACTAATACCAAGTAACCAACTAATACCAAGTAACCAACCAATACCAAGTAACCAACCAATACCAGGTAATCAACCAATACTAGGTAACCAACTAATCCTTGATAATCAAACTGCATAGGCAACCTCGAGAACTGTACTAAGCACCATTCGAGTCATAATCAGGAACTCATCACAATAACCATAAACATGATCCATGGATTAAGTCACACAACTCTCATAACCTGGCATAATCAATCTTGAAATTTGAGTATCAATCACAATGAACAACAACACTATGCATAGGCTCACTCGGGAACTGCACGAAGCACCATACGAGTCAAGTCTAGGGACTACACGTAGCACCATCCAGATTGTAATAGTATCCCTGGGAACTGCATGTAGCACCATTTGAGCATTGTTCGGGAACTACACTTACGCACTATCCGAACTGTCTAAGAACTCACACATCCCAACCTCACAGCCTCAGGATCAACGGAGCCGAGCTCTAGATGTGTGAGCGTCGACCATATTCGAGGATGGTTAACCATGGGAAAAACAGTTCACATACCAAGAAAATTAACTTAGCATCATGCTTGACCCAAAACCAGGCCCAAAATATATCCAAACCTCGGGCCTAAGCCCCAAACACAATCTCTTCATAGTAAACACTAAACAAGTATCTAAAAATTAAACGATAAATTCATAAAATTTCCACATTTAGAAATCATATTCAAATCATTGCAACATAAATGACGTAATAAAACAATGTAAATATGCACGCATAATAATTTAAAGAAAGAAATTCCACTCACACAATTTCCACATAGCTAAATTTTGAGCCGTACACCTTCCCATAAAATCCGAGAATTTTACCACCCCAAAATCACAATCCAAGCCTCTAAAGTTTCGGCCAAAATCAAGCTTTCATGTTTTGATCTTCCCACGTCTAAAATGTCCACATTTTTGTCTTAATTCCATCCCATGAACTCAATTAAGAGTTTGGATAACGTGGTTACAAGCTTAGGAACATCGAACGGTTCATACCATCAAATTATGATTTTTCGTTTTTACAGTTTTTCGAGTTTTCCTCCTCCCTTCCTCCCGGTTTTTCTCTTTCTTTCCCTTTCTTCTTCTTCTTCTTTTTCTCTCTTCTTCCTTCCCTAGTTCCCACTTCCTATGTTTCTTTCCTTCTCTCCATTTTTCTTTCTCGGTCGCACACCACATACCCACACATGTAAAAATACACACATACATGCACACACTCACACACTAAAGGTGGTGCACACACAAATATGGGATAACGGGGACACTTGTCACCGTCCCATTTAATCCAAAAAATATCTCCTCATGTGAAATTATCAAATTACCCCCCAAATTCCAAATTACCAAATTGCCCCTAACCAATATAGGCACGTATCAAATTCACTCAATCTCCAATTCTGGCATACTACATGTCTACGAACTCAGGATTCCGAGGCCTACGTAACGTGACAGAACCCGTCCCAACTGGATCTTGATAACCGTGTCCAGTGTTGCTCCCGTCTGACAAGTCAACTGAAGTCCCGAAACAATCCTTCAGCACCTATCAGACAAGGGATTATCGCCGCTTATGCCTCCACCTCTCAGTTAGCCCCGAACGTCGTGTCACGACCTGGAGGGTCATCAAAAACAGAAAAGTGTGAGTGGACAAAAATATATTCGTTAAAATACGTTTGAAACAGACATCATTTATCCTCCAGTTTATCAAACCTGCATGCATAGAGAAAAACATATGAAACACAACCACCGGCTTTCCAGCCAAACCACATAACAAGTCAAATTCCTAGCTCTCAGACCAAACATACGAAAACATAATCACCTGGCCACACATACCAGAACTCGTACTCAATACCAGTACGTAATCACAATCAACATCAAACAATACTATGCACAAGTTCACAAGCAATTACTCAAGAAATCAATCAATCAGTCCGCACTATTCACAAGTGCACAAACAATCACATTGTCACATCTGCACTACGCGTAGGCCAACCTCAGGAACTGCACTCAGGCACCATCCGAGTCATATCCATCATGTCTGGGAACTGCACACGCATTCTCTAGACGTCTCATACCCGGGAACTGCACTCACGCAACATCCGAGTCACGTCTAGGCACTGCACTCGCATCATCCAGCATGATCCAGTATCCAGTAACCACAATCACAATCACAATCCATACCACAACACATATCAATCATATCCATGACCTCAAATCAAGTCATAAGCATCCCGACAGAGTTTCAGGCTTAAATATCAATTATACGTAAATCCGTGAAATCACAATGAAAATATTAAAATAATCCAGAAATCATCCTTGACTTATCAATTCATCAAAATATCCATTTTGAAACCATTTTGACTCCGGGCCTAGCCCAAAATACCATTTGCACATTTCCTCGAAAAACGTGCCCGAAAGACCGATTAAAATATTCATTAAATCACACATAAGCATGCCACATCATCAAGACATCATTGCAAGTCAAATCATGCAATCAATCATGTAAAACATTTAACTATGCATGCATCATAGTTTAGAAAACAAACGTTCACTCACACACCGTCCAACTCGCTCGCTTCCCGCGCTGCACGCGTTTCCGTAATTTTCGACACTTTCCAGGAATCTCGAAGCCTGTCCAAAATCATTATGTAGGGTTACTAACAAGTCAATTTACATCATATCAATTCCCCATAATTTTTCGGGATTTAAATCTTATTTTAAAATATAACATAAACTGTCGGACCCTCGAAATATTATCGAGACGGTGTCCGATCGACTCGAAACCAATTTTAAAATGTCCGTTACATTACATAGAGTAAAACACCTGTTGAAACCTTCCTCAGAAAACCCACCACGCGTGAGTTCACGCGTCGTGCTACAGTAACCTGCACAGTCGTCCCTGTCACTCGTTTACCGGGTAAACGGAGCCTACGACCCGCGATGCAACCCGTTTCAGTCTAAGCCAATTCGACCACAATTTCTCCAGTTCTTTCACTCAGTACCATCTATTGCATGTCTATAATCGATCTGTAACTTCAATTTCATAAATTAAACCCTAGAATCTCTCGACTCAAGATGAACACCCGACGGGTCTGAAATCGGGTCCTACTCCAATTCACGTTATATCATTAATTTGATCATACAGGAAGCCTTCTCTATTCATTATAAGCACGAAACTGAAATCAATTTCACGAATTATTACCTCTAAGAGATCGAACTCAAGCTCCACATTTCCAAAAGGTCGCAGTTTCAGTTCTTCATCAATTCACAATCAATTGACCACCCAATCGACCTGGTTCGAGTCGTTTAGCTCCCAAAAAGTTAAATGGCTAATCTATTTCACTCGAAACGGTTTAAAAACCCAAAATCGAATTTGTGTTCTTCAATGGTTTTTCGGGTTGTTTCAGTGAACTAGCAGTCGATTTGCTTTGGTTTTCACTCCGTTTTCCTCGTCTAATTCTCTCTGTTTTTCTCTCTGTCACAATTGTACTAGTTGGTTTTGGATCATGATCAATCAAACATGAAGGAGCTGTGTTCTCTGTTCTCTGTTTTTGGTTAAATACGAACAGTTCATATGTTCATTACCAATGCAACCGTTGTATTATTTAGTTAATTATACAAAAGTACCACTAAGTGATATTAACAAGTGACATATGTCACCCTCTAAACTATCTTAGGCTGAATCAGCCCATATAAATCATTTAATACCTTGCACCGTTTCATTACATAAAATTACCATTTTACCCCTACGTGGAAAAATTACCAAAATGCCCCTCATAGTTCGAGACCCATAACTTTCTTATTCGGACTCCGATTGACGCATGCTGCTTGTCTACGGATTCAGCGTCCCGAGACCTATCCAACGGCCTTCTCAGAAAGTCCAAACAATGTCCCGATTAAAAAGTCAACAAATGGCCCTTGTTGACCAATTTACCTAATTACCCTCAAACTTTCGCACGTCATAACTTTTTCCTCGAATGTCGGAATCGGGCGTGCCACCTGTCTATGAACTCGTGACGTCCCAAACTACGTCACAATCATCGGTCAAAGTCCATTTGACCGCTCGAATAAAAAGTCAACTGTTTGCCCAGTTCCAGGGGCAAAATCGTCCTTTTCCTTAAATTTTCAAATTTTCGCTTTTCAAATTTTCGGGCCGTTACATAACGGTTCTCACGAAAAGTCTAAAAAGTACCCAAGGTAAAAGGTCAACGTGTAGCCTTATAAGGGAAAAACCGCCAATTTCCTTTATAAATTTCCAAAATTACGTTTTTTTTTTTTTGGGCTGTTATAATGTAGGCATCATTATCATCATAGATAACTGTCGGTTCATTATTGGTGGAATGCAATTCACAAATACTTCGAATATACCCCGTAATGACTCTCAACTATATACATTCATGAGTTGCTTCATGAATAGCTAGAATCTCTACATGATTAAAAAACAAAGCTACAAAGATATGTTTCGTAGGCCTCAAAGATGTTGTTGTACTCCCAATAGTAAAGACATAACTAGATTGGGAACGCACCTTGTATAGGTGTGATAAGTAACCTATGTCTGCATACCCAACAAGGCATGCATCATTCCGAGGACCAAAGGGATTTGATTCATTTGTAACGGCCCGGGAATATGAGAATGGAAAAAATGACAATTTTGCCCTTATAAGGTCAAAAGTTGACTTATTGGCCTAGACCCTTTCTAGACTTTTCGTAAGGGTCATAACGAAGGTCCCGAACTCTTGAGTCCATAGATAGGTGGTATGTCGAAATCGGAGATTGAATAGGTTCAATATGGGTTAGAATGACCTAAGGACATTATGGTAATTTTGGAGATGGGGGTATTTTAGTAATTTTACAAGAAAAACCTAGTGTAGCGTAGAAAGTTCTTTAATTTCCATCCCAATTTCTTCAGCGACCTAGTGCTCTATATATATGTGGGGTGTGTGTGTATTAGGTGTTAGGTGGGTGGTGGCCAAAAAGGTGCAACCATGAGGGAAAACCACCAGTGAGAGAATGAGTCCTAGAGGAATAAGAGAAAGAGAAGAAGAGGAAATAAGGAAGGAAGAGAAGGAGAAGTGAAAGAGAAACTGATCAAGATCAATAAAGAAGGGGAAGAAAATAGTAAGAAAATCCAAGGAACCCTTGTGTTCCTAATCCGAGTTTTCTAGTTCTGGGATAAGAACTTGGAAACATGTATTATAATGTTTTCCTGAAGGTCCTACGGTCGTTTTGAGACAGGAAAACACGAGTTTGAACGTGAGGAAGTTATAGGGAGAGTCATAGAACCATTTCCAAAATTTGGTGAACTTGGACTGTGAGTTTAGGTAAGTTTTTCTTCCTTTCAAAATCATAGATCTTTTTCTGCTTCAAATAGGTGAATTTCAATGTTTGGAACATCAAAAATGGTGAATTTCAGTGTTTGGAACATCGAAAATGGTTAAGAGAGATCGGGGGTTGGGTGACCCAAAACCAGTACTCGCTAGGGGTTGAAGACAACCACTGCGCAGGTGCATGAGACCCACGACCATAGGCTGTCAATGGCGCGTGAGCGCGCATGGTGCATTTTCTGGGTTTTCAATCAACATGAAAAATGTTCTTC
Source organism: Prinsepia uniflora (assembly GCA_032719365.1). Taxonomy (NCBI): domain Eukaryota; kingdom Viridiplantae; phylum Streptophyta; class Magnoliopsida; order Rosales; family Rosaceae; genus Prinsepia; species Prinsepia uniflora. The sequence continues at coordinate 23,219,855 of CM064873.1, forward strand.
TCGACATTCTGAATCTAATGGTACATGGTTTGAATTATTTGGACACCATTTAGATATATTTTTGGATTTTTGATGTAACGTATTCATTTTTTAATTAGAGTTTAATATAAGTAAGGTTTGGGAATGAAACATAAGACTAATTGGGAAAAGAATTACCTTTAATGATATATTATGGTGAACATGAAGTTTTATAAGGATAGTGAGAAAAGGCATAATATTTAATGGCTTTTAAATTATTACGTAATTTTTTATGGCTTAATGATAAGGATAATAATGGCATAATGTTTATACTCTAAAATTGAATAAAATTCCGGAAAAGTTTAAGGACTTAAGCCTAAACTTTATATGGTTATTAATGGTCATTAAGGTAAATTATGATGAATCGTAAATTGTACAAAAGATAGGGAAAGGTGTATAATTAGTAGTTTGAGTTTATATACAAACTGTGAACAACTTTCCTTCACAAAGTTTCCCCTCCATAGGATTATTATTATGCATATGTATTCTTTTACTTACTTTATTATAATTTACATATAACACTCAATGATTATTTAATGAAATAAGGCGAAAGGAAACTAACGGATGAGTTTCATGACTCGACGGGGCTAGTGGGTTGGATATGGGCGATAACCCTATAGGAATGGACTCTATTTTGTTAATTTAATTTGAGGTAAATACAATTAAAATTGAGTAATATTCCTTGTCTGACGAGAGGTGAAGATAAAATCAGTGTTTTGGGTTGCTCTTCATATGGGAGAAGGATCGAGTATGGTTTTGAATGTAATTTTAGGAACGGTTCCTCTCAACTTGGATTCATTCCCCAATGCATATGGATAGAATAAGCTTATATCCATTGTACCTCTAAGATATCGGAAAATCTCTTTTATTCCATTCCAATGGCGGTGTGTTGGCGCAGAGCTAAACCTAACTAGCAAGTTCACAGCGAATGAAATGTCTGATCTAGTACATTGAGTAAAGTACAATAATGTGCCTAATGCACTTAGATATGACACTTTTGGTGTCAATATCTCTTCGTTATCATCTGCATGATGAAATGATCCTTCTTAGAATCTAAACTACGGACGATCATGGGCGTGCTTGAAGGTTTCACTTTATCCTTATTAAAGCGTCTCCACATCTTCTAAATGTAATTTGATTGATGGACTAAAATCCCATTTGCATGGTTCTTGAGCTATAGGCTGAAATAGAAGTGTGTTCTCCTAAGATCCTTCATTTCAAATTCTAACTTCATGTGCTTAGCAGTTTCTTTGATCTTTTAAGGAGTACCAATCAGATTCATGTCATCGACATAAACTACTACTATAGCGAACCTAGAATTATTTTTATAAATATGTATGAGCATAATTCATTATTCACATATCCTATTATGATCAAATACTCACTTAGATGGTTGTACCACATCCGTTCGTATTGTTTCAATCTGTAAAGTGAATGCCTCAAACGAATAGTGAGTGTGTTTTGTAGTCTGTAACTATTTACATCAGGTATCTTAAGTCCTTCAGAAACTTTCATATGTAACTCCATATCTAGATCCCCATAAAGATAAGCAGTAACCACATTCATGTGTTGAATACTTAGTTTTTCAGAAACCACCAAATTGATAAGGCAACAAAACGTTATGACGTTCATTACGGGAGAATATGTCTCCTTGTAATCAATCCCATAGCGTTGAGAAAAGCTTTGTGCCACTAGACGAGTTTTGTATCACACAATCTCATTTATCTCATTACGCTTACTTACAAATACCCATTTAAATCCTACAGGTTTAACATGAGGAGGTGTTGGAATTACAGGTCTAAACACCTTCCTTTTTTTTCAAGGATTCTAATTCGACCTGGATTGCTTTATTCCATTTTAGCCAGTCTTTTCTATGTTGGCATTCATCAACGGAGTGAGGTTCGATATCATCACTAGTTATTATTTCGGTAGTTACAACGAATAAAAATATATTATCGATGATAATATCAATCTGATTTGATATCTCACTTAAACATGCATAATTTATCGAGATCTCTATATTCTCGGGAATGGGTTCAGACATTGAAGCGTCCCCCAACGTCATGTCTTATAGGACAGACCCATAATTTGGAATTATCTCATGAGATGAATCAATCGATATTAAGTTATCAAAAGGATTCGATTATGCCAAATTTATCCTTTTATGGGGATAATAATCTTTTGAACCTATTGGTTTACCTCGCTTCTGGGTAAGGATATATAACTGGTTAACCGCCATGGCCATACCTCTTCTGTTTAGGGTGACTCGTCCATCTGGGACGACGAGTCTTATAGGGACGTCTACCCTTGTTGGCACGTTTGCACCAAGTATATGTGATCTCGTCACTTTAGCTAGATAAGAGAAAGCGTCTGGCATACTGTTAGCTACACTATATAGATCTAGAATTCTCTATACTTCGTTCTCACTTTGTACAGTTCAGAGATCAATATGAGACATATTAGGGATATTCCATGTCAATTCACGTCGTTTTTCTTGAACACTGACATTCTTATCTCCTTAGAACGGCAGGAAGACTGTCTCATCGAAGTGATTATCCATAAATCTTGCAAGAAAAGAGATCGCCTCTTAAGGGGTCTAAATAGCATATAATGAAGGGGGATTCATAACCGACATATATACCCTTCTTGCGTTCAGGTCCCATTTTTGTACATTGTGACGGTGCAATTGGCATGTAAACTGCACACCCGAAAACACATAAGTGTAAAACATCAGGTTCTTACCTAGTCACCAGATGTAATGTAGAATAGAGTTGGGTGGTAATGGGCCTCAACCAGACCAACATTTCCGCATGCAAAATTGCATAGCCCCACGTAGAAATTTGGAGTTTTGTACGCATAACCAAGGTTGTACGATCATTTGCAATCGTTTAATGATGCTTCTGCGAGACCATTCTGGGTGTGAACGTGTGTAACTGGATGTTCAACATCAATCCCAAGGGACATGCAATAATCATCGACTAATTTTGATGTAAGTTTGCTGGCATTATCAAGTCTTATGGGCTCTATAGGATAATATGGGTGATGAGCCCTCAATTTAATGATTTGGGCGAGGAGTTTAACAAACACATCATTGTGTGTGGACAATAGTGCCACATGTGAACACCTTGTTGATGCATCAACCAAAACCATGAAATATTCTCTGATAAAAAAACCATGAAATATTTAAATGGTCTGCATGGTGGATGGATAGGTCCACAAATATCCCCTTATTTTGTACAAGAAGATGGGTGGATTCTTTACTTGTATTTGCATGTGATGATATAGTATTCAATTTTCCCATTGAGCAAGCTTGTCATGGTGTTTCACTAAACATAATGTTCTTATTAGTGAGGGGATGCTCATGTGATGTATTGAGGATACAGTGCATTATACCTTGACCTAGGTGTCCTAATCTGTAATGACCCGGAAATTCGAAAAAGGAAATTTTGGAAAATTTGAAGGAAATGACAATTCTGCCCCTGAAATTGGGCGAACGGTTGACTTTTGGTTCGAACGGTCAAACGGACTTTGACCGATGACTGTGACGTAGTTCAGGACATCACAAGTTCATAGATAAGTGGCACGTCCGATTCCAACATTCGAGGAGAAAGTTATGATGTTTGGAAGTTTAAGGGTAATTTGGTAAATTGGTTAAAAAGGGGCCATTTGTTGACTTTTTGATCGGGACCATGTTTGTACTTTCTGTAAGTACCGTTGGGTAGGTCTCGAGATGCTGAATCCGTAGACAGGCGACATGCGTCAATCGGAGTTCGGATGTAAAAGTTACGAACCTCGGAATGCTAAGGGCATTTTGGTAATTAGCCATGAAAGGGCATTTTGGTCAATTGTGTTTTAAGGGGGAAAATTTGTCCTTTAGCTAATGTGATGAATTAGCAAATTGAGTGACTCACGCCGTTCTTTAAATGACACTTATCACTATGCAGGTAACAATTAGTGGCCTGATGTGCTGTTGATATTTGGATATAATTAGCCTGTTTGAATTATCACCCGTGTGTATCCTTCAAACCAAAAACAGAGACTTCCATATGTCCATACAAAGGGATGAAAAGAGGGGAGGAAAAACTGAAAACCATGGAACCCGAAAACCAAACCTTTCTCACCTTTCGATTTCGGGTTTTTCAAGTTATATGCTATTTGATCAAATTGACCTTGGATTAAGGTTATTGGGCTCAAGGCGAGTCGAATCCGATTAAGAACTAAGGCAATTGGTGTCGTTTTGGTCGAGAATAGACGGCATGGGGTTTGGAACATTCGAAGATAGAGTTGTGGAATTGGAGGAGTTGAAAAATGAAATTGGACCTGGAAGTGTGTTTCTATGGATCCTACGAAGCTTCTGACTAAATCAATTTGAAGAAATCGATGGAAATTGAAAGGGTCAGAGGTTGAACTTTCTATGAAAAAACTCGAGGTTTGATCGAATGGATTGAGGAATTGAATCGGGTCATTGCGCGGGTTGCATGACCCGTTAATCAGATAACCGGGTCGAGAAGATGAACAGTACCCGGTTACTGTAGCAGGCGCATGGACTCACGCACAGCCGCTTGTGGCGGTGCGTGGGGGCGCGTGAGCGAGAATCCTGAGGAATGGTGACTTCCGAAAATTACGGAAAAACGTGCAACTCGGAAAGCGAGCGATATGGACGGTGTGTGAGTGGACTTTTGTTTTCTACCCAGAATGCATGCATATATGTTTTAAATGCTTTATTATATGATTTGAAATGCTTTGGCATGATTGATATTTCGATGTGATGATTTCCAGATTTTGGGAATATTATACTATTTTATATGACTTTGGGCACGATTTTCGAGAACACTGTGAAATTGTTGTTTTGGGCGAAGACCCGGGATTTAAGATTGATTTTGACTCGGATTATAAGTCGGGAAACTGATTTTATGAAATTGTAATGTTTTTGGATATACTTTGTGGATTTATGTGAAAGTGGCAACTGAGGTTGCGATTGCACGGATTTGCGTGAAAATGATATTTTGGGCTTGAGACCCAATTGGATAGTGATTTTGACTCGGATTTGGAGTCACATGTGAATACGATTAAATTGATGATTTTGATTTATAAAGTGAATTCTGGACATTATTTTTATGATGGATTTGTGGAACTTGCTTTGTGAAAACTATGTTTCGGACAGAGGCCCTGTTGAAACGTTTTTGACTTGATTGAGATTTGAATGGTTTTAAAATGAGATTACTGGATTTGGTGACTGCTCCACATATACCATCCTCTGTGATTTGATGGTCTCCTCCAAACGTCGTAGATCCTGGAGTAGTCACGATCCACTGCCTAGAGATGAGTAGCTCCGAGAGAGGCTCAATCTCAGGAGTGTGAGATTATGATGATATCCTCCAGACGTCGTAGATTCTGGAGATGATATCACCCCAGAAGTCGTAGATCCTGGGGAGGTACTCGGACGTGAGACACCCAAGTTTGCACGCGTTTCATTGATATCGTGACGGGTTACTTGGATATTGAGATTGGATATTGAGGATTGGTGGTGTTATGATTTATTGATATTTGTGTCCAGATACTTTTTATCGTGCACTGATTTGATGAACGTGAGTTTTATGGACCATGGGAAAACATGTTTTGAATTTATCGGTCCACTGTTCATACTTGATTTATTTAACACTATGACTCATGTTTTATGATATGCATGCATGTTTGTGAAACTGGAGGGTAAGAATGTATTTTGATAAATGTATTTCTAAAACTTTGTTTTGTCCACTCACACATTTTCTGTTTTATTGACCCTCCAGGTCGTGGCTCGATGATCGATGTTATTCGAGAGGTGGGGGCATGAGTGGGCACAGGTGCGGTTATCCCTTGTTTGGCAAGTGCTAAGGGTAATTTCGAAACTTCAGTTGACTTGTTAGACGGGAGCAGGACCGGGCACGGTTATCTATGTCCTTCGGGCACGGGTCCTGTCATAATCGGTCGTACCATAATAAGTAGTTGCTTGTGTTTGGTAGTTTTTAGCTAGCCATGTGATTTGCCTCCTTTTTTCTAATAGTGGTCATGTAAGACCACTCGAGAGACATTTCAATTTCTCCAATATACGATTCTAGCCATATAGATTGGAGGTTATGCAAGCATACTATACATTTTTTTTGTAGTTTCGACGTGATAACCATTAGTTCGAGTATCCTTAAAACTCAACAACGTTCTTCTAGAACATGGAGAGTACAAGGCTTCATTAATAGTAAATACAGTACCATTGAACAATATAAATTAGGCTCTACTAGAGCCTTTAACCAAAGTGGATTGGTTCGATATAGTTGTCACAAAAGTGCGGTTAGGTATTAAATTTGTTAAAAATATTTTGTCTCGGAGGATAGTGTACGTGGTAACATTGTCGGCTAGATAGCAAACTTCCCCACTTTACATGCCTAACCATAAATTTAACTAAAACAATTAAATTTCGCATTTATGATAATAAATTAATGTGATAAAATGAATAATATTTGAGAAAATAAACAAAGAAAATTCAAAGTAAACATAAATCACTAAACATGATCTAAAATTAAAAAACATATCCATAAAAAAAAACGAGCGCCGATCATTTCCATGTTTTTCGAGGTCTTAATCTTCGGTATGTCTAGCAGTAATCTGGAAATCAGTAATGTCAAGGGTGGTATCGGGGGGAACTCGTTTTTCATCAAAGTTGGTATCTCGAGTTCCGCGTCCGGCATGATACACTTGAACAACTTGAGCTGATGTACTACAAGTGCGAGACCAGTGATCCCACCCTCCACATTTATAGCATAGGTTTTGTTGGTTCTGATTCTAGTGGCAATGGGCCAGACCAGGGTTATTTTATTTTGAGTTTTTGGGGCTGAAGGAACGCGGTTCCCACCACGATTACCTCGTCCATGTGCCTTATGGTTACCTTGATCTCAGTCATATGTGTGTCCATCATGTCTAGGGTGGTTACATCTTGCGGCTTTACCATGACCCCGATTTCTCTACTTGCGATTTGAATCGTGATGGGCAACAACATTTTCTTTAGGCAAAGGTGTTGCTCTAGTACCAACATATCGGGATTGATCATTCTTCATCAATAGACTGTTGTTCTTTTCATCAAGTAACAAAGTAGCGATCAACTCTGCGAACTTCGTGAATTTCCTCTATCTGTATTGTTGTTGCAAGATAATACATGAGGCAGGAAATGTGAAGAATGTCTTCTCAAAGAGATCAGTTTCAGTGAGCTCCTTCCCAGAAAATCTGAGAAAAGATCGAATACGGCATCCTTCAGAGTTGTATTCGTTCACGAATTTGAAATACTGAAAATGAAGGTTATGTTAGTCATATCTTCCTTTAAGCAAGAAGATATCTTTCTGGGGATCGAATTGATCTGTCTGCAAAACCATAGTGCTCTCAGGTCTTCTTGGCCGAGATATTCATGTTGTAGTGCCTGATCCATTTGCGTCTGGATGAGGATCATATCATCATCTTTCTGATGCACGAAAGTCATATTATCTTCTTAGATGGTGGAGCGTATTCTCTTCGCAGTAAGATGAAACTTTTCATCTTTAGTCTACTAGTAGTAGTTTCTTCCGAAAACGTCCAACGCATCAAAGCCGAGTTTGTTGAGATGTGTCATTGTCTGCAATGATCAAATAACAATATTAGTGTTTTGGAAAACTCATCCATAAGCAAGTAATGAGAACGGTAGATTCTATAACATGATATGATTAATTTTAGAGTAAACATGTAATGATGAATTTATGTAGGAAACTTCATATTCCTTTCATTTATTATTATATATGAACTTTTAGTTCATTTGAATACATACATTTCCTAAATAACATTTAAACAATTAAATAAAACATTTGAACTATTAAATAATAACACTATATAACATGCATGAATGTTTGAAATAAATGTATAGTACGATGCTTCATGCATGCATTTTCATGTTTTAATAAAGGAAATGTTTTTTTATAGGAAAAAAAAAAGCTATCGCTAGAGCCGAGTCGGGCTGGGCAGGAGCTGAGCGAGAGCCAAGGCGAGCCTATATTGGCTAGCTGAGTCGAGCCGGGCCCAAGCCTTGGGCTTGCGGGCCTTCTAGGCCGAGCTGGGATAATGGGTAGGGTTGGTGATAAGCCTTCTGGGCTTACAGAGTGACTTTGCTTGCTGGGCTGTATGGGTTGGGTTTGGTTTTCTGGGCTTCAGGCCTTAGGCAGCTTTTTAGGCTTGAATTGTTTTGGCAGCCTTTCGAGTTTCAGCATTTACTGGGCTACACATATGGGCCATTTGTGAGGATGCTTCTGCGCAAAAATTCACATCCCAAATTTGATGCCCTAGCAATGATGCATTTCATGTTTTGATTTGACAGCAGCCGCAAGCAACAAACAATTCATTGGATATTGGCAGTAACCGCAAGCAACAAACAATTATCATCAACAATCCATGACCAATCAAAACTGCGATCCTCATCTAAACATCAATCTTCATTGAAAAGCAATAATCCTCCTTTCGAACAATTCTTAATTTTGAGATAATCATACTGCCGGTGAATTTTTTTTTTAAGAGAATGTGAATTTGGAAGAAGGAAAGTTAAGAGGCGGAGAGAATAAGATTGAATGTATATTTTGTATTGAATAGTCTCTACGTAGTTAGTAAATAATATACAATATATAAAGAAATATACAAAGACTAAACTATCCTTCAACCCTTTAAGCGTAATGATCAATAAAACCCAATTTATTTACAACAACTATATCATTCTATTCACTTCGTTATACGCCGTAGCAACGTAGCCATACGCGTGAACAGAGACAAATTGAAATTGATAGGGCAGTTTTGCGACTGATCTTAAAAGGTTGCTTTGTATCTCAAAGTCAAATACTAGTAATCAAAATTCCACACAAAGGTCACCGTTCCTTCTCTTCATTTTCTTCCACTTCCATCACCGGCATCACCGATTCCGTATATTCATCATCCTCTTCTAAGCTTCTGTGCCTCACTAACCCCCGCAGGTATATATACTTCTAAGACCTTTTAGTTTTTAGTTTTTCCTAATTTGATCAATTACGATTCTAATTTACACTTAATTTTCTGGGATTTAATTGGGTTTTAATTTAGGTAGCTTTGGATATTCTCAGCTTCTCAAGTTTTTATCTTTATTGTCTGTATTTATTTCTTTTCTTTAGGTTCCTCACTTTTCTCAAACCCATCTGATTTGTCTGTGGAGGGAGGCTCGGTTCCAGGGAAAAGGAGGATCAACGATAATAAAATAAGGGGTTTGATCGGTTTGATTTTAGGTTGGGCTCAAATAGAAATAGCATCAAATAGATTGGTACCAAGCTTTTTGCTTTTAATTTTCTAGCCAAAGAAAAAAGCAGAAGTTTAAAAGGAGCATTATTTAGAAGGAAAATGTTAAATGTCCAACCCGGCTGCAAAATGGCTGCAGTTTCTGTAATAATTGAATGCTGATAAGTGATAAGTGCGTGGGTAGTAGTCAAGGAGAAATTTTGGTATGTGAATGCTAAAAATGAAGCATGCATCTACACATACAAATTTTGTGTGGATTTTAGAAACTTGTATTCTTTGTGTTCTTTAGAACTTGTCATTGATATACTAAGTTGGTAATGTCAGATGTCTCAGAGAGGTGTTTGGCAACTGCAAAAACTGATTGTCAGCCATTCCGATTGGGGAGGAAGCAGCAGGGGCATCAGGTATACTCTTTAGATTTCCAATATTTGCAACCCATATGTAATGAAATTAGACCACATAACGCCAATCTTTCCCATATGTTTTCCTCAGATGCAATTATGTAGCATGAATACCGGTTTTTTTTTTTTTTTTTTTGGTTCCTTTACTGTTTCTTTTACCAGTTATTAACTAAGTTTCTTGGTAGTTTATATGATAACTATAGGCCAGAACTGGGACTTGAGGCAGTTTTGAAATTGGTCCTAAAGGCTTGGACTTTGTGACTTAGCTTCACTATCTGCACTTTTCGGAGGTGACTTATGGAGTGTTGGGGTATGGGATTGAGCGTTTATGTTAGGAGATGCGGTGATAGTTCATTACATCTTAAGTTGGAGCTTAATAGACTAATGGCATGCAGGCTTGTCCATGGTAGCCGTAGCCCTGTCTTCTTTACCAAAACTAAAGTTCCTTAGTTCTCCTTTTTTACCATAAAATCTCCTTTAGTATCTGTTTCATTTGTTCAAAATTTAGGTGATACAAAGGCCTGGAATGGAGTCTCTCTCTCATGTTATTCTATTCCTCCCTCTACAAGACTATAATGCAACTAAAAAACAACAATATCAAGTCCTTGGTCTCGAAATATGGTGTCCCTTTAGTATATTTGTTGGCTAAAAGAGGTTCTGCATATGGAGCCTCTACTACTTTCTTATAGCATGAAATCCCCCAAACTATAAGGGCTTGTTTGGTGTATTGTATTGGCTTGGATTGTAGAACTCATCAATTCAAGGTATTTTGAAAATATTAAGTGAAATCTTTTTTGTTGTTGGTGGATTAGAAGGGATTAGAAATAGAAGGAAACTTGCCTTTTTAATCCTATTATTTTAAGGGGATTGTAGTGGATAAGTTTCTATGTCTAATCCCCTAATCTGCTTATAATGAAAAAGCATTCACTCCTACTTTCAAAATCTTGAATTTGATGAGTTATACAATCCAATCCAATACGACTCCCCAAACGAGCCCCAAGTGTTGGAACACTAAAATCCGAAAATTTCAGCACTTCCATCTGCCAATTTTGATGATTGACAACTTTATCTTCTTACATGGTAGATCATTTATGGAATCACATTTACCACTATTCAAGGAGAAGAATCCTCAGCTAGAGGTGGTTACGGAACTCATTCGTGGTCAACATCCACATTTGAAGGGCTTATACAGTAAGTCCCTCCCACTCTCCCTGATGGTGTGCACTTAGACACGCTCCTATGAGTCACTGTATGTATTAAACCTCAATGTTTTCATGAATCGCAGAGAACAAAAATGAAAGAGTAGTATGTGTGAAGAATATGGATCCAGAAGAGATCCTTCAATGTGCAACCAGGCTTAGGAAATCACTGGGACGAAAGGTGGTGAAACTGAAGACTAGGCATGTAACCAAACATCCAAGCGTCCAAGGTACCTGGACAACAGGCATGAAAGTTTGAGGCAGAAGATACAAATTCAAGCTCTTTTGTTTCTTCTAGCTAGCGTGTTGCTGATTCTCAGCCGTTGAAGTTAGCATGCCAAAAAACCCTGCGATATTAGCTGTTAAGTTAAAGACTATTTTGTGATTGGTATTGTTCTCTCCTTCAATTTCTGTACTGTGAATTGGTATCGATTGTTGATGCCAGTGTTGACCTAAGAGCGTAAGGAACCAATGATGAATGGTCAAATTTTCACATGGAATTTTTCGTGCACAAACAGGCTTCAAAAGGTCAAAGAGATCGAAGTTGGATTTAATTAACGATGGCGGAGCGCTTCACTAATAATTTACTGTAATTCCAAAAATTATAACATTCTAAAAGCTAGTATATGGTATTGGATTACGCCAACTTGGTACATTCCAAAAATTACTGTATGCTATTGTATTAAGCAGGCTTCATAAATTCCGAAGTTAATTTACGTTACTGGATTATGCCAACTTATTAGAGATGCTCGTCAAGGGAGCTTCTTTAAGTAAGGTGTAACAATATGCATCCTCCGATTGGGATTTTTTTTATTCCATTGGATTTTAATTATTGATTTAAAGTTGTATTATTTTTCCTTCGCTTTGGATTTTTCCGGACAAGATTTTGATAAGAACCATTCAATGACCTATTAGCAGCAAGAGAGGGTGACGCCAATAAGTTGGCAAAGGCACAGTAGGTGAGATAGCAATATGTGTGAGAAGTAGACTTTACTTTCTCTCCAACCTTATACAACATTATTACAAAATCAATTACCCAAATGCTCAATATTATTATAGCAAATATTCGTCAAGGTATTAGATAGACAGCCTCGACGCTAGAGCTAAGCAAATATGTCATTCGATAGTCTGACAGATAATTGATAAACAAATCCATATCTGATTTGTTAAGTGAATGTAAGATTCAAATAAAACTATCCCTCTAAATCTTAGAGCAATCTGAGATAACAAAGTTGATGACTAAAGTTAAAAACGAAATAGTAATACTCATTATGTTGAATAGTTCTTAATACTAGTAAAAGTAACCCCAAATATTAAACAAACCCCATTGAATCCAAACCTGTATTTTTCCTTCCCTCAGAGTCAGAGCCAAGAATGGATGAACTTCTTTTTGTATGTCATCACTGCATAAAGAGGCAGGTAAATCTTGTTTAAGGATCAGGCGACGCAACGGTAAGTTTCAAATGCACCAATGATTCCACCTTCGTAAGTTACTTTTACCACCTCCCCTTACTCCAATCCATAGTATCTTGCAAAGGCATCAGTTTGCAGCATCAGAGGGAGCTGAGGAAAACACAACAGAATAAATCGCTCCAATGACTCTACCAACTAACTCAAACATTGTAAATTGCAATGAACAAACAAAGAAGCTTAATTGTTACCCACCTCATTGATTTATCTAAGAAATCTACCTAGGAAGATGAAACAATCAACCAACCAACAATAATTATTAGAAGATTTTGACTTGGGCCATTTTTGCTTTAGGATGATGGGACGGATTTCCTAAAAAAAATGTAACAAATTCTGTATATGCTAAAAAAATAGAGTTTTTTAGATTAAAAGGATTTCAATGGATACTTTGCTCCCAGTAAAGCACTTCTTAAACCAACAATCCGGAGATAGATGTCACCTGAAACCTAACCTGCAGCTTCCTTGTAGTTATTTCACACTTATTAAACAGTAAGATGAATCATTAGTAATGAAACCCCTGTAGTTATTTCACACCTTTGGTAAAATTATATCAGTAAATAACTTTGATCCTACATAGTGTGTAGTATCAGCATCATTGCAGTTACCTGCTTGTCTTCCAACTTGTACTTGTTTGTCAGCATTTTCTTTTCTTCATCAGTCAGGATGTCAAGCTTTGGCTGTAAAATATGCTTTGTAATGTTCACCAGCAAGTCAGTAATCTGAAGCCAAAACGTAAGTATTTTTGGTAAATCGGAACCCTTTGGAAAATTGGCAAAATATATATGAAGGGAAAAATGAACCAAAAAAAAAAAAAAACTAGAAAAGGAAAGGTTGGACTGAAAGAAAGAACGCCTAAACAACTGCGTTGTCTTATAAATGATCATTTCAATCATTGGTATCCATCCAAAATGATATATTATCAAAATTTACATGAAAAACAGTTGAGCTTATATATAAAATGTTACCAACTGCTTTATACAGTCCTTGAAATTTCCCCCAAAACAAAGGAAGATGAGACACAAAGTAGCCAAGCCCCAAGACAAATGGTTTTATCTTCAGAAAAAATCTGCACATCCGATCCATGAGCTAGAATTAAGCAAACTGCGATGCTGAGTTGAAATTCATAAGAAAACCACTAGACTAAGAAGAAACATTCGAAAAGAAACCTTAAACATATTTTTATATATTATGAGGGAGTCCAGATGATGGTTTTCTTTAGTTACTCAACATACAACAAACAGAAAATGCCTTGAAAACTCAGAGGGTAGTTTCTTAGACTCCTGAAAAAATGTTTTGTACAATATTGTTTAATATATATGAGGTAACTTACAAGGAAAGTCTCAGCTTTGAATGGAAAATTGCCCATTTCTTTCCGGGCAAAGTGGTTCATCTTACTTTGCAGGACAAGAATCAGGCGATGTATTTTTTCTTTGTTCTGGAGACCAACATAGATGCCACAAATATTCTTTTTTCTTATTTCGTCAGTTCCACAAAATATGACCACAACCTACAAAAGAAATTCAACATCTGTTGCATCATTACCAATACGAGTCTACGACAAATCCTGGAGGTTTATAAATAAAATACAGGAACATTCGAAAAAATAATAAAGAACAAAAAAAAGCCAATCAAAACAGAACTCGTCATTAGATGTGCTTCTAATTCATTTCATCCTTTGCTCCCGAAGTTACCAATTTTGAAAGTATTTTACTAACAGTTTCTATGCATTTCATTTATTTCTTATAAATCTTACATTGGGCATAACATCACATCATCATACAAAAAGTACTGCTTTTTTTCGTCGGAACGAACAAAAGGTAGAAACTTTGGACAAAAGGCTTCATTCATACTGAGAAAACAATTTCCTTTTTTACGTACTTTTTTATTTTCCTCTGTTTAACAGAGCAACCAGAGTAAAACTATCCTCTAAAAACTTGAAGAGAGACATATCATCATACACAAAGTTAGGGGTTTCTTTGGGAGAAAATGGGTGGGAACTTTGAAGAACAAAACGCTCTATTTTTACTCGGAAAACATCTTCTTCTGGCAATTTTCCCTTTTCTATTTTTCTCAGCAACCAGACTAAAGACAACCAGGCTAAAGACCACGGTCCACCATCCTCCAAAAACTTGAAAAAAAAAATAAAGAAGTAGGATTGTTATTTTTAATTTTTTTATTTTTTACAAGGGAACAACAAAAGGTAGGAACTTTGAAGAGGTGTCAACTTTTTTCCATTTGGCATTTTTCTTCTCCTTTGTTTTAACCAGCAAACCAAGTGTAAAACAAATTAAGGTACCTTCTTGGCGGGGTTGGAGCGGAGGGGGACGTAGACACGGAGGCGTTCGAGGTCCGGGTTCCGGCGGAACTCGGTGAATGAGAGGGAGATGTCCGAGTGGAGACGTTGCAGCCTCGGTCGTACAACATCTCCATGACAGTACGACTAGAGATGTAGTATCTGTAGCTCACCAAGCTCCCTTCAAGCCCATGGCTTGTTATGCATCCTAGTCGTCGGCCTCTATCACAGCCCAAAACGGCGGCGGCGTTGTTGACGGTAGCCATTCTTCTCTCCTTTCTCTCTCTTATTCTGGGAACGACTGTGTGTTTGGTGTGTGACGAGGGAATATGAAAGAGCAGTCGTAGGAACAGAGAGACTGAGAGGTCCGTCTACTCGCTTGATTTTGGCAGGCACGTGTCCATCTCTCATATATGAGAACTTTCTCCGTAAACTGTGATCTCTCAACTTTAATTAATTAATTAATTAATTAATTTTAAGAAGTGAATTTTATTTAGAGAAAGAAGTTCCACTATCAGAAATATTCAAAACTTTACTGTTTTAAGTGCATAAAGGGAAATTTTACTTAAAATGAAATTAATTTATATGCTTCATATTTTGTTTTCTACGCACAATTTCCTCTTTTATTTTTCCTTCAAATTGAGTTCAAAGAATAAAATATGGAATGTGAAAATCAGTTCTCTATCCTTATATTTGCTGTTTGGAATTACCTTCCATAGAATGTTACAATCTCATTCTTATTAATATTATAACTAAGGATAAAAATATCAATATCGATGAAAATATCGACAGTCAAATTTATGGATATATCGATAAATATATTGATATCGATATTGTTTATGCTTAACAAAAATGATGAAAATTTAATCCAAAAGTTGAAAAATTTTTATGTATCTTTGGAAAAAGTTTAAATACCCAATAATGGTTTTATAAGGTTAGTAAAAATTATAAAATTATTTTTATATAATAAATATAAGATATATAATATGATACAATATAGTCTGATGATGACTAACATGTATAAAACTTTAAACATAAACTGAAATTAAAACATAATTTTATTGATAATTTCGCACCTAAGATACTCCACTCGTTAAATTTCACTAAAATAAAAGCCTATCGAATTCAAAATCGTATTGTTGTCGACATTTTATTATAATTTATTTTTCCAAAATATATAAATCTCCAAAAAAAAGTTTAATATTTCACATTTTATTATAATTTATAAGTATCACAATTTATTATAATTTACAAAGGAGATTTTCCAAAAGAAGTAAGCACTTCATGAAAAACCTTTATTCTTCACAATTTATTATTACAATTTATTATTATAAAGGAGGTTTTTTTTATCTGATATTATGAAGGAGATTTGGCCATAACCTAAGCACCATTTTTTTTCCACAACTTAATATAATTTATTACAATTTATTATAATTTAGTAAAATTTATTATAATTTATTACAATTCATTATTATTATTTGTGTGTGATTACTGTTGAGTCTATCACATTCTTACTTTTGTAAAAAAAGAAATATCACATTCCTACTCTCCCTCCCCGTAAAAAACCTTTCTTCTTCCTTCTGACTGCACTCCCTCGTTCAGCAACAACAGCACCGCCTAGTCCAATTACGGCCAAACCCAACCTCATAACTCCATTCAAATCATTCCCCATGTCAATATGAAGATGTCTCTGTCCTTTCTCACCGGCAACGTCCATCAGAAGGGACAAATCGATGTCCACAACCTCGAATCTCTCTCATCTCAAACAACCCTTGCGGTCGAATTGGACCATGAGACCAACTCCAAATGAATCGCCTGGACAAGACAAGGAGAGCTCATCCCGCCTTTGCCAGCATCGATGTCGGAGTCGCACGAATCGAAGGTAAAGGTACGGCAGCGCTTGGCACAATTTTGGTGAAAATCAATGGATTTCGGTGGATATCGCCGATATGCATCAATATGTGGTGAAAACATGGATATTGGGGGAGGAAATTTCTTTCCCCTGTTTAGATGTCGACGATTAGTTTTTCTGATATATTGATCGAAATATCAGTTAAACTGCCGATATTACAATTCATGATTGACAGAACCTATCTCAATCCCCCTGGATTATCACGGGATGTGCCCAGCTTCCGTCTGACACCACGTGCTAGACCAAGGATAAAACTATAACACGCTCGGGATTACCAGAGTTTTGCAGTGATTTCCAGAGCAAGCGGCGGCAGGTGATGTCTCGGTCTTTGTTACAACCTGCATTCGCGATCAACCTGAAAGGTGAAAAAAAAAACAACCAAAGTGTGAGTAGGCAAAAATAAACATTTATTTAAATCATTTTCCAAAATATTGATTTCACCCTCCGTTTTTACAAAGCATGCATGCATGCATATCAATTTGAAAACCATTTCTTTATAGTAAAACAGTGTATACGAAAATCGATGCAATCATCGTAAAACCAACACATGTTAAAATTTCTGGACACAAGTCAATGGTTTAAAACCTCGTGACTCATTCTCATATCCAACCTCTATCACATCTCATATCATTATCTCATATCATCATTAGTCACGTCATCCGTGCAACGCGTGCAAATAAGCTCCAGGACCGCTCAGATCTGAGCACGTCGCCTTAAACACACCACCGGCCGATGTTCTAGATCGTCATGAACGCATCACCCATCGATCTTCATATAATACCAGCACTCCTGAGTCGAGCCTCTCTCGACTGCACGACAATAGGTAGTGCTTCGTGACCTCTCCTGGCGAACACATCTCATCCTGGAGGCGAGCGTTATCTCCAGGGTTCTCTTCGGGGAAACATATTCACAACCGGAAGCCCTCCCATACTCATCATCTCGGAGAATGGTCATAGTAAAAACGGTAGAAACATATTTTCATTGTTCAAATCAAATCAGTTGTATTGAACTTGGTCTCGACCCAAAACATGGTTTCCACAAAAACTCATAGAATTAGTGTCCAGTTCTCATTTCGCAATCTCAAGTCATTTCACAATCAAATCATGTGTTCCACGTGGGATCTTTGCCCAAAATCGAATCTCAACAGGGTCACAAGCCCGAAATTTCATCATAATAGGGTCACAAACCTGACACATCATTTCAATAGAGTCACAAGCCCGAAACATAGTTTCATAAAAAATTTGACTATAATCTCATTCAAAACCATAATCCAACTGGGTCTCACACCCAAAAGCCATTTTCACGAAAATTCATACATCCATTCAAAACCGATAATCAACCAGCACACAAAACATTTATGCATTTCATCAATCCAATCATATGCAACCATTGCATTTCATATCATATGTATAAAACATTAAAAAATATATGCATGCATCATTTATAAACCAAAGTCCACTCATAGTCAGTCCACACTACGCGCTCCAAAATTCGCATCATAAGCCGTTCTGAAGCTAATCCATAGTCTCTGGGATGTCCGAACTTGTCCAAATCATACTCAAAGGTCACTATCTATCGATAAAAGTTCATATCAAAAACCCCTAACTATCCCGGAATGGAGAATGCATGCTGAGGCTAAAACCCTCCAAATGACCTATCAAATGACCTCCAATCGACCTGAAACCACCATCATTGGATTCAGATCGTCGAAATCTTTTGAACACGACTGGTTTTACCTCAAACTTTTTGCCCACGTGCCCTCACGTACCGATCAAAGTCTGGTCAACGCTAGTCGTCGTCGGCCAATGGCTGACATCATCATGACGTCAGCCTGACACGTCTGACACCTATCAGGTTTGACACCTGTCAAGTTTGACAGCCTGCCACATGGAACTCCCTAACTGGTGCCACGTGTCACCCTCTGATACTATAATGTCACGTGATGACGTCACTTGCTGATGTCATCATTACCATGTGTCACTAACACGTCAACTCTGACAACCTGACACACTGCCATGTGGCACTATCTCATTGGTCCACGTGGTCTGACATGGCTGACGTGGACTTGCCACATCAACTGCCACGCCATCTAACAAGTTCTGACATACTGCCATGTGTCACCCTCTCATTGGTCAACGATGACGTGGACTGGACCTGACACATATGCCACATGTCACTAACTGATTGGCCACATGGCCTGACAGGTGATGACGTGGCTTTCCATTTCATCGTCTTCAACCTCAGATGGGTCGACCCGTTTGACTGTAACGGGTCGATTTGACCCGCGACCTCGACCCGACTAGAACTCACTCATTTCTCCACCAAATTTCACCATTCTTTCACTCATCGATTCGTCTTTAACCCAGGAACCTACCTACAAACTCGAAAGCATGAAAAGTTACCTGAAAACCTTAGGCTAAGATCGAACCTTCATGGCTGTTCTTCGAACCACCACCCGCAGAGACACAAGGAAGATGAAGGTGATAAGGAAATAGGGTCCTAACATCTCAAATCAAAAACCCAAATAACCAAAGTTTCACGAGTTATGGATTTTACCTGGGTTCTACGGCCAGCAGCTCCGCCGTCCTCTTCCAGTATCTAGGTCTCTCTCAACCTCCCTCATAGTCTCTATGTGGCTCTCAAACCAGAATAAACATAAAAGGGAAAAAAGGAAATGTGTTTCGGGTGGTTCGAACAAAGAAGAAGAAAAATGATGTATGATGTGCGGTGATGGGCCAATGGGATGAATGACACTTGTCACTAATCCATTGGTCCAACTAGATATTTTGGGCCAATGGCAAACAAACTAAAAGTCAACCGTTTTCGAACCGAATAATCTGATCTAACCTTTCTTGACTCGTAACTTTCTCATACGATATCCAATTTCGACGTGCCGTCTGTCTACGAACTCGTATTATCCCGATCTACATAATGGACCTCGATCCATGTGGATTTGACTTCTCAAGTAAAAAAAAACATTTTCACCCCTCTAGGGGCAAAATCTTCATTTCACCCCGACTAATCCCAATTAGCTTCAATTAATCCTCGATTAGTCTCGCTAATCACATAACTTTGGGACGGATCGTTACAATCCACCCTACTTAAAGAAATTTCGTCCTCGAAATTCTAATCGACTACAATCCACACCAAACTACGGAAATCAAACCCTGTCTCCAACTCGAGACTCCTACGTGTATATGTACACGTCAAACACCTATTCACAGTATCCATACCGACTCAAACATCACTCGACGTCAACTACAATCCAACGGTCAATGCTGAAGCTCTGCTCACTCTCAGCAACGGTCAATGCTGAAGCTCTGCTCACTCTCAGCGACCGTAACTGACAAGCGAGTGACCCACTGTCACTGAAATCTCTATTGCTCAATTGTCAAACTTCGTATTTCCAAGTCTCTAGTGAGACATTGACGCTCGTCGATCTCACCTGTCCTCCTCACAGGTGTACTCAAAACCAAGTCTGACATCTTTACTCACAGTGAGCGCTCTCAAATCATCTGTCATGAAACGGGCTCCAACCGTAACCCAAATTCATGCCAAACTATCGTGACTAGCCAGTAACTCATCGACTTCACTCTCCCATTCAAGTTTCGCACTAAAATCTGACTTTCACTAGAGTCCTCTCACATTACCTCATCTCATTAAGAGACCAACTATGTGATCCTGACTTCTCTTGAATCTCAAACTATAGCTCACTCATCTATAGTGCATATCGACCCTATCGAATACTTGTTCTAGGGAGACAATCACAAATAGAATCACTAGGGTTCCTCTGGCCCACCATGGCCCTGAGCTTCATGCTCGCACAACAACTGAACCCTCTAAAAGTCCCTCGCCTCTCGAGCATAGTACTCGACATCTGGTCCATTATGTCAACGAAAATGAACATCGGATCCAATTCGATTACCATACGGTGTCCATCACGGGTGTAATCCACCTAACGTGTGGCTACCCTGCCAATCGTGGTCCAACACTAGACCTTCCTGTCTAATCTCTGCTCTGGATAGATCACATACAATCTCAAAATTTTCCCGGAGTCCTCCGGTCACTTAACCAACTCTAGAAACCACCCAACAGTTCACTAACTAATCCTATTCCTTGGTTAACTCCAAAGGTCAACAGACTTACGCCTACCAAGACATACTAGTCTGAATGAAAAGTCATATCGGTTACCTACTTTGACCCCCATGTACCAATTCGACTTACGTCTTGCAAAACCTTCATGTGTACCATCAGTACAAAATCTACACCGCGTACCGATGCATCACTATCATTTCCAAAACCCTCACTATCGTCCAAGATAGTCAAACTAGAATAGTGATCAGTATTTTGCACACTCAATTGTCATCTCACACTAGATTGACTCCCTTTTGAGTCAACCCCATCAACAGACTGCAATCACGGGGAATTCCACGACTAAACTCCGTAGTACTCAACCAATCCAAGAGACTCCAATCTTAGTCACTGTGGTTGGTTGACGATAACCCCAAAATTACCTCGATCCTCCGAGTTGTGTGGATACTCGCAACACGCATCATGCCCAGGACACCAACACTGGTCCATGATTCCCGAAATCCATGTAGCATGAGTACAAAATCTACTAAATCTGATCTATGGATTTCACAATCCGGATCCCATCCCACCATAGTAGGATCCGCAACTCCCATAGGAATTCACACATCCAGGGTCCACGTTTCCCAAAACCATTTTCATCTCAACCAATATGATAAGGTTTCGTTTCCATCTCATGTTGGCCGACTATCACCATGCATTATTTGTGCGCCATCTCGGGAATTTCACTCCTAGAGTCAATTCTGAATCACACATCTGAGCATACAATACATGCATCCAAGGCATGTCTTTCCACCAATTCTTTGACTTCGAGTCAAGTCAACCAATTTCAACAAGGTATCTGTCTTACATCCCCAAGTCTATTATAACTCAACCTTGCTCTGGGGTAGCGACCCCGGTAAATCATACAATGAGCACCACCAGAGATGTCGATGCAACCAACATCATCCTCAAGCTTACTAAGCCAATTGGGAACTTTACAACACGCGTCCAATATCCTGAACAGTCATTCTATCGTAACTTCCCGGCTTCCAAGCCGTAACTCATGAAATGAGTATCTTCTAGCTAATCATTGGTTAAACTATTGTAAAACGCTGAATACTCTTCCTTAGTGATTTCCTCTAATCTTACCAGCGGACCAATCATAAAAACTCAGGACTACCAAATATCACCGGTTCCTCAAATACTTAACGGAAGAGTAACAGTAGTCCATCAATCCATCAAGAACAGCAATTTTTCTTGGTCACACCGTCTACATAAATCCACTACGTGATTCCATCACCACATCAGTCAGAGTACTAATTTCAAATATCCCAAATCTATAGAATCAACTCATGTTGCCCACAACACTCGTGCGATCCGTCGAAAGGTAACGAAGGTACCTGTCGCCAAACCAAGCATACCCCGTGCCTCCATTGACATGACTGAAATCAATCTCACCGAGCCACTCTGGATCCTCTATGTCCCTGCTCAACAATCACTAACACTGTAACTCGCACGTTTGCCACTCAAGGCTCAGATTGCCTCTAGCTCCTTGGCATCTGTAACCTCTAGATGTTTTCGGCGTCATGCAGAACCATCTGATCACTGTTGGAACTCCGTCCAACCCATCTCCCCGAGATGTCACATCATCACTCGAGTCTTACTTTTAAGACCTGACATAACCCGACGAAGGCTTACGACCTCAATTGTCATCAGACATAGTACAAACCGAGCTAAAAACCCAAATCTCTATTCATACCGAGCAACAATCACATACCTCTGCATCAAATGTAGGAACCTTACCTCTCGGTAACCTGACACGACTAACGAATGCTCATTTTCTCAGTCGTCACTGGAACATGAGCATACCAAGACAAGGTTACAATCTCTGCTCATACTGGGCTACCATCAAATTTTCTGCTCATGTCGGAGGAACTCCGCCTCCCTCGTAACTCGACCAAAACATGGATAGCAATGTCTACCACCTAGCACGTGCAGACCTATCCACAAAACTCAAAGCTAGCGGACCCATACGCTCAGAACTAACTGAACCACGTCCTCATGAGCGTAACCAAACGTCTGTACCATCCGCTTAACGCTTATATTCCACTGATCAGGGATGGACTGATCCACAAGTAACACTGTCATGGTAACTTGTCCAACTAATCTCAAGCTAGCGTCATCCCTTACCTTGACTGCTCCCTGCAGCACACCCGTCATGACCGTCCATCGGTTTCGACTCCAAAAAGTCTTCATATTGGGATAACTGGAATCCAATCGGCTAGTAACTACTATCCACAGATCCCATCCACTCGTAACTCTACGACCTCTAGTTGTTGGGATCACAAGAAACTCAGCCCTCATCGGGTCCACCCAGCCCTACTCGGGGCTACTCAACCCTACTCGAGGTCTGACCCCACTGAAACACAATATCCTATGCCAAACAGAATTCATCTGGGGCATATCCCCACTTAACTTCATATCCTTACCCTCGCTATCAGGTTCATGAAAAACTGTTTTCATTGTAAAGACATCACATTTGCCATATATGCAATGTCACAAGAGCAACCTAGTGCTCTGATACCAAACTGACAGGACCCATCACAATCCCCTTGGATAATCACGGGATGTGCCTTGCTCCCGTCTGACACTACTTGCCAGATCAAGGATCAAACCGTAACCCGATCAAGGTTACTAGAGTGTGCAGTGATTTCCAAAGTACGCGACGGCATGTGATGTCTCGGTCTCTGCTACAGCTCGTATTCGCGATCAACCTGAAGGGTACCAAAAAAACAACCAAAAGTGTGAGTGGACAAAAATAAACATTTATTTAAATCATTTTCTGTAACGACCCATCCCGGAATTCGGGATTAGATTGGTAACTAACCATGATTAATGGGGATTAATCGGTGATTAGTTGGGTGGAATCGGACGAACGTGGAAAAATGACCGTTTTGCCCCTAGTCGTGGGTGAAATGTTGACTTTTTATTCGGGCGGTCAAATGGACCTTGCTCGATGACCGTGACGTAGTTTGGGGCGTCACGAGTTCATAGACAGGTGGCACGTCCGATTCGGACGAACAGGGTGAAAGTTATGACGTTCGGAAGCTCGGGGGCATTATCGTAATTTGGACGTTATAGGGGAAAAAGTTGACTTTTTGTTTGACAATTGATATCCATATGACTCGAAGACCGTTATGTTCGTCTCGACGCCCTGAGTACTTCGACAGGCGGCACGCGGGGAACGAACATCGGGTGACCAAGTTACGGGTCACGGAAGGTGAGGGGCAATTTGGTAATTTGTCAATTGAGGGTAGAATTGTAATTTTTGGCTGCTATTTTGTGCGACAGCCGTGTATGGGCTGAGTATATTTTCTTTCTGAATTGGAAAACAGAGTGGGTAATTGTTTAATCGTCCTTGATCAGAGTGTGTGGGCATGGAGTGGGATTTTGAATGGTTAGGCTTGGCACGGGTGCTGGGCTATGCTTGGAGTGGGAGGCAGGCGTGCCCTGGGACCATGAGGAGCTGAGCAGCCTTGTTTATTCCCCTGGGTGTTGAGGTAGAGCACCATTCGGTGATTACTTCGACTGAGTGGGGAGTGGAGATGCAGAGACTCGGGAGAACTCCTTCAAACCTTTGTGTGGGGCTGAGGACAGGGAATTGACGATGGAAGTTGGGGGACGGCGACGGCGGAAAGGAAATCAGAGGGAATGTTTGAAACAGTTCGTGAGAGAAACAGAGACCAGAGAAACGGGGGAGATCACGGAGCCCCAATCCTCTCAAATTTGGTCGAATGGTGGTGGAGCGCGAATGAGGAAAGGGATTCGAGCCATACAGAGTATGGTGGGCTGACACCTTGCGCTGTCGTGGGCGGTGCTTGAAGACTGGGAAAAATATCAGTGAAGGTCCGTAGCCCCTGTTCTTGAAATTCAAAGTTGAACTCCTAATTCAGGCCATTGAGGAAGGCTCTTATCGACTAGACGGTGATCAGGAGGGTGTGCGGCGCCAGGGAACGTGGAGTGGTGGCTTGCCATGGACGGTGATCGTGGAAACACGAGGTGAGGCTCTGTGATTCAAAAATGGACATTTCGAAGTTGTTAGATGTTGATCAATTTGGTTAATCTTGTGGTGATCTGGAAGTCCAGGAGAGTTCGTGGGAAGTGAAACCACGGCCAACGGTGGCCGGAATGTCGAGAACGCAGAGGAGGGAATTTCGTGGTTCAAGCTTCGTTTGGACAGGTAACTTTCAGCCCAGAATGTCGTGTTTCATTTAGAAAATTGATCATTGACGTCCAGACGAGTCGAACGGGATCAACAGTGAAAGCAATGGTGCAGGATTGAGGCCAGACGGTCTTTGAGCTCAGCTGGTGAGATTCCAGTTGGGGTGGAATGGTTAGACGATTTGGAGTTTGCAATTGAGGTCGAATAACGGTTTCTAGTGATCTTGCAAAGCTCCTGGGTGAGCCAATTTAAAGAAACCACTGTGAATCAACGAAGTCAAGCGTGGAACGGTAGTCGGTGTTCTTCAAAGAAAGTCGAGCTGATTCGACCGGATTGAGGTAAGTTTTGAGGTAATCGACTTCACAGAACTTTGATTGGATTATTGGGGAGACTAATTGACAGTTGCATTGTTGAAATCAAGCTGTAATTAAGAGAAATTTAACGGGTCATGTCGCGGGTCGAACAACCCGGATTGCAGGCTGGTCGGGTTAGGACGATAACTGTAGCTACTACTGTAGCATGCGCGTAGATTCACGCGCAGCCGCTTGCTGCGGCGCGTGACGGCGCGTGGGCTCGATTTTCGAGGTGAGTCCAACATGACTTTTGTCCTACACATTGTGACGAACATTTTAACGTTGATACCGAATTTATCGGACACCGTTTCGATGTTATTCCGAGGGTCCGAAGATTTATGTTACGTTTGTAATTAACGATTAATTCCCAAAAAATTATGGGAAATTAGTATGTTGTTATCTAAGCTCTTAGTGACACTAAAGTATGTTTTCGGGCAGGATTTGGAATTTCTGGAAAATATCGGGAATTACGGAACCGCGTGCGGCATAAAACCGAGCCCTATTGGACGGTGTGTGAGTGGACGTTGCTTTCAAATTTAATGCATGCATAAATTATTTCTATGATTTTATGATTATGATTATAAGTTATGATTGATTTTGGTTTCCGTATTTATACGTATTCGATTTCTGTATTTATACGTATTTTTACTATACATGTGAAATTACACGTATTTCGAGACTATGGTCACTCATGTGCTTAATGATGGTTTAATAAAAGAAGTTATATGAAATGGGCGTAAAATGATTTAAGAAGGTTGTTTATGAGTTGTGAGTGTGACTTACGATTTTGACACGTTTTTCGAGAACGTTCCAGATTTGCACGTTTTACGAGATTTCGAGTTATTGTGATTTGATCACTGTTGATGTTTGAATCGGGGAATTAAAATGAGACTTGTGATTTTGAGGATTTTAAAAATGGGTTTTGAGTATGTTTTGCTTGGATTGCGATTTTGGTGATTTTGGTTGTGGTTTTGATGTGTTGAAAATGAGATTTGAGAAAGAAGTGATTTCTAAGAATTAAAATGGATTTGAAAAAGGTGATTTCGGGCTTGATGCTCGGGGCATAAAAGTAACTTTGATTTACGAGATTTCGGTTTTTGGAAATAATAAAGTGGATTCTTGGTTTGGGTTCGGGATGATGCTTCCGGATGCCGACTTACGGAATCATTATTGCGAATTCGAATTCGGGAATGAAAAAGGATTTAATAAAGTGATTTGGTGTGATTGTGCATGCCCCGTGTGTAATGATGATTTGAATATGATTTGTGAAGTAAGATTTGGGGATTTGAATGTGGAAATTCGGACCATGGGTCCTGTTGTGAAAAATGTGATTTTGGGATGGATCCCACATTTTTGTGTTTGACAAATGTTTTGGGGTTTAAAGACCCGTTGAAAACTGTTTTGGGTTTAAAGACCCGGTGCTATTGCTGGAGCACGTTTTGAGTTTAAAGACTCGGTTAATTGATGACGGGGGAGGGCCCTTAATGAGTTTAAAGACTCGTGAGTTTAAAGACTCGGTTACTGTGATACCCCTGAGGCCTATAGATTATGTTCTGAGTTTAAAGACTCATTGATATCCCGGGAAGGCCTGTTTATGCGCATGGTTTTGAGTTTAAAGACTCGGGCGCACTTGATATCCAGCACAATGATTGACT
This sequence comes from Prinsepia uniflora, assembly GCA_032719365.1. NCBI lineage: Eukaryota > Viridiplantae > Streptophyta > Magnoliopsida > Rosales > Rosaceae > Prinsepia > Prinsepia uniflora. The sequence goes on from CM064873.1 coordinate 23,246,755, forward strand.
TGTGCTTGATTGATGATTTTTGATGTTTCGGTTGAGTTGGGCAGTGGCCCGGTATATGGTTGTTGGTTTTGGATCATGTTGTGCATTTGGTTTTGATTCGTGGTTTTGGGCTGAGGCCCGGTGTTTATGATTGCGGGCTAAGACCCGATGGTTGAGAAAGGAAAAATGATTTTGAGGTTCATACGAGTTTTTCCTTGTATGCATGCATTCGATTTTACGCGGAGGGTAAAAACGTTTGTTGTAACTGTTTTGTTAAACTAATTTATTTTTGTCCACTCACACCTTTTGGTTTTTTATTGACCCTCCAGGTCGTGGCGCGTTGTTCGAGGCTGTACAAGGGGCGAAGGCATGAGTAAGTACGTGTGGCTATCCCTGGTTTGGCAAGTACTGAGGGTAACTTGGGATTTTCAGTCATCTTGCCAGACGGGAGCAGGACCGGGCACTGCTATCGATGCCCCTTTCGGGGGCGGTCCTGTCATTTTCCAAAATATTGATTTCACCCTCCATTTTTACAAATCATGCATGCATATCAATTTAAAAACCATTTCTTTCTTGTAAAACAGTGTATACAAAAACTGATGCAATCATCATAAAACCAACACATGTTAAAATCTCTAAACACAAGTCAGTGGTTTAAAAACTCGGGACACATTCTCATATCCTACCTCTGTCACATCTCATATCATCATCAGTCACGTCATCCATACAACGCATGCAAATAAGCTCTAGGACCGCTCAGATCCGAGCACGTCACCGTGAAAACATCACCAGTCGACGTTCCAGATCATCGTGAACGCATCACCAATCAATCTTCATATAATACCAACACTCCTGAGTCAAGCCTCTCTCGGCTGCATAACAACATGCAGTGCTTCGTGACCTCTCCAGGTGAACACATCCCATCCTGGAGGCGAGCTTTATCTCCAGGGTTCTCTCTGGGGAAAAATATTCAAAACCAGAAGTCTTCTCATACTCATCATCTCGGAGAATGGTCATAGTAAAAACGGTGGAAACATATTTTCATTGTTCAAATCAAATCTGTTATATTGCATAGGGTCTTGGCCCAAAACATGGTTTCCACAAAAATTCATAAAATCAGGGTCCATTTCTCATTTTGCAATCACAAGTCATTTCACAATCAAATCATGTGTTCCACGTGGGATCTCTGCCCAAAATCGAATCTCAACAAGGTCACAAGCCCGAAATTTCATCATATAGGGTCACAAGCCCGACACATCATTTTAATAGAGTCACAAGCCCAAAACATAGTTTCATAAAACATTTGACTATAATCTCAGTCAAAACCATAATCCAATTGGGTCTCATGCCCAAATGCCATTTTTCACGAAAATCCATACAACTGTTCAAAACCGATAATCAACCAGTGTACAAAACATTTATGCATTTCATCAATCCAGTCATATGCAACCATTGCAGTTCATATCATATGTATAAACCATTAAAACATATATGCATGCATCATTTATAAACCAAAGTCAACTCATAGTCGGTCTACGCGGTGCGCTCCAAAATCTGCGCAGTAAGCCGTTCCGAAGCTAATCCATAGTCTCCAGAACGTCCGGACCTGTCTAAATTATACTCAAAGGTCACTATCCATTGATGCAGGTTCATATGAAAAACCCTTAACTATCCTGGAATCGAGAACGCGTCAAAATTCATGCCCACACTCCATCACGTGTCGATCTAAGTCTGGTCAACGCTAGTCAACGCCAGTCAACGACTGATGTCAACCTGACAGGTCTGACACCTGTCAAATCTGACAGCCTGTCACGTGGCACTTTCTGACTAGTGCTATGTGTCACCCTCTGACACTACCACGTCACGTGATGATGTCACCTGCTGATGTCATCACTGCCATGTATCACTGATACGTTAGCTCTGACAACCTGACACAATGCCATGTAGCACCATCTCATTGGTCCATGTGGTTTGACATAGCTGATGTGGACCTACCACGCCAGCTGCCATGTCATCTAAAAGTTCTAACATACTGCCACATTTCACCCTCTCATTGGTCCACATAGTTAGTCAATGATGACGTGGATTGCCATATCGACGTTGACTGGACCTAACATCTATGACATGTGTCACTAACTGATTGGCCACGTGGCCAGATAGGTGATGACGTGGTTTTTCAAGTCATCGTCTTCAACCTCAGACGGGTCGACCCGTTTGACTGTAACGGGTCGATTTGACCTACGACCTCGAACCAGCTAGAGGCTCATTTCTCCACCAAATTCCACCATTCTTTTACTCATCGATTCTTCTTTAACCAAGGAACCTACCTATGAACTCAAAAACACGAACATTTACCTGAAAACCTTGGCCAAGATCGAACCTTCATGGTTGTTCTTTGAACCACCACCCAGGGCCGTCCAGTCGTCCTCAACCGTCCATTTCTAGCCCAAACCACTCACAGAGATAGAAAGAAGATGAAGGTGATAAGGAAATAGGGTCCTAACGTCTCAAATCAGAAGCCCAAACAACCAAAGTTTCACGGGTTACGGGGTTTTACCTGCGTTCTACGACCAGCAAATATGTCGTGGCTCTGCCATCCTCCTCCAGCACCTCAGTCTCTCTCAACCTCCCTCGTAGTCTCTCTGTGGCTCTCAAACCAAAACAAAAATAAAAGGGAAAAAGGGAAATGGGTTTCGGGTGGTTCGAACAAAAGAGAAGGAAGATGATGCATGATGTGGGGTGATGGGCCAATGGGATGAGTGACACTTGTCACTCATCCATTGGTTCAGCTATATATTTTGGGCCTACTAGCAAACAAACTGAAAGTTAACTGTTTTCGAATCGAATAATCAGATCGAAGCTTTCTTGACCCGTAACTTTCTCGTACGATATACGATTTTGACGTGCCGCCTATCTACGGACTCGTATCGTCTCGATCTACGTAATGGACCTCGATCTAGGTGCATTTGACTTCTTAGGTCAAAAGTCAACATATTTACCCCTCTATGGGTAAAATCGTCATTTCACCCCGACTAATTCCTATTAGTCTCAATTAATCCTCAATTAGTCTCGCTAATCACATAATTTCGGGACGAGTCGTTTCAATGATTATAACATGTTACCTTCCTACATCTGTAATAAGTTAAGAGTGCATTAGTATTTATTTTAAAAATGAAGTAAGAGGGAGTAACTAATCATTCCTTCCACATTAATATTTATTTTTTCAATTAAAAATTTAATATTTTTTTTATTATTTCTAAAAATTAAATTGTTTCTTTTTAAAAAAAGTTACCGATCAAGGATATATTTGTTTGTATTTTTTGGGTAAGCTCTCTTATGCCAAATTATTCCCCGTCTTAACTTTATAATAATAATGGATAGAGATGTATTAATTTTTTGAAAGATAAACACATAAATGTACTCAAACTATATGGTCGATTTCAAAAAGTATTTCAACTACAAAAAATTGATTTTAAGTACCCAAATTATACTACCAATTTCAATAAGAGTACTTTCGTTGCTATTTTCGTTCAAAAGTCTGTTAATAATCTACGTGGAAGAAAGAAATGGTCACTCAGCATGTGATGTGGCAAATTTTGGACGAGCAATTTGGAAATAATAATAATTCATCATCCTCTTCCCTTCCTTCTCTTCACATATTCATCATCTTCATCAATCATCATCTCAATTCAATTTTTTCTCTTCCCCACTTCATCATCTGAACCTGTTACATCATCACCAAGAAATTTGAAGAACATTAAAAACTCAGACATAAAAAATACCTAAAATCCAGAAATCCAAGAAACTCGTAAATCTAAGCAAAGCATTCAAACAAATAAAGATGAAGATGGGAACAATGAACAAATCCAAACAAAAAACCCAGAAATTCAAAACCCCTAAAACCAAGAAATCCAAAAAACTCATAAACCCATAAATATTCGAACAAATATTTATTAAGATTGGAACATTAGAAAAAACCCAAAATTTTTGTGAACAAAAATGCCAGAATTAGTATAGGTTCCCTCGCCCAGACCTCCATAACCGTCCTCGAACCCCTCATATTCTCACTGGATTCTTTCGAGTTCCCTCATCAATGGACTCTTCGTCTTACCCTTCTTTGTGTTCGATGCCAAAAATTATGTTGCTTAACAAAAGGTTTAAAATAAACACACAAATTCAATCAATTTTAAAGTTCACAAACGCAATAGCTTGTGTAACATTTAGAGTCCCCCAAAAGTAAAAAGGTTTGAGATTTTTCGATTTACAAACTTGTTCACCCATAAGAATGGCAACACGACAACTACTGCTCTTGTTACCCTTTATGCAATGGAGCCTCCATGACCTGATGAACCGAACGAAAGATAACAACCGACCTCCAGCTCAACCTTATTCATGGGCAGAGGAGTGAGAGTCACGGGGACGTACTTGTCGTGCACATGAGGGTGGTAGCTGGGGATGTCCGAGTTGTCAATGATGGCCAGGTCAGAAATGGTGGCGTAGGCCATCAGCGTCATTGGGAGCAAGGGGCACGACGTCGTTTTGTTCATCTTCGGTGGCGGCTTAAGACCGTCATCCACAGCTTTGGGAAACTCCTCGTCTATTTCAGACGATCGGGGATTTGGATACGAAATTGGGAATGAAAGAAATATAATTGTTATATTCGATTTGGATTTCTGGATTTTAGGTGTTTTTTATGTTTGATTTTTTATTACTCTTTCAATTTCTTGGTGATGATGTCGCAGGTTCAGATGATGAATTGGGAAGAGAAAAAAATTGAATTGTGAGGATAATTGATGAAGATGATGAATTAAGGAAGAGGAAGAAGGGAAGAGGATGATGAATTATTATTATTCCCAAATTGCCCCACATCACATGCTGAGTGGCCATTTCTCTCTGCCATGTAGACTATCAACAAATTTTTGGACGAAAATAGTAACTGGGATACTCTATGAAAATGGATAGTATAGTTTTGGGTACTTAAAATCCATTTTTTATAGTTGGGGTACTTTTTGAAATCAACCTTACAATTTGGGTACTTTTATGTAATTTATCCTGTTCTGAATGATGTTACGTGAAGACACAAAATTGACATTACTTGGTAACTACCATAAAGCATTTCTTGCATGGGTAGTGGTGCCAGTTGTGTGACTCAAGTCTCTTTATATTACATGTGCATATCATCCTTCCTTAAATTATCAAAGTCTTTTAACTGCAGATGCACTAGGAACGCCCCACTAAGTCTCAAATTTACAAGAAATGCAATTCGGTTCATATGCATTAGGAACAAGTGTAACGTTAAAAACGTTACACCATTTAGCTGATGTAGTTGCCGATACCATATAAAATGCTCATGTGGTAGTTAAGTGACAATAATTAGAGGGCATTTTGGACAAGTTTCAGCCAAAATGAAGCACAGTACATCATGTTCTTCATCTTCCTCATCCAACGCCGTAAAACCCCAATCCCAATCCACTTCCTTATATTCTACAATATTATACATCATCCTCAACTTCTTTTCCTCCTCCTATACAATAAGCTCTTAAGTGAGAAAGCCCAAGTCCGACCAAATCTCCAGCTTATTCATTTCTGCGGCTAGTTTTTTTTTTTTTATGAGTTTTAACAAGTTTTTGAAGCCAGACTAGGAGGGGGGGTCAATACCTCGCTACCTTTTTCGCGATTTAACTCAACAGAGAGGCAAACGGAGAAGAGCCGGAGGTGGAATTTGGAGTGGTTGGTTTTGAGATAATTGAAATTTAGGAGGATGTTTCTGGCTATTTCGATTATGGTAATAGTGTTGTGGACACCCTTTGAGACAAGTCATATGGAGAATTTGAGCATGTAATTGATGTGACCTTGAAGCACCACCACTAGAAGAACATGTAAATATTCTTCATCTTGCTCTCGAAGAAAAGCAGCCATGAGTGAAAATGAAGAATAAGAAATTTAAACCAGAATTAAATAATTGCCAACTAAAGGGAAGGATGGATGCAAATTAAATTTGTTGATTTTACTCTATGTTTTCACATTTTCTATATGCTTTCTAGTTGCTTTGTTTCTCTATGTGGATGTCGGTGCATAACGTGTGGTCTGCAAACTCCACCCTATATTCGTGAGCAGAGATCTAGCCAAATTTAGGCTCTTGGACTTATGAGCTTAGTGTATAGGGGGATGAGAGGTCGCGACTGATGTATAATGTTGTAGAAAATGAGGAAGGGTATTGGGATTGGTATTTTCTGGAGATGGATGAGGAACAGGAAGAAGATGATGCACTGTGCATCATTTTAACTGAAAATTATCCAAAATGCCCGTCTTTATTGTCACTTAATTGCCACATAAGAATTTTAAATGTCATAGGTAATGTGGAACCATAAATTACCGGAATATTCTGGAGTTACCACGTGGCCAACAATCCCCATAATGCCAATATTACCCTTGGTAAAATTGACATCGACATGTTACGATCTCTGCATTAATTCAATATATTTACCAGCTAAATATATTAATTAATCAGATCAATGCTGATAATAAATAACTTCCCAACGAATTATTTATTCATCAATAAATAAGTGATTACACTCGGTACAATCACTTATTTAATACTTTCTCCTTCAACCAATCAAACGCTCCGGTGACTCTCAAGGCTTCACTATAGATAGAAGACTTCATCTCACTTCTAAAGGTAATCAAAAACTCTTGCAAACACTCTGTCGGTTTATTACTAACTTAAGCATCGGAGCGTTTACGGTTGAACCACCCCCTCCCCCGGGGATTCAACTTTAACCTCGTTTGATTTTCGTTTTTGTGTGTAGGGACCGAGAAGGAACTTCATAGAGCCATACGATTTCTGCATCAACAACTGGTGCTTTCATTGAGAGCCGATTTGAGAAATACTCAAAGCGTGCTCCTTAGTTTTTCCTCGAAAAAGCTCTATTCTACTTTCAACACTTACTATTCCTCAGATGGCCAGAACACGCCGATCCGCACGGGCCTCTGAGGCTGCCACATCCGCTGCTGAGATTACTGCCGTGAGCGAACCGCTACCTGAGATTCCAGAGGAACCACTTTGCCGTCTCCCGCACGGCCCACGCCACGCATCAATTCACCTACCATCCGGAATGCCAGATTGGACACCTACGTTCAGTTTCGGAACATTCCCCATATCTACTGCTACCGTGAATCCCCTACCTTCGACAGGGGTAAGGGCATCTTTTTTTCAACGAACAGACAGACTGCTAGTGGGAGAAACATCTCTAAGAGTCCCGAACCAGCTCCCTACCGACTTGGACCTAAGGAGGCACTTGGACGCTCTACGCAACCCACAGGCCAACACCCAAGCTCCAGAGAGACGTGGCCCATCACATCCGACTGAAGGCGATCGACGTGAGCCCTGAAATGCTACTCGTCTCGAGCAAGCATCTAGGGGTTCGCCTCCGCGGCTTGGACTGATGCAGCAAGTTGAGTAATTGAGCAACCAAGTTCTGGCCCAATCAGAGCTCCTACAACAACTATTAGGAGACATCGGGACATCCAGAACCTCCGAGAAGTGCAGTGAACCTCACGGGGCATCAAGGGACATCCCGAGACACGCCGGAAAAGAGCATGTTCGATGCCGGATAATGTCCCAAGACACGTCCCTAAGCGACTCAGGGAAAGAAAGCTGCACCCCTAGAGCAAAAGGACAAGAACGATCGAGGCTTCCAGCTCGAGAGCGACTCGGAGGACGCCCTGGAACACTTTTGCTTATTGAGTACCCGCGCCACAGGCGACAACAACAAGCAGTCTCTCATGCGTCACACACTCACTCAGACGGACAGACCCATCATAACTCAAGAAGCACAGACAATCGCAGCAAGGAGGACGAGACCTACTCACCAACACGCTCGAGTGCCATTCCCCGTGCAACTCGAGGGAGTCGACGCCACTTGACCCGACGCGGAAATCCCCATCACAAAGGTCCATTGCATGCTGAAGACGTCTGAAGGATGCTAGACCGACGCCTCCAGGGAGCTCAGCGCGACGGATACTTGGAGGATGACCTTTGGCACCAGATTCAGACGTCATCGTCTTCACCATACGTGAGGAACATTGAGGAGGAGCCGTTCCCGCATCGATTTTCAACTCCCAACTTCAACCAGTACAAAAGAACCACTGACCCAGTAGAACGCATCAATTAATATCAGGGGGTCATGGTACCTCACAGGCACAACGATGCGATCATGTACAAAGTTTTCCAAGCCTCACTGCAAGGTCAAGCGACGACATGGTTCAACCATCTCCCCCGGAGATCAATCATCTCCTTAGAAGAGTTGGCCCTGGCTTTCGTGAAAGATTACTCGCAGTTTCTCACCGTCAAAGTCAAGGATGACCACCTCTTCACCATCCGAAAGAAGTCAGAGGAAACCTTGTGGTAATACATCCAGAGGTATTGCGAAGAAAAGTCCCGCATCGTAGGATGAAACGATCTTGTCGCGGCCATGGCGTTTAAGCAAAGCCTGCCGCGGGAGAGCCAGCTCTACGAAGACATCATCATAAGCAACGCCTGAAGTCTCACCTAGATATTGTCCCTGGCAGAGCGACATGCATGCTGGGAGGACGAGAAAAACGCCACACATACCGCCAACCACGTCGAGGAGTATGGACATCCGACAAAGGCGTTTACGCAACCAAAGGATGATGCCCACCACGGGAACTCATTCGAGAAAGCCAACAAGTGCAAAGGGAACCCGTCATCCAACACGTAATTGGGTGTAAAGCCAAACACACAGTTTTCGGTACCTTTCCTCCAAATATACAATCAGATAAAGGAAAAATTGTGGTTCGAAAGACCAGCTCCCGTCAAAGGCTACCATGAGAGGGCTGATAAGACAAAATGGTGTTGTGACGACCCAAAAATACGGAAAAGGAAAATTTGGAAAATTTGATAAAAATGACGATTTTGCCCTTGAAATTGGGCAAATGGTTGACTTTTGGTTCGAGCAGTCAAATGGACCTTGACCGATGACTGTGATGTAGTTCGGGACATCACGAGTTCATAGACAGGTGGCACGTCTAATTCTGACATTCGAGGAGAAAGTTATGATGTTCAGAAGTTCAAGGGTAATTCGGTAATTTGGTCAAAGGTGCAATTTGTAACGACCTTTCCTGGAAGTTAGGGTTAAGACCGTGTTTAAGATGGGATTAGCGAGCCTAATCGGAGGTTAGTTGGTGATGGGTGGTTCGCTAGAATAGAATGACGATTTTGCCCTTGGTTCGGGCAAATTTTTGACTTTTAGTTCGGACGGTCAAATGGACTTTGACCGATGACTGTGACATAGTTTAGGACGTCACGAATCCGTAGACAGGTGGCATGCCCGATTCCGACATCCGAGGAGCAAGTTATGATGTTCAGAAGGTTGAGGGCACTTTCGTAATTTGGTTAAAATAGGGGAAGAGTTGACTTTTTGTACGATCGGGATTTGACACGTTGACCTAAGATAGTTAGGTAGATCTTGTCGTCCTGAATTCAATGATAGGCAGCACGTATTCATCGGAGTTAGGATGTGTGAGTTACGGGTCTAGAAAGGTAGTGGCATTATCGTAATTTTTAGATTAAAAGAGGGGCATTTTGGTCTTTTGGTTGTCTGGGGATTTGTGCAACAGAGTGGGATATGGTTTTCAGTTTTGAAATCGGATTTCGAGAATCGGAATGTGGTTTTAAGATTGAAAAGTGGAATTCCGGATTTGGGTTCGGAATGACGGGTTTGGATGCCTGAAGGGCATCAGACCAGTGATTTCGAATTCGGGTTTGGATATGGAAATGGAAAATGGTTTTCACATGGTTTTGATTGGATTTGCTGGATCTGGATATTGGGTTTAAAGACCCGAATATTGATTTGACGGGGGACGGGCCCGGATTGGGTTTAAAGACCCGGATTGAGTTTAAAGACTCGGGAGTTTAAAGACTCGGATATATTGATATTTCCCCCGTAGGCCTCTTGAGTTTAAAGACTCGGGAGTTTAAAGACTCGGATATCGTTGAGGCCTGGATTGAGTTTAAAGACTCGGGAGTTTAAAGACTCGGATAGATTCAGCAGGTTTGATCGGATGATGATGGCTTGGTATTTATGTTTTATGATACAGTTTTATGGTGCTTATGATATGAGTTCTATAATTGTTTTTATAATGATGGCTTGGATGATGGCTTGGATGATTCTGCAAATGTTTTTATGATGATCTTTACGTGATTTATAATTGTTTTTAGTAACTGGGTTATGCATATGATTTCAAAACGGAGGGCTAAAACCCTGGTTTTGTTATGAAATGGTTTTCGGAAATTCTTTTCTTATTTATGGTCCACTCACACCTTCTATTTTAAATTGCTCTCCAGGTCGGGGAGCTAGCGCGATTTTTGACGTCGAGGCATTGTCAGAGGCATAGAGTGACCCCGAAGTGCTTAAACTTTTCCGTTGTGCGTGTATCTTGTTTATCGGTTTTCTTTCCTTTGTATTTGGTACTATGCTCTGTAAAACTTGACTTCAGGATGTTTAAAGTTTCTCCTTCGTCTGACTGTGTATTTTGGTAGTTTTTGTGAGTTTACTTCGGTTTAGTGTCGGGGTGTCTGACGAGCAGTATTTACCTCGGTTTTCGGGGTGAAACCGGGGTGGGTCCTGACACAATTTGTTGACTTTTCAAACGACATGAACTTTTCACGTAATGCGAAGACCGTTGGGTAGGTCTCGAGACGCTGAATTCGTAGACAGGCTGCACGCGTCAATCGGAGTTCGGACGACCAAGTTACTGGTCTATGAGTGTGAAGGGCATTTTGGTAATTTGTAAGGAGAGGGGCAAAATGGTAATTGGTCAATTAAATAAGAAATGGGACGGTGATTGGGTTGATTCAGCCATGGTTATGCCAGACAGTGACATCTATCACTTTGATGAAGCAATTAGTGGCAAAAGAAAATGTGTGTAGCGGTGGGAAACTTTAAACCATGTGTGGGTGTGTTTGAAGTGAAAAACATAGACTAAAGACCACAACTGAACTTGATCGACCTCCCCAGCAGCCTATTGAGAGAAAAGAAGAACTGGAGAAGGATTTAGAGAGGGAGAACAGAGAATTGAGATTGAGAGAGGAAGAAAAGTGATGAAAATTGTGAAAGGAAAATCAAAAACCCGAAACCTGTTCTTGAACAATTGAAATTCAATTTTAAGTTGTAGACCAGCCTAAGTCAAATTAAGGTTCAATTAAGACTTATGGGATCTTGAGTAGTCGAACACGATCAAAAACGGAAGTAATCGAGGAAGTATTGGCCAAGAATTGGACCCGCGGCGGTATGGAACTTCCATGATTGAGTTCGATCATACAAAGAAAACAAGTTGGAATTGAACAATATTGAAACCAGTCAACACGCGGGTTGCAGACTCGTTTAACGGAAGAAACGGGTGAGAACGATGAACAGTGCTCTGCATTGTAGCTGGCGCGTGAGCTTCACGCGCAGCCACTCACAACGGCGCGTAGGGGCGCGTGGGACTGAATCTCGAGGTGAGTTCAACATGAAACTTGCTCCTTTTAATATAACGAACATTTTGGCACTAGTTTCGAGGAAATCGGATATCGTTTCGATGGTGTTCAATGTACCCGAAGTTTTCGTATACGTTTAAAATACGTATTTAAATCCCGGAAAAATTGGGAAAAATTATATGAGGTATATAGAAGTGTTAGTGACCCTCGATATTGATTTTGGACAGGGATTGTGATTTCCAGAATTTACAGAAAAACGTGCAACTCGGAAGCTAGCCGTTTGGACGGTGTGTGAGTGGACTTTATTTTCTAAATTTCAATGCATGCATAATTGTTTTCTATGCCTTATAATTATGATTTATATGCTTATGTTTATGGTAATTATGATTTTCGTATTTACACGTATTTTTGATATGCAATACGTAATTGCACGTATTTCAAGAATACGATTTATGCTGTACTTTGATGATGGTTTGATGAATGATTTTATATGGTTTATACATACCATGTTTTGATGATGTTTTGATTATGATTTGTGAGTATGATTTGGGGACTTGAACGTGAAATTCGGACATGAGTCCCATTTCCATAAAATGTGATTTCAGATTCGATTTTGGAATTGGATTTTGGAAAGATGATTCTTGATTCGGTTTTGAAACGTGAAAGAGAAATTCTGGATTTGGGTTCGGGATGATGGTTCCGGATGCTAGCTTACGGAATCATTATTGCGAATTTGGATATGGATTTTATGTGGTTTTCACTTGATTGAAAAATGGTTTTGGGTTTAAAGACCTGGTACTATTGTTGGATCTGATTTTGGGTTTAAAGACCCGATTGATTGATGATCGGGGAGGGCCCTTGATTGATATGTTTTGAGTTTAAAGACTCGGTTATTGTGATATCCCCCGAGGCCTATTGATTGTGTTTTGAGTTTAAAGACTCGTTGATATCCCGGGAAGGCCTGATATATGTGAGTTTAAAGACTCGGTGATTGAGATCCAGCAAACTGATTGACTTGTGATTTACTGTTGATTTCCGATGTTTTCGAATGTGTTGGGCAATGGCCCGGTTTATATGGCTTGATGGATTTTTGGGCTATATTCTTGTACTTGGATTTTGATTCATGGTTTTGGACTGAGGCCCTGTATTTATGTTTTCGGGCTAAGGCCCGAGGTTTGAGAAAAGGAAAATGATTTTGATTTTCATACACGGTTTTCTTATATCGGAAATGAAATAGATTATGAAATGATTTTCGAATGCATGCATTGGTTTTACGTGGAAGGTAGAAATGTCTTTTCTATAACGGTTTTCTTCATCACGCGAACCACTCTAAGGCTTCGCCCCGCGAGGCACTCTAAGCCTTCGCCATGCAAAGCACTCCAAGCCTTCACCATGCGAAGCACTCCAAGCCTTTACTATATGACGCACTCGAAGTCTTCACCATGAGAAAAACTCAAAGTTTTTTCCACGTAAAGCACAACAAGTCTTCACCATACGGACCACGCCACTACTTCGCCACGCGAAACGCTCAAGGCTCGTCCCAGCGAGGCACATGAAACCATCCAAGAACTTGACTTGTTGGAGCCAAAAGGCTACTAAAACAATCCTTCCAACCCCACCAAGAGGGACAACCACAAGGCCATGACAAACGGTGGGCAAATGTTTTAACATGCGAAGTCCAATTCTGCATTTTAGTGCACGGGATCGAGATTCATTCGAACATAGCTCGTTCAATTTTGTTCACTCAAAAAGATACGGAAGTCAGCTTTTCAACGTCGTTGACCTCACTCAATTCCGAGTTGTGACGAGTTCCCAACGAACATTTTTGTACACGAAGGTCAACTGCACGTACCAGCGCACGAGTACGAGATTCATTCAGTCATAGACCACTGAATTTTGATCACCCTGACATGAGGTCGATGGATTTAGAAAGCTATGGAAGTCATATTTCCAACGCCATTGATATCACTCAATTCCAAGTTGTGACGAGTTCCCCGCAAACATTTTTGTACGCAAAGGTCAACTGCAAGAACCAGCGCACGAGCACAAGATTCAACCAATCCTACAAGCCTCAATTCGGATCGTCTTGGAACAAGCTTGATGGAAGTAGAATGGTATGGAACTCATATTTCCAACCCCACCAACGGCACTCAATTCGAAGCTAAAACGAAGTCAGAAGACCAAATTTACTACACAAAGGTCAAATCTGCCGAAAATCACAAAACACTCAAAAAAATGGAAGGCTTCTATTAATGAAAATTAAAGAAGTTGGAAATTCACAAGTTGAATGCTCAAACATGTATTCAATGATAAAATTAAGCTACGGACCAAGAACTATCATGAAGCTCATCACCAAGAACGACACGACCTCAGAGTCTCTCCGTCAACCCATGAGCAAGCCTTGGAGGCCTTCAATCATCCCATCGTGGACTTCTAGTGACATATCGTCCATGACCTTCTTTAAACTGTAACGCCCAAGAAATTCGAAAAATGTAATATTGTAAAATAATGAATAAAATGACGTTTTTACCCTTGTGATTCGTATGGTCAAATTGTTGACTTTTTGATTGGAGGGTCGAACGGACGTTGAGTGATGACCGTGACGTAGTTCGGGACGTCACGAGTTCATAGACTGGTGGCACGACCAATTCGGACGAACAGGGTGAAAGTTATGACGTTCGGAAGCTCAGGGGCATTATCGTAATTTGGGCGTTATAAGGGGAAAAGGTTGACTTTTTGTTTGACATTTGGTTTTCACTTGACTCGAAGACCGTTGGGTTCGTCTCGACGCCCCGAGTACAACGACAGGCGGCACGCTTGAAACGGACATCGTGTGACCGAGTTACGGGTCACGGAAGTTGGAGGGCATTTTGGTAATTATTGCACAGAGGGGCATTTTGGTCATTTCACGGCGGTTACTGTAGCACCACCGTGAAAAACAGAGCACACGGCCATGCCGTGGTGTTTTGTGCGTGCAATTGTTTATGGCTTAGTGGACTGGTGAGTGGGTTTTGTTTATGTAAATTGAGGCAGTGGGAGGCACACATGGACAACCGATCAGAGCTCAGTGCACGGGAGAGTTTAGAAAATGGCCGTGGTCTCTGTGCGTGCGGGAAACCATTTTCAGCGACCACAGTTAGTCTCCCACGAGTTGTTGGCCACATTGATCGATCAACCGTGTAAGAGAGTGAGGAGAGGTTTCGTTTGGGTCATTTGGTGCATCAGTGTGAAGGCTAAGGTTGAGAGAAACCGTGAGAAAACATATTCGGGTTTTTGGGGGGAAAACACAGAATTCGATTTCTACGGTTTGAGAGACAAATCTAAACACAGGGGGAGTTTTCTGGGAGTGACAGAATCACGACCGTGCAAGAATTGAAGAGTTTGGAGCACGGATTGCCCAAGAACCCGAGTTCCAGTTCAGGGATGAACCAGTTGGAGGGAAAAATCAAATTTAATTCCTGAAGCTTGTTGAACGGAACCAAGGGCCGTGTTAGACTTCTGGGGTCATTACGAGCACAACCGTGCAAAAATCGAAGGAGGAGGAGCGCACGGGGCGCGATTGACGTGTCCTAAAATCGTGAGTGGACTTTTTGATTTCTAAACCGGGCATGCATGCCTATTTTACTTATTTATCTTATGGTTTTACATATGATTTTATGATGGTGATATGATATTTCGGTTTTATGTGTTTTCACGCTTTTCGAGACATTCATCATATTTCACGCGTTTCGAGGTTACGGTTTTCGCTTATGCATGAATGATGTTTTGATGAAGTATCTGGATATGATTATGCACGTTACGGATTTATGATGTCTTGATTATAATTGTGAAATGATTTTGGAAATTGCATGTTTTGGAATTTGCATGTGAATTCGGACATAAGTCCTATTATGACGAGATATGATTTCGGAATGATGTTGGAAAACGGTTTATGATGAATCCTGGTTTATTGTGTTTAAAAACGGTTTTGGGTTTAAAGACCCGGTTGATTGTTGGATCTGGTTTTGGGTTTAAAGACCCGGTTTATTGATGACGGGGCGGGCCCGAAAATTGGGTTTAAAGGCCCGGATTGAGTTTAAAGACTCGGTTATTGTGATACCCCCGAGGCCTATTGATCATGTTTTGAGTTTAAAGACTCGTGGATATCTCGGGAAGGCCTGATATTGAGTTTAAAGACTCGGATGGATCCAACGGTTTAATTGCGAATATTGATTCACTTTTACTTGGTTTGCGTAAATGATGTTGCAAATGACAAATTCTGGGTTTTGCTAATATTATATTATTTTACGCGAGTTGTGATGGTTTTCCTGTAACGTTTTACATGTGTTTCGGAAAAAGAGTTTTTCAAAGGTTTAATATGCGATTTTTTTGAATATTTGGTTATGCATGCATGTTGTAAAACTGTAGGGCGAACATCCGATTTCATTAAACTGTTTTCTGTAAACCTTTTTTTCGGTCCACTCACACTTTGTTGTTTTAACTATCCTCCAGGTCGTGGTACAAGTTCGGGGGCTAGCGCCGAGGCAGAGGCATAAAGTTTTCCGTTGCGGAGTAGTTAGTTCACAGAGTAGGATTTGTTCTTTAACCTGTTTTGTAATATTGTGCTCTGTGAAACTGTGGACTTGACGTCCAGTCGGATGTATTCGTTTAATCTCCATGGTCTGACAAATGGGTGTGATGTAATATTATTTGGTATTCCGGTCTTTTGGATTCGATTGTCAGACGGGAGCAGGATGCTTCCCGATTATCGAGGCGATAATCGGGGTGGGTCCTGTCATAAACAGTGGGGGAAACCTCCTCAACATCGCCAACTTGGCATAGTTGGCTTCACAAAAGAGACTTCCCCACTGCTTGACTCGATGACGGTTACATAGCAGCTTGACTTTAGACTCCAAGACGAAACAATGGTTTGGTGTCATATGTCTTCACGCCGATTAGCTTCAGCGTCTAGATGATGGCATCTCCAAGCTCTCTTCCTTCAATTAGGCGATGATGTACGACGTCTCGAGTTTTGCGGGGGGCATGATTGATCCTCCATTCTATGTTCCGCCTTGTTACCACCCCATTTTGAGCTCAGTAAGGCCTTGAAGATCAAGTCTCTAGAAGGCCATCTGTCATCCAAAGCAACTCCTTGGAAAGTTTCAGTTACTTCATGGCACCACATGCACTTCACCTCGCGTCATAGGAAGACTTGCTTTGAAGATGAAGCACATCTCGCCTTGTAGCTGCAACACACATTGCCTTGCAGCTGGAACAAGCCTCATATTGGTTTGTGACATGTCACACTCCAAGTGATGGGACTCATCGCCTCGCACTTGTAACATGCCTCGCCATGCACTCTGTTGCACCTCGTTTGACACTCTGCTGCACCTTGCCTGGCACTCTGCTGCACCTCTTCTTCACTCTGTTGCACCTCGTCTTGCACCCTACTACACCTCGCCTTGCACTTTGCTGCACCTCGCCTTGCACTCTGATGCACCTCATCTTGCACTCTGCTGCACCTCGCCTTGCACTCTACTGCACCTCCCTCATTGAAGGCCTTGATGTTGGCTCCACCCGCACTTGAAGATGAAAAGTTCGTCAACGCGCCAAATACTTCTATTCACAAAGCATCACAAGCATGTCAAATGGAGGAGCATCTTGATGTCAAGTTCATCATCTCTTTAAGTCGGAAGCTCCAACGAGTCCCGAGCATGTCACCGGATGGTCTTACGACAGTTGCTCCATTAAAATGAGTTCTTTGAGACCCCGTCAAAAGTATGCCTTCATGCATCTTGAAATGATCGTTTCGGAGAGTAAAGCGCACTACCGCTGAAATCATTGCAATCGGACATCTATAGCTCTCAAAATCTGCAAAAGATTGAATATGAACAAAAAATATATATTTATTTATATATATTAAAATAAATAAACATATAATATATTTTATTTATATATAATATATTACATTCAAAAGTTGATGGCGCATGAGATGGCGCAATATATATATATATATAAACAAAAGCAAAAACTTTGCTGCATATGGGAAAAAGCAAAGAAAAAAAAAGTACAAAAGCATTGTAAGAACTACACCAGCAGAAGGAAAAAGGCCATTGTAGGCGCTATAGGCAGAAAGAAAAAGAAAATAGGTTACAGGCGTGCCAAGCAGCAGTGAAAAAAAAATAATCTTTCCATTGTAGAGTCTCTTGCCATAATGTCTCCAACCAAATGATGTGTTTGCTCCATGGGACACAACCAACAGCAAAGCCTAGTAGTTAATTGGGCCCGCAAAGCCAACTCAAAGCGGGATTACGAGCCCAGAGAATCTCTTTTTGGGACAAGATCAAGGTCAATCTTCAGCTACATCCAGGAAAGAAAAGTCCTACTCCCACAAAAAAAATATTAAGACGTAGTTTACTGAAACCACAAGGAAATTACATCTCTTAGGATTCCTCGGATTCCTAAGCGATGTGGGGGCATTTGTGGAACCATAAATTACCGGAATATTCTGGAGCTGCCACGTGGCAAACAATCCCCATAATGCCAATATTACCCTTGGTAAAATTGACATCGACATGTTACGATCTCCGCACTAATTCAATATATTTACCAGCTAAATATATTAATTAATCAGATCAATGCTGATAATAAATAACTTCCCAGTGACTTATTTATTCATCAATAAATAAGTGATTACACTCGGTACAATCACTTATTTAATACTTTCTCCTTCAACCAATCAGACGCTCCGGTGACTCTCAAGGCTTCACTATAAATAGAAGACTTCATCTCACTTTTAAAGGTAATCAACAACTCCTGCAAACACTCTGTCGGTTTATTCTCTCAGAATACTGACTTAAGCATCGGAGCGTTTACGGTTGAACCCCCCCTCCCCTCCCCCCCCCCCCCCGATTCAACGTTAACCTCATTTGATTTTCGTTTTTGTGTATAGTGATCGAGAAGAAACTTCACAGAGCCGGACGATTTTTGCATCAACAGGTAATAATGTCAGCTAAGTGGTGCAATATTTTTAACATTGCACCAGTTCCTTGTGCATATTGATTTGAATTGCGGTTCTTGGTTCATTTTGAACTCGTTGGCGCATTCATGATATATCTACAATAAAGTCATTATCAAACCAAAATTGAACCAAAAATTAAAAAAAAAATTGTGGAACTTGTGAAATGCATGATCAAAGCATACTTGAAGTATATATTAAAAAAAAATTGTCATACTATATGTATATGATGAGCTCAATTATTACCTTCTCAAGATTGTAGGCAAGAGTAGCACCAGCAACTCAAGCACCCATAATTACAAGGTCAGTACTCTTTTCAATCTCTGGTAGACTAAAGTTGTTTTTCTAATGGCATCCTCGCAAACCTTTTTCCTTTCATGCATGTTGAAACAACATTTCGACTTTTTTCTTGATTTTACTAGAAATAATGTTTATGAAGATGAAGAAAATATAGCCCAACAAAGAAATCAGGTTGCAAGGAAAAGCCCTCACTGTGACCGTGTACGATATTTGGATTAAGAGGAATAATAGGGTGTTTGGGAATTCTAGGAAGTCTACATATGTGGTGTTCAACTCTATCCTTTCTATGATCCATAGTAAACTCTGTATTACTGCGTTTAGAAAGTGTTTGACCAATTTCCTAGTTGCTAGTAGGGTTGTTAATCGATGTTTCAGTTCGATTTTTTTGGTCGAAATTGAAATCAAAATGGTTGGGGAACTGATTTTGGTTCGGTCCGATTCTCAGTCCTAAATCCCTTTTGAACCAAAAATTGATGAACCAATACTATTTGATTATGAACCGGTTTAACCGATTTTTTGACTGGATCGAGAGAGTTTTGTGAGAAATGAAGATGAGTTTTTCATGTTTAGACACCATAGATCTTGTCCTAGAATCGAATAGATGAATTTGGATACTTAGAACATGAAAAATAGACAATAAATGACTAAGTTGGAACCAGGTGGATTCGCTGAGTCGGGTCTAAGTTGTAGACCCGCGAGTCCGACCCACTGGAGGTTGAAGACAGCCGGTTGCAGGTACGTGAAGCCCACGCGCAAAGGCTAAGGGTGACACCTGGGGGTGCGTGGCTTATCGCCTTGATTTTCGATCGACACGACTTTTTTAAGTTATCAATGGTACAAACATGTTGGTACAATTTTCGAGTTGATCAGACATCGTTTCGGGGTAGTTTTGGGTGTCTAAAGTGTTTTGTTTAGGCTTTTAATTCGTATTTAATATTGAACATTAGGGGATTTAAATGTAAAGGTTTGAACCTTGAGAAATTGTATATTCGATAAATAGAAAGGTAAAAAGACGATTTTGCCCCTAAAAACTCAAATAGTTGGCTTTTTGATGTGGACGTCATTTGAGAATTCTGAGAGGACGGTTATGGAGGTTTAGGGATCTTGAGTTCGTAGATAGGGGCACTCCGAAATCGGAGGTCGGATTAATTCGCTATTGGTCATGAAATTCTTGGGGGTATTTTAGTCATTTTGAATTAAAGGGGTAATTTGATCTCTTCACTTGAAGGACCTAGGTTTTTCTAGAAGGTTTCACCTAATTCTTCACATTTTCCTTCCTAAACTTCTCTCACCTCCTACGCACAATATAAATATATGTGTGGGTGTGTTGGTGACTATTCAGTGGTGGTGGGTCAAAGGAAGAAAGAAATGAAGCCAACCACATGAGAAGAAAGAAGAGCCAGAAAAGAAAGAGAGAGAAGGAGAAAGAGGATAGACAAAAAAAAAGGGGAAAGAGATAGGAAGAATTCAAGGTGACAACTAAGAGAGGTGGGGGAAGAAACGGTGCACAAACGCCGTGGACCGTGGGCATAATGTCGGGTTTTGGGTTTTGGAATAGGAATGCTAAAACTGGGCATTCTCATGGGCTCTCAAAATTCAACCTTTTGACTTCGTTAAAATTCAACATTTTAATTTTATAGGCAAAATAGTCATTATTGATTTTTCGAACATCCGGGGTGTTACATACTATTCCCAACGAGCATTCGAAAATTGTCTGCTACCACCCTAATCGAGGCTTAACTTCCTTGCAGGATCTAAAAGAATAGTGCTCCATTGAGGCTTTCGTCATATTCTAACCATCGAGCTATCGGTGTGTCACTTCATTTACCACGAGTAATCCACAAGGATTTCTCTCAAATGATACAACAAAACAAGTGCTTTTTAAATAGTCTTCTGCATGTCTTATAGGGGTTCCACAATCAACGATTAGTCCCACCAGGAAAAATATCGAACACTCACAATTAGGTCGACTTTCCCTTCACCCACAAACCAAGTAGGTCAAGTACAAGAAAGACCTCGATGTTCCAACTGTCTAGACATGTAACTCATCTCGTAACAGTCAAATTTATTGACCTTGATAAACCAACTCACAAGAGGTTGGTGATTCCTTTCGAACATCCTGATAGTAGTGACGGTTCTTAACACCAAGGGTCTGATGAGGTCCAAACTAACCCACCCACTAAGATGATCTTCGTAACAGTTCTCTTAGACTATGGTTGTAAGGTGCACACTAGTATTAGGGCGACTCATTTCAAATGGCCTCGAGGTTCAAATGATGCCCCAGTTCAACTCCTTGCTAAATTAGTGGTCTGAATTGGGTCTAGGGTCTAGTAACTTCAATCAGTTGCTGGTTACCAAAGTAACAAGAATGTAGCTCAAACGTTAGTCCTGCGGTACGTCAGATAGTTGAGTTAACTAAGTGATCCTTCCAGTCCAATGGTCCAAAACAAGGACACAAAACCATCAAGTATGGAGTCTGATTCGTTTGATCTTCATGAAAGGAAGGACGAGCGTAACACGTCTCAAGTCGAGATTTCGTAATTAATTATTCCTCCTAATAGTCAACGAGTTTGAATAGTCGCCCCAATAAGGGGGTTTCGAATACCAAAAAGTTTCCACTTAATC
This sequence comes from Prinsepia uniflora, assembly GCA_032719365.1. NCBI lineage: Eukaryota > Viridiplantae > Streptophyta > Magnoliopsida > Rosales > Rosaceae > Prinsepia > Prinsepia uniflora. The sequence goes on from CM064873.1 coordinate 23,268,156, forward strand.
CAAAAGCCCAAATTGTAGTAAAACTCTTAACACTCACTACTACTATAAACACGAGAAACTCTCAAGAGAAGTTGAGTAGGGCACTGACGCTAAAAGAAAATACTTCCCTCCTAAGAAGTGATAACTTCCATCGTGAGGATACCAAAACCTTCATTCAATACATTTTCAAGAACTTCAAAAGTTCGATTTCCCATAGGTCAGAACAATAGGGGGTTACTCGAAGGGTTAGGAGTGTCACCCACAACTCGAGGTGACAGGACCCACCCCGATTATCGCCTCGATAATCAGGAAGCATCCTGCTCCCGTCTGACAATCGAATCCAAAAGACCGGAAAACTAAATAATATTACAATACACCCATTGTCAGACTAGGGAGATTAAAAAAATACATCCGATTGGACCTCAAGTCCACAGTTTCACAGAGCATAATATTACAAAACAGGTTAAAGAACAAATCCTACTCTGTGAACTAATTACTCCGCAACGGAAAACTTTATGCCTCCGCCTCTGCCTCGGCGCTTGCCCCCGCACTTGTACCACGACCTGGAGGGAATTTAAAACAACAAAGTGTGAGTGGACCGAAACATAAGTTTTACAGAAAACAGTTTTTCCGAAATCGGGTTCGCCCTCCAGTTTTGTAACACGCATGCATAACCAAATATACAAAAAAAAAACGCGTATTAAACCTTTGAAAACTCTTTTTCCGAAACCATGAAAAACGTTACAGAGAATCGTCATAACTCATGTAAAACAATTTAATATTACCAGAATCCAGAAACCGTCATTTTGGAACATCAATTGCACAACCAAGTAAAAAGTAAATCAATAATCACAATTATGCCATTGGATCCATCCGAGTCTTTAAACTCAATATCAGGCCTTCCCGGGGTATCAACGAGTCTTTAAACTCAAAACATGATCAATAGGCCTCAGGGGTATCACAATAATCGAGTCTTTAAACTCACGAGTCTTTAAACTCAATCCGGGTCTTCAAACCCAATTTTCGGGCCCGCCCCCGTCATCAATAAACCGGGTCTTTAAACCCAAAACCAAATCCAACAATCAACCGGGTCTTTAAACCCAAAACCGTTTTTAAACAAAATAAACCAGGATTCATCATAATCCGTTTTCCAACATCATTCCGAAATCATATCACGTCATAATAGGACTTATGTCCGAATTCACATGCAATTTCCAGAACATGCAGTTTCCGAAATCACTTCACAAATATAATCAAAACATCATAAATCCGTAACATGCATAAACATATCCAGATACTTCATCAAAACATCATTCATGCATAAGCAAAACTGCAACCTCGAAATGCGTGAAATACGATGAATATCTCGAAAAGCGTGAAAATACGTAAAATCGGAATATCATATCACCATCATAAAATCATATGTAAAACCATAAGATAAATAAGTAAAACAGTCATGCATGCCCAGTTTAGAAATCAAAAAGTCCACTCACAGTTTTAGGACGCGTCAATCGCGTCCCGCGCGCTCCTCCGTAGCTTCAGAAGTGTCCGGACCTGTAAAAACGTACAAGAGGGTTACAAACATCCTCAAATAGCTCGTATGATTTTTCCCTAATTTTCCCGGATTTTTCGGCGAAATTGAACTTAGAGACTTAACCTTCCGGACTCCCGAAATTATCCCGAACGACTCCCGAATAACTCGAATCTTAAAGGTAAAATGATAATTAGACTGAAATGAACAAATTCCATGTTGACCGTGATCAGAGTTATCATCGCACGCGCCGTCACGCGCCGCCCAAAGTGGCTGCGCGTGAAGGCCACGCGCCAAGCTACAGTGTCTTCGTCCTTACCCGGATAGACTGATAAACGGGTCTATTACCCGCGACTCAACCCGACCAGTTCAAGTTCAATTCTCAATCAATTCTTCTTGTTTTCAATCCTATTACCTTCTCTAATCCATTAATTTTAGGTCTGAGTTGATGACTAACCTCGACTAACACCAGAACGACCCAACTCAAGCTCAAACAGTCGATCAAGTCGACGTCTGGAACTCACCCTACACGGTTCCATTTCCAAATTAATTTCACCAGTAGCTTAAGGGGACCTATACGAACACAATGGTACAATCAATTGGACTCGCCGTTACCTGGAAGTCGTCGACCTCAGCACTGGTTCGTCTCTGAACTGGAACTTGGGTTCCTGGGCAAAACGGGCTCCAATCTCCACAACTCTAGCACCGTCGTGTTCCTGTCACTCCCAGAAGTCTCTCAATGTGTTTAGATTTGTCTCTCAACCCGTAGAAGTCGAATTCAGAGTTTTCCCCCCAAAAACCCGAAACTGTTTTCTCACTGTTTCTCTCAACCTCAGCCCTCACACTGATGCCCCAAATGACCCAACTGAGTCCTCTCCTCACTCTCTTACTCTGTCAATCGATTCAAACGGCCAGCAACCCGTGGGAGACCAACTGAGGTTTTCTGAAAATGTCTCCCAAGCACACAGAAGCCATAGCCATTTCTTTAACCCAGCCTGTGCTTGTGTGGCCTCAGTCCGTTCACCTATGTCCCCCACTGCCTCAATCAACTTAAACAACGCACTGATCATTCCACTAGTCATAAACAATTGCACGCACGAGACACCACGGCCGTGCACTCTGTTTTCCACGGTGGTGAACAGTACCCCGTGTGAAAAGACCAAAATGCCCCTCAGGGTAAAATTACCAAAATGCCCTCCAACTTCCGTGACCCGTAACTCGGTCGTCCGACGTCCGTTTCACGCGTGCCGCCTGTCGTTGTACTCGGGACCTCGAGACGAACCTAACGGTCTTCGAATCATATGGATATCAATTGTCAAACAAAAAGTCAACTTTTTCCCTCATAACGTCCAAATTACGATAATGCCCCTGGACTTCCGCACGTCATAACTTTCACCCTGTTCGTCCGAATCGGACGTGCCACCTGTCTATGAACTCGTGACGTCCCGAACTACGTCACGGTCATCACCCCACGTCCGTTCGACCCTCCAATCAAAAAGTCAACAAATTGACCATACAAATCACAAGGGTAAAAACGTCATTTATTTATTATTTTATAATATTACATTTTTAGAATTTTCCGGGGCGTTACACGAGGGGCATATGAGGTAAAAAGAATATTGAGATGAGGAAATCTAGAGGAGTGATTACACAATCACTGAAAAAGGAACAAAGTGATGAAACGATACCTACGAATTAGGATCAAAAGGTGGCCAAACGTACCTGAGTAAAGATTAGCAGCTTATCAAGAGAAACAAAATTCACCTCTAACGAACTATTAACGATGCACTTGTAACAGGTTCAAGTGACAGGCGTGAGTAGTGACTGGTATATTGGTATATTGGTCTAACTTCCACTCAGAGCTCACAACCACACAACCTTATCCTAGGTATCTTGTGAACCCGCAACGAAAAGTTTGTACTAGTTCAAAGGCTAGTTTGACTGATCCAAAAGTAAACTTTGACGAAACTAAGCTAATCAAAAATTCATCTCCAGTGAAGTGGGTACGAGTCAAGGCAAGTTCCTACACCACAACATGACAGCCGTCGATCAATCCTTGATTCAAGATCGACCTGTTAATGGATATATTCAGAGTTAGGGCTGAGTTATCACTAGCGCCAGTGGAACAGTAACATCATGCTTGTACTCAAAATTAAAGGGAGATTGAGTACGTCACTGTAACCTATTCAACTTGAAGCCTACAAAAGTGGCTAGGTTTCGGATCAAACCAACTTGGTCAAACGTGTTTAAAAAGATCCTCGACAATTACCCAATTTAGGGTACCAGTTCGTGACATGATGGGGCATCGAATTCCAAGGAAAATTTAGGGGAGGCAAGTCCCATTGTACATACACCCCTATTCACAATGAAATCTCGTTCTTACAATCAATTCTTCAAAGATGTCACAAGTGTATGGTTTAGACATTAGTGTAATGAACACATCGATAGCATAAAGGGTATACTACTCAGAAGTGACCTATGATCCGAGGACAAGAACTAAACGAGGCAGGTTGAAATGTGGTGATCCAATCTAATTATAGGTTGCCTCAATTCTGAGCTCGGGATCCGTGATCCCCAACACCCAACGATAAAGTTTTTGAATGACCGTAAGGAGAAGAAAGCAAGTCTCTAAGAAGTGAAGAATTTTTGGCGAACTCGGTAGTTATCATTAAGTGTGGGTAACTAACCCCATGACTTCCTAACACACACAGATAGAAGCAGAAAGGGTTTGATGAGGAATGAATGGTTTGTGATTAAGACCGTAAACCATCATCTGAATCCATGATCACAACATGCAGTAATGCTACTAGAAGACTCCTTTAACCACACTCACTCTCCAAACTAATGACATTATTTTGGGCCAATGGACTAACTTCAGGATATGTCTGGTACTTTAACACCCATCAGAATAGGAGATGAAGACTGTAAAATAGGGCATCCAAAAACCGGGATTAAAAAACTCTCAACCGAAACGCCCAAAATACGAATACTTTTCCAGAAATCGTGTTACCCTAGATGAGAAGGATTGCTCTTGAAGGTAGATGTTAAAACTCACGGATTTCAAAATTCTTGTCCAAATACGTTCAACTAGAAAGAGAGTAGATGAAACTCAAACTTGACTAAATTACAAGATCACGTGAATTTTACAAAAGGATGAAGAAGAGTCATAAGTACAAATCAAGTATGTAAGACGTGGAAAAAACACCAAAACATGAAAGTAAGTTTGTAACTTAAAAACGTTTGTAACAACTGCCGGGAGATGCAACTCATCAAAACTAAACCATCGTCAAAAGTCAAAAGTAGTTATTGAAAACAACTCCAAATTTGGGGTTTAAATGAACTTACGTAAAAACAATGAATAGAGGAACGTGGTCCCCGACTGTAAATACGCGTGATTTAGTAAGATGGAATTTTAAGCTGTAAAAGAAACTTAGCAACAAGTTCGGTGAATCCATATGGCGTCAAGATGTATCACAACACAATATGTGGTACAATCTCGATATCGAGATTTCATTGAGTAAACTCAAGTTATTTGAAAATAAAACGTCACAGCAACAACTTCACACGAAAAAGTAGTCTCTAGTAATCCAATGGTAAGGACAAAGCAAAGTAAAACCCTTCTTTTTTGGAAGAAAATCCGTTAACCACGTTTTAAAACGTCTAAGGGAACAATGACTCGGTTTAAAAGAACATTTCTCAAATAAATGGCGTAACAATCAAGGAACTTTTGAAACCAAGAAATCTGAACGTATTTAGAGTTCATACTACGAGAGTTTGGGGTCACACAACTACAAAGTAGTGACAAAATTCCCAATTGCCGGAAGATTCTCAATAGGAAACCCACAATGGGTTACACGCTCTCGATCCAGGTTAAAATTCTCTCAGACACGTTAATCCAGAAATATTTTGTATCGTAACACTTAAGGCATCACAACATCATAGGGAATATGTCAGGACCCGTCCCAATCCTCCTGGGATTAACGCAGGACGTGCCTAATCCCGTCTGACACGGAGTGTTAGACAAGGGAAAATTCCAACTTTAGCCCACTCGGGGCTTCATAGAGCGCCAGGATCCGGAGGAGGAGTGTGATGTCTCAGTCTCTGCTACACCCCGCATCCACTGTCAACCTGAAGGGCATTCAAAACATTAAAAGCTGTGAGTGGACAAAACAAAGAATTCATAAAAATATTTTCACAAAAATACTATATATACCTTTCACTAAAAGCATGCATGCATTCGAAAACCATTTACCAAACCATTAGGGCCTTGGCCCAAAATCGTAAATGAAACCAATCATACGGCCACTGCCAAAATCCATGTCGGACTCAGCCCAAAACCAGTATATATCATATAACATATAACCAATCCTGTCATGGTTTCCAAAGCTACGCGCGTGCTACCTGGGGTCTCAAATCCCAAGTCTCCCCAGGGTCCACCTAGGTCAATGTCCGCAGATCAATGACCCTCCCTAGGGGTTATAATCCATAAAAGCCTTCCTGAGAGTAAGGTACCCAACGGGGGCGACTCCACTCAGTTAGTGCTCCGTGACTACTCAGAGGTCCACCCAGGTCAACGACCCTCCCCGGAGGAGACAATCCATAAATAAAGGACGGTATATGAAATTCCATTTCAAAATTGTTCTTAAAACCTTTCAAACCTTTCAAAGGATTCATGTCTGGCCCCCATAAACCGTCATGAAACCAGAAAATCCATTTAGGGGGTCCCCGACCCAAAATCACAAACGTAAACCAACTAGGCGTCGCGCCGAAACTCATGACTCAACTGGGCATCGAGCCCGATATCTCTGGGTCAGTCACGATTAAAATCGTAGTGATGCGTGCAACCATCCGTCCAAGACCGCTCTCAATCCTGGTATGTCACCGTGAACATATCAATCGACTCGACCACCTCTAGATCATGGTGCACACATCACTGATCAATCCCTAAACCATCAGCACTCTGAACTCGAGCGTCTAGTGGCTGCTTGACAACGGAACGTGCATCGTGACCTCTCCGGAAGGAACACATCCCCAACCCGGAGGCGAGCATCGTGTCTTCCGTCGTCGTGCACACAGTACTCGCGGTGACCACGACTCAGACCCGTAGGTCATCAATAGAGCCATATTCCCGATACAAAACCAAATGGGTCTCATGCCCGGTTTACCTTTTCAAATCCAAATCCATTTCATTAAACCGAAAAACACAAACACGTATATGCACCATATAAAATTGAAACCTCAAAATACGTGCAAATACATAAACACACAAAAATGCACTCAAGGTATCTCAAAAAATGTATTAAAACACATATAAAACATTTATGCATGTATCAATTTAGAAAACAAGGTCCACTCACAGACCGTCCGAGCTTCCGCCTCGATACGGGCACCAAACGCCTCTCCCGGGCCAATCACCGTCTCCGGGGTTCCCAAACATGTCCACATCGTAATAGAGGGTTACTAACTACTTAAATAACCCCTCATTAAAGCCCCGTGATTTTCCAGAATTTTTAACTATTTTTAAACCCGATCCTAAACCTTCGGACAGCTAGAACTATATCGAGACGATGTCCGATTGACTCGAACCCAGTCCCAAAATGTTTGTTACATCGAATAAATGATTTCACATGTTGGAACCATCCCCAAAAAGTGGGTCACGCGCCCTCAAGCACCCTGCACCAGTCATCCCTGTCCTTCGGCAAAACGGATCTGAACCGGTCCGCTTGCAATCCGGTCCGGTCCAACTGGCGTGGCCGGTCCAGCATCGTAACTCCCTCAGATTCGGTCCGTTTTCACCCAATCCAATCCCATTCTCTTCGTCTCAACATTTCCTATCATTCTACCCTTTCAAAACTAATAAAACGGGCCAAAGATCATACCTTTAGATCGAAGGACCTTCGACCTGTTTTCCCCCTTAGTTTTCGGCCATCTTCGACCACCTCCGGCCGTGATTCCAATCTCAATCTGTTCTTAGGATCACCAGAAACCCTTTCCAATTAATAGAATCGATCGAAAATCACTGAAAACCAAAATACAAATTTAAACCCAAAGCTCACCGTTTTCAGTTTCTCGGTCCGCCGTCCACAATGGCTCTCTATCCAGCCACCATCTTCATCGTCTCATCCCATTCTCTCTCTTTCATTCACATTCCAAACACAGAGGGTGAGGTTTGGGGAAGGTGGTATGTGTGGGTTTGTACAAAATGGGAATGGGTTTCGGGTTTGGTTTGGACGACACAAAGAAGGTGAGGCTGGTATGCATGAATGAAGGGAAGGGGGCAATGGATGGGTGACACTTGTCACTCATCCATTGGGCCACTTCAAAAGATCTGGGCTCAATTGAGGACAAAAGTCCTATTTTGCATCGTAAAACATTCTGTCGTGGATAATACCTCGAAACTTCCGTGAACTGTAACTTTCATGTCGAACATCTGAATTAGGCGTGCCGCTAGTCTATGGACTCGTATCAATCTGATCTACATAACGGTCCTCGGCCCTAGGCCATCAGACCTCCCGGGTCAAAAGTTAACTTTTCGCCCTCATTTAGGGGTAAAATTGTAATTTCTCCCTGAACGTCCATTAATCCTCGGCTAATCCATAATTAGTCTTAATTAATCTCAATAATTCGGGACGGTTCGTTACAGAATATTACTTGCGAAAACCTTGCAGAAATTCCTAGATGGAGTTCCATGTCTTGAAAAGGATGACTTCATTAGGAGGTCATAACGTCGCAGTTCCCGAGAGCCTTGGTTAACCAAGTCAACTCCAGTGCGCAAAACGATGCAAGATATTTTGCCGCCAAGCAACCCATCAAACAAGTTCATCGAATAACCTTGAATTCGCCACTCATCACCGAAAAACTCGTTCACACCACCCATTACGAGCCCCCTAGCTCATAAGCACCACCCAAACGCGAATTTCGACGGAAAATAAACTTTTTAATCGTGTGACTATTAGCGACAAAAGTTAAGTCAAACCCCGACTTAGCTTGTGGGAATGCGCAGTTAAACTCTAAACCAATAACAACTAGCATTTTAAAAGGCGTAACAATCACTCGAGGAGTGGCTCTAACACCGGGTATCGGATCGTATGATCATCAAGCGTTTGAAAACTTATGACGGGTCCTAAAACCATGCTCTGATACCAAACTAACACACCCCGACTCGAAAAGTCCATTTATGGCACGGAGGTCGAGGTTTCCTGGCCGACAACTAGATGATAACATTTACATGATGAAGCCATTTAAGCTGAAAATGACGCATTTTAGGGAGTCGGGTGAAAACTAACCAGTAAAAATCGATCACATTTCACTCGAACGCGGAAGCTTAGAGCACAGACAGAATTATTTGGTGATCATACAATACAACTGTGATTTTGAATACGAAATCAGAGTCGGTGCCTCGGGTCACAACTGGGTCGATTTTCCCTAATTGTTCTCAATGGTGAGAGGTCTCGTCAAGGTGGTTTAAGTCATCAAAAAGGGCCACAGGGTGCGACAATGTTGTCTGTGGCATGGGTCGAGCTACAGGTTAGTGTTTGTTGCCCATGATCACAGGTTGACACCATGGGTCGCGATTCCTTGTGGTGGACGACGGTTCAAAAATTGACGAGTGAAGAGGGAGGTGACGATGGATCGCCTGAGCGCTAAGGGAATTACTTGGATAGGTTCCTTGGTTCAGGTTCACGAATGAGTTCGTACATGGCTGAATGTGTGCGAGAATCATCGAGATGGTTCACGAGCTATCGATGTGGGTAGCATTACTAGAGAGAGATTGGGCCTGCACCATGGGTTTTTCTCCTTTTGGGCCTGAGTCAAGGAATTGATTCCAATAAGGCCTTAGATAATGCTTGGGTGTGTTTGAGCTCACCAATTGAACCATGGTTGTTGGGCTAAACTAAATGGTGCAATATGGGTCTTAGTACAACAAGCTTTTAGGTAGTGGGCTTTGGGATCTACTAAAATATTATTTCACAAGGCCCATCCAAGTTGGACCAACCCAATACATGACCTACTGAGTCCTGAATAATTAAATAAAGCTAAAACTGTAAGTTCTAGTTTCCAATTTGTATTTTCGGTATGTGATGTATCAAGACTAGATCCTTAATCTCAAAAACAGTAAAAACTCATCGCAATTCCTTACCTGGGTTCTAACAATTCTTTTAGTAATCGAGCTTCGATTTCTGGGTGGTTCCCGAGTCCAAAACTGCGTACCAATCGTCTAAGAAGGTCGTGAGGGCTCGTAGAAAAATTATGTAAGATTGGTTTTAAAGTTCTGAATCAAAAACTCTAAGGTGCAATCAAACTCTAAACTTTTCTATTTCTCTCCCTCTCGATTTCTCTCTCTCACTCGTTCTCCCTTTGGTTTGAGCTCACACATGCACATCTTTCTTCTCTTTTCTTTCTTTTGTCTTCTTTCCTCTCTCTCTCTCTCTATCTCTCTCTCTCTCTCTCTCTCTCTCTCTCTCTCTCTCTCTCTCTCTCTCTCTCTCTCTCTCTCTCTCTCTCTCTCTCTCTCTCTCTTTATGGCTCTTCTTTTTCTTCTTCTTTGTTTTCCTTCTCGGCCGATCACCACAAACATACAACATACATATACACACATGGGCTAAGGTGGTGTACACACCCCTAAATGATAGGTGGACAGTTGGCAGTCCTCAAACAAGCCGCTAGAAAGATCTTCCAAGTGAAAAGACCAAATTACCCTTTGGGTGAAAATGACCAAAATGCCCTCACACAATCTAGAGTCGTAACTTGATCATCCGACCCCAGATCTTTGCATATTACCTGTCTACAAATTCAGCATTTCAAGACCTACACAATGGTGGTCACAAACAATCCGTACAATAAATCTAGTCAAAAGTCAACATAAATAACATTAAGGGCAAAACGGTCAATTTCCATTAAAACTTTCTTCAATACACAATCCGATGTTCCGAACCGTTACATCTATGCTTTCTAGGAGGTCGACATGTCCCAAATGAATGGCCACCACATAAACCCTTCTATCCCTTGCCTCCACATAACCCACCCAATCTTGGCTCGACAGAGCTTGTACAGAACGTTTATGTGCCCCCAGGTCAGCTCCTCTTTCTTGGCCAGCTTAAAGGCCGTGTAAATGCCAGTAAGCATAATCCAACAATTTGGATTAAGTTGGCCGAAGGCCATCCCCACATGCGTTGTCATATCTTGAAGCCACGGGTGGCAACGACAACATTACACCCTGGTTTTGGATATCTGGATGGAAGGTCGCCTAAGTCTTCGGTGGGTTGCTCGGTATATCTCGCTGGCCGACCAGCTGAATTTTCACCTAGTCAGGAATCTGAAACATCTTCTCGTGGGCCACCACATCCTCCCAGGTGATCGTACTCACTTACTGATCAACTTTGTACTCTGACTTCGCAAGGGTAACCTGCTTCACAACCTTATCAATATTAATCTCCATGGGCTTCATCCTTAAACTAGCCCCTTTCTCGACCTTACCCTTTCCTTTGGGGGGAGAATCTACTAGAATAGTGTCAAAGATCACGGTCTGGTTGATCGATGTCACTTTGACCTCAATCCCTTTGGCCTTACCAACGGCCGAGATAGACTACATCCCTATCTGATCAAAGGCTCTGTGGAGCTCGTCCTACAGCTCTCGATCTGACCCACCTCCTTGAGCCTCCTCAAGGGCGGGTTCCTTTAACTTCGAACCTACCTCTAGCTGAGACAAATGAGAAGTAGAGGCCAAATCTCTAGTTCTAAACCGTGAATCTGATTCGGCCAAACTGGGCGTCGATTCACCCTCAAAGGCATTGCATGACCGTTCTTCCATGCCTTGAGAATCTTTTCTAAAGACGTCTACAAACGAAAAAAGATAAAACTCCTAAGAAGGGAAACACGCAGGACTCAACAACTACGACCCCTGGACGGTCGAAACAACAATTCATACAAATATATACCCTGTTCATGCCAAACATTCAATTTCAATCAAAAAACAAGAAGACAAACTCATAATTACTTGTTTTTCTCATAAACAAACCGTGAGCACTATCGTAGAAGCAAATCGAAAATCGCATTGGGTGGTCAGAAATCGCCTCTCTCTCTCTCTCTCTCTCTCTCTCTCTCTCTCTCTCTCTCTCTCTCTCTCTCTCTCTCTCTCTCTCTCTCTCTCTCTCTCTCTCTCTCTTTCTCTTTCTCTCTTCGTTCTCAAATTCACTCAAAAGATAAAAGTGAAAAAGTGAAATCTGAACCCTTTTTATACTTTTCCAAAAAGTAACCATTGTAAAAATAGTTGTTGCAAACCCACTCGGCTAGCTAAAAGGTCGCACATTAACTATGGACATGTATGCACGATAGCTGGAAAAGCACTCAAATGTGATAGAGCGTGACATCAGCCGGCTAGGTCATGCCTAGGTCAAGCAAGGTGACATACATTCACTTTGCTCAAGTGGTTCTCAATCAATCACTACCCATGCCAAGGCTGATCGACCACCTCATCGTGCAAGGTCCCTCGCAAGTGGGCCGAGTAAGGTGAAATACATTCACCTTGCCCAAGTGGTTTTCGGTTGGTCACTGGGCATGCTAACGCCAATCAGATACTTCATCATGCTAGGTCTTGTACAAGTGGTGACATAACCCATCACTAATTTCTGTGAAAATCGGACCGATCCTGCTCCAGTTTAACAACCCCTGTACGATTAGGGATTTCCTTCTTGACCAAACACAATTTATCCCTTACAGGGTACTACCTACATCCAACCCACTTACCCCGGCAAGTGGTGAAATCTACAACCTCGGCTATATTCGAGTCTTATTTTCATTGTGCAATGTTAATTATACAACAAAAATTGTTAACGATCGAAATAAATAATTGTTTGCATTATACATAACCATCCATATATTCTTTAGATTCATAAATCATAAATATATATTAATTTTTATACAATAACAACTACATATAAGTCCTTAGCCTAACTCGACTTTCATACATTCATAAATCCTTTATTCACCATAAGTCCTTTATTCATATCTTTTATCCGTTTATCATACCCTTTCTAATTATTCATATTTAAATTACCGTATTAATCTTTCCAATATTTTCACCAAACGTTCTTTGTAATTAATCCCTCTTTATATCTCGTTATAAATTCATTATTTCTCATCATTATCACCCATTTGTTAACATCCAAGTGTAATATAACCACATATGTACTCTTTTAATCACCCTCTTCACACAATTCACTCATCATATCTCAACCTTATATTTCTTTAGAAAACTCAAATATAACCATAGCCAAATCTTTAACTTCATGAATAAACACAAATATAGTCACACATATACGTTTTAATTATCTCCCCCATTAATTGTTCTTTAATTTTCGTAAATTCACCAAAATCATGCAGAAACCATAAACAAATCATTATCATGCAATTTGTAAAATAAAGCATTTAAAAAAAAATCCCCTAATAGTCATGATTTCTTAATAAATCATGTACTAATTCCTTGTAAATTCCACTCATGAAATCAATCTGCTTTTCAAGGACCAAATTAACCTTAATTTACACTTAATTATCTTATATTAATTATTATTTAAAAATATAAACATAATATTTTGGAAATTAAAAAATATACACAAACACTGTTAAATCAAACCTTTTACCAATGAACTCAAAATTTTAGGAGGAACAAGTACCATTTTGCACACACACCCGGATATATATATAATTGTAGCATGATGGTGGGAGAGTGGGAAGGAAAATGAAAGAATCTTCTAGAAAAACACATATGATTCACATGTCAAAATTCTAAAATTACCGACTTACCCCTTTAAACCAAAATTACCACAATGTCCCTAGCTATTTTTAACCCATAACGAACTTATCCGAACTCCTTTTTCGGCATACCACTTGTCTACGTATTCAAGGGTTTGAGATCTTCATAACGGCCCACACGAAACGTTCATAAGGTGTTTCAATCAAAAAGTTAACCTTTTGACCTTTAGGGGAAAACTGTCACTTTATTTCCCTAAAATTTCCGGGTTGCTATAACTTACCACCCTTAAAAAATATCGTCCTTGAAATTTTAAAACAACTCCAATCTTATTTTCACACTCAAATTGGAAAACTAAGTTGCTCAAATTTAATTACCTTCTGATTTTAGTGCTATTCTGGGATCCCATATATTTTCAGTTCATTCACATAAACAACCTTACACTAGGCACTCTTCGAATCATATCCAGGTACCAAACATAACTCATATTCTCTTAGTCCACAACCAAGCTCAACTATTTTGTATTTAAAATATCAACTACATCTCTCACAACGGCACTACATGTAGGCCATCATCATAAATATCATCTGAATCATTCTGAAAACAGTACCAACACATCATCCGAACACATATTCCCCAAGGAAAGGAGCCCAGCTCGACGTCCGGGTTGTCTCTACACTACCAGTAGGCAGACCACTCAGAAAAGGAGCCCGGCTCGATGTCCGAGTGAAACTCGACTCAGAAAAGGAGCCATACTCGACATCTGAGTCGCTATTACATAACAGTACCAGTATGGGGAAAGAGCTCCAGCCCGATGTCTAACACCAACCACTACTGACTCAGGAAAGGGGCCTAGCCCGACGTCTAAGTCGTCACCATCATACGAATCTCAGGAAATGAGTCTTAGCTCGACGTTTGAAATTGTATACCACAATATCAATCTCAGTAAAGGAATCTTAGCTCGACGTCTGAGACTTCCCACCATTCAGAAAGATAGCATCTGTCCATAAGTACAATAACACAAATATCGAGAAACATATATCTATAATATACATATAAAATTCCTCAAAAATCAATTGCACATTGACAACATATATTCGTTCTTTAGAATTCAAATCATCATTTCAAAATTCTTAAAATTCATTATTAATCATTAAATTCTCATAATCCAACAATGATCATTTAGAATATCCAAATCTGAATCATTGTCACATATCTCATCATATATATAACATCATGTCATAGCATCATCATCACATATCATGTCTCATGTCATCATCTACATATTATCATTATATCGGTATCAACATAATCATCATCATAGCTCCAAAAAAAAATCACCATGTAATCGTTTGACAATTATTTCAAAGTATTTCAACATATATCTATTCTTAAAACCAACTCCCTGTTCCAGAAACCCGGGCCTATGCCCAAAAATACATTTTGTACAAAATCTTGTAAAACGTATATTTGAGATTCATTTAAAATTCAAAAATCATTGATAATCATCACTAGAAAACCAAATTCAAATCATTGTCACAAAATCAAACTAAATTCCCAACCGGATTTTTTCCAAAACATCGTTGATTTTTTTTTTTTTTTGCCAATTCAACGTGTACTTCACGTAGTTTATAAAATTTTCAAATCACCTTAAATTCACAATCGAACCATTATCATATAATCATGTAGTAAAGAAAATATGCTAGATGCTCATATCTTAAATACAACATAATCAATACATATGCTCTTATACCAAGTTGATAGGGCCCATCCCTAATTTTCGTGAAAATCGGACTGATCTTGCTCCCGTCTGACACGACCCACCCCCAATCCCCCAGGATTAAGGGCTAAGTCATGCTCCCGTCTAACTTACGCGTGAAACGAAGGCTAAATCGACGTCCAACCTCCATGTAACACGCGCGCAGAATCTATTGTGGATCGCGTGTGTGATGTCTCCGTCTCTCTCTACCAACAGCCTGCACCGCAACAACCTGAAGGATATCGAAAACATAAAAGACTGTGAGTGGACAAAAATAAATAATACATTCAGAAAACAATTTATGAGAAAGTACTTTTATACCCTCCATTTAAAAACCAATGCATGCATATAAAATCCATGTCATAAAACCATTCCATATTCAAGTTAATCAAAACCGTTTAAGAAAACCGAACTTATTTCCTTTTCTCAAATCCCGGGACTCAGCCCAAAACCATCGAAATCCATATCATCCGGGTCATAGCCCAAAACATCGGAAAACCCTTATTAAAAATCATCAAGTGATCATCGAAATCCAAATCACATTTGAAAACACTTTTGAAACCCCTTTCAATCAATCGAACCTGCTGGATCTTTCCGAGTCTTTAAACTCAATCCATGCCTTAATATAATCTGAGTCTTTAAACTCCCGAGTCTTTAAACTCAATAGGCTTACAGGGGAAATAATAATATCCGAGTCTTTAAACTCCCGAGTCTTTAAACTCAATCCGGGTCTTTAAACCCAATCTAGGCCCGCCCCGTCACAATCATATCTGGGTCTTTAAACCCAATAACCAGATCCAGTAAATCCAATCCAAAACCAATTTAAAACCATTTCCAAATCCATGTCCAAATCCGAATGCGAGATCACCATTTCGAATTCCAAGCCGAATCCGAAATCATCATCCCGAATCCAAATCCAGAATCATATCCATAACTCATTTCCAAATCCGAATCCAAAACCATCATTCTGTAAGCCAGCATCCGGAACAATCATTCAGAACCCAAATCTAGAAATCCACTTTCAAGTTCCAAAATCGAATCCTGAATCGTCATCCTGAAATCCGATTCCAAAATCCGAAATCACGTTCATCAAAACCACTTTTTGAACTCGGCTTCAAGCCCTAAATCACTTTCCAAAATCTATTAGAAATCATTGAAATCAAATCATATTTCAAATCCCAAAATCAAATCATCAAAACCTTCATCAAGCCATAGCAGAAACCATATCTCGTAAAACGTGTAATTTCATAATATCTCGAAATACATGCAAAACCGTAAATCACCAAGATCAAATCATAAGCATAGAAATCACATATAGAAATTATATAAAAAATTTATGCATGCATCATGAGTTAGAAAGAAAAGTCCACTCACAGACCATTTACGCCGCCGCCTCGATACGCTTGCATTACGTTGTTTTCCGGCTAATCAACTATCACCGGCTATCCCGAACCTGTCCAAATCCCATAATAAGGTCACTAACTACTTCATAAAGGTTATATAAAGCCTCGTAATTTTCCCGAATTTTTAACTATTTCTAAACGAGCCCTAAAACCTTCGGACATCCCGAAACATGTCGAAACGATGTCTGATTGACTCGAAACCAATGCCAAAATGTTCATTACATCTATTACATCATTTCACATGTTGAACACTTCCCTATCAGAGGCACCACGCTCCCCCACGCGCCGCCCAAAGGGGCTGCGTGTGAGGCTCACGCGCTTCACTATTCATCTTCTCATTCCTCTCGCCGACCCGGTTCAGACCGGTTCAAACCGGCGCAGGTGGTTTCCCACTATTTTCCACTCGTTTTCAATCCTATCTTCACCAGTTACATCGTCCCCCCATTCCTACTCGTTCTACCTAAGAAAAATGATGAAACTAGGTTAGATTACTACCTTCCCGATTGAAGAAAACCAACGCAGAAGTTCCTCCTCTGTTCTCAGCCACCACCGTTGTCGTTCGGCCACGGTTTCACGCTCTGAACTCATCTCAGTCTCCAGGAACCAACCTAGTCAACCAAGTCGTGTCTTAACCGATATACGAAAGCTTGCCATTTTCTGAACCAAACAGAGAAACAGAGACCATTGGAATGGCTTACCTACACCCTTCGATTCCACCGTGACACGACCACGGTCCTCCAGTCTTCCTCACTTCTTTTTGTTCACTGAACACCACCAACAGATGAGGTTCACACAGGTTTGAACATTTTGAGGTTCACAGCTTAAAATGTCACAGTGACAACACTCTTCTCGATCTATTTCTTGTTTCCCCCTTCTCACTGTCATCTCTGTTTCACTCTCACACACCACCACTCTCCCTGGTTCTCACGAAGTCACTCACGCACAACCACTGATATCTCACACGATTGAACCAAACTGCACCATGTCCTCTGTTTTTAATCGATTACATGGATGATTTGGCTAGAAGCCACTAGAGAATGGACAGATGTCCATATTTCTATGGTCCAGGCGACAATATCCTACCAGCCAGGATAGATGTCCTCCTCCATGTGGTCAGCATTTAAACAAAACAGGTAAAAAGACCATTTTACCCCTCCTGTCACATAATTACCATTTTGCCCCTAAGGCTTTTTAGGCCAAAACCAAACCGTCTGACTTCCGATGATCACATGCCGCTTGCCGTTGTACTCAGGGGATCGACACCTACCTAACGGTCCTCGAATTACGTGAAAATAACTTGTCGTATAACAAATTACCAAAATACCCTCAAACTTCCGAACACCATAACTTTCTCCTCGAATGTCGGAATCGGACGTGCCACCTGTCTATGAACTCGTGACGTCCCAAACTATGTCACAGTTATTGTTCAAAGTCCATTTGACTGTCTGAACAAAAAGTCAACATTTTTGCCCATTCTAGGGGCAAAATCGTCATTTCGCACAGTCCATCCGAAATCACCCAACTAATCACCGATTAACTTCACTAATTCGTCATTAACCATTAATCTAATCCTGATTCCTGGGACAGGTCGTTCCACCGTCTAACAACCCCTAAGAGATTAGGGATTTCCTTCTTGACCAAACACAATTTATCCTTTGCAGGGCATCATCCACATCCTACCCACTTACCCCCGGCAAATGGGGAAATCTATCAACTCAGCTATATTCGAGTCTTATTTTCATTGTGCAATGTCAATTATACAATAAAAATTGTTAAACGATCAAAATACATAATTGTTCGCATTATACATAACCATTTGTATATTCTTTAGATTGCCAATTTTGCGTTCCACAACATAAATCATAAATATATATTAATTTTTACACAATAACAACTGCATATGAGTCCTTAGCCTAATGCTACATTCATACATTCATAAATCTTTTATTCACCATAAGTCCTTTATTCATAAATTTTATCCATTTATCATATCCTTTCCATTATTTTCACCATACATTCCTTGTAATTAATCCCTCTTCATATCTCGTTTATAAACTCGTTATTTCTCATCATTATCACCCATTTGTTAACATCCAGGTGTAATATAACAACATTCATACTCTTTTAACCAAATTCTTTTATCTTCACCCTCTTCACACAATTCAACTCATCATATCTCAACCTTATATTTCTTTAGAAAACTCAAATATAACCATAACCAAATCTTTAACTTCACGAATAAACACAAATATAGTCACACATATACCTTTTAATTATCACCCCAAATATTTGTTCTTTAATTTCCACAAATTCACCAAAATCATGTACGAACCATAAACAAATCATCATCATTCAATTTATAAAATAAAGCATTTAAAACAAATCCCCTAATAGTCATGATTTTTTAATAAATCACATACTAATTCCTCGTAAATTCCATTCATGAAATAAATTTTATTTTCAAGGGCTTTTTAAGGACCAAATTAACCTTAATTTACACTTAATCCTCCTATATTAATTGTTATTTAAAAATATAAACATAATATTTTGGAAATTCGGAAATATATTCAAATGTAGTCTAATTAAATCAAACATTGGACCAATGAACTCAACATTTTAGGCCGAACAAGTTTTGTGTTGACAACATCCTCAAACGCCGCCGAATGCGCCCTCATGCGCCGCATGAGCTCACTGTGCATGGGCTTCACGCGCGTCACAAAGTTGTCTTCAACCTGGAATCGGGTCGACCTAATTCCTGAAATACGGGTTCGCCGACCCGTGACATTGACCCGGCTTAAATACCACCATTTTGTCACTATTTTTCAATATTACACGTCCAAATATACCTATTTGATCCTAGGAGTAGATATATCAACTCAAATATATAGAAACTTACCTCAATCGTACACTCCAACTTCATGGCTTTCAGCCATGGTTTCCAGCTCCTGGCTTCAGCCTTGGTTTCCAGCTCCTGGCTTCAGCCTTTCCAGGTCCAACCTTCTCATTTTCTACCCAATATGACCTCAGGGAACTCCAAAAGGACACTGGCATGCTTGCTTTCGAGCTTCCTTACCCAAAATCGAAAACCCGAAAAAGGAACTTATGGTTCCAAGATTTATCTTCTCTGTTTCCTCTTCCTTCTTCACTGGTTTTCTTATGTACATCTTCCTTTTTCCTTTCTCTTATTCATTCTCTCATTTTCTTCCCTTAGTTATCTCTCATTTCTTCAGGTTTTTCTACTTTTTCTTCTCTTTTCTTTCTCTCGGTCACCACCCACCAAAGTAGCATTTTGCACACACACCCACATATATATAATTGTAGCATGTCGATGGGAGATTAAGAGCGAAAATTAAAGAATCTTCTAGACAAACACACATGATTCACATGTCAAAATTGTAAAATTACCAACTTACCCTTTAAGCAAAAATTACCATAATGCCTGACAGGATCCGTCCCCTAAGGATGTAATGACCGTGCCCGGTCCTGCTCCCGTCTGACAAGTCAACTGAGGTTCCAAAAATACCCTCCAAGACTTGCCAAACAAGGGATAACTGCACCTGTGCCCACTCATACCTCCACCTCTCGAATAGCCTCGATCATCGCGCCACCACCTGAAGGGTCAATAAAACAGAAAAGGGTGTGAGTGGACAAAAATAAACTTTTATAAATACATTTGCCAAAATACATTCTTACCCTCCAGTTTTCACAAACATGCATGCATATAATAAAACATGAGTAATAGTATGAAATCAATCAAGTATGAATAGTGGACCGATAAAATCAAAACATTTTTCTAAATTCCATGTCCACATTTTCCCTGAAACTCATGTTCATCAAAATAATTTCAAATTTCCATAAAACCACGTTTTCCTTGAAATCATTTTCCATAAAACCACGGTTTCCTCAAAATCATTTTCCATAAAACCACGAGACTTATTTCCATATCCAATCTCATATAGTCACGTTTATCCCTGCTACGCGTGCAAATCAAATAGGCTCAAGGACCGCTCAAAATCCGAGCATCTGTCGCTGTGAATACCTCACCAGCCGACGATCCAGATCATCGTGAACACATCACTGACCGATCTCCATATAATCCAGCACTTCTGGTCTGAGTAGAGCCTCCCTCGGCTCCACGACAACAGGCCGTGCTACGTGACCTCTCCGGGGTAAACACTTCCATCCCGAAGGCGAGTATTATCTCCAGGGTGCACTCCGGGGAAAAACATATTTCCATCTGAAAGCCCTAAATATCCGCAACACATCACCATTATGAAAACCAGTGAAAAACAGTTGCATTGAAGACCAAAATCATTTATTAACACAGGGTCTCAGCCCTAAAATATAGTTTCCTCAAATCAGGAAAACCAAAGTTCTGATTTATTTTATAAATCCGAAAATCATGAATATCATCATGTAATCACATGGAAATACAAATCCAAACAAAATCACAATTCCATTAGGTCTCAAGCCCAAAATATCATTTTCACGCAAATACGTGCAATCATAAACCCAAGCTGCCATTTTTCACGTAAATCCATAAAATATGTCCGGAAAACATCAAATCAATCCCTGACCCATAATCCGAGTCAAAACATCATTTTCAATCCCCGGGCCTACGCCCAAAACATCAATTTCATAATTTCTCAAAAATCGTGCCAAAAATAATATAATAATCCAGAAAATTGAGAAATCACCGGATTGAAACATCAATCATGTCAAATCATATCAAATCATATAATAAAGCAATTAAATCACATATGCATGCATCACGGTTAGAAAACAAAGTCCACTCACACACACCATCCATATCGCTCGCTTTTCGAGCTGCACGTTTTTCCGTAATTTCTGGAAATCGCAATTCCTATCCAAAACCATTAACGAGGGTCACTAATATCTCAATATACCTCATATAATTTTTCCCAATTTTTCTGGAATTTAAATACTTATTTTAAACGTATATTAAAACTTCGGATACTCAGAACACTATCGAAACGATATCCGATTTCCTCAAAACTAGTGCCAAAATGTTCGTTACATTAAATGGGACAAAATTCATGTTAAACCTCGAGATTCGTGTCGTCACGCGCCGTCGTAATTGGCTGCGCGTGAAACCCACGCGCCTGCTGCAGTACCTTCATCCCAACCCGTTTCTCTGGTAAACGGATCCTGCGACCCGCGAGATAACCTGATCTGTTCTCTGTCAATTTGACATCAAATCTTTCAATTGAACATTCAAACAGCTTCGTTTTAAGTCCAATTAAAGTTCTGTAAACTCAATTAGACGATTTCTTACCTTAATCCTTCAATTTGAAGATGAACTTTCGAAAACACCTGGGTACTGTTCACCATTCGAATTTCATCAATCCCACTTAATTTCCTTCAATTGATCCACCCAGAAGCTTCAGTGGACCAATATAAACTCATTTCCCAATGCAATTTCATCGTTTGATCTCTCCATGATCACGACTAAACCTTCGAATTTGCTTACTGTCGCCTTGTCCATTTAGAGCCAATTGGACACCAATTTGCTTCGTTCTTTAGATGATTCTGATCGTGGCAATCCCAGAAGGCTCAAATCGAGCTCAATTTGAAGTTTCAAGCCCTAAAAATTCAAATTCGATTTTATGGAAGAATTTGAATTCTCACGGTTTTGAGCTTGGGTTTAGAGGTTTCCTGTAACGTCCCGGAAATTCGAGGATTTCAATATTGTAATTTTATGTATGAATTGACGTTTTTACCCCTGTGAATTGTATTGCCCTATTTGTTGACTTTTTGATTGGTGGGTCAAACGGACTTTGACCAATGACCGTGACGTATTTCGGGACGTCACGAGTTCATAGACAGGTGGCACGTCCAATTCGAACGATCAGGGAAAAAGTTATGACTATCGGAAGTTCAGGGGCATTACCGTAATTTGGACGATTGGGGCGAAAATGTTGACTTTTTCGTTTGGCAACTAATTTTCACACGACTCAAGGACCGTTAGGTAGGTCTCGATGCCTTGAGTCCGTGGACAGGCGGCACGCTGAAATCGAACGTCGGATGGCTGAGTTACGGGTCTGGAAAGCGAAGGGCATTTTGGTAATTTCTGAACTAGGGGCATTTTGGTCATTTTACCCTTGGTTACTGTAGCAACCGAGGGGAACATGGGCGGCACCACCATGTGCGGTGGTTCTGAGCGCCAATTGTTTATGCAAGTGTGTGCTGGAAAGTATGGATTGTTTAAAGCTTTTGGAAGCATCAAATGTGGTCTGACTCATCCACCCCGCACGCCCACATTGTTTAATTTCGATCGAAGCTTTTCGGGGAACAAATCTCAGTGGATAGATTGGACTTCCACGAGCCTCTGGGACGGCTTAAGTTGTTTAAAACTGAGTAAGATGTGAGTAAGCTTCACTATGACGTTGAAAGAACTGAGAATTGGTGAAGAACCAGAGAGAAACCATTTCGGGAAAATTTGGAGGGAAATCGGGTTTTCAATTTCTGGTGCTTGTTGGACTGAACCAGGGCCTGGTTTAGTCTTCTGGGAGCATCAAAAGCTCAACCACGTCAAGTTCGAAGGGAATCAGACACGGTTGAGCTGGGACGGAGGCTGCCGTTTTCAGAGAAGTTGCAGAGCTTGGGACGACAACCTCCAGGTACTTTCAGGCCCAATTGATCATTCATTTTAGTTCGTTTTGATCCTACTACGCTTCCTGTGAAGTTAATTGGAGAATGGTTTGGAAACCAGTGAGTTGGGGTGATCAACCCGTTTGGATGATCACGGGTCGAAGGGCCATTTATGGATTTGATTTGACTAATTAATGACTCAGAACTTAAATTAGATGATTGTTTAACATGTTAGGATCAAATTGGATTGAAATCGAGTAGGAATTGATGGGTAATCAACCGGGTTAAGCCGTGGGTGGCAGGCCCTTATTACAGACATTCGGGTAAGGAAGGTGACACTGTAGCAGCTACAGTGTCAGACGCGTGACTTTCACGCGCAGCCACTTTGGGCGGCGCGTGAGGGCGCGTTGGGCCTTATCTCCGATCATGATCAACATGACTTTTGTTCCTCTCATCATTCTGAACATTTTTGATGAATTAACCATGTTGATCTGAGATAGTGTGGAGGGTCATTTTAGGGCCGGTTGTCTCGGGAAACGTGTTGGATGGTTTCCCCGAGCCGGTTTCTGTTTCGGAATTTTTGGTTACATGTTTAAGACTTTTAGTGACCCTTACGTGTGATTTGGACTGACAGGAATTGTACGATAATCCCGGTACTGGTCCGTACGCGCAGATTCACCACGGGATCGTACTGTGATTGGGCCCGATTTCATTAAACCCTCGCATGCTTAAATGTTTTCTAAATTACTTACATATTCACATGCTGAAACCAAGAAACGGTTTTGATGATATTGAAATTAAGGTTATGACACGTTTCACGGTATTTGGGTTTGAGACCCGTCTGGTGAAACTTAAAGATTGGTTTTGGATTTTATCTATGTAAATTGTTTTGCATGTGGATATCAATAAAAGGTATTTGGTACTGCACTGTATAGATCCACTCTTATGATACTGTCTCCTCTGGATGTGGTACCCCGGAGTGCTCACGACGCATTGCCTGCGAGGGGTCATTCTACGGAGGAACCGGACCGTAAAATAACTCAGGAGCAGGATTTCTATAATTGGACGTCAGGGACGTCGAGCGTCTAGGACGCTAGGCATTTGAGATGCCATACCCGGACAGGGTTCGGGGATTGGATTCGAGATTGAGACCCCGAGTGGCACGCGTAGCCTTGAGACTGTGACCTTTTGGACGTCAGGGACGTCAGACATCGGGGATGTCAGGATTGGAGTGTATAGTGCAGTGGTTATAATTATGTTTATGGTTTTATTACATACTTTATGGTTCATATTATATGATTTATGGTTTTAAATTCCGGTGCATGCATGTTTGGAAAACGGAGGGGTAAATTATATGTTTTACTTATTAAACGGTTTTATAAACTTGAGTTTCGGCCCACTCACCCTTAATGTTTTGGTAACCCCTCCAGGCTGTGCTACTGAGGTAGAGGAGGATCCTGAGGCTAAGGCATAGATCTAGTTCTGCGTATCTGAACCTATGTCGGGTGGTTTGACCCGCAGGATTATTTTAGAGTCGTGCTCGCAATTTGTAATTTGGTTTTCATCCCTTGTCTGACATCTGTTAAATTTGGATTTGATGTATAACTTTATTTGGTTATTTATTAATTTGAACGTTTGAGGTTAAAATTGGTATGTTATTTTGGGTGTCAGACGGGAGCAAGGCTCGTCCCCTTGTAGTCCCCGTGGGATCAGGGCGGGTCCTGTCAGCTTGGTATCAGAGCACTAGGTTGTGGTGAGCATGCTAAACTAGCGATTAGTACTAGTTACTTTTCGAGTTTAAGGATAATGTTATCTTATCTATGCCTGTTGACAGTTGGTTATGCCTCCAAGGAGGATTCCTCATATACGGACTGACGAGGATCTAGATAAGGAAATGGAATGCGCAAGCATTGAACGGGCTCAGCGTCTGGGAGCCACTCCTTTGAACGGGGGATCAAACCCCGAAGATGCTCATGAATGGATCACTAAGTGGGAAAGGATCTTCACGTTAATGTACTGCCCTCCAGGCGAGCGGGTGATCTTGGCGGCCTTCTTACTGGAAGGAGGAGCCTATCAGTGGTGGCACGGCCTCGAAATTTCCGGATGGTCTGTCCACACCACTACCTGGGAGGTCTTCCGTTCCCGATTTCTGGACCAGTATTACCCGCGATCGTTTCGCGCGGCACGAGAGGCGGAGTTCCTGCGGCTGGAGCAGGGGGATATGTCCGTTGCGGACTATGAGCAGACTTTTGGTAAACTTTCCCGGTTCGCTGCATCTTTCGTGAGCACCAAGGAAGACAAGTGCCAGAGGTTCGAGCTTGGACTCCGAGGGAAGATTCGGGCAAGTGTGACTGCTGCCAGTCATGCTTCTCTGAGAGACATGGTCGACGCTGCGGTGCGTGTCGAGGCCAGTCTGGCGGCACACCAGACACGACAGCCTTCTGACGAGGGACGTCGTCGGGATCGTCCACATCTTGGACTGACGGGCCAGAAGAACAATAAGGGAGGAGGCTACAGGGGAGCACCCTCATCCTTTAAGTGTCGTGGCTGGTCAGGTCGACGTGGGGGCTCTTAGGGCAAAGGATCAGGATTCAACTCTGGGCAGCGTTCATCTTGGAGCGGTGCTTCTGGTGGGCATTCGGACAGGCCGAGGCCAGTAAACTGTTTTGCTTGCGGAGAAGAGGGCCACTATGCCTGGGATTGCCCGATGTTGTCCAAGAACAATGACGCTGGGGGCTCTAGTGTGGTGCAGAGCACAGCTTCCCATACTAACGGAGGTCGAGGTCAGGGAGGTGACCGTGGTGCTGGACGTGGCGCGCGCGGGCGCGGATGAAATGGAGGGCCTAGGGCCCAGGTGTTTGCAATGACCCAGCAGCAGGCGAGGACAGCCCCAGGCGTGGTTACAGGTACACTACACATCTTAAACCTTCTTGTACGTGTATTGATGGATACGGGGGCTACACATTCTTTTATTTCGAGGAGTTGTGCTGGTATGCTTGATTGTGTGGTATCAGCCTTAGATTGCGAAATGGGTGTTGGCACCCCGATGGGCATCGTGTACCTTGTGAATCAGGTGATTCGGAGGTGCCCGGTGAGAATTGAGGATGTGGATTTGCCAGCGGACTTGATTATCCTGGATATCCACGACTTCGATGTGATTTTGGGGATGGATTGGCTATCGGAGCATAGGTCGCTCATCGATTGTTGTAGCAGGCAAGTGATTCTTCGAAGTTCGGGTTTGCCGGAGGTTATCTTTCAGGGGGAACGTGATGGTTCGCCTCCTGAAGTGATTTCTTCACTTACTGCTATCAAACTTCTACGGAAGGGATGCCAGGGTTATCTGGCGCATGTCGTGTCGGAGCAGGTTGATACTCCGGGTATCGACGAGATACCAATGGTACGTGAGTTTCCGGATGTGTTCCCGGAAGACTTACCTGAATTACCACCACCACGGGAGATCGAGTTTACAATTGAACTACTCCCTGGTACCCGACCTATATCCCAGGCACCATACCGGATGGTGCCGGCCGAGTTACGAGAACTAAAACCTCAGTTGCAGGAGTTGGTGGATTTGGGATACGTCCGACCGAGTACTTCACCG
Source organism: Prinsepia uniflora (assembly GCA_032719365.1). Classification (NCBI taxonomy): domain Eukaryota; kingdom Viridiplantae; phylum Streptophyta; class Magnoliopsida; order Rosales; family Rosaceae; genus Prinsepia; species Prinsepia uniflora. The sequence goes on from CM064873.1 coordinate 23,294,790, forward strand.
TGGGCAGCACCGGTGTTGTTCGTAAAGAAGAAGGAAGGGAGTCTCCATTTGTGTATTGACTATAGACAACTCAACAAGGTGACACTGAGGAACCAGTATCCTCTACCCAGAATCGATGACCTTTTTGACCAACTGCAGGGAGCACAGTGTTTCTCGAAGATTGATTTGCGGTCTGGGTATCACCAACTGAGGATTTCGGAGGAGGATATTCCGAAAACTGCTTTTCGAACCCGTTACGGACACTACGAGTTCCTAGTGATGCCTTTCGGCTTGACGAATGCTCCGGCAGCATTCATGGATCTGATGAACCGGGTCTTCCGACCCTACTTGGATAAGTTCATGATTGTGTTCATCGATGTTATCTTGGTGTACTCAAGGAGTGCCCGAGCACATGAGGAACATCTACGGTTGGTGCTGGAGAAGCTGAGACAGGAACAGTTGTACGCCAAGCTGAGCAAGTGTCAGTTTTGGCTGACCAGTATTGGTTTTCTGGGACATGTGATATCGATGGATGGGATTAGCGTGGATCCCCAGAAAACAAAGGCGGTGACTAACTGGGCTAGACCGACAACGGTAACGGAGGTGCGGAGTTTTGTCGGGTTAGCAGGTTACTACCGGAGATTCGTGGAGGGTTTCTCCAAAATTGCTGCACCGTTGACTCGATTGACTCGGAAGAGAGTGAAGTTCATTTGGGACGAGCAGTGTGATCGGAGTTTTCAAGAGTTGAAGGATCGATTGATCACTGCACATGTCCTTGCATTACCGGATGATAGTGGAGAGTTCGTAGTCTTTAGTGACGCATCGCTACAAGGTTTGGGTTGCGTGTTGATGCAGACTGGTAAGGTTATCGCCTACGCATCCCGGCAGCTAAAGACTCATGAGTTGAACTACCCTACCCATGATTTGGAGTTGGCAGCGGTGGCTCATGCTCTAAAAATCTGGAGACATTACCTATTCGGTGCAACGTGTCGGATATACACCGACCACCAGAGCTTAAAATATCTATTCACCCAGAAGGAACTTAACATGAGACAACGGAGATGGTTAGAGCTGCTAAAGGATTATGACTGTACAATTGAGTACCATCCGGGTAAGGCCAATGTGGTGGCAGATGCACTCAGTAGGAAGTCAGCAGGATCTGTTGCACACCTGGGGATGGTGTATCTTCCTTTGCTGGTGGAACTCAGGAAGGCGAGAGTTATTTTGGACACGGATGAGCATGGAGCTTTGTTGGCCAGCTTTCATGTACGACCAGTGCTAATTGATCGGATCATCGAAGCACAATTTCAGGATCCGATACTCTGTATTTACAGGATTGAGGTCGATGCGGATGGGAGACATGACTTTACCATCCGGGATGATGGAGCACTTGTGAAGTTGGGCCGTTTGTGTGTACCTGCAGTGGTAGAGTTACGGGCCGAGATTCTGGAAGAGGCCCATAGTTCGGCTTATGCTATGCATCCGGGAGGTACAAAGATGTACCGTACCCTCCGGAGCCATTATTGGTGGCCAGGAATGAAGAAAGATATTGCAGAGTTCTTGAGCAGATGCTTAACCTGTCAGCAGGTTAAGGCGGAATGGCAGAGACCTTATGGGGCAATGCAGCCACTTCCGATTCCCGAGTGGAAGTGGGATCACATCACCATGGACTTCGTCTTTAAGTTACCAAGGACTCAGAGTGGAGTTGACGGAGTATGGGTGATTGTGGACCGGTTAACCAAGTCAGCCCATTTTCTGCCAGTTCAGGAGACGTATAAACCTAATCGACTGGCTCAATTGTTCGTAAAAGAAATCATACGATTGCATGGTACGCCGGAGTCGATCGTGTCTGATCGTGATCCGCGTTTCACTTCCAGGTTCTGGCGGAGTTTGCAAACCACCTTGGGAAAAACCCTACGTTTCAGTACTGCTTTCCATCCACAGACCGATGAACAGTATGAAAGGACCATTCAGACCCTGGAGGACATGATGAGGTCTTGTGTGCTACAGTTTCAAGATTCATGGGATACTCATTTGCCGTTGATGGAATTTGCATACAACAACAGCTATCAGGCAAGTATCGGGATGGCACCCTATGAGGCACTGTATGGTCGACAGTGAAGGACACCTATATGCTGGATGGAGATAGGGGAACGAGCGGCTGTAGGGCCAGAATTGATGGACTTAACCCAGGAAACTGTTCGGGTTATCAAGGAAAGATTAAAGGCGGCACAGGATCGCCAAAAGAGTTATGCCGATCGACGGATTCGAGACTTGGAATTTGAAGTGGGAGATTTTGTCTTCCTGAAGTTATCTCCGTGGAAGGGGACTATCCGTTTTGGTCGACGGGGGAAACTGAGTCCGCGTTTCGTCGGACCATATGAGATCGTGGAGAGGATTGGCCGGGTTGCATACAGATTGGCACTACCTCCAGAACTTTCTAGAGTTCACGATGTTTTCCACATCTCGATGCTGCGGAAGTACGTACATGATGCTTCTCAAGTACTGGAGGAACAACCTATCGAACTCTGAGAGGACTTGAGCTTTGAGGAATAACCAGTACAGATCTTGGATCGGAACGACAAGGTACTACGTCGAAAGACGATCCCTCTCGTGAAGATTCTCTGGAGAAACCAGAATGTGGAAGAAGCCACATGGGAGCCCGGGGCCCTAATGCGAGAACAATTTCCTTTCTTATTTCGTTGAAATTTCGGGACGAAATTTCTTAAGGGGGGAAGGTTGTAACGCCCCGGAAATTCAAGGATTTCAATATTGTAAATTTATGTATGAATTGATGTTTTTACCCCTGTGAATTGTATTACCCAATTTGTTGACTTTTTGATTGATGGGTCAAACGGACTTTGACCAATGACCGTGACGTAGTTCGGGACGTCACGAGTTCATAGACAGGTGGCACGTCCAATTCGGACGATCAGGGAAAAAGTTATGACTATCGGAAGTTCAGGGGCATTACCGTAATTTGGATGATGGGGCGAAAATGTTGACTTTTCGTTTGGCAACTAATTTTTACACGACTCAAGGACCGTTAGGTAGGTCTCGATTCCTTGAGTCCGTGGACAGGCGGCACGCTGAAATCGAACGTCGGATGGCTGAGTTACGGGTCTGGAAAGCGAAGGGCATTTTGGTAATTTCTGAACTAGGGGCATTTTGGTCATTTTACCCTTGGTTACTGTAGCAACCGCGGGGGAACATGGGCGGCACCACCATGTGCGGTGGTTCTGAGCGCCAATTGTTTATGCAAGTGTGTGCTGGAAAGTATGGATTGTTTAAAGCTTTTGGAAGCATCAAATGTGGTCTGACTCATCCACCCCGCACGCCCACATTGTTTAATTTCGATCGAAGCTTTTCGGGGAACAAATCTCAGTGGATAGATTGGACATCCACGAGCCTCTGGGACGGCTTAAGTTGTTTAAAGCTGAGTAAGATGTGAGTAAGCTTCACTCTGACCTTGAAAGAACTGAGAATTGGTGAAGAACCAGAGAGAAACCATTTCGGGAAAATTTGGAGGGAAATCGGGTTTTCAATTTCTGGTGCTTGTTGGACTGAACCAGGGCCTGGTTTAGTCTTCTGGGAGCATCAAAAGCTCAACCACGTCAAGTTCGAAGGGAATCAGACACGGTTGAGCTGGGACGGAGGCTGCCGTTTTCAGAGAAGTTGCAGAGCTTGGGACGACAACCTCCAGGTACTTTCAGGCCCAATTGATCATTCATTTTAGTTCGTTTTGATCCTACTACGCTTCCTGTGAAGTTAATTGGAGAATGGTTTGGAAACCAGTGAGTTGGGGTGATCAACCCGTTTGGATGATCACGGGTCGAAGGGCCATTTAAGGATTTGATTTGGCTAATTAATGACTCAGAACTTAAATTAGATGATTGTTTAACATGTTAGGATCAAATTGGATTGAAATCGAGTAGGAATTGATGGGTAATCAACCGGGTCAAGCCGCGGGTGGCAGGCCCTTATTACAGACATTCGGGTAAGGAAGGTCACACTGTAGCAGCTACAGTATCAGGCGCGTGACGTTCACGCGCAGCCACTTTGGGGGGCGCGTGAGGGCGCGTTGGGCCTTATCTCCGATCACGATCAACATGACTTTTGTTCCTCTCATCATTCTGAACATTTTTGATGAATTAACCATGTTGATCTGAGATAGTTTGGAGGGTCAGTTTAGGGCAGGTTGTCTCGAAAAATGTGTTGGATGGTTTCCCCGAGCCGATTTCTGTTTCGGACTTTTTGGTTAAATGTTTAAGACTTGTAGTAACCCTTACGTGTGATTTGGACTGACAGGAATTGTACGATAATCCCGGTACAGGTTCGTACGCACAGATTCACCGCGGGATCGTACTGTAAGTGGGCCCGATTTCATTAAACCCTCGCATGCTTAAATGTTTTCTAAATTACTTACATATTCACATGCCGGAACCAAGAAACGGTTTTGATGATATTGAAATTAAGGTTATGACACGTTTCACGGTATTTGGGTTTGAGACCCGTCTGGTGAAAATTAAAGATTGGTTTTGGATTTTATCTATGTAAATTGTTTTGCATGTGGATATCAATAAAATCTATTTGGTACTGCACTGTATAGATCCACTCTTATGATACTGTCTCCTCCGGATGTGGTACCCCGGAGTGGTCACGGCGCATTGCCTGCGAGGGGTCATTCTACGGAGGAACCGGACCGTAAAATAACTCAGGAGCAGGATTGCTATAATTGGACGTCATGGACGTCGAGCGTCTAGGATGCTAGGCATTTGAGATGCCATACCCGGACAGGGTTCGGGGATTGGATTCGGGATTGAGACCCCGAGTGGCACGCGTAGCCTTGAGACTGTGACCTTATTGGACGTCAGGGACGTCAGACATCGGGGATGTCAGGATTGGAGTGTATAGTGCAGTGGTTATAATTATGTTTATGGTTTTATTACATACTTTATGGTTCATATTATATGATTTATGGTTTTAAATTCCGGTGCATGCATGTTTGGAAAACGGAGGGGTAAATTATATGTTTTACTTATTAAACAGTTTTATAAACTTGAGTTTCGGCCCACTCACCCTTAATGTTTTGGTAACCCCTTCAGGCTGTGCTACTGAGGTAGAGGAGGATCCTGAGGCTGAGGCATAGATCTACTTCTGCGTATCTGAACCCCTGTCGGGTGGTTTGACCCGCAGGATTATTTTAGAGTCGTGCTCGCAATTTGTAATTTGGTTTTCATCCCTTGTCTGACATCTGTTAAATTTGGATTTGATGTATAACTTTATTTGGTTATTTATTAATTTGAACGTTTGAGGTTAAAATTGGTATGTTATTTTGGGTGTCAGACGGGAGCAGGGCTCGTCCCCTTGTGGTCCCCGTGGGATCGGGGCGGGTCCTGTCATTTCCTCCTTAAATCAATCCTCTTAATTCCTCCTCATAAACTCAATTCTCTTAATTCCTCCTCATAAACTCAATTCTCTGATGGTTTAGTTGTGGAAGGAATTGGTTAAGGGAGGAAGCTCAATTCTCTCCTCTCTGTTTTCTTTTGTTCACAGTTCAAAGAACAAAGAAGAAAATTGCTGATTAAGGATGAAAAATGATAATTAAGTATAATGGAGAATGATTAAAGATGATAAGGCATAATGATGATGTTTCACAAGAAACATGAAGCATGATTTAGGCCTCAAAACAAGGGATGGGTGACACTTGTCACTCATCCAAGCGTCCACAAACACTGATCACTATTCACTATTTTAATAATATTTTAATCGAAATCCCGGTTCGTTCGGTTAATCGATTTCGCTCCAATGGCGACAACTTCGTCGTCGAATCTCCGATTTCGGCGTACCGCCTGTCTATAGATTCGATCTACGTAACGGTCTTTGGCCCTCGTCCATTGGACCTCACGGGTCAAAAGTCAACATTTTGCCCTTTTCCACTAAATTACCAAAATACCCCTCAACATCCAAACGTCATAACTTCTTCCTCGAATGTCGAAATCGAATGTGCCACCTTTCTATGAACTTGTGACGTCCCAAACTACGTCACAGTCATCGGTCAAAGTCCATTTGATCGTCCGAACTAAAAGTCAATATTTGGCCCACGCCTAGGGGCAAAACGGTCATTTTGCACATTTCGTCTGATTCACTCAACTAATCCCAGATTAGTCATTCTAAACCATTATTAATTAATATTTAATCCCGATATTCGGGACGGGTCGTTACAATACCCCTAGCTATTTTTGACCCATAAGAGACCTTATTCGAACTCGTTTTTCGGTGTACCACATGTCTACATATTCAAGGTTCGAGATCTTCGTAACGGCCCTCACGAAGCATTCACAAGGCATTGTAATAAAAAATTCAACCTTTTAACCTTTAAGGGAAAAACTGTCATTTTATTTCCCTGAACTTTCCCGGTTGTTATAAGTGGGTTGAGCAAGGTGACGTACATTCACCTTGTCCAAGTGGTTTTCGGTCAGTCACTAGCCATGTCGAGGTGGATCGACCACCTCATCGTGTGAGGTCCCATACAAGTGGGCCAAGCGAGGTGACATACATTCAACTTGCATATGTGGTTCTTGCTCAGTCACTATCCATGCTAAGGTTGATCGACCACCTTATCGTGCAAGGTCACGCGCAAGTGGATTGAACAACGTGACATACATTCACCTTGCCCAAGTGATTCTCGGTCGGTCCATCGTCATGCCTAGGCCGATCAACCATCTCAACATGCGAGGTCTCGCGCAAGTGAACGAGTGAGGTGACATACATTCACCTTACTCAAGTGGGTTTTGGTTGGCCACTAGCCATGCCAAGGCCGATTGGCCACCTCATTGTTTGAGGTCCATCCCAAGTAGACCGAGTAAGGCGACATACATTCACCTTGCCCAAGTGGTTTTTGGTCGATCACTGCCAATGCCAAGTCCGATCAGCCACCTCATCATGCAAGGTTCCACGCAAGTGGATCGTACAACGTGACATACATTCACTTTGCCCAAGTGGTTATCGGTTGGTCTATGGCCATGCCTAGGCCGGTTAACCACCTCAACGTGCACCGTCTCGCACAAGTAGGCTGAAAACATTTCCCCTCAGCATTACTCCGCATCTAAGGGCTTGGGGGACTTGGAACTAGCATGGTGTGCACCTATGTAGGTCGATAGGTACACAACAAGCACTCGAACGAGGAAATTCACCTCAATCAACGACTTGGAGGACTTATGTTCATACCTAATCTGATCATCCTGAACCAAGGTCAAGCAGTCCCGCCTTAGAACTTCCCAAGCCCTCAAACTGACACATCATGCAAGGCCAAGCCTCTATCCAAGCAACAATGGCTGACTATACCTGATTGCATCAATTTCGGCTAGGCCACCTCATCAGCCACTCAGGCCACTCAGCGAGAAGCCAAAGCAGCACAAGCTAATCACATATGGTCGGCATGCCTCACTTATCAGCCACATAGGGCACTCAGCAAAAGGTCAAAGCAGCACAGACCGATCACATCTGGTCGGCCTACCCCACTGATTAGCTTGACATGTCGGAAATATTGCTCAACACCGCACGAAGACACATATCAGTTCATGGGATAACGACATTAATCCTATATCGAACTATTTCAACAACAACATTCAGTGCTGCTATAAATACAAGGGCACCTTCCTTCCAAAAAGGTAATGATAATCTTGTCGTCACGCTACCTAAATTACTACAATACCCTTCACACTTAAACTAAATTAAGCATCAGAGATTATTAGGTCGACATCATATCGGTGATCCTTTACTCGTATCTCTCTCTATGCAAGTCCTATCGCCACAAGAAGAGTATCTGAAGAAGTTCAGTAAGCCGAGTCTAAGTTGACCCATTTATTATATCAACAACATGACTACGCCCAAACTACGCATTAAATTAAACATGTAATCTGAGTGTTATGCAATTTAAACCCTTTTTGTGTAGATGTAGTATTGGTAAATAGGGATCGTTCTTAACCGGGGAAATTAGGGAACATTAATAATGTGTTAGTGGGAAATGAATAAAAGAATAATGAATAAAAGAATTAAATAATAAAAGAATTAAATCATCAAAGAACTAATAAATTAAAGAATAGATGAATAAGAGAATAAAGAAATAAAAGAATAAAGAATTAAAAGAATAAAAGAATAAAAGAATAAAGAAAAAAAAGAATCAAAGAATAAAAGAATAAAAAATAAAAAGAATAAAATAATAAAAGAATAAAGAATTAAAAGAATACAAGAATAAAAGAATAAAGAATAAAGAATTGAAAAGGGGGGTTTTGAAAAGGAGTTGTAAATATAAAATAAATAAAACAAGTAAAAATAATTAAATACTTAATTTTACTTCTACTTTAACCTTTGTACTAGTGAATTTTCTTCAAACACATATTTTTACCAACACTCTAACATCATGCTCATATTGAACCAATCACGAAATCATACCTTAATCATCTCAAATACATGCATACATTTTTCATATTATAAATGCACCGAACAGCGGATTATTACTTATAATATGATTCACCTTAAGTAAGTGATTTAATGCGCCGAACAGCGATCAAACATTAAATCTCTTCAACTCTATCCTAAATGCCCCGAACAGCGGATCAACATTTAGTTTCGAATTGAAGTTTAAGTACTAAAACATATGAAGTAAAAGAAACTCAAAAAGTAAAACACATGGAGATTGCATTCTTACTTACAAATGTTAGAAAGAAAATACCAACACATATATTGAATTATAAGTAAAACCAATAACAATAACAAGAATTTAAGTAGAGAAGTATGGATTTTCACAAGAATCACCGAACAGCGGCAGGAAACTTGTGAAGATGGAAGAAGAAATACGAGGAATTCGGTCTTAAAACTCTTGAATTGCCTTAGAATTACTTGGCCTAGGTATTTCTTAAGGAAAGCATAAAAATGTGTTTAAGAGATCTCAAAGAAATATCACAAGAACAAAGTAAAGAAGAAATGAAATTAAGAAAAATAAAAATAACATAAATTAAGAACAAGAATTAAAAGAAAGCTAATTAATAAGAAAATCTACAAGAAATTAAAATGGTCCCCAAAATTGTCTCTCAAAAGAGAGAAATAAAAGAACTAAACTAAGAACTAAGAACTAAGAACTAAGAACTAAGAAAGAAATGGAAGAATGAAACTAATTGGGGACTCCCCAAAATACAAGAATTGAAGCCCTATTTATAGGTGGAAAAAGCTATCAAAAATACATAAACAAATACAATAAAAAATGTTAAATAATGGAATGATGAGTAATAAAGATTAGTGATGATGTTTAGAAGTGGTTTGAGTTGTCAAGTTGCAAAATTGGGTTGGAAAGTGGAAGGAATTTGGGTGGAAGTTGGGTGGAAATTAGGTGGAAGCTGCTGGAAAATAATTCAACAGAGGGCTGCTGAAAAAGGGAATGGAATTTCGGCTGGAGGCTGCTGAATGGAGGGACTGGAGCTCGGCGGGCTGCTGCTGAGACGGTGCCTGGGAGATCGACAAGCGCGCGCCGAATGGAGGAACAGCAGATCGGCCAGCGCCTGTCGACGGGTCCGCTGGGCTGGTGGATGTGCGGGCTGGGCCTGGCGTGCTGGGCTGGTGGATGTGCGGGCTGGGCCTGGGGCGTGTTGGGCTGTGCAGCCGGGCCTGCACGGATTGGGCTGGGCTGCAAAATAAAAATTAATTAATTTATTTAGTTAATTTAGTAATATTTCACCGAAATTCGTCCATAATTTCTTCGTTATAATTCCGATCGGGAAGATTCTTTCGCCAAAATACTCCAAATTACAAACTTTATTTATTTAAACAAAAATAACACAAAATAAATTAATTTATCTAATTATTTAATATTTTAATATTAAAAGTCAAGTATAAAGGGTATAAAATAATATAAAATAATGCTTATTTGAGGACCTATCAAATACCCCCACACTTAAACTTTGCTAGTCCCTAGCAAATACTAAAATTAAACTACAAAATCAAAACAAGTGAACCTTTAACCATTTGTCTCAATATTTCATTATTATCATCATGGCATAAAAGATTTTCACTTAAAGCATTTAAGCATATGGAATTCAAGAGTTAATATATGGTAACAAAATGTTTTAACAAATAAGATAATGAGTAAATATGGTGAAATGGATCTCAACATGAATAAAACAAGTATGAATCAACTCACAAGGATATGCACTCATAAGTTCACTCAATTTGTGAGGGTTTGTGTTTGCACTCAAAGTATGTGAGAAATACTCACATAATCGAAATGAAGTACTTTTGCAAAATTTCAAACAAACACCTCAAGATAAAAACAAAACATACTTGCACAAATGAACCAAAACCATAAGCTTACTCAAGTGATTGACTCCACTAATCAAAATTTACCATCTTAAGGATCATAAGGTCTTTATAAAGGTTGTAATGGGGCTAAGTTTAGAGGCAAGGAATATATAGGACAAGTGGTGCTCAATTCGTTCCAAGACTCAATAGACTCCCAAAACGTATCATAGCTTCCCAACCTTAGTGCAATGATGTCAGTAATCCATCCTTTCGAACATAGGCCTAATTCCATCATGTTGGGCCTCACAATCATTCTTCGTGTCGGATTTACAAATGAAGGGACTTAACTCAAACATTACATAACCAAACCTTATTACCTTGATCGAGACTCAACTTTTTTTTTTCTTTTTCTTCTTCTTTTTTTTTTTTTTGATTTTTTGATTTTTTTTTTATTTTTTTTTTTAATATCAAGGTAATAACATGTGTCAACGATACAACAAAGCATGAGTCGGTAAATCCAAATAATTCACATAAAAGTCTTTCCAACATCATTATTTTCTCTTTACACAATCATTATGTCTTTAACCGAGTTCTTGGAACAAGGGTAAAGGATGTCTATACTAAGCTCACGTGTTTAGATAATCATGGTGATGAAAGAAAGGCTTAATGTGGGCTCGAAAGGGTTAAAACTAGGGGGGTCGCAACTTGTGCGCACAAAATAGGGAACATGGATGTTTGAATTTGTGGTGTTAACCCTAATGCCTTAATCATTTCCAAAATCAGAGAGTTTATTGACTTAAAAGCTTTGAAAATCACATTGAATAAGTTCTAGTACTCTAGAGTTCATTAAAAGCTATGGCAAGCAGTTATGAGGCATATGTATATCAATTTAAACAAAGAACTTATGAATCACTCATCAAAGATGTATATAAAGTTCTAAAGCTCACATAAGGTTCATATGATTCATACTTATCTTATCATGCTCGTTTATGTGCCAATTTACATGCATTATCTTCAAGTTATAACACTTAATCACAAAATATTAACAAACAAATTCAAGTTGTAGTGATTATCTTTATGGCCATAACATATTCATTTCCGTTCATTTATATCATTGACAAGTTAAATGGCAACTTAAAACTCATAAAAACACTAAGTTAAAATAAAAAGATTCAAGAAAACAATTTTTTTTTTTCATTTTTTTTTAATAATTTTTTTTCAATTTTTTTTTTTTTTTGAACAATTAAAATTGTAAACCATTCCCCCACACTTAAATTCTACATTGTCCTCAATGTAGGAAAATACGAAGTAATTAAACATAGAATCAAAGTAAGGAAAATGATTTACGAAAATAATAGGAAAACATTAAATAAACAAAATAAAAGAGAGTGAAGGGTAGAGGATAGCAAATCTGTATTGATGACTCCTTCACATCCCGGGAACACATTGGGTTGCCTCCCAACAAGCGCTTGAAGTTTAACGTCCATCCAGCCTAGACAGAGATGCAAGTTAGTTAGTCAGAGATGTACGTTAATTAAGAATGCAGTTTAGATATGCAAATTAAAGTTAAGGATGCAATGTGAGTTAAAGATGTAAGTTAGAGGAAGAGTGCAATGCAAGTTAAACTAAATATGCAAGTGAAGTTAAAAATGCAAGTTAAATGAAATATGAAATGCAAGTTAGAATGAAAGATGCAAGTTAAGTGAAAATGCAAGTTAAATGAAAGATGAAATGCAAGTTAGAATGAAAGATGAAATGCAAGAGAAAAAGAAAATAATTTATTTACGTATGTACAATTTTTTTATTTTTATTTTTTATAATTTATTTATTTATTTATTTCGGAATTTAAAAATTAAATAAATGAATTTTTTTTTTTACGAATTTTATGCTCTTTTAAAAAAAAATTAAAAAAAACCAAAAAAAATTAAAATTAAAATAAAAATAAGGAAAAGTGAATATTTACTATAAGCATTTATGAACAATTAAAAAGAATGAACATTATGTACAAGTATGAACAAGAGTAAAATAATAAGTAAGAGAATTATAAACAAACATAAATGAAAGATTATTATGAACAAGTATGTATGTATACTAAGAAATATAAAAGTTATGAACATGTATAAAAGGTAACAAGTAACATATATACAATATTTATTTACAAGTATGAATTAATACTAACATAAAGCTAAGATAAGATTTTTTTAGTTATTTCAAATTTCAAAAAGTTAATGGAATAAAAGTTAATGAAATAAAGTTAATGGAATAAAAAGTTAGTGGAATAAAAAGTTAATTGAATAAAAAGTTAATGGAATAAAAAGTTAGTGGAATAAAAAGTTAATTGAATAAATTTAAAGTTAAAGGAATAAAGAAAAAGTTTATGGAATAAAATTAAAGTTAATAGATTAAAGAAAAAGTTAGAAAGTGTAAAGAAAAAAAAAAAAAAAATAAAAGTAAGGAAAAGTGAATATGTACAATATGCATTTATGACAAGTACAAATTAAATTAAATTATGAACAAGTATGATAGAATTTTAAATTTACATAAACAATTTGAATATGAACAAATATATAAAAAAAAAATTATGAACATTTATGAACAAGTATAAATTAGAAACTATGAATAAGTAAAGTATGAACATTATAAACAAAAATAATAAAAACAAAAATAAGATGGATAAATAAAATATAAACAAGTAAGTAAATGTTATAAACAAATATAATATTAACAAAAGTAAAATTTATAAACAAGTATAATATGCACAATTTATATACATACACTAACAAATTAAAAATGATTTTCAATTTCCCCGGCAACGGCGCCAAAAATTGACTACGCCCAAACTACGCATTAAATTAAACATGTAATCTGAGTGTTATGCAATTTAAACCCTTTTTGTGTAGATGTAGTATTGGTAAATAGGGATCGTTCTTAACCGGGGAAATTAGGGAACATTAATAATGTGTTAGTGGGAAATGAATAAAAGAATAATGAATAAAAGAATTAAATAATAAAAGAATTAAATCATCAAAGAACTAATAAATTAAAGAATAGATGAATAAGAGAATAAAGAAATAAAAGAATAAAGAATTAAAAGAATAAAAGAATAAAAGAATAAAGAATAAAAAGAATCAAAGAATAAAAGAATAAAAAATAAAAAGAATAAAATAATAAAAGAATAAAGAATTAAAAGAATACAAGAATAAAAGAATAAAGAATAAAGAATTGAAAAGGGGGGTTTTGAAAAGGAGTTGTAAATATAAAATAAATAAAACAAGTAAAAATAATTAAATACTTAATTTTACTTCTACTTTAACCTTTGTACTAGTGAATTTTCTTCAAACACATATTTTTACCAACACTCTAACATCATGCTCATATTGAACCAATCACGAAATCATACCTTAATCATCTCAAATACATGCATACATTTTTCATATTATAAATGCACCGAACAGCGGATTATTACTTATAATATGATTCACCTTAAGTAAGTGATTTAATGCGCCGAACAGCGATCAAACATTAAATCTCTTCAACTCTATCCTAAATGCCCCGAACAGCGGATCAACATTTAGTTTCGAATTGAAGTTTAAGTACTAAAACATATGAAGTAAAAGAAACTCAAAAAGTAAAACACATGGAGATTGCATTCTTACTTACAAATGTTAGAAAGAAAATACCAACACATATATTGAATTATAAGTAAAACCAATAACAATAACAAGAATTTAAGTAGAGAAGTATGGATTTTCACAAGAATCACCGAACAGCGGCAGGAAACTTGTGAAGATGGAAGAAGAAATACGAGGAATTCGGTCTTAAAACTCTTGAATTGCCTTAGAATTACTTGGCCTAGGTATTTCTTAAGGAAAGCATAAAAATGTGTTTAAGAGATCTCAAAGAAATATCACAAGAACAAAGTAAAGAAGAAATGAAATTAAGAAAAATAAAAATAACATAAATTAAGAACAAGAATTAAAAGAAAGCTAATTAATAAGAAAATCTACAAGAAATTAAAATGGTCCCCAAAATTGTCTCTCAAAAGAGAGAAATAAAAGAACTAAACTAAGAACTAAGAACTAAGAACTAAGAACTAAGAAAGAAATGGAAGAATGAAACTAATTGGGGACTCCCCAAAATACAAGAATTGAAGCCCTATTTATAGGTGGAAAAAGCTATCAAAAATACATAAACAAATACAATAAAAAATGTTAAATAATGGAATGATGAGTAATAAAGATTAGTGATGATGTTTAGAAGTGGTTTGAGTTGTCAAGTTGCAAAATTGGGTTGGAAAGTGGAAGGAATTTGGGTGGAAGTTGGGTGGAAATTAGGTGGAAGCTGCTGGAAAATAATTCAACAGAGGGCTGCTGAAAAAGGGAATGGAATTTCGGCTGGAGGCTGCTGAATGGAGGGACTGGAGCTCGGCGGGCTGCTGCTGAGACGGTGCCTGGGAGATCGACAAGCGCGCGCCGAATGGAGGAACAGCAGATCGGCCAGCGCCTGTCGACGGGTCCGCTGGGCTGGTGGATGTGCGGGCTGGGCCTGGCGTGCTGGGCTGGTGGATGTGCGGGCTGGGCCTGGGGCGTGTTGGGCTGTGCAGCCGGGCCTGCACGGATTGGGCTGGGCTGCAAAATAAAAATTAATTAATTTATTTAGTTAATTTAGTAATATTTCACCGAAATTCGTCCATAATTTCTTCGTTATAATTCCGATCGGGAAGATTCTTTCGCCAAAATACTCCAAATTACAAACTTTATTTATTTAAACAAAAATAACACAAAATAAATTAATTTATCTAATTATTTAATATTTTAATATTAAAAGTCAAGTATAAAGGGTATAAAATAATATAAAATAATGCTTATTTGAGGACCTATCACAACACTAACTATACAAAGGGCCAGTTTATACTAGAAAGAAAAATGTCAAGTTCCCAAAAAAAAAATATCAAGTTTTTTTAATTTAATTTTAAGTTTGATAATAATACAAAAGCGTCTTAAATGCTCCTCCTAATTTTTCCATATAAGCCAATTTAACAGTATTTGGAACAAATGTAGGGCATGGTGGTGTACTTCTGTGGGGTAAAGCTTCTAGCTCTTAGGATTAAGTGGCAGATTTTATGGGCATTTAGATCAATAAACTTTAAATAAAATAATAAAGGTATATTATTGGTCTAGTTGTATTATACCACCATAGTAGGAAGTTTAAGAATTATTATAAGTAAGAAGTTTAAGAATTAGTATAAGTAAATTCTGAAATCTCGAATTCAAAAATGATAAAGAAATGATGCGGACATTCATCATCCAATAATAATATCATGTTACAACAAAAAAAAAGTACATCATTTTATAAAAAGAATTTTTTAAAAAAAAGTAAAATCAATTGCCACGTCTGCGGGTATCATTTGTGGTTGTGTAGGACTGTAGGTTAACCTGAACAAAAAAAAAAGGACTGTAGGCTAATCGTAGTCCACGCTCTTAAATATTCCCAGCAGATCTGTCCGCTGGCAACTACGGTGAGTTTAGAGACACGGAGAGGCCATGGAGGTGGAGGAAGAGATAAAGCAAACACAGTGGAAGAGCAGGCTCAACTCATCAAATTCATATTCGTGTCCTATACAAAATCTTGATGATGGCTGTCTCATGCACATCTTTAGCTTCCTCCCTCCAATCCCAGGTGCCCTTTCTTATTCTTGTTCTTCTTCACCCTCTGAAAATACCAAGATTTAACTTAATTTACGAGTCCTGGAAATATGTCAATATCTGGGTTTTGGTTCAATTGATTGTTATTGCTATTATTACTCTTTGCGGATTTTTGCATTAGGGTTATGTTTTGGGATTCATTTTTATTGCATACTTAAAAAAAAAATGATGTTTAGTGTTGTGTGTGTGTGTGTGTGTGTGTGTGTGAAAATCTGCAATAAGAATTGAAAATATAGCGGACCTAAAACATTTGGTCTTGTGACAAACTACAGATTATATACTTGTAGAATTGAAGGACCGGCGATGTTGGTGCTGATGAAGTTGTGATAGTAATATTTTTGGTGCAGTTTTTTGACTTATGTAGCTAATTTTATTTTGCTAAACATAGAGAACTCTGGTGAGGAAAATGAGAATTTAATAAAGATTGCAATATGTACAAAAGAGAGGACATACTTTTTCTCAGGAGAAAAGGAATATATGTTTTGGAAAGACTTGATTTTGAGTAAGAGATGCTCCAAGTTTAGCAATGCCAGGGAAGAAGGGATAATCAATTTCCTAGGGAATGGTTGAGCATTTTTGTTGAATTTTTTTCCTGTTGTCCCTGTTTATATTTTGATGGGCACTGTAACTAACGGGTGTTTATAATTTCCTTAAGTTTTCTCATTGCAGTTGCATCTAGTTTCCCTTGTGGATATTAGTAGCTCAAATGCACGTGTTAAATAAATTTCTTCAATTTCTGTCACAAATTGCTATTGAGTTTGCAGATCGGTATAACTCCGCCCTCGTTTGCCACAGATGGCTTTACTTGGCATGTCACCCTCGCTTGTGGCTACGAGTTGACCGATCCGTCAAAGATCCATTGGATCCTAGAGTTTTCCTCAACATTGAGACAGCTGTTACTGCTGCAAGGTCTGGAAAGTCAAATTTGTCTCTATAAGTATTTTGTTCATTTTGTGGGGTATCATGAATGTTCATTTCTTTTCCTTACAGGCCTGGTGACACCATCCTAGTTGCAGCAGGCGGAAGGCATCTTACTCCTAATATTCAAATAAAAAAGCCACTTTGCCTGGTATGTCTCAAGTTCTAGATTTAGGAGTGATAATTAAAATACTGCAGCATACTAGAGGTTAATATAACAACCTCTGTCAAGGGATAACAGTACCTGTGTTTGCTTTCTTCTAGTTGGGCTTGTACCCTTGAAGTACACTACTTTACTATTTAGGAGGACTCTGACAGCTGGCCCTCTTTGGTGCAATTTTCTCTAGTCATATCATAAGGAATGTTATTTTCTACAATGATATATTGTACCAACATGTTAATGATTATAATTCAAAAAATGAATTCTAATTGTGTGCGAGATATTGTCATTCTTATTCGAGCATGGTTCGAATGACACTGATCTGAGGTGGATCTGTATAGTTCTGTATTTGAATTCATTTGCTCCGACTCTTGGGGAGGTGGTTAGACTTTAACCTAAATCTAGTTGCTCGAAATGAAGCTTTTGTTGTTTCTTGTACCTTCCTATTTTTTGTTGGGAGTTAGACCTCTTCTCAGTAAGGTTAGTTGTGCGTCCAAAGACAGCCAAATGTTTTTCGGTTTAGGAATTCTTGTATCTGATATTTATTAATCAAGTGAAGCATTAAATGATATGTTCAATTTGACTTTAAAATTCTGTTTACCATAAAAGGAGGAAATTATATAGAATAAATCCTATATTGTGCTTATCCTCCCTGTTGGAGTGGGTTTTAGACAAGTGTTGTCTCTAAAAAGGCACGACTCGTATAGCAGAAAAACAAGACAATGAAATGAATTGTGGAAAGTAGATTAGACTACCACTACAAAGGAAGCAGCAATAAAATATCTAAAACACAGGACCTAGCACTGAGAGGGTCAGGTTTAGTGAAAGTATGGTCAGGCTAGTGTCAACAAGTTACACTCTCGTCTAACTTCATCTATTTGAATTGTTGCTACCAAAAATTGTGCAGAAATCTGTACTTCTTGTAGATCTTTTGGTAAACTGCCTACCAATTTCACTTCTGTTATTTATATATATATATATATATATATATATATATATATGTTTCATCCCAAATGAAAATTTGTACTTCTTGATTATTCAACTTTTAGTCCATTCTCTTCTCAAATTCCTTCGTTCAGATTGGTGGAGGTGAGCAACCTGATGAGACGACACTCTATTGCTCTCGAAGTTCAGACAGGTTTGTATATTTCGAGTTATGGTTTACTTCCTACTCTGAGATTTTTCTCCCAAATGTCAAATCTTTCTAGGAGCCAATTCCATGCTGCTAGATTTTACTGTAGAAGTTAAAATTGTGGTTGTTTTAATCGAAACATTATGAACATAAAGTTTTATTGCTGTTGAAATCTTGTTTGATCTGTTTTCTATTTGTTTGAGATTGTATTTGGCTCTCTTTTATGGTTTGCACAAGGAATTTTTTTTTTTTTAAAATCTTCTGCTCTGTTTGTTCTTTTCCACGCTTTGCTTTCTTAAATACCATAAAGCACTAATAGTTCTAGAGATTTATGTTCATTGGTGTAACAAAATGCAGACAATGCTTCCCAAATTAAAATCATGGTTTTGGTTCCTACGTTTCTTCTACCGTTGAAATGTATTTTTGAAGAAATTAATATGTAAGATCAAGGTAATGTGTTTACATATCTTCCGTGGTATTTATTTTCCATCTTTTACTTGCAACAAAAAAACCCAAATTGTTGTGTTGAGTTAAGGCCTTGGGCCATTAGCTAGAGTTCTTATGTGGTAAATGTCTAGAGTCCTGTATAGCTCATGTTGGGACGATATTAGACCATATTGTTTGGACACTATCCATTATGTCTAAGCAGCTGACTGCAAAATCATTGTGCCATAAGTTCAGTACTTCTACATTGCTGGAAGTCCTCGTGCTGGTCTTCTTATTTAAGTGCTATTCAGTTTCAATATCAATGTGGCCCTGTTGGTTTTCTGTATGTAAAAATATGAAATGTTTGTATGGTTTTTTTTGCTACAACTTTAGCAGTCTGGAAGGGCTCCTGAAAGTATGACCACTGTGTTTTTCTTTTGTTATTATTATGAGCGAAATGTTTGGTATGCGCTGTTGATTTTTGTTTGAGCAGTGCATTGGAGCTTCTGTCCACCTGCAAATTGGCGAACTTGACTGTGAAGGCAGAGCTTGGTTGTTGCTTGCTTCATAGAAGTGGAAGGCTCACAATAGAGGGGTGTGCTTCAATGCGAGTCAAATCCCCTTGACCATCTTTCGTGCCCTATTGTGAGCACTGCCAGTGCCCAGACGGTGTTCTCTTCCTCCTCCGTGGAATGTCCAAACAATGGTGTCTCCGTTTTCCGAACTCGAATTGAAGGAGGTGCCAAGGCTGTTTTGACTAGTGGTGACCTGACGTTGCAGCGAGTTCGCGTTATTTATGCTCGGACTTTGCTCTTTTTCTGGTTTGATGTAGAGCACCAATGATGTCGTGTTTTCCGCACTGAGCGCGTGTAAAATTGTATTCTTATGTATGTTTTTTTCTTCCCACAAATGGACTTTGTAGTATTAAATCCAAGTGTTGTAATAATTCATTTTTGATTTTAGGTTGTGTGTCGTATTTATCTACCTGAACAAGTCATCAGCAAGAGGGCATTATTGAAATTGAAAATTGGAGTGGTAAGTGATATTTTAGCAGCGAGTTCGCTTTCTTTTTTTGGTCAAATAAAAAGCAACATTGGAAAAATAACTACAGGGATGCTTACAAACTAATAAGAGTACGAGACTCGGACTCCAAGTGACTTTATTAATTTTTGGTAATTTTTATCAAGAGCCAACTTGCATGCTTGCCTGAAACATCAAAGAAACACATGATCCAAAGAACAGCCGACATCTCGACGTACACAGCCAGTGCCACCACCAACCAAATAAAATGACGTTAAAAGCTTTGCCTGAAATTTTCATCATTAGAGGTCCCACAAAATGACTTCTAGGTTTAGCGGCAAAATTGAATAATCGAGCGACCATATTTTATGTAACTTGGGAACAATTTGCAATGAGATGAACTACATCCAATACAACAATACTTTGTTATGGAATGAATACAATGAGCATTCCAATTTCCATGCGTCCATCCACAATTACAAAAATCACCACCTCCTCACTTCTGTACGAATACAGCTCTAAAGTTTTCTAAAAGGCAAGCCACACACACAAAATTGGCTCTAGTTTTCTTTGTTATGTCCTACGTTCATACCGCCATTTTCCAGTATCATAACACGATCGAGTGGTTCAATAAAGTACAAGCTTTCCCATCATCCATCCATCGATTCCCATTATAGTTTTCTGTACTACCTGAAAGTCGAGTACAGGTAAATCTTAGTTGAAATTCAGGAACAAAAAATTTTGAGTACACGGAAATCTTAGCAGGAAATTTCATTTAGGTCGCCTTAAATAGCAGGAACAAAAAAAATTGGCCAATTAGATTATATCTTTTATCAAACTCACAATAATAAGAACAATTAAATCATAGGTCCTTACTAACATAGAAATTTATTCAAAAACTTCCATATATAAAAATTAAACTCATAGGTTCTTTGACTAATCAAATGACTATACAATTTAAAATAGATTATAATTTTTATATAAATTACAACTAATGTCATTCAATTGTAAACTAATCCACCATCTAAAAAATACTTACCAAAATCTATCATGATTTCAACATTATTTTTTCTTTTTCTTTTTTTTATTATAAAACTATATTGAAAATTATAAAAACATTACTCCTATTTATGATTTTGTTTTCCCTTGCTCCTGTTAAAAGTAATACAAGTATCTAAATTTAAAGTAGGATAATTAAAAATAATAATTCTTCAAAAATACTTTTAATTTTAAATAAAAAAAAATTATCTTCCGATATTAAATAATTTGATTAATTTCTTATAGTTTAGAGTTTAATTTGCCAAAATTCAAGAATTAAACCCTACATCGTACGATTCTCCACCACCATCCCCACTCCCAAAAAAAAATCTATACCCTACCGTTGAACCTCAAACAATACGAACTTTATTTTTTATTTTATAGAAAAATTCAATTATAAGTATACATATATAATATTTATTATATGCATAATATAATAAAGGACCTAAAAAGCCAAATAAATCAACAGTAAGGGGCACATAAGACAGAGAACAAAAAAAATAATGTTATTTTTAATTGTTTAAAAGAATTCTCAATAATTCATTCATCATCTTTATTGAGATATAAAAGGGTAGATGTGAAATTTATTGCTTACAAATTCTGTTTAGGAACTTTTGAATGAAAACCGTTTGATATAAAATCTTATTTTGTTTAATATACAAGAATTAAAAATTTTAAATAAAAATAAAAATTGTTAAGTGTAACAATAATTTATTCAAAAAAAAGTGCTACCATTTACACTCCAAAAGTCATCCCAAAGTCAACCCCAAAGTGAGAAAACAAAAAGAACACAGAGATAGGAGTGTCGGATGACAATTTTGGAGTCCTAATAAAATAAAGAAACAAGAAACAAAAACTTGATCAAAATTCAGGACGTATATTAGTCGACAGTTAAAAAGTGCTCCACTTTCACCTGAACACACCAGACACCCAGCCGTGGCTGTATGCCTAAAATTATGCTCAAAACTTACCCAATAACATGATGAACATGTGGGAGCTGACCTCAACTTCCTGTAGTAGTAGGTCTTCGTTGGACTACCAAATCATCCGCAGAATAATAATCTGCTATGAGCCGGTACATGTATGATGGATTATGCCCTCCTCTGAAGAAATAACATTTGTGATTGGTAAACTAGCTAGAAAAGCAGAAAATATAAGATTAAATACGTGTAAAATACTGAGAAGGATATGCTGGAAATCTAGTCAGAATCTTATTTTTCAAGATGCAAAAGGTGATATCTTTTTAGCTTTCATGCATTCTATTCCATTTGGTCCATGCAATTAGTTGACTTACGTATCAGTAATAAATAAACTGACAAGCTTTGGTGGCACGTAATCAAATGTAGGATTGACAACATGAAGGAGTGGAGAAGCAGTGCCACTTCCAAAATCCATGCAATCTGAGAATTCTCCAAAATCCAGCAGCTCAGAAGGGGATCTTAATTCATTCAGCAAGACTTCGGGATTGTGAGGGTACAAAGGGCACAACTGTCATGTAACGTGGAAGATTTGGAATAAGGAAAACATTTAAGAACATTGAATAAGCTACACAGTCTTAATAACAATTTAGTGATTCAATCCAGTGGGATCTGATCCCCATTGTAGTCTACACAACGCCCTCAAAAAACACACACAAAAATAAAAAATAAAAAAAGATACAACAGAATGCGAATCAGCCTCCACCAAGATCAATAGATCCAGACTGTAGAAAAATAATTATCTCATACTACCACTACCATAAGTATCCTCGTGCCAAGTTGATAAGGATGCCATGAATATAAGGCAAAGTGAACTACTCAACATACTATTGCGGATTCTCCTAGGATACAGCAGATCACAGGAGATTTGAGTATCAATCTCCCTGATCTGCTGTGATTTGTCAACAGACTCAATACTGATTCCTTCCCTGTACAGCCAGCCAATCTATTCTGATTCTTTCCTAATCTTCCTAATCGTACATACCTAGTTAGGTCTACTAGAACTTGTATAAAGAGACACTACTGTACTCAGTTGTTAATGGATTCATTACATAAAACTTTCATACCTTTTATGGTATCAGAGCAATAAAAACTCCACCGAGTAAACCCTAATTCCATGGCCGCTCAGACCACCGTGCACTCTGCCACTATTCAGCCCGCCGCACAACCAGCCCCAACCTCTGGTGACCCAAACCCTAATCTCCCCACCCTCATCATTATAAACACTGCGGCCCAACTTCCCATCAAGCTCACTGCCACCACCTTCTTTCCATCGCGAGCTCAATTCAACGCCCTTCTACGAGGGTATGATCTCATGGGCTATGTCAATGGCTCTTGACCCTGCCCACCCACCACAGAACCAGCCCTTCACAACTTCTGGGTCCGTCAGGACCAACTTCTACTTCATGCCATTCTGGCCTCCGTATCACCTCGGGTGATCCAACTAATTATTGCTGCTCCAACTTCAACCACTGCATGGGCACGGCTCACTCACCTATATGCCAGCAAAGCCAGAGCCTGTGTCCTTGGACTCAAGGAATGGCTGACTCATCTGCGTCAGGATTCCCGCCCAGTTTCTGAATATCTTCAAGAAGTCCAGGTTATTGTTGATGAGTTGGCTTCAATCGACAGACCATTGTCTGATGATGATCTTCTCCTCCATGTTCTTAATGGAGTTGGACCTGAGTTTAGGGAAATTGCTGCAGCTGTGCGATCCAGAGACACCATTGTCCCTTTTGAAAACCTTCATGACCTGCTGGTTCAGCATGAGGCTGCTTCAAAACGCTCCGCTCACGCAGCCCTCATCCCTCCCATCACCGCCCACCTCTCTCAGTCCTCTCACCTCCAACCACTCCAATAGGGGCTCCTCTGGCCAGCGGTACAATACTCAGTCCACGGACAACCATCGTCCCACAGGTTAGCGACCCAACCAGCACCAAACTGACAGTTCCCGTCGCCCATCCTCCCAGCCCACTGGCTATCATAGCTACTGTCAATGGTGTGGCACTCAGGGTCACAGTGCTAAGCGTTGCCCTCACCCCCAGCACTCAGCCGCGCCACCTCCAGTGGCCAATCTTGCCACTCAGGCCTCCTCCTCTGGCGGGCTTCTTGACTCGGGCGCCTCCATCATGTAGCAACCAGCTCCCAACATCTCTCTGATGCTACCAGCAACAGCGGCCCTGATGAGATCATTATTGGCAACGGTAAAGGCCTAACTATTACTCATATAGGCTCTTCCTTACTCCCTTCTCCCAACTCGCCTCCCTTTAAACTTACAAATGTCTTATGTGCTCCATCCATGACACGCAACTTAATCTCCATTTCCCAATTTAACAAGCAGAATAATACCTCTATTGAACTGTTTCCTGGTTGTTTACATGTGAAGGATCTCAGCACGGAGGCAGTTCTCCTTCAAGGACCGAGTAAGGGTGATGTGTACGAGTGGTCTCCTGCCCTTCTTCACAAGCCTCAAGCAACGGTGGTTGTGACAGTTTCCCCTCACCTTTGGCACCGCCGTCTTGGCCACCCACAGTCCAACACCCTCAAAAGTGTATTAACTCAATTTCATGTTCGTTTTTCTTCCAAATTTCCAAAAATTTTATGTAACTCTTGCGCTTGCAATAAGTCATCGCCAGTCCTTTGGCATTTCCTCATTAACCAGCACTCGTCTTCTAGACTTACTCTATAGTGATGTGTGGGGACCTGCCCCTTACACATCAATTGATGGTTTTTCATATTACCTTATAATCGTTGATCATTTTACCAAGTATACCTGGCTGTACCCTCCCCACACTCCTCAGCACAATGGTGCCGCCGAAAGGCGTCATCGACACATTGTTGATACTGGTCTCACCCTCTATCAAGCCCAACTCCCACTATCCTACTGGTCCTATGTTTTCAAGACGGTTGTCTACCTTATCAATCGACTCCCCACTCCTCTCCTACAAAACCAATGCCCATACACTGCTCTTATCTAAGCCACTCCCAACTATGCCAAACTCCGGACCTTGGGTTGTCTCTGCTTTCCATGGTTTTGTCCCTATACCTCAAACAAAATATAGCTTTGTTCTCAGCCCTGCATCTTCCTTGGCTATTCCTGTAGCCAAAGTGCCTATCTATGCTATGACCCATCAACCAACAAACTCTACACTTCCCGCCATGTTCAATTTGATGAAACCACCTTCCCCTCCTCCTCCCTCCCCTCATCCCCCAGTGTGTCCTCTAACACCTACACCACGTCACTCTCCACTGTTTCCCCCGTCACATAAGTCCCTTTTCAGCCAACTGTCACGCCACCCCCACCAACACCATTTCTGCCATCCTACGAGACTCTCGACACATCATCCATGCAGGATCTTGCAGCAGACTCGCCCCCTGCTACGGTCCCACAACCAGCACCACTGCCCCCTGCCAACAGCAGCCCTCTTGCTACCCATGCCTCTACCCCCATTTCTACCACCAGTGCCTCCCAGCCGCCACCCCTACGTACCTACACCAAGTGCTAGCCTCCGCCACCACCCCCAAAAGGTCCCCCTCCCCTCAACCCCACCAAAACCCATCCTATGCTCACCCAGACTCAGCCAGATACTTTGAAACCAGTTCACACCTATGCTCTCACTGCCACCAAGCATCAACTACCCACCTTGGCCGAACCCACCTGTGCCTCTCAAGCCAAGAAAGACCCTCAATGGCGTGCTGCCATGTCCAATGAGCTGAATGCTCTCATAAAGAATGGGACTTGGGAGCTCGTTCCACCTCACCCACGTCAAAATGTTGTAGGGAACAAGTGGGTCTTCCGTATTAAACGGACACCC
The DNA here is from genome assembly GCA_032719365.1 of Prinsepia uniflora. NCBI lineage: Eukaryota > Viridiplantae > Streptophyta > Magnoliopsida > Rosales > Rosaceae > Prinsepia > Prinsepia uniflora. The sequence continues at coordinate 23,320,256 of CM064873.1, forward strand.
ACTGGAGAAGTGGACCGATTCAAGGCCCGCCTTGTTGCCAAGGGGGTGCATCAGCGCCCAGGAGTGTATTTCATGGACACCTTGAGTCCCGTGGTAAAGCCCAGTACCATCCATGTGGTCCTTCACTTGGCTGTAACCAATGGCTGGCCCATTCGACAGTTGTACATCAATAACACCTTTCTCTATGGCACTCTCCATTAGGACGTTTACATGGCCCAGCCTGCTGGGTTTGTGGACCAGCAAAACCCATCTCATGTTTGCAAGCTCCGAAAGGCCATTTATGGACTCAAACAGGCCCCTCGGGCATGGTACAAAGAGCTTCAATCCTTCCTTCTCACCCAAGGTTTGGTACATGCCAACTTGGGTGCCTCCTTATTCCTACTAAGGCAAGGTTTAATCACTCTTTTTTCTGGTTCATGTTGATGACCTAATCGTGATAGGGAACAGTCCAGCGCTCATCTCTCAGTTCATCCAATCTCTGGCTACCCGCTTCTCAGTTAAGGACCTTGGTGCCCTCCATTATTGCCTTGGCGTGGAGGTCCTTCCCACTGCAACTGGCCTCTTTCTGTCACAGTACAAATATATCCATGATCTGCTCCACTTGACATGCATGGATGGAGCCAAGCCCGTGGCCACTCCTCTGGCGGTTTCTCCTTCTTTGCACCTGCACGATGGCTCCCCACCAGCAGATGTCACCCTGTTCCGCCGCCTTGTAAGGAGTCTGCAGTACCTCAACTTGACCAGACCCGATGTCTCTTTCGCTGTCAATAAACTTTCGCAGTTTATGCATGCCCCAACTGATCTCCACTGGCAGGCTCTCAAACGGGTCCTTCGATACTTGAAAAGACCCTATTTTTTGGCCTTCATCTCCATCGTAGGGCTTCCTCCACTCTCCATGCGGTTACTCACTCCCTACATGCCTATTCGGATGCAGATTGGTTCAGGGACCAGGACGATCGCAAATCAACAACTGCTTATCTGGTCTACCTTGGCAGCAACCTCATCTCCTGGAGTTCCCGCAAACAGCGTGTAGTCTCCAGGTCCTCTACTGAAGCAGAGTACACAATTGTGGCATCCACCACAGCAGAACTGCTCTAGGTTTAGTCCCTCCTTCGTGAGCTCGGTCTCACCCTTTCAGGCACACCCACCATCTCCTGTAACAATATTGGAACCACCTACTACTATTTCAATCCCGTTTTCCACACCTGCATGAAGTATGTGGACATTGACTATCACTTTGTTCGTGATCATGTCACCCGTGGCCACCTCCTGGTGTCCCATGTCTCTACCGATGATCAACTGGCCAATGCTCTCACCAAACCGCTTCCTTGACCACGGTTCAGCTGCTCCGCTCCAAGATCGATGTCGCGGATGGCTCCACCGTCTTGCGGGGGCGTATTGCGGATTCTCCTAGGATACAGCAGACTCAATCTCCCTGATCTGCTGTGATTTGTCAACGGAATCAATACTTATTCCTTACCTGTACAGCTAGCCAATCTATTCTGATTCTTTCCTAATCTTCCTAGTCGTACATACCTGGTTAGGTCTACTAGAACTTGTATAAAGAGACTAGTTGTTAATTGATTCAATACATAAAACTTTCATACCTTTTACATACTTTCACCGGGATTATAAATTTATAAGATTGCATAATTTTATAATGCACTGACTAATTTCTAATCCATTCGTTAAATTCTCAAATGGTGAAACCCGCAGCTTGAGCTTATGCCTTCATTTTAGTATATACATTTGTGTGCTTCATGCATTGTGACTTAGAAGCTCTATTCCAAACCCTAGCCCACCACAAAAAAGAGAGGGAAAAAAATTATGAATGACAGTAAGAATCTAAAATTCAAAAGGAAAATATAACAGTAATTGTATTAAGATACCTTATGACTGCCAGCAAGTACAACAAAAGGAACGGCATGCCTTTGTGCTGCAAGTGCAACCATATTCAATCCAACAGGTGCTATAACCCCACCATTGGCCATGACAGCATGAGCACCAACGATAACCTTTAACATGATAAAATTCAAAATGATACTGGAGGATGTAGATTTTCCTAAGAAAAGTAAGAAAACTGCAAAGAATGGGTCCTACCATGTTCACTCGGGATATCATGGCAAAAACTGCTGAATCAGTAATCAAAGTGGTTTGTAAACCTCTGGAAACCAATTCTTTAGCAAGAAGATGGCCTTGATACCTAACAGAAACCAATGATTAAAAAATCAATGGTTAATGAAGAGAACATCAAAATTATACCAAGTATGGATCCTATACTTCATCAGATCGGAACAAATGTAGATAGAATTTGAACTAACCTAGGAGCTCCTTCTGCAACAAATACCCGAAATGACCTTTTCTTCTCCTTTGCAGCACAGAGAAATTCCAGTACTGTTCTTGAACTGCCTAAAGTTAATATGACCTCACTGCAAAAGAGGAAGAAAAATAAAAAGTCGGTTACCAGCATGATTAAAAATAACACAGAACTATCAATTAAAATTCCGCTACAAATCATTCGAGCTAAAATTGAGTATTGTTCCTATGAAGTTCAGAATATCTATGGGTATGAGGCATCAAAATTTGGCTATTTTTAGAGGAGAAATAATAAGAACTTGACCTGCATAGTTCTATCTGGTGAAAAAACAAACAATGGTAAACTCATTCATTGTTTTCTGTTCATTTTGTTTAAATTAATGAAAAAGTCAAAAGGTTCTACAAATTTTTATTATCACTTGATATAATTCCTATGCTAGTGTGATATAATATCCACAAGCCACACCACATAAATTTTCTAAACCAAAAGATAAAATCATATTAATAAGACAAACTTTATGGTAATGTGGACAAGTAATCCAACATAAGGAAAAGAGAAAAGAACGATAATTCAACAAACTTCATCTAGCATAAGGAGCAAAATTAATAATGGAACTGCAGCTTTCCCATCTAGAATAATATATATATATATGGACTGTTCCTGAAAACAAGAGTTACAGAAGCCCAAATCACTGCCCAGAACTTGATAATTTCCACGCCTCCACTTCCATTCCCCTAAATTGGTCAAATTAACCTCTCACAACATCAACCTCCTAAACAGTCAATGAAAGAGCTTATCACACAAGAAGTATAAAAACAATCCACCAAGCGCATAGGTAGTCTAGGAGAAATGGATACAAAACTAACCCCAGTGCTCATAAAACTATTCCAAATATTACGCATTAGATTCAGAATTTGGGTTTGGTTTGGAGATTAGTTTCAAATTTTATTGGAGATTGGTTTGGACATTAGAAATAAAGAATTAGCAATATAATAAATCTAACTAGTGGAAAATCAATTTAACTCTATTTACTACATATGCATAGTGAAGGTCGAAATTCAGCTTACATATCATGTATGCTAAATTTCTTTTTCTAATTTGGATGCAGACATTGGAAATAGTAAAACAAACTTAATAGTCAGGCCGGGGAAAATATATACTTATGGTGAATGTGCTCAACTGCTTGCTCAGCAATTTGATCATGGCAAGTGCCAATATCTTGTATGAGTTCATTCACTGCTTCAATAACATCATGCTTTAGCTTCCGACTTCTGGAACTTTTATCAGCAGCTGTTACGAAAACAAATATATTAAACGGCTGTGTAATCTGCCACCAAAGGGCAATATCTTCAGTTCCCACACTACAGGCCAGACCACGGCAGGAACCAATTTTTTAATGACTATTTCCAAACACAAAAGCCACATTCATCAGTTAAAGAGAAATGAAATGTGTACTTAACATTCCCAATGAGCCAACGAATAAAGAAACAAAGATAGAAACGAAGATCATACATTTGCTTTTTCCTTCAGAATCACCCCCAGATGAAGAAGTGTGAGGAATAGCAGCTGCATCAGGTACGTCCTCCAGAAGTGTTTGCAAAGACGGTGGACGCAGTGTGCTTCTTGCAGCAGCAGCAGCAACAACAGCAGCAGATAGAACCGGATGATTGTCATGCTCACTGTCATCTTCGTCATCACTAACAGTGTTCATGTTCAACCCACCCACAGCAGCTGTGGTTAGGGACAGATCCTCCTCCCTAATAATGTGCAAAACACGCCTCACAATGTTACCCACAGCAATCTCTGCGATCATATTCGTAAAAGATTATTATCAAAATTCAAACAAATAAGCCTCTATAGTCCATATTAAGAGATTTTTGCAGTGTATCTGAATAATATTACGTTCAAATTCAAATGCCTGCATAAGATACATTTCCTTCCTGCAACTGGGAGATATAATTATGTTTCTTATCTGGTAGAATATCATTTCGTATTATAGGAGTATTAAGAAAATATATGCAAACAAAAATGGAAACATGCTAAGCTTAGCAAACATATATTGGTAGTACAGTTGAGTAGAGCTAGCATGCTTTTGAATAAAATAGCCTAACACACAAGAAAATTATCTGCATAACAGTGTCCCTTGATATTCATATGTTCATCAGATCAGTATTTCAAAGATCTATTCTCAAATCAACCACCAAGTGCCACAGAAGCTTCATTAGAAAACAGTTGGACATAGATCAAGAAAATTTCAACAGTGGTGCAGCCTTCCAATCTAAAAGAATATCATATGGAGATATATCCCTAAAGATCAGAGATACAGAAGCCAAAAGTCCTGCCAAAACCTTGCTTTCTCCCACAACTCCTCTACTCCCAGCCCCTAGCATCCTCAAAAATTTAACAATTCCTTTCTAACCAAATATCCCAAATCATCATCTTTTTTAAAACCACCCAACATTTCTCTCCCCTTCTCTAAAAAAACCTATTGGCTATTATACATACTGATTGTGCGTAAATAGAGAGGAATGTCAGAGTTAAAACTCTAAATTTTGGTAAGAACGAAGATTCAGACCAATGGGCAGACTGTAATTAACTGATTGGTCATCAGCGGAACTATCATTTTGAATCTTTTTTCTTTAAAATGAGTGATTAGCAAAGGAGTACCAACTCCAGCAACAGAAACTAAAAAATTTGCATTATATTGTCAACCTTCTTACTCTACTGCCACTGCGTTCATGCAACATAAAACACACTTAATGTATCTTAACCAGTCCAAACTCGAAAAAAATAAATAATCTAATTCCACTCATAATCACTACTAAATAAAAAATTTGCATTATATTGTCGACCTTCTTACTCTACTGCCACTGCATTCATGCAACATAAAAAACACTTAATGTATCTTAGCCACTGTCCAAACGCGACAAAATAAAAAAAATCTAATTCCACTCATATCACTATTGAATAAAGGTATACTATGACAGGAAATGGTTGAACAAGTACTTGAAGTTCATATTACCACAAATTGAGTAATACAATATCATGCCGCAATCATGTGATCATTCAACTATCACAAAATAATAGAAGCAATTTGGTAAGTTGTTTTTCTCAAAATTCCCCCGTCAAATGAAATAGATTCCAATGCCAAGCACTGTCTCTTCAGATATTACAGAGAAAGATGTTCAAGAAACATTGACGCAGGACAGATCTAAAGCCTACGATTTAGCAAACTAGCAAGAGCAAACTCTAGGAAAATAAGCATAAAATGTAAAGATAGGTTTGGAATCACTCCAGGGACTTCATACCTGAAATTGGCTTCGCACCAAAACTTGGTTTCACACCAAAATAGTCTGGAATCGCTCCAGGGGTTTCGCACCCAAAATAATCCTTTCGCAGGAAAATATTCTCAAACTTTATTAATAAACTCATCTCCCTTCCATTGAATTACAATGGGGTATTTATAGGGAATCAAACAACTAGAAACCCTAATTAAACTGAAATTAGAAAGAATATCCTAATCCTAGTAGAACATGGGAACATGCCTACTCCTAATTAAAACAGAAAACAAATAAACTAATCCTAATAGAACATGGAAACATGTCTATTCCTTATTAAAACATAAAACAGAAAATACTAAAACCCTAAAGACTAAATTGTCCTTGACCATTCCGAAAAACTTGACTCCGGCAAGTTTAAGCGAGGAGCTTGGACATCAGCGGCTAACCAACATCAGAAGGATAATTCTTGTCATTAGCGGATGCTCGCAAAGTCAGATTTCTCCTCCGTTTTTTCACAATTTGTTCATGCTCTTGCAGCACATGTCCTCCATTTTTTTTACGTACACTTTGCCCAGCTCTTTGTAGAGACTTAGATCTCCTCATGAATGCCTTTGTTCCTGAAAGTTGCACGTCCTTTTTCTTGAATTTAAGTTGATGGGTCATAAGAGGAATATGGAGAATGATATTGCTAGGTTTCTGAATAGAAGGAACAGCAACCACGGGCAGAATTGGTGCATAAATAGGCATTGACTCAATCATCAGCAACGTTGGCTTTTGCTTATCCAATCGAATGGATATTTTCTCTATTATTGGTTGAACAAGGGCTGGCATTGATTCTTGTTCAGTTGTACTTCATAACCTTTTCAATAACAGCTGGTTGACATAAATTCTTGCATTTTCTTTCTCTGTCATAGTCTCTGCTCTGACAAATTCCCAAGGCGGTGGAGTGCTCTCGCAATAGGGTGGTGTGTTCTTGCAGTGTGGTCCAAATTGCAGCAACATCCTTGGATAATTTCTCTAGGAGTTGTATTATTCGTTCAGTGGCCATATTTGATGGGTATATGCCCGATCACTACGAATTGTGGACATATAACTGTGCCCAGTGGAGAAAGAATCTGCTCTGATACCAAATTTGACGCAGGACAGATCTAAAGCCTACGATTTAGCAAACTAGCGGAAGCAAACTCTTGGAAAATAAGCATGAAATGTAAAGATAGGTTTGGAATCACTCCAGGGGCTTCACACCCGAAATTGGCTTCGCACCAAAACTTGGTTTCACATCAAAATAGTCTGGAATCGCTCCAGGGGCTTCGCACCCAAAATAATCCTTTCGCAAGAAAATATTCTCAAACTTTATTCATAAACTCATCTCCCTTCCATTGAATTACAATGGAGTATTTATAGGGAATTAAACAACTAGAAACCCTAATTAAACTGAAATTAGAAAGAATATCCTAATCCTAGTAGAACATAAGAACATGCCTACTCCTAATTAAAACAGAAAACAAATAAACTAATCCTAATAGAACATGGAAACATGTCTATTCCTTATTAAAACATAAAACAAAAAATACTAAAACCCTAAAGAATAAATTGTCCTTGACCATTCCACATCAAACACGGATGACCTTGCTACTAATGACAAAATTTACACATCAAATTCAACAATACCGAATCCTTGCAATTAGCAAAACTTATGTAACTTTTCAATGCACCTACCAACAGGATTTGCAGCAATCAGCTGCTCCCCAACAGCCTTTACAGCATCTATCAAGGCTCCAGCTTGATTTGTGTAGGGCACCCGCTGCGACGAAATCACCGACCGAAGTAATTCAGCCGTCAGCTTAGCTGTGGCCTGCGAGCCCTCAACTTTCCTGCCACAAAAAAATCGAAAACTCAGTATCTGAACAAATTATTAACCAGTGAATTGTGCTAAAAAATTTCCAGCTGGTAGCAGAAGACTCCATGAATTCTGCTGAAAAACTCACCGTTTCTTAAGCTTGATAAGGACATCATTCACAAGGGAATGGACGTCCGGCATGACTATCGCACCTTAACCAGAAAAATGTTAGAGATGCGGACCAAGGAAGTATCGAGCACTGTATTGGGCTGTGGCCCGACCGAGATTTCGGAGATATAGTCTAGTCTCTCTAATCCAACTCAGGGATAGTAATCAAAGAGCAGATGATATTACCGATGAAATTTTAGATAAACGTTCACCTGAATTTCAGTGGACGGCGCCAATGGGTTTAAGCGCGAGGAAGAAGACCCCTCCAGGCTCCAACCCTATTTTTCTGTTCAATAAAATTGTGGCCTCTACGCTGTCGTTTTCTGAGACCAGAGAGCAGTGGGTTGGGTTTATCTGGTATTTTACCTGTGGTTGTTACTTTTTTCTTCTCACTCTAATTTTGTTTTTGGAGGGTTTTTTATTTTTTAATGTTTTTTTGGTAAATACTATGTTATTTCCCCACGTTCAAAAAGTGAGGCTAAATTCCATTTATGTTATCGTTTATTCTGATCATAAAGTATTCCTATCAAGTTTAAAAATCCGACAAATTAAGTACCAACAAAAGTTTTCGGAATTTTTGTTATTTAGGCATCCTCTATGGTACATGTTCTAAAGTTAATTTTAATAAAAATGAAACTAAAGTTAATTTTAATAAAAATGGAACAAAAGTTAATTTAGGAGCTATGTAAAAGAATATCCAAATCATACTCAGAGCATAAATGCAGTCATAATTCTTTTTTTGATAAAACAAATTTGGATTAAAGGGCAAGTCTTAAAGAAACCCAATAGAACAATAACAACAACCTAAGAAGGGAAGATAAACGACCCAACAAGACAGACAAACAAACCACACACTAACTAGAGAGGACAAAATCCACTTGACTAAACAACAAAAACCAAAACACCATAAGACTAAGTAACATGAATATTTGTAACGACCCGAAAATTCGAAAAATATAATTTCGAAAAAGTTTGTTTGAAAATGAACAGTTTTGCCTTTATAAGGTCAAAAGTTGACTTTTTACCTTGGGCACTTTGTGGACTTTTCGTGAGGGCCGTTATGTAAGCCTCAAAATCTTAAGTCCTTATATAGGCTGGTATGCTGAAACTAGAGATTGATTGAAACCGTTACGGGGCTAAATGGTCTAGGGGCATTTTGGTAATTTCCAATTAGGGGTATTTTGGTGACTTCAGAAGGAAAATATTTTATGAAAGTGACATGTGTACTTATCTATATCCCCCCCCCCCCCTTTATCTCCTGAGCCCACCGACATATTATTATCTATATACATATATATGGTATTTTGGTGTGTGTTGGTGTGAGTTTTTGACAGGACCCGTGCCAACTGGACGTCAAAAACCGTGCCCGGTCCTGCTCCCGTCTGACAAGTCAACTAAAGGTCTGAAACTTCCCTTCAGTGCTTGCTAGAAAAGGGATGTTTGCGCGGATTTCTGCTGCTGCCACTGCCTCACGATCAGTCCCGAACGTCGTACCACGGCCTGGAGGGTCACAAAACAGAAAAGGTGTGAGTGGACAAAAATGACCTCTTATAAAAACATTTCTCAAAATACATTCTTACCCTCCAGTTTTCACAAACTTGCATGCATATCGTAAAACATGAGTAATAGTATGAAATCATTCAAGTATGAACAGTGGACCGATAAAATCAATACATATTTTCCCATGGTCCACAAAACTCATGTTCATCAAATCAGTTCATGTTATAAAACATCAAATCTCGGTTCTCAGGCCAAAACATGTGAAAACATAATCACTGGCCACAAAGACCAAGAACCCGTACTCAATACCAGTACGTCATCACAAATAACATCAATCAGCACTAATCACAAGTGCGCAATAAATATATCAATCCAATCAATCTGCACTACTCACAAGTGCATAAAATGTCACAAATCACATCTGCACTACTCACAAGTGCACAATCAATCAAACTGCACTACTCACAAGTGCTGCACTACGCGTAGGCCAATATCCAGTCACTCTCTCGGGAACAGACACCTCTGGGCTCAACCCCCTCGGGCTCAGTCACCTCTGGGCGAACACATCCCCAGGCTCAGACCCATCCGAGTGGTACATCCAGGCTCAGTCTCATCCGAGAAGCTGACTACCATAGGATCAACTCCGGATCCTACAATCACATCCCCCAATCTCCGGTCGTCTGGGTAATCCCCCCAAGCTCCGACCGTCTGGGAATATCACAATCACAATGAAAACCATCTCGGGAATTACATCTCAAAACATTTCAATCAAATCTTGTCTTCTTACAAAGTCAAGATCATTCCCGACTGGGAATCAAAGCCCAAAATACCATTTACACATAAACCGTTAAAATCACATTTTAAATCAATAAAATAATCCGGAAATCATCATTGACTCGCCAACAAAGCCAGAATATCATTTTAGAAATCATTTAAACTCCGGGCCTAGCCCAAAACATCATTTGCACATTCCTCGTAAAACGTGCCCGAAAGACGGATTAAAATAATCATAAAATCCCAATAAATCATTAATTTCACAATTTCACAAGTGACTCCAAATCCGAGTCAAAATCACTATTCACTTGGGTTCTCATGCCCAAAATAATATTATCACGCAAATCCATGCGTTGCAGCATCCGTTGCCAATTTCACGTAAATCCACGAAATCCTTGACTCATTCCCGAGTCACAACATCATTTTCAATCCATGACTCATATTCGAGTCCAACCATTATTTTCAATCAATTTTAATCCCGGACTCATAAACCAAGTCCAAACATCATTTTTACCAAATTTCGTAATTTTTCGAAAATCACCCAAAAATAATAATATAATAATCATAAAACCGAGAAATTACCGGATTGAAACGTCAATCATGCCAAAGGATATAAAATCACATAATAAGGCATTTAAAATCATATATGCATGCATCACGGTTAGAAAACAAAGTCCACTCACACACACCGTCCAAAACGGTCCGTTTCCAAGCTGCACGTTTTTCCGTAAATTCTGGAAATCACAACTCCTGTCCAAAATCATTATAGAGGGTTACTAACATCTCAAAATACATTATATAATTTTCCCCAATTTTTCCGGAATTTAAATACGTATTTAACTCGTAAAACAAAACTTCGGATACGCGGAACATCATCGAAACAATATCCGATTTCCTCGAAACCAACGTTAAAATGTTCGGTACACTGAGAGGATCAAAAGTCATGTTGACCTCACCTTGAGACTAGGCCGGATGCGCCCTCATGCGCCGCCGTGAGTGGCTGCGCGTGAAACCCACGCGCCAGCTACAGTGTCGTCGTTCATACCCATTTGTCTGGTAAACGGGTCGTTTAACCCGCGAACAGACCCGATTGGTTCTCTATCAATTCGACACCAAATTCAGCAATTCAAACGTCCATTAGCATCGAATTAGTTTCAATTAGGGATCTGTGGACTTAATTACAATCGAACTTACCTCAAACCTCACGATCACAGTTGATCATTCGAAGGACATCCGGCCACTGTTCATCATTCGAACTCCTTCTTTTTCAATCGATTTCCTTAAATTGATTCAACCAGAAGCTTCAATGAACTCAGGTAAACATTTTCCCCAACTCAATTGAATCAATAGAAGCCTCAAATTCCACGACTCAAGCTCGAATCGTGCATACTGATACCAGACCCGTTCAGAGCCAAATGGGCCTCAATTCTTCTCGTTTTTGATCTGGTTCCACTCGTCTCAACCTCAGGAAGCTACTTCTAAGCTCCAATTCGATCATCATGGCTCAATTCATTCATTTCGAATTTTCCTCCCAATTTTCTAAAATCCGAATTCCCAGCCCTCAGCTCTCAATCAATCCCTCGTGTTTCCCAGTTGAGTTAGTCTCTGAATTCTCTCCATTTTTCATTCTCACGTTCAGTAGCTAGGGAGAAGATCAAGGGTGGGAGAATTCTGAATTTGGCTGTACACGGGTTAAGAAAATAGGGAGGTTTAATGGAAATTAAGATTAATTAATTAATTTAATATAATAAAACATAATAATTAGGTCTCCCCCAAAAACATGGATCTGTGTTTAGGCCTGAATTTAAGGGATGAGTGACACTTGTCACTCATCCAAGTGTGTTTAGTCACCGGGTACTGTTCATATTAAAATATTATTTTAATCCCGGTTCGTTCGGTTAATCGAGCCCGATTCCGTGACCATAACTTCGTCGTCGAATCTCCGATTTCGGCATGCCGCCTGTCGTTGGATTCGTATCGACGAGGCCTACGTAACGGTCCTTGGCCCTCGTCCATTCCCGGCCAAAAATGTAACACCCCAGAAATTCGAGGATTCTCATTTTTGTAATTTAATGTGTGATTTGACGATTTTACCCTTGTGATTGGTATGGTCAAGGTTGACTTTTTGATTTATGAACTGAATGGACTTTGACCTATGACCGTGACGTAGTTCGGGACGTCACGAGTTCATAGACAGGTGGCACGTCCGATTCGGACGATCAGGGTGAAAGTTATGGCTATCGGAAGTTCAGGGGCATTACCGTAATTTGGACTCTCGGGGGAAAATGTTGACTTTTCTTTTGACAACTAATTTTCAGTTGACTCAAGGACCGTTGGGTAGGCCTCGACGTCCTGAGTCCGTAGACAGGCGGCACGCCGAAATCGGACTTCGTACGAGGAAGTTATGGTCAGAAACGTGAATTCGGGAAGTTCGTGTCTCGGTTTTCGTGTCGAATATTATATTCAGAAATTCTGATTGAAGGACACCTGGGGAGTGACAAGTGTCACTCACCCATTGGCTAGATTGGATCAGATCCACTATTGAATTAATTAACATTTGAATCAGCTTTAAATTTCAGCCTTTGGATTGAAAACCCCAGATTTGATCTCAGCCCTTGATCTGATCTGGAGATCAAATCTGAGCCGTCCATTTCCTTCCCTCCATTTCTTTATAATTCATACCCGCAGAGCACATTCAGCCATTTCGATCCAACATTCCAGCAAACCATCCACTCTCTGTGTCTGTGTATTGGGGACTTGCCGGCGAGGCTGAACGGCGGCAGTGAGCACGGCGGAGGACGGCGGCGTGGGAGGAAGCAGGGGAACCCGAAACGGTTTCGAAACCAGATTTTTGGTAAATCCATTTCCCACGTTTGATTGGTCCATTATGAATCCTAACCAACTCTAGGAACCTCCAGGAACTTACTGGAATCGATCTCGTGGCTGGTGGAGCTCAGGGAGGTAGCAAAACGGCGACGGGAGGCCAGGGCTGTTCTTCGAGGTAGGCCTTCGATTCAATCCGTTTTTCTCAAATTTAATTACGTGGAACTAATCTAGGATTTAAGGCGAGTAAATACGAATTGAAAGGAACCAAAATGACCCAGAAATGAAGGAATGGCAACCGGGTCATGATCGCGGGTCTGATCGACCCGAGTTGCAGGAAAACGGGTCAACCCGTCTGAGGACAGTGGTGCTGACGTGGCACCCTGTCAGTCTGTCAGATGACGTGGACCAACCGTGAGCCGACACGTGTCACATGTCAGTGCACAGTCAGCACTGACATGTCAGTGACGTGGACCAGTCAGGGACTGCCACGTGTCACTGACATGTCAGTGACGTGGACCAGTGCCGTGCTGACACGTGGCACATGTCAGATCTGACACGTGGTCTGACAGATCAGCAGGGTGGACCAATAGGATGTTGACACGTGGCACCTGTCAGAGTCTGACATGTCAGACCTGACAGCTATCAGATGACGTCAGCATGACGTCATGCTGACGTCAGCAGTGACGTCAGCGATGACGTCAGCAGGACTGTTCCACCGTTGACCGCCGCGTTGACCGGCGCGTGGGGGCGCGTGTGAACAGTGTTTCTGGTGGGACCACCACCATTCTTTAGGTTTCGACGATCCGGATCCAATGGCGGTGGTTTCGGGTCGATCGGAGATCATTAAGTTGGTCAAAATAAGGTTTATTGCCTTGGGAAGCGCGTTCGGGTGGCTTTCCCGGGTCGGTTTCGACCTAGGCTTTCATGGTTGAATGTTGGGGGTTTAATTTGACCTTTACGAATACTTGGACTTGACAGGGATTGTACATTTGTACCAGGACGAGGGTATACGTTCGGTTTCTAGCAGGATTGTACTGTGAGTGGGCCATTTTCTTAAACCCTTGTGTGCATAAATGTTTTCTGGTTTTATTATACTTATTCACATGCTAAAACAATGATGGTTTTGATGATATGGAAAATGTGGTTATGGCACGTTTCACGGTATTTGGGCTTGAGACCCGTTTGATGAAACTTAATGATTGATTCGGTATATATATGTTTGCATGTGGATATCAATAAAATGTATTTGTTACTGCACTGTATAGATCCTTCCATATTATAGTGTCGCCTCCGGATGAGGTACCCCGGAGAGGTCACGGACGTCTAGTACGTCCAGCGTCTATGACGCTAAGCATCGGGGATGCTGTACCCGAACGGGGTTCGGGGATTGAACTCGGAATTGAGACCCGAGTGGCACGCGTAGCCTTGTGATTGTGACCTTATTGGACGTCAGGGACGTCAGACATCAGGGATGTCGGGATTGGAGTGTATAGTGCAGCAACTAAAATTATGGTTATGGTTTTGCTATATGCCTTATGGTTCATATTATATGGTTTATGATTTTGGAATTATGGTGCACGCATATTTGGAAAACGGAGGGGTAAATTATATGTTTTACTTATCAAACGATTTCATAAACTTGTGTTTCGGTCCACTCACCCTTACTGTTTTGATAACCCCTCCAGGTCGGGAAACTGAGGTAGAGGAGGAACCAGAGGCTGAGGCATAGATCTACTTCTGCGTACCTGAACCCCTGCTGGGCGGTGTACCCGCAGGATTACTTTAGAGTCGTGCTCGCAAACTTGTAATTTTGGATTATATCCCTTGTCTGACATTCGTTTAATTCGGATTTTATGTATGACTTTAATTTGGTTATTTATGCTTTTAAATGTTTGAGGTTAAAATTGGTATGAATTATTGGGTGTCAGACGGGAGCAGGGCACGTCCCCTTGTGGTCCCTGTGGGATCGGGGCGGGTCCTGTCAGCTTGGTATCAGAGCACTAGGTTGTGGTCAGTACTAGGGTATTGGTCTGCATGCTAGACTAGCGATTAGTACTAGTTACTTTTTGACTTTTAAGAATATTGTTTTCTGATCTATGCCTCTTGACAGTTGGTTATGCCTCCTAGGAGAATTCCGCATACTCGAACGGACGAGGATCTAGAAAGAGAGATGGAATGCGCGAGCATCGAAAGGGCTCAACGTTTGGGAGCCACTCCTTTCTGCGGGGGATCAAACCCCGAGGATGCTCACGACTGGATCACCAAGTGGGAGAGGATCTTCTCGGTGATGCACTGCCCTCCTGGCGAACGAGTGACTCTGGCGGCCTTCTTACTGGAGGGAGGAGCCTACCAGTGGTGGCATGGACTCGAAATGTCCGGGTGGTCTGTCCATACCACTACCTGGGAAGCTTTCCGTTCCAGGTTTCTGGACCAGTACTACCCGCGATCCTTTCGCGCGGCGCGAGAGGCGGAATTCCTGCGGCTGGAGCAGGGTGACATGTCTGTTTCAGACTACGAGCAAACATTCGGGAGACTTTCCCGGTTCGCTGCCTCATTCGTAAGCACGGAGGAGGACAAATGCCAGCGGTTTGAGCTTGGACTCCGAGGGGAGATCCGGGCCAGTGTGACTGCTACCACTCATGCTTCTCTGAGGGATATGGTCGACGCAGCGGTACGTGTCGAGGCCAGTCTGGCGGCACACCAATCACGACAACCTTCGGGGGAGGGGCGACGTCAGGATCGCCCACACCATGGGCCATCGGGCCGGAAGAACAACAGGGGAGGGAGCTACAGAGGAGCACCCTCATCCTTCAAGGGTCGTGGCTGGTCGGGTCGACGTGGAGGCTCTCAGGGCAGAGGATCTGGACACAACTCTGGGCAGCACTCATCTTGGAGTGGTGCATCTGGTGGGCATTCGGGCAGGCCAAGGCCAGTAACTTGTTTTGCTTGCGGAGAGGAAGGCCACTATGCCTGCGATTGTCCGCAGTTGTCCAAAAACAACGACGCTGGGGGCTCGAGTGTGGTGCAGAGCACGGCGTCCCACACTAACGGAGGTCGCGGTCAGGGAGGTGACCGTGGTGCTGGACGGGGCGCGCGCGGGCGCGGACGGAACGGAGGGTCGAGGGCCCAAGTGTTTGCAATGACCCAGCAGCAGGCGAGGACTGCTCCAGGCGTGGTCACAGGTACACTACATATCTTTAATTTTCTTGTACGTGTATTGATGGATGCGGGGGCTACACATTCTTTTATTTCGAAGAGTTGTGCTGGTTTGCTTGATTGTGTGGTATCAGCCTTAGATTGCGAAATGGGTGTTGGCACCCCGATGGGTACCGTGTACCTTGTGAATCAGGTGATTCGGAGGTGCCCGGTAAGAATTGAGGATGTGGATTTACCAGCAGACTTAATTATTCTGGATATCCACGACTTCGATATAATCCTAGGGATGGATTGGCTGTCGGAGCACGGATCGCTCATCGACTGCTGTAGCAAGCAAGTAATTTTGCGGAGCCCGGGTTTGCCGGAAGTGATCTTTCAGGGGGAACGTGATGGTTCGCCTCCTGAAGTGATTTCGTCACTTACTGCTACCAAACTTCTACGGAAGGGATGCCAGGGTTATCTGGCGCATGTCGTGTCGGAACGGGTCGATACTCCGGTTATCGACGAAATACCGGTGGTCTGTGAGTTTCCGGACGTATTCCCGGAAGACTTACCTGGATTGCCACCATCGCGGGAGATTGAGTTTACTATTGAACTACTCCCGGGTACCCGACCTATATCCCAGGCACCATACCGGATGGCGCCGGCCGAGTTACGAGAACTCAAGACTCAATTGCAGGAGTTGGTAGATTTGGGATATGTCCGACCGAGTACTTCACCGTGGGGAGCACCGGTGTTGTTCGTGAAGAAGAAGGAAGGAAGTCTCCGTTTATGTATTGATTATCGACAACTCAACAAGGTGACATTGAGGAACCAGTATCCTCTACCCAGGATTGATGACCTTTTCGACCAGTTGCGGGGAGCTCAGTGCTTCTCGAAGATTGATTTGCGGTCTGGGTATCACCAACTGAGGATTTCGGAGGAGGATATTCCGAAAACTGCTTTTCGAACCCGTTACGGGCACTACGAGTTCCTTGTTATGCCATTTGGTTTGACGAATGCTCCAGCAGCATTCATGGATCTGATGAACCGGGTCTTCCGACCCTACCTGGATAAGTTCGTGATTGTGTTCATCGATGATATTTTGGTATATTCGATGAGTGCCCGTGCACATGAAGAACATCTACGGTTGGTCTTGGAGAAACTGAGACAAGAACAATTGTATGCCAAGCTGAGCAAGTGTCAGTTTTGGCTGAGCAGTATTGGTTTTCTGGGACACGTGATATCGACGGATGGGATTTGCGTGGATCCCCAGAAAACAGAAGCGGTGACCAACTGGGCTAAACCGACAACAGTGACCGAGGTGCGGAGTTTCGTCGGATTAGCAGGCTACTACCGGAGATTCGTGGAGGGTTTCTCCAAAATTGCTGCACCATTGACTCGTCTGACTCGGAAAGGAGTAAAGTTTATCTGGGACGAGCAGTGCGATCGGAGCTTTCAAGAGTTGAAGGATCGATTGACCACTGCACCTGTCCTTGCATTGCCGGACGACAGTGGAGAGTTTGTAGTTTTCAGTGATGCTTCACTGCAAGGTTTGGGCTGCGTGTTGATGCAAACTGGCAAGGTTATCGCCTATGCATCCCGGCAGCTGAAGACTCATGAGTTGAACTACCCTACCCATGATTTGGAGTTGGCGGCGGTGGTTCATGCTCTCAAGATCTGGAGACATTATCTGTTCGGCGCAACGTGTCGAATATACACCGACCACCAGAGTCTTAAATATTTATTCACTCAGAAGGAGCTCAACATGAGACAACGGAGATGGTTGGAGCTACTGAAGGACTATGACTGTACGATCGAGTACCATCCGGGTAAGGCCAATGTGGTGGCGGATGCACTCAGCAGGAAATCAGCAGGAACTATTGCACATCTGGGGATGGTGTATCTTCCCTTGCTGGTGGAACTCCGGAAGGCGGGAGTTATTTTGGGTACGGATGCGCATGGAGCTTTGTTGGCCAGCTTCCATGTGCGACCAGTACTGATTGATCGGATCATCGAAGCACAACTGCAGGATCCGATACTCTGTATTTACAGAATTGAGGTCGATGCGGATGGGAGACAGGATTTTACCATCCGGGACGATGAAGCACTGGTGAAATTGGGCCGTTTGTGCGTACCTGCAGTGGCAGAGTTACGGGCCGAGATACTTGAGGAGGCCCACAGTTCGGCCTATGCTATGCATCCGGGAGGTACAAAGATGTACCGTACCCTCCGGAACCATTATTGGTGGCCAGGAATGAAGAAGGATATTGCTGAGTTCGTGAGCAAATGCTTAACCTGTCAGCAGGTTAAGGCGGAACGGCAGAGACCGTATGGGGCTATGCAGCCACTTCCGATTCCTGAGTGGAAGTGGGATCACATCACCATGGACTTCGTCTTTAAGTTACCGAGGACTCAGAGTGGAGTGGACGGAGTATGGGTGATCGTGGATCGGTTAACCAAATCAGCCCATTTTCTGCCAGTTCAGGAAACCTATAAACCTAACCGACTGGCTCAGTTGTTTGTGAAGGAAATCATACGACTTCATGGTACGCCGGAATCGATCGTGTCTGATCGTGATCCGCGTTTCACTTCCAGGTTCTGGCGAAGTTTGCAAGCTACTTTGGGAACAACCTTACGTTTCAGTACTGCTTTCCATCCACAGACCGATGGACAGTCTGAAAGAACCATTCAAACCCTGGAGGACATGATGAGGTCATGTGTACTACAGTTTCAAGACTCTTGGGATACTCATTTGCCATTGATGGAATTCGCTTACAACAACAGCTATCAGGCAAGCATCGGGATGGCACCTTATGAGGCACTGTATGGCCGACAGTGCAGGACACCTATCTGCTGGACGGAGGTAGGAGAGCGAGCGGCTGTAGGGCCGGAGATAATGGACTTAACCATGGAAACTGTTCGCGTGATCAAGGAAAGATTGAAGGTGGCACAGGATCGCCAGAAGAGTTATGCCGACCGACGGATTCGAGACTTGGAGTTTGAAGTGGGAGATTTTGTCTTCCTGAAGTTGTCTCCGTGGAAAGGGATTATCCGTTTTGGCCGACGGGGGAAACTGAGTCCGCGTTTTATCGGACCTTATGAAATCGTGGAGAGAATTGGCAGAGTTGCATACAGATTGGCACTACCCCCAGAACTATCAAGAGTTCACGATGTTTTCCACGTATCGATGTTGCGGATGTATGTACGTGATGCTTCTCATGTACTTGGGGAACAACCTGTCGAACTGCGGGAGGATTTGAGCTTTGAAGAACAACCGGTACAGATCTTGGATCGGAAGGACAAGGTACTACGTCGAAAGACGATCCCTCTCGTGAAAATTCTCTGGATAAATCAGGATGTGGAAGAAGCCACATGGGAGCCTGAGGCTCAGATGCGAGAACAATTTCCTCATTTGTTTCTTTGAAATTTCGGGACGAAATTTCTTAAGGGGGGAAGGTTGTAACACCCCGGAAATTCGAGGATTCTCATTTTTGTAATTTAATGTGTGATTTGACGATTTTACCCTTGTGATTGGTATGGTCAAGGTTGACTTTTTGATTTATGAACTGAATGGACTTTGACCTATGACCGTGACGTAGTTCGGGACGTCACGAGTTCATAGACAGGTGGCACGTCCGATTCGGACGATCAGGGTGAAAGTTATGGCTATCGGAAGTTCAGGGGCATTACCGTAATTTGGACTCTCGGGGGAAAATGTTGACTTTTCTTTTGACAACTAATTTTCAGTTGACTCAAGGACCGTTGGGTAGGCCTCGACGTCCTGAGTCCGTAGACAGGCGGCACGCCGAAATCGGACTTCGTACGAGGAAGTTATGGTCAGAAACGTGAATTCGGGAAGTTCGTGTCTTGGTTTTCGTGTCGAATATTATATTCGGAAATTCTGATTGAAGGACACCTGGGGAGTGACAAGTGTCACTCACCCATTGGCTAGATTGGATCAGATCCACTATTGAATTAATTAACATTTGAATCAGCTTTAAATTTCAGCCTTTGGATTGAAAACCCCAGATTTGATCTCAGCCCTTGATCTGATCTGGAGATCAAATCTGAGCCGTCCATTTCCTTCCCTCCATTTCTTTATAATTCATACCCGCAGAGCACATTCAGCCATTTCGATCCAACATTCCAGCAAACCATCCACTCTCTGTGTCTGTGTATTGGGGACTTGCCGGCGAGGCTGAACGGCGGCAGTGAGCACGGCGGAGGACGGCGGCGTGGGAGGAAGCAGGGGAACCCGAAACGGTTTCGAAACCAGATTTTTGGTAAATCCATTTCCCACGTTTGATTGGTCCATTATGAATCCTAACCAACTCTAGGAACCTCCAGGAACTTACTGGAATCGATCTCGTGGCTGGTGGAGCTCAGGGAGGTAGCAAAACGGCGACGGGAGGCCAGGGCTGTTCTTCGAGGTAGGCCTTCGATTCAATCCGTTTTTCTCAAATTTAATTACGTGGAACTAATCTAGGATTTAAGGCGAGTAAATACGAATTGAAAGGAACCAAAATGACCCAGAAATGAAGGAATGGCAACCGGGTCATGATCGCGGGTCTGATCGACCCGAGTTGCAGGAAAACGGGTCAACCCGTCTGAGGACAGTGGTGCTGACGTGGCACCCTGTCAGTCTGTCAGATGACGTGGACCAACCGTGAGCCGACACGTGTCACATGTCAGTGCACAGTCAGCACTGACATGTCAGTGACGTGGACCAGTCAGGGACTGCCACGTGTCACTGACATGTCAGTGACGTGGACCAGTGCCGTGCTGACACGTGGCACATGTCAGATCTGACACGTGGTCTGACAGATCAGCAGGGTGGACCAATAGGATGTTGACACGTGGCACCTGTCAGAGTCTGACATGTCAGACCTGACAGCTGTCAGATGACGTCAGCATGACGTCATGCTGACGTCAGCAGTGACGTCAGCGATGACGTCAGCAGGACTGTTCCACCGTTGACCGCCGCGTTGACCGGCGCGTGGGGGCGCGTGTGAACAGTGTTTCTGGTGGGACCACCACCATTCTTTAGGTTTCGACGATCCGGATCCAATGGCGGTGGTTTCGGGTCGATCGGAGATCATTAAGTTGGTCAAAATAAGGTTTATTGCCTTGGGAAGCGCGTTCGGGCGGCTTTCCCGGGTCGGTTTCGACCTAGGCTTTCATGGTTGAATGTTGGGGGTTTAATTTGACCTTTACGAATACTTGGACTTGACAGGGATTGTACATTTGTACCAGGACGAGGGTATACGTTCGGTTTCTAGCAGGATTGTACTGTGAGTGGGCCATTTTCTTAAACCCCTGTGTGCATAAATGTTTTCTGGTTTTATTATACTTATTCACATGCTAAAACAAATGATGGTTTTGATGATATGGAAAATGTGGTTATGGCACGTTTCACGGTATTTGGGCTTGAGACCCGTTTGATGAAACTTAATGATTGATTCGGTATATATATGTTTGCATGTGGATATCAATAAAATGTATTTGTTACTGCACTGTATAGATCCTTCCATATTATATTGTCTCCTCCGGATGAGGTACCCCGGAGAGGTCACGAACGTCTAGTACGTCCAGCGTCTATGACGCTAAGCATCGGGGATGCTGTACCCGAACGGGGTTCGGGGATTGAACTCGGAATTGAGACCCGAGTGGCACGCGTAGCCTTGTGATTGTGACCTTATTGGACGTCAGGGACGTCAGACATCAGGGATGTCGGGATTGGAGTGTATAGTGCAGCAACTAAAATTATGGTTATGGTTTTGCTATATGCCTTATGGTTCATATTATATGGTTTATGATTTTGGAATTATGGTGCACGCATATTTGGAAAACGGAGGGGTAAATTATATGTTTTACTTATCAAACGATTTCATAAACTTGTGTTTCGGTCCACTCACCCTTACTGTTTTGATAACCCCTCCAGGTCGGGAAACTGAGGTAGAGGAGGAACCAGAGGCTGAGGCATAGATCTACTTCTGCGTACCTGAACCCCTGCTGGGCGGTGTACCCGCAGGATTACTTTAGAGTCGTGCTCGCAAACTTGTAATTTTGGATTATATCCCTTGTCTGACATTCGTTTAATTCGGATTTTATGTATGACTTTAATTTGGTTATTTATGCTTTTAAATGTTTGAGGTTAAAATTGGTATGAATTATTGGGTGTCAGACGGGAGCAGGGCACGTCCCCTTGTGGTCCCTGTGGGATCGGGGCGGGTCCTGTCAAAAAAGTCAACATTTGGCCCCTAATATGCCAAATTACCAAAATACCCCTCAACTTCTGAACGTTATAACTTTCACCTCGAATGTCGGAATCGAACGTGCCACCTGTCTATGAACTCGTGACGTCCTGAACTACGTCTTAGTCATCGGTCAAAGTCCATTTGACCGTCCGAACTAAAAGTCAACATTTTACCCACACTAGGGGCAAAACGGTCATTTTGCACGTTTCGTCCGATTTCACTCAACTAATCCCCGATTAGTCATTCTAATTCATAATTAATTAATATTCAATCCCGATATTCGGGACGGGTCATTACAGTTTTGGTATGTTAAAAACCAAAACTATGAGGAAATCGAAAGGAAAATAATGGAGAAGAAGAAGAAGAAAGAATGAAAGAAATAAATAAGGGAGGAAGAGTGAGGAAGAATTGAGAAGCGGAGGAGGGGAAAATTCCTAACCCCAAATGTAACGACCCGTCCCTGAAATCGGGATTATATTAGTGATTAATGACGGATTAGTGAAGATAATCGGTGATTAGTTGGATAATTTCGGGCGGACGGTGCGGAATGACGATTTTGCCCTTGGAATGGGCAAAATGTTGACTTTTCCTTCGGGCGGTCAAATGGACTTTGACCGATAACCATGACGTAGCTCGGGAAGTCACGAGTTCATAGACATGTGGCACGTCCGATTCTGACATCCGAGGAGGAAGTTATGATGTTCGAAAGTTCAAGGGTAATTTGGTAATTTAGTTAAAAATGGGCAATTTGTTAACTTTTCAAATGACATGGATTTTTCACGTAATTTGAGGACCGTTAGGTAGGTCTTGATGCCCTGAGTACAACGACAGGCGGCACATCATCATTGGACTTCAGATGATTTAACTATTGGTCTAAGTGTACGAGGGGTAAAATGGTAATTAAGACATAGAAGGGCAAAATGATCTTTTGGCAGCTTGAATGATGTGGACAATCAGATGAGGACACCTGGGCTTGGAGGATTGGATATTTGGGCTGGAGACCACAGAGATGAGGACACATGTCCACTCTCCAGTGGCTTTTAGCCAAGTCGGTCTCACACGGTTATAAGTTTAAATTGAGCTTATCGATCAAATGAGAGAAACAGAGACAGAGCAAATCGTTCTTATTCCGTGTGTGAGTCATGTGAGATCAAGCTGTGTTAGTGAGTGAGTGCTCGTAGGCTTACTTGTGATCTTTTGAGTGAGTCTGGGTGAAGGACTGAGTAAGGAGCGGTTGTTAGAAGTGAGAAACTCGGAGACAAAGGAGGAAGGATCGTGAGCAGCCGTGAACCTCAATCGATCAACCCATCGAAATCTAGTCTGTGGTGGTGTTCAATGAGCTAGAATCGACCTTTGGACGTGAGTGAGCACGGTGGAGGTCACGGTAAAGGACAAAGAGCAGGTAAGTTCTTTCGGGTCCCCTATTTTTCCAGAAATGGATCGAATGAAAATCGATGGTGTTGGCGTATTGTTGAACCACTCTGTTGATGTTTATCGTCTTAGGAGATTACTAAGGAACTCAGGGACTTGAAACCGTGACCGGAGAGGCGACTGGTGGCCGGAAAAAAGAAGCTGAAAATCTCTGGTTTTCTATTTAAATTTGGGAGGTAGGAATTAGAGTCTTATTTCGTGATTTTATTAGAGAAAACAGTTTTAAATGGAAGGACGAATTAAATGGATTAAAAAGGACTAAAATTGGACCAAAAATGGTGGAAAACCGTCTACGCTGGTTCGGTCGAACCGGGCCTGTTCGAACCGGTCTGAACCAGGCTAGCGAGAGGTTGAAGGAGATGAACAGTGCCAGCGCGTGGCTCCCACGAGCAGCCCCTTTGGGGGGCACGTGGCACGAAATTTGACGAAGGTTTCAACACGACTTTTAAAGTATTCGATGTAAAGAACATTTTGGCACTAGTTTCGAGTCGATCGGACATTGTCTCAATACGTTTTGGGATGTCTAAAGGTTTTAGGGCTAGGTTAAAAATAGTTAAAAATCCGAGAAAATTACGGGGCTTTAGTATAAGTTTTATGAAGTAGTTAGTGACCTTATTATTGGATTTGGACAGGTTCGGGATAGCCGGTGATAGTTGATTGACCGAGAAAGCGTAATTACGCGTGTATCGAGGCAGCGGCGTAAATTGTATGTGCTTTCGAACGTGTGATTGGCGTAAATGGTCTTTGCTTTTGAACGTGTGATGCATGCATATATGTTTTATATGTTTTCTATATATGATTTCTATGTTTTTGAATTGATACTGATGATTTACGATTTTGCACGTATTTCGAGATAATGACGTATTTGCACGTTTCACGAGTTTTCGATTTATATTGTGATTTTATCATGGCTTTGATGATTTAATTTTGGAATTTGAAAGATGATTTGATTTCAATGGTTTATGATGGATTTTGGAAAGTGATTTCGGGCTTGGAGCCCTGTTCGTGTGATTTCGATAAACGAGATTTCGGTTTTGGAATCGGATTTTGGAAAGATGATTCTTGATTCGGTCTTGAAACTTGAAAGAGAAATTCTGGATTTGGGTTCGGGATAATGGTTTCGGATGTCAGCTTACGGAATCATTGTTGCGAATTCGGATATGGACTTCGCATGGTTTTCAAATGGTTGTTGAAAAATGGTTTTGGGTTTAAAGACCCGGAAAAAGAAAAAGAAAAAACGCTGGATCTGGTTTTGAGTTTAAAGAATCGGTTGATTGACGGGGGAGGGCCATGGATTGATATGTTTTGAGTTTAAAGACTCGGTATTTGTTTTGAGTTTAAAGACTCGGTTATGATATCCCTTGAGGCCTATTGATTGTGTTTTGAGTTTAAAGACTCGTTGATATCCCGGGAAGGCCTGATTTTGCGCATGGTTTTGAGTTTAAAGACTCGGGCGCACTTGAGATCTAGCAACTCGCATGATTGATGTTTTTCACTGGTTTTCCGATGTTTTGGGCAATGGCCCTGATGATTTGGTTTTGATGAGTTTTGGGGCTTAGTTCCCCGTACTTTGACGTTTGATTTATGATTTTGGGTTGAGGCCCTGGATTTGAATTGCAAATTTGAGGAAAGGAAATTTCAATGATGGTTTTGGCTATGAAATGGTTTCGTGAATTAGTTTTATATGCATGCATTGGTTTTTATGTGGAGGGTATAAATGTCTTTCTGATAAACTGTTTTCTGAACTGACTATTTATTTTCGTCCACTCACAGTCTTTTTTTTTATGTTTTCGATACCCTCCAGGTTGTTGCAGTACGGGCTGTGGTTAGAGAGACGGAGACATCACATGCGTGGTCCACAGTAGTTTCTGTGCGCTCTGGGAAGTTCGGAGGTTTTGAACGGTTCGTTGGAAATCCCTTGTCCGACTTACTTGTCACATGGAGGTTGGACGTCGGTTTAGCCTTCGGGTCACGCGTACGTTAGATGGGAGCATGACTTAGTCCTTAATCCCGAGGGATTGAGGGTGGGTCGTGTCACCGAAGACCTGAAATACCCACATGTGAGCTTTTCTTTTGATTTTTAATTCTAGGCTTGGAAGCTTGGAACCAAGCATTTTAGTACTTTGACGGAATTCGTATGATCAATTAGTGAGAAACTTAGAAGTATGGACGCATGAAATTGCACAGGATGAAGGTTAAACCATGGCCTAAGTAAAGAGTTCCAGAATTACGGAATGGCGTACGGCTCGGAATTCAACCACGAGGGCGGTGTGTGAGTGGACTTTTACTTTTAAATAAATTCTTATGCATGCATATTTAACTATTTTAATTGCAATATTATATCATTTTAATTGCAATATTATATTATTTTAATTGCAATGGTTCAATTATAAACTTCAAATGATTATTTGATGATTTTTTCGAAAATTATTGACTGATTTTGAATACGGGTTTTACGGTGTTTTAAGTAAACTGTGTATTAGGATTAGGCTCGGATTTTTGAAATGTTTGACTTGGTTTTAAGTAAATGAAATGTTCTATATGTGGTTTTTCGATATATGTGAATTGCCTATTCACAAACAACCATCCTCAGATAGCTGTTTAGTTAGTTAGTCTCCGACGTCCAAAACTCAGCTTTGTTTTTCTGAGATTGGTGATTTGGTTATGACTCAGATGTCCAAAGCTCGGCTCTATTTTCCTGAGTCTTCACTCGGACGTCTAGAGCTCGGCTCTGTTTTCTCGAGTGGTTTGCCTACCAGTACTGTGTATATGATATGATGACTGATATTTGAGCATCGAGGATTGGTTGGTCGGTTGATCTACTGCTTTAGTTAGTTGTGTTTGATTATTGATGTTTAGTTCCAAATATTTTCACCTTGGTTTGATTCACTAATTTTGGATTGGTTGATTTGATTAAATGTTATTTGATTGGATTAGTTTAGGTTTACATTATCGATATTGGTGTCCTAGTGATTTTATATGATTTGATGATCATGGTTTCAGGAAATGTGATTCACAGGTTGTTTACTATGTTTCATTATTGTTGTCGTCCCACGGTTTACGATTTGTTCATAATCAAGATTCAATTATTGATGTGTTTGGTTATTACTATGTGTAACTTGATATTTTTGTACTGATTTGATTTACTGATATTGGTTTGATTTACGGGATATTTACTCATATTTCGAGATTCACAGCTTATGATTTGTTCTTGATCGAAATGTGATGGTTTTACTTTATGTATGCATAATTTTTAGAAAATGGAGGGTAAACGTTTATTTTCCTCGAAAAACGTGTATTTTTAAATATGTAATTTTTTTTTCACACACACCTTTTAATGGTTTGATGACCCCAGGTCGTTGCACGAAGACTAGAGATGAATGAGAGGCGGATGCATGAATAGTAAGATAGCACGGGCATCCTTTGTTTGACAGAGTTGAGGGTAGTTTGGGTACTTTGGGATCGTTGTGAGACGGGAGGAGGACTGGACGCGATTATCAAAGTATTTTAGGAGCCAGTCCTGTCAACTTGACATCAGAGCATGGGTATTGACTTATGTTTTTTAATAGCATGCCTTCAAAATGTGAGCCCCGTACACGACCTAGTAATAAGACTAGTATATGAGCCCATGATAGGTTTAGAGCTAGAATGGACCCTAGATTATTAGGCCGGATATTGGATATTGTGTTCTAGTATAAGAGGATTTATGTGGGTCTGGATAATGTGACAAGACCCATCCCTAATCGCCTTGGATTAACATGGGAAGACCTGCTCCCTTCTAACACCACGTGTCAGACAAGGGATAATACCATGACCCAAACAGGGTTTTCAGAGTACGCAGCTTCATGTGATGTCTCGGTCTCTACTACAACCAGAAATTCGCGATTGTAACGACATGTCCCTTATTGACGGGATTATCGAGAATTAATCGGGGATTAATCGAGGATTATTGAGAATTAATCGGGGATTAATCGAGAATTAATCGAACATCGTACTGAAAAAATTACGGGGTCAATGACGGTTTCGGGAACTATTTACAGTTGCACGTTTTTAGTTGACTTTTGGGTTTGTTTTTAGTGGGCCCAAAATATCAGTTATGGACCAATAGATGAGTGACAAGTGTCACTCATCCATTGATCCACACAAACATATATATGCATCTACCATTTCCCTTCTTCCATTTCGATCCAAAACTGAAACCCACCCCTAAAACCAAAAACCATCACCCTCCTCACCTGGTTTTTACCTAAGAAAGACACAGAGAGTGACTGAGATACTGGAGGAGGATAGCGGAGACACGACGAAGTAGGCTGGTCGTGGAACCCAGGTAAACCCGAATACCCTTTTTGGTTTGAAATTTGGATTTTTGGTTTGGGGCCATGGGGAAGTGTTTTGACGATTTGGTTGTGTTCTTGGTTGTTGTGCGAGTGTTTTGGGATTAAAATATACCTAAATGGATCACGGGACAGCACTAGGTGGTGGTTCAAAGAACAGCCGTGGAAGTTCGATCTTGAACAAGTAAATTACATTCTTGTTTCAAGGTTCTAAGATTGTAGATCCCTTTCTGGGAAGTAGACGTGTCAATAGGAAGAAAAATGAAGGAAAACGGTGGGCGGACGATTGAGTTCTAGTCAGGTCAAGTTCACGGGTCAAACAACCTGTTACAGTTAAACGGGTCGACCCGTCTGAGGGTTGAAAATGATGACGTGGCATGTCACATCATCATGTCAGGCCACGTGGCCAACCAAAACATAACACGCGACCAGGTGTCAATCCATTCAGAACCTGACCTGGTTGTGCCACGTCAGACTTTCCAGACCACGTGGACCAGTGAGATGGTGCCACGTAGTAGGGTGTTAGGATTTGTCAGGTGATGTGGCAGCTGACGTGGCAGGTCCATGTCAGCATTGTCAGACCACGTGGACCAGTGGGGTGGTGCCATTTGGTAGTGTGTTAGAGAGATGTCAGACTTGTCAGTGACACGTGGCATGACACATGGCACCAATCAAGGTATGCCACATGGCAGGCTGTCAAAGCTGACAGATGTCAGAATTATCAGGTTGATGTCAGCAGGTGATGTTTGTGTTGATTGTCGTTGACCTGTGTTGACCACCGTGGATCGTACTTTGACCTGCGCGTGAGAAGCGTGAACATGAATTTTGAGGTCAAGCTAGTCTTGTTCAAAATATTTCAAAGTTATGAATCCAATGGTGGTGGTTTCAAGTCAATCAGAGATCGTTTAATAGGTCATTTGGAGGTTTTAAGTCTCGGGTAGCATGTTCAAGACACGTTGACTATTCCGAAAGTTTTGAGGGTTTATGGTTTAGACTTGTATAGATGGTTAGTGACCTTTGAGTATGATTTGGACAGGTCCGGACGTTCCAGAGATTGTGAATTAGTCTCGGAGTGGCTTACGATGCAGATTGTGAGCGCGTAGCTTTGACAGTCTGTGAGTGGACACTTACTGTATAAAATGATGCATGCATAACTATTTTATATGTTTTAGGAACATGATTTGAGATGCATTGATGGCATATAATTTAAACATGATTGGGCATTTTGTAGATAATGTTAGTATGCACGTATTTCAAGATTTATATTTTATATGATACTTAGGCTTCGATCGAGTTTCCATGTGCATGTGATTTATATGATTTGACTAATTTCACGGAGATGCGTGAAATCGACATTTCGGGCTGAGTCCCAATTGAATAATGAAATGGTTTTTGGATTTGAAAACGATATTCGGGCTTGTAACCCAGTTGATTTATGGTTTGACTTAGAGTATAGTCAAGCGAGAAATATATCGGGCTTGTGACCCAGTTCAGATTTATTGAAATGATATTTCGGGCTTGTGACCCTATTGAAATGATATATCGGGCTTGTAACCCTATTAAGATAATATTCGGGCTTATGACTCTATTAAAATGATATTTCGGGCTTGTGACCCAATTGAAATGATATTTCAGGCTTGTAACCCTATTGAAGAGATATTTGATTTGATTTGATAAACTATTTTCACTGAGACCATTCTTTGAGGTTGATCCAGCTCCAGCGTGAATATGTTTTCCCCGGGGAGGGACATCGTTAGGAATATGTTTCCCTGGAGAGGTCCCGACTGCCTTCGGGATGCGTTGTGTCCCCTCCCCAAAGAGGTCACGATGCACTACCTGTTGTCGAGCAACCAAGGGAGGCTCCACTCATGAGTGGTTATGATATATGAGATCGATCGTTGATATGTTCACGATGATATGTGAAACGTCGGTCGGTGATATGTTCACATCGACGTGCTCAGACAGGGGCATTCCTCTAGCTTATGTGCACGTGTTGCTTGGATATCGTGACTGATGATGATGATGATGATGATGATGATATGAGATGTGACAGATGTTTTCACCGGTATTGATTTGAGAAACATTTTTCACTAATTATGCATTTGAAATGCTAAATGATTTGATTTAAAAAAAAACATTTAAAATACTGTTTTTGATGCATGCATGCTTTTACGTGAAGGGTATAAACATCTTTTGGCTAAATGGCTTTATAAACTGTTTATTTTTGTCCACTCACAACTTTTATGGTTTTTGATACCCTTAAGGTTGATCGTGGATACGAGCTGTACTAGAGACCGAGACATCACATGTCGTTGCGTACGCCATAAGTCACTACACATTCTGGTAACCCTGAGCGGGTTACAGTTGTATCCTTATTCTGGCACGTGGTGTCAGACTGAAGCATGGCTCATTCCACGATAATCCATGGGGATTGGGATATGTCGTGTCAGCTTGGGATCTAAGCAATAGGTTGCTCTTGTGGTGTTGCGCATGTGTCGGATGTGATGTCTCTGGGTTGCCGTCATCAACTTGATAGTGAGGGTAAGAATAGAAAAGTTAAGTGAGAATGAACCTCAGACAGATTCTGTTTAGCATAAGATACCGTGTTTTGGTGAGGTCCAACACTGAGTAGGGCCAAGTAGACCCGAGGAGGGTCGAGTTTCTTATGTGCGCATTGGCTAAGATCTGTAGCATTACATGTAACGACCCGTCCAAGGAATTAGGGTTAAGATAGTGATTAAGATGGGATTAGTGAGCTTAATCGGTGGTTAGTTGGTTTCGTTGGGGTCGTTAAGGTCGAATGACGATTTTGCCCCTAGTTCGGTCAAAAAGTTGACTTTTAGTTCGGGTGGTCCAATGGACTTTAACTGGTGACCATGACGTAGGTTAGGACGTCACGAATCCGTAGGCAGGTGGCACGCCCGATTCCGATATCCGAGAAGGAAGTTGTGATGTGCGGAAGGTTAAGGGCATAACCGTAATTTGACTAAATTAAGGGGGAAAGGTTGACTTTTTGTACGAATGGGTTTTGGTATATTGACCTAAGACCGTTAGAGAGATCTCGTCGTCCTGAGTTAGACGACAGGCGGCACGTATTTATCGGACTTACGATGTGGGAGTTACGGGTCTCGAAAGGTTGTGGCAAAGTTGTAATTTTGGTTAAAACAGAAGGGCATTTTGGTCTTTTGTGCTCTAGGATGTGTGCAACAGATAGGGACAGATGGAGGGCTGAGATTGAAACAGATGTGAGGGAGTTGAGGGATTGGTGACACGTGTAGGGGTTCTGGTTGGTTCCAGGATCGTGTGCACAGTCCCAATTATTTGGGATTAAATCGTGCGTGTGTGTGTTCTTCAACCCAAAGAGAAACAGAGGGAGAGAATTGAGAGAAATCGAGAGACGATGGTGAGTGTTAGTGTGTTTTGGTAAGTGAGGAGTGATTAGAGGGTGGAAGAGTGAACTGGTGAGTGTTTGGGGAGGAGAAATCGTGCAAGAACACGGTGGTCGGGGCAGTCGGTTTTCAGAGAAAACAGAGAGGATTTGGACGATCGTGGTGGTGGTGCGGCCGTGTGTTGGTGCAATTGGACTCGTGGAGGTGTCCAGAGGTTGGCGGTGGACGGGAGGAGCTGCTGCCTCACGGCTGAGCTCACGACGGCGACAAGAAGACAGGTAATTCCTCATCCCCGTTTCTTTGCTCTGTTTTGTCGTTTGGTTTCAGAAGCTAAGTCGTGGCTTTAGGGATAGAATCGAGGGGTTCTGTGAGGTCTAGGGAGTTCAGGACTGTCCTAGGAGTCTTCTGGTTGTGCTGCCGTGACGGAGGGGTGCACGGCGGAGGTTAGCACGACGGGAGTACTGATGTGCTCTGTTTTACCGTCGATGTTTAGATTGAAAGTCGTGGGTTTTGAGTATGAGTCGAGGGTTTTTGTGTGTTGGGTGACTCTTATGAAGGTCTTAGGAAGAGTTTAAGACAGTCACCGTGACGGGGGGTGACTGGGTTGGCTGGATCGTGAAACAGGGGACTGGTATGGTTTTTGTACGAGCTTGAGTCGACGAGTTGTAGGCTGAGTCCAGGTGTTAGAGTGAAGGGGATGAGTAGCCTAGGACTAGACGAAACTGTTGGTGAAGAAATGAGGTGTTTTGGTGCAGGTACGGCGGAGAACCGTCCTCGCCGGTTCGAGGTGCAGTACTGTGTCGAGCCCGGTCTACTCGAGGTAGACGGTGACACTGTAGCAGGCGCGTGAGGGCCACGCGCAGCCACTTTAGGCGGCGCGTGGGGGCGCGTGCGGCGGCGGTTGAGGAAGTTGTCAACATAGTTTTTGGTCTAGGTGTTGTGACGAGTCCGTTGGAGTTGGTTTTGGGTTAATCAGACGTCGATTCAATGTAGTTCCGCGAGGGTGAAGGCTTAGAGTTCCGATTCGTTACGTTTAGGACCCGGAGATTTTTGAGGGAAATTAGGTGGACCTTCGTAGACATGTTAGTAACGTAGTTTGGCGGTTGTTGACAGGGTCGGGAGTTCCCGAGGAAGCTGAGGAACGTATGAGACGTTCGGAACGCGATTGAGAGCTCGGTACTGTGAGTGGACCCTTTCCTTAAAACTCGAACATGCATAACTGCTTTTCTATAATTGTTTTATATATGTGATTACATGAATGTCGGATTTATGATGTGGTTTTCTATAATTGCACAGTTTTCTAGAAAGTAAAGTAATTGGCACGTTTTACGAGAAATGTTGATTTCTGAAAATAAAGCTATGGTTTTGGGGTTTCAAATGATAACTGGTTTTCAATGATGATAACGGGATTTTGAAACATAAGTTTGATAATTGAGGTTTTCGGTTTTGAAATCGTATCTCGAGAATCGAGAGTTGGTTTTTAAAGTTGGAAAGTGGACTTCCAGATTTGGGTTCGGAATGACAGTTCTAGATGCCGGAAGGGTATCAGACCGGTAATTTCGGATTCGGGTTTGGATATGGATTAGAAATGGTTTTCAACTGGTTTTGATTGGATTTGCTGGATCTGGTTATTGGGTTTAAAGACCCGGATATTGATTAACGGGGGACGGGCCCGGATTGAGTTTAAAGACTCGGGAGTTTAAAGACTCGAATATATTGATATTTCCCCCGTAGGCCTGTTGAGTTTAAAGACTCGGGAGTTTAAAGACTCGGATATTATTGAGGCCTGGATTGAGTTTAAAGACTCGGGAGTTTAAAGACTCGGCTAGGTCCAGCAGGTTTGATCGGAAATGATGGTTGATATTCACGATTTACGATACGGTTTTATGATGCTTATGATATGGTGGTTTCTATAATTGTTTTATAGTGTTTCTGTTTCTTATGATGTTTTATGGTGGTTGATTGATAACTGTTTTGATAACTGGGTTATGCATGTGGTTTCAAAACGGAGGGCTAAAACCCGGTTTACTTATAAAATGATTTTGGAAACTTTTCTTTTATTTATGGTCCACTCACATCTTCTGTTTTAAATTGCCCTCCAGGTCGTGGAGCTAGAGCGGGGTTTCGGCGTCGAGGCAGCGTCTGAGGCATAGAAGTCGCGAGAGGGATCCCGGAGTGTTTTACATCTTTCCACGTGCGTGTAACTAGTTTATCGGTTTTTATTTTTGTATTTGGGACTATGCTCTGTAAACTGTTAACTTCGGGATGTATTGTATGGTTTCTCCTGCGTCTGACTGGGTGTGTTGGTGTGTTTACGTGAGTTTTACTTTGGTGTTGCGTCGGGGAGTCAGACGGGAGCAGGATTTACCTCGGGTTTCGGGGTGAAATCGGGGTGGGTCCTGACATTACAAGTGGATGGGATTCTCGGATAGTACTTACTGATTGAGTGGATGCTAGTATCATGATCATCTAGAGTCGTGAGCGATGATTGGTCAAGATGGATGTGTTGCTAGTAGCAATCGAGGTCGTTGATGACCCTAGTTGGTGATTGGTTGAACAAGTTACCAAGAAAGTGGTATTTTTGGATCGGATCCTGGGGTGGACCGATCAATGGATTACACGTTGTTGAGCGGATTATATGGGTGATGAGTAAAATGTTGACTTTTGACCTGGGAGGTCAAATGCACGAGGACGAAAGACCGTTACATAGATCGAGGTGATACGAGTCCGTAAACAAGTGGCACGTCAAATTCGGACAGCGAACAAAAATGTTATGGTTCACGAAAGGAATCATGAACTATTCATGCATACCGAGAAAAGTGTACAGTTGGCTTAATTTGATTGGTTCAATATCTGGGAGGGCCAATTGATGAGTGACAAGTGTCAACCATCTGATTGGCCTATTACCCCAAATATTTTGGGATCTAATATCTACATCCTCTTTGTTCTCTCTAACCCAAAACTCACCCTAAAACTCACACACACAATCACCAAACCTAAACCTTTGCTCTTGGTGTATGAAGGGAAGTGAGAGAGTGAGAGGAGATGAGTTGAACGATGTTAACGGCTTGGAAGGCGGTGCACGACGGCTGGAAAACCGCAAGTAAGCCATTTTGGGTTTGAAAATTCGAATTTGAGTTTGGTGTTTGTTGGACGTTTCTAAGGTTCAAACATGATTCCTAGGTCTAGTACGAACTCATAGGGGTTGATTTCGAGGATATGAGTGGCTGGGATCAACGGGGAAGCACGGTTGTAGGTGGTTATCACTATTCATCATTGGGAAGGTAATTTCAGGGTATTTTTTTGTGTTTTTAAGGTCATAGATTGATTGTTGGGTTAAATACGAGGCTAGGGGTCCAAAATTGGTGTAGATTAGTAGTTGGAGGAGTGAAAACTAGTTAGGTCGCAAGTCCAGTTAAATTGGTTGTAGAGACCCGGGTCGACCCGGTTGGAGGTTGACGATGATGACATCAGTAGGTGATGTCATCATCTGTCAGAGGTGTCAGGCCACATGGCCAATAGGGGCTGCCACGTGGTACTTGTCAGGTCCAGCCATCACTGACAGGTGTCGAACACGTGGACCAATTAGGGGCTAACACATGGAACTGTCAGACCTGTCAGGCTGACACCAACATGACATCATGATGACGTCAGCCGTTGACTTTGATCGTTGATCGTGACGTCAACGTTGACTTTTACTGACGTCATCGTTGACTTTTGACTAGCATTGACTGAGAAGTTTGACCGGCGTGTGGGGCGCATGGGCACGAATTTTGAGGTGAGATTGGTCCCATTCAAAAGGTTTTGATGTTCTGAATCCAATGATGGTGATTTCAGGTCTATCAGAGATCGTTAGGTTGGTCAAATTGAGATTTTTAGCCTTGGAAAACGTGTCCAGAACATGTTGACTTTTCTGGGAGTTTTGATGGTTTTTTATTAGGACTTGTCGAGGTTAGTAGTGACCTTTAAGTATGTTTTGGACAGGTCCGAACGACCCGGAGAGTTCAATATAGCCCCAAGTGGCTTACGGCGCAGCTTGCAGGCGCGCAACTTGGACGGTCTGTGAGTGGACACTTTATTTCTAAATATGATGCATGCATAACTGTTTTATATGTTTTATGAATATGATTTGAGATGCCTCGAGTGCATATGGTTTATATATAATTGATTGCGATGTTTTGGCATTCTTGTGGAAATGTGGTACTACACGTATTTCGAGTTTTTTGTTTTATGTGGTGCCTTGGGCTTATGCTAGGTTTTATATGCGCTTATGATTTCAAACGATTTGAACAATGAAATGATTTCAGATTTGGAAATATGATATCGGGCTTGAGGCCCAGTTGATTTATGAGATATCGGGCTTGAGGCCCAATTAGTTTATGATATAGGGCTTGAGGCCCAATTGGTTTGTGGTGTAGGCTTGAGTCCCAGTTGTGCTTTATGAAATGAGATTTCGGGTTTGAGACCTTATTGAGATGATTTTGGGTTGAGTCCCTATGAGATTTGGATTTGGGCAGAATCCCTATGATATTTGGATTAGATCGGATTTAGGGAATCCTGATTTTGTGTTTATGGAAACTATACCTCCAGCTGAGACTCTGTTGAAATGCTTTAGACTGGATTTAAGGTATAAATGGTTTTTATGATTTTCCACTTGATTTGATCTCGGTTTTATATATCATCCTTATGTGTGGATTGTCTTTTCCACATGTCTCGTAGTATCCTGAAGTAGTCAAGGTGCATTGCTTGGGAGAGGCCGCTCCGAGGAGAGGCTCAGGACCAGGAGTGCGAGCTTTGCTTGAGAGGGGCCCCTGCTCGCTCCGACGGAGAGGCTTAGGATTAGGATTGCTAGTTATGGATATAACCCCACAGTGATCTGGGGAAAGAACATCATTATGATGTCGCCCCGAGCACTGGTGGATCCGAGGGTAAGACTCGGACTTGAAACCCCAAGTGGCACGCGTAGCCTTAGAACTGTGACATTGTTACATTATTGAAAGCCATATGATTTGATTTATAGAAAAGGGTTGTCATAACTAGTTTTCTGATGCATGCATGCTTTTTAGTTAAGGGTATAAATGTCTTTTGTGAAATGATTTTATAAACTATTTATTTTCGTCCACTCACACATTTTCCTGTTTTAAATACCCTTCAGGTTGATCGTGAATGCGGGCAGCAGCAGAGATTGAGACATCATATACCTCCACAGATCCTGGCGTACTCTGAAGGCCCCAAGTGTAACGACCCGTCCCGAATTAGTGGGATTAATTAAGAATTAATGACGGATTAGCGAGACTAATCGGGGATTAGGCGAGGATTAACGGATGTTTGGGCAAAATGATGATTTTGCCCCTAGAATGGGCGAATCGTTGACTTTTTGTTCAGGCGGTCAAATGGACTTTGGTCGATGATTGTGATGTAGTTCAGGATGTCACGAGTTCATAGACATGTGGCACGCTCGATTTCGATGTTCGAGGAAGAAGTTATGATTTTCGGAAGTTCGGGGGCATTTTCGGTAAATTGGTTAAAAGGAGCAAATAGTTAACTTTTGAACCGGGAGGTCTGATGGCCGAGGGCCAAGGACCGTTACGTAGATCGGGTCGATACGAATCCGTAGACAGGCGGCACGTCGAATTCAGATGTTCGACGAAAAAGTTACGATTCACGGAAGTTCAAACGTACTATTGCACGAAGTTCGAGACGAATGGACTTTTATCCTAAGTGGGGCCCATATATTTGTCACTGGCCCAATGGATGAGTGACAAGTGTCACCCATCCACTGGCCACCCCTTTTCATTCATGCATATCATCCCTTGCTTTTTCGTGCATACCAAACCCAAACACTCGAACCGATCTCACCCAAACCCACCCATCGACCATTTCCATCCTTGTTGTTGGAGTGAGAGGGAGAGACAGAGGAGGCAGATGGTAACTGAGGGGCTGTATGGATCGCCGTGCACGGCGGTGATGGCCAGGTAACTAGATTGCTCGGTTTTGCCATTTTTCATTGTAATTTCGATTTGTGACGTTAAAAATGGTTTTAGGTGTTTGTAATAGGTTTATTAGGTTGCTTAGGAAGTTTAGAGAAGGTTTTTTATGGGGTTTGACGGCTGAGGAGCCATGGGAATAAAATGGAAAACTTGGACCGTGGGATTCAAATTGAACCCGTGAGTTTTAGGTGTTTTCTTTAAGGTTTGATGATTGGAATAGATAGGGAATGACAAAATAGGAAGAATGGAATCGAAAGGGGAAGAAACGGACTGAAAATGAGGGAGGACAACGGCTAAACCAATCACGCCGGTTCGGCTGGACCGGCCACACAGGGAAAACCGGTCTGGACCGGTTTGGAGGTTGAAGACGCAGGAATAGTGTCCTGGTGCGTGAGGCCCACACGCAGGACCTTCTTGGGGCGCGTGAGGGCTCGTGAGCCCTCCTTTGCAGAAAGTTCCAACACATGAAACCATCTATTTGATGTAACGAACATTTTGGGACTGGTTTCGTGTCAATCGGACATCGTCTCGATATAGTTCGGGTTGTCCGAAGGTTTAGGTTTGCGTTTAAAAATAGTTAGAAATTCCAAAAAATTACGGGGCTTTAGTGAGGGGTTATATAAGTAGTTAGTAACCCTCTAAATTAATTTGGACAGGTTCGGGAATCCCAGAGGCGACGATTGGCTCGGTAAAAGCTTATGGCACGCATATCGAGGTGCGGCTTCGGACGTTCTGTGAGTGGACATTTCTTTAGAAATTAATGCATGTAAAAATGTTTTAGATGCTTTTAAATACATGTTTTGTGATTCCATGAGTGCAATTTTTTTGTGGTAGCCTATGATTTACGTATTTGCACTTATTTTGAGATTTCCGATTTTATACGATGCTTGTACGTGCTAGGTTTTAAACAAGGATTTAATAAATGGATTTTGGATTTAGAAATATGAAATCGGGCACGAGACCTATTTGTTTGGAAACTCTCATACTTGGAGTCCATTTGATTTGACGAGGAATCGGACTGAGGGTCCATTTGAGTTATACGATCGGGCTGAGGGCCCCGTTGGTTTACGAATCTCGGCTTGAGGTCTATTTGGTTGTAATCTCGGGCTTGAGGCCCCTTTGACTGTATTATCGGGCTTGAGGCCCCGTTGATTGTGAAATCGGGCTTGAGGCCCTGTTGAATTATGGTTTCGGGTTTAGGGCCCAGTTATTCGTGATATCGGGCGAGAGGCCCAGTTGATTGTAACATCGGGCTTGAGTACCAGTTCAGTTTATGAAATGAGAATTCGGGCATGAGACCCTGTTGAACTGTGGATTTATGTCGAGGCCTGTGAAAGTGAATTTGAATCGGATTTGAGGAATCCTATTGAGATGGATCGGGTATGAGACCTAGTTGAAATGTGTTTTGAGAAAGAAAGTATTTGAAATGAATTATACCCTCCATATGATTATATGGTCTCCTCCAGACGTCGACCTGGAGAGTCACGATTCACAGACCAGAATGGGTATCCCCATATGGATCCCGTTCCAGGAGTGGAAGTTATGATGTGGTCCCGGACCAGATTCCGGAGAGATGATCGGACTAGATCCAGAGATAGAGCTCGGACTAGATCCAGAGATAGAGCCTCCTAGATGGTGAATTGCTTGGGGAAGACTCGGAGTGAGACCTCGAGTGGTGTGCACACTAGTATAGATATGATGAATCGTGACATATATCGGGGATGTGTTCCCTAGGGGCTGTGTAACGGCCCGTCCCGGGAATTAGGGTTAAGACTGTGTTTAAGATGAGATTAGTAAGCTTGATTGGTGGTTAGTCAGTTACGATAGGTCTGTTAGCGTAGAATGACGATTTTGCCCCTAGGGTGGGTAAATAGTTGACTTTTAGTTCGAGCGGTCAATTGGGTGTTGACCGATGACCGTGACGTAGTTCGAGACGTCACGAATCCGTAGACAGGTGGCATGCCCGATTCCGACATCCGAGGAGGAAGTTATGATGTTCGGAAGGTTGAGGGCATTTTCGTAAGGAGTTGACGTTTCGTACGATCGGGTTTTGACATGTTGACCTAGGACCGTTAGGTAGATCTCATCGTCCTGAGTTCGATGACAGGCGGCACGTATTCATCGGAGTTAGGATGTGTGAGTTACGGGTCTAGAAAGGTAGTGGCAAAATGGTAATTTTGACTTAAAAGGAAGGGCAGTTTGGTCTTTTGTACTTTGGGCTTGGTGCAGCCAGATTTGGACAAGTGTCCAGGGCAGAGAGGAGATATTGTGTGAGGCTTGAGAGGATTATGACACGTGCTAGGGGTCTGGTTGGTTCTAGGGAACACGGTTCCAATGATTTGGGTCGTGTGTGTGTTCGAAGAAGAGAGAACAGAGACTGAGAGATTGAGGGAGTTGGACGTTGATCGTGAGTGTTGGTGTGTCTGGTAAGTGGAGAGTGACCAGAGATTGAGAGAGAGACAGTGAGAGAGTTGGGAGGTGCCGTGCTTGTGTGTGTGGGAGTTCACGGGGAAAACCAAAAAAAAAACAGAGAAGTAGTGAGAGATCGTGGTGGTGGTGTGGTCGTGTGTTGGTTCAATTGAACTCGAAAGGAAGCTGGGGAGGACTCTGTGACCTCCAGGGAGTGCGACGGTGAGCACGGCGGCGGTCGATGACAGGATCGGGATTTCCCGAGGAAGCTGAGGAACGTACTGGATGTTCGGGACGTGACTGAGGGCTCGGTACTGTGAGTGGACCCCTTCTCTAAACTCGAGCATGAATAACTGTTTTTCTATCATTGTTTTATGGTTTTACATGAGATTCCATGATTATTGAATATGTGATGTTGGTTTTACATTATTGCACGTTTTTCGAGGAAATACGGTTTTCAGCACGTTTTAACGAGAAATGCGTGATTTCTGATTTGGATGCTATGATTTCGGAATTTTAAACTATAATTGGTTTTAATGATTATAAATGGATTTGAGACATGATTTGATGATCAAAGTTTTCGGTTTTAGAATCGGATTTTGGAAAACGAAATTTGGTTTTAAAGTCGGAAAAGTGGAATTCCAGATTTGGGTTCGGAATGACGGTTTTGGACGCCAGAAGGGCATCAGACCGATGATTTCGGATTCGGGTTTGGATATGGATTTAGAATGGTTTTCAAATGGTTTTGGATTGGATTTGCTGGATCTGGATATTGGGTTTAAAGACCCGGATATTGATTTGACGGGGGACGGACCCGAATTGAGTTTAAAGACTCGGGAGTTTAATGACTTGGATATATTGATATTTCCCTCGTAGGCCTGTTGAGTTTAAAGACTCGGGAGTTTAAAGACTCGGATATTATTGAGGCCTGGATTGAGTTTAAAGACTCGGAAGTTTAAAGACTCGGATAGATCCAGCAGGTTTGATGGATAATGATTGGTTGAAACTTATGTTTTATGACGTGGTTTTTATGATGCTTATGACATGATTTCTATAATTGTTTTTATGATGATTCTGCAAATGTTTTTATGAAAATCTTTATGTGATTTATAACTGATTTCAGTAAATGGGTTATGCATGTGTGATTTCAAAACGGAGGGCCAAAACCCTAGTTTTATTATGAAATGGTTTTCGGAAAGTATTTTATTATTTATGGTCCACTCACACCTTCTGTTTTAAATTGCCCTCCAGGTCGTAGAGCTAGCGCGGGGTTGTGACGTCGAGGCAGCGTCGGAGGCATAGAATTTTTCGAGAGTGACCCCAGAGTGCTTAAACTTTTCCGTTGTGCGTGTATCTTGTTTATCGATTTTCTTTCCTTTGTATTTGGTACTATACTCTGTAAAACTTGACTTCGGGATGTTTAAAGTTTCTCCTGCGTCTGACTGTGTATTTTGGTGGTTTTCGTGAGTTTATTTCGGTTTAGTGTCGGGGTGTCAGACGGGAGCAGGATTTACCTCTGTTTTCGGGGTGGAACCGGGGTGGGTCCTGACAGGCTATGTTCCCAGAGTTAGCATCTTCTCGGAAGTGCCGCGGATGGGTTATACGTATGAGGTTCTATGGAAGTGATTTGGGGGCGGAGACCCCGTGTTTTATGTTTTGGAAAGTGGTTTGGGGAAGGGACCCCGTATTGTATGTTTTGGTAATTCACTGAGAATGGTTTTGGGCTGAGACCCACTTATGTTGATTTAGGTTGAGTTCCCACATGTATGGATTTACGGGTTTTTGTGATTTCGGGTCGGGGACCCATAAATGGTTTTATGGGTCATGATGGTTTATGGGGACCGGACATGAACCCTTGAAAGGTTTTGAGAATGTTTCAAATGGTTTTATGAAAGTTTTGATAAACGGGTTTTGAATGCATGCATATGCTTTTAGTGAAGGGCATAAATATCTTTATGTGAAAATGTTTTTATTAAAATATTATTTTGTCCACTCACGACTTTGATGTTTTAATGCCTTTCAGGTTGATCGCGGATGCGGGTTGTAGCAGAGATCGAGACATCACACTCCTCCTTCTACGATCCTGGTGTACTCTGGAAGCCCGGTGAGGATTAGAGACGAAATTTTCCCTGGTCTAACACTTTGTGTCAGACGGGATCAGGCGCGTCCCACGTTAATCCCGGGGGATTTGGGACTGGTCCTGACAGCGAGAGGGTTAGGTGTATCCCTGGTCTGACATGGGGTGTTAGACGGGAGCATGGCACATCCCACGGTAGCCCCTCGAAAGGGGGGGGGGGTGTTGAGATGGGTCGTGTCAGTTGTGACCTTATCATGGTATGCTCGATGAGGTTTAGTCGGTGACGATTGTGTCGTGTCTTGGGAGTAAAACTCGAGTGACGGTTGTGGCATCTCAAGTATAGATGAGTTGGATGGAATCCAACAGCGATCGGATGATTCTGGATGATGCCGAGTGTGTCTAGATGATGTTTTTCCAAAGAACCCAAATGGCTCAGTGAGATTTCAGTATCCTCTTAGTTCGGTTGGTTTACTGGAGGCACGGGGTATTCCTAGATTGGTGGCAGGTATCCTAGCTATCTTTGAACGGACTGTATGAGTATTGTGTGCAGGAGTTGATCTCATAGGTTGGGACATACGAGTGAGTACACCGACCAGTACTACATTGGGTGTAGTTTGGTAAACCGAGATTGTTCGAGCTAGATAAGGCTGTAAGATAGATTGGTTTCTAGGACGTGTGGTTGATGTTTGAGTGAGTGACGGCTTGGAGGTCAGAAAGATGTTATAGGATGACTGGTTAGGATATGGGACACGTGTTAGGACCCACCCCGGTTTCATCCTGAAATTCGAGGTAAATCCTGCTCCCGTCTGACACCCCGACACATACAAACGTAAATTCCTTGTCAGACGCAGGAGAAATTAAACTACATATCCCAGAGTCAACAGTTTACAGAGCATAGCATACAGAAGAAAGAAAACCGTTAAATTAAAGACACGCACACAGAAAAAGTAAAACACTCCGGGATCCCTCTCGCGACTTCTATGCCTCAGACGCTGCCTCGACGCCGAAACCCCGCTCTAGCTCCACGACCTGGAGGGCAATTTCAAACAGAAGGTATGAGTGGACCAGAATAAAATAAAAGTTTCCAAAACCATTTTATAAGCAAACCGGGTTTTAGCCCTCCGTTTTGAAATCACATGCATAACCCAGTTCTTGAAACAGTTATCAATCAATAGCAATAAAACATTTACAGAAACATTTTAGAAACCAGTATAAGTCACATAACCTCATCATAAGAACAGAAACACTATAAACCAGTTAGAGAAACCATAGCTAAAACATCATAAGACCGTATCATAAACCGTGAATATCAAACCATCATTTTCCGATCAAACCTGCTGGACCTATCCGAGTCTTTAAACTCAAATCCAGGCCTCAATAATATCCGAGTCTTTAAACTCCCGAGTCTTTAAACTCAACAGGCCTACGGGGGAAATATCAATATATCCGAGTCTTTAAACTCCCGAGTCTTTAAACTCAATCCGGGTCTTTAAACCCAATCCGGGCCCGTCCCCCGTCAAATCAATATCCGGGTCTTTAAACCCAATAACCAGATCCAGCAAATCCAATCCAAAACCATTTGAAAACCATTTCTAAATCCATATCCAAACCCGAATCCGAAATCACCGGTCCGATGCCCTTCCGACATCCAGAACCGTCATTCCGAACCCAAATCCGGAAATCCACTTTCCAACTTTAAAACCAAATCTCGTTACTGAAATCCGATTCTAAAACCGAAAACCTTTATTATCGAAAGCACATATCAATATCCACTTATAATCATTGAAAATCACTTATCATTTGAAATCCCGAAACTATATCATCATATTCAGAAATCACACTTTTCTCGTAAAACGTGCTGAAAACCGAACTTCCCCGAAAAACGTGCAATTATGTAAAACCAACATAGCATATTCAATAATCATGAAATCACATATAAAACCATAAAACAAGTAATTAAAAGCAGTTATGCATGCTCAAGTTAAGAGAAAGGGTCCACTCACAGTACCAAGCCCTCAATCGCGTCCCGAACGTCTCGTACGTTCCTCAGCTTCCTCGGGAAGTCCCGATCCTGTCAACAACCGCCAAAGTACGTTACTAACACATCTACGAAGGTCCACCTAATTTTCCCCAAAAATCCCCAGATCCGAAACGAAACGAACTTAAACCCTAAACCTTCATCCTCGCGGAACTACATCGAATCGACGTCCGAACAACCTGAAACCAATTCCATTAGACTCATCACAACACTTAGACCAAAAACCAAGTTGACCGTTTTTCCAACCGCCGCCGCACGCGCCTCCACGCGCCGCCCAAAGTGGCTGCGTGTGGCCCTCACGCGCCAGCTACAGTACCGTCGTCTTCCTCGCGTCGACCCGGTTTGACACAGTTGCTGCAATTCGAACCGGCGTCAGCGGTTCTCCGCCTTCCATCCACCAGATCGACTCCTTTCTTCACCCACTGTTTCGTCCAGACCTAGGCTACTCTTTCCCCTTACTCAGACACCTCAACTCACCCTAAAACCTGTCGACTCAAGCTCGAACAGAACCCGAACACCTACCCTGTTTCCTTCTCCGGCCAACCCGATCACCTCCCGTCACGGTAACCACTGTAGACGGTTCCCAAAACCTCCCTGAACCTCACCTCACTCACCAAAACCGTCGACTCTCTCCCTAAGTCCACGACTCTACGTTTGAAGCAAAACGGAAAAACAGGGCACACAGGGCACCTTCCGTCGTCTAGCCTCCACCGTGCACTTCCCCGTCACGGCAGCACAACCAGAAGACACCCAGGACTCAACTGAGTCCTCTAGACCTCCCTAGACTCTTCGATTCAACCCCTAAACTCACGACTTTCGATTTTAAAATCGACGGGAAAAACAGAGCATCGAAGGAAAGTTAAGAAATTACCTGCCCTCCTATCGCTGTCGTGAGCTCAGCCGTGAGGCTGTAGTTCCTCTCGTCCTCCTCCAGCCTCTGGACACCTCCACCGGCCACAATC
This sequence comes from Prinsepia uniflora, assembly GCA_032719365.1. NCBI lineage: Eukaryota > Viridiplantae > Streptophyta > Magnoliopsida > Rosales > Rosaceae > Prinsepia > Prinsepia uniflora. The sequence continues at coordinate 23,364,987 of CM064873.1, forward strand.
GATCGACTACGGAAGCACCACCGCCCAGACTCTTCTCTGTTCTCTGTTTTCCCCCCTGGTTTTCCCGTGGCTCACAACTCACCCACACACAACTACCACACCATCTAACCTTCTCACTCTCTCCCTCTCAGTCTCTGATCACTCATCCCCTCACCAATTCACACCAACACTCCCGGCCACCGTCCAATTTGCCCTCAATCTCCCCCTCTGTTTTCTGTTCTTCAAACACACACACACACGACACACATACCTTCACGGTTGCCCCAAATAATTAGACCGCGTATGCTAGAAACCTCTAGCCCTCCTACACGTGTCATCATCCCAAAATTCCTTCTCCCAAATGTTTCAATCTCAGCCTTCCATCTGTCCCTCTCTGTTGCACCAGGCCCAAAGCACAAAGACCAAAATGCCCTTCCTTTTAAGTCAAAATTACAACTTTGCCACTACCTTTCTAGACCCGTAACTCTCACCTCGTAAGTCCGATGAATACGTGCCGCCTGTCATCGAACTCAGGACGACGAGATCTATCTAACGGTCCTAGGTCAACGTACCAAAACCCATTCGTACGAAAAGTCAACTATTCCCCCTAATTTAGCCCAAATTACGGTTATGCCCTCAACCTTCCGAACATCATAACTTCCTCCTCGGATGTCGGAATCGGGCGTGCCACCTGCCTATGGATTCGTAACGTCCTAACCTACGTCCTGGTCATCGGCCAAAACCTAATTGACCGCCCGTACTAAAAGTCAACATTTTTCCCGAACTAGGGGCAAAATCGTCATTTACCCATTAGTCACCGATTACACTCACTAATCCCATACTAATTACGGTCTAAACCTTAATTCCTGGGACGGGTCGTTACAACATGTGTTGTGACGTCCTCAATTAGCTCAGTGAGCTTGTAGATAGCTGGTTGTACCGAGTTCCCTCCGATAACACGAGATGTACATGGTTGATGGATTTTGATGGTTGCCATCTAGAAGAGTTTTTTCGACTAAGTCCTATAATTGAACTTAGTGGATTTGGGGTTCAGTTGACTTGGAATGTCACTTTGGGGAGCCCTAGTGTTCGTTGTTGTATTTCGATGGAACTTCGAGAGTTAGATTTGACGAGATGGCTGGAAAGGGAGCTAATATAGGATGGGTATTCCCTACCATGTGTCAACTTAGTGAACATTCTTCTTCACTTCTGGGTTTCATGGAGATATCACCTAGGTAGAAAATTTAAATGACTTAAGGAGTGGAAGGTGCTTGGTTTCACCTAATGTGATGAGTGAGTATCAGATTTGGTGGACCCGCGTTGGTTTTATGGGTCTTGTCACGTAGGCTAAGAGGGCTAGTGTACATCCTTGGTGTGTCTAGATTGTTGAGGATCGAGACAGATGTGGATCGAGGTGGTACTGGGTCGCGATAAGTATGGATTGTGATGAGTGTGGATCGAGATGATTGCGATCGAGTTGTTTGAGGATCGACTTGGTTATGGATCGAGATGATTAAGGGGATAGAGATAGTGTTGGAATAGCGCCAACCAATGATGGCTATGGAGATTGGATTCACTTATACTAGATGAGTGTCATTGATTTTCGGGTGGAGGTTAGCCCCGTGATGGTAATAGTTGGTGAGATTCACTCAGGAAGAAGTCAAATGGATTTTGGTGTGAGATGATTACTGGATTAGAGGTTTACAGCTCGGACGCGGGATCCAACCCTTTGCATTGTCAAGATGGGGTTTGAGGTTTGGATGGTTCGTCTTGGTAAACGTGAGTTGGTTAGTCTCGGAGTGTCTCTAGAGTTGGTCAGGTGGCCACAAGAACTCAAAGATGACGTTGAGTTATATAGTACGATCTATCCATAGCAGAGACCAGACAAACAGGTTCTCGTGTTGGAACATAATTGGCGTGATGATAAGCCCTGAATTAAGCATCATTTTATACCCTTTATACTTATCTTTTAATGTTTAAATACCAAATAATTGTAGAAAATAACATATTTTGTGAGAAATGTGCAGAATTGGATAGAACGCGGAATTACCAAAATTTAAGTGAAAAAATCACCTTAATCGGAGTTTTAACGAAAAATTTATGATCAAAACAAAGGCGGCCACCAAAAATCACTCAGGAATTCGGTAAGGGGCTACCGAACCCATTCAACCAGCCCAAAAGCATATTCGACAGGCGCCTACCGATTTATAGGCATGACGTTCGGCGCACGCGTCTTGAATCCTTAAGCCATGGTTGGCGCGCGTGTACCGAAGGGAACAGCACCAAGCTCGGCGCGCTCCTACTGACAACCCGGAAGCCTCTTCGACCAGCGTACACCGAACGACTCTTCAGCCTTTCCAGCGTCGTTGACCACCGGAATTAAGCCTCTATTTCCGCCAGCGCCCACTGAATTTCCTCCATTCCTTCAGCAGGCTTCCACCAATCCGTTTCCTGTTCAAATTCCAGCAACTAACCTTCTTTTTTAAGGAAAAATTTCTATTTCAAGCTTGGATTTGTTTCCTTTTTATTTAGGAAACCTTTTTAATTAGGATTTTTATTACCTTTATCCTTTAGAAATTTAATTCAATTAGTTTAATCCTTTTCATTTTAGAATTAAATTGTAAACTCCTATTTATTTGGGGATTAATTTTCGCCCATAAATAGAGAGACTTAGGTTATTTGTAAAGGTCACCCATTTTTGTACCAAAGCTCTGATTAACCAAATTTCTCTTTTCATCAATTCGAGATTTCCTTAGAAAACTCCAATCACACCATATTCCATCATAAACACCTTCACCTGTGACATATAGAGCAATTTCCGAGTGTCTCACCAAGGAGTGTTGAGCCACTTAGCATCTGTAGGGCAATTTCCAAAGAGAAAAAGTGTAACACGACCTCTTTACCCTGTGATCGTCTTTTGTTATTGAATTATTGTTTTGTTGGATTGATCTTTAATATAATTATGATTTTATATCTTATATAAGTTTCAATAATCTTCCATGTGTTCCAATATCTTAGTTTTTGTTATGTTTGTATGCTGTGCTTAATACTTGATTAGATATAGGGCAATTTCCAAGTCTAGATCATTGAAAGTGTGTAGGGCAATTTCCGAGCACGTACTTGAGATAATATGCTTGAATTTCGTAGAACTGAGATGAGGGAATTTCGTAGATTTTGGAATTGGCATAATTTAGGAATGAGCTAGATTAAAGATGAGTTGACCATATAAAAAATAGACTAGGTTAGTTTAGATTAGTTAATCACATAGGATAATAGAAACAATCAACTACCCCTTAATTAATTAATTAATCAAACGATAATCATGCTTAGGTACCCTCAATCCCCGATTAAAAACGATCCCTACTTATCAATGCTACAATCTACAAAAAAAAGGTTTTAATTTGCATATGTTTTTATTAAGTGTTGAGTGTGACTTTGTGTTTACTTTAATGCTTAGTTTTTGCGTATCAATTTTTGACGTCGTTGCCTAGGATCGAACCCGGGTCACCCGTGTGACAGGCGTGAATACTTACCACTATACTACAAGGAACCCGCGTGACACTTTCAATTATCAGGATAGCGGTCGAGGTTTGGTTGGTACATCTTGGTAGATGTGAGTTGGTTGGTCTCGGAGTGTCTCTGGAGTTGGTCAGGTGACCACAAGAACTCAAAGATGACGTTGAGTTATATAATACGATCTGTCGAGAGCAAAGACTAGACAGACAAGTTCTCGTGTTGAACATAATTGGCGTGCCAGCCATATGATATATGGTTTAGACCTGAGATCATTGTGGTATGTCGATATTAGTACGTAATTTGGACGATGCGTGAGTATAGTCCTTGAGCAGGCCTATGAGTAGTGTCGATATGATTGATGTGATGTGGATGCACCTAAGAGTAGTGCATGTTGGATATGGTGGTTGTTGAGTATCGATCAGTCTGATTGATGAGGTACGATCATCAGATTGAGTCTGAGATGGACATGGTATGGTAATCGGACGAGGTTTGATGTTGATTGTACATTGAGAACGAGGATCGGACATCGAATACTGTGCGCTAGTGCAGAGTGATTGTGAGAGGGTTTAGTGACTATGCGAGCTTGACAATGATGGGCCAAAAGAACCCTAGTGATTGTGTTTGTGATTGTCTCGGCCAGAACTAGCATTTGATGTCCAGATACATCCTGAGTATGTCGATTGGATGAGTGAGATGTTGGTTTATGTATCGAATGGATGAGTGAGATGAAAGTTTGAGACTCGAGAGGAGTTAGGAGCACAACGTTGGTCGCTGAGTAAAATGAGGTATTATACGCGATACCCTAATTAGACTATAGAGAGTCGAGTTTTTGATAGTGATTCAAGTGGTGACAATGGAGTCGATGAGATACCGGCTAGACACGACTGTGCCTCGTAGGTATGATTGACGGTTAGAGACCGTCAAGTAAGATAGAGGACTTGTGATGCTCAGCAGGCACAAGATTGTCAGATTGGAGGTTGAGTAGGATTGTCAGCTTGGATTTTAAGTACACCGGTGTGCGTGACAAGTGAGATCGACCAGTGTCGATGTCTCGTTTGAGACTTGAGATTGAGTGTTGGGATTTTCGGTGACAGTTGGTCACACGTTTGTGGATACGGTCACAAAGGATGAGCTAAGTTTCAGCATTGACCGTTGAATTGTAGTCAACGTCAGATGACATTTGTGTCGGTGAATATTGTGGTTAGATGTTGGACGTCTACGTACACACATGGGAACCTCGAATTGGAGGCAAGATTGGATTTCCACAATATTGATTGGAGTCAGTATGAATTTCGAGGACGAAATTATTTTAAGGAGGGTGGATTGTAACGACCCGTCTCGAATTTACGGGATTATCGAGAATTAATCAGGGATTAATCGAAGATATCGGATAATCGGGGTAAAATTACGATTTTGTCCCTATAAAGGGTAAAAAGTTGAATTTTGGCCCAGGAGTTCAAATGCACTTGGACTAAAGTCTATTATGTAGATCGAGACGATACGAGTTCGTAGATAAATAGCACGTCGAAATCGGACATCGTATGAAAAAATTACAGGTCAAGGATGATTTTGGGAACTATTTATAGTTGCGCGTTTCACGAAGAGTTGACTTTTGGGTTTTTTTTAGTGGGCCCAAAATATCAGTTCTGGACCAATAGATGAGTGACAAGTGTCACTCATCCATTAATCTACACAAACACATACATGCATCTACCATTTCCCTTTTTCCATTTTGATCCAAAACCGAAACCCACCCCCAAAACGAAAAACCATCACCCTCCTCACCTGGTTCTGACCTGAGAAAAAGAGAGACAAAGAGTGACTGAGATGCTAGCGGAGGACGGCGGAGCAGGCTAGCCGTGGAACCCAGGTAAACTCAAATACCCTTTTTTGTTCGAAATTCAAATTTTTGGTTTGGGGCATTGGGGAAGTGCTTTGACGATTTGGTTGTGTTCTTGGTTGTTGTGCGAGCGTTTTGGGATTGGAATGGACATAAATGGATCACGGGACAGCTCTAGGTGGTGGTTCGAAGAACGGTCGTGGAAGTTCGATCTTGAACAAATAAATTCCATTATTGTTTCATGGTTCTAAGATCGTAGATCCCTTTCTTAAAAGTAGATGAGTCATTAGGAAGAAAAATGGAGGAAAACGGTGGCTAGACGGCTGAATTATGGCTGGGTCAAGTTTGTGGGTTTAACGACCCATTATAGTCAAATGGCTGACCGGTTTGAGGGTTGAAGACGATAATGTGGCATGCTACATCAACATGTCATGCCACGTGACCAACCAGGGCGTGACACGCGGCCAGGTATCAGTCTAGTCAGCAGCTGACGTGGTAGTCAGATTTGTCAGACCATGTGTACTAGTGAGAGGGTGCCACATGGTAGGGTGGCAGGATCTGTCAGGTGACGTCGTAGCTTACGTGGCAGGTCCACGTCAACATTGTCAGACCATGTGGACCAATGAGGTGGTGCCATGTGGTAGTGTGTTAGAGAGATGTCACACTTGTTAGTGACACGTGGCACCAGTCAAGGTGTGCCGCGTGGCAGGCTGTCAGAGCTGACAAATATTAGAATTGTCAGGCTAACGTCAGCATTGACCGGCGTTAAGCACCGTGAATCGTACTTTGACTAGTGTGTGAAGGCGCATAGATAGGAATTTCGAGGTCAAATCAGTCTGGTTTGAAAGCTTTCAACATTTTGAATCCAATAGTGGTGGTTTCAAGTCAATTGGAGATCGTTTGATAGGTCATTGGAGGTTTTAGACCTCGAGAAGTGTGTTTGGGGCACGTTGACTATTCTGAGAGTTTTGAGGGTTTATGGTTTAGACTTGTATAGATGGTTAGTGACATTTTAATATGATTTGGATAGGTCCAGATGTTCTGGATATTGTGGATTAGCCTCGGAGTGGATTACGACGCGGATTGTGAGCGCGCAGCTTTGACTGTCTGTGAGTGGACACTTGCTTTATAAAAGGATGCAAGCATAACTGTTTTATATTTTTTAGGAACATGATTTGAGATACATTTATTGCATATAATTTAAATATGATTGGGCATTTTGTAGAAATTGTTAGTATGCATGTATTTCGAGATTTATGTTTTATATGATACTTAGGCTTCAGCTAAGTTTCCTACGTGCATGTGGTTTATATGATTTGACTGATTTCACGGAGATGCATGAAATCAACATTTCGGGCTTAAGTCCCAGTTGAATAATGAAATGGTTTTCAGATATGAAAACAATATTCTGGCTTTTAACCTAGTTGATTTATGGTTTGACTTAGAGTATAGTCAAACATGAAATATATCGGGCTTGTGACCCAGTTCAGATTTATTGAAATGATATTTCGGGCTTGTGACTCTATTGAAATGATATATCGAGCTTGTGACCCTATTGAGATAATATTTGGGCTTGTGACCCTATTGAAATGATATTTCGGGCTTGTGACCCTGTTGAAGAAATATTTGACTCCGAGTGTGAGTCCGTGTATATGTGGATTTGGGATGAGACCCTACGAGATGTAATTTTGGGCGGACACCCTATGTGATTTGATTTTGGGCTTAGACCCTACTCGAGAAACTAGATTTGATTTGATAAACGGTTTTCATTGAGACTATTCTTTGAGGTTGATACGACTCTAACGTGAATATGTTTCCCCGGAGAGGGACTTCGATAGGAATATGTTTCCTTGAAGAGGTCCTGACAGCCTCCGGGATGCGCTGTGTCCCCTCCCTAAAGAGGTCACGATGCACTGCCTATTGTCCAGAAGTCAAGGGAAGCTCGACTCAAGAGTGCTTATGATATATGAGATCGATCATTGATATGTTCACGACGATATGTGGAACTTCGGCCGATGATATGTTCACGGCGACGTGCTCGGACGGGGTGGTCCTGGAGTTTCTATGCACGTGTTGCTTGGATATCGTGGCTAATGATGATGATGATGATGATGATATGAGATATGACAGATGTTTTTCACTGGTATTGATTTGAGAAACATTTTTCACTGATTATGGATTTGAAAAGCAAAATGATTTGATTTTAAGAAAACATTTAAAATATTGTTTTCTGATGCATGCATGCTTTTACATGAAGGGTATAAACATCTTTTCTCTAAATGGTTTTATAACCTGTTTATCCACTCGCAACTTTTATGGTTTTTGATACCCTTCAAGTTGATCGCGGATGAGGGCGGTAGCAGAGACCGAGACATCACATGTCGATGCGTACTCCACAAGTCACTATGCACTCTGGTAACCCGAACGGGTTACAATTTTATCCCTGGCCTGGCACGTGGTGTCAGACGGGAGAATGACACATCCCACGATAATCCAAGGGGATTGGGATGGTTGTGTCAGCGATCAACCTGAAGGGTATTAAAACTATTATAACTGAGAGTGGAAAAAATAAACAGTTCAAATACATTTCGGAAAAATACATTTATACCCTCCAGTCAAAAGCATGCATGCATATAAAAAAAATGTAATCTCAAATGCTTTCTCAAACAAGTTACAATTCTTTTCAAAACCAAAACATGTGGAAATTTCTAAACATAAAACAATAATCGAAAACATGACCAATCCTCATATCCCACACCTGTCTCATCTCATATCATCATCAGTCACGTCATCCGTGCAATGCGTGCAAATAAGCTCTATGACAGCTCACGTCTGAGCACGTCTCCGTGAACAAATCAATGGTCGACATTCATATCGTCGTGAACACATCAACGACCGATCTCATACATCATAAGCACTCTTGAGTCGAGCCTCCCACGACTGCTCCACAACAGGCAGTGCATCGTGACCTCTCTGGGGGGGGGAGGACACAGCGCATCCTGGAGGTGAGCAATACATCACAGGGTCCTCTTCGGGGAACGCCCAAACTACGCATTAAATTAAACACGTAATTCGGGTGTTATACAATTTAAACCCTTTTTGTGTAATTGTAGTATTGGTAAATAGGGATCGTTCTTAACCGGGGAAATTAGGGAACATTATTAATATGTTAGTTAAAAGGAATAAAAGAATAAAGAATTAAACAATTAAATAATTAAATAATTAAATAATTAAATAATAAAGAATTAAAGAATAAATGAATTAAAGAATTAAAGAATTAAAGAATAAAAGAATTAATGAATTAATGAAATAAAGAATAAACGAATAAAGAATTAAATAATAAAAGAATAAAGAATTAGATGGGAGGTTTGAAAGATTGTAATCATAAAATAAAGAAAGCAAGTAAAAATACTTAAGAACTTAATTCTACTTCTACTTTAACTTTTATGCAAGTGAACTTTCTTTAAACACATATTTTTACCAACACTCTAACATCATGCTCATATTGAACCAATCACGAAATTCTACCTTAATCATCTCAAATACATGCATACATTTCTCAATATTATAAATGCACCGAACAGCGGTCATAAACACTTATAATACGATTCACCTTAAGTTTGTGATTTCAATGTGTGTCAAACATCTAAATCTCTTCAATCCTATTCTAAGTGCACCGAACAGCGGTCATAAACACTTAGCGTTAAATTGAAGGTTAAGCACTAAAACATATGAAGTAGATGAAATTCAACAAGTAGAACACATGGAGATTGTATTCACATTTACAAATGTTAGAAAGAAAATACCAACACATATATTGAATTATAAGTAAAACCAAAACGATAATAAGAATTTAAGTAAATGGAGAAAAGTTACACTTTCGGAACCCAAGAACAACTTGTGATTCCGAAAGTGGATGGAAACAATGGAATGTTATTCATAAAGAACACCGAACAGCGGCGATAACCTTATGAAGATGGAGGATAAAACATAAGAATACGGACTTAAATTCTAGAATTATTTCGGAAATACTTGGCCTAGGTATTTCTTAAGGAAAGCATAAAAATGTATTTAAGAGATCTCAAAGAAAAATCACAAGAACAAAGTAAAGAAGAAATGAAATTAAGAATTAATATAAATTAAGAACAAGAATTAAAGAAATCTAATTAAATAAATAATCTAAAAGAAGCTAAAATGGTCCCCAAAATTAAAGAAAGAATGAACTAATATAAGAGAAACTAGAGAGAAAATAATAAAACCTAAACTAAAGAGAGAAACAAAATGGAAAAATGGGGACCCCTACAAATGAATTTGCCTCCCTATTTATAGAGGGAGGCCACAAAGAACTAAAAATAAAATACAAAATAAAATATAAAAATAGTAATAAAAAAGTACAAAAAGAAATGATGAAAAATGATGATGAATGATGAAATTAGGTTTGATTTTGGGGAAAATAAGCTTGAAAATCAGCAAGCTACAGCAAAAAAAATGATGGGCAATTGGGCTGTAGCAGTGTACGGGCTGAAGAGGAAGTGGGTGGCTGGTGTGCAGTGGGCTGATCCGAGTTAGGTGGGCTGGTGAGGATTGGACTAGACCCAGGCAGCTGATTTGGCTGGGCTGTTGCTTGTTGCAGGCGAGCAGGTGGGCTGGCAGCGCAAGTGGGTTGTACGGGCTGTTGCGATGCAGGCGTTGGGTTAGGAAGTGGGTAGCTGTCATGACTGGGCTGGTCGCACGCATGGGCTGGGCTGGCGTGCAGTGCAGGCGGGTAGGTGAAAACGCAGGCGTACGGTGGGATGGACTGGACCGAGCAGGTGCTGGGCTCGCGGGTTGCTGGAGCTGGGGCAGAGAGAGTGCGCGAGTCTGGAGCATGGCGTCTGGGCTGCATTTGTTTTGGATTTGGGCCGGCATTTTGCGAATGGGCTGGAAAATTGCGGGCCGATTCTTTGGGCGAGGGCCTGGGCTTCATTTTCTTGTTTTTGGGCTGGATTATTTTCTTAAATTGGGCTGCAAAATCAAAATAATTAATTAGTATAATTTTACCGAAACTCATCCATAAATTCTTCGTTATAATTCCGATCGGGACGATTCTTTCGCCAAAACGCTCCAATTTATAAGTTTTATTTATTTAACCAAAAATATCACAAAATAAATTATTTTATCTAATTATTTATTATTTTAATATTAAAAATTAAGTATAAAGGGTATAAAATAATATAAAATAATGCTTATTTGAGGACCTATCACACATTCATAACCAGAGGCTCTCTCCAGGGAAACACATTCCTATCAGAGTCATCTCAATATCTCGGAGAATGGTCATAATAAAAACAATGGAAACATTTATCAAATCTCAAATCAAATCACTTATTTTGCATAGGGTCTCAGCCCAAAACATAGTTTTCATAAACATCATAAAAACAGTGTCCAGTTCTCATTTCACAATACTCAAAATCATTTTTCCAACTGGGTCTCAAGCCCAAATACCATTCATGCAAATCTGTAAAATCATTCATTTCCAAACTATGATCAAGCCAAAATATGAATCTTTATGAAATTCATCATTCAAAGTAATATGCAAACCTTGCATTTCAAATCATGCTCAGAAAACCATTAAAACATATATGCATGCATCATTTAAAAATCAAAGTCCACTCACACACGGCCCACGCTGCGACCTCAAAACCCACGTCGTAAGCCAATCCGAAGCCTTCGGAACGTCTGAGCCTGTCTAAATCACACCTGAGGGTCACTAACAATCCATATAAGTTCATATATACACACCCTCTAAACCCTGGTACAGTAAACTTGTCCTAAACACGCTTCTCGAGAAGAAAAACCTTCAAAACACTAACCAAACGATCTCCAATCGACCTGAAACTACCACCATTGGATTCAGAACATCGAAACCTTTCGAATAAGACCAATTTGACCTCAAAATTCGTGCCCACACGTGCTTTTTAATGTTCACACGCTTCTAGTCAACAATGACGTCATCTGCTGACGTTACTGTTGATGTCAATCTGACAGTTCCTGACAAATTGTCACGTGGCACTCCCAGACTGCTGCCACGTGTCACCCTCTAACACGGGCCACATGTCATATGATGCACGGGCCACATGTCACATGATGACATCACTAATGACATCATCACTGCCACGTCACTCTGATAACTATGGCACACTACCATGTGGTACCTCCGCACTAGTCCATGTGGTCTAACAACGCTAACGTGGCATTGCCATGTCGATGCTGACTGGACAAGACAGGTTGCCACGTGTCACCATCTGGTTGGCCACGTGGCCTGACATGATGACGTGGTTTGCCACGTCATCGTGATAGGTCGTCAATTAAGCATTATTTTATATTATTTTATACCCTTTATACTTGAATTTTAATATTAAAATAATAAATAATTAGATAAAATAATATATTTTGTGAATTTAAGTCCGAATTCTTATGTTTTATCCTCTATCTTCATAAAGTTCCTTCTGCTATTCAGAGAATTTTATGAATAACATTATATTGTTTCCATCCATTTTCGGAATCACAAGTTGTTCTTGAGTTTCGAAAGTGTAACTTTATTCCCTTTACTTAAATTCTTGTTATTGTTTCGGTTTACTTATAATTCAATATATGTATTGGTGTTTTCTTTCTAACATTTGTAAGTAAGAATGCAATCTCCATGTGTTTTACTTTTTGAATTTCTTTTATTTCATATGTTTTAGTGCTTAAACTTCGATTCAAAACTAAATGTTGATCTATTGTTCGGGGCATTTAGAATAGAGTTGAATAGATTTAATGTTTGACCGCTGTTCGGCGCATTAAATCACAAACTTAAGGTGTATCATATTGTAGGTAATAATCCGCTGTTTGGTGCATTTATAATATGAAAAATGTATGTATGTATTTGAGATGATTAAGGTAGGATTTCGTAATTGGTTCAATACGAGCATGATGTTAGAGTGTTGGTAAAAATATGTGTTTGAAGAAAGTTCACTAGTACAAAAGTTAAAGTAGAAGTAGAATTAAGTTCTTAATTATTTTTACTTGTTTTGTCTATTCTATGATTACAATCTTTTCAAACCCCCCATTTAATTCTTTATTCTTTTATTTTCTTAATTCTTTAATTCTTTATTCTTTCATTTTTTAATTCATTAATTCATTAATTCTCTTATTCATTAATTCATTAATTCATTTATTCTTTAATTCATTTATTAATTTATTATTTTATTCATTATTATTTCTCACTAACAAATTATTAATGTTCCATAATTTCCCCGGTTAAGAACGATCCCTATTTACCAATACTACATCTACACAAAAAGGGTTTAAATTGCATAATACTTAAATTACGTGTTTAATTTAATGCGTAGTTTGGGCGTTATCAATTTTTGGCGTCGTTGCCGGGGAAATTAAAAATCATTTTTAATGTGTTAGTATGTATAAAATTGTTTATATTGGAAATGTTCATATTTGTGAATTAAGTGTACATATTCTTAACTTTTGTTTATTTATTTATTTATGTGTACACTTGATGCCATGCTACTTGTTCATATTTTATTTGTTTACTTTCATAGTATTACATGTATATTACTTTATTTTATTCTTATTTATTTGTTATTTATTGTTTTGTTAAACTCTTAAAAAAAATTCAATAAATTCAGAAAAAAAAAGTGAATTTAGTCTTGATTTAATTGTGCATACTTGAATGGATTTGATATGATAATGTGCATACTTGATTTAATAATATGTGAGTGTATATATTAAATGTTCATATTTACTATGTTTATTAAATATTCATATTTGTTTATAATTACCTATACATAGAATTATTCATACATTCTCTTTTGTGTTAGCATAGAAATGATTATATATGTTTTTGAGATACTTGCTTACTTTGTACTTGTTCATAATGTTTATCTCTATACATATTCATATTATACTTACATATTATTTTTATTTATTTATATACTTGTTCATAACTTTTATTTTTATACTTGTTCATAAATTTTGATTCTTATAATTGTTCTTATTATAATTGTTTATAATGTCCATACTTTACTTGTTCTTATTATATTTGTTCATAAATGTTCATAATTTTTTTTATATACTTGTTCACATTATAATTTTTTTATGTAAATTTTTATTTTTATTTTACTTGTTCATTTTATACTTATACATACTAGTTCATAATTGACTTTCATTTATGTTTGTTTATAATTCTTATACTTGTCATATTATTCTTGTTCATACTTGTACATAGTGTTCATTCTTTTTACTTGTTCATAAATGCATATTGTACAAGTTCACTTTTTTTTTACTTTTATTTATTTTGATTTGTTTTGTAATTAAAAAAAACATAAATTTGTAAAAAAAAATTCCTTTTCTTTATTTATTTATTTATTAAATTCCGAAAAAAAATTAATTAATAAAAAATTGTTTTTTTAATAAGGAAAACATTTTCATTACCTCAAAAAAAATTTCGAAAAAATATATATATATTTACTTTCCAACTTTCTTTAGTTTTAGCTTCATGTTAGTGTTAATTCATACTTGTGAATAAATGTTGTATATATGTTACTTGTTATTCTTCATACTTGTTCATAATTATTATACTTGTTCATAATTTTCATTTGTATGCTTGTTCATAATTTTTATTTTTATATTTGTTTATATAAATTCAAACTCTTATTATACTTGTTCATACTTTGTTTATAATACATCTTTATTCATACTTATTTGTTTATACTAGTTCATAAGTTGTATATTACTTATTTACATTTATTTTATTTGTGTATGTATTTATTTAAGTTTGTCTTTTTCTTCATTAAAAAAAATGAAAAAAAAAATTCTTATCTTAACTTTGTGTTAGTGTAAATATAAATTTATAAATAAATCTTATACATATATTAGTTTGTTAATGTGAACTTGTTTTGTAAATATCATTACTTGTGGAAAAAACCATAGGTGTGAATAAATTATTCATATTTGTATAAATTGTTCATATGTAAATTGTCATGTTATATTTGTAAATTGTGCATAAAAACATACTTGTAAATAGTTCTTGCATTCATGCATTAGTCTCGGCTATATGTAGATCACTTGTTCTTTGAAGTTTAAATTTGATCTTTAATGGAATAGGTGAAGACTCTTTTGTTAACTCTCACCTATGGTGATTGTTAACACTTGAGTTATCTTAATTCCTCTTGAGTAAGAAATTTTTGAGGGTGATGTCTAGGACATGAGACGGTACTCATAACGGGTTTTGGGTCTAAGAAAGGGACATCAATGGAGTTTAAGCCTCGGAATGTCTTAAAATTAGCCCTACCTCTTATGTTTATTCTTTCTAACCTGGTCACCTTTGAACTTGTCCAAACAGTTGAATTAATCCAAGATATTAACTTGGGTCGCACGAACTAGAAGTCTCCATCTAAACTTTGAAGCTATGTGAACCATATATATCTTTGACTTCCCCCTACATGTAAATATTGGTTATATTTTTTTTACTTTTGTTTATATCTTAACTTACATTACTTGTCATGCCAACTTTAACTTGTTTCTTTCATTCTAACTTGCATTGCATCTTTAATTTAAACTTGCATTTCTAACTTACATCTTTAACTTGCATTTTAACTTAACTTGCATCTTTAGTTTAATTTGCATTGCATCTTTAATCTCATTTGTATCTCTAACTTGCATTCTTGACAAACGTGCATCTTTGACTAACTAACTTGCCTCTCTGTCTTGGCTGGATGGACGTTAAACGTCAAGTGCTTGTTGGGAGGCAACCCAATGTATTCCTGGGATGTGAAGGAGTCATCAACGCAGATTTGCTATCTTTCAACCTTCATTCTCTTTATTTTGTTTACTTAATATTTTTCTTCTTTGATTTTTGTAAATCATTTTCCTTACTTCAATTCTATGTTCAATTAATTCTTATTTTCCTACATTGAGGACAATGTAGAATTTAAGTGTGGGGGAGTGGTTTACAATTTTAATTGTGCAACAAAATTGTCTTTAAAAAAAATTCAAAATAAAAAATCAAATAAAAAAATTAATTATTCAAAAAAAATTGTTTATTGATTTCTTAAATTTTGTTTTTGTTTTAACTTAGTGTTTTTACGAGTATTAAGTTGCCCTTTAAATTGTCAATGATATAAATGAACGAAAATGAATATGTTATGGCTATAAAGATGATCACTACAACTTGAATTTGTTTGTTATTACTTTCTGATTAAGTGTTATAACTTGTAGATAATACATGTAAATTGATACATAAACGAGCATGTTAAGATAAATATGAATTATTTGAACCTTATGTGAGATTTAGAACCTTATATACATCTTTGATGAGTGATTCATAAGTTCTTTGTTTAAATGGATATACATATGCCTCATAACTGCTTGCAAAAGTTTTTAATGAACTCTAGAGTACTAGAACTTATTCTATGTGATTTTCAAAGCTTTTAAGTCAATAAACTCTCTGATTTTGGATATGATTAAGGCATTAGGGTTAACACCATAAATTCAAACATCCATATTCCCTATCTTGTGCCCACAAGTGCGACCCCCTTAGTTTTAACCCATTTGAGCCCACATTAAGTTTTTCTTTCATCACCATGATTATCTAAACACTTGAGCCTAGTATATACATCTTTTACCCTTGTTCCAAGGACTCGGTTGAAGACATGAAAATGGTGTGAAGAGAAATTGATGATGTTGTAAAGACTTTTATGTATATTATTTGGATTTACTTACTCAAACTTTGTTGTATTATTGACACATGTTATTACCTTGATATTTGAAAATGAAAAAAAAAATTGAAAAAAAAATGTTTTGAGTCTCTATCAAGGTAATAAAGTTTGATTATGTAATGTTTGAGTTAAGTCATTTACGTTCATAAATCCAACACAAAAAAAAAATGAATTCGAGGCCCAACATGATGAAATTAGGCATATGTTCGAATGGATGAATTACTGACATCATTGCACTAAGGTTGAGAAGTTATGATATGTTTTGAGAGTTTTTTTGAGTCTTGGAACGAATTTGAGCACCACTTGTCCTATATATTCCTTGCCTCTAAACTTAGCCCCATTACAACCTTCGTAAAGACCTTATGATCCTTAAGATGGTAAATTTTGATTAGTTGAGTCAATCACTTGAGTAAGTTTATGGTTTTGGTTCATTTGTGCAAGTATGTTTTGTTTTTATCTTGAGGTGTTTGTTTGAGATTTTGCAAAAGTACTTCATTTCTATTATGTGAACATGTTTTCTCACATACTTTGAGTGCAAATACAAACCCTTACAAATTGAGTGAATTCATATCCTTGTGAGTTGATTCATACTTGTCTTATTCATGTTGAGATCTATTTCACCGTATTTACTCATTATAACTTGTTGAAACATTTTGTTACAATTTATTAACTCTTGAATTCCATATGCTTAAATGCTTTAAGTGAAAATCTTTGATGTCATGATAATAATGCAATTTTGAGACAAATGGTTAAGAGTTTACTTGTTTTGAATTCGTAGTTTAATTTTAGTATTTACTAGGGACTAGCAAAGTTTAAGTGTGAGGGTATTTGATAGATTGTCAATTAAGCATTATGTTATATTATTTTATACCCTTTATACTTAATTTTAATATTAAAATAATAAATAATTAGATAAAATAATATATTTTGTGATATTTTTGTATAATTAAATAAAGTTTGGAATTCTGAGCGTTTTAGTGAAAGAATCGTCACAATCGGAATTATAACGAATAAATTATGGACGAGTTTAGATGAAATTATATAATTAATTTGTAATTGATTTGCAGGTCCAAAACATATTTAAAAACAAAATCAAGGCCAGCTACAGCCCATTTTCGGCGCAACTCAAGCCCAAATTAATCTGAGCCCAGCGAACCCAGCCCAAAGCTCAGGCCCAATCCATTTTGTTCGTAGCAAAGCTCAATCGCGAGGCCCAAAAGCTAGCAGCAGCCCAACATCCAAAGCCCGTTGCCTGCGACCCATTTCCTTCCCCCAGCCCAGCAAACCCTTTCGGCGCGCGCTTGCAGAAGCAGATCACTCATGTTCGGCACGCGGGGGTCGAAAATCTCTGCCTCCTGTCAGCAGGCGTGCACTAACTCACCTGCTCCTCCTGCAGCTACAGTCCACCGAACTCACTTCATCATTTTCTGCAGCTTCTCACCAACCATTCAACTGCTCCCTTTGCAGCAGATTTTTCAGTCTTTTTTTCTGATTTTTCAGCTCCAACCCATGCCTAATATCATCATTAATCATCATTGTTCATCATTTCATTATTTTATTTTATTTTTGTATTTTTATTTGAATATTTATGGCTCCCTCTATAAATAGGGAGGCCATTTCATGTCCCCAATTGTCCCCATTTTGGTTCTCTTTTAAGTGGTTTAAGTTCTTTTTTTTTTTCTCTTTTTCACTCTTCATTTAAGTTCATCTTGTTTCTTTTTGTTCTTTATTTTTGGGGACCATTTTAACTTCTTGTAGATTTTCTTATTAATTAGTTTTCTTTTAATTATTGTTCTTAATTTATGTTATTTTTATGTTATTTCTTAATTTCATTTTTTCTTTACTTTGTTCTTGTGATTTTTTTTTTGAGATCTCTTAAACACATTTTTATGCTTTCCTTAAGAAATACCTAGGCCGAGTATTTCCAAAATAATTCTAGTATTGAAGTCTGAATTCTTATGTTTTATCCTCCATCTTCATAAGGTTCCTTCTACTGTTCAGAGAATTTTATGAATAACATTCCATTGTTTACAGGACCAGTCCCAAATCCCTTGGGATTAGCGTGGGGCGTGTCTGCTCCCGTCTGACACAAAGTGTCAGACTAGGGATATTTCCATCATTTGCCTAACCGGGTCTATCAGAGTATGCTAGGATCCGAAGGAGGAATGCGATGTCTCGTCTCTGCTACAGCCTCATCCACGATCAACCTGAAGGACATTCAAAATACAAAAGCTATGAGTGGACAAAACAATTATTTTATAAAAACATTTCGTAAAAGACCTTTATACCCTTCATTAAAAACATATGCATGCATTCAAAAACCATTTTTAGGGTTCATGTCCGGTTCCCACAAACCGTTATGAACCATCAAAACCATTTGGGCCTTAGCCCGAAATCAGTCAAACAACACATAGGACCTCCGCCCAAACCAAAACACGTGGGAACTCGTCCCAAAACCATCTCATAAGGGTCTCAGCCCAAAACCAATACGCGTAGGTCTCAGCCCAACGCCATCTCAGTGAAATCTCATACACATATACATATATACATAGATAACCCATCCTAGGCACTTCCAGAGAAGATGCCAACTCGGGGCACACAACCCCTAGGGAACACATCCTCGATATAGTCACGATGTCTCTATATATCTAAGTATGCATACTATTCGGGGTCTCACTCCGAGTCTTCTCTCAGGAATTCTCCATCTAGGAGGCTCATCTTCGGACCTAGTGCGATCATCTCTCCGGAATCTGGTCCGGGACCACAACATAACGCCCACTCCTGGAACGGGATCCCTATGGGGATACCCACTCTGGTCTGTGGATCGTGACTCTCCAGGTCGACGACATGAGGAGACCAATCAATAAGCTCATAAGGAGGGTATATACATACCAGTATAATAAAACCATAAAAACGGGACTTACGCCCGATAACACAAATCAACTGGGCCTTCCGCCCGAACATAAGACTCAATAGGGCCTCTAGCCCGATTTCACAATGAACTGGGCATCAAGCCAGAACTCGTAAATCAACTAGGCATCGAGCCCGATATCTTAGGGTCAGTCACGATCCCGATCATGGCGATGTGTGCAACCATCAATCTAGAACCGCTCTCAATCCTGGTATGTCGCCGTGAACACATCACTGCCGCGACCATCTCGAGACCATGGTGCACACGTTGTCGATCGATCCTCTAAACCGTCAGCACTCTGAAGTCGAGCCTTCATTGCCTGCTCAACAACGGGACGTGCATCATGACCTCTCCAGAAGGACCGTATCCCAATCCGGAGGCAAGCGTCACGTCGTCCGTCACCGTACACACAGCACCCGTCGCGACCACGACTCAGACCTACGGGTCATCAATAGGGTCTCATGCCCGAATCAAAACCAAATGGGTCTCATGCCCTGTTTTACCTTTTCAAAATCATTTCATGAAAACCGAAAGCGTAAGCGCGTATAAGCATGTATAAAACCTGAAAATCTCGAAGTACGTGCGCATACATAAACACACGCCAAAATGCACTCAAGGAATCACAAAACACATAATAAAACATATATAAAACATTTATGCATGCATCGATTTCAGAAAGAAAGTCCACTCACAGACCGTCCGCGCTGCTGCCTCGATACGAGTGCAATACGACTCTCCCGGGTCAACCGTCGTCTCCGGGATTCCCAAACCTGTCCAAATCACTTTAGAGGGTTACTAACTACTTATTTAACCCCTCACTAAAGCCTCCTAATTTTTCAGGATTTTTAACTATTTTTAAACGCGCACCGAAACCTTCGGACAGCCTGAACTATATCGAGACGATATCCGATCGACTCGAAACCAGTCCCACAATGTTCGTTACATTGAATAGATGATTTGACATGTTAAAACCTTCCCCAAATTCTCCCCCACGCGCCGCTTGAAGTGGCTGCGCGTGGAAGCCACGCGCCAGTGCTACAGTGTCGTCCCTGTCCTCGGTCAGACAGGTCCGAATCGGTCCGGTCCGGTTTTCTCTGCAACTGGACCGGCGTGACCGGTCCAATGGTTTTCCCTTCTCATTTTGGTCCGATTTCCTTCCTAATCAATCCTAATCTTCTTGTTTTGATCCTAGGAGTTGGAAACTATGAATTAAAACTTCTAAAACCTAGTAAACCCCACTGGTCCAACCTTTTCTTCATGGTTCAAGTTTTCCAAAACCGTCCCCAGGGTTCCTCAACATCTAACCTTCCTCAAAACCTTCTTATTACAATCCTAATAACCTATTTAACTCAACACAAACACTAAAAACAGCCCATAATAACTAGAAATCGAAAATGGATTAAATCGGTTAAAACTGATTACTTGGATCGATTTCCTCCTCCGCCGTCCACGGCTGCTCTGCCTGGGCCAGCCACCACATCCTCAGCTCCTCAGTTCACTCTCTGTCTTCTCAAATGGTGATAGGTTGAAGGGTTTGGATTGGATTGAAAATGGGTGATCGATTTGGTTGGGAGAAAATGGAAAAATGATCGATGCAAGGGGAAGGGATATGCACGAAGGGAAAATGGTGTCCAGGGGATGGGCGACACTTGTCACTCATCCATTGGGCCTTGGGACAAATATCTGGGCCCCACTTGTTGCCAAATAGTCCCCGTCTCGTAAAACATGCAATAGTTCCTTCGAACTTCCGTGAACCGTAACTTTGTTGTCGAACTTCCGAATTCGACGTGCCACCTGTCTACCGATTCGTATCGTTGTGATCTACGTCACGATCCTCGGCCCTCGGCCATCTGACCTCCCGAGTCAAAAGTCAATTGTTGGCTACTATTCACCTTAATTACCAAAATGCCCCCGATCTTCCGATCGTCATAACTTCTTCCACGGATGTCGGAATCGAACGTGTCACCTGTCTATGAACTCGTGACGTCCCGAACTACATCACAGTCATTGGCCAAAGTACATTTGACCGTCCGAATAAAAATTCAACATTTTACCCATTATAGGGGCAAAATAGTCATTTCGCCCTGAACGTCCGATAATCCTCGTCTAATTTCCTATTAGTCTTGCTAATCCGTCATTAATTCTTAATTAACCTCGTTAATTCAGGACGAGTCGTTACAATTGTTTCCATCCACTTTCAGAATCACAAACTGTTTTTGGGTTTCGAAAGTGTAACTTTATTCCCTTTACTTAAATTCTTGTTATTGTTTCGGTTTACTTATAATTCAATATATGTATTGGTGTTTTCTTTCTAACATTTGTAAGTAAGAATGCAATCTCCATGTGTTTTACTTTTTGAATTTCTTTTACTTCATATATTTTAGTGCTTAAATTTCGATTCGAAACTAAATGTTGATCTGCTTTTCGGGGCATTTAGAATCGAGTTGAAGAAATTTAATGTTTGACTGTTGTTCGGCGCATTAAATCACAAAATTAAAGTGTATCATATTGTAATAATAATCCGCTGTTCGGTGCATTTATAACATGAAAAATGTATGTATGTATTTGAGATAATTAAGGCAGAATTTCGTGATTGGTTCAATACGAGCATGATATTAGAGTGGTAAAAATATGTGTTTGAAGAAAGTTCACTAGTACAAAAGTTAAAGTAGAAGTAGAATTAAATTTTTTAATTATTTTTACTTGTTTTCTCTATTCTATTATTACAATCTTTTCAAACCCCTCATTTAATTCTTTATTCATTTATTTTCTTAATTCTTTAATTCTTTATTCTTTCATTCTTTAATTCATTAATTCATTAATTCTCTTATTCATCAATTCAATAATTAATTAATTAATTAATTTATTTATTTATTTATTAATTTATTCTTTTATTCATTATTCTTTCACACTAACAAATTATTAATGTTCCCTAATTTCCCCAGTTAAACACGATCTCTATTTACCAATACTACATCTACACAAAAAGGGTTTAAATTGTATAATACTTAAATTACCTGTTTAATTTAATGCGTAGTTTGAGCGTTATCACATCGTCGTCTACCTCTGGCCGGGTCAACCTGCAATCCTATAACAGGTCGTTCGAACCGCGACCTTGACCCGATTGTATTTTCTTCATTTCTAGACCATTTTCCACCCTTCTACTCGTAATCTACCCAGAAATGGATCTACGAGGTTAAAACCAAGAAACAAACCTGAAATTGCCTGACTAAGCTTCAATCTTCACGGCCAGAGTTTGAACTTCCTTCCAAGGCTATCCAGTGGTCCTCAGCCTTCCATTTTTGGTTCTGCAGGCTCGTATGAGCCAATAAACACGTTCATGGCATCAAAACACCATTACCATGGCCCAAACTCCAAACCCGAAATTCAAACCTAAAAGGGTTCTTGGGTTTACCTGGGTTTCACGGTTTTTTGGCTACCACCGTGGCTCCTCGACTCCTCCACCATCTCTGTCTGTCTCTCAGCCTCACACACACACACACACACACACACACACACACTCTCTCTCTCTCTCTCTCTCTCTCTCTCTCTCTCTCAGGCAGCCCAGCTGTTGAAGCAAGGAGGAAAAAGTTGGGGTGGGTTTCGGGGTTAGACGAAGAAGAAAGGAAAAAAAGAGGAATGAATGTGGGATGAGGATCAATGGATGGGTGACACTTGTCACTCATCTATTGGTCCCCACAAGATATTTTGGTCCCATTTAAACTACCAAAGTCAACTCTCATCGTAAATTGTGTAACCGTAAAACAATTCATACAATCAATCTAGACCCGTAACTTTCTAGTACGACTTTCAAATTCAGCGTGTTACCTGTCTACGTGATCGTAATCTGTCAATCTATGTAATGGATCTTGGTCCATGTGCAATTTGTCAGGACCCGTCCCAAATATCGCCTCGATACCCGGGACGAA
This sequence comes from Prinsepia uniflora, assembly GCA_032719365.1. Classification (NCBI taxonomy): domain Eukaryota; kingdom Viridiplantae; phylum Streptophyta; class Magnoliopsida; order Rosales; family Rosaceae; genus Prinsepia; species Prinsepia uniflora. The sequence goes on from CM064873.1 coordinate 23,387,916, forward strand.
CCCTGCTCCCGTCTGACAATCACACCTAAAGTACCAAAATAACCTCAATACTACTATAAGCATAACTATCAGACGAAGGAGTAAATATATACAACTGTAAGTCAAAGCATGGTTCTACAAAATGGGCACAAAATCCTACTATGCTAGTCTCGCAACGGAAGAACGTCGTAAGCTCTATGCCTCGATTCCTGCCTCAACGTTCACCCCAACGCTATCACCACGACCTGGAGGGAAAATTTAAAACCAAAAGTGTGAGTGGACTAGAATAAATGAAAGTTTCAAAAACAGTTTATCATCATATCAAAGTTAAGGAAAAACAATAATAACATTTGTTCCCTCCGTTTTGAAAACATGCATGCCCAACTACGTATCAGAAAATCATAACAGAAAACATCATAAGAAACAGAAACACTATAAAACTGCATCAGAAACCGTAAATATCAAAGTATCATCTTACGATCAAAACTGCTGGGTCTATCCGAGTCTTTAAACTCAACCAGGCCTCAATAATATCCGAGTCTTTAAACTCCCGAGTCTTTAAACTCAATAGGCCTACGGGGAAAATATCAATATATCCGAGTCTTTAAACTCCCGAGTCTTTAAACTCAATCCGGGCCCGTCCCTCATTAATCAGAATCCGGGTCTTTAAACCCACTATCCAGATCCAGCAAATCCAATCCAAATTCAATGTAAAACCATTTCTAGATTCATAGCCAAACTCGAATTCGAAATCCCCGGTTCGAAGCTCATCCCGCGTTCAGAACCGTTATTCCGAACCCAAATCCGGAAATCCACTTTTTAATCCAAAACCCATATTTAATCACAAATTATGTTTCACAATCCATTTATTATCATCAGAAAACAGATATAGCTTGAAATCCCCAAATATGGTATCAAAATCCGAAAACCAGCTATTTCTCGAAAAACGTGCAAATCTCGAAAATGTCTCGAAAAATGTGCAACCACATCAACCACAATTAATCATCAACAAGAAGCATAAAAACACATTTAATATCACAAAACATCAATAAAGACAGTTAGGCATGCTTGAAAGAAAGAAAGAGTCCACTCACAAATCAGGACGAGTCAATCGCGCTCCGTGCGCTCCTCGACCGTCTCAGGTGTCTCCCGTCCTGTCAATAGGCACCAAATAGGGTCACAATTACATCAAGGATACTAACCCTAATTTCCCCAATTTTTGGGAATTTATTAATATTTTAATCCTAGACCCTAAACCGTCCGGATTCCCGAACAATCTCCTAACATCGTCCGATTAACCCGAAACTTACACCATTGGATTCCTTAGAACATTTAGAACCAAAACCATGTTGGAAGGTTGGCCGGAATCCTCCCCAGGCGCCTCCACGCGCTGCCCAAAGTGGCTGCGCGTGGGCCTCACGCGCCTGCTACAGTGCTCCTTCTTCCTCGAGTCACCCGGTTCAACACAGTTGAACCGGCGTGACCCGTTCTCTGCAATTCCTCCACCATTCTTCCTCCTTTCTTCTCCATTAGCACCGTCCAGTTCCTAGCAACCTTTCCATGTCCTTACAATTGAGATTCACGGCCCAAAACCTCACGATTCTCCCTCGAAAAAACTGAGCCCGTGGCCCCTGTTTTAGCCGCCGGCCGCCCAGGTCCTCCCCCGGCACGGCACCACAACCAAACGACTCCTGAGACCTCCCTGAACCTCAACCTAACCTCTAAATCCCTCGACTCTAGCCCTAAATCCACGACCTTCGAATGGAAATTCACGGGAAAAACAGAGGAATGAAGCTTACCTTTCGATTCAGTCTCCGCCGTGTGCACCGCTGCGTGCCACGGTGTTCGTTGGGTTCCCTGCCACCACCTGAACCTCCTATTGGCTTGGATTGATCCACCACACGGCACAACTACCACCCCTGTCTCACGGTTTCCCTGTTTTTCTCAGAACTCCGCCGCACCACCGCCGTGTCTCCGGGCACGATTCCTCCACCGAAACACGATCACAAGCTCAGCCTTGTCTCTCTGTCACTCTCACAATTCACTCTTCACTCACTCACTCCCTGAATCGATCACAAACTCTCCAATTGTTCCTCTCTGTTTCTCTGTGTCGAAGACAATGGCACGGTTTGAACGTGCACATTGTGTGGCCGTGTACATTTTAGTCTCTCCCAGAACCATCTAGTGTCCCCCACGTGTCCATCATCCCTTGGTTCAGCACAAAATATCCCAGCCCACTTATGCCACTTGTCCTGATCTGATTGGGCTGAGGGAAAAAGACTAAAATACCCCTAGTGTACAAATTACCATTTTGCCCTCACACTTCCTAGACCCATAACTATTACGTCCGACGTCCGATGACAGCGTGCCGCCTGTCGTTGTACTCAGGACGTCGAGACCTATCTATCGGTCCTCGGTCTACGTGAAAATCACAAGTCTACCAAAAAGTCAACATTTTCCTCAATTAGTCAAAATTACGGTAACACCCTCAATCTTCCGAACGTCATAACTTTCCCTCCGATTGTCCGAATCAAACCTGCCACCTGTCTACGGACTCGTGACGTCCTAAACTACGTCACGGTCAATAGTCAACACTCATCCAACTGGTAAAACAAAAAGTCAACTTTCGACGCACTATTCACAAGGGCAAAATCGTCCTTTCTTACAAATATTTACAAAATTACATTTATACCCTTCCCGAAGGTACGGGTTGTTACACAATTGGCCACCCAGGTTAAAATCAATATTTTACCCTTCTAAGGGTAAAATCGTCATTTCACCTTGACTAATCTCGATTAGTCTCGATAATCATGTAATTTCGGGATGGATCATCACATAATGAGTGAGCCTAGAGGCGAGAGCCATAGTGTTTACAAGCAAGTTGGGCCCAGATATGATAGATGAATGAGTTCCTTGGTTAGAGTGAGTATTTGAGGTTTTTGAAATAATGAAAGACCATATGTCGGATATTGGAATAGGATTCGAAATTGGGAACTAGGGATAGAGAAGAGTTCGAAGGTGAAAATGTCAGTTACAGTTTTGAATATTGAATTAGGGTTCGGGATGGAACCCGAAATAGCGTTGCGGGCCCTGTAATTCTCGTTGTTGGACATACAAGTTTGAGATTGTGTATTGATTACATACAACATAACAAGGTGACATTGCGATATAAATACTCGCTACCTCATATATATGATTTGTTTAATTAACTAAGAGGGGTTATACACTTTTCAAAAATTAATATGCGGTCTAGATTCCATTAGTAAAGGATAAAGAAGGAAGATATTCCAAAAATTTATTCAGACGGGATATGGTCATTATGAGTTCTTAGTAATCCAGTTCAGGTTGACGAATGCCCTGGCAGTGTTCATGGAATTAATGAACAAGGTATTTCGACCGTTCTTGGATCAATTTGTGGCGGTGTTTATTGATGAAATTATTGTGTATTCTGTAACGACCCGTCCCAAATACCTAGATTAGATTAGTGACTAATCACGATTAGTGAGGCTAATCCGTGATTAGTAGAGCGAAATCGGACGAACGATGCGAAATGACCGTTTTGCCCCTGATGGTGGCAAAACGTTGACTTTTCAATCGGGTGGTCAAATGGACTTTGACCGATGACCGTGACGTAGTTCGTGACGTCACGAGTTCATAGACAGGTGGCACGTTCAATTCCGACGTTCGAGGAAGAAGTTATGACGTTCGGAAGTTTAGGGGCATTTTGGTAATTTTGGATAAAAGGGGTCAAAAGTTGACTTTTTGACAGGGAGGTCCGATGGCCGAGGGCCGAAGACCGTTACGTAGATGAGGACGATACGAATCCGTAGACAGGCGGCACGTCGAATTCGGACGTTCGACGGCGAAGTTACGGTTCACGGAAGTTCTCGGTTACTATTCACGACGACACGTTTTACGAGGACAGTTTGTCTTTAGTGTGGACCTAGATATTTTGGCAGGCCAAGGGATGAGTGACAAGTGTCACCCATCCATTGCCCACCTTCCCACATACGTGCATCGACCATTCCTTCATTTCAAACACCCCAAAACCCATACCCGATCTCACCATTTCTCTCCCTCTTTGTGCAACCCAAACCCAACCAACCCAACCCCATCTCGACCAGGACTGAGACCAGAGAGTGAGGGAGGATGTAGGACGCGGTGGCCGGCCCAGGAAGACGTCGTCGTGGGCGGCGGAGCCACAAACCCGTGCGGGTGCACGGTAAGGCCCAAATTTCCATTTTAATTGATTTTGACGTTATGGTTGATTTTTGACGATTAGGATGAGTTAGTTAGGTTTCTAGGACAGTTTTAAGGCGGTTTTGGTGGTGGTTGACGGCTGAGAAGCCGTGGGAGGAAAATGGAAAAACTGAACCGTGAGGTTCAAAAATCAAACCTCGGGTTCTATGGGTTTTTCCTTGTTTTGATCATCCAAACATGTTCCTAGGATCGTATTAGGAAGTTTAGAATCGATTGGGAAGAAAACGGACGAGATTTGAGGGAGTAGGAACGCTGAACCGGTTCCGCCGGTTCAGCACAGTGCCTGGACCGGAAAACCAGGAAAAACCGGTTTTCCTGAGGATGCTGGTGATGAACAGTAACCAGGGTCTTCTAGGGGCCCGTGAGGGCACGTGGTCCATAATTTGGGGAAGTGTTCAACACGGGAAATCTTCTATTCGATGTAACGAACATATTGGGACTGGTTTCGTGTCGATCGGACACCGTCTCGATATGTTTCGGGACATCGGAAGGTTTACGGTAGGTTTAAAAATAGTTAAAAGTTCGGAAAAATTACGGGGCTTTGGTAGGAGTTTAATTAAGTAGTTAGTAACCTTCTATTAAAATTTGGACAGGTTTGGGAGTTCCGGTGATGGTGATCGGCTCGGGGAGCCGAATGGCACGCAAATCGAGGCGGCAGCTCGGACGGTCTGTGAGTGGACCTTGTTTTCTAAATTGGTGCATGCATAAATGTTTATTATGTGTTTTATTACTTGTTTGATGATGACATGGGTGTATTTGTATGTGGTTACGTATAAGCACGTATTTCGAGGTTTCGGCCTTATACGGTGCTTATACGGGTCTGTATTTCTGTATTGATTTAATGAACTGGATTTGGATTTCAAAATGATAAACTCGGGTATGAGACCCATTTGGTTTTGTCTCGGGCATATGACCTCAGATATCGGGCACGGTGCCCAACTGATGTCCTATGTTCGGGCACGAGACCCCGATGTTTTACTCTGATGATGTCGGGTCAGGGACCCTAGATGGATTCCAAGTTCATGGCGGTTTATGGGAACCGGCATGAACTCTGGAAAGGTCATTGTGGTTCATGACGGTTTATGGGAACCGGCATGAACCTTTGTCAGGTCATTCTGGTTCATGACGGTTTATGGGGACCGGCATGAACCCTGGTTATGTTATTACGGTACATGACGGTTTATGGGAACCGGCATGTTACCTGATTATGGATATTATGGATCATGACGGTTCAGGGGAACCGGTCATGAATGTTTATGTTATGTATATATATGTTCGTCTACCTTCCTTTACATGTTCTACTATCTCCTCCGGGGAGGGTCGTTGGCCTGGGTGGACCCCGGAGTAGTCACGGTGCACCGACTGAGTGGAGTCACCCCCCAGTTGGGTTCCTTACTCTCAGGAAGGCTATGATTACTATTACCTCGGGTAGGGTCAGTGGTCTACGGACATTGATCTTGACTTTGAGAAGACTCGGATTGAGACCTGGGTAGCATGCGCGTGGCTTTGGATACCGTGACAGGATTGGTTGTGTGACTTATATATATGTATGTGATGTATATATGATATATGATATGTGGTGTGTACAGGTGTGCACAGGATTTGAGCAGTGGCTCGTGTACTTGGTTTCTTTATGGTTTAGGGCCGAGTCCTTTATGGATTTGGGCAGTGGCCCGTTTGGTCGTTTTTATTGTGGTCCTTTCGACCTTAGTTTATATCTGCTTTGGGCTTAGTCCCACATATGGTTTGTTTTGAATAAATGGTTTTCGAATGCATGCATGCTTTTTAGTGGAGGGTACAAATGTCTTCTCGTTAAAACGTTTTTATAAACTCTTGTTTTGTCCACTCACAGTTTTTAATGTTTTGACTGCCCTTCAGGTTGACATCGGATGTGGACTGTAGCAGAGACCGAGATATCACATACCTCCTCCGGATCCTGGCGTACTCTGATAGCCCGGGAGGGCAAAGGTCGGAAATATCCCTTGTCTGACACTTCGTGTCAGACGGGAGCAGGGTCATCCCGCACTAATCCCGGGGGGATTGGGATGGGTCCTGTCATATTCAAAGAGTAAAAAGTGCATAAAAAAGACTTGAGGATAGTGTTGAATACACTAAGGGAGAATTTGTTGTATGTAAAGTTCAGCAAATTTCTGTTTTGATTAACTAGTGTTGGTTTTCTGAGGCATGTAATGTCAGATGATGAGATCATTTGGGCTAGGCCTACTAAGCGCACTTAGGTCGGGCGTACTTAGTCCACTTAAGCCTGACTCAATTGGCTTTTAGAAGTGACTTATTCAACAAATTTTGGAGTTGAAAAAAAAAATTGAGAAAAGAGGCAGAACTTGAGAGAGCTCAAATTACAAATTCATTTCCAATTGCTACCCATATCAGGACTCATCAATAAAACAAGTATAGAAATGTTTAGAATACAAAAGTTTCTAATGTTCAAATTGACAGGACCCATCCCAATCCCTCTGGGATTAGTGCGGGATGACCCTGCTCCCGTCTGTCACGAAGTGTCAGACAAGGGATATTTCCGACCTTTGCCCTCCCGGGCTATCAGAGTACGCCAGGATCCGGAGGAGGCATGTGATATCTCGGTCTCTGCTACAGTCCACATCCGATGTCAACCTGAAGGGCAGTCAAAACATTAAAAACTGTGAGTGGACAAAACAAGAGTTTATAAAAACATTTCATAAGGAAGACATTTGTACCCTCCACTAAAAAGCATGCATGCATTCGAAAACCATTTATCCAAAACAAACCATATGTGGGACTAAGCCCAAAGCAGATATAAACCAAGGTCGAAAGGACCACAATGAAAACGACCATACGGGCCACTGCCCAAATCCATACGAAACTCGGCCCCAACCCATAAAGAAACCAAGTACACGAGCCACTGCTCAAATCCTGTGCACACCTGTGCACACCACATATCATATATCATATATACATATAAGTCACACAACCAATCCTGTCACGGTATCCAAAGCTACGCGCGTGCTACCCGGGTCTCAATCCGAGTCTTCTCAAAGTCAAGGTCAATGTCCGCAGACCACTGATCCTACTCGAGGTAATAGTAACCATAGCCTTCCTGAGAGTAAGGAACCCAACTGGGGGGTGACTCCACTCAGTCGGTGCTCCGTGACTACTCCGGGGTCCACCCAGGCCAACGACCCTCCCCGGAGGAGATAATAGAAGTAAAGGAAGGTAGATGAACATATATATACATAACATAAACATTCATGACCGGTTCCCCTGAACCGTCATGATCCATAATATCCATAATCAGGTAACATGCCGGTTCCCATAAACCGTCATGTACCGTAATAACATAACCGAGGTAACATGCCGGTTCCCATAAACCGTCATGTACCGTAATAACCAACAAGGGTTCATGCCGGTTCCCATAAACCGTCATGTACCGTGATAACCAACAAGGGTTCATGCCGGTTCCCATAAACCGTCATGAACCTGGGAATCCATTTAAGATTCCCTGACCTGACCTGAAATCAAAGCCGTAAAGTGACTAGGTCTCGTGCCCGAACATAGGACATCAGCTGGGCACCGTGCCTGAAATCTGAGGTCATATGCCCGAGACAAAACCAAATGGGTCTCATACCCGAGTTTATCTTTTTAGAAATCCAAAGCCAGTTCATTTAAACCAAATAAGAAATACAGACCCGTATAAGCACCGTATAAGGCCGAAACCTCGAAATACGTGCTTATACGTAATCACATACAAATGCACCCATGGCATTACAAACAAGCATTTAAAACATATAATAAACATTTATGCCTGCACCAATTTAGAAAACAAGGTCCACTCACAGACCGTCGGAGCTGCCGCCTCGATTTGCGTGTCATACGGCTCCCCGAGCCGATCACCATCACCGGGACTCCCAAACCTGTCCAAATTTTAATAGAAAGTTAATAACTACTTAATTAACCTCCCACTAAAGCCCCGTAATTTTCCCGTATTTTTAACTATTTTTAAAGTCGATCCTAAACCTTCCGATGCCCCGAAACATATCGAGACGGTGTCCGATTGACACGAAACCAGTCCCAAAATGTTCGTTACATCGAATAAATGATTTTGTATGTTGGAACCTTCCCCAAATTCTCCTCCACGCGCCGCCTGAAGTGGCTGCGCGTGGGCCTCACGCGCCGCTACAGTACCCGTCATCTCCAGCGATCGAACCAGTCTAGGCCGGCCGGTCCGGTCCAACCCCTGCAACTGGACCGGCGTAACCGGTCCAGGCCTCCTTCTCCCTCATTTTCGGTCCGATTTCTTCCATTCCAATTCCCAAATTCCTCTTTTAATCCTAGGAGTCTAATCATGTAAAGAAAACTAAGTTAAAGCCCCTAAATCGATCCGTTCTAAAACCCCTCACGGTCCCCATTTTTTCCGATTAACCCCCACGGCATCTCAGCCCTTCACCGCCATCCAAGGCTCCCCCACACACTCCTAGGGACCTAAAAATCACCATCCAATCCCCAGATATCATCCCTAATACCTAAAACCCGAAATGAAATTTTGAATGGAAGACTTACCCGCTCGGGTTTGTCTCCTCCACGCCGCCGTGGGCGGTGGTTCCGGCCGTCCAGCAACCTCCACCAGTCCTCATTCATCCCCTGTGCCAGCCTCAAGTGAAACCAAGTGAAAAGAATGGGTTGGGTTGTTCAGAGGAGAAGAAATGGTGTGAGATCGGGTGAAATGGTTTGAAATGGAAAGGAATGATCGATGCATGTATGTGGGAAGGTGGGCAATGGATGGGTGACACTTGTCACTCATCCATTGGCCTGCCAAAATATCCGGGTCCACACTAAAGACAAACTGTCCTCGTAAAACATGTCGTCATGAATAGTAACTTGGAACTTCCGTGAACCTTAACTTCGCCGTCGAACGTCCGAATTCGACATGCCGCCTGTCTACGGATTCGTATCGTCCCCATCTACGTAACGGTCTTTGGCCCTCGGCCATCGGACCTCCCGGTCAAAAAGTCAACTTTTGACCTCCTATTCACCCAAATTACCAAAATGCCCCTAAACTTCCGAACGTCATAACTTCCTCCTCGAATGTCGGAATTGAACGTGCCACCTGTCTATGAACTCGTGACGTCACGAACTACGTCACGGTCATCGGTCAAAGTCCATTTGACCGCCCGATTGAAAAGTCAACATTTTGCCACCACTAGGGGCAAAACGGTCATTTCGCATCGTTCGTCCGATTTCGCTCTACTAATCACGGATTAGCCTCACTAATCGTGATTAGTCACTAATCTAATCATGAAATTTGGGACGGGTCGTTACACAAATAAATTACCATCTTCACATATAAATGAGCACTTAAGTTGGAATAAGTTTGTTCATGATAATTGCTCAACACGACATTAAAAGTCATTACGATAAGAGAATTTTAATATCAGCTATATCATAAATTTATCTTGTAATCTTATGTGTGGACTTCACCTTTACCCTTATTATAATTTCTTCTAGTGCTAGATGTAATGACCCGAATCTCGAGAAATTAGGAAGGAAAATGACCATTTTGCCCTTCTAAGGTCAAATAATTGACTTTTTATTGGGATTATTGTGTGAACTTTTTGTGGGTACCGTTGTATCTCGGGATCCTGAGTTCATAGACAGGCGGTATACTAAAAATGGAGTTCGAATAAGTTTGATTTGGGTCTAAATAAAGTAGGGGCATTTTGGTAATTTTTGGGTATAAGGGTATTTTGGTCATTTTGAAAGAGGAACATATATTATTCTAGAATTCTCTCTCTCTCTCCCCCCCCCCCCCACCCCCTTCTTAAATTCTTGCACCAACTTAGTATCCTATAAATGTGTGGGTGAGTTGTGTGTTTGGAAATTTGGTAAAGTGGCACCGAAAAGAAGAGAAAATTGGTGAAAATGGAGGAAGAAAACAAAGAGATGATAGAGGGTCAGAGAGGAAGAGATAGGAGAAGGGGAGAAGAGTCCCTACTGGAAAGGAAAACCAGAGATGAGCTGGAGAAAGGTGTTTCCACTCAGACACGAGGACAAGCCTATGAGGGCTCATGGTTGGTCTGGGGAGGGTCAGCTCGTTTCAAGGGTTTCTGGCCCAAACTGAGGGTCCTGGTGAATTAGGTAAGTTCTTATTTCATTAATCATCTCAAACTGTTCAAATGGGCCTATACTCGGGATTTCCATAAAACCATCATAATCCACCAATCCGATTTCTCAAATTCAAATCCATTTATGGGTCCCCGACCCAAAATCACATTCATAAAACACAATTGGGCCTCATGCCCGATTTCATAAACCAACTGAGCCCCCTACCCGATGCCTTATTAAATCAAATGGACTCCAAGTCCGATAGTTCGTAAATCAAATGGGTCTTAATCTCGATTCCATATTTCCAAATCCAAAACCATTCCATTAAGTCATCATTCAAAACCCAAACACGTATAAGCATAGTATAAAACCGTAAACCTCGAAATACGTGCAAATATGAAAAACACCTCGAAATACGTGCAAATATGTAAATCACCAATACCACAATCATCATCATAAAAATCACATATATAAAACATATAAAACAGTTATACATGCATCACAGTTTAGAAAACAATGTCCACTCACAGACCGTCTAACAGGACCCACCCCGATTATCACCCCGATAACCGGGACGAACCCTGCTCCCGTCTGACAACCCAACACAAAAGACCGAAACAACCTCACAAAAACCCACAATTTACATTGCCAGACCAGGGAGAATTTAAAATACAACAAGTCAACAGCTATACAGAGCATAGTACAAAACAAGGTAAGACATAATTCCTACTAAAGTTGACTACACGCACAACGAAAAAGTTCGTAACGGAAACTCCGGTAAAACTCCGGGATAACTCTATGCCTCTGACTCTGCCTCAACGTCAGCCCTAGCGCTAGCACCACGACCTGGAGGGCATTTAAAAACCAGAAAGTGTGAGTGGACTAAAAATAAATAATAGTTCAAAAAAAGTTTAATAAGCAAACCAGGATTTTGCCCTCCGTTTAAAAACATGCATGCATAACTCAGTATCTGAAAACAGCAATATCAAAACTGTATTAAAGCATAAGATATCAATATGATCATCCGATCAAACCTGCTGGATCCATCCGAGTCTTTAAACTCCCGAGTCTTTAAACTCAATCCAGGTCTCAATATAATCCGAGTCTTTAAACTCCCGAGTCTTTTAACTCAAACCGGGTCTTCCGGGCCTGTCCCCCGTCATATCATAATCCGGGTCTTTAAACCCAATAATCAGATCCAGTAAATCCAATCCAAAACCGTTTGGAAACCATTTCTAAATCCATATACAAACCCGAATTCAAAATCACTATTCCGAAACCATTCCGGCGTCCAGAACTGTCATTCCGAACCCAAATCCGGAATCCCTTTTTTCAAGCTTTAAAACCAAATCTAAATTTCCGAAATCCGATTCTAAAACCGAAAACCTTGATTATCAAATCATGTTTCGAAACCCATTTATAGTCATAGCAAATCATTTATATGTAAATCCCAAAATCATAGCATCAAAATCATAAACAAAACATATCTCGTAAAACGTGCCAAAATACGTAAATTCCTCGAAAAGCGTGCAAGTACGTAAAATAGATATAGAATAATCAATAATCATGAACTCATAATTAAAACCATAAAACAAGTAGATAAAAACAGTTATGCATGCTCAGTTAGAAAACAAACAGTCCACTCACAGTTCCCGGGCACTTCACTCGCATCCCGTACGTTCCTCGGTCGCCTCAGGGATTTCCCGACCTGTCAAAAGTCATCAATCCGAGTCACAAACACTTCATTTAAGCTTATCCTATTTTCCCTAATTTTCCCAGATTTTTTAAACGTAATTAAACAGAACCCTAAACCTTCGAACACTTCAAACTAACCCGACACGATGCCCGATCGTCTCGAAACTTGTCCCAAAATGTTCGTTACATCGATTAGAGTAAAAACCATGTTGGAAACTTCCCCAAAACCTTCCCCACGCGCCCTCATGCACCGCCCAAAGGGGCTGCACGTGGGCTTCACGCGCCTACTACAGGGTTGTCTTCAACCTCTGTCCAGCCGGTTCAGACCGGTCCAGCCGAACCGAACCGACGTGACCGGTTCTCCCTCAAATCCAGTTCGTTTTCGATCCTTTTGATCCCAATAGTTTCGTCCTACTCTAAGTAATCGATTCAAGTAGATAAAACACGAATTCAAGTCCAAAACCTCACCTGTCAAACTCGAACTTAAAACCCAGAAAAACCAGGTTCTGATTCCCGCCACCCACCGTCCTTCCAGCCACGATTTCGATTCTCTGAGCTCAATAGACACCTCCTAAGACTGTTAGGACCAAGAAATCGAGTCAACAATCGTCCAAAGTCCACGACTTTCCATTCGAACCAAAACTGGAAAACAGAGGACATCGAAAACTCACCGTCGTTCTGGCCTCCGTCGTGCTCGTCGCCGTGTTCCTCTGGGTTCACAGGGCTGTCTTCAGCCGTCCTAGCACTCCCTCGAACTCGTTCGGACCAACTTAACCGATTGTGGTTGCACCACGATCCTCAACACCTCTCTATTTTTCTGAGAAATCTCACCCTCCTCTCAGCCTTTCCTCACACAACTCTCACCCTTCAACCCTCACTTCCACGAGTAAACACTCACTCAACTGTCCTTGATCACTCACTCAAGCCAACACACACTCCCACTGGACATCGATCGATCTCTCCTCCCCGTTCTTCAGTCTCTGTTTCTCTCCAATTGCACGGTTAAAACACAACCTTTTAAACAATTGCACCCGTGTAGGCTAGAACCCACTGGAATCCAGCCAGGTGTCTCACACCTGATGGTCCCATCCCAAAATATCCAATAAACCTTGTACACCTGTCCTCATCTGATTGGCATGCTTCCCAAGGTGCAAAAAGACCAAAATACCTCTGTGAGTCCAAATTACGATTTTACCCTTCACTTTCTAGACCCGTATCTCACTCGTCTGATGTCTGATAAAGGCATGCCGCCTGTCGTTGTACTCAGGACGTCGAGATCTACCTAACGATCCTCAGTTTGCGTAAAGAAACCTTGTCGTTCAAAAAGTCAACAAATGCCCCTATTTTAACCAAATTACGAAAGTGCCCCCAACCTTCCGAACATCATAACTTCCTCCTCGGATGTCGGAATCGGGTGTGTCACCTGTCTACGGACTCGTGACATCCCGGACTACGTCACGGTCATCGGTCAATGCCCAATTGACCGTCCAAACTAAAAACCAACATTTTGCCCATTCTATGGGCAAAATCATCATTCTGCGCTAACTGCCCAAAAGTATCCAACTAATCACCGATTAACGTACTAATCCATCACTAATCACTACGCTAATCCCGACTCCCGGGATGGGTCGTTACACCGTCCTACTCTGTCGCCTCGATATGCGTGCTATAAGCCTCCCCAGGCTAAATCATCATCCTCGGAATATTCGAACCTATCCAAATCATGGTAGAGGGTTACTAACTACTTTAATAACCTCTCATTAAAATCCCCTAATTTTTTGGGATTTTTAAACGTATTTTTCATAGACTTTAAACCTTCAGACACCCAAAATTAATCTGAAACTGTGTCCGATCGACATGAAACCAGTCCCAAAATGTTCGTTACATAGAAAGGATGATTTTATATGCTGAACACTTCACCCAAAAACGTCCCACGCGCCCCCACACGCCGCCCAAAGGCGTTGCGTGTGGGCTTCACGTGCCAGACTGTTCATCTTTTTCAACCTCGGTTGAACCGGTCCGGTCTGGTCCAATTGTACAACCGGTCTAATTGAACCAGCGTGACCGGTTCACCCCTATTTCTTGGTCTGTTTTTTTCCTTCTTTCCACCAATCTTCTCTAGTCTATCCTAGGAGTTGTTCTATGCAATCAAATTGAAGAAAACTAACCTAAAACTATTTTGTTCATTAAACCATTTAAAGCCCAAAATTCCAATCCATGTTCTGGGCACATTTAGGGACCAAAACTTCATCCTAATGGTTCCATTAAGCTCCTAGGATCCTTAGAATCGAGTTTAGAGGTTTAGGTTGAGCTTACCTTGCCAAAAATTGAATTCGGCCGGTAGCCACCGAATTCCCTTCACGGCCATTCCGCCGTCGTGCTTGCACCACCGTGGCCACCATTAGACTCGTCTTGACCTCAGAAGCATCACACAATCCACCAAAATGATCAACAATCAATAAAACGTGGCTTGCCATTTTCGAACCAAAACATGGTCCTCTGGGGAAAGCACTTACCTCCGCCGTGGTCACCACTGTGGCCGTCTCACCGTCCCCATTCATTTTCACGTTTACACCATCAACAATAAGTGAGGTTTAGTGGGTTGAGGGTGTGGGTATGGGGTGTTTGTTCTCACGATTTAGCAGAAATGGTGAGGTTGTTCGATAATGAAGAAGATGATGATGGATGAATGGTGAGGATGAGAGAGATTAGGGAATAAAATAATTAAGTTAACCAATGGGAGGCAAGATCCACAATTTAGGGGAAGTGACCAATGGGATGAGTGACACTTGTCACTCATCCAAGGGCCCCACTTTAATAAATCAGCCAATCAGATTTAATTATCATTTAATGCGAATCCCGAGACGTTAAATTTCTGATTTCGATCCCGTGACATAACTTCTCCGTTCGACGTGCCACCTGTCTACAGACTCGTGACGTCATGATCTATGTCACGGTCATCGGTCCTCGTACGTTGACTCCCCGAGTCAAAAGTCAACATTTTGCCCAATTCTAGGGGCAAAACGGTCATTTTATACCGTTCGTCCGAATTCTCTCGATTAATCCCCAATTAATCATACTAAATCCATAATTAATTAATATTAAATCTCGATATTTGGGACGGGTCGTTACAGTAGATGCATGTATGAAGAGCAAGGAGCAATGGATGAGTAACACTTGTCATTCATCCATTGGGCCTGAAGCAAATATCTGGGCCCACATGAGGACAAATGTCAATCCATCTCGTAAAGGGTGCAATAGTACCTCGGAACTTCCGTGAACCGTATCTTTCCCGTCGAATGTCTGATTTCGACGTGCCGCCTGTCTACGGACTCGTATCAACCCGATCTACGTAACGGTCCTCGACCTTCGTGCATTGGACCCCCTAGGTCAAAAGTTAACTTTTTACCCTTGTTTAGGGGCAAAATTGTAATTTCACCATGAACGTCCAATAATCCTCGATTAATATCCGATTAGCCTTGCTAATCCATAATTAAGTCTTAATTAATCCCCAGGATTTAGGACGGGTTGTTACACTATGAAACCTTGGCCGAAAAGTGGAGGTATGTGTCTTACTTTCTAGTGTTTGTTCTATGATTTAGAAGTTACAACTATGTTCATGGAATTGTGAAGTCTAAATTTGGTGAAGAAAACGAGAGAAAATGACGTGAAAATGTGGATTAAGAATTGGTTCACGATTGCAGGTTGGCGCCACGAATCTCAAACCTAGCTGGAGGTTAGGGGCGAGTAACCCTGCGACTGCCTTGCAGTCGCGCGTGAAGGCCACTCGCAGGGGCCACGACGGAGCGTGAGAGCACGTCTGGTGGTTCCTAGTGGTGCGATCAACACAAAAAATGCCCCTCTCTTCATTTTGAGGTCAATGGTACTATGGTTGTGTTCAATGGACTTCATTTGAATATAGTTTTGGTTATTCAATGTATTATGTTATATTATAAACCTAAATTAGATTTTGGTTAATTAAAGGACTTAATCACCATCCTTTTGGATATGGATAATTAAAGGAGTTAAGTATAATGGACATTAATGATGTATAAGAATAAGTTATGGTACTTGGATGTGGGATTAAAGGATAGATATGTTAATTTGGATATGAATATATTGTTGCTATGATTGTGATGATTCTTGGGAAATATGAAGATATCAATTGTTATGTAAAAGAGAAGTATAGTTTAACATATGTGAGTATTAGAAGGTTTTTCTATAATTCTATTTGAATAATTGACAAACTAGTGAATATAACTATATGACATATGAACATGAAGATATTATGATAAGCATGGCAACATAGGTGCATGAACATTCCAATATCATGGTGTTGATGATACTAAGATGTTTTATAAGTATTTATGTATTCTATAATTATTATCATTTTATTTTTGTGATGCCATTTATTGTCATTTCAATCCATATTTTAAAATTGGAGAAAAATGAGGAATTTGATCACACTAATAGGTTGGATATTAATGGACTTTATGGCGATTAATTATGGGTATTGTTTATGTGAACATTTTGTTGGGTATGTTATGGTGCTATTTACTTACGAATGAGAATTTGATCAGAACTGAATATAGTTATAGAAGTGATAACATGATGACATGAATTCATATGTGTAAGTGAGATGGTAAAACGTGACGAATTTTAATAATGAAAGGAAGACCTCGAAAAAGGGTAAAATGGTAATTTTTCACTACTTGTGGGGGTTAATGGGCTGGATGTGGGCAGTCACCCCGTAGGAGTAGACATATTTTGGTTAAACTTACAAGATATGAACTTTAATGTAATCGGTAATATCCCTTGTCTGACAAGAGTGTCAAATAGGAGTAGGATCGGCCTGATTTTCAAAGAAATTAGGGACGAGTCCTATCACTGGATCATAATCCGAGCTTCTAGCATTCTCTATGATATCAAATCAGACTCAATTTCCTAATTAATAATAGGTTTATATACTCGAGCTTACGACCCGGATTTATATGGGAGGGTCGGGCCAGATTTATCGAGTTCGGGCCTATTAGACCTATCGGGTTTGAATACCTTAAGCCCAAGTCCGACCCTTTAACTTTCAAGCCGGGTCAGGCCACGATCCACAACGAGTAGGGTTGAGATTTTGGTCAAGGGGCCTAACGGGTACCCATAAACTCATGGGCTTCTAGGCCAAATTGTAATGGTTATCCTAGTAAACTCGGACCTTGGCCGACCCTAAAAAGCATCCCCAACCAATATTAAAAATATAATAAAGTTGTTTTAGGAGCTTTCTAAATTTGTCTACTCCAACCATTTATATATTACAAGTCATATGTTGTTTTTGAAAAATTATAAATGCTAATAATATCAAAATAGTAATAAAAATATAATAAATTATGAAATAAAAATAAAATATTGGTGTTAATGGTAAAAAACAAAATGGAGTATTGCATTTTAAGGAGCCCCTAAGGGCTATTTCTATCTCCGTAGATTTAGGAGCACCTTGTGGTTTCTCTAATCTACGATGGGGATAGCTACATATAAAGAGGTTGTAAGGAAGGATGTAGATCGAGTATTTGATGTTCTTCAAGCACGCTTCTTAATTGTGGGTGGACAAGCACGAATTAAAAATTGAATGATCGAAATTGTAGAAATATCAACTCCAACTATCAAAAATTGAAGATATAGATGAAAATTCGACTATAGTAACATCACATGATCGTACACCTGAATTGTTTGAATTCATTCAATCACATTACCTTATTAGAGACAAAGAAGAGGGTTCTCAATTTCAATTGTTTTTTTTTTTGTCCATAAATTTAGTTGAATTTGATTGAACACTTTTGGCAACTGCACAAAAGAGAATAAAATTATACTTTTGGGTCTTATTAAAATATCAGAAAATTTCAACAAGCTTTTATATGGTTTGAATTTTTTTTTTTGTTTCTTTTAAGGTTGATTGCATTGTAAATATGGAGTAGCATATAAAAGAAAATCAAATATAAAAGATGAAAAAAATTTAAGGTATAAAACATTTTTATTAATTAGTTATGATAATGGAAAAAAGGTAACTAATTAATTTTTGAAGGATCACTAGGAGTTTTTCTCCTCCTATATGGTTAAGAGCTCACAATAATTTCTCTATTTTAAGAGCTTGATATTTAATATGATTGAACTAGGACTTTTGCTCATCTTTCTTAAAATTTGACGTAAAACTCGTTTAGTTAGTCTTTTTCTTTTTTAATCCACATATCTCATTCTTACAAAAAAAAAAAATGCACTACTAGTCACTGTTTTAATGTAAGAAGAATAAATTATTTCTTCTTTTCCTGGTTCTTTAATTTTAATTGCAAGTGAGGAAAAGTAAAATTCTTCTTCTGCTCTTTGCAGGTTGAATTGATGATGCAGTAACGTCAAGTGCCACCGACAACTATTAGGTAGTTGAAGAACTCAGCGACCCTTTGCACAAGGGGACATGGAGTCGAGGCTTGGTGCTGATGGTTGAAGGGCAAGGTGTTGCTCGCATGCGGCTTGGCGCTAAAGGGCGCACATAAGACTTGATTTGAAGCGCCTCCGTTTTTTTTTTTTGGTTCCGTCTGTTTCCAAAATAACCTTGTTTTGTTTGTAGCAGCAAGTAGTGCAAAGTTGCACATGTTTTTTTTCGCTGCTATTGATGACACACAATGACCCGAATGTTCCCACTTAGGGCACGTAGATCGAGACATACTAGCTGACATCTGAACGGTGACTTCCAGATGATAAAAGTCAATCAAATAAAATGGTGTGTTTTATTGGGGTCGAGTGAAACATAATCAGTAAAAACCAATTACATTTCACCGCAACAGCGAAAGTATAGGGTGTAGACACAAATTTGATGATCATAACAAAACTTATCTACTTGAAATACCAGATCGTCCACCAAGTAACCCCCACTCGGGAGCGGTTGTAAGAGCAGTTATACAAGCCTCCTCGAAAAGTAACTTCAGCGATACCTGAGGTGTTAAAAAAACGAAGGGTGAGTGAACCCAATACTTTATTTCAGTGTAAAAAACTTTTCAAGGTAAAAATAACTTTAACCCCTTAGTTTTCCCAAAACCAAAACCGTAATTTAGACTTGCACGATCTACGAGAAATAATTTTTCAATAATAATCATCAATCAAGGTAAACAACCCGAAGTATGAAATAACATGCCTAAATCACAATCTAATTGCTCATGAGTCACTCGAGGCATGCACATATGTCAGGTTGGGTATTTATAAGTTCGTACACCTCAACCACGTGAAAACTGGATGCTAAACACTATCACCTTATGTCCCTTATAGCCCGGGGACAAGCCGGCAGATATTTAACTAGTATTACGAGCTGCACAGGTGAACAATCATGTGGAACCTGGTCTGTGGTTACTCAAACGAGTACGGAGATATCGACAATCTTAAGTGGTTATAAGGTCATAACTCAACTATTTCCCGGAACTCAACATACAAAACTAAGAATAGCTAACTAACCATGGAACGCAATAAACAACTCAACTAAGCATAATCGGTATACATATATATATATATACACACACTATCACAACACATCACATATTAGTATATCTCACCTCGTGGCGCATCTAGCATATCACACATCATGGCCCATATATCACATCACTTACCATAATGCATACTCACATATCGCACACCATGATACACACTATAATGTAAATGTGTCACACATCATGGCACACACTAGCGTGATCGAGTACATATCATTAAGGGGTATATCCATCATTATGTTTAATTAATCCCAATTTAGTAATCAAGCATGCTCGGTAAATATATAGCATAAATATCGTCAAACGTGCGAGTATATAGTTTAATAAAACAAGTTTAGGGAAAAAGGTTCACTCACACACTTGTCAGGAGTCGAAATCACCCGACATACCAAGCTAGTATAAGCCCCAAGACTGAATAGCCTTACCAAAAACAACCATAAAGGTTACTAATCAATTACACATAAAACCTTAAGGAAATCCCACTAGGGTAGCCGAAAAACGACACTTAGATCACTCGAATGGGCTAGAAAAGCCTAAAAAATTGCTAAAAGTTCCATGAAACAGTGCCTACGCATCGTCGTGGGCTGGAAAAAAGCTCCACGCACTGGCAGAGGGTCGAAAAACTCTCCCACGTGCTTCCACACCTTGGCAAAGAGCCTCACACACTCCAATGCACGACCACGCGCCCCCAATCACGCGTCGAACTCACTGCGCATGTAGCTACAGTGCCACACATGTACCGAACACGTGTGGGAATATTCCATAGAAATGTAATATCCCTTGAATATTCCTTGAAATATTCCATTAACGTTTGTTAGTTTGACCGTTAAGTTTAACAGTTGACTAACTATTGTTTAACAGTTTACCACCATTGGGCGCTAGAGATGGTGATCGGACCGTCGCCATCGCCACCATCCACAGTGGTTGGATTCTGGGTCTTTCGCTAGAAAAATCTCAGAATATGATGAGGTCCATTTTTATCAATTTTAACCCAAAAATGACATGCAAGATACCTATTATATCTACTCAACCCCTAGAGTTCGAATCTCCTATCTAAAGGTTGATGGGTTACCTGAACAAGCCAAAAAGTCGACTGGAAGGCATGGCGGTTTCCCGGATCACCAGTTTTTTGACAAGCTTGCACCGTCGCAGTCACCCCTCGAAACCCACTAGCAAGTCAGTTAAGAAATAGCCCTCAATAGGACGAATCAACTGGTGGAGGTTTAGGGTTCAAGGGTTTAGCTTATGAGGTCGAAGGGCAGCCGGGAAGTCGCGGGTCTCTACAATTCCAGCAAGGGTCCCTGCCATCAAACATCAATGAAACCGACATGCAAGAACAAAAACATGGTCTCTGAGAAGAGGGGAATTTAGTAATCAAATCGTCTAACGAAGATGGTACCCGAGTAATCGTGGAAGTCCAGATTTTCGGTGACCCAAAAATCTTTGGTCGCCATCTCCGCCGCCGCACCCTACATCCAATTTGACATGCAATTAGCCCATCCAAGAGCTCTCGATGCCAGGATTATGATAGTCTAGGTCATGAGGTTCGAGGTTACCTGTAACATCCTCAAATCGTGTCTGGTCAAAGTCAAGTCGCAGGTCAGGTCATGTACGATGACTCCCAAATCGACCATCGTTGAAGTCGTGGATTGAAGGAATGCTCTTCGTCGCCTCAAGGCGTAGCTGTGGGTGTGGTTTTGATGGTTGGAATCGTCAAAAACTATTAGGGAAGAATTCACCGCCGTCACCGTCATGGGTTCTCCATTTACAATCTCACTCAGGGTCGAGGACATAGGGCAAGGGTCTCGTGTAGTCGATGAACTACAAAGAGGTGTAGGTGGGCCGTGATCTCTGGTTCGACGCTCAAAGATGATTGTTGGGTATGTGGAGTGCTTGAGTTCATTCTCGATCACAGGTCTTTCTGTGTGTCTGCTCGTAGTCGAATAGAATAAGCAATGTGGGATGGGTATTTTGGGTTCAGAGACTTAAACAAATGGGTTTTGGGCCGTGGGCTTCAACTAGGAGATAAAAGGATGGTTTGGGTAGTTCTGGTTTGGGCTCCCAAGATAATGATTAATAAGGTCCAACCAACTAATCCAATCCAACCCAAGGCCAAATAAAAATCCGAATGGTTAAATAGGTGTAAAGTGGTAAATGTCCAAATTTGCAATTCGAGTTTTCCATGCGGGATATATCATTCTACCCCTTTTAAATAAATTTCGTCCCCAAAATTTGGTCAATGTCAGTCCAAGGTAGAACTCGCAACAACTACCTAAAAATCATCTGTGCTCTTACCACCAAGAGTTATCTTCCTCGCAAGGTCCAACAAGTAAGTGCTTAGTCTAGAGATTCGTCATTTCTCAATCGCCCAGCTAATGGTATGACTCCTCAATTACAACAAACAATTTCATGAAAGTTGTGTCTAAAAAATACAACAAATAAAATGATTCCTGAATTCCTCGGGTCACCATTTTCGAAGCGTGTGAGTATGTTGGTGAGTATGATTCATCATCCTTATTATAGTAGCTAGAATGTCTTGAGCCTTCATTGAATTTTTCCCCTTGAGCGGGCATGTGTAATTTGAGAGGTTGCATGACTTTGTTGGCTCTTACATGGTATTCAACGTGTGATAGTGCTTTGACGCATCTCCCGATCGTCTATGAGCTAATAGCCTTAGTTGGTGTTGGCTTCTCAATTCGTTAGTTGAGCTTTCTTCTCCAAAATCACTTAGTGACATGTCTCGAGACATTGTCCAGCAACTGACGTGCTCCTTGCTAATGCACTTTGGGAGATTCCCTTGTCATTCGTGAGGTGCGCCGCGTCACCTAGTAGCTTCAGAAGTTTCGAGGTCTCCCAAAAGTCGTTGTAGAAGCTCTGATTGGATTTGGTCTTGGTTGCTTAGTTGTTCAACTTGTTGTGGCAAGTTAACTTTGCAGTGTGATTATGTTTAGCGCATGTGCATGTCGCCTAAAGTGTTGAGACTTATGCCTCAAGCTCTGGTGGCAAGGTGTCACTTCACGTTATGCATGGGCTTGAGTGCATTCTCGTGCATGTCGTGCGAGGAATTGGGACTTATGCCTTGACCTCTGGTGGCAAAGTGTCACGCCACGTTTTCATGGGCTTGAGTGCATCTTGTGCATGGCATAGGTCATTCAAAAGCCTTTGAAGTTCTGCATCCGTGTGGAGCCAATTTCAGGCTTGCTGTGATGCCTTTCCAACCATACGCTTATCCATGTGTTGGGAGTTTACCATCATGCCTAATGTGGGAAGTGGATTGATGTCTGGGAGTACATCAGTTCTTAGTGGCATTGTCCTGGCATGGGCGTCGTAACCGTGGGCTAGCGCCGTTTCTTAGGCCATGGAAAATTTTGGTTGCAAAACAGGTCGCAAATCCTATTAGGGGTGATTCGGTTAACCTTCTGGGATTCTGTTGAGTATGTCGCTTTTATCGTAAGTCGTTATGACGAAGCCAATATCCCTATTAGATCGTTTCATTCCTCATGTTCTTACTATAGACAAAGAACGATAAGCGATGAATAATAATGAAGTTTTTATTGAAAAAACTAGAGCGCATGCATTGAGTATTTCTCAATTCAGCTCTCAATGAAAGCACTAGTTATTAATGCAGAAATCGTCTAGACTTATAAAATTCATTCTCCATCCCTACACATAATAACAAGAAATAAACGAGGGTTAATGTTAAAGTACAGAGGGGGTGGTTCAACCAATAACACTTCGATGTCTAAGTCAACTTAATCAAGAGAATAAACCAGCAGAGTATTAATATGAGTTTTGAACTACCTTTAGAAGTGAAATGATGCCTTCTATTTATAGTGAAGTCTTGAGAATCACTAAAACGTTTAATTGGTTAAAGGAGAAAATGTTAAATATGTGATTCTATTGGAAGAAATAATTTATTATTAACTATATAAATAATAATAAATAACTTGCAGAAAGATTCTTTATTATATGACAGTGATCCGATTAATTAATATGCTCAACTAATAAATATATTAAATTAATGCAAAGATCATGTCATGCTGTTATCGTCTATATCAGTGTTAATATCGACATTATGAGAATTATAGAACACGTGATAGCTCCATAATTTTTGGTGAGTTATAGTCCCACACGAGGTAAATTGGATAAACATGAACAAATTAGGATGAGTTATTATGATTCCACATTTGTTTATGCCCATTCCAGTTTGTCACACCATATATATTTAGTGTCCTATTTATAATCTCATGACTTAAGATGACAAAATTATCCCTGATGTTGATGACAGTTGGATTGAGTTAAAGGAGTTGGTTCAAATTTTTAGATCGAGGGTGAATTTAGGATGCCAAGTGACATAAATGAACATTTTAAATACAATGCGAGATTTTTTTTTTGTCAAAATACAATGTGAGATAAAAGTTACAACTTTGGGTGCATTTGGATTAAAAGGTTTAAAACTTATGATGCCCTTATAGTATTTCATGGTGTTTTTACTAAAATATCTCTTAAAAGAAAAAAAAAAAAAGTACATGGATTTAAAACGTGGCATGAGAATTGCAATTCAACAAGGTACATGGATCAAAATTGAGTTTTTGGAAAGATAAAAGACTGTTTGCTTTCCTTAAAAAAGAATAGAAAAATGACAAAATCGCAGACCCACCCACTCGGACTTCGGCATCGGCAATTGACCTTACTCTCATATTTTCCCCAGAAATTTCTCTCTCCTACCGCAACGCTCCTCCCTGTCTCTCTCTAACGGCTTTAATTTGAAATCCTCGAGCTCGCGAACGCGCACTTCTGCGTCTCTCCTAGTCTGGTTAATATATTACTGCACGGGACAACCTCGATAAGCGGCCACCTACCAGACCTCCCTTTCTGTTTCTCCATTTTCCTCCCCCAGCGCCTTTGTTCTCTCCGCAATGACGGTGTGATTCAACTTCACCCTTTAAGGTATTATCTTCCATCCTTCGCTGCATTCCCTGTGTTCGGTTATTTTCATTCTTTTTTTCTATGGGTTTTTATTTTCTTGGTGGCCGATTTGAAATTTATTTTATTTAATGTCGAGATGCTTCTGTGGAATTAATATGTTGGAATATTCTAGATCTGGTGTAGATTTGACTTTGAGCAGAAATATGGAATATTTCGGACATACCCATTTTGCTTTGTTTTTATTTCGATCTGCTCCATCAATTACTTTCTTGAATTGGTTTCATGTTTTTGCCATCCCAGCGGTTGATCCTTGTTCTAAGTTTTACAATTTTGAATCCTAACGCGGTACCTGGATTTGACGAACTCTTATATACTAATTTGTGTTTCTGTACCTCTCTGGAGTTTTGAAATTTTAAATTTGGATATGCTTGATCCCTAACGTAATTTACTGCTTGAATATATATTCAGAATTTTAAGCTTCTTGGATATCAGAATTTTAAGCTTCTTGGATATCTAAGGACTGGGAGGTTGATAATTTCTCTAAATTAAATCCTAAGGTTAATACACAGTTCTTAAATCATAGCTGTAATGGATTTTCTCTCCGCTTGGATCAGACAATAAGCCAATCCAGCTATATTCTTTCGTTGTGTGAAATAGAAACACTGAAAGTATATTGCTAGTCCATACAAGAGAAGGGAAATGTAATCTATTTTCTCCCCATCGTTCCCAGTCCACATGAGCCAAGCTGAAAGGGCTTGTGTTTTCTTTTTATTGACTTATATTGCATCTTCTTGTAGTCTGTAACAATATAAACGACCATATTTTTGTTTACCATTATGATTTGAAACTTGACTGGGAATAGATGAAGCTCTGCATTGATTATAGATTGGATTTTCTTCATAGCTTGTTAGCAAGGCTTGGGAAGAAACCAGAATTTGTAGGGGAAAACAAAATTTTCTTAACAATGTCCTAGATACTTCTTTCGATTTATGGTTATTCTTATAAATTAGATCTGGTCTGAGGGGTTCCCCTTCTCGAGACTCGTATCCTTTAGAACTTAGTGTGGAGCTGTTAAACATGGTGTAAAATAAACCTGTAGGCCCTTGAGGTTTGCCCCAAATTTCAACCTGATCTTTACTTTGTTAATTGGTTCAGTTAACTTACCCCATCCACCCCCACTGCCCCTCCCCCCCAACACACACCACCTTACAGCTGAAACAGATATGCACCAGAGTTACAGCTTGGTTCAAAATGTATAATTGAGAGGATTACTTGCTGCGATAACTTGTTACATTACTTGATGTGCAAAATTATTACTTTTTGTAACAAATTGTAATTGTTGTTAGTAGGATTCCCACATTATGTCAATCAGAAAAATTGGGGGTCTTAGTTCAACCAATTAAAATAAAATAATGGCTAATTTAAATTTAGGTCATATTTTAGTGACAAAAAGTGTAGCATTAGGGTCATACTTTATGAAACACCGAAGTTTAATGATTCCTGTCTTATATGGCGGTGAGGACCATTAGAATGTCAGGTTTGTAATGGTATGCCCATCCTTTTCATTTTTGTACTTTCTAACAAGTTCATGCTAGAGCAGAAATAAAAGCAGCTAGCTTGATGAAAATTCATAAGTTATGCTTGTTTGTTCTTCGTAAATTTGTGTTGTAGTAAAAGAAGTTCATTAATACTCTTCCAGTTGTTTTCCATTTTCATGTCAAGTACTTTTCCTTATAAAGATGGTTTATAAAAATTGCTCATTTATATACATACATACCACATACCATACCCTATCAGTGTGTTCATCAATAAAATTTTGTTTTTAGGGGTTGGAAAACCAGATTAAAAACGTTTTTATTTTATGTAAAAATTATTTTCAGGATGGAGAACTTTTCTTAATGACATTTTGTAGACTTGTAAAATTTTCTGGTATGCAACATTTCATCAATTAATAATGCCTAACTTACTCTTTAGCTCCAGCTGCTATCAAATTATCTGCCCTTTGTTTTTAGTGCCTTGATACATCAACATACAAAGATTATTTTCTTACTTTCTCTCTTGCATAGTATTTCCTAATTCTTTTTGTTTTGCTTCACTTTCATTTTATGCAAGTGACCAATCTTGATGGATCTTTTCTTTGTATGCTTGACTCAGTTACGCGACTTACTGTGCTAGTATGGCACCGGGTAGTCCCTTTTTTAATGACATGAGGACCAAAGCTGAGGTTATTGATCCTCCTCAATGTGAAGACATGATGGATGTTGGAGAAAGTGTGAATGATTCTGCTCTGATCCCACAAAAACCCAATGTGATGGTTTCTAGCAGTGTTCGTGAGCTGCTGGAGTGCCCTGTGTGCTTAAATGCTATGTATCCCCCAATACATCAGGTTTGATTAACTCTAATACATTTGTTTCATTTTATGATGTTGGTGCCTTTCCGTTAGTAGTCAGTCCAATATTAGTTCTACAGTTCTACTCATTCATTTAAGACATCGTAATACAAACTAGAATCCTTCTCTTGCCCTTGGGCTAATGATCCATTTTTTTAATTAGTGTGTGGTTTGGACTTTCATCTTTAATAGAAATTTGTGGTAAGTTCTCTTGGGAAAATGGTGGATGATGTGCTATTACATGAAACTTTGTTGGAGGATCTGTTATGCCATTATTTGCTTCATTCATTAATACATTTCTAAGCGCATTCTGTTTTTCTGTTTTATTTTATTCAGTTTGGTTTGTTTTGAAATCTATAATATCTTGGGCATTAGTCAGTTAAGCAATATCATATCAGAAGGCCCTAAATTAAAATAAGAGAGGAACTGAATATCTTGGTCTGCCATTGTTCTAGGACTAATTGCATAATTTAATTGTGGAGACCTTGTTTGATGTAAATTGTTTTCTTCTTAAACTGTCCTTTAGAAAGTTCAAATTTGTCCGCTCATGTGGCTTGGGTGGGTGTCTGTCAAATTTATTAGAAAATTAATGATGAAAGTAGCAAAGTACTTCTCTTTTACTAGAGAAGAAAAAGGAATCGAAGGCCAAGGCCTTGGTGTGCAAGGTGGTATACAAAGAGACCATATCATGAGACTTGCTTTTCAAACATTGTAAAGTCCTCCAGATACTCATTGCTTTGCTCTTAAAATTATTAGTTTGGTGCTGAAACTGATATTTTTAAAGTGTTTACCTTGGGGATGCCCCTGGGATTATTGAATGTAAACTGTGCACTAGCCTATGCAAACAGGGTTAAAAGCAGTAGATAGCCTGGTTCCTATAGGCTGTGGTCAACGAGAACTTATAATCGGGGACTGACAAACTGGAAAAACAGCTATTGCTATTGATACCATATTAAACCAAAGGCAACTGAATTCAAGGGCCACCTTTGAGAGTGCGACATTGTATTGTGTCTATGTAGCAATTGGACAGAAATGCTCAAGTGTGGCATATTGACGTAGGACAGATCTGAAGCCTACGATTTAGCAAACTAGCTAAAGCAAACTTTAAGAAAACAAACATAAAACTTAAAAGATAGGTCTGGAATCACTCCAGGGGCTTCACATCCGAAATTGGCTTTGCACCAAAACTTGGTTTCAGACCAAAATAATCTGGAATCGCTCTAGGGGCTTCGCACCCAAAATAATCCTTTCGCAGTAAAATATTCTCAAACTTTATTCATAAACTCATCTCCCTTCCATTGAATTACAATGGGGTATTTATAGGGAATTAAACAAACTAAAAATCTTAATTAAACTGGAATTAGAAAGAACATCCTAATCCTAGTAGAACATGGGAACATGCCTACTCCTAATTAAAACAGAAAACAGAGATAAACTAATCCTAATAGAACATGGAAACATGTCTATTCCTTATTAAAACAGAAAACAAAAAATACTAAAACCCTAAAAGACTAAACTTCCCTTGACCATTCCACATCACATAATTAGTTCAAATTCTTTCAGAAGCGAATGCTTTGGAATATTTCATTCTTGTAGCAGCCACCGCTTCGCGCACATGGTGAGGGATGGTAGGGTAACGGGTTAGGGTTAGGTTAGAAATAGATCCTGGGTCTGTTCTCTCCAATGTAACCTAAAAATAACTTATCTTTGCATGCAGGAGTTTTTAAGTCCAGCATAATATATATCCCGCATGCATGCTGTGAAAATATATTCATAAGAGTTTTGTTGTTCAAAAGTTAGATTCTAGTTTTTAGCTAATTGGTCTTCTCGCGTTGTGCAGTGTTCAAATGGTCACACCTTATGTTCTGGTTGCAAACCTAGGGTTCACAACCGGTGCCCTACTTGTAGGAATGAGCTTGGTAATATCAGATGTCTTGCATTGGAGAAGGTGGCTGCTTCTCTCGAACTTCCATGTAAATATCAGAGTTTTGGTTGCATGGGCATATACCCTTATTACAGCAAGCTAAAGCATGAATCTCAATGTCTCCATAGACCCTATAACTGCCCTTACGCTGGCTCGGAGTGCTCTGTTGTTGGAGATATTCCCTATCTAGTGGCTCATTTAAAAGATGATCACAAAGTTGACATGCACAACGGCAGCACTTTCAACCATCGTTATGTAAAATCAAATCCACAAGAAGTTGAAAATGCCACGTGGATGCTGACGGTACTATTTCACTCTGTTGCATTATTCTTCTTTACCCCTCTTGGCTCCCCGCTCATAGAACCTTACGTTGTAGTTGTTACTATGTCTCCCCTTGTGCACATTCTACTCGTGGTTCCTGGCCTGGAAGCTTGAGATCGCATATTTACCTTACATTGTAGTTGTTATTATGTTTCCCCTTGTGCACATTCTAGTCGTGGATCCTGGCCTGAAAGCTTGAGATCACCCATTCACGTATCTTCTGCAGTGGAAGCATATCTATAAGTTTGCTATCTTTTCTAATGTGCAGGTTTTCAGTTGTTTCGGTCAGTATTTCTGTCTGCATTTTGAAGCTTTCCAGCTCGGGATGGCTCCTGTGTACGTAGCATTCTTGCGGTTCATGGGTGATGACAATGAGGCAAAGAACTACAGCTACAGTCTAGAAGTGGGTGGAAATGGGAGGAAGATGATTTGGCAGGGGGTGCCACGTAGCATTAGAGATAGCCACCTGAAGGTTCGTGACAGTTTCGATGCTCTCATCATTCAACGCAACATGGCTCTCTTCTTCTCAGGGGGAGATCGAAAGGAATTGAAACTTAGGGTAACTGGAAGGATATGGAAGGAACGGTAATGGTATAATTTCAGCCTCTTCCTTTAAATCTTCATCTGTAGTTACTAGTTAGTGGTGGGTGGGTCAGTCACGTTTCGTTGGCTAATCAGTCTCTTTTGGCCATGTATTTTGTATTTTCTTTTTAATTACCTTTTTAATCAGCCTCTGTTTGCTTGTTCATGCTTTAATAGTTTAATTGCATGAGTAGGAAGGCAATCTTGTTCTAAAATGAGGATAGTTTTTTTTTTCTTTTTTTCTTCCTCTGTATCCATGCTTGAAGTCTTGAAGAAGAGAAGCAGAGATGGAAACCCAAGATTTGGGAAGCTTATAACTGGTCTTTCTGAAACTTTTTACTCGATCTTTCTAGAAGCTTCTTCAATCTTTCAGGAGCCTATCTTTTTGGAAGCTTCTAATGGTCTTTCTGGACACCATTCTTTTTGAAAGTTTCCACAACTGAATCATATTTGGCATTCTATGCCCAACGAATTGAAAAAATATAAAGTCATTGACAAATTTATTATGCATAAACTACGTAAGATGACTTAAATTTTGAATAAACAATATAGGGAAAAATTGAAGGGCTTGCATTTGATATCATAACTTCAATTGATGTAAGCGATCAAGCTGGTAAATCATCGATGCGATTAAAATGTTATTGACTCCGCATGTCATGCTAACATCTTGAACGTGGGGTTTCATAGAAAATAAGGGTTTGAATAGAGATATTGGCCACAAAGCAATAAAAATTTCAATGCACATTGAGTTTAGCAAATGTGCCTTTGTGTGAGATCTAATCTTATCATATGTGGAGTTGACAACGGAAATATGGCGTTAATAGATTAACAGTGACACGTCAATGCTCCACAAATATATGTCCATGTGTACAATTTTTGACACGTGTTAAATTTAGATTTGGATTTGGATTACCATATAAATTTACTATCTATTTCATTGACAAATGTCAAATTTGGATTGAAAGTAACACATAAACGTATTAATTATTTTATTGACATAATGTCAAATTTGGATTGGAATTAACACGTAAACTTATTAACTTTTTTATTGAACAAACATCGTCTATTAATTGAATATGATAAATCAACATATTAACTATTTCATTAACATATGCCAAATTTTAATTGGAATTAACATGCAAATTTATTAAATTTTTCACTGAACAAATAACCTATACGAATTAAATATGACAAAATAACGTAATATGTATGGTAGATCCTTGGTTATTAACAAGGACGCGTCGTAAGAATAACTCATTAAAAAACAATATTATAAAATTTATTCTTTTATAATAATAATAATAATATATTTATATTGATAATTTTATTTACACATTCACATACATTCACAACCGTTTTCTTAAATAAATAAGCATTAAATATAAAATAATAAAACAACATAAAAATCTAAACATTTTATCGTAATTATTAGCTGTATAACAATACTAATTTCAAGTGTATTACACTTTTTTTTTGAGTAGAAAATAAGTTTTATTTAAGATTGTGAAAGAAGTACAGGGATAGAGACATAATATTTTGCAAACCCAATTGTAAATAGTTGGAATAATAACAAAATCTTTTAAAAAAATCGTGACATGAGCTAATTCATCGTGAACAATGCTAATACCTACAAATACAAAAAAGTTAGACTACAAAATATAGTAATAATTGCGAATTATTGGCTTTGACAATAGACTTGTTTGATTATCAACTGAAGATCTAAGTGTGTCCTTCTTAATTCTTACTGCACTGCCTCGTTAAAAAATTTTGACCTAAAAAACTCAATGGCATAGGAAAAAAAGTTCAACACTTTTAAAGTTATTATATATTTGAAACCGGGCATTGACAATCTAGTCTTCAACTTTGAGAGGTCTGTATATAGAATAAATTAACGGTCAGTAATTTAGACGGTGGAGTTTTATAAAAGTCATGTGATATAGAGAGTCAGATAATGAAATGAAAAGACAGTGTTAATCGATAATTTCGGGTAATGGAAAAGTGAAGGCGCACATAAATCAAAATTATAAACCTGAAGGAAGGAGCAAACATATAAAGGCAGCAACCACAAAGCACTAGAAAATGCTATATAGGTTTCTAGAATAACAAAATGGAAAAAACAAAAAAAAACAAGTCGATACGAATAGGTGCTACATAACCAAAACTAAAAGTAAAGAGTACAATTTGATCAAATAGATATGTTGGACCTCTTAATGTGCATCTCTTATTAGGCACATAACACTAAATTAATGACCCCTCTTCTGCATTAGTAATAGGGATGACAATGGGTCGTGTCGTACCGTATTCGTATCATGTCATGAACTCTGTTTTACCCATTTATGCCGAACCCGAACCGTTTAATAATTGTATCAAGAATTTCCAACCCGAACCCGACCTGTTAATGACCCGCGTAACCCATTTAATAAACAGGTCGTACTCAAAACCCAATTAACCTATGACCTGTTTGACCCATTTAACCTATTTAATATGTTTAACCTATTTAAATTATAAGATTTATTAGGTAGATAAATGGATAGATATATGAGTTAGTAATGACACGTTTATTAAATAGGTCAATATATGGGTTAACCTGTTAACCCGAAACCCACCCATTTATTAAACGGGTCATAACGGGTTGACTCGAAAATGACTTGAAATTTTAATTGTGCGAGTTGACCCGGATAAATCTCGTGCGGGTTTCGAGTCGTGTCAAAAATTGCCACCCTTAATTAGTAATAGAAAAAAAATGACGAAAGAGGATCACCTTGATGTACATCTCTTATTAGGGCACATAAACTCCTAGCACCCGGTAACGCGGGTACTAATTAATTTTTTTATTTTTGTTAAAAAAATAAAAAATATTAATTTTTAATAAGTGATCATCTGAACCCACTATCTTTTTTTTTCATGTGCTCCTTCCATTAATCATTGTTATTATTTTTTCTACTTTATAAATTTAATATTTAATTTTTTTATTATCTCTTAACTATCAAGTTTTTTGAGCTAATTCAATTTATAATAATAAAGACAAATGTCAAGTAGATTTAATTCAATTGATTATAATATTAACTCATAGATAATTAACCGTAAGTGACATATTGTATCTTCTTCCATTTAACTTACCAAAAAAGGTCACTTTTTTTTCTTCTGAACAATGCTGAAAACAGCAAGAAGGAAAGAAAAGAACAGCAAAAACAGAACAACAAATGAAAAAGAACTGAAACACAACAGCAGAGGCACACAACCAAACTAAGGAGGGTCACGTGGTGGAGGGCAGAGAAGTCCATCACTGGTAAGTACGTGCACTAAGGACGATGGAGGTTAGTCAAGCTAGACTTCTCTGCGCATCGCCCGCCGAGCACGGCTCGCTAGGGCATCAGCTACCATATTTGAAGATCGGTGATTCCAAGAAAAACTCACAGAATCAAAGTACCTTTCAGCATCCTTAACTCTCGCCAAGAAAGGGAAAATGCTCCACCGACCACGCCTAATTGATCCACGAGTTGCCTTGATCAGTTCAAGAGAGTCCGATTCAAAAACCACCAATTTATACCCTCGGTTGACAGCAAAGTTGACACCTTCCAACAGGGCCCAAGTTTGTGCCTCAATCACCGATCTAGATGACCTTCCAACACAACATCTAGCCACAAATTCACCGTCAGTATTCCGAACCACAATTCCGAGCCTAGATAGGTTAGAATTGGGGTTCCAAGATGCATCGATGTTGATTTTTAGAAAATAGGGATTCGGTGGCACCCAGTGAGGGATGATGTTGGTCAGGTTCACATCATTATCCAGAGGGGAGACGGGCGTGACAACATCCCAGAACTCACACAATAAAAGCTTCCCTTCTTCAATTGCCCGGAAGGGGCTGAAGTGGAACTCCTCAAAGGTTGAACGACACCTTTCCTTCCATATAGACCAATAGGTTGCTGCGATTGCCGATAGTACCCACTTCTTGTCACAACCAGCCAAAAAACTTTGAGAGGAAACCCCCGCAAGCCAATCACAGAAGGTAGTAACACGGGTCGGGTCAATAGAATAATTAAGGGCACAACCAAACCACACACTTCTAGCCCCGCTACATTGAAGCAGAACATGCTCCTCAGTTTCCATTTCCTCCAGACAAATTGGATAGAGAGGAGAGGTACCCAGATGTTGCCGAAAGAGGCTTGCACGTGTTGGAATACAGCGCTTCAAGACCTTCCATAAGAACGTTCTGATTTTGGGGACAGTCATAATGCTCCAAATGAGGTTCCAAATTTCACTAGGGATGTTATACGAGGTAGAATATTGAGAACACATAGGACTCGTGGCATGGGAACTTAGCCAATAATAACCAGACTTCACTGAATATACTCCATCTTTTGAAGCAGGCCAAATTAGTCTGTCCTGCAAGCAGTCCAATCCCACAGCCATTTCAGACATAAGCTTCAATTCCGTCTTGGGCAGTACCCCCTCTAGTGCATTCAAATTCCAATTTCCTGATCGAACGTCGATGTACGAAGCAACTACCTCATTAAGATTGGCCCCATCAGGAGCCTGTAATCTGGGTTGGGATTCAGGGAGGCCAATAACCAAATTATCAGTCCATAATTTAACAGTTTTCCCATCAAGGACTTGCCATCTAATTCCCTGTGTGATCACTTTTCTTCCTTCATGAATACTGGACCAAGCCCAAGAGACGCGAGATCCCCATTTTGCATTGAGGAAATTTTCGTTTGGGAAGTACCTACTCTTCAAAATCCTAGCCCAAAAGGAATTCGGCTCACAAATTAATCTCCAACATTGTTTGGCCAGGAGTGCATCATTGTAATCCTCCATATTTCTGAACCCCATACCACCATCAGCCTTAGGAAGCCCCAACTCCTTCCAGCTCACCCAATGTAGTTTGTTACGATCCTGAGATTGCCTCCACCAAAAGTTGGCAAGACTTGCATCAATTTGAGAGCACATTGTCTTGGGAAATTTGAAGACTGACATAGGGTAGGTAGGGATTGCATAGCCAACAGCTTTTATGAGCACTTTTTTGCCAGCCTGAGACAATAGGCTTTGTTTCCAGCCGTGAACTTTCCTCAAAATTCTTTCTTTCACATAGATCAGGGCCTCATTTTTTGACCTACCCCACAAGGTAGTGTAATGACCCGGAAATTTAAAAAGGAAAAAATTCGAAAATTTTGAAGGAAAATGACGATTTTGTCCCTGAAATTGGGCGAACGGTTGACTTTTTATTCGAGCGATCAAACGAACTTTGACCGATGACCGTGACGTAGTTCGGGACGCCACGAGTTCATAGACAGGTGGCACGCCCGATTTCGAAATTCGAGGAAAAAGTTATGACGTGCGGAAGTTTGAGGGTAATTCGGTAAATTGGTCAATAAAGGCCATTTGTTGACTTTTTGATCGGGACATTGTTTGGACTTTCCGGAAGTACCGTTGGGTAGGTTTCAGGACGCTGAATTCGTAGACAGGCGGCATGCGTCAATCGGAGTCCGAACGAGAAACTTATGGGTCTAGAACTATGAGGGGCATTTTGGTAATTTTTCCAAGTAGGGGTAAAATGGTAATTTTATGCAGCTGGGATAATTGTGCTGATTAAGTTAGTTGAGTCAATTAATTTGGGCGTGGATTGGCTAGGTGATGACACTTGTCATCTTGTGTGAGGGGTTAGTGGCTTGAAAGCCTAATACGAACAAACAAAAACCGCCCATTTTTCCTTTGCATTTGCTTTGATCAAATTGATCGGTAAGGGGGACAAATAGATAGTACCTGAGATGGGAAGAGAAAATCAGAGAGAAAAATGAGTAGAATTGAAGGGAAAATTGAAGAAAACCGAGCTGTAAACCTGAGAACAACACCCGAAAATCCATTTACGAACACCAATGTCGATTTTGATTTTGTAAACTGTTTCGAGTGAAATTGAGGTTGCAGTTAGCCTTCTGGGATTGCTACGAGTCGAACCAGATGAAGAATGAAGGAAATTGGGGTCAATTGGCCATAGAACAGAAAGGATGAGGTTTCGGGATTGTTGAGCTTGAGTCGAAGAGATTGAGACATGGAACCACGAAATTGATCAGGGGAATATGTTTATAAGGACCCAACGATGCTTCCTGATGCATCAATTGAAGGAAAACATGGATAATTGATAACGATTGGATGATGAACAACAACCGGATATGCTTCAATGTTCAACCTTGAATCGTGTGGATTCAGGTAAGGTTTGGTGTTTTGACTTCACAGAACCCTAATTAAGTTTACAACGATGCTAACAGACGTTTACCTTGGTCAAAATGATGTCGAATTGATGGCAATCGAACCGGGTTACCTCGCGGGTCACAGGACCCGTTTACCAGTCATTCGGGTTGGAACGATCACTGTTCACGGTACTGTAGCAGGTGCGTGGCAACCACGCGCAGCCACTCACGGCGGCGCGTGGGGGCGCGTGAGGGGGAATCCCGAGGTGAGTTCAACATGAAACTTGTCCTATTTAATGTAACGAACATATTTGGTTTTGGTTGCGAGTCGATCGGACGCCGTCTCGATAATGTTTCGAGGGTCCGAAGGTTTAAGTTACGTATTAAATTAATATTAAATTCCCAGAAAATTATGATAAATTAATATGATGATAATTAGGTCCCTAGTGACCCTGAGTAATGATTTTGGACAGGATTCAGGATTCCTGGCAAGTGTCGGAAATTACGAAAACGCGTGTAGCGCGGGAAACGAGCAGTCGGACGGTGTGTGAGTGGACGTTTGTTTTATAAACCATGATGCATGCATAGTTAAATGTTTTCCATGATTGATTGCATAAATTGACTTGCAATGATGTCCTGATGATGTGGCATGATTATGTGTGATTAATGAATATTTTAATCGGTCTTTCGGGCACGTTTTTCAAGGAAATGTGCAAATGGTATTTTGGGCTAGGCCCGGAGTCAAAAAGGTTTTAAAAGGATGTTTTGACTTATTGGGTGAATCAATGATGATTTCTGGATTATTTTACTATGTTTAATGTGATTTCACGGATTTGCGTGATATTGATGTTTTGGGCTTGAGGCCTAACTGGATAGTGTTTTTGACTTGATTTGAGGTCATGGATATGATTGATATATGTTGTGATATGGATTGTGATTGTCATTGTGGATATTGGATACTGGATCATTCTGGATGATGCGAGTGCAGTGCCTAGACGTGACTCGGATGATGTGAAAGTGCAGTTCCCGGGTATGGTACGTCTAGATGATGCGTGTGCAGTCCCCAGACATGATGGATATGACTCGGATGTTGCGAGAATGCAGTTCCCGAGGGACTCGGATGTTGCGAGAGTGCAGTTCCCGAGGTTGGCCTACGCGTAGTGCCGGTGTGACAGTGTGATGGTTTGTGCACTTGTAAATAGTGCGGATTGATTGATTGATTGATTGAGTAATTGATTGTTGACTTTGTGCATGGTACTATTTGATGTTGATTGTGGTTACGTACTGGTATTGAGTACGAGTTTTGGTCCGTGTGGCCAGGTGACTATGTTTTCGTATGTTTGGCCTGAGAGCCAGGAATTTAACTTGTTATGTGATTTGGCCGGAAAGCCGGCGATTGTTATCCACGTGTTTTTCCCCTATGCATGCAGGTTTGATAAACTGGAGGGTAAATGATGTCTTTATAAAATGTGTTTTAACGAATATATTTTTGTCCACTCACACCTTTTCTGTTTTGATGACCCTCCAGGTCGTGGCACAACGTTCGGGGCTGATCTCGAGGCGGAGGCATAAGCGGCAGTTATCCCTTGTCTGATAGGTGCTGAAGGATAGTTTCGGGACTTCAGTTGACTTGTCAGACGGGAGCAGGACAGGGCACGGTTATCGAGGTCCAGTTGGGACGGGTCCTGTCAAGTAGGGAGTCCTAGGTAGAGCCCAGGATTATCGGATAGTTGAACTCCCAAAATTTCACAGAGCGCCAGTCTATACTCTATTGGGGTGTTTGGACTGCAATAGAGATTGGATTTATCATAGTTAACCACCTGACCAGAAGCCTGACAATATATATCAAGTAGCTTTCTAATGGACCTGCAGTTCTGGGCAGTTGCCTTCATGAATAATAAAGAGTCATCAGCAAAAAAGAGGTGAGAGATAGTGGGTCCACTAGTGCTGAATTTTATGTCTTCCACCAAACCTCTGTTAATAGCACAGTTAATCATCGTTGATAGGACATCACAAACTAAAATGAAGAGATAAGGGGAGATGGGGTCTCCCTGTCTCAGGCCTCTTGACGGGGCAAAGTTGTTCCCAGGTTGCCCATTTATCAACACGGCCATTTTTACGGACGTAACACACTTCATTACCAACCTAATCCAACGAACAGCGAAGCCCATTTTCACTAGTACATCTTCAAGGAAACCTCATTCAATACGATCATGAGCTTTGTTCATATCGAGTTTCAACCCCATTTCATATTTCTTTGTGGTCTTCCGAAGCTTAAGAGCATGAAAGGCTTCATGGTCTATACATATGTTGTCCTGGATTTGTCTTCCCGAGACAAAGGCACTTTGTTGAGGGGTGATCAGACTATCCCGATGGGGTTTAAGCCTATTAGAGAGGATTTTTGAAATGATCTTGTAGGAGTAGTTACATAATGCAATAGGTCTGTATTGGTTCACCGTTTCAGGATGGTGGACTTTGGGGACCAAAGTTGTAACGACCCGTCCCGAATATCGGGATTTAATAATATTTAATTATGATTTACTAATCTGGGATTAGTTGGGTGATTTCGGACGAATTGTGCAAAATGACCGTTTTACCCCTGGGCGTGGGTAAAACGTTGACTTTTATTTCGGATGGTCAAATGGACTTTGACCGATGACCGTGACGTAGTTCGGGGCGTCACGAGTTCATAGAAAGGTGGCACGTTCGATTCCGACGTTCATGGTGAAAGTTATGATGTACGGAAGTGCAAGGGCATTTTCGTAATTTGGACGAAATAAGGGGAAATGTTGACTTTTTGACCAGGATGTCCGATGGCCGAGGGCCACGGACCATTACGTAGGTCTCGCCGATACGAATCCAATGACAGGCGGCATGCCGAAATCGGAGATTCGACGACGAAGTTATGGGTCACGGAAGTTTGGTTTCGTTATGCACGCATTACGAGGCGAGGACACGTGGCGTTCTCTGATTGGTCTGAGATTCTGAGTGGGACACGTGGACCACTAAACTTAATTTATGGGATCAGATCTGGATTGGTGAGATTTGATTAAATTATTGGAATTAAAAAATCTAAAAAATTCCCACTTATTGCACCTTTTGATCTGGGCCATCCATCTCTAACCACAGATTGATCTGGGTCGTTGATTCTTGTCCCTCTCGCTCTTTAATTGGATCAGACTACACACTCTCACTCTCATTTTCTCTCTAACCCGTGAACACGCACACGGCTCACACTACACACCACCACCATATCTGTATCCTTGGGCCGTGCAGAGGATTGTGTGAGGACTGTTGTGAACTGGGCACGGCGGGAGACGACGGGAGACGGCGGGGTTGGCGACGGAGGGGAAAAACAGGGGAGGTCCGAAACTCAAAAATTGAGGAGGTCGATGTTGACTGTTTGTGATCGTGTTGAAGGGTGATGGATGTTCCTGCGATCAGTCCAGGCGTTTCGGTGGCCATGGTGGTGACCACGGCGGCGAGGTAAGCCTAAACCCGCGAGTCCGTTCTCGGATCTAAAATGGCAGCTTGGATTTTACGACGTTTTAGTCGATCTAGTGACCAGGATGATGATTCAGAGGATGAGACGAGTCTATAGGGACCGTTTTCAAGGAGAATGGTGGTCGGAGCTGAGAGCAGTCGACGGAGGAGTTTTGGCCGTGAGCTTCTCGATCGGGGAGGTACGATCTGGATGTTACTTCTGGTTTTTTATTCCACAGAACTGTTGGTTGTACTCAGACGATCTTGCAGGTGAAAACCCCGTCCAAAATGATGGAGAAATGACTGAGAACCAGTCGGGTTGGCCCGCGGGTCATGGCGACCCGTTTTACAGACGTTCGGGCTGAACGACGGTGAACAGTACCCGGCGTGTGGGTTTCACGTGCAGGGAGTTCAACCGGCGCGTGGGGGCGCGTGTGAGGTAATTTTGGGAAACTTCCAACATGACTTTTGTCCTATACAATGTAACGAACATTTTGGCGTTGGTTTCGTGTCGTTCGGATCCCGTTTCGATATTGTTCGGGATGTCCGAAGGTTTTAAATCCAGTTTAAAAATACTTAAAAATTCGGGAAAATTACGGGACTTGATTAGGATGTTAATGATGAGGTTAGTAATCCTCTAATGTGATTTGGACAGGATTGGGAGTCCCGGTGATAGTGGTGTGGCCTGGGAAGGCCTATGGCACGCGTATCGAGGCGCTCGGTTAAACGGTCTGTGAGTGGACATTGGTTTTATAAATTCAATGCATGCATAACTGTTTCATGATTGTTATAATTATGATTAAATGATTTACTTTGGATATCGGTGAATTTAAATGATTTCACGCATTTCGTGGTGATTTACGTATTTGCACGTAAACCGAGGTTTTCTGGATTTGCACCGATTTCCATAAATGTGGTTGGATATGAGTTTATGAAACGGTTACGGATTTGATAAAGTAAAATCGGGCCAGGGGCCCAGTTAACTTGTTAATCGGGCCAGGGGCCCAATTGAATTATGAAATCGGGCTAGGGGCCCAGTTAACTTGTTAATCGGGCCAGGGGCCCAATTGAATTATGAAATCGGGCCAGGGGCCCAGTTAACTTATAAATCGGGACAGGGCCCCAGTTAACTTGTGAATTTGGGCCAGGGGCCCAGTTGACTTATGAATTCGGGCCAGGGGCCAGTTAACTTATGAAATCGGGCCAGGGGCCTAGTTGATTTATATATGTGATTCGGGTCGGGGACCCTAAAATGGAATCGAATAAATGATTTTGGATTTAAATCAACTATTTGGACTTATTATGGTTTTG
Source organism: Prinsepia uniflora (assembly GCA_032719365.1). Classification (NCBI taxonomy): domain Eukaryota; kingdom Viridiplantae; phylum Streptophyta; class Magnoliopsida; order Rosales; family Rosaceae; genus Prinsepia; species Prinsepia uniflora. The sequence goes on from CM064873.1 coordinate 23,428,596, forward strand.
ATGATATTGAAATTATGGTTATGGCACGTTTCACGGTATTTGGGCTTGAGACCCGTCTGATGAAACTTAAAGATTGTTTTGGATTTTATCTATGTATATATATATGCCTTACATTTGGATATCAATAAAATGTATTTGGTACTGCACTGTATAGATCCTTCCATATGATACTGTCTCCTCCGGATGAGGTACCCCGGAGAGGTCACGGACGTCTAGAACGTCCAGCGTCTATGACGCTAAGCATCGGGGATGCTGTAACCGAACAGGGTTCGGGGATTGAACTCGGAAATTGAGACCCGAGTGGCACGCATAGCCTTATGATTGTGACCTTATTGACGTCAGGGACGTCAGACATCAGGGATGTCGGATTGGAGTGTATGGTGCAGTGGCTAAAATTATGTTTATGGTTCATATTATATGATATATGATTTTAAATGATGGTGCATGCATATGATTTTACTGAGGGGCATAAATTTCTTATAAATGTTTTAAATAGACTTGTTTATTTTCGTCCACTCACAGCTTTTGTTTTTAATGCCCTTCAGGTTGATTCCGGATGCGACTGCAGCAGAGACTTGAGCATCGCACACCTCCTCCATCGATCCTTACGCACTCTGGAAGCCCGGTTGGGCAGTGGCAACAGGTTATCCCTTGTTTGACACCTCTTGTCAGACGGGAGCATGACACATTCCATGGTAATCCCGGGGGGATTGGGATGGGTCCTGTCAAGTGGTATCAGAGCAGGTTTTGCTCTTTTGTGCGCGAAGGACGAGGGTGTGATGTCTCTTTGGGCTGCAGTTCCGTTGTCAACCTGATAGATAGTTTTGGGTTTGTATGGTGGATTGGGTGTGCTTGGCCCGATACGCCGTGCATTGATGCGATTCAACCCAAGTGGGGTTGTATACGATTAACTGGTAATGTGGGACCGTCGGTTCGGTCATGTGATGATGGATTGTTGTGCTGTTGGGCACAGCCGGGTTCAGGGAACCCCATTTGAATAATGTATTGGAAATATGAAACTCAGTTGAGTAATGGTCTAAATTATGGACCCTGGTAGTGTTGGCTAGTGTACGGGGTGTTGGTGCATCGGAGTTAGCCGATGACCTTCGTGGTGGAACCCACAATGGAACCCACGTTGAGTTGACGATTGGATTAGATTGGACGTCTATACGATGTCAGGACCGCAGGGTCGGTCAGGTTGTGGACTTTACTGCAGAAGGCAGTTGGGTTCGGTGGAACCCTAGGGTGTGATTTTGGAACCCTAGTTTATAATCGATGGACTGGAAAAGTGAACCTTAAATGAGAACTTGTGCTGCGACGTGCGGCTAAGGTCGTGGATGACCATGTGGATGACTCTAGTGAGTCTAGTCAGGATTATGGGTTTCGATCCATGGATGCGGTTACGAGATATGATGTGGATTTCCGTGTGGGATCGAATGGTAGTGTGATGTGTGGATACAGATCTTGACAAGCGATGACTGTTGGTCGACAGTTGTGTCGAGATGACTGGCTATCGAGGGTATTTAGTGTGGCTTTCACACTTGAGGATCAGGGGACGTTCAGGGAACGTTCATTATCCTGATGTGCCGATGGCAAAAATTGGAGGTACCCATAGTCGTGGGGTACGAGTGCTGTTACGGGATCGTCGTTCGTAATGAACGGAGATCTAGGGTAACAACTTTGCACACAGTGTGCTAACATGGATGTTCTTGTGGATGTTCGTGTGCTATGTTGGTATGGTGGTACTTTTATGCCAATACTAGTATGGATGCCTGTGTGCGGATACTAGTGTTGATGATAGTGCGTGGTGCTGGTACTAGCACTGGTGCTGGTACCGGTGTCGGTGATTGTGATGACGATAAGCCACCAGTTGGGGTGTGACTCTGTCCTGATGGACATATGATTGGTATCTGCGACTCAGTGGTGGTTGAGTCATGGACTGGATGGGATCCAGTGGAGGTTGTGACGTGTTGGGATAAGTCCCAACAGATATATGATGACATGTGAGGAATGGATCAGAAGGTATGATTGAAAATTTGGGGAATCTAGGGATGATGTTCCCTATGTCATGTGTATTGGTGGATTTGGGGAGTTGTTGTCAACTCCGAGATTGGTAAGATTGTGTACTGCTTATATCCCCTGAGAGTACAAGGAAATTATTGAAATTGGAAAAGTCGGGGAAACCGTTCGTAGTATTGATGTGAGATTTTGTGATTGTGAATCACTTGGAACCTGAGGATTGAAACTGTAAAGGTTGAGATGTGAGACGAAGGCAGTATGGTATGCACATCCAGGCAAGTTGTGGATATTCCGTTTGGAATCGGGGTGTGTGCGTACATGATTATTGGCGGACGTGAGGTCCGGGTAATGAATTGATTTTGGGCACGTGGTGGTCCAAGTGAGGGATGGACGTGGGCAGTCCAGTGGTTGGACTTGACATCTCATTGGGAGCATGTCTGTTTCCAACATGGTTGGAACTCCCGATTCGGGGAGAGTTGTGATTGGGAGACGAGAGGAGTGCTCGTCTCCACATCGGTGATTGGTATTCCGAAGTCTTTGGGGGTTGACTTCTTATTTCCTGCCGTGGCGGATGATGATTGCTGCTACCAGTACGTTGAGTGTGTATTGGTTGGTGGACCCATGTTTGGCTTGGAGCCTTTGGACACAAGGAGTTGGGTATGATTTTGGATTTGGTGGTGAAATGCGAGGTCATCTTTCCACCAAGGGAAATTTGGCGAATGATTCAATGAGGGTGTAAGACCCTACGATCAGCTTTCAGATGGATTGTTACCTATGTGGGCATATGTGGATCCTAGGTGGATCTGATTGGTGATGTTGTCGACTTTGGACGATGTGATGATCTAGGATCGTGATATTACTTGTCGGGTGACATAGTGATGGATCTGGATCGTGATCGTGATGATCCAGATTGGGTGTGAGTTTATCCCTCATACCTTGGTATGTGAGTCGTAAATGACGGGATTGAACTTCTTTTCTGAGTGAGTCCATATGGTTTGTGACTTGGTTGAGTAGGTTTCCGATGTGGTCGGATTTTGTCAACCTTTGACGTATGGATGTTGGGATTGGCTTCCCTATGAAGTCAATCGAGTGTTTTGAGCGGGTAACCGATAGGATCGGTTATGTTACGTCTTGGTGAACGTAAACAAGATTTTGGGTTTTGGAATCGAATTTCTGGGTGACGATTCAGGATTCGATTGGGAAGCTCGGAAATGGATTACTGGATTTGGGTGCGGAATGATTATTCCAATGCTAGCTTACGGAATAATGATTTCAGATTCGGATATGGACATGGATTGAAAATATGATGTTTGGGTTCGGATTCGCGATTTCTTACGAAATTGCGGATTCGGATTCGGAATTGGAACTAGATGATGGGTGGAGTTCGTTTTGTCTCATGTTGGTTTGGGCAAAGGTACTTCATTATTGGAACGTGTTTGGCTATGACCTGGGTGGTTATAGGCAGATTGATGGATCGAGGTGCGTACAGGGTACGTTGTACGAGGATTGATACTGGTTAGGCTGAGTGGTGCCTAATGGCGGTACATGGGATGTACCCGTGGTGTGTGTTTAAACGTGTTGTTAATCGGCTTGGTTCCGATATCATTTGGTTGGTTGTGATTGTGGACTGGACATTGGATACTGTGCGCCGAGCAGAGCGATTTTGTCGGGTTCAGTGATTAGATGAGCAGGTGCTCTTAGCCATGGTTGGCTAGTGAACCCCAGTGTGGTGATATGTGATCACTGCTAGGCTGGTATTCAATGTGTTCCAGTTACACCACTTGATTGAATAAATTGACGGTATACGTACACTCAGGATGAGTGAATTGGTGGTCTAAGTGACCACGAGTAGCCTTGTGTGACTTGATCACACCGTGATTTCCCAGCGTCTTGGTTCGCTGAGGGAGTCGGCGATTATGGGCATTGAGATTAATATATGTCGCAGGATTGGGCTTGCCCTGCGAATTGTGATCATGTAGTTGATCCTACGCTACATCGGGAGTGATGTAGTACGTGGTGTTGTAACTGACGGACAGATGGTTGGGGCTTTACTAGGGTGGTAAAGCTTTGCGGTGACAGTTTGACTAGTGGTGTCAGCGTGGACTGACAAAGGAGATTTGGTGACTCCCAATGGGAGCAAATGTAAGGATTTATTGGCAATTGAGAGGAACTGTTTAGCTGAATGAGTCAGCTAAATGGTTAAGCGATTTTATCGCGGATCAGGTGATCATGTCCACTCGAGGTGGTCAAGTGTTGTTGTTATGACGTATGACTGTGAGGGGATGTCTGGGTACAGACGAGGCTGGTGTTGACCCAGTATGTGGGTGTACAAGTGTACACAGATGTGAGGTCGGAATGTTTTCCACGTGGTGGTTGTGGAATAAGGTTATTGGTAATTTCGAGGACGAAATTCTTTAAGGAGGGAAGGTTGTAACGACCCGTCCCGAATATCGGGATTTAATAATATTTAATTATGATTTACTAATCTGGGATTAGTTGGGTGATTTCGGACGAATTGTGCAAAATGACCGTTTTGCCCCTAGGCGTGGGTAAAACGTTGATTTTTATTTCGGATGGTCAAATGGACTTTGACCGATGACCGTGACGTAGTTCGGGACGTCACGAGTTCATAGACAGGTGGCACGTTCGATTCCGACGTTCGTGGTGAAAGTTATGATGTACGGAAGTGCAAGGGCATTTTCGTAATTTGGGCGAAATAAGGGGAAATGTTGACTTTTTGACCAGGATGTCCGATGGCCGAGGGCCAAGGACCGTTACGTAGGCCTCGTCGATACAAATCCAATGACAGGCGGCATGCCGAAATCGGAGATTCGACGACGAAGTTATGGGTCACAGAAGTTTGGTTTCGTTATGCACGCATTACGAGGCGAGGACACGTGGCGTTCTCTGATTGGTCTGAGATTCTGAGTGGGACACGTGGACCACTAAACTTAATTTATGGGATCAGATCTGGATTGGTGAGATTTGATTAAATTATTGGAATTAAAAAATCTAAAGAATTCCCACTTATTGCACCTTTTGATCTGGGTCATCCATCTCTAACCACAGATTAATCTGGGCCGTTGATTCTTGTCCCTCTCTCTCTTTAATTGGATCAGACTACACACTCTCACTCTCATTTTCTATCTAACCCGTGAACACGCACACGGCTCACACTACACACCACCACCATATCTGTATCCTTGGGCCGTGCAGAGGATTGTGTGAGGACTGTTGTGAACTGGGCACGGCGGGAGACGACGGGAGACGGCGGGGTTGGCGACGGAGGGGAAAAACAGGGGAGGTCCGAAACTCAAAAATTGAGGAGGTCGATGTTGACTGTTTGTGATCGTGTTGAAGGGTGATGGATGTTCCTGTGATCAGTTCAGGCGTTTCGGTGGCCACGGTGGTGACCACGGCGGCGAGGTAAGCCTAAACCCGCGAGTCCGTTCTCGGGTCTAAAATGGTAGCTTGGATTTTACGACGTTTTAGTCGATCTAGTGACCAGGATGATGATTCAGAGGATGAGACGAGTCTATAGGGACCGTTTTCAAGGAGAATGGTGGTCGGAGCTGAGAGCAGTCGACGGAGGAGTTTTGGCCGTGAGCTTCTTGATCGGGGAGGTACGATCTGGACGTTACTTCTGGTTTTTGATTCCACAGAACTTTTGGTTGAACTCAGACGATCTTGCAGGTGAAAACCCCGTCCAAAATCATGGAGAAATGACTGAGAACCAAGTCGGGTTGGCCCGCGGGTCACGGCGACCCGTTTTACAGACGTTCGGGCTGAACGACGGTGAACAGTACCGGCGCGTGGGTTTCACGTGCAGGGAGTTCAACCGGCGCGTGGGGGCGCGTGTGAGGTAATTTTGGGAAACTTCCAACATGACTTTTGTCCTATACAATGTAACGAACATTTTGGCGTTGGTTTCGTGTCGTTCGGATCCCATTTCGATATTGTTCGGGATGTCCGAAGGTTTTAAATCCAGTTTAAAAATACTTAAAACTTCGAGAAAATTACGGGACTTGAATAGGATGTTAATGATGAGGTTAGTAATCCTCTAATGTGATTTGGACAGGATTGGGAGTCCCGGTGATAGTGGTGTGGCCCGGGAAGGCCTATGGCACGTGTATCGAGGCGCTCGGTTAAACGGTCTGTGAGTGGACATTGGTTTTATAAATTCGATGCATGCATAACTGTTTCATGATTGTTATAATTATGATTAAATGATTTACTTTGGATATCGGTGAATTTAAATGATTTCACGCATTTCGAGGTAATTTACGTATTTGCACGTAAACCGAGGTTTTCTGGATTTGCACCGATTTCCATAAATGTGGTTGGATATGAGTTTATGAAACGGTTACGGACTTGATAAAGTAAAATCGGGCCAGGGGCCCAGTTAACTTGTTAATCGGGCCAGGGGCCCAATTGAATTATGAAATCGGGCTAGGGGCCCACTTAACTTGTTAATCGGGTTAGGGGCCCAATTGAATTATGAAATCGGGCCAGGGCCCAGTTATCTTATAAATCGGGACAGGGGCCCAGTTAACTTGTGAATTCGGGCCAGGGGCCCAGTGGACTTATGAATTCGGGCCAGGGGCCAATTAACTTATGAAATCGGGCCAGGGGCCCAGTTGATTTATATATGTGATTCGGGTCGGGGACCCTAAAATGGAATCGAATAAATGATTTTGGATTTAAATCAACTATTTGGACTTATAATGGTTTTGATGATATTGAAATTATGGTTATGGCACGTTTCACGGTATTTGGGCTTGAGACCCGTCTGATGAAACTTAAAGATTGTTTTGGATTTTATCTATGTATATATATATGCCTTGCATTTGGATATCAATAAAATGTATTTGGTACTGCACTGTATAGATCCTTCCATATGATACTGTCTCCTCCGGATGAGGTACCCCGGAGAGGTCACGGACGTCTAGAACGTCCAGCGTCTATGACGCTAAGCATCGGGGATGCTGTAACCGAACAGGGTTCGGGGATTGAACTCGGAAATTGAGACCCGAGTGGCACGCGTAGCCTTGTGATTGTGACCTTATTAACGTCAGGGACGTCAGACATCAGGGATGTCAGATTGGAGTGTATGGTGCAGTGGCTAAAATTATGTTTATGGTTCATGACAGGACCCGTCCCAATCCCACTGGGACCACCCGGGGACGTGCCCCGCTCCCGTCTGACAATGACTCTAAACATGCCTAAATTACCCTTAAATAAAAACCGAAGACTTAAATAGATAGATAACGTACAACCACAGTGTTTAAAGTGATACAGTCAGACAAGGGAAAGTAAAATACAACATGTGAGCACAATAGTCAGAGTACAGTTATTCGGTGCTCAACCTACCCACAAGTGGGTGTACAGGTGCACAGCTAAGCAAACTAAACCTCTGTCTCCTCCTCCGGGTCCTCCTCCTCTATTTCCGTGTCAGGGTCTGGAGGGGTCAGTAAAATAAGGGTGAGTGGGCCAAAAATAACAGTTTTGAAATCAATTTAATAATAAAATAATCATAAGGTTTTACCCCTCCGTTTTCCAAATCTTGCATGCAGTGAAAACATAATATCATAACCATAAAACCACAATAATAATCGAAAGGAGAAACTAACATATCAGTGCACTGTAAAACCCAACCCAAATGATGTCACGGTTCTAAGGCTACGCGTTGCCACTCAGGGTCTCACACCCGAGACTCTCTAGGTACATCAGCTCCCGGTATCCCGGTCACTGCCCGAGGTATACGAACATGCCTTCCTGAGAGTAAGCAGCCCAACGGGGGTCAACTCCACTCAGTCAGAGCCCCGTGACTACTCCAGGGTCCACCCAGGCCAACGACCTTCCCTGGAGGAGACAATATACACAGGTAGGAAAGTACAGTACAATAACAGTATAGTTTACCCTATGTCCCCCGGACATCCTCCACACATAATCCAGACGGGTCTCATGCCCAAAACATTGTATTAACATATATAAACAGTTCATAAGACTCATCGAAATCATAAGTGGAAGTAGTAAAACAGTTTATGCATGCAAGCCTTTTATAAATCAAACAGCCCACTCACACTCGGTCCTTGCTGCTCAACGATCTCTAAAACCTGTATTTTTATACCTGAGGATTACTTAAGGACCCTATAACATCAATACCAAGACCCTAGAACAGATCCGCCTCAAAATCGCATCCCGGGCACTATTCCCGGTGCTTCAAACCCCATTTTGACTAATATAATGATCTCCGATCGATACGAAACCACCTCCATTGGATCCGTATTGTCGAAACCTTGAAAATGGTACCAGCCCCACCAAAATCACTGTTCACACGCACCCCCACGCGCCTGGTCAACGCGTGGGTCAACGCTGCTACAGTACTGCTGACGTCAGCATTGACGTCATGCTGACGTCAGCATGACGTCATCACTGACACTTGTCAGGTGACACGTGGCATGTTCTGATTGGTCCCTGGTCTGACAACATCTGACAGGATGACGTCATCATGACATCAGAAGTGACGTCAGCATGATGACGTCATCATGCTACAGTACCGGGTCAGACCCGTTTGACTGGAACCGGGTCGCCGTCGACCCACGGCTTGACCCGATTCCACCGTACGATTCCGGCCACCATTTTCGACAAGGTTCATCCCTATAGGGTCTTCTAGGTCTGTTCTATGGTTCTATAATTTCAAAACAGGAAGAAAATGAGAAGGAACTCACCAGTCCGTCGCTGAAACTCACGGTCTGATAGGACCCGCCCCGATCCCCCTAGGACCACCCGGGACGTGCCCTGCTCCCGTCTGACACCCGACATTAAAATATCATAATTACCCTTATTGAAAGTAAAATGCATAAAGAAAATCCATAGTTAAGTCATACATAGCACGCCACACAAATACTCGAATACAAATAGTGTCAGACAAGGGATAGTTTCCGAATACAGTTTAATGAGCACGACTCTAGACACACTACGTGCCAACCTACCCAGCAGTAGGGTTCAGGTGCGCAACGTAAACCTATGTCTCTTCCTCAGGATCCTCCTCCTCTTCCTCGGGATCCTCCTCCTCAATAGCACTACCTGGAGGGGTAGTAAAACGACAAGGGTGAGTGAGCCGAAACTCAATGTTTACAAAATAGTTTACCATTCCAAAAACAAATAGATTTTCCCCTCCGTTTTCCGAAAAGACATGCATTAGTATCATAAACCACAAAATCATATAACCATAAGCAGAATAATATCAACATAATATAATCTTAGTCACTGCACTTGACAGGACCCACCCCGATTATCGCCTCGATAATCGGGAAGCATCCTGCTCCCGTCTGACAATCGAACCCAAAAGACCGGAAAACTATTTAAAATTACAACACACCCATTGTCAGACCAGGGAGATTAAACAAATACATCCGTCTGGACGTCAAGTCCACAGTTTCACAGAGCAATATTACAAAACAAATTAAAGAACAAGTCCTACTCTGTGAACTAACTATTCCGCAACGGAAAACTTTATGCCTCCGCCTCTGCCTCGGCGCTTGCCCCCACGCTTGTACCACGACCTGGAGGGAATTTAAAACAACAAGGTGTGAGTGGACAGAAACATAAGTTTAACAGGAAAAACAGTTTTTCCGAAATCGGGTTCGCCCTCCAGTTTTGTAATCCGCATGCATAACCAAATATTCAAAATTGTGTATTGAACTTTTGAAAACTCTTTTTCCGAAACACATGAAAAACGTTACAAGGATCGTCATAACTCATGTAAAACCATTTAATAATACCAGATTCCAGAAACCGTCATTTTGAAATATTATTTGCACAAATCAAGTAAAACGCGAATCAATAATCATGATTATGCCGTTGGATCCATCCGAGTCTTTAAACTCATCATTAGGCCTTCCCGGGATATCAACGAGTCTTTAAACTCAAAACACGATTTTGTAGGCCTCGGGGGTATCATAATAATCGAGTCTTTAAACTCACGAGTCTTTAAACTCCATTTTCGGGCCCGCCCCCAACATCAACATACCGGGTCTTTAAACCCAAAACTGGATCCAACCATCAACCGGGTCTTTAGCCCAAAACCGTTTTTAAAACACAATAAACCATGATTCATCACAACTGTTTTCCAATATCATTCCGAAATCATATCACAACATAGTAGGACTTATGTCCGAAGTCACATGCAATTTCCAACACATGCAATTTCTGAAAATTACTTCACAATATGATCAAACATCATAAATCCGAAACATGCATATTCATATCCAGATACTTCATCAAAATTATCACGCATGCATAGGCAAAAACCGAAATCTCGAAATGCGTGAAATACGATAAATATCTCGAAAAACGTGAAAACAGGTAAAATCGATATATCATCTCACCATCATAAAATCATATGTAAACCATGAGATAAATAAGCAAAATAGTCATGCATGCCCAATTTAGAAATCAAAAAGTCCACTCACAGTCTTAGGACACGTCAATCGCGTCCCGCGCGCTCCGCCGTAGCTTCGGAAGTGTCCGGGCCTGTGAAAACGTACAAGAAGGGTTACAAACATCCCAAAATAACTCGTAGGATTTTTCCTAATTTTTTCGGATTTTTCGGCGAAAATAAACTTAAAGACTTAATCTTCCGGACTCCCGAAATTATCCCGAATGACTCCCGATCGATTCGAACTCTAAAGATAAAATGTTAGTTAGACTGTAAGGATTAATTCTCATGTTGACCGTGATCGGAGTTGACGTCACACGCGCCGTCACGCGCCGCCCAAAGTGGCTGCGCGTGAAGGCCACGCGCCAAGCTACAGTGTCATCTCCCTTACCCGAACAGCCTGCTAAACGGGTCTGATACCCGCGACTCAACCCGATCAGTTAGCCCTCAATTCTCAATCAATTCTACCCGTTTTCAATCCTATTATCTTCCCTAACTCATTTATTTTAGGTCTGCAACACTGGTTAACCTCGACTTACACCAAATCGACCCAATCCAAGCTCGAACAGTCGAACAAGTCGACTCCTGGAACTCACCCTACACGGTTCCATTCCCAAATTAACTTCACCAGTAGCAATAAGGGACCCATACACACACAATGGCACTAACAATTTAGCTCGCCGTTACCTGGAAGTCGTCGTCCACAGCACTGATTTTCCCCTGAAACTGAGACTCAGGTTCCCGGCCAAACTGTCATTCTCCTCCTTCAATTCTTGCACGGTTGTGCACGAAGTGACCCCAGAAGTCTAACACGGCCTTCGGTTTCGATCAACAGGCTCCAGAAATTGAATGAGATTTTTCCCTCCAACTGGTTTTTCCTTCGAACTGGACCTTGGGTTCTTGGGCAATCCGTGCTCGAATCCCTTCAATTCTTGCACGGCTGAGATTCTGACACTCCCAGAAGACTCACTGTGTGTTTAGATTGATCCCTCGACCCTTAGAAATTGAACTCTGCGATTTCCCCCCAAAAACCCGAAACGGTTGCTCACGGTTTCTCTCACAATCCCTCTCAAGCTCAGCTTCCAAATTGAACCAAAATGATCCTAACTCCAACCTCACTCCATTCCCATACTCAGTTATTCGATCGGTGTGGCCAACAGCCCGTGGGAGACCAACTGAGGCCTCTGAAAATGGTTTCCCGCATACACAGAGACCACAACCATTCTCGTTCCTCCCGTGCACTCAGTCACTGCCCAGACACGCATGTCTGCTTCCCACAACCTCAAAATCCATAAACTAAACCCACTCACCAGTCCACTTAGCCTTAAACAAATGCACGCTCAAAAACACCACGGCCGCACTCTGCTTCTCACGGTGGTGCTACAGTAACCACCGTGAAATGACCAAAATGCCCCTCAGTGCAATAATTACCAAAATGCCCTCCAACATCTGTGACCCATAACTCGGTCCTCCGACGTCCGTTTCAAGCGTGCCGCCTGTCGTTGTACTCGGGGCGTCGAGACGAACACAAGGGTCTTCGAGTCAAATGAGTATCAATTGTCAAACAAAAAGTCAACTTTTTCCCCTTATAACGCCCAAATTACGATAATGCCCCCGAACTTCCGAACATCATAACATTCACTCCGAGCGTCCGAATCGGACGTGCCACCTGTCTATGAACTCGTGACATCCCGAACTACGTCACGGTCATCACTCAACGTCCGTTCGACCTCCAAATCAAAAAGTCAACAAATCGACCACACAAACACAGGGGTAAAAACGTCATTTTATTCAATATTTATAATATTACATTTCCAGAACGTCCGGGGCGTTACAGCACTATACATCCCAACCCTGACATCCCAGATGCCCGACGTCCCAGACGCCCAATAAGGTCACAGTCCTAAGGCTACGCGTGCCACCCGGGGTCTCAATCCCGAGTCCAAATCCCGAACCTAGTCCGAGCATGGCATTCTAGATGCCTGACGTCCCGGACGTCTAATAGTAGCAATCCTGCTCCTGAGTCACTCTACGGTCCGGTCCCTCCGTAGAATGACTCCTCACAGGCAATGCGCCGTGACCACTCCGGTGTACCTACATCCGGAGGAGATAGAATCCTAGGGTAGATCTATACAGTGCAGTACCACCGATAATATCGAGATCCATTATACATATACACGACTCAAAACCATTCATAAACAACCAGACGGGTCTCATGCCCAAACATCGTAATACGTGCCATAAATCATACTCAAGATAAACAGATACTTTTACTTGAATCACATATAGATATAATAGAAAGTAAAAGAGTTATGCATGCCGAAGTTTAGTGAAATCAAAGGCCCACTCACAGTACAATCCTGCTGCAATCCCGAGCGTAAAGCCCCGTCCAAGGGTTAAAGTACAATTCCTGTCATGCCCAAAACATACGTAAAGGTCACTTTAAGTCCCTACTAAACAACTAAGAAACCCTAGACTGAAACCGGCCTGGGAAAGCCGTCCAAACACGCTTCCCAAGGCGTCAGATCCCAATTTGACCAACCTAACAATCTCCGATCGACACGAAACTACCGCCATTGGATCCGTATCGTCGAAACCTTGAAAATGGCACTGGTCCCACACTAAATACTGTTCACACGCGCCCCTCACGCGCCGGTCAACCCTCTGGTCAACGGTGTTACAGTGATGCTGACGTCAGCATGACGTCACTGCTGACGTCAGCATGACGTCATCACTGACAGTGTCAGAGGACACGTGTCAACAGCCTATTGGTCCCTGGTCTGACAATATTCTGACATGATGACGTCATCATGACGTCACTGCTGACGTCAGCATGATGACGTCATCAGCTACAGTACCGGGTCTGAGAACCGGGTCACCGCAGACCCACGGTTCGACCCGACCAGTTCTCATCAACCCGACCACCAAAATCGATGGGATTTGTTCCTATGAACTCGTCTAATCATGTTCTATGGTTCTGTGGACTCAAAACTAGTTTTTAGGTTCAAAAATCTACCTGAAAATCGACAGAAAACCTGCAGCCGGCACTGGTTCGTCTTCTCCGGCGTGTCGTCCAGTTTCCAGCCACGAACCTAGGTCCATAGTGATCGTCTAGTCCCTTAGGATATGTCTCAAAAACAACCAAACAAGTTTAACGTTAAAAACGGACGTTTCGAGATAGGGAAGGAAAATCGGTTTTCTCGGGTTTGCAGGCTTACCGCCGCCGTGTCGCCGCCGTGGGCTGCCCAGTCCAGTCCTGAGTCGTCCACCCGTCACAATGGTCCTAGCCCTAGGTTTGTTCGAGCCCAGAAGTCATGGTTTGGACGGTTGGATAGTTTTGGGCTGCACGGGTTCCTTTCGGGTCTGGGGGGCTTCCAGGTTGCGCCGCCGTTCGTGGTGGTGGTGATGGCCGTCTAGAGGTGGCTGATAGGTAGTCTGGTGTGTGGGTTAAGGCTGAGAGGTGGTGTAGTCGATGGTGTGTTTGTGCAGAGAGTGAGAGGGTGCACGGGTTTGAGAGGAATGAAAATGAATATGTGAGTCTCTGATGGTTTTAAAAACAGAATAGAGAATAGAAACCAACGGCTAGGATTTAATCTGACCTAAGGATGAAGGGTGAGGATTTAAGGAAATTAAATTAATTAATTAATCACATGGCAGACCAAGATCCTGGTTCTAGGGAGTGTGGGGATGAGTGACACGTGTCACTCATCCAAGGGTCCAGAATGACTTGAATAAAGTAACCAGATTTCATTATTTTAATATTATTTTGATTCGGTTCTCGGTTAGTTCGGTTAATCGCGTTTTACGTCCTTGACCATAACTTTTTCGTCGTAAGTCCGAATTCGGCGTGCCGCCTGTCTACGGATTCGTATCGACGGGACCTACGCAACGGTCCTTGGCCCTCGTACGTCGGACTTCCCAGGTCAAAATTCAACATTTGGCCCCTAATTGACCAAATTACCAAAATACCCCTAGACTTCCGAACGTCACAACTTCTTCCTCGAACATCGGAATCGAACGTGCCACCTGCCTATGAACTCGTGACGTCCTAAACTACGTCACGGTCATGGGTAAAATTCCTAAATATTTCTCGAGGCAAAAGTCAACTTTTCCCTCCTTTCAGGGGCAAAACGGTCATTTTACAATAAAATAAGAATTACGAAAGTTCGGGTCGTTACAATCTACCCACCTTACAAAAATTTCGTCCTCGAAATTTACTCGAATAAAAACGGGTACTGCTCCCTCATTAAGTCTTCGGGTTCCCACGTCGCTTCCTCGACGTCATGGTTCCTCCATAGCACTTTCACCAGCCGAATCGTCTTGTTTCTCAGAACCTTGTTCTTCTGATCCAGAATCTGCACTGGTTTCTCCTCAAAGCTCAGATCAGTCATCAGTTCTACTGGTTGTTCTGGCAAGGCATGTGAATCGTCCCGTAGGTATTTCCGTAACATGGACACATGGAAAACGTCGTGTACTCTGGCAAGTTCTGGAGGTAATGCCAACCGGTATGCCACTAGTCCAATCCTCTCTATGATTTCGAACGGCCCAAAATAACGTGGACTCAACTTCCCGCGTCGACCAAAACGGATAATTCCTTTCCATGGAGATAACTTAAGGAACACAAAATCTCCAACCTCGAATTCCAAGTCTCGAATTCGTCGATCAGCATAGCTCTTTTGGCGATCTTGCACTGCCTTCAATCTTTCCTTGATGATTCGAACTGTTTCCTGAGTCATGTCCATCAAATCCGGTCCTAATGATGCTCGCTCTCCTACCTCCATCCAGCAGATAGGTGTCCTGCACTGTCGGCCATACAGTGCCTCGTAGGGTGCCATCCCGATACTTGCCTGATAACTGTTGTTGTATGCGAACTCCATCAAAGGCAAATGACTATCCCATGAATCCTGAAACTGCAGTACACAAGACCTCATCATGTCCTCCAGAGTCTGGATCGTCCTCTCTAACTGCCCATCGGTCTGTGGGTGGAACGCTGTACTGAAATGTAAGTTTGTACCCAAGGCGTTCTGCAAACTTCGCCAGAACCTGGAAGTGAAACGCGAATCTCGATCAGACACTATCGACTCCGGTGTACCATGAAGTTGAATGATCTCCTTCAAAAATAGCTGAGCCAGTCGGTTTGGCTTAAATGTCTCCTGTACTGGTAAGAAATGAGCTGACTTGGTCAATCGGTCGACAATCACCCAAACTCCATCGAATCCTCTCTGAGTTCTAGGAAATTTGAAGACAAAATCCATGGTAATGTGATCCCACTTCCACTCGGGAATCGGAAGTGGTTGCATAGCTCCATACGGTCTCTGCCGCTCTGCCTTGACCTGCTGACAGGTCAAACATCTGCTCACGAACTCTGCAATATCCTTTTTCATCCCAGCCCACCAATAGTGGTTCCGGAGGGTACGGTACATCTTTGTACCTCCCGGATGCATGGCATAAGCCGAACTGTGGGCTTCCTCGAGAATTTCTGCCCGTAACTCTGCCATTGCAGGAACACACAAACGGCCCAGTTTCACCAGAGCTCCATCTGGTCGGATAGTAAAGTCCTGCCTCTCATCCGCTTCGACCTCGATCCTGTAGATACAAAATGTCGGATCCTCCAATTGTGCCTCGATAATCCGATTGACTAGCATAGGTCGTACATGAAACTGGCCAACAAAGCTCCCTGCTCATCCATCCCCAGCATAACTCCAGCTCGTCGGAGTTCCACTAGCAAAGGAAGGTACACCAGCCTCAAGTGTTCAAGCGATCCTGCTGACTTCCTGCTGAGTGCGTCTGCCACAACGTTTGCCTTTCCTGGATGATATTCAATCGTACAATCATAGTCCTTGATTAGTTCCAACCACCGTCGTTGCCTCACGTTCAGCTCCTTCTGTGTGAACAAATGCTTTAAACTCTGATGATCGGTGAAGATCCTGCAAGTCACCCCGTACAGATAATGTCGCCAGATTTTTAAAGCGTGAACCACCGCCGCCAACTCCAGATCATGCATCGGGTAGTTCAGTTCATGTGTCTTTAGCTGTCTTGATGCATAAGCGATAACTCTGCCATTCTGCATCAGCACGCAACCCAAACCTTGCAATGATGCGTCACTGTAGACTTCGAACTCTCCACTGTTATCCGGCAAGGCAAGAACAGGTGCGGTAGTTAACCGACGTTTTAATTCCTGATAACTCTGCTCACACCGTTCATCCCAAACAAACTTTACTCCTTTCCTGGTTAAACGAGTCAACGGTGCAGCGATACTAGAGAAGCCCTCAACAAATCTCCGGTAGTATCCTGCCAAACCAACGAAACTCCGTACCTCTGTCACTGTTGTCGGTCTAGCCCAATTTGTCACCGCTTCGGTCTTCTGGGGATCCACACTAATCCCGTCTGCTGACACCACATGTCCCAGAAAACCAATGTTGGTTAGCCAAAACTGACACTTACTCAGCTTGGCGTATAACTGGTTCTGCCTCAGTTTCCCTAACACCGATCGTAAGTGTTTCTCATGAGCCTGAGCACTCCTTGAGTACACAAGGATGTCATCAATGAACACGATCACGAACTTATCCAAATAAGATCGGAAGACCCTATTCATCAGATCCATGAATGCTGCTGGAGCATTCGTCAAGCCGAAAGGCATCACAAGGAATTCATAATGCCCGTATCTGGTCCGAAACGCTGTCTTCGGGACATCCCCCTCAAAAATCTTCAACTGGTGATAACCAGATCGTAAATCAATCTTCGAGAAGTACTGTGCTCCCCGCAGTTGATCAAAAAGATCGTCAATCCTGGGTAAGGGGTACTGGTTCCTTACCGTGACCTTGTTGAGCTGTCGATAATCCACACACAAATGGAGGCTCCCCTCTTTCTTCTTCACAAATAATACCGGTGCTCCCCACGGTGACGTACTCGGTCGGATGAATCCCAAGTCCACCAACTTCTGCAATTGGATCTTCAGTTCCCGTAACTCTGCTGGTGCTATCCGATATGGTACCTGTGATATAGGTCGTGTGCCGGGAAGTAGTTCAATCGTGAACTCAATCTCCCGATGTGGTGGTAAACCAGGCAAATCTTCCGGGAACACATCCGGAAATTCTCGCACCACAGGTATATCATCGGCACTCGGAGTATCACTCTGCGTCGTCACAACATGCGCCAGATAACCCTGGCATCCCTTCTGTAGAAGCTTAGTAGCGGCAAGTGAAGAAATTACTTCAGGTAGCGAACCGTCGCGCTCTCCCTGAAAAGTAACCTCCGGTAAACCCGGACTTCGCAGAATCACCCGCCTACTACAACAGTCGATGAGCGAACCGTGCTCCGTCAACCAATCCATTCCCAAGATAACATCAAAGTCATGGATATCCATAAGGATTAGATCAGCTAGCAGATCTACATGCTCCACCCTTACTGGGCATCTCCGGATCACCTGATTTACTATGTACACAACGCCCATCGGTGTACCAACACCCATTTCACTATCCAAGGCTGACACCTCGCGATCTAACATACCCGTACAACTTTTCGAAATAAAAGAATGAGTAGCCCCAGCATCCATTAACACCCGTACAACAAGATTTGAGATATGAAGAGTACCTGTAACCACACCAGGGGCTGACCTCGCCTGCTGCTGAGTCACTGCAAAAACACGAACCCTGGGTCCCGTAGTCTATCCGCGCCCACGCGCGCCACGCTCAGCATTCTGTCCTCGGCCTCTAGCAGGGTTGGAAGCCGAACTCTGTGTCACACTAACACCTTTAGCCTCGTTGTTCCTTGACAGTAAAGGGCAATCTCGGGCATAGTGGCCCGCTCCTCCACAAGCAAAGCAATTAACTGTCCTCGGTCCATCCCAAGACCCTCCTGATGCACCACTCCAAGTCGGATGCTGTCCAGAACTGAATCTCGATCCGCCCCTCTGAGAGCTCCCATGCCGACCTGACCAGCCACGACCACGTAAAGATGAGGGTGCTCCTCGGTAGTTTCCCCCCTAGAGATCTTTGGGCCGGTTGGTCCAGCATGTGGACGATCCCGGCGCTGCCCCTCGCCTGATGATTGTCGCGCCTGGTGTGCCGCCAGACTGGCCTCGACACGAACTGCAGCGTCGACCATGTCTCTCAGAGTCGCGTAACTAGTAGCCGTCACACTTGCCCGTAACTCTCCTCGGAGTCCCAGCTCAAATCTTTGACATTTTTCCTCCTCAGTACTCACAAAAGCTGCGGCAAAACGGGAAAGCTTCCCGAAAGTCTGCTCGTAATCTGCCACAGACATATCTCCCTGTTCCAGCCGCATGAACTCTGCCTCTCGTGCCATGCGAAATGATCGCGGGTAATACTGATCTAAGAATCGAGCACGAAAGACCTCCCATGTGGTGGTGTGAACAGTCCACCCTGACATCTCAAGACCATGCCACCATTGATAAGCCCCGCCTTCC
This sequence comes from Prinsepia uniflora, assembly GCA_032719365.1. Classification (NCBI taxonomy): domain Eukaryota; kingdom Viridiplantae; phylum Streptophyta; class Magnoliopsida; order Rosales; family Rosaceae; genus Prinsepia; species Prinsepia uniflora. The sequence goes on from CM064873.1 coordinate 23,447,486, forward strand.
AGTAAGAAGGCCGCCAGTGCCACCCGCTCGCCAGGTGGGCAGTGCATCACGGTGAAGATTCTTTCCCATTTCGCAATCCACTCATGGGCATCCTCGGGGTTTGATCCCCCGTTGAAAGGTGTGGCTCCCAACCTTTGAGCCACTCAATGCTAGCACATTCCATCTCTCTCGCGATTTCCTCGTCAGTTCGTGTTTGAGGAATTCTCCTTGGAGGCATAACCCACTGTTAAGAGGCATAGATTAGATACTGACATCTTTTAAACTAAGTACTGACCCCTAGTCTAGCATGCTGACCACAACCTAGTGCTCTGATACCAAGTTGACAGGACCCGCCCCGATCCCCCTGGGACCACCCGGGACGTGCCCTGCTCCCGTCTGACAATATTCTGACATGATGACGTCATCATGACGTCACTGTTGACATCAGCATGATGACGTCATCAGCTACAGTACCGGGTCTGAGAACCGGGTCACCGCAGACCCACGGTTCGACCCGACCAGTTCTCATCAACCCGACCACCAAAATCGATGGGATTTGTTTCTATGAACTCGTCTAATCATGTTCTATGGTTCTGTGGACTCAAAACTAGTTTTTAGGTTCAAAAATCTACCTGAAAATCGACAGAAAACCTGCTGCCGGCACTGGTTCGTCTTCTCCGGCGTGTCGTCCAGTTTCCAGCCACGAACCTAGGTCCAAAGTGATCGTCTAGTCCCCTAGGATATGTCTCAAAAACAACCAAACAAGTTTAACGTTAAAAACGGACGTTTCGAGATAGGGAAGGAAAATCGGTTTATAGGGAAGGAAAATCGGTCTTCTCGGGTTTGCAGGCTTACCGCCGCCGTGTCGCCGCCGTGGGCTGCCCAATCCAGTCCTGAGTCGTCCAGCCGTCACAATGGTCCTAGCCCTAGGTTTGTTCGAGCCCAGAAGTCATGGTTTGGACGGTTGGATAGTTTTGGGCTGCACGGGTTCCTTTCAGGTTTGGGGGGCTTCCGGGTTGCGCCGCCGTTCGTGGTGGTGGTGATGGCCGTCTGGAGGTGGCTGAGAGGTAGTCTGGTGTGTGGGTTAAGGCTGAGAGGTGGTGTAGTCGATGGTGTGTTTGTGCAGAGAGTGAGAGGGTGCACGGGTTTGAGAGGAATGAAAATGAATATGTGAGTCTCTGATGGTTTTAAAAACAGAATAGAGAATAGAAACCAACGACTAGGATTTAATCTGACCTAAGGATGAAGGGTGAGGATTTAAGAAAATTAAATTAATTAATTAATCACATGGCAGACCAAGATCCTGGTTCTAGGGAGTGTGGGGATGAGTGACACGTGTCACTCATCCAAGGGTCCAGAATGACTTGAATAAAGTAACCAGATTTCATTATTTTAATATTATTTTGATTCGGTTCTCGGTTAGTTCGGTTAATCGCGTTTTACGTCCTTGACCATAACTTTTTCGTCGTAAGTCCGAATTCGGCGTGCCGCCTGTCTACGGATTCGTATCGACGGGACCTACGCAACGGTCCTTGGCCCTCGTCCGTCGGACTTCCCGGGTCAAAATTCAACATTTGGCCCCTAATTGACCAAATTACCAAAATACCCCTAGACTTCCGAACGTCACAACTTCTTCCTCGAACATCGGAATCGAACGTACCACCTGCCTATGAACTCGTGACGTCCTAAACTACGTCACGGTCACGGGTAAAAGTCCTAAATATTTCTCGAGGCAAAAGTCAACTTTTCCCTCCTTTCAGGGGCAAAACGGTCATTTTACAATAAAATAAGAATTACGAAAGTTCGGGTCGTTACACGGTCACAGTCCGATCGTCGTCTCCGACGATCCACGCTGTCTCAGTCGTCCAACCTGGTCCCAAACAGCTCGTCTCTCACCCTAGGACAATTCTATCACCAAACAATCGATTTCCTAGTATTAAAACACGTTGGTTCGAAACAGGGAAGAAAAACGGGGCTTTTGGGTTTTCGACCTTACCGCCGCCGTGTCGCCGCCGCAGGCTTCGCCGTCGTCCAGTTACGCTCCTGGGGTCCTCACGGTGTAGACTGGAGCTTCCCCTGCGTCGAGGTGCGGTGGACGTCGTGGTTTGCTTCTTGGACCCGATTCCTCTGTGTTTCGGGTCTAAGTTTGCACAGGGTTTTCGGACGGGGAAAATGGGCCGGTGGTCGCCGGTGATGCACGGTGATGATGAGTAGATGATGGTGGTGCTGCTGGTGGTCACCTGGTGCGATGAGGGTGGCTGGTTTGTGTGTTTGGATGGAGAGAAAATGGGAAGAAAGTGCACGGGTTATGGGGGATGGATGTGTGTGTTTGTGAGAAAACAGGGAGGTGATCGTGCATGAAGAAGAAAAAGCAGATAGGATGGAGGGCTGGGATTAGTTTAGGTAGGGATCCAACGGTTGGGAATTTGGGAGGGAAAATTAAATGATTTTAAAATGGGTAAATAGTGTAATGTTGCTTTATTGGAATAGTATGGGCTTGGATGGGTGACACTTGTCACCAATCCACTGGTTTGATTTAAATATTAGTTGGCACGGATTCCCATAATAAATTATTATTTTATTCCGTTGTTCTCGGTTCGTAAATTCCGCTAAAACGCTTCCTTGACCATAACTTCTTCATACGAACTCCGATTTCGGCGTGCCGCCTGTCTACGGATTCGTGACGTCCTAACCTACGTCATAGTCATGGGTCAAAGTCCAAATTGTTTCCCGGGTCAAAAGTCAAAGTTTCCCCCCTTCAGGGGCAAAATAGTCTTTTTACATTAAAATATTATTATTCTCGGTTCGGGTCGTTACAGTTCATATTATATGATATATGATTTTAAATGATGGTGCATGCATATGATTTTACTGAGGGGCATAAATGTCTTATAAATGTTTTAAATAGACTTGTTTATTTTCGTCCACTCACAGCTTTTGTTTTTAATGCCCTTCAGGTTGATTCCGGATGCGACTGCAGCAGAGACTTGAGCATCGCACACCTCCTCCATCGATCCTTACGCACTCTGGAAGCCCGGTTGGGCAGTGGCAACAGGTTATCCCTTGTCTGACACCTCTTGTCAGACGGGAGCATGACACATTCCATGGTAATCCCGGGGGAATTGGGATGGGTCTTGTCAAAGGTGATATTGGTGGAATTCGGCATATGAACTGGTAGCTCCCTGGCAAAGAAACTCCGAATAGTATTCATCAACTCACTCTTTACAGTCTCCCAGTAGCTTTGATAGAAGACTCCCGAAAAGCCATCAGGGCCATGTGCCTTCAGTGGACCCATTTGGAAGGTGGCCAACTTAACTTCCTCCTTCGTAATTTCTGCAATAAGATCATCATTAACTCCCGGTGTTACAACTGTATCAACGAAGGACAGGATGTCCCCCCAGTCCCTCCGGCCCACGGTTTTGAAAATGTCCCAAAAGTAGGAGTCCACAGTTTTTCTGACTTCAACCTTAGCCTCAGTCCAGCTATCATCAGTTTTTTTTTTTTTTTAATTTTGTGATCAGATTGTGTCTCCTCCTTTGGATGGTGGATTGGTGAAAGAAACTAGAGTTAGCATCCCCAGAAGACAACCAATGAATTCGTGATCTCTGGTGCCAATAGCACTCCTCTAGGTTCCATAATCTTCCAAGCTCCAAATTTACACATTCAATCCTCTCCCAGTTTTCATCCCAATTTCTTTGGAGGATATCCAACTCCTCTGTCAGGACCTCAATTTGTCTCTTGTTGTTTTGAAATTTTCTGTTGCTCCAGGCAGCTAGGGCATTCTTGCAAGATGACATTTCCCCCCTCCCATTCACTCCTCGACACTCGTCCCCTTCAGCCTCTAACTACAACGGCCTCACAATCAGGTTCCTTAACCTAATAGGCCTCGAATTTGAAGGATCTTTTCCTCTGTGAAATCTTGGGGTTCAAAGCTTCACTATTTAAGCAATGTAAACGTGCCAATAGTACACGTGGCCTAATTTATTGGTCATAAGGTGTCTTCCCTTTCTTGTTATCCGATACTACACGACACCGTATTTCTACAGAAGCAGCCAACTTCTAGCCCTATCTTTCTGCATCAGTGTAGCTCTTCTCCGCCAACCATCTCGTCTCCTCTTCGCACCATCTCTGCCTCAGCGCTAACCAAAGCTTCTGCGATAAGCACCATAATTCAGTAAGTCATTTTCGACCTTTTTTGGATTTTTTTTGTGTTAGAGTTCTGGGGGCCATTTTGGCATTGAGCGATGGAGGAATTTCAAGCTATTTGCCACAATACCCATTTTCAATTTTGAACGATGTTTAGTTTTGTTAATTGCATGGTGTGCTTTGAGTTTTGGAGCTGTCTTAATTTCACGGCATTATGCTGTGAGATTTAAAGCAAATGCATATGAAATACCACCATTGGTGATGGGTTCCATTTGACAGACCAGTAGATATACAAATAACTTCAAATTTCCTCTTCCAAGTCATCAATGGTTTTCCAGGTTCTGGTTTGTTTATGATGAATAGGGAGTAACTTTGTGTCTGTTGGCGTGGGTGTTTCCTTTTAGATTATACCAGGTCCTTTTGCTGGCTGAAACGGACTGAACGGTAATTTGAAGCAAACTTGGCTGTAATTCATTCTCTGAAATCGCCAGTTACTTTTCAAATTTATTTGTCTTAGTGTCTGAGAATTGTTTAAAAAAATATAATGGTTGTTCTTGCATATTTCTACCACCAAATTAGAATCATGGCCATTTTTTGTTATAACAATTTTTCAGGTTCAGGAGGAACCTATGAAAATGGAAATAGGTACTGCAAGGTGAGCTTTCCCCATTTCTGTGAATAAATCCAGTTGATTTGCTAATGTAGAAGTAGAAATAGCAGTAAACAAGCATTGTCTTGCGTTGACACTTGAAAACAGTAATTCTGTTTGATTTTCTCTTGCAAGATCAATCTATTTAGTTGACATTGCTGAAAGTGACAGCAATAACCTAATCTCTATTATAGTCTTTCATATCCATTGCATTAATAATCTTGTTAAGAATTTATAAATTTCATTCTTATATTATGACAGTGACAGGTGTTGCCTTAACAAACAAGTACTGTGGTTGTCAAGGGATAGTTCAAGAAAATTAGATTGGAGAAATATCCACGTTGTTCCACATATTGTAACTTGGAATTTAAAGTTGGGCTATCAGAGGTTGATAGATTCTCAAGTTCCTACTGGGAAGCATTCCTTGAACCATGTATTCCAGATAAGGCATTCAATTCCCTCTAGTTTGGAGGAATCATCATCAGCACAGGCGGAAACTTATAGTGGAAATGATGAATATGAACCTAAAGATTCGCGGGAGGAGCTTCTTCCTCAACCTTTAAGAAGTAATGAGGTAAGCTCATACACTTATATTTTGGGACGTTATAAATTGGACTGCAAAAGGAAAAGTTGCCACCCTATAATTCCATGTTTACATTTCCATGCTCTAAGCCTAATATTTTTTACTTATCTGATTAATGAAATGCTATATAGCAATTTTTTTGCTAATAGCTCAAATTTATGTAAAAAGTATTGCAATAGATCAGGGTGACTGGTCCAAATTTTGTTGACTATAGAGAAAAAGCTATCTTGTTGTGATAATTGCAAGAGGACAATGTTAGTCTATTAATATAGTTGCACGTAGAGTATCATTCTCTCTGGGAATTGATTAATCTAATAATTACTAGTATGATTTAAGTCTATTATATTTTCCAGATTGAAAAAATGATTTGAAAAGAAGGCAGAATAATAAAAAGTAATCAAGAACGATATTTATGGATGAGAAAGTACTAGGACTCCAGATTCACCTTTGCTAATTCTATCCAATGCCTACATGCATACTAATTTCAATTACGACCCAAATTGATGGTCGTTTTCCCTAATCTAATCAATATTCTCTTCCAATCAATATAGTGTTCTTTGAATTATCGACCCAATCTATTCCTATCAATGGATTTAGATAAACAAGAACCCGTTAGGCTTTATGGAAAACTCTAGCAACTACAAACCATAGTTATGTAGTCCTACTAAACAATGTAGTTTACGATAATCAATACAAGAAGCTATTACTAGATATCAACTTCCTTCCCAACCTAGTTCGAGTAAAAAAAATAGTGGCCATCTATTTGCAAACATTAAGCATAGTAGAGAATGATAAAGATCCCAGCCGATCACAGGAGATTGAGGATCAATCTCCCTGATCAGCTGGGCCTAAGTCCACAGAATCACCTGGATTCTTTCCTATGTAAATTTGTATCTACTTGATTCCTTCCTAGTTTGTCTAAGATGTCCTTACCTAGTTTAGTTCTCTAGAAGTCTACTTAAAGAACCTCTGTACACAATTTACAATATCTTAATATACAAAAACTTTTCATACCTTTTATGGTATCAGAGCCCTAAAGCTCCACCGAGCAAACCCTAGGTAAACCCTAATTCAATGGCCGCACAAAACCCTAATCCCGCAGCCACCCAAAACCCTAATCCAGCCGCCGTCCCAAACCCTAATCCTGTAGCCGCCAACATCCCACCACCACCAACTGACATCAACCACCCCACTCTTCCCTCCCTCATCAGCATCAACACAGCTGCTCAGCTACCTGTCAAACTGACCTCCACCACCTTCTTTCCATGGCGTGCCCAGTTCAATGCCCTCCTCCGTGGGTATGACCTCATGGGCTATGTGGATGGCAGCCATCCCTGCCCACCTGTCACAGAAACTGCACTTCGTGCCCTCTGGATCCGTCAAGACCAGCTCCTTCTTCATGCCATTTTGGCATCCGTATCCCCCCAGGTCATCACCCTCATCGCCGCTGCACCCACCTCAGCAGCCGCCTGGACCCGCCTCACTCGTCTCTACGCGAGCACAGCCCGGGCTCGTGTACTGGGACTTAAGGAACGCTTAACTCTCCTTCGCCAGGACTCCCGGCCTATTTCTGATTACCTTCAGGAGGTTCGTACCATTGTTGATGAACTCGCAGCAATTGACATGCCTTTGTCTGATGATGATCTCCTCCTTCATGTTCTCAATGGTGTTGGTCCAGAATTCAAAGATCTCGCTGCTGCTGTCAGATCCAGGGATGCTCCTGTCCCTTTTGAAAACCTACATGACATGCTAGTTCAGCATGAAACCGCAGCTAACAGAGCTGCCCCTAAATCATCTCTCACCACCATTACTGCCAACGCTACCCAATCAGCCCGTGGCTCCTCCTATAACTACCACAACCGTGGTACTTCAGACACCAGACCCTCTCACCAGTCTTCTCCCAGTCGTGGTTCTTCTTCCCAGCGCCCTGGATCGCCCCACAACAACCAGCGCAGGTCCAACAGCAACCCAGGCAGTGGCTATCGTGGGTTTTGCCAATGGTGTGGCACCCAAGGCCACAGTGCTAAGCGCTGTCCCCAGCTCCAGCACTCATCCTCTCAACCTCCTGTGGCTAATCCAACTGTCCAGAGCTCCTCTTCCCCTTGGCTACTTGATTCCGGCGCCTCACATCATGTGACACCTCACCCTCAACAGCTCTCTGAGGCCACTCATTACCATGGTCCTGATGAGATTCTTCTTGGCAACGGTAAGGGGTTGCAAATCACCCACACTGGTAATACTTCCCTCCCCTCCTCCTCCTCCTCCCACTCCTTTCACCTAAGTAACGTCCTTTGTGTTCCTCATATGACCCGCAATCTGTTATCCATTTCCCAGTTCAACAAAACTAACCATACTTCCATTGAATTCTTTTCTGATTGTTTTCATGTGAAGGACCTCAGCACGGGGGCGATCTTGCTTCAAGGCCGGAGTAGGGATGGTGTGTACGAGTGGTCTCCCTCTTCCCATCAACAACCTCAAGCTCTGGTGGGTGTGGTGGTCTCTCCTCAGTTATGGCATCGTCTCGGCCAGCCTAGTCCAAAAATTCTCCAATCTGTTCTTAAATTCTGCTCTCTAAATGTACCCCCCAAAACTATCAATTCTGTATGTCCTTTGTAGAACAGTCCTTACAGCCGTAGATCTTTAGGACAATGTATACTGTTAGACTTTAGGACATCTGTCCTTGGACAGTTACTTAGGTAGTTATCAGCAGTTCTAGGTTAGATTAGATAAGGAAGAGATAACTGCTTGTAGTTATCTCATCCTCAGATTTTTTGTATAAATAGGCCCTGCAGGCAGATTAATGAAATCAACTAGATTTCCCTGAATTTCTACATGGTATCAGAGTATAAAGCCTGACCACCATAATCGGTCCTGCCCTCTACTTCAACCTTTCCTTTCTGTTTTCCGAACACCACAGCCGTCTCAATTCCCTTCCTCCTCCCTGTCATGGCATCTGACTCTTGCTCCTCCCCTCACATCTCTCCCACTCATGTTTCTACCCTGGTTTCTGTCAAATTGACTGAAACCAATTATCTTCTTTGGGAAAGTCAGATTAAACCTTTTCTAATCGGACACAACTACTGGCGATATATTGATGAAACTTACCCTCCCCCTCCCTCCCTCTTATCACCTGATCTCTCCTCCCCAACATCCGCCGCCTCTGATTCTGCTCTCACTTCTGCCTCTGGACCTGTCCCCAACCCAGCCTATCATCAATGGTTTCAAATTGACCAGACACTGATCAGTATGCTACGGGCCACTCTCACTGAACCCATTCTTTCTCAAGTTGTCGGTCTCAACACTTCCAGAGATATCTGGGAATGCCTGCGTCAGAATTTTTCACAGCAATCTCTTGCCAATGCTACCAACCTTCGTTTCCAACTTATGTCCCTCACCAAAGGCTCCAAGACAATTTCCGAATCTCTCACATGCCAAAACCCTTGCTGATTCACTCGCTGCCATCAATGAACCGTTTTCCTCAACTGATCTGGTCACTGCAGTCCTGCGTGGCCTTGGCCCAGAATACACTGTCCTAGTCACTACCATGCTTAACTTCCCCCCACTCCCTCCCTTCTCTGATCTGCCATCCCGTTTACTATCCTTCGAAGCCCAGCAGACTTCCCTTTCCTCTTATATCTCCCCTACAAATCCCACTGCTCTCTATACTGCCCATCCCAATCCCATACCCACCACCTCTGCTCACGGCTACTACACTGCCCGTAGCCGTCCACCCTTTCAGCGTGGTTACTGCCCTAACCGCGGATCCCGCCCCTTTAACCGCCGTGGTTCAGGTTGTTTCCCACCCACACATCCCTCTCCTGGTATCCTTGGACCGTCCTCTCCTCCCACTCGATCTTCAGGCCCTCAATGCTGGTCCTGTAACCGGTTTGGACATGTCGCTGCTCACTGCCCACAACTCACTCAGACTCAAGACCATGATCTATCTCAGGCCTTTGCTGGTCTCCATTTGGCCACAGTATCCGACCCCAACTGGTATCCCGACAGTGGAGCTACTCACCATGTCACTATGGCCCCTGCCACTTCCACTTCCTCGCCCACTTCTGCCCACGACCAGGTCATGGTAGGCAATGGCAGTACAGTCCCCATCACCCACACGGGTACTGTCACCTTTCCCTCTGGTTCGTATGTCTTTAACCTAAAAGATGTTCTTCATGATAGGGTTCTTCAAGACCTTACTACTAATGCTGTTCTGTTTCAGGGCCCCTGTAAAGATGGCTTGTACCCTATCCCTCCACCGAACACACCTCAAGTCTTCCTTACCACTGCCTCCCCTACCTTGTGGCATCAACGGCTGGGGGCATCCTTCCAAAGAAGTCCTCTAGCACCTGTCATCTCAACACCAGCTTCATCCACCTGCTTCTTTTAATTCAATTCGTTTCTGTAATTCCTGTGCTCAATCGAAATGTACTAGACAACCATTTAATTCTGTTGTATACACATCTAAGAAACCTTTTGACTTAATTCATTCGGATGTTTGGATGTCCCCTGTTAATTCAGTTTCTGGTTTTAAATACTACGTTCTGTTTACAGATGACTTCACCCGTTACACTTGGGTCTTTCCCATCCGTCTAAAATCAGAAGTTTTTGCACATTTTTCCCGTTTCTTCACCTTTGTCCAGAACCACTTCAACACCACCATCAAAACATTTCACAGTGATGGTGGCAAGGAGTTTGCAAATCAGTCTTTCCAAGACTTCTGTCACACACACGGCATCCATCAGAGATTCTCCTGCCCCCATACCCCTCAACAGAATGGTCTAGCCGAGAGAAAACATAGACACATCTTTGAAGTAGGCCGTACCTTGCTCCTCACGGCTGGCCTCCCTCCCTGTTACTGGGCAGATGCTATCACCACTGCAGTCTTCCTAATCAATCTCCTCCTTACCCCTGTTCTAAAGTGGTCCACTCCCTACTCCAGACTCCACGCCAAACCCCCTCCATATACCCTCCAACGCACATTTGGCTGCTCTTGTTTCCCCTATCTAGGAGACTACACTAAACACAAGTTAGAACCCCGATCTCTACCTTGTATCTTTCTCGGATACAGCCCTCAACACTCCGGATACCGCTGCTTACACGTCCCCACTGGACGTGTTTACCTTAGCCGTCATGTCATCTTTGATGAAACCACATTTCCGTTCACTTCCAACCCCACACCAGCACCAGAAAACTTTTCTTTCCTCCCCGTTATTCCACCTCTGGATCACAATACATCGGACCAACCTCTCATTCTTCCTCCAGTCCCACCACCTTCATCTTCTACTCCACACCTTGCTTCTCCCTGCCCTTCCCCCACCATTTCTACTGCCCCAACAACCCCTTCTCCTCAGTCTCAAACTTCCACCTCCTACACCTCCTCCCTCCCCCCCATCCGCCCCCCTCCAAATATCCATCCAATGATCACTCGTAGTAAATCTGGACTTGATACCTCTCGTCATCTCCTCCATGTTTCCCGTTATCTTCTTCCCCAGATTTTCACTACACTTGCTCACAGCCCCATTGAACCCACCACCTACAAACAAGCCTCCCAATCTCCTCAATGGACTCAAGCTATGAACACAGAATTCTCTGCCTTAATGCAGCAACAAACTTGGTCTCTCACCCCCCTTCCCCCTCATGCAAATGTCGTAGGATGTAAATGGGTGTTCAAACTCAAACGCAAAGCTGATGGCACCATTGAGCGACACAAGGCCCGTCTTGTCGCCAAGGGCTTTCACCAAACTGCAGGCCTTGATTATCAAGAGACATTTAGTCCAGTTGTCAAACCAGCTACCATCCGTGTGGTTCTCACCCTTGCAGTTTCACTTGGCTGGCCACTACGTCAATTGGATGTCACAAATGCTTTCCTTCATGGTACCCTCACAGAAGAGGTCTATATGCAACAGCCCCCTGGCTTTGTTGATCCTCAGAAACCTCATCATGTCTGCCACCTACACAAAGCCTTATATGGCCTCAAACAGGCTCCACGTGCATGGTTTGAAAGATTCAGCACCTTTCTCCTTGCTTATGGGTTCCTTCAGAGCAGGGCAGATCCTTCTCTCTTTACTTTTCGCACAGACACAACCTTAATGTTTCTCCTTCTTTATGTCGATGATATAGTCCTCACCGGGAACCTTCCTTCTGCCTTGTCCACCTTCATGGCCACCCTATCACATGAATTTGCCATCAAAGACTTAGGGCCCCTGCACTATTTTCTGGGAGTTGAGGCCACTACCACTGCTCAGGGCCTACATCTAACTCAGTCCAAATATACCACTGACATTCTTAAACGCAGCGGTCTCCTAGATTGCAAACCAGTCTACACCCCCGTGGCTTCCAAGAAACTCTTGTCTGCTCACGAAGGCACCCTTTTCCCAGATCCCACCCTCTATCGCCAGCTGGTTGGTGCTCTCCTTTACTTGACACTGACACGCCCAGATATTTCCTTTGCTGTTCAGCATACTGCCCAGTTCATGAGTGCCCCCACAGATCTCCACCTCACCGCAGTCAAACGAATTATTCGTTATCTGAAGGGCACCCTTGGTACAGGCATCCACCTGCGCAGATCTGCCTTCCCACTGCAACTCCACGCCTATTCTGATGCCGATTGGGCTGGCTGCCCAGACACCCGCCGTTCTGTCACAGGTTTCTGCATCTACCTAGGCCCCAATCTGATATCCTGGTGTTCCAAGAAGCAACGAACCGTTTCCCGCTCCAGCTCTGAAGCAGAGTATCGCGCACTAGCCTACACTTGTGCTGATACTCTATGGCTCCTCAGTCTTCTTCGCAAGCTCCACTTTCAGCCCAGCAAGCCCATCATACTCCATTGTGACAACATCAGTACTAAATGCATGTCCTCCAACCCTGTCTTTCATGCACGCACCAAACACATCGCCCTTGATTACCACTTTCTTCGAGAAAGAGTTGTCTCCGGCACCCATCAGGTTCACTTTGTTCCTTCCCTACATCAGCTGGCCGATTTGTTCACAAAGGGACTCTCCACTGCTCGCCACTGCCAACTCAAATCCAAACTTGTCACCCACCGGGTGCCTAGTTTGTGGGGGGATGTAGAACAGTCCTTACAGCCGTAGATCTTTAGGACAATGTATACTGTTAGACTTTAGGACATCTGTCCTTGGACAGTTACTTAGGTAGTTATCAGCAGTTCTAGGTTAGATTAGATAAGGAAGAGATAACTGCTTGTAGTTATCTCAACCTTAGATTTTTTGTATAAATAGGCCCTGCGGGCAGATTAATGAAATCAACTAGATTTCCCTGAATTTCTACATCCTTCTTGTTTATGCAATAAAAGTCACAAGCTTCCCTTTGGTGTCTCTTCTCTCACTAGCACCCGTCCACTTCAATTACTCTTTTCTGATGTATGGGGTCCTGCCCCGTATCCCTCCCCTGCTGGTTTTTCCTACTACGTCATCTTTGTAGACCATTATACCAAGTATACTTGGCTCTATCCTCTAAAACGGAAATCTGATGTCTTTGCAACCTTTGTTGACTTTAAAAACCTGGTTGAAAACTACTTCACCACATCCATTGCTTCACTCTACACTGATGGTGGTGAGGAATTTGTCAAACTCAAAAGCTTCCTCACCACTCATGGCATCAACCATCTTCTCACCCCTCCCCACACCCCCCAACATAATGGCATTGCTGAAAGACGCCACCGCCATGTAGTTGAAACCGGTCTCACCCTCCTTCATCAGGCCAATCTCCCCTTCACCTATTGGCCGTATGCCTTCAAGGCTGCTGTATATGTCATCAACCGGCTTCCAACCCCCATTCTCCAAAACACCACTCCATTTACTGCTCTATTCAACCAGTCCCCTAACTACACCAAACTTCGCCCCTTTGGATGTCTCTGTTTTCCATGGTTGCGACCCTATAACTCCAACAAAATGCAATCTCGCTCCACTCCTTGCATTTTCCTGGGCTACTCTCTCAATCAGAGTGCCTATCTCTGTTTTTAACCTTCCTCTCACAAACTGTTTGTCTCCCGCCATGTTCAATTTGATGAAAACACCTTCCCGGGTCTTGCCACCTCCTCCCATCTCTCTCATGTCACTTCTGCCAACTTTGATGCTTGACCCTTCCTCCGGTGTCTTACCTTCCTTCCTCCGACACCACTGCACCTGCCAGCTCACCAGCAGCACCTACTAGCTCGCCTGCCACCCCTACAGTCCCCCTGGACCCCTCGGACACAGCACTCCCGCCCGGCCTTGAAGCAACAGCACCTCCTGCAGCAGTTCCGTCACTGCCTCCCATCATCCCAGACCCTGGCAGCCCTCCTGTCTGCCCCCCTGCACCTGCAGCCCCTCAACCCCTCCCCTCTACACTTACAGCCGCCGCCAGCCCCCTCCTCCACCCTCTTCTGCACCACTAAACACCTCCCCTGCTCTCTCCCCAACCCACGACCCCTTTCCCCCTTCCCCATCCCCACCCCAACCACCCACCCGCATTCATCCTATGCTGACCCGCACCCAAACCGGCACTGTACGGCCTGTACGGCCTGTACCCAGCTATGCCTTGGCCACAACTACCCAATCCCTCTCACCAATGGTTGAGCCTACTTGTGTATCTCAGGCTGTCAAGGATCCTCACTGGCGCCAAGCAATGTCAGCAGAGATGACTGCTCTTATCCGGAATTGCACATGGGAATTAGTTCCCCTCATCCTGCCCAAAACATTGTGGGTAACAAATGGGTCTTCAGGATCAAACGCACTCCCACGGGTGCTGTGGACCGGTACAAAGCCCGCTTAGTTGCTAAGGGGTTTCACCAGCGGCCCGGGGTAGACTACTCGGCTACCTTCAGTCCCGTAGTCAAACCCACCACCATGCGGATTGTTCTTCACCTTGCTGTTACTCAGGCCTGGTCCATACGCCAACTGGACGTCAACAATGCCTTTCTTCAAGGCACCCTTCATGAGGATGTTCACATGGCACAACCCACGGGTTTTGTTGATTCTCAACACCCGTCCTATGTCTGCAAGCTTCGCAAAGCAATTTATGGCCTGAAGCGAGCCCCTCGGGCCTGGTATCAGGAGCTGCAGTCCTTCCTAGTGTCCCATGGTTTTACCCTAGCACCATCTGATGCTTCCCTTTTCATTCTCAGGCAAGGCTCTACTGTCCTCTACTTCCTTGTCTATGTTGATGATTTAATTGTGACAGGAAACAGCCCAGCACTAATCTCCAAGTTCATCCATTCCCTTGCTGCCCGCTTTTCGGTCAAGGATATGGGAACCCTTCACTACATCCTTGGAGTTGAGGTTCTGCCCACAGCCACTGGTCTGTTTCTGTCCCAACATAAATACATTCAGGACCTCCTCACAATGGCACGCATGGATGGTGCCAAACCTGTCTCCACCCCCTGGCTGTTTCCCCCACTTTCATGTTGCAGGACGGCTCCCCACCCACTGATGCCACTCCCTTTCGGAAAATAGTAGGCAGTCTTCAGTACCTAAGTCTCACACGGCCAGATGTGTCCTTTGCTGTGAACAAACTGTCACAGTTTATGCATGCTCTTACTGAGCAGCATTGGCAGGCTCTCAAACGGGTGCTAAGGTACTTGAAGGGCACGTTGTTCTATGGACTACACCTGCACCGTGCCTCCACCAACCAGCTGCATGCCGTCTCCCACTCCTATCACAACCTGCACGCCTACTCTGATGCGGATTGGGCTGGTGACCCAGAAGACCGCAAATCCACCACTGCCTACCTTGTGTACTTGGGTGGTAATCTAATCTCCTGGAGCTCACGCAAACAACTCGCTGTTTCCAGGTCTTCTACAGAGGCTGAATACCGTGCTGTGGCATCCACCACTGCAGAACTTATGTGGGTACAAGCCTTGCTGCCTGACCTGGACATCTCCACAGCAGGCAAGCCGAACATCTCATGCGACAACATTGGTACTACGTTCTACTGCTCCAATCCCACACTTCACACTCGCATGAAGCATGTTGAAATCGACTATCACTTTGTTCGCTCCCAAGTCAGCCGTGGTCTACTTAATGTCTCCCACATCTCCACGGACGACCAGCTTGCTGATGCTCCCACAAAAGCTCTGCCCAGACCCCGCTTTCAACTCCTACGATCCAAGATCGGCGTTGCCGATGGCACCACCGTCTTGCGGGGGCGTGATAAAGATCCCAGCCGATCACAGGAGATTGAGGATCAATCTCCCTGATCTGCTGGGCCTAAGTCCACAGAATCACCTGGATTCTTTCCTATGTAAATTTGTATCTACTTGATTCCTTCCTAGTTTGTCTAAGATGTCCTTACCTAGTTTAGTTCTCTAGAAGTCTACTTAAAGAACCTCTGTACACAATTTACAATATCTTAATATACAAAAAACTTTTCATACCTTTTAGAGAATAATCCACTTGGAACAATAACTGAAGCTAGCATGACATAAAGAAATTAGATATTCATAACTAGGATCCACCTTGCCCCAGCAAAGGAAGTTAGTTGATGTTGATCTGGAGAACGAGATATCACAAGAGGATAGCCTTTTCTCTATAATCATAACTTGACTAACCTTGTCCTCTTGCTCAAGTTCAAAGGAAGTTAGTTGATGATGACAATGCTAGTCAAGTTATTACTATATATCAACTTCTTCCCAACCTCGTTCAAGTTAAAAAAATAGTGGCCAATTATTTGCAAGCATTAGTAGAGAATAATCCACTTGTAACAATAACTAAAACTAACATGACAGAAAGAAAGATATTCATAACTAGGATTCTTCTTTCCCTAGCAAAGGAAGTTAGTTGATGATGACATGGAAATAAACCAGAAACTCTTATTAATTGATCTTGAAACTTGGCCCCGAGGTCACAAGTAAAAAAATATAAATATCTCTAATAATTTCGGGTGGGCAGATGCTATGGCTACGATTGGTCTAGGCCTCCTTATTTATAACTGAGAAATCCATAAAAAAATTATGAGTCCACAAAAGAAATCCTCAAGGAGTAAGGATTAATCACCTTTCCTATTGTAAAATGTGATTTTAATTCAATCCTAACATTGTAAGGGGGTTTTTGGACTCTCGCTGCGAGTAAAAGGGAGCTGTTGAATGTTTGGGTAGATGGACCAAGTGAAACCTCACTGAAAAAGGCAAAGAAATTGCATGTCTAAGCATTTTGGTCGGGCGATACCGAAACAGGAGGGTGGCTGCTTGTTTCCTGCACATGCAACATTGTTCAGCAGGCGCCTGCCGAAACAGGAGTCTCCCTGTGTGAGTCAGCAGCTTCCCCCTGAGCTGCTTCTGATCAGTTCGGTGGATGCCTATCAAACTTCAATAACTTTTTTGTTTCTTCTGGGATTTGCTCCATTTCTTCACCAAAATTTATTAAGTTAGACCGGAACTAAATTCCTGCACGCATCTCACAAAATTCATCATTTTCTACTGTTTTAATACGAGAATAGAGTTAATCAACAGGTAAAAAGGGTATCAAAATTAACTCGATATCCATTTTATCAAATTCTCGATAGATTGAGTTTTGCTATTTGTGAGTAGTCTTGACTATCGATGGGATTGTATGTGTTAGATTTTTGTTCACTTTTCCATATAAAATTTGGTTTTAGTGTTCAGTAGTTCACCATGTCTAGATAATTTAGATCGGTGTGGAGAAAGTAAAGTGCCTGCAGCTTAAGATGTTAAAGTTTGACATGCTTCTGGTTGAATCCCCTCATTTGCCTATTTCTGTATATTTCATTTTAGGCTTCCTTACCCTAAAAATTGTGTTACTTTGATACTTGGATAAAGTTTGATTTCCAAGAGATCCAGTTTTTTTCGGTTGCTCAGCGAAAGTAAATGTAAACGGTGAGCTTTTTGCTTCAGCAAAAAGGGTTTAGATTCTTTTGGAAAAAGTCACCACAAGATTTAAGGGTGTTAACTCTTGTGTCTGCCTAGATTCTGAGCGTTCTATGTAAAAGGCGATTGTTTTGCATGGAAATATGATTAGGGCTATGTTTGGATGAGGAAATTCAAAGTACCAAGGGATGCAGGGCAAATTAGTTAGAAATGCACTACAAGCAATTAGATGGATGATTTCAAAGGACTAGATGCTATGCACTTAGAAGGATTTGTAACTACTTCATAGATGTTACTTGGAAATCCCTTCTTTAGTTGTTTTATTATGCTCAGGTGGCGCAAGTGCCTTGCTAGTTGCTCAAGTAGTTACTTACATATTCTGCTAATTAATTGTTTCGAGTGCCTTTCTTAGCAGTACATATCCTGCTATTTAATTGTTTTGATTGCCTTTCTTAGTAATGTAGTCTAGAAGCATGGTTGTAAAAGAATAAAATGTTTTTTTGATGACATTAGAGGGGTGGTGGGGGAAGTTACTGTTTTGGACTTCACTTTGGGCATGGGAAAAATTAAGAATAAAAGATAAGGCCAATAGTGGGACTTGAGCTGGATCTTCTTTAACTTTTATTCTTTTTCACCCTTAGAGAATGTTTAGATGTGAACTATTGGTGATGTTTCAGTAGAAGTGAGCAACTACACATGATGCAGCAATAGACTCTTGTAGTATGCTTATGAGTAATAGTTTCAGCTCCAATACATATTCCAGACTTTTTTTTATTGGTTTGTATGCGACATTTTCTTTTGCACTAACATTTGGTACTTAAGTTTTAGATCTTAAGAACTAACTTGTGTTAAATTCTAAACCAGTTGAAGTCAGTGCTGGCTGATTCTGAAAGAACAAAGCTCGTAAGAAAACTAAGTGAAGCCAATCAACAAAATCGATTCCTCAAACGACAGGTGTGTATGTATTCCGTACAATGTACTTTATAATTTGAGTCCTAATTCAGCTTCATCATTTTATTGCGGTGGCCACATTTTATTATCTTTCCATCTTTGTTAAAGTCTTAGTATATTTGGATGGATTAATATTCTTTTAGGAAAGCATTCTAACTGCAGTATGCGTACTAATTAAATGGCTTGGTGCAGAAATAATAGGACCGGAGAGTAAAGACTATCACAGAACCGAAGAAGATTTACATTTTTGTGTTCAATACTTTTCTGTGATACTCGATGACGGTATTAAAATTGGGTTGTTGGCTTGTTTAGCATGTGAGCTTAGCAAGTGTATACAGATAAAAAGCTTCACGAATCTGTAATCTCATTTAAACTAGAAGTTAATTGAATGTACTGAAAGAAGAAGGTGCACGCACCTCTGTCATCATTTGTCTTCTGAACAAAATGAAAGAAGAATTGGATGAGTTTCTCTTTTAAAGTTTGAAATTTATATGATAGCCTGTTTGTCTTAACTGTATCAAGAAAATTAACATACATGTAACTATAATTCTTGTGTGCAATTAATTAGAGAGAGCTTGGATGTTTATTAGGTTTTTTGTTTGATATATCATATGTTTCTCTTCTATCAATCAGTACAGATTCTTCCATAGTGTGTAAATTTGATATCTTATTTTGGTCTGATATCTGTGCAGTTGCAGATAAAGGATGATGCATTGGTTAACTTCAAAAGTGAACTTGCTGTCTTGGGACTCGAATTTCAGGTTACATATTTTACAAATGGTGGTTGTCTGCACATCTTTCATGAACATAATGTTATCACTGGAATTATTCTATCCAATTTCAGTTTGTGTAGGAATATTCCTTTGTGGGTCTTGTTTTGGAGTTCTGTGATTATGTAGAGACATTATTAGTCTGTTTAATGTTAATGTATTTATTTTTTTTTGTTTGGTGAAATGGCAGGTCTAGGCCCTTCTACGAAAATACTTACTGACAAAGTATGAGCACAGCCCATTTTTTCATCGTTTTGGATAGTTTAGTGTAAAGTTTCATATTGTTAGATTTAGACTCTGCTTTCAGGGGATTCCTAGTCCTTTGTATCATTTTCTTGGACTTCCCAATATCAATAAAATTTTATGTTCCTCATAAGAAAATGGTATTTTTAGATTCTTTGATAACAGCCTAATATACACCTAAGCTATGGTTCTATAGAAAATTGAAAATTCCAGGGAAGCACTTTGCTTGGTTGTGTTTGTGTGGCAGGAAATCCTGAAATGTTTAAATTTGGTAGTGTGCTAGCTGGAAAGGTGCATATATAGTTTGTCTTTAAGTGAAAAAGCTATTTACTAGTTACTTGAATAATACTATTTATTTTCAATTCTTGTTACTTGCAAGCTTTCCAGGATTCAGGAATTTTCCAATCCCACAAATCATGTCAAATCTTCATGCCAGACTTGTGGTAAAGTTTGAAACTTTCCTAGTGGGCCCAGAAATTTTTGGGGAACTAATTAAGAACCATAGGGGAGTTACTTTCCTATATTTCATTTTCCCTGTTTCTGTCAACCAATAGACCCTTAAGGACCAACTTAGAGCCAAAAGTAAAAAAATATGGAGGATTTGCAGAAAATTAAAGTCAGGCACTGCTCATAAATGCATTCAAGATAAAAGGGGACTCCTGGTAAAGGCTTTGTTTTTGTGCATCATTGTTCACGTGATTGAATAAGGTCGAAGACTTGTGATGTCATGATTTCTTTAGTTGTTCTAATGGGCAGGCTTTGGTGAAATTGGCAGAAGAAAACACAAAATCTGTCATTCCAGAAGGTTCAAGAAAGATTAATGGAAAATACATTCAGTCTCACCTTCTTTCTCGTTTGAAAGGTAACTTGCACTTGATTAAAACTCCTGGACATTAGTCATTTGGGATTAAGTGCAATTTCGTGCAAATGGATGGAGTTCATGAGTTGAGAGAGATCGATTCTGATATACCTCAAAATACTTGGGTTATTCCTTATCGTAGAATAGAATTAGAGTTCCAAAAGATATATGGGTGAAGTTGCTTTTTGATTTCAGAATCGCTGTTTTTGAACTTATATTGTATTTCTTTGAATTTTAGCACTCATGTCAGTTTTTCCATGTTTGTGAACTTTCCATATGTATTGACAAAAGTATTGTTGTGTATTGGTGTGAAGCTGTACATGGAAAGTTGAAGGAACAGATAAAGGATGTCGATGTTGCACAATCCAAGGAGGTTCCCCTTGTTTGGTGCGGCATGGCTGAGGTAAAGCATACAACCTTGCAGTTTCTAATATTTTTCCTAAAGTTATGTAGTATGGTAATAACGACTGTTCTATCTGAAACATGATGATATGGTCACTTGATTGTAAAGCAAAAGGGTTGAGGTATTCCCTACATGCGTTCGACCCTTTGTTACAATAACTTGAGGGTGGAGAATATAGGAAAGATGTTTCGAAACACAGCATAGCTGCTATAGTTCTTTCCAGTTCATGTAATATTTCGTTACGTCAAATCACGAGTTTGACCCCTACAAGAAAAGTTTTAGAAGGATAAAGCCATGGGTAACATTTCCAAGGATGATTTGCCAGCAAAAGAATATAAAAACACAAGTCTCTCATCTTTAAACTAGTTTTTGGTTCCTACCCCATTTAGAGTTTTCTTCTAGTCTAGACCGCAATATTCTCACATGGTCACATGCATCCTGATTTAATCTTTTCCATTTATACTCAATACATGCACCTTAATGTCGTATCATCCTGATTTCGTCTTTCCATTTACACTCAATACATTCACCTTAGTGTCGTATTTCAAGTCCGTACTGTCATACAGGCTTCAAAAAATGTTAAAAGATTGTATATGACAATGTGGCTTTATATATTTATTTTCAGCAGCAATTGGTCCATTCTATTTGGGTAGAAGTATAACTAGCTTTCCGAGGGTCTCACCTGGAAAGTGGCACGTTATGGTCAGTTTTGTGGTATCTGAGTGTCCAACCTAAAATTGCAAAAGCAGAGACATTTCAGCCCTTAGAATGAAATTTTAATGTTTTGGTATGCGGTTTTTAGACATGAAATCTAGAGACAATGTGCTGCTTTTTTGTGGTATCAGAGTGTGCAAGTTATGGGAACTTTTGACGGCTGGAGTCAAGGAGAGGATTTATCATCGGAGTACACTGGTTCTTTCACCACCTTCTCTACAACATTAAAGCTTCGGCCTGGAAGGTATGAAATCAAGTTTTTGGTTGATGGAGAATGGAAGCTGTCACCGGAGTTCCCTACAGTTGGTGAGGGCTTAATGAAAAATAACTTGTTGATCGTGGACTAGCTCTATGTCTACATTCATGGGAAAAGAAGAAACAACGTATATGTGTCTAGCGACACATAATTTGGGGTCCTCAATTGTGCTTCTGATGTACAGAAAAAAGAGAGCCTAGAATTTTAACTAGAACATCTTCGAAACTGTCAGTTTGTATCTGTATATGATTACAAAATGAGAATGCCGTGCAGGCCACAATGCAAGTTAAGATTTTGTTAGACAAGCCGGAGGGGTCTACTATTTCAGTCAATACGGTATTAGACTTTGCTGAATTGTAATATTTTGTATTACGCTTGTTTTGCTATGCTTCTGGTACACCCTATTTCAGTCAATAGCTCGTCCTGTCCAAGTCACATAGCACTTCCCGTTTTTCCATTTTGAGGGGATTAGATATGAAGTAAAACTAATCTAATATGATTGGATATTTAATCTAATACAACTCACTAAACATGGTCTCTAGGCCACATACTGTGATGATACAAATCTTCGTACGCCACCATAAAATTGAAAATTCAAAGTGAAAACAATTTAAATATAATATTTAAAAATTGTCTTTGCATTGTATTCTTTTGAACAATGTTTATTTTTTATATTTTATGTGGAGGTGTTTTATTTAAAAAGAAAAAAAGAAAATTATCAAACAAGCGAACTTAATATACAAACAGCATAAGAAAGCAATAAAAAAGAAACTAATAATTATAAAATATGTATGTTAGATTGAGAGTTGGCATGACATGTTTCAAAATGCAAAAAGTTATTTAATGGACACCCCAAATGGCATGCCATGTTTCAAACTACTCATAGTAGTGTTTTTATTTTTTATTTTTTTAAGTTTAGCTAAAATATCTCGAGCAATAATGATAGTTGTATTTTTCACAAAAATAAAATAAAATTGTGAGCTAATCTGGATTAATCAGTTTTTTAAATTTCGATATCAATTACAAAATAATACTCCTATTATGATTCATTGGTTTAAAAATAATTGTTAATTGGTACCCTAAAGGGTATGACATATCTTAAATAACTTATAATTTTTTTTTAATCAAGTTTAAAATATTTCCCGGAATCTCAATAATCACTTTTTTTTAAAAATTGTGGCCTACTTATGATTTTTAATGGGTTATTTAAATTTTGAAAACAACAAAATATTTATCCTGTCTCTAGTCTCATCCCTGCATATGAAGATATTTTAAAGTTAACAGAGTACGTTTCTAATTATTTTCCCTAAAGTCACTTCCTGACTTAGTTAGGAAATACTATTGAAAACGTTATTTTTTATTTTTTTTTTTAAAAAACCAGTTAATGGGTACCTTAGTGAGTCTAATTGGTGTTTAGTTGGTTACTTTTGGAGGGTAGATTGTAATGACCCGTCCCGAGAGTCGGGATTAGCAAAGTGATTAGTAACGGATTAGTGAGTCTAATTGGTGTTTAGTTGGTTACTTTTGGCCCGTTAGTGTAGAATGACGATTTTGCCCCTAGTTTGGACAAAAAGTTGACTTTTAGTTCGGGCGGTCAATTGGACATTGACCGATGACCGTGACGTAGTTCGGGACGTCACGAGTACGTAGACAGGTGGCACGCCCGATTCCGACATCCGAGGAGGAAGTTATGATGTTCGGAAGGTTGAGGGCATTACCGTAATTTGGTTTAAATAGGGGGAAAAGTTGACTTTTCGTACGATAGAGTTTTTGTACGTAGACCTAGGACCGTTAGGAAGATCTCGTCGTCCTGAGTTCAACGACAGGCGACATGCCTTCATCGGACATTGAACGGTTAAGATATAGGTCTAGAACGGTGAGGGGCAAAATGGTAATTTAGTTCACATGGGCAATTTGGTCTTTTTGCACATTGGGATTTGTGCAAATAGGATGAGGCCAAGTGTGCAGTCCTAATTGGGATATTTTGAGTTTGGGACCACATGATTGTGACATGTGGCTGTGTCTAGTGGGTTCCAGTATGTTTGGACGGTGCACTTAAACGGGGTGTGTGTGTGAGTCGTGTTTGTGTGCAAAAGAGAAACAGAGACTGAGCAGAGAGGGTGAAATCGATCGAATTGCAGGGAAGTGAGAGTCTTGAGTGTGTGTTTGTGTTCAGAGGGAGGTTGAGAGTGTAGGGACTGGGTTGAGAGGACTGAGAGTCGAGTGTTTGTGTGTGAGGAGAGTGTGAGTGTCTCAGGAAAATAGAGAGGTGTCGAGGGAGTTTGATGGTGGTGCTGCCGTGTTTTGATCACTCGTGGCTGCTAGAGGTGTTCAGTGACGGTAGTGGAGCCTTGGGGACTCAGTGGGCACGGCGGAGCTCACGGTGGAGAGCAGGACGCAGGTAATTTCTCTTCTTTCCTCTGTGTGCTCTATTTTGCCGTCTAGGTTCAGACGTAAAGTCGTGGCTTTTGGGCTGAGTCGAAAGGTTCTGTGAGTACTATTAGGTTCAGTAGGTCCCTAGGAACCTTCTGGTTGTACAGCCTTGACGGGGGAATGGATGGGTGGCCGGGAACCGAAATAGGGGTTCTCGGGTGGTTTTGTTCGAGCTTGGGGGAGGTAGGTTAGAGGCCGTAATGTAGCGTTTTGAGTAGGGGAGTGAGTTGCTTCGAGTAGGACGAAGAGAATGGTGGAAAGAGGGACAAGAATGGTGGACGGACGGCGGAGAACCGGCCACGCCGGTCCGGAACAGTGCACGGTTTCGAGGTTGAAGATGAATAGTGTTCTGTGTGCAGGCGCGTGAGGCCCACGCGCAGCCACTTTGGGCGGTGCGTGGGGGAGCGTGGGGAGGATTCCGACGAACCTTCCAACTAGGTTTTTGGTCTAATCGATGTAACGAGTCTTTTGGGATAAGTTTCGGGTTAATCGAACGTCGATTCGAGTTAGTTATGCGGGATTGAAGGTTTAGGGTCTCGGTTCGTTACGTTTAGAACCCGGAGAATTTCGTAGGGAATTAGGAGAACCTTCGTTAACTTGTTAGTGACGTGTTTTGGTGACTGTGACAGGATCAGGAATCCCTGAGGAGGTCGAGGAACCTGTAGGACATTCGGGACGTACCTGGTAACTGTGAGTGGACCCCTTCTCTATAATTGAGCATGCATAACTGCTTTTCTACAATTGTTTTATGGTTTTACATGTGATTTCATGATTGTTTGTGTAACGCCCTGAAAATTCGGAAAATGTAAACTTGTAAAATAATGAATAAAATGACGTTTTTACCCTTGTGATTAGTATGGTCAATTTGTTGACTTTTAGATTGGTAGGTCGATCGGACGATGACCGATGACCGTGACGTAGTTCGGGACGTCATGAGTCCATAGACAGGTGGCACGTCCGATTCCGACGTTCAGGGAAAAAGTTATGACGTTCGGAAGTTCAGGGGCATTACCGTAATTTAGTCGATTAGGGGGAAAAAGTTGACTTTTGAAATACAATTGATTTTCACACGAATCGAAGACCGTTAGGTTCGTCTTGATGCCCCGAGTACAACGACAGACGACACGCATCAAACGGACATCGGGTGACCAAGTTACGGGTCACGGAAGATGAGGGGCATTTTGGTAATTTGCCAACTGAGGGCATTTTGGTCATTTTATCAGTTGGGTACTGTTCACCACAGTGGGAAACAACCTGCACGGCCATGACGTGGGTGTTTGAGCGTGCAATTGTTTATGGTGTTAGTGGATGGCCAGAATGAGTAGTTTATGTGGACTAAGGCAGTGGGAACATGTCTGAAGGGACTGAAGCATTGGGCAGGCACGAGAGAGTTTTTAAAATTGGCCATGGGTTCTGTGTGCGGGAATTAGTCCCCAGGGCACTTTTGAGTGTCCCCCACGGGTTGTTTGCCATTTGATCGATTAACCGAGTAGGGGAGTTGAGAGAGGATTCATTTTGCATCATTCTGCCGTTGAGAGTTGGAGAGTTTGAGAGAAAAACAGACGGGAAGAAGGAAAAACT
This sequence comes from Prinsepia uniflora, assembly GCA_032719365.1. Lineage (NCBI taxonomy): Eukaryota > Viridiplantae > Streptophyta > Magnoliopsida > Rosales > Rosaceae > Prinsepia > Prinsepia uniflora. The sequence continues at coordinate 23,472,874 of CM064873.1, forward strand.
GGATTGGAGGGAAAAATTGATTTTCAATTTGGGAGGCCAGTTGAACGAAACCAAGGATCGTGTTAGTCTTCTGGGATCAATAGGAACCCGACCACATCGATTTCGAAGGACATCGATCACGAATTGGCCAAGAACTGAGGCCCATGGTTCTGAGAATTTTCGAGCTTGAGGACGGCTACTTCCAGGTTAGTATTGGGTCAATTGATTGGATTTTTTGGTTCGTCTAGGCCCCCTTAAGCTACTGGTGAAGTTAATTTTGGTTTGGTTTAGAAACCATGGAGTTTGGGTTTGGTTGATCACGGGTTGACGGTCGGATTTAGGGACAGTCGAGGTTAATCAATGACACAGACCTTAAATTAAATGAATAAAGAAGAGGATAGGATTGAAAATGGAAGGAATTGATTGAGAATTGAGGGTTAACTGGCCGGGTCGAGTCGCGGGTAACATACCCGTTTAGCAGTTGTGCGGGTGAAGGAGACGACACTGTTGCTACAGTGCTAGGCGCGTGGCCTTCACGCGCAGCCACTTTGGGTGGCGCGTGACGGCGCGTGTGACCTCATCTCCAGTCAGGGTCAACTGAGATTTTCTTCCTTTTAATGTTTTTAACATTTTGTCTTTAGAGTTCGAGTTGATCGGGAGTCGTTCGGGATAGTTTCGAGGGTTCGGAAGTTTAGGTCCTTAAGTTTAATTACGTCAAAAAATCCAGAAAAATTAGGGAAAATCATACGAGCTATTTTGGGATGTTTGTAACCCTCCTTGTACGTTTTTACAGGCCCGAACATTTCCGAAACTACCGAGGAGTGCACGGGGAGCGATTGACGCGTCCGAAAACCGTGAGTGGACTTTTGATTTCTAAACCGAGCATGCATGACTATTTTTACTCATCTATCTTATGTTTTCATATATGATTTTATGATGATGCTATGATATTTCGGTTTTACGTAATTTCACATTTTTCGAGGTGATTATCGCACTTTACGTATTTCGAGGTTACAGTTTTCTCCTATGCATGAATGATGTTTTGATGAAGTATTTGGATATGATTCTGTATGTTACGTTTTAATGATGATTTGATTATATTTTTGAAGTAATTTTGGAAATTGCATGTGAAATCCGGACGTAAGTCCTATTATGACGATTTGTGATCATGGAATGATTTCTGGTAAACGGATCACGAAGGATCCTGGTTTATTGTGCTTTATAAAATGGTTTTGGGTTTAAAGACCCGGTATGATTGTTGGATCTAGTTTTGGGTTTAAAGACCCGGTTAATTGATGACGGGGGCGGGCCCGAAAATTGGGTTAAAAGACCCGGATTGAGTTTAAAGACTCGTGAGTTTAAAGACTCGGTTATTGTGATACCCCCGAGGCCTATTAATTATGTTTTGAGTTTAAAGACTCGTTGATATCCCGGGAAGGCCTGATATTGAGTTTAAAGACTCGGATGGATCTAACGGCTTGATTGTGATTACTTAATCAGTTTTACTTGGTTTGGTTGATTAGAAATTCAAAAATGACGATTTCTGGATTTTGTTAATATTATATTATTTTACATGAGTTATGACGGTTTTCTGTAACGTTTTCCATGTGTTTCGGAAAAACGAATTTCAAATGTTTAGTATGCGGTTTTCGAATATCTGGTTATGCATGCGTGTTATAAAACTGGAGGGCGAACCCTAATTTCGTTAAAATGTTTTCTGTAAACTTTTGTTTCGGTCAACTCACACTTTGTTGTTTTAATTACCCTCCAGGTCGTGGTACAAGTTCGGGGGCTAGCGCCGAGGCAGAGGCAGAGGCAGAGGTAGAGGCATAAAGTTTTCCGTTGCGGAGTAGTTAGTTCACAGAGTAGGATTTGTTCTTTATCTTGTTTTGTAATATTATGCTCTGTGAAACTATGGACTTGATGTCCAGTCAGATGTATTTGTTTATTCTCCTTGGTCTGACAATGGGTGTGATGTAATTTTATTTGGTTTTCTGGTATTTTGTGTTCGATTATCAGACGGGAGCAGGATGCTTCCCAATTATCGAGGCGATAATCGGGGTGGGTCCTGTCAGTTTGAATATGCTATGACTATTTTACATTATTGCACGTTTTTCGAGGAAGTACGGTTTTTAGTACGTTTTACGAGAAATGCTTGATTTCTGATTATGATGCCATGGTTTTGGGATTTCAAACGATAAATGGTTTTTAATGGTTATAAAGGGATTTTGCTACATGATTTGATGATCAAGGGTTTTCGGTTTTAGAATCGGATTTCGGAAAGCGGAATTTGGTTTTAAAGTTGAAACGTGGATATCCGGATTTGGGTTCGGAATGACGGTTCGGGATGCCAGAAGGGCTTCGGACCAGTGATTTCGAATTCGGGTTTGGATATGGATTTAGAAATGGTTTTCAATGGTTTGGATTGGATTTGCTGGATTTGGTTATTGGGTTTAAAGACCCGGATATTGTGATTGACGGGGGACGGGCCCGGATTGGGTTTAAAGACCCGGATTGAGTTTAAAGACTCGGGAGTTTAAAGACTCGGATATATTGATATCCCCCCGTAGGCCTGTTGAGTTTAAAAACTCGGAGTTTAAAGACTCGGATTATATTGAGGCCTGGATTGAGTTTAAAGACTCGGATAGATCCAGCAGGTTTGATCGGATGATTATCTTGGTATCTTATGCTTTACTGCTAATGTTTTATAACGTTTATCCTATTGTGTATGTTGCTGCGGTTTCCATGATGAAAATGATGTGATTTATAACTGTTTTCAGAAATTGGGTTATGCATGCATGTTTTCAAAACGGAGGGCCAAACCCTGGGTTGTTTATGAAATAGTTTTTGAAACTTTTATTCTTTTTGGTCCACTCACACTTTCTGGTTTTTAATTGCCCTCCAGGTCGTGGAGCTAGCGCGGGGGTTGACGTTGAGGCAGCGTCGGAGACATAGAATACTCGAGAGTTTTCCCGGAGTGTTTCCAACTTTCCGTTGTGCGTGTACTCTGTGTATCGGTTTTTGTTTTCTTTGTTTGGGGTACTATGCTCTGTATAACCGTTGACTTTTGGTTGTGTTAAATTCTCCTGCGTCTGACAATGTAATTTGTGGTTTTCGTGAGGTTGTTTCGGTCTTCGTTTTGGGTTGTCAGACGGGAGCAGGATTTACCTCGGTTTTCGGGGTGGAACCGGGGTGGGTCCTGACATGCATATCTTAAATAACTTATAATAAATTTTAATGTGCCAATACGATATTTTACATAATCTCAAGACTTTAGAAGCATAATACTAGGGTTTCATAGATCTAAATGGCTTATAATAATATTTTGACTTGTTAGGCTAAATGTATCAGGAACACGCTAGTCAATCTCAAAATAAATTAGGGACAACAATTTGTTTCACTTTGCACTAGAAACAGGTGCAATGTCAAAAAGTTGCACAATTTAATTGATATCTTATTTGACGCCGTTTAGGATAGTTATATAGCAGAGTATTTTAGTCATTTTGATCGTATTTGTATCTTATTCATGTTGTAGATTTTTTTGGGTTTGTCTGGGTTTTAAGTTTTGAATTTTGATTGGGGGTTATTGTTTGTATTTTAATTCAAGTTGGAATTTTGAGAGTAAATGGGAATTGAGACGACATGCTCTCAATTGAAAAATCAATAAGAGTCTACCAAATCAATAAGGAGATTGGAGTCGTCTTGGATGTTAAACTCACGAGTCCGTAGACAGGCAGTACATGCGAATTAGGGTTCATTTGAGGATTTTATGGTTTTTAGAGCTTGTAGGGGCATTTTGGTCTTTTTCTATGTGAGATATTGTTGGGAAAAAGGATTAGGACCCTTATCCTCTCCCTTTCCTCATTTTCAACCACAATTTCTCCTTGTTACACACTCTTCATCTCTCCCATTTTCTCCCATTGTTCGTGGGAGCCAAAAACCCAAACCAAATTTCATACCTTCAAATTTAGTTGTTAAATCCTCAAACCAAGTTCCTTTTTGAGTTCTTAGCACTCTTGGGGATCAAAATCACCCAAAAACTTGGGCATGAATGATGTGGGGAAGGCCCCGTTCGAGACGGAGAGAAACCAGAAACGTTCGAGCTAGGTTTCAAAAACTCCAAGTAAGTTCTCTCAAATCTGACTTTAGATTTGGATTCCTTGGTCCGAGTATATAGATTTAGATTAGTAGAACATCCAATTTGGTTAAGTTTTGAGTGAGTTATGAAGCTTTGAAGATTGAAGCTTCAATGGCAGATCCTAGTGACCAACGACAGTGACACATGGCGGTGTAGGTTACCAGCTCTGGTTGGGTGACGATGTCATCAATGACATCAGTGATGATGTCAGTAGCGTTGTCAGCAGTGACGTCAGCGACGACGTCAACAATGACATCAGTAATGACGTTAGCTTGTTAGTGTCATATCATCATGTTAGTCCACGTTAGCTTGTTAGTGCCACGCCAGCTTGTCAATGCCACATGACAGGGTGACGTTAGCAACTAAGTGGGCGCATGTGGGGGCATGTGGGGAAGGTCACCAGTCTTTTCCTGGATTGTGGGCTCAATTTTCGAGACACATTGATGCATGTCCTATAGTTTTCAACGTCTTGAATCCAATTGTGGTGTTTTCAGATCGATCAGAGCTCGTTTTGTAACGACCCGTCCCAAATTCCATAATTAGATTAGTGACTAATCACGATTAGTGAGGCTAATCCGTGATTAGTAGAGCGAAATCGGACGAACGATGCGAAATGACCGTTTTGCCCCTAGTGGTGGCAAAACGTTGACTTTTTAATCGGGTGGTCAAATGGACTTTGACCAATGACCGTGACGTAGTTTGTGACGTCACGAGTTCATAGACAGGTGGCACGTTCAATTCCGACGTTCGACGAAGAAGTTATGACATTCGGAAGTTTAGGGGCATTTTGGTAATTTGGGTGAATAGGAGGTCAAAAGTTTACTTTTTGACCGGGAGGTCCGATGGCCGAGGGCCGAAGACCGTTACGTAGATAAAGACGATACGAATCCATAGGCAGGCGGCACACTGAAATCGGACTTCGAACGGGAGAGTTATGGGACACGGAAATTCGATTTCACTATGCACGAACTTCGAGACGGGGACGTTTCGGCAAAATCTGATTGGGTGGATATTTTGGTGGGCCCCATGGATGAGTGACAAGTGTCACTCATCCCATTGCTTTGATCCCCCAAAATGTGGATCTAAATAATTAAATATTATTATTTTAATTATTTTATAATTAAACCTAACAACTATTAATCATAACCATCCATTACCAACTAACTATCAATCCTCACCATCAATCTCTCCTTCTCTCATCAGCCATCCCCTTCTTCTTTGTTCCTTACCACCCGAAACCCCATAACCCATAATCCTCCATTTTCTTCCTTTTCCTTCAAAAACCAAAACACACAATCACACTTCACCATTCATCACTTGTATGAGCTGGGAATGACCGTGGGGGAAGGGTGAAGGGCTGAGGATGGAAAGGGTGGACGGTGGCCCACGGTGGAGGACACGGCGGAGGAGAACCCGTGAGGTAAGAAAATTTCAAAAATTCGAAATTGGGTTTTAATGGTTTTTACTTGATTCCATTAATTGGGTGAGGTTCCTAGGACTCATAGGAGATGAATGGGATTGGTTTCGAGGCATTAGACGGCCTGGAACAGCCGTGAACGGCGGGAGAAGTCACGGCTGCCATGGCCAAGCTCGAAGGTATGGTTTTTGATGTTTTCCTTCCATTTTGATGTCATAGGACTCTAGGTTAGGTTGAGAGGAGTAGAATGGGACAAACGGGAGGAAAAATGGTGGCCGGAGCAGGGAGAACCGGCCGGGTAAAGCCGCGGGTCACGGCGACCCGGTTGCAGACGTTGGGGTCGACCCGCGGGAGGGCAGGGATGACAGGTGACGTCATCCTGCTGACGTCATCATGTCAGGGATGACGTCAGCATTGTCAGATCTGACAATGTCAGCTGACATGTCAGAAAATGGGCCAATAGGAGTGCGACACGTGTCACATGTCAGTGCACAGTCAGCACTGACATGTCAGTGACGTGGCCCAATCAGGGGCTGACACGTGGCACTGACGTGGACCAGTGCCGTGATGACGCGTGGCACATGTCAGACTGCCACGTGGCACTGATAGCACAGTGACGTGGACCAATGGGAGCTTGACACGTGGCACCTGTCAGATGACGTCATGCTGACGTCAGCGATGACGTCAGCAGGTACTGTAGCAGGCGCGTGAAGCCCACGCGCAGCCACTTCAGGCAGCGCGTGAGGGCGCGTGGCAGGGAATCTGGGGAAGGTTCCAACATACGAAATCATCTATTCGATGTAACGAACATTTTGGGACTGGTTTCGTGTCAATCGGACACCGTCTCGATATGTTTCGGGGCATCGGAAGGTTTAGGTTCGTGATTAAAAATAGTTAAAAATACGGGAAAATTACGGGGCTTTGGTAGGAGGTTAATTAAGTAGTTAGTAACCTTCTATTACGATTTGGACAGGTTTGGGAGTCCCGGTGACGGTGATCGGCTCGGGGAGCCGTATGGCACGCAAATCAAGGCGGCAGCTCGGACGGTCTATGAGTGGACCTTGTTTTCTAAATTGGTGCATGCATAAATGTTTATTATATGTTTTAAATGCTTGTTTGTAATGCCATGGGTGCATTTCTATGTGGTTACGTATAAGCACGTATTTCGAGGTTTCAGCCTTATACGGTGCTTATACGGGTCTGTATTTCTGTATTGATTTAAATGAACTGGATTTGAATTTCAAAAGGATAAATTCGGGTATGAGACCCATTTGGTTTTGTCTCGGGCATATGACCTCAGATTCTGGGCACGGTGCCCAACTGATGTCCTATGTTCGGGCATGAGACCCAGTCATTTTACGGTTTTGATTTCAGGTCAGGGAACCTTAAATGGATCCCCAGGTTCATGACGGTTTATGGGAACCGACATGAACCCTTGTTGGTTATTACGGTACATGACGGTTTATGGGGACCGGCATGTTACCTGGTTATATTATTACGGTACATGACGGTTTATGGGGACCGGCATGTTACCTGGTTATATTATTACGGTACATGACGGTTTATGGGAACCGGCATGTTACCTTGGTTATGAATATGATGGATCATGACGGTTCAAGGGAACCGGGCATGGATAATATGTTATGTATGTATATGTTCATCTACCTTCCTTTACATGTTCTATTATCTCCTCCGGGGAGGGTCGTTGGCCTGGGTGGACCCCGGAGTAGTCACGAGCACCGACTGAGTGGAGTCACCCCCCAGTTGGGTTCCTTACTCTCAGGAAGGCTATGGTTACCATTACCTCGAGTAGGGTCAGTGGTCTGCGGACATTGACCCTGACTTTGAGAAGACTCGGATTGAGACCCGGGTAGCGCGCGCGTAGCTTTGGATACCGTGACAGGATTGGTTGCGTGACTTATATATATGTATGTGATGGATATATGATATATGATATGTGGTGTGTACAGGTGTGCACAGGATTTGAGCAGTGGCTCGTGTACTTGGTTTCTTTATGGTTTGGGGCCGAGTCCCTTATGGATTTGGGCAGTGGCCCGTATGGTCGTTTTTATTGTGGTCCTTTCGACCTTAGTTTATATCTGCTTTGGGCTTAGTCCCACATATGGTTTGTTTTGGATAAATGGTTTTCGAATGCATGCATGCTTTTTAGTGAAGGGTACAAATGTCTTCTCGTTAAAATGTTTTTTTTTTTTTTATAAATTCTTATTTTGTCCACTCACAGTTTTTAATGTTTTGACTGCCCTTCAGGTTGACATCGGATGTGGACTGTAGCAGAGACCGAGATATCACATACCTCCTCCGGATCCTGGCGTACTCTGATAGCCCGGGAGGGCAAAGGACGAAAATATCCCTTGTCTGACACTTCGTGTCAGACGGGAGCAGGGTCATCCCGCACTAATCCCGGGGGGATTGGGATGGGTCCTGTCACGTTTAGTGGTGTTTCTGGACGTACAAAGTGATGGGTTGTGCGTTTAGAACACGTGTACTATCTTGAAAATTAGGGTATTTAAATGTAAGCTTATTTGGGACGTTATTGACCCTCGGTTGTGTTAGTTTATATGTTGGATAGCTCCAGGGACCTTGGACGAGCGTACATCTCGGGACTGAGTTCAATCAGACGTGATGTGAGTGGACCTTTACTTTCAAAACTATGTTGCATGCATATAGAACTGTTTTAAATGATTTTCATAAGTATTTAGGATATGATTGCATTTGAAAAGCAGATTTATAATTTTTGAATAATCATTTTGATTATTGTACACGTATTTTATGGATTTGTGTAGAGACAATGTTTTGGGCTTTGACCCTGCTTTAACTATTTTGACTTGGAGTGGGAAGCCAAAGTTATATTTTGAAACGATGTTTTGTTTTTTTTTTGTTTTACTTTGATTGTTTCCACGATTAACCATCCTCGGAAATTTTGACCAGTCTTCAGACGTTCGGAGCGGGGCTCCGTAGATCATGAAGTTAGAGATGCGATGGTTAATACTCAAATGTCAGGAGCGCGGATCCACGAATCTTGAGACTGTCTATGCGTAGTACGTATTTTCCTAGCCATGTAGTTCGCGTCTACGGCTTGGGTAGTTATTCCTAGTTGGCCAGCACAGTTTGTATTCAGCGACTAGGGGGAGTTGAGGATTGGTCGGACGTGATTACATGTATCTGTATCCAAGTTTTTATAGATAGTTTTATGAACGGGGATTTTAGGGAAATGTGATCCACATGTATTTTTATACATGGTATGCTGACACTTTTTGTGGGTTCATGGTTTATAACTTGAGTTTTATATTTGAAATTCCCATGATTTGATACTTTGATTTCTGGATATTCTCTTTATATGCATGCATGTTTATAGTTGGAGGGTGGTTTATATTTTCCTCGAAAAGTATGTTTTCAATGTTTATTTATTTTTATCCACTCACAATTTTGTCAGTTTGCTTTTGCAAATCCCCTAGGCTGTAGTTTGGGTCAGGGCTACTTCTGAGGCGGAGACATTACCTACGACTGCGTGCTCGTTGGTAAGTATAGAGTAGGATTCATACTCTCGTTGTGTCGTTCTTTCAGTTGCTCTGTTGACCACTAGTATATTGGTTGACTGATGGTTGCACTTTTCTGTGTGTGGAAATTGAGAGTTATCTCTGGTCTAACATGTGTATAAGGGTACTTTGAGAATTTTGGTTTTTTTTGTCACACGGGAGCAGTACCAAGCACATTGATTTAAGAGTTTTCGGGTTACGTCCTATCATTTTCCACGAGGCACAAAATTTTGGTTCAATTAAATTATGTTGGATGGAGTGATGATTTGGGCGGGGACTAATTACTCGGCAAGAAAGGAGTATTCTTTTTTCATTCACTATGCACGACAAGGTATTCCACGTCATACGACTTCCAATCTCCAGTCTCTGAGCCACAATTTTACCCTTTTACATTTTCATGTAAAAATTCACCAGCGGTGTGATATGAAGGTGACCAACGGTGTGATGTGAAGGTGATTTTTGGGTGATGAAGAGTGTCTAATCTACCGAAAGTGACAAGCAACTGACAGGTAATACTGGTTGGACTACAAAATATTCCTTAATATCGCTAATTCCTATCGGGGTACAGAATGATCAATTTTTGTACTCGGCAAGTAAAGTTGAAGCAGGTAATGTAGTGTGGATCTTGATTGGTGAAGGCCTGTATTTGTATTGCCCAGAAACCGGGAAATGGAGATAGCTTTGTAAACATGTGGCCATGTGGGAGTCATGTAGGATATGTTCAGAGCCTATTACCCGGTAATCTAAGATCTCATTTGGTACACCATATTATATTTACTATTTGAGCTAGATAGACTAATCTATCGATCAGATAGATTGACTATTTAGTCGAATATTTGGTGCTCTGTCGAATTAAAATATTGACTATATTATATTGACCATAATATATTATAATAGTTGATAAGAAACATACATATAATAAATATTAATTATGTATATTATTATTCTTTATTTTAATTAATTATTGATATATTATTTTTATTACTTTGTTACTTTATTTAATTATTATTATTATTACATTTCAAAATTGCTAATTATTCGATTATTTAATATGAACAATTTCAAAAGTATTATTTTAAACCAAACATAGCCAAAATGTAATATATAACTAAATTAATCCATGATGACTTTTTTGATGGCCTACTATAGCTAAGTTGGTTTCAAAGAAAATCAGGTGACATTTGATTGTACTATCATTATGTGGACTGTTTCTGCATGTAAGCATATGTTTATTTGTTTCTATATCGTCTCTATCTATTTCCGCATCTCACTGTTTCTACATTTCTAGCTATCTGTTTTTCTGCATCTCTAGCTATTACTTTATTTAATGTTTCTTCATGCTCAATTGTCAATACATCATAATCAAACACAACTCATCATCATGCTGCAATTACGATGAAAAATTCAAATAATAAGTTACCGCATATATAAACTGATGATATATTTATTTTTTCTGCAAACAATATAGCAAAATCAACTCTGAGACCACAAGCAAATTATTTATATATATCATTCGTGAAAATAAATATTTTCCATTGAACTACATTAGCCCAATGGTAAATTTCATCAATTTAAATATAATTGAACTGAACAAAAAAAAATGAACAAGTTATGGTTCGAAACTGATTAGCCATTTTCGATTCTTAACACATGCTACGTACAATTAGGGATGGTCAAATGAGTTTTTTTGAGGGTGTGGGTAAACTCTTACCCTACATGGGTACAAATGGGTTTTATACCTATTCAGACTCATCCTCAATTTTTGAGGGTTTACCCAAACCCTACCCATTGGGTAATGGGTACCCATGATATTTTATATTTATTTTCTCCTTTCAATTTTTTTTTCCCTTGTGTTTCATTTTGTTTTAACTTCTAATTTTTTTTTATGCCTTTCAATTTATTTTGCTTTTCTTTTTTCTTTTTACTTTTCATTTTTCTTTTACTTTTAAATTTTTTTTTCTTACTTTCATTTGTCTTCAACTTTTTATTTTTAACTTCTAATATTTTTTTCTTTTAATTTCGTTTGCTTTTTTTTTTTTTTTGCTTTTCATTTTCTTCAAATCCTCTCAATTTCTATTAGAGTTTTTGTTACAATCCGTCTTAAAATTTAAAGTGAGAATTAGTAAATGACCAATTTACCCTTCTATCCGTAATTATCAAAATTTGTCGAGTTGACTAAAACTAGTGAATGAGTTATTTGAGAATTTGACTCCGAAAACTTTCCAATTAAATGAAGAATGAGTAATAAATGTCGAAATGGAATTAAAAACTTAAAAAAAAAAACTCATTAAAAATTTTATTATAAACAATTTTTAAGAATTTATAAAACTCCCTTTAAATTATTTCATGGTTGTGAAATCTTAAAAAATTTATAGTTTACTTTGATTTTTGTTAAATCATTTAAAATGAATTATTTAAGTTCTTAAAAAAAATTGATGTTAATATAAATTCGTAACATTTTTGTGTATAATTTTTTTGATGAAAGATGAAATAACTGATATTTAATTGAAATAAAGTAATTTTAAATAATAATACCTAATAAATAAAATAATAGTAAGAATATAAAGAAAAAAAAATTAGTAAAGGGAAGAAAGTGTTATAAATTCATAGATAATTTGAAGAATGGATAAAGAATATACTTTAAATTTAATGGGTATTAAATACCCTCAATACCCATGGGCAAACCCTTACCCTACCCATTAAATGATGAGTAAATTTTTACCCATCTAATTTCTACCCATTTCAACAATACCCATGGGTACCCATACCCATGGATAATTATGACCATCTCTACGTACAACTGTTATAAATGTGCGAGTAATTGTAGTCAAATTTATGGAGGGATTTTTTTTTAAATATAAAATGTTGGACCTTTTTATCTCTCGATAAGCCCTACTCTCCCATTTCATATCTCTCTCACATTTTATATATGATTAAACAATATACAGAGCTCTTCATTAATTTGCTAATGTTTCCCCTTTTCACAATTGGTTTTGTCCATAATACATCAACTCCGTTGGGGGGAATCCACTTAATGTAACGATCTTGAAATTCAAAAAAGGTACTTTTGGAAATTTAAAAAGGGAATTAACGATTTTGCCCTAGAAGGTAAAAAAGTTCACCTTTTGTTCCATATACTTTTTGGACTTTTCATGAGGGCTGTTATGTAGGTCTTAGAGTCCTGAGTCCATAGACATGTGACATGTTGAAATCAGAGATTTGATGAGCTTGTTACCGGTTTGAAATGACCAGGGGTATTTTGGTAATTTGGAATTAGGGGCAATTTGGTAATTTCATATGAGGAGATATTTTTTTGGATTGCATGAGATGGTGACAAGTGTCCACCTTATTACTTTCTCTCTTTCTCTCTCTCGCTCGCTTTGTTGACCGACTTAACATTATATATATATATATATATGTTGTTGTGGTCTATGGTGTGTTTTTCAAACCTGTGAAAAATTGTTGGGAATAAAAAAAAAAAAAGAGAGAGAAAACCAAAGAAAGAGAGGAAAAAGAGAAAAGAAGAAAGAAAAGAAAGAAAAAGGAAGCAAGAAAGAAGGAAGAAGCTGAGAGGGAGGGATAAGGAAAATTGAAAATTCAAAAAATCAAAATTCGGTTGTTTGAGCCGTTTGTAGCTTTTTAATTTGCAACTACACTCACTAACATGCTAGTTGAGTTCTTGGGATGGTTTTGGGGTGAGAAAAACTGAAGATTTGGACGTGAGAAAATATGGAAACCAAGATAGAATATTGGCCGAACCTGTTGAACTCTTCCTAGGATTGAGAAAATGAAGATTGATTTTTGGAATGTGAAAAATAGATGAAAAATGATGAAGATAGGACCAGGTCGGGTTGTCTGGTCGGATTGGGTTGTGCAGACCCACATGTCGACCCAACCTAAGGTTGAAGACGATGAACAGTGGTCGCACATGAGGCCCACGCATAGAGGGGGTGCAGGGCATGTGAGGGCTCGTGCTACTCTACCTTGAAATTTAGTCAACATGTTTTCCAATGTAATAGAAGTTACAAACACGTTGACTTAGATACTTCAGTGTAGTTCGAGGTGTTCGAAGTGTTATGAGTAGGTTTTTAATTCATATTTAATCCTCAAAAATTAGAGAATTTAAATGTGAGATTATTTGGGATGATAGTGACCCTTGGTAGTAATTTTGACAGGTGGTAAAACTTTTGGATTTATGGAGAAACACGCGGCTCGAGATTTACCTATTTGGACGCTGTGTGAGTGAATTTTGTTTTTCTAAATTATTATGAATACATAGCTAAATATTTATATTGCTTTTATTTTGTGATTATATTGCAATTGTTTGAGTATGATTTTTAAATGATTATTTGACATTTTTTTTCTGGATTTATTGATTAGTTTTGGACACGGTGATTTTACAGTATTTTGTAGAAATTGTGTTTAAGGTTCAAGCCTAGTTTAGAAATAGTATTTTTGACAGGACCCTCCTCGTAATCCCCCATTGATTAACGAAAGAGATCCTGCTCCTATCTAACACAAACTTGTAAAATTACACAAGTACCCTCGAGAGTAAAATAAGCATACTTACCACGTGCCAGACAAGAGATACTATCTTACCCTACTCGGGATATCCAAAGTACGCAATTCTATGTGATGCCTTAGCCTTCACACAGCCCGCGTCCTCGATCAACCTGGAGGGTGCTAAAACAAAATAAAAAGGTGTGAGTGGACAAAAACAAAGTGTTGGAAAACCATTTTCAGAAATCAACAATTAAACCTCCATTTTATAAAACATGCATGCATAATCAAAGAAATAATTGCTTTCAAATAAAACAGTCGTATATAAATATATAAACCATGGGTCTAACCCAAAATTACATAAACATACATAAACTCCCTTTGGGCCATATTTCAATGAAATCATCGGCTCTAAGCCATTTGGAAAACCTTTGCTCATATCACGAGTACTCAAAGTCAAACTTGATCACACTGGTCCAACTAGCCACAAACCAAACCTCGTCTCTTTGGTCCAACTAGCTTGCAAGTCCAACTACCATCTCATATGTACTACTGGTAGTCATCTACGGATCTACAGAGTCCAACTTTGTCGGCACGTGTCAAGTGCAGCTCTAACCATATCCGAGTCCTTCTATGGGTATCCTTAGAGTCCAACTTTGGAATGGCGATCCGATCGCGATAGGTTGATCAATGCAGAACATATAGTATAATCCAATCAAAATACAATTTAACCGAGCGCCAACAGTTTTCAACTCGGGCACCAGCCCAAAAACTCGGTTTTCCAAAAAACCATCATAATTCAAATTCCAGAATAATAACTATAAACATTATTTCAAATCCAATCACTTATTCATAAATTATAACCATGCTAAACTATAGCATAAAATTAGTAAAAATGTATAATTATGCATGTATTAGAGTTAAAAAAGAAACTGTCCACTCACAATACTATCGGTCGCTCAAAACCAGAGCCATAAGCCAATCCGAAGCCTCAAGAACATCTGGGCCTATCCAAATCACATTCGAGGTTCACTAATAATCCATATAAGTCCAAACTTGAAACCCCCAAAAACTCTGGAACAAAAAACGCATCCTGAACACACTTCCTGAGGAGAAAAACCTCCAAACACCAATCAAATGACCTCTGATCAACCTGAAACCACCACCATTGGATTCAGGACGTCGAAACCTTTCAAACATGACCAGTTTCACCACGAAATTTGAGTCCACGCGTGTACACGCACCAGTCAAAGTTTCACCCATGCGTGGTCACCTTGACATCTGACAGCCTGCCATGTGTCACCTCTTGACACGTGTCATGTGGCACCTACTGATGTCATCATGACATAACCTGTTGACATCATGCTGACATCACCCCCCGCCACATCACCTCTAACACCTCTAACAGGACGACACATGTCACCAACCAGACATGGCCATATGGCTTGACATAATGATGTCACCTGCTGATGTCATCATTGTCAACCTCTCATTAGGTTGACATGTGACCTGGTAATGGGTCATTCAACCCTGTTTCCAAACCCGACTCGTTCTTCACCATTTTTCGTTCGAACTTCACCATTTTCTTTCGAACTTCACCATTTTTTCACTATTGTACTTGCAAATCACCAGGAACAATTCTACGAGATCAAAAGTATGAAAACTCACCTCCTCTTCCTTGACCAAACTCAAATCCTCACGGCTGACCTTCAAACCTATCCCAGCACTAATTCCTACATCCAATTTCGATGTTTCTTGGCCCATCGTGTTCGCAAGGAAGCCAGGGAGTCAGTAAGGACCTTGTTTTACAGCTCCAGAAACTCAATTTCAAAACCCAAACTCAAGGGGCATGAGTTACCTATTTTCCCTGTGTTTCCAAGAAGCCTCCACTACTGTTCCTTCCTCTAACGTCTCCTCCTCACTCTCTATCACTCTCTCTCTCTCTCTCTCTCTCTCTCTCTCTCTCTCTCTCTCTCTCTCTCTCTCTCTCTCTCTCTCTATCTCTCTCTCTCTCTCTCACTCAGAAGCCATAAAAGATGGAAGAAAGTAGGGTTTCAGGTGTGTGTTTGAAACCAAAGGAAAAGATGGGTATGATGTAATAGATATGGACTGAAGGGTGGGTGACACTTGTCACTCATCTTGTGGTCCCTACTAGATATTTTGGGCCCCACCTTTTAAATAAAAAAGTCAATTTCTCGAAACACATGTACCTGAATAAACTGTTCATGACTTGTAAAATCATCTCGCAACGTCCAAATTTGATGCGTCGTCTGTCTACGTAATCGCAATCCTACAATCTATGCAACGGATCTCGGTCAATGTGTAAATAACCTCCCGGGTCAAACGTCAACATTTTCCCCCATCTATGGGGAAAAATCGTCATTTCAAATAAAAAAATCTCGAAAATCCTTAATTAATTCTAGTTAATCATGGAAATTTGGGTCGGGTCATTACAACCAACCCCCCTTATAAAATTTCATCCTCGAGATTCACACCAACCCCTAGCTTAACTATGGAAATCCAAAATTCCCTCCGATTCGAGGTTCCCGAGTGCACGTCCACATTTGAAAGTCATCCATAGTAAACACAAGGGACAAACGCCACCCAACGCCAACTACAATCCAATGGCCGAAGCCAAATCCTGGCCCATCCTCAGTGACAATACCTGACAAGTGAGGGATCCAACTACCACTGGACCTCCAAAACTCAACTCTCAAGCCTCATTCGAGTCATTGATACTCGTCGACCTCACCTGCCACCCACACAGGTGCACTTAGAACCTAGTCTAGTGAATCTGCCCCCACTGAGCAATCACAAGTCCGAACCATCGACATCACCCACGATGAACTGTCGTGGCCAGCTGGTAATCCATCGGCTTCACTGTTTCTGTCTGAGTTTCCTACCGAAACCCAACTCACCAGAGTCCTCTTATGGTACCTCGACCCACCTGGAAACTAACTCTATGATGCTGACTCCTTTCAAGTCCCAATCCTGCCTCTCACTCATCCAGAGTGTAACCTGTCCACATTGAATACTTGCTATAGTCGAGAAAAATCAGCAAATCATGGGTTCCTCTTACCAACAACCATGGCCCCAATCTCCAAGTTTGCACAATTTTAGAACCCGCCAAAGTCCCTATCCTCTAAAGCACAGTATTCGATACCCGGTCCAAGTATCCCATTGAGATGTTAACCTTGGATCCAATCCGATTACCTTACTGTATCAACCTTGAATCCAATCCAACTATCGTAGGGCTACCATGCCAACCTGGCCCAACATTGGACCTTGTCTATCCGATCCTAGATCTGAAAAAACTGCAAACCGCACTTAAAATCCTCTTCAAGTTCTACTGGTCACCCAACCAACACTCGAGACATGTCCAACACATACTCCTCGAGAACTCCAGAGACAAACCTATAAGTACACTAACCAATCCAAGCTCCCGATTAACCTCTAAAGTTAATCGACCTACGTCTACCAAGACATACTATTCTTGAATGAAAAGTCTCATTGGTTACCTATCTCAACCCCCATCCTGATGATGCGAAAGGTTAGATCTTGAAGCTGTGTTGTAAACCTCTAATCCAAAAATATAAGTCTCACATGAATACTGCCTAATAACGCTCCATGGTCATCTACCTCTAGCATAATCCCCTCAATTTGGAGTTCCAATATCAAAGGTAGATAAATGGTGTGACTAAGAGGTAACGAGCCTAAAAACAACCCCTCTGCCTTGAGTTCAACTCTGTTGGAGTAAATCGATACATGAGGCTCTAGTGATCTATAAAGATCTTGCACACCTCTCTAGGAGATAGTGAGTTCAACTCTTCAGTGTATACGCCACCGCGGAAAGCTCCTAGTCATGGGTAGAGTGATTCATCTCAAGAGATCTCAATTTCCAAGATGCATAAGTCAAAACTTCTCGTGTAACACAAGTACACATCCCAAAACTTTGCAGAGATGCATCACTGCACATCTCATAATCCTCACTACCATCTGGAAGGGTCAAAACCAGAACAGTAGTCAACAGTCTCTTCAATTCCTAGAAGCTCTGCTCACACAAAACATCTCAATCCAATTTGACTCCCTTCTAAGTCAATTGCGTCAATCGACTGCAATCTTGGAGAAATCCTCCACTAAAAGTCTGTAATACTTAGCCAGTCCGAGTAAGCTCTTAATCTTGGTTACCGTGATTGGTTGACGCCAATCCAAAACCACCTCGGTCCTCTGAGGATCCACACTAGTCCTTTCAGAAAAAATAAGATGACCCAAAATTCAAACACGGGTCCTCCAAAACTGATACTCACTCAACTTGGTATATAGCTGCTTCCCCTAAGGGTATTTCAGACTAGGCTTCGATATTCCACATGTGCCCACACACTCCTTGAACACGTCAAGATATTATCAATAACACAATTTCCAAAATGATGTAGACACTTTTGGAAGACTCGGTGCATCAAGTCCATCAATGTCGCTGAGGAGTTAGTCAACCAAAATGGCACGATGCAAAACTCCTATGCTAATACCGAGTCTGGAAGTAATTTTGGGAATATTCACTTCCTTGATCCTCAACTGATGACATCCAAGTTCATCCGATGTGGATGTGAATACGAATCCAGGCTACACCCAACAACGTCATGTAACACTAGGTACCCTCTGTTCCTCAAATCTTTCCAATCTGGCCCACAACTTGGGTGTTAGGCCCTTAAATGACCTTTTGAATCAAGATAAGTTGTAACCCTATTGCGAGCATACCTAGAAGTTCTTGCCATAGAAGCAGAAATCATTCACCAACCAATAATAAATGCTGGTAGCTACTGTAGTGATCCATTCTAAAGGTGGAAATTTTTGACATGACTCGATACACAACTCGAAACCCGCACGAGATTTATCCGGATCAACCCGTACGATTAAAATTTTGGGTCATTCAACCGGTTATGACCCGTTTAATAAATGGGTAGGTTTCGGGTCAACCTATTAACCAGTATAATGACATGTTAACCCGTTTAATAAATGGATAGATGTAATGACCCGTCCCGAGTGTCGGGATTGAATATTAATTAATTATGATTTAGAATGACTAATCGGGGATTAGTTGAGTGAAATCGAACGAATTGTGCAAAATGACCGTTTTGCCCTTGGCGTGGGCAAAATGTTGACTTTTAGTTCGGGCAGTCAAACGGACTTTGACCGATGATTGTGACATAGTTCGGGACGTCACGAGTTTATAGACAGGTGGCACGTTCGATTCCGACATTCGAGGTGAAAGTTATGACGTTCGGAAGTTGAGGGGTATTTTGGTAATTTGGCATATTAGGGGCCAAATGTTGACTTTTTGATCGGGAGGTCCAATGGACGAGGGCCAAGGACCGTTACGTAGGTCTCGTCGATGCGAATCCAACGACAAGCGGCATGCCGAAATCGGAGATTCGACGACGAAGTTATGGTCACGGGAACGGACTCGATTAACCGAACGAACCGGGATTAAAATAATATTTTAATATGAACAGTACCCGGTGACTGAACACACTTGGATGAGTGACAAGTGTCACTCATCCCTTAAATTCAGGCATGAAACCAGATCCCATGTTTTGGGGAAAACATAATTATTATGTTTTATTAATTAATTAAACTAAATTATTCTTTTAATTTCCATTAATCCTCTCTAATGTCTTAACCGTGTACAACCAAAAACACAATTCATTCCACCCTTAATCTCCTCTCCATCAGCTGAACTTGAGAGTGCAAATTGGAGAGAATTCAGAGACGGAATTAGTGAGGGAAATACGAGGGATTGAGGGAAACTGTGGAACTGGAATTCGGATTTTAGAAAATTGGGGGGAAAATTCGAAATGGAAGATTAGAGCCGTGAGGATCGAATTGGAGCTTAGAAGTAGCTTCCTGAGGTTGAGACGAGTGGAACCAGATCAAAAACGAGAAGAATTGAGGCCCAATTGGCTCTGAACTGGGTCTGGTAACAGTGAGGAATGTCGAGCTTGAGTCGTGGAGTTTGAGCCATGGATTGATGCAATTGAGTTAGGGGAAGTGTTTAACGGAGTCCATTGAAGCTTCTTGATGAATCAATTTAAGGAAAACGCTTGAAACTGACGACTTTCGAAGATGAACAGTGTTCGGGGTGTTCTTCGAATGTTCATCTTTGATCGTGAGGATTGAGGTAATGTTTCATGTAATTGATGTTACAGAACTCTAATTGAACTTAAACCGAAACTAATTGAATGTTCAATTGTTGAATTTGGTGTCGAATTGGCAGAGAACCAACCGGGTCTGTTCGCGGGTTAAATGACCCGTTTACCAGACAAACGGGTATGAACGACGACACTGTAGCTGGCGCGTGGATTTCACGT
This sequence comes from Prinsepia uniflora, assembly GCA_032719365.1. Classification (NCBI taxonomy): domain Eukaryota; kingdom Viridiplantae; phylum Streptophyta; class Magnoliopsida; order Rosales; family Rosaceae; genus Prinsepia; species Prinsepia uniflora. Next base: position 23,492,830 of record CM064873.1, read on the forward strand.
GCAGCCACTCACGGCGGCGCGTGAGGGCGCGTCCGGCCTAGTCTCAAGGTGAGGTCAACATGACTTTTGATCCTCTTAGTGTAACGAACATTTTGACGTTGGTTTCGAGGAAATCAGATATTGTTTCGATAATGTTTCGCGTATCCGAAGTTTTGTTTTACGTTAAAAATACGTATTTAAATTCCGGAAAAATTGGGGAAAATTATATGAAGTATTTTGAGATGTTAGTAACCCTCTATAATGATTTTGGACAGGAGTTGTGATTTCCAGAATTTACGGAAAAACGTGCAGCTTGGAAACGGACCGTTTTGGACGGTGTGTGTGAGTGGACTTTGTTTTCTAACCGTGATGCATGCATATATGATTTAAAATGCCTTATTATATGATTATATATGCTTTGGCATGATTGATGTTTCAATCCGGTAATTTCTCGGTTTTATGATTATTATATTATTATTTTTGGGCGATTTTCGAGAAATTATGAAATTTGGTGAAAATAATGTTTGGACTTGGTTTATGAGTCTGGAATTAAAATTGATTGAAAATAATGGTTGGACTCGGATTATTGAGTCATGGATTGAAAAATGATGTGTTGACTCGGGAATGAGTCAAGGGTCAATTTCGTGGATTTACGTGAAAATGGAAACGGAGGTTGAAACGCATGGATTTGCGTGATAATGTTATTTTGGGCATGAGAACCCAAGTGAATAGTGATTTTGACTCAGATTTGGAGTCACTTGTGAAATTGTGAAATTAATGATTTATTGGGATTTTATGATTATTTTAATAAGTCTTTCGGGCACGTTTTACGAGGAAAGTGAAAATGATGTTTTGGGCTAGGCCCGGAGTTTAGATGATTTCTAAAATGATATTTTAACTTTGTTGGTGAGTCAATGATGATTTCCAGATTATTTTATTGATTTAAAATGTGATTTTTACGGTTTATGTGTAAAAGGTATTTTGGGCTTTGAGACCCAGTCGGGAATGATCTTGACTTTGTATGAAGACAAGATTTGATTGAAATGTTTTGGGATGAAATTCTCGAGATGGTTTTCATTGTGATTGTGAAATACCCAGACGGTCGGAGCTTGGGGGGATTACCCAGACGACCGGAGCTTGGGGGATGTGATTGTAGGATCATGAGTTGATCCTATGGTAGTCAGCTTCTCGGATGAGACTGAGCCTGGATGTACCACTCGGATGGGTCTGAGCCTGGGGATGTGTTCGCCCAGAGGTGACTGAGCCCGAGGGGGTTGAGCCCAGAGGTGTCTGTTCCCGAGAGTGTGACTGGATATTGGCCTACGCGTAGTGCAACACTTGTGAGTAGTGCAGTTGATGGTTTGATTGTGCACTTGTGAGTAGTGCAGATGTGATTGTGATAGTTTATGCACTTGTGAGTAGTGCGGATTGATTGGATTGATATATTTATTGTGCACTTGTGATTAGTTCTGATTGATGTTATTTGTGATGACGTAGTGGTATTGAGTACGGGTTCTTGGTCTTTGTGGCCAGGTGATTATGTTTTCACATGTTTTGGCCTGAGGGCCGGGATTTGATGCTTTATTACATGAACTGAATTGATGAACATGAGTTTTATGGACCATGGGAAAATATGTTTTGATTTTATCGGTCCACTGTTCATACTTGAATGATCTCATACTATTACTCATGTTTTACGATATGCATGCAAGTTTGTGAAAACTGGAGGGTAAGAATGTATTTTGGCAAATGTTTTTATAAGAGATCCTTTTTGTCCACTCACACCTTTTCTGTTTTGTGATCCTCCAGGCTGTGGTACGACGTTCGGGACTGATCGTGAGGCAGTGGCAGCAGCAGAAATCCGCGCAAACATCCCTTGTCTAGCAAGCACTGAAGGGTAGTTTCAGACCTTTAGTTGACTTGTCAGACGGGAGCAGGACCGGGCACGGTTTTTGACGTCCAGTTGGGACGGGTCCTGTCAAAGTGGTATCAGAGCATTTGGTTCTTGATTTATGTTGTTACGTCATGCCTCCGAGTCGTGCGTCGCGTACACGGTCTGATGATGGGAGGGACGAGAATAGTGTTAGTGAAGGTCCAGATATTGAGCGAGCTCGACGGTTAGGAGCCACTGTGTTTCGTGGTGATTCGGGCCCGGACGGTGCCGAAGATTGGATTACTCGATTGGAAAGGATTTTTGAGGTCATGATATGTCCCCTGGAGGACATGGTGCCCTTAGCCACATTTCTTCTGGATGGCTATGCTTACCGGTGGTGGCATATTTTACAGTTGACTGGTTGGGATGCCCGTACCTTGGCATGGGATGCATTCCGAGAGCGATTTCTGGATCAGTTTTATCCTCGCTCATTTCGGAACGCTAAGGAGGTTAAGTTTCTCCAATTGCAGCAAGGGAATCTATCAGTGGTTGATTATGAACAACAATTTTTGCACTTATCTAGTTTCGCTCCTCTGTATGTGGTTACTGAGGAGGATAAGTGTCGAAGGTTTGAGCAAGGACTGAGGAATGAGATACGAGGTGCTGTAACTGTTGGCTCGTATTCTACCCTGAGGGAATTATCGGATGCTGCTATCCGAGTGGAGGCTACTATTTACCTGTGCCAGAACAATCGTTGGGCTCTGGACGACGCCGAGAGCGTCAGGATACTGAACAGATAAGTCAGGAAACATCGAAGCGTGTTAGCCTTCATACTCTTGTGTCGCAACCCTCGGTGGGTGTTCCTTCGAGTGGAACTTCAACTCGGTCGACTGGTAAGCGGCGTGGTGGGGTAAGCCGCCTCAGCACTGCCACTTGTCACTTTTGTAGGAAACTTGGACATTTGCGAAGGAACTGCCCCGATCGACTTGACCATAGTTCAAAATAAATGTATGGATACTTGTTTTCGTGATACTTTGTAAATAGTTTGTATTGTACACTTGTGTTGTAATATTGTATCTTGTGTTTTGATTTTGTCGGACTAGTGTGGGTCCGGATGGTCGTTTTTGTTAACGGTTTGGTTTGTAGATGGGCATGTTGGGCCCAGAATAAACTTGACCCGAGGATGGGTTTGGATATTGGATTGGACTCAGAGGAAGTCCGGAAATGGTTTTGTGTTTTGGGAAAGGATGTGGTTTACCTAGGGGTATTTGCTAAACCATCAATTTTTCGAAGTCTCAGAGTTCCATCAATATTTCGCACAAATAGTACTGGGCTCCCCAAGGTGACATAATCGGTCGAACGAACCCAACAAATCCATTAAATCCTACAGCTAAACCATCAATTTTTTCGGTACCATCTGACATGGTGGTTGCAAAATGCGTTGAGTACTCGGAACCTCTCTCTGAGGTGGCAATTACAAGACCCACCCCCAATCCCCCGGGATTAAGGGCTAAGTCCTGCTCCCGTCTAACTTACGCATGACACGAAGGCTAAACTGACGTCCAGCCTCCATGTGACACGTAAGTCGGAAAAGGGATTCTCGATTCGACAATCCAAAAGCTTCAGGACTTCCCAGAGTGCACGAAAAACTACTGTGGATCTCGTGTGTGATGTCTCCATCTCTCTCAACCAACAGCCCGCACCGCGACAACCAAGAGGGTATAAAAAACACAAAAGACTGTGAGTGGACAAAAACAAAGAATAAGTTCAAAACAGTTATCAGAAAACACAATTACATTTATACCCTCCGTTTTGAAAACCAATGCATGCATATCCAAGTCCACGTCATAAAACCATTCTATATTCCAGTTATGCAAACCGTGTAAGAAAAACCGAATTCACTTTTCTTTTCTCAAATCCCGGGCCTCAGCCCAAAACCATCAAAAGCCATATCATCCAGGCAGAGCCCAAAACATCGGAGAAACCTTTATTGAAAACCATCGTCATCAAGGCTCAGTGAAATCCAACACATTTGAAACCACATATTCATCCATCGAACCTGCTGGATCTATCCGAGTCTTTAAACTTCCGAGTCTTTAAACTCAATTCAGACCTCAATATAATCCGAGTCTTTAAACTCCCGAGTCTTTAAACTCAATAGGCCTACGGGGCAAATATCAATATCCGAGTCTTTAAACTCCCGAGTCTTTAAACTCAATCCGGGTCTTTAAACCCAATCCGGGCCCGCCCCCGTCATAATCATATCCGGGTCTTTAAACCCAATAACCAGATCCAGCAAATCCAATCCAAAACCATATGAAAACCATTATCCATTTTCGAATCCGAATCCGCAATCTAATCAGGATCCCGAATCCAAACCCAGTATCATATTCATCATCCATTTCCAAATCCGAGTCTGAAACCATCATTCCGTAAGCTAGCATCCGGAATAACCATTTTGAACCCAAACCCTGCAATCCTCTTTCAGGTTTCAAAATTGAATCTAGAATCGTCATTCCGAAATCCGATTCAAAAACCCGAAATCACGTTCTTTAAAACCACTTTTCTGAACTGGGCTTCGAGCCCGAAAACTCTTTTTCGAAATCCATTTCAAATCATTGAAATCAAATCATATTTCCAAATCCCAAAATCAAACCATTTAAACCATGGTCAAATCACAACATTATTCGGAATCTCGTAAAACGTGCAAAACCGCAAATACCTCAAAAATCATACAAAATCGTAAACTATCAAGATCATAAATCAAATCATAGAATCACGTATAGAAAACATATAAAAACCTATATGCATGCATCAAGAGTTTGAAAAACAAAGTCCACTCACAGACCATATTGTCGTCGCCTCGATACACGCGTACTTATGCCGTTCCTGGCTAAAGCGCTATCACTGGCTTTCCCGAACCTGTCCAAATCCCATAATAAGGTCACTAACTACTTCATAAAGCTTATACCAATGCCCCGTAATTTTTCCGAATTTTTAACTATTTTTAACTGAGCCCTAAAACCTTAGGACATCCCGAAACATATCGAGACGATGTCCGATCGGCTCGAAACTAGTGCCAAAATGTTCATTACATCAAATAATTTTAAAAGTGATGTTGGAACCTTCCTCAAAAGCCGTGCCATGCGTCCACACGTGCCGCTTGAAGTGGCTGCGCGTGGGCCTCACGCGCGGCTACTGTTCATCTTCAACCTTGGGACAGACCGGTCCAGACCGGTTCAGGCCGACCGGTTCAACTGGACTGGCGCTCACGGTTCACTTCCCTTTCTTCATCGTTTTCAGTCCCAATTCGATCCTAATTCTTTCCTTAAGTTCGTCCAAGCCTCTACAATTAATCTAACTAATTAAAAACACACAATTAGGTTAGGTGAATACCTTCCCGTTTTGCAAAAAACACCCGACCTGTTCCTCTTCGGTTCCCAGTTACCACCGTCATCCTCTGGTCACGGCTTCACCTCCCCTGAGCTCGACTCAACTACCACAAGCACTCCTGACTCAACAAACCGATCAATAATGATTCATGTCCAAGTTACCAGGTTCGAATCGTGACAGAGGAAACAGAGTTAAGTGGAAAATGTCTCACCTTTCCTCTGGCCGACCGTCATGGCCTCCACCGTCGTCCTAACGTCGTTAGAGGCAGTCATCACTCTGTGGTAACTACTACAATCCAAGTTTAGTCTTGTTGATCAATCGTACTCGCGGTTGTGCACGGTGGTTCTTCTCTATTTTTTGGGGTTTTCTTACCTCTCACAGCCCCCTTCAATCAGTCTTTCCCTTAGACACAGCGCACACATTCACTAATACAACTTGGTCTCACACAACTCACACACACATAAGATGGACGTTTGTTCAAATTCTCTGTTTTCCTCTCATCTGATCGATCAGCCTTTAAAATTGCCCACCGTGTGTGAGACTTGGCTAGAAGCCACTGGAGGCTGTCCAGGTGTCCTCCAGCCAATGGTTAAAACCAAACATATCCAATTACTCAGGCCCAATTGTCCCTATCTGATTGCTCACAAATCCCAAGGTGCCAAAAAGACCATTGTGTTCCTAAATGTCCAAATTACCATTTTACCCTTCATTTACCTAGACCCGTAACTAAACCGTCTGACGTCCAATGACGGCATGCCGCTTGTCGTTGTACTCAGGACATCGAGATCTTCCTAACAGTCATCGATTTGCGTGAAAATTAGTTGTCGTGTAAAAAGTCGACAAGTTCCCTCTTTTTATCTTAATTACGAAAATGCCCTCGAACTTCCGAACGTCATAACTTCATCCTCGGGTGTCGGAATCGGACGTTCCACCTGTCTATGAACTCGTGACGTCCCGAAATATGTCACGGTCATCGGTCAAAGTCCATTTGACCGCCCAAACAAAAGTCAACATTTTTTCCCAATCCTCGGGCAAAATCGTCATTTCGCACCGTCTGTCCGAACGAATCCAACTAATCATTGATTTACTTCACTAACCCGTCATTAACTACTAATCTAATCCCGATTTCCGGGTCGGGTCGTTACAGGCAACCTCGTGAATCCTCTTACAATGCATTCAAAAACTCCTCCACAATCGATATCTCCCCAAGCTTATTGAGATATCCGGGAACATCATAACACATGTTCGATATCCTTAACAACCATTTTGTAATAGCTTTTCAGCTTTCAAAGCCGAAGTAGATCCCAAAGGAAGTATCCCATGGTTCCCACAAAAGATAAACCGTGGCAAATCGGGAGTACCAAAGACAATGGTTCCCCAAACACTCGATAGAGGTGTAACGGGTAGTTCACCAATCCATCCCTAGGATCACGTCCAAGTCATAATTGTCTCAAGAATCCAATCTGTTTGAAGGTCAAAACCTTCTATCCAAAGCAAACGGTCTCAGATTACCCCATGTGCCGGTCTCTGAAAATAAAAGAATGTGTAGGACCATCATCCATCAACACTTATACATTATGTGACAGGATCTAACCCAGCAAACACCATGAAGAATATACCCGGGTCCTACACCCGTCTGACAGGTAGCCTACGATACCAAATGTACCCTCAAAATTCTATCAGACTAGGGATACTTGTACACATGTAAGCTCATGCCTCCGCTCCGTAAGCATCCTCGATTCTTATGCAGCGACCCTGAAGGGTTTAAAAAATAATCAAAATGTGTGAGTGGACGAAAATAAAGGTTTATAAAAACATAGTTCGAAAATTTACTAATTTCCCTCCGTTTTATAAAACTATGCATGCATAAAGAGAAATTCTTAATTCCAAATAAACAGATGATAAAACGCGAAAATCTCAAAATATGACTACAAACACGACTAGGTCAAAGCACACACTCAAAAAATATAGAAAACCAGCCATGTCAATATACCAACGCAGACATGACTACACCAATGCATAAGCATACCATCACACAAAATCAGCCATACTGAATTCATTAACATACCAAACCAACCAATCATACCAACTGACCCATCCTCTATGCCTGCAAGCTGTATCATAATGTCAATGTGCACCTGGTGAGGTTCGGTAATATAGAAACTTCAGATGTAACGAAACATCGGTGTTGAAGTGGCAGTTGGATGATTATCGAAAGAATTGGAGAGTTGAGGAATTATTTGTACAGATTTGAGACAAATGAGATAATGAAATAGGAAGCAAGTATTTGATTTTCATGTTGGAACTCTTGTGCTTAATTTGGAAATGAAGAATGGTGACACTCATATAGGTATGAAAATGATGGTAATATTGTAGTTTGGATACCAATCCAGAACTCAGAAACGAGAAAAAACCAAGGATTTGAGAACTTTGACGAAAAGTTGAGAAGTAAACCCGTTGAATATGATCTTACATAATAAATGGGAGTTTGGTATGAACTTAAGTTCAGTAATGTTTAGATTCGAGGAGCAAATTGGAAGGGGAATAGAAACTGAGTTTCAAGTTAGTTACAAGATTGTATGTGAGTATTGTACTTAGGGTATGGACATAAGGATAATGGTGTTAACTTAGTAATACTTGTTGCTTGGTATGACATAATGTGTGGGTAATTATTATCATTGTGATGCGTGCTTGATTGTGACTCAAACAAAATGTAGAACCATTTTCGAAGTTCTTGATGCAATTCGGTTATTAAGGTTAGTGTCTAAGTACTACAAATTAGATGGTTAGTTAGCTGAGGTTTTGAATTACGAATTTGGTTTGTGATTTTGAGGTGTGATGCGAATTTGTGAATTCCCGGTATTCTTGATATGAAATGTTGTGAGGATTGTTATGGTTGACATAGTTTCCATGTATCATTGTTCGAGTAAGGGTGGAGTAGTCAAGAGTTTGATGAATATAATTGTGTTAGTCATTCGTTTTGTTTCGCTGGCAGAGAGAAAGTTCAAATGTGGCAATTGAAATTCAGAAGTACCTAAGGTATTGAGTAATTGTTGGCCCGACTAAGAGATGCTGTGTCCAGTTTCTGGACAATTTTGATATAAATACTTGTAATACTTTGGGATACCTAAAATGATGATTTAGACTTGTGATTGTGAGTATGGGTATGTAAAAAAAATGATGGTATGGCAGAAACAACCCCCTGCCTTAGATAAGTGATATGTTTTTACAAGATTGGTAATTTGTGACAATTGATTCATGATTCGTAAGTCGAATAATTACGATGGAAGAAAAGTTATGGATATAAAAGAACCGTGAAGGAAGTGAATCTGGAAGCTGATGGTTTATGAGTTGGATAATGGGCCATAGGATGGAGTGCATTATATTTGGGGCCCATATCTATGAGTGTGTGATTGGTGCTACGACCTTATGATCCTTGATATGTGCAACGTGAAGATTGGTTGTTGCGGTTTCAATCTTTGACGATGGTTGTGTAATTGAGGACTGAGTATGTTTTCGTTTAACACTATTTGTGTCCAGATATGTATCTCATGGTTTGATTCGAATGAATTGAGTAATGAGTGACTATAATTTGACAAAATTTGATGGACTCTAGTTTAGTAAATGATTTGGGACACTAAGTCGGATGGTTTGTGGAAATTGTCACTTGAAAAGCTATGTTTGAACTCAGACCCTGTTGAAATGTTTGATTTGATTTGATTTGAGACATAACTGTTTATGGGAATGAGTTCATTGGATTTGTAATTGTATTCCACATGAACCATCCTTTAGTGTTTTATTTCCTCCGGATGTCTAGTGATTCCGCGAGGGGGGGGGGGGGGGGGGGGGGGGTGGGGGACACGATTATGCTAACTAGAGATGAGTAGCTCCATGGGAGACTCATTCTTGGGAGTGTTAAACTTACTTGTCTTCTGAAGGTTCGGGCCATTACATTTCGACCAAAGATAGATGGGGTACCTGTCATCACTCCAGTTGTACTACGTGTCTCTATAAGTCCTACTAGACTGGAAAGATAACTATAATCTCAACCAACACCCTCTGGACCCTTTCTGTCCTGCTTGTCGATGCATTATGTCCGAAACGAAACTATCATGCACACCCAGTGTGCGATGCCACAGAGTGCAACCCAAGGCTCTGACACCAAACTGACAAGACCTTCCCTGTAATTCTTCCTCGATTAACGAGAGAGGTCCTGATTCTGTCTGACACGGCCTTGTAAAATTGCTAAAGTACCCTCAAGAGTAAAATAAGCATACTTACCACGTGTCAAACAAGGGATACTATCTTACCCCACTCAGGATATCTAGGGTACAAAATTCTACGTGATGCCTTAGTCTTCACACATCCCGCGTCTGCGATCAATCTAGAGGGTGCTAAAACCAATAAAAAAGTGTGAGTGGACAAAAACAAAGTGTTAGAAAACCATTTTCCGAAATCAACAATTAAACCCATTATTTTATAAAATACACATGCATAATCAAAGAAATCATTACATCCAAATAAAACAGCCGTATACAAATATATAAGCCATGGGTCTAACCCAAAATTACATAAACATACATAAAGGCCATCTGGCTCACATTTCAATAAAATCATCGGCTCTAAGCCATTTGGAAAACCTTTTCTCTTATCACTTGTACTTAAAGTCAAACTTGATCACCCTGGTCCAACCAACCATAAGATAAACCTCGTCTCACTGGTCCAACCAACTCGCTAGTCAAACTAGCATCCTAACTGTACTACCGGTAGTCATATACAGATCTACATAGTCCAACTTCATCTGCACGTGTTGAGCCTAGCTCTGACCGCGTCCGAGTGCGTCTCTAGGGATATCCTCAAAGTCCAACTTTGGAATGGTGATTCAATCACCTGAGATTGACCAATGCAGAACATATAGTATAATACAATCAACATAAAATTTAACCGGGCACCAGCCCAAAACAGTTATCAACTCGGGCACTAGCCCAAAACTCGGTTATCCAAAAACCATCATAATTCAAATTCCATAATAATAACTATAAACGTTATTTCAAATCCAATAATTTATTCATCAATCATAATCATGCTAAACTATAGCATAAAATCAGTAAAAACATATGATTATGCATGCATTAGAGTTATGAAAGAAACTGTCCACTCACAGTACCACCAACGCTAATAAATCAAGTCGTATGCCAATCCGATGCCTCTGGGATGTCCGGGCATGTCCAAATCATAATTGAGGGTCACTAATAATCCATATAAGTCCAAACATAAAATCCGCAAAACCCCCGGATAAAAAATGCATCATGAACATGCTTCTCGAGGTGAAAAACCTCCAAAACACCAATCAAATGACCTCAGATCGATCTGAAACCACCACCATTGGATTCAGAACGTCGAAACCTTACGAACATGGCTAGTTTCACCTAGAAATTGAAGCCCACGTGTCCACACGCGCTCGTCAAATTTTTGCCCACGTGTGGTCAACGCTGACATCGCCTGTTGACGTCAGCCCTAGCTGACGTTACGCTCATGATAGGGCTTCAAATAAGCATTATTTTATACCCTTTATACTTGACTTTTAATATTAAAATAATAAAAAATTAGATAAAATAATATATTTTGTGATATTTTTGTTGAAATAAATAAAACATAGAATCTGGTGCGTTTTGGTGAAATAATCGTCCCGATTGGAATTATAACGAAAAAATTATGGACAAAATTCAATGAAATTATATTAATTAATTATTTAATTATTTCTTTTGCCGAAGCCCAAAATTGCAGCCCAAAAGCCCAGAAAAAAGGCCCAGAATCGAAGCCCAATTCCCAGCCCAATCTTCTCACCAGCCTTGTCAGAGTTTTCGACAGGCGCCTGTCGATGTCGTCTTCCATGTTTGGCGTGCGTGCGTCGAATCTGGCTTCCATCTGTCAGCACAAAACGCGCGACTGAAGTCAACCTTTCTAGCTGTCTTACTCTGAAAGCCTCTTTCTTGGTCAGAGCGTGCCTACTGACCTATGCGCCCCTGTCCAGCCTACAGCCGCCGACAAACCTACCTCCTGACAGCCTACAGTCACCGAACTTCACCTCCTTTTCTAGCTGGACGCAGTCGAGCCACCTACAACAGCCCTATTTCCTACTTTTTCAAACATTTTTACTGATTTTTCAACATCTTTTCCCCAAAAATCACCTAATCTCATCATTTCACTTTTGAATTTTTTATTGTAATTTGTATTTACTTTATTTTATTTTTAGGGTTTTATTTGATTTTTTTCCCTATAAATAGGGAAGTGTTTCTCATTGTAAAGGACCCCATTTTTCAATTTCTTCCATTTTTCTTAGTTTTTTAGTTCTAGTTTTTCTCTCTAGTTTTCTCTCTTAGTTTTCCTTCTTTTTATTTTGTTGATTTATTTTGGGGATCATTTGTAACTTCTTTCGATTATTAATTTTAGTTTCATTTTCGTTATTTTGTTCTTAGTTTTTCTTGAACTTTTCTTTAATTACATTTTTATGCTTTCCTTAAGAAAAACCTAAGGCTAGGTAATTCTAAGGCAATTTAAGAGTTTTTAAGACTGAATTCCTCGAATTTATTCTTCCATCTTCACAAGTTTCATGCCGCTGTTCGGTAATTCTTGTGAAAAACCATATTTTTCTACTTAAATTCTTGTTATTATTTTAGTTTTACTTATAATTACATATATGTGTTGGTATTTTCTTTCTAACATTTGTAAGTATGAATACAATCTCTATGTGTTTTACTTTCTGAATTTCTTTTACTTCATATATTTTAGTGCTTCATACTTCAATTTGATGCTAAGTGTCGACCGCTGTCGGTGCACTTAGCATTTGATTGAAGAGATTTTAATGTCGGACGCTGTCGGTGTATTTAATTACAAACTTAAGGTAGATCATATTGTAAGTAATAATGCGTTGTTCGGTGCATTTATAATATGAACAACGTATGCATATAATGAAGAGGATGAAGGTAGGATTTCGTGATTGATTCAATATAAGCATGATGTTAGAATGTTAGTAAAAATTGTATTTAAAAGAAGTTTATTTTAGGAGTAGTTAAATAATGTTATTGTTAATTTTAATTTAATTCTTAGTTAATGTTTTCTTTAGTTTAGATTACAAATCTTTTCAAATCCCCCTTTAATTCTTCATTCTTTAATTTTTTAATTTTTTAATTTTTTAATTTTTTAATCTTTTATTCATTAATTCATTAATTATTAATTCTTTAATTAATTTATTCTTTAATTCATTTATTCATTAATTATTTTATTAATTTATTATTTTATTCATTATTCTTTCTCACCAACAAATTATTAATGTTCCCTAATTTCTCCGGTTAACAACAATCCCTGTTTACCAATACTACATCTACACAAAAAGAGTTTAAATTGCATAATACTCGAATTAAGTATTTAATTTAATGCGTAGTTTGAGCGTTATCAATTTTTGGCGCCATTGCCGAGGAAATTGAAAATCATTTTTAATTTGTTAGTGTATGTATATAAATTGTGTATATTATACTTGTGTATAATTTTTACTTGTGTTAATATTATTTTTGTTCATAACTTTAATATACTTGTTTATAATCCTTATAATTGTTTATATTTTATTTATCCAGCTTATTTTTGTTTATATTTGTTTATTTTTATGTTTGTACATGTACATATTGTACTTGTTCATATTTTTTATCTTTATAGATGTTCATATTAAACTTATATATTATTTTATACTTGTTCATTTATTCTTATGCTTGTTCATAACTTTTATTTCTATGTTGTTCATAATTTTGATTCTTATAATTGTTCTTATTATATTAGTTTAGAATGTTCATATTTTACTTGTTCATAATTGCTATTTTTATACTTGTTCATAAATGTTCATAATTCTTTTTTATACTTGTTCATTTTATAATTGTATATGTAAATTTAAATTCTTATCATACTTGTTCATATTTTAATTGTTTATGATTGTAGATATTTGTTCATATGTACATAATGTACATATTATACTTGTTCATAATGTTTATCTTTATACATGTTCATATTATACTTGTATATTATTTTTATTTATTCTTATATTTGTTCATTTATATTTGTACTTGTTCATAATTTTTATTTTTATGCTTGTTCTTAATTTTGATTTTTATAATTGTTCTTATTATATTTGTTTTTAATGTTCATATTTTACTTGTTCATAATTGCTATTTTTATACTTGTTCATAATTTTTTTTTTATATATACTTGTTCATATTATAATTGTTTATGTAAATTTAAATTTTTATTTTACTTGTTTATTTTATACTTATACATACTTGTTCATAATTGGCTTTCATTTATGTTTGTTTATAATTCTTATACTTATCATATTATTCTTATTCATACTTGTACATAATGATCCTTCTTTTTACTTGTTCATAAATGCATATTGTACATGTTCACTTTTATTTATTTTGATTTGTTTTTGTAATTTAAAAAAAAACACACAAAATTCGTAAAAAAAAAATTATTATTATTATTATTTTTCTTCATTTATTTATTTAAATTCCGAAAAAAATAAAAAATAATAATAAAGAGAACATTTTCATTACCTCAAAAATAATATAAATAAATAAATAAAAAAATAAAAAATCTTATCTTAGCTTTGTGTTAGTGTAAATATATTTGTAAATAAATCTTGTACATATATTAGTTCGTTAATGTAAATTTGTTTTATGAATATCATTACTTGTACATAAAACCATACTTGTGAATAAATTGTTCATAATTGTATAAATTATTCATATGCGAATTGTCATGTTATGCTTGTAAATTGTGCATATAAACATACTTGTAAATTCTTGCATTCATTCATTAGTCTCAGCTATATGTAGATCACTTGTACTTCGAAGTTTAGATTTTGATTTTTAATAGAATAGGTGAAGTCTCTTTTGTTAACTCTCACCTATGGTGATTGTTAACATTTAAGTTATCTTAGTTCTCTGGAGTAAGAAATTTCGAGGATGATGTCTAGGACAAGAGACGATAATTATAACGGGTTTTAGGTCTAAGAAAGGGACATCAATGGAGTTTAAGCCTCGGGATGTCTTGAAATCAGCCCTGCCTCTTATGTTTATTCTTTCTAACCTGGTCACTTTTGGACTTGCCCAAATAGTTGACTAAAACTAAGATATTTACTTGGGTCTCACGGACGTAGAAGTCTCCATCTAAACTTTGAAGTTATGTGAACCATATATATCTTTGACTTCCCCCGACATGCAAATATTGTTTATATCTTAACTTACATTACTTGTCATGACAAATTTAATTTGCATATTTAGTTAAACTAACTTGCATCTTTCATTCTAACTTGCATTATATCTTTTATTTAACTTGTATTTTTAACTTAACTTGCATATTTAGATTAACTTGCATTGCATCTTTACTCTAGCTTACATTTTTAACTCAAATTGCATCCTTAACTTAAATTTGCATCTTTAACTTACATTATTGACAAACGTGCATCTCTGATTAACTAACTTGCATTTTTGTCTAGGTTGGATAGACGTTGAACTTCAAGTGCTTGTTGGGAGGCAGCCCAATGTGTTCCTGGGATGTGAAGGAGTTATCAACGCATATTTGCTATCTTTCTACCCTTCACTCTCTTTTATTTTGTTCATTTAATGTTTTTCTTACTATTTTCGTAAATCATCTTCCTTACTATTGATTCTATGTTTAATTACTTCTTATTTTCCTACATTGAGGACAATGTAGAATTTAAGTGTGGGGGAATGGTTTACAATTTTAATTGTCCAATAAATTTTTTTTATAAAAATTAATCAAAAAAAAATTCAATATATATATATATATATATTAAAAAAAATTATTGCATTCTTGAGTCTTTTTGTTTTAACTTAGTGTTTTTACGAGTCTTAAGTTGCTCTTTAACTTGTCAATGATATAAATGAACAGAAATGAATATGTTATGACATTAAGATGATCACTACAACTTGAATTCGTTTGTTAATCTTTTGTGATTAAGAGTTATAACTTGAAGATAATGCATGTAAATTGGTACATAAACGAGCATGATAAGATAAGTATGAATCATTTGAACCTTATGTGAACTTTAGAACCTTATATACATCTTTGATGAGTGATTCATAAGTTTTTTTGTTTAAATTGATATACATATGCCTTATAACTACTTGTTGCATCTTTTAATGAACTCTAGAGTACTAGGACTTATTCTATGTGATTTTCAAAGCTTTTAAGTTAATAAACTCTCTGATTTTGGATATGATTAAGGCATTAGGGTTAACACCATAAATTCAAACATCCATGTTCTCTATTTTGTGCTCACAAGTTGCAACCCCCTTAGTTTTTAACCCCTTTGAGCCCACATTAAGCCTTTCTTTCATCACCATGATTATCTAAACACTTGAGCCTAGTATAGACATCCTACCCTTGTTCCAAGGACTCCGTTGAAGACATGAAGATTGTGTAAATAAAAGATGATGATGTTTTGAAGATTTTTATGTGTATTATATGGATTTACTTACTCAAACTTTGTTGTATTATTGAGATATGTTATTACCTTCATATATAAGAAAAAAAGCCAAAAAGAAAAAGTGTTTTGAGTCTCTATCAATGTAATAAGGTTTGATTATGTAATGTTTGAGTTAAGTCCTTTACATTTGTAAATCTGTCACAAAGAATGAATTTGAGGCCCAATATGATGAAACTTGGCCTATGCTCGAAGGGATGGATTACTGACATCATTGCACTACGGTTGGGAAGTTATGATACGTTTTGGGAGTCTATTGAGTCTTTGAACGAATTTGAGCACCACTTGTCCTATATTTTCTTTGCCTCTAAACTTAGCCTCATTACAACCTTCATAAAGATCTTATGATCCTTAAGATGGTAAATTTTGGTTAGTTGAGTTTATCACTTGAGTAAGCTTATGGTTTTGGTTCATTTGTGCAAGTATGTTTTGTTTTTATCTTGAGGTGTTTGTTTGAGATTTTGCAAAAATACTTTATTTCTATTATGTGAGTATCTTTCTCACATACTTTGAGTGCAAACACAAACCCTTACAAATTGAGTGAATTTATGAGTGCATATCCTTGTGAGTTGATTCATACTTGTATTATTCATGTTGAGATCCATTTCACCATATTTACTCATTATCTTACTTGTTTAAACATTTTGTTACCATGTATCAACTCTTGAATTCCATATGCTCAAATGCTTTAAGTGAAAATCTTTGATACCATGATTATAATAATGAAATTTGAGACAATTGGTTAAGGTTTACTTGTTTTGACTTCGTAGTTTAATTTTAGTATTTGCTAGGGACTAGCAAAGTTTAAGTGTGGAGGTATTTGATAGGGGTTCAAATAAGCATTATTTTATACTCTGTATACTTGACTTTTAATATTAAAATAATAAATAATTAGATAAAATAATATATTTTGTGATATTTTTGTTGAAATAAATAAAGCTTGGAATCTGGTGTGTTTTGGTGGAAGAATCGTCCAGATCGGAATTATAATGAAGAAATTATGGACAACATTCAGTGAAATTATATTAATTAATTATTTAATTATTTTTTTTGCAGAAGCCCAAAATTGCAGCCCAAAAACCCAAAAAAATGGCCTAGAATCCAAGCCCAATTCGCAGCCCAATCTTCCCACCAGCCTTGTCAGAGTTTTCGATAGGCACCTATCGATGTCGTCTTCCATGTTCGACGTGCGTGCACCGAATCCGGCTTCCATCTGTCAGTGCAAAACGCGCGACTGAAGTCAACCTTTCCAACTGTCCTACGCCAAAAGCCTCTTTCTTGGTCAGAGCGTGCCCACCGACCTATGTGCCCCTGTCCAGCCTACAGCTGCCGACAAACCTGCCTCCTAACAACCTACAGTCGCCGAACTTCACCTCTTTCTCCAATTGGACGCCGCCAAGCCACCTACAGCAGCCCTATTTCCTAATTTTCAAACATTTTTGTTGATTTTTCAACATCTTTTCCCCAAAAATCACCCAATCTCATCAATTCACTTTTGAATTTTTTATTGTAATTTGTATTTACTTTATTTTAATTTTTTAGGGTTTTATTTGATTTTTTTCCTATAAATAGGGAAATGTTTCTCATTGTAAAGGATCCCATTTTTCCATTTCTTCCATTTTTCTTAGTGTTTTAGTTCTAGTTTTTCTCTCTAGTTTTCTCTCTTAGTTTTCCTTCTTTTTATTTTGTAGATTTATTTTGGGGATCATTTGTAACTTCTTTCAATTATTAATTTTAGTTTCATTTTCGTTATTTTGTTCTTAGTTTTTCTTAAACTTTTCTTTAATTACATTTTTATACTTTCCTTAAGAAAAACTTAAGGCTAGGTAATTCTAAGGCAATTCAAGAGTTTTTAAGACTGAATTCCTCGAATTTCTTCTTCAATCTTCACAAGTTTCCTGTCGCTGTTCGGTGATTCTTGTGAAAAACCATATTTTCCTACTTAAATTCTTGTTATTGTTTTAGTTTTACTTATAATTACATATATGTGTTGGTATTTTCTTTCTAACATTTGTAAGTATGAATACAATCTCCATGTGTTTTACTTTCTGATTTTTTTTTACTTCATATGTTTTAGTGCTTCATACTTCAATTTGATGTTAAGTGTCGGCCGCTGTCGGTGCACTTAGCATTTGATTGAAGAGATTTTAATTTGGGCCGCTGTCGGTGTATTTAATTACAAACTTAAGGTAGATCATATTGTAAGTAATAATCCATTGTTCGGTGTATTTATAATATGAAAAACGTATACATATAATAGAGATGATGAATGTAGGATTTCGTGATTGGTTCAATATAGGCATGATGTTAGAGTGTTAGTAAAAATTGTATTTAAAAGAAGTTTATTTTAGGAGTAGTTAAATAATGTTATTGTTAATTTTAATTTAATTCTTAGTTAATGTTTTCTTTACTTTAGATTACAAATCTTTTCAAACCCCCCCTTTAATTCTTAATTCTTTAATTCTTTAGTTCTTTAATTCTTTAATTCATTAATTCATTAATTCTTTATTCTTTAATTAATTTATTCTTTAATTATTTTATTAATTTATTCATTATTCTTTCTCACTAACAAATTATTAATGTTCCCTAATTTCCCTAGTTAAGAACGATCCCTATTTATTAATACTACATCTACACAAAAAAGGTTTAAATTGCACAATACTCGAATTACGTATTTGATTTAATGCGTAGTTTGAATGTTATCACCTCACATTTGACATCTTACAGCCTATCACGTGTCATTTTCTGACACATGCCACATGGCACCTACTGATGTCATCATCACGTCAAATGATGCCATCATGCCGATGTCACCCTTGCTAGGTCACCTCTAATTGGACGCCACATGGCACCATCTAGACACGGCCACGTGGCCTTACATGATGTCATCACCTACTGACATCATCATCGTCAACCTTTCGTCGGGTTGACCCGTGACCCTATAACGGGTCATTTGACCCTATAACGGGTCATTTGACCAGATTTCCAAACCCGACTCTTTCTTTACCGTTTTTTCATCTAAACTTCATCATCTTTTCACTAATCTACTCGAAGTTCACCCAGGAACAATTCTACAAGATCAAAAGTAAGAAAACTCACCTTCTCTTCCTTGGAAAAACTTGAATCCTCACGGCCGACCTTCGAACCTTTCCCAGCACCAGTTCCTACGTCTAATTTCCTTTTTTTTTTGCCCATCATGCTCGTAAGGAAGCTAGGGAGTCAGTAAGGACCTTGTTTTTCATTTCCAGCAACTTAAACTCTAAACCTAAACTCGAGGGGCACATGTTACCTGTTCTTCTTGTGTTTCAAGGTAGCCTCCACTGTTCCTTCCTCCAGTGTCTTCCCTCACTCTTTGTCACACACACACACACACACACACACACACACACACACACACACACACACACACACATTCTCTCTCTCCCTCTCTCTTTCTTTCTTTCGTTCTTTTTCTATATCTCTCTCTCTATCACACTCAGTAGCCATAAATGATGGAAGAAAGTAGGAGATGGGGGTGGGTGATATGGTTTTGGGTGTGTGTGTGTGTTTGAAACCAAAGGATGGGGTAGGTATGATGTAATAGATATGGACAGAAGGGTGGGTGACACTTGTCACTCATCCTGTGGTCCCCACTAGATATTTTAGGCCCCACCTTTTAAATAAAAAAGTCAATTCCTTGAAACATGTGTACCAAAAATCTGAATAAACTGTTCTTGACATGTAAAATCATCTCGCAACGTCCAAATTTGACGTGCCACCTATCTACGTAATTGTAACCCCGCGATCTATGAAACGAACCTCGATCAACGTGTAAATAACATCACGGGTCAAAAGTTAATATTTTTTCCCGTGTAGGAGCATAATCATCATTTTAACTCAACAAATCTCAAAAATCTTTAATTAATTATTGTTAATCACGAAATTTTGGGTCAGGTCATTACAATTTTACCTTGCAATGTACGTAAAGGGTTTGTGTTCTATTAAGATGCTTGTGTGACTTAATTCATGAATTATGTCCATTGTATTGTGGTTATTTCCCAGATAGTCGAAGCTAGGTGTGTTTTCCCAAACGACCATATCTCGGGTTGAATGTGTTGTGGTTGTTTCCCAGGAAACTAAACTAGGGATGTTTCCAAACTGCTGATGCTCGGGGTGTTAGCTAATGCATAGTGCTATTGTTCATCGTGACTAATACTTGAGTTGGTGATTGGTTGTATTTGGTTTTGATGCATGTGTCCAAATGCCCTAATATGATTTGATGAATATAGATTTCAAGGGAAAATGGGCCATAGGCGATTTACTGGTATTTCTTGATTTTTTGATCCCATAGACTACAATTAGTTCGATTTGAAATCAGGTTGGTCGTTGTTTTTGTTTTATTCTATGCATGCATGTTTTATAGAAAATGGAGGGAAAATGTTGTTTTCACCGTGTTGAAGCGTTAAATGTTCCAACTGTCGAGTACTCGTTGCCCAATCACCAAATGACGCGTGTCCCTCTTGTGACCTGTCAACTTAAGTGGATCGCGGGTCTCCGTTAGTACGGGCACCGGTGTGGTGCCAGCCTAAGGCTCTCCGACGACCAAGTCAGTTACTTTCGTTCGTAAGAGGAAGCAGTAAATGGTAAGTTCGGTAGAGTAATTGTAATAGTAAAAATTAGTTACCTTTATTGGGAAATGTGTACCCTTTATGTATAGGTAGGTGGGATGTTCAATTCCCAAAGTTCCGATGTGGGACGAATGCTTCTCGATTTACGTGCGGACACGTGTTACGTAAATCGAGAGTGGATATGCTTCCACGTGGCATCCCGCATTGGGCCCGGTGTTAGGGCTGTCGCAAGTATGGTGTTCTTGGGCCTTGAGCGTTGTCAGGGCTTTAAGTATACGGCCCAGTGGGTCTGGTCAGATATGGTGTCAACAGAAGTCCCCCAAGTCGTTGACTGAGGTGGAATTTCTCGGTCGGGGACTCGTTTCATTCTCTCAGACCCTGGTGGGAAGTATACCTGTAGTCCCCCAAGTTCCCTGGTGGGATAGTCCGCCGAGACAGTCTCGGTCATGGAGATGAAGTAGCTAGTAGGCGGCCGGTGATAAAGAGCACTCGGCGGAAAAGTGGCTCGGTCGGTCGCGGTTGTGCGTAGTCGGTCGGTGGCGGCGTCATGGTCGGTGATAGGAGCCAAATGACGCGTTGGAGCTGCGGAGATCGAGCGGTGTATACGGGTCGGTGGGGGAGGACCAGCGTCCGTACGGGGGTGAGAACACCGAGCAGTGTATACGAGTCGGTGAATAGAGCCAACACCCGCCCACGGATGAGAGCACCGAGCGGTGTACATGGGTCGGTGGGAGGACCAGCGTCTGTTAAGCAGTCCTGGACACCGAGCAGTGTACGGAAGTCGGTGTCGACCTGTAGGAAGACGGTTGGGCTTCCTCGGACAGATGGTTGACACATGTCCGGTCAGAATGTTTGGTTGCAACACGTGTCTGTCACTGAGGGGAGTGACGCCTCGTAGTCTGTGCATCAATTGCTATAAATATGGGGAGCTCTTCACCGATTTCCTCACTTGTGTTTTTTGAGAGAATTGGGGAAATTCTGTCCAACCAAAGAGGCGATTTCCGACTAGCTTTTGACGGCGGTGCGTACGGTGTTTCCGATTTCCGACCTACGGTCCTCCGTGAAAAACAAGGTAAGCACTTGTCCAAGTTCAGTTTTGTCGATTAAAAGTGGGAGGGTGTGAAGAACTGGCCATGAACGTGGTGAAGGTTGTGGTCAGATCTTCATAGGAACGAGTCGGTCGGCTGAGTTCTGTTTTTCTGTTTTTTTTTCTTTTGTAGATGTCGGTCGAAAGTGACTCGGTAGCTGAGGGTAAATGCTACGACTCACAGGGCGGTGAGTCGTCAGATAGTAGTGTGGAGGTGCTCACTCCCATCTCAGGGAGTGAGGACGAGGCCTCCTTGGCAGAGGTACAAAAAAGGGTAGAGTCGGTGCACAGTACAGCCGAGTCGTCCGGTAGGACCACAGACACGGGTTTTGGGGCTGGGCCGACGGGTAGGTCGGGTAGCGGCAATCTGCTGGTAGATGCTGAAACGATAGTAAAGGTGGAGGTGCACCAAGCGTTGAAGCTGACCCACGGCCGTGATAAGGGCACGGTTCGGCTGAACAAAGTGAAAACGGTCGGGGACGAGTCGGTCCCGGAAGCCGTGCCGATTGAGCGGGCGGCCTTCACCGTGGACGAAATGGTGAACAAGGAGACCGAGAAGGGCCTGATGAAAATGAGGATTGAGTTTGGCGTTCCTGACTCGGTGACGACAAGGTTACCGACTAGAGAAGAAAGACCGAGCAACCCCCCAGTCGGTATGGCATTGTTCTATACCGAGCTGATGCACCACGGGGTAAGGCTGCCCCTTCACCCCTGGCTGCGGAAGATGGTGAAGAAGATGGGGGTGGCACTCGGTCAGCTCAATCCAAACGTGTGGATTGTGCTATGCTCACTCTACACGGCCTTCAGATGGGCCGAGCAGCCAGAGCCGACCTATGCCCAACTGATGTACCTGTACGAGTTCGGGTTCCAGCAGCAGAGTACCGGGTGGGTCTTCGTCCGTCACCGTAAGAATGAGCAAACGGGGGGAGTTCATTCTGGACATACCGACCTCCCAAAAATCGTACAAGACGAAGTTCTGCCTGGTCGGTGGGAACTGGGAGGGGAACACCGAGGGACCCCCGATACCGTCCAAATTCCAGACCCAAGGTTGATAGTTGTAGCATAGGCCGCCCCTTCATGTGAATGTTGATATGTTGTATGCTAAGTAATAGTGTTGTAGCTGACCATTTCTCGGTGTGCAGGTTTGTTCCCAGAAGAAGAAATATCGCCAGAAGAGAAAGCGGTCGTTCACCGAGTAAGGGAGATCTTGGACGAGTTGAATCGGAACCGACGAATACTTCAGCTACCTGGGTTTCAGTACAAGGCCGGCCTCATCGACACCGACGAGGGTAAGTCTATTTTTGTTGTTGGTTTGCTATTTGTTTTCTTATATCTGACCTGTTTCTCGGTGTTGTAGTCCCCTACCACCTCGGCAGCCTGATTTACAAGGATTGTGAGCAACTGAGAATGAAGGCAGACAAAGGCTCCGGAGAATCCGCGTCCCTATCCAAAGCGGCCGAGCGCTTGGAGCTGCTGCTCAAGAAGAAAAAGGAGCGAGCCGAGAAGAAGCAGCCTGGGAATTCCGGCCGAGCACAGCAGGGCCAATCCTCAAAACCGAGGCCCCCCAGCCCTCCACCCAGGTCGCCAAAGCGGAAGCAGAGCACAGTCGAAGGAGACCGAGTGCTCTCCCCCGACCCAAGGCGGACGAAGGTAAGAAAAGAGGCCGAGACGATCCTGTTGGCACAGGAAGCAATTGGCGGCAAGAGGTCGATGCCGGTACCCGAGTTCAATCCTCCACCGTCCCTGCGAGGATCCTGGAGATGCTCCAGAGGAGAGGAGATGTGAATCTCGGTGTGTTCACCGACGGGGAGGCGATCGGCGAGGGATCCAGTGCCGAGACAACCCTCTGCTGCCCGAGGCAAATGGTGCCGTTGCTGAATGGGGTCTGTCAGGGGGCTTCGACGCCCTTGGAAGAGCTGGCCGAGGTGCAATGCCGGTCGTCTGATCAGAGGATGGAGAAGGCCCTGCTGCTACTGAGCAATGTAAGTTTTTCGTATGTTGCAAGTGTGGTATGTTAGGCCGAGTGAGTTGCTAACGGTTTTCATGTGCAGGCTCTCGGTGAGGTGTACCTCCAGTTTGGGAACAGCCAGAGGAGGGTGGCGTCTGCTCGGCGGGAGAAGGAGCGGCTGAAGCAGAAACAGGAAGAGCTCACCCCCAAGCTTCAGGAGGCCGAGAGGGCAATGAAAGAGGCAACCGACCTCACTCGAAAGTTGGAAGCCGAGAGGTGGAAGACTCAGGAGGCTCTTGCTTCCAGGGACCAGGTGAAGGCCGACCTGGAGGCAAAGGAGAAAGACCGCCTGAAACACTGGAAAGAGCTGTGTCGGGTGAAGTCTGCGAGGGAGGCCGACTTGCAAAAAGCGAAGGAGGTATCGGTGGCCGAGTTCATGGCGTCGGAGGAGCTCGATAAACTCAAGAACGAGTATGCTGCCGAGTGCGAGCATGAGTTCTTCCGCAACCTCTTCCTGCACAACCCTGGCTTGGCCGTGAAGACCCCCTGGCTCGGCCAGGACATAACCGTCGAGATGTTTGAAGACGAGTCGGGGGAGGAGGAAGAAGAAACCATCTTACCGAGTTCCCAGCCGGAAGTCGACCAGGCAGAGCCTCAGAAGGAGCCGGAGCCAGAAGTGGAGGGGATAGTACAAGCCGAGCAGCCGATGGAGGAGTTAGTGTAGGACACTTGTAAATCTTCCTTTATTTAGAAATAGTTGGGGTGGCCGAGAGGTCGAATTTTGTAAAGCTCCTGCAGGCCGAGCAAAATAGGTCTGTACATTTTGAAATGAAATAGAACTTTCTTCGAGCATAAATTGTATACCGAGTTATCCTTTCGATTCGTCTGTTTGTTAAAGTGTGGGTGCAAGCCGAGTAGGGTTGTAGGGTTGTAGACCGACTCGTATGTTTGAGTCAAAGTAGCAATTGTTGGGGTGTAGGCCGAGTAAGACCGAACCCCGACTCGTATGGTTGAGTCGTAGTGGCGGTGCAAGCCGAGTAGGGCTGTACACCGACTCTAATGTTTGAGTCAAAATAGCAAGTGTTGGGGTGTGGCCGAGTAAGACTGAACCCCGACTCGTATGTTTGAGTCGTAGCGGTGGTGCAAGCCGAGTAGGGCTGTACACCGACTCTAATGTTCGAGTCAAAATAGCAAGTGTTTGGGTGTAGGCCGAGTGAGACCGAACCCCGACTCGTATGTTTGAGTCGTAGTAGTGGTGCAAGCCGAGTAGGGCTGTACACCGACTCTAATGTTCGAGTCAAAATAGCAAGTGTTGGGGTGTAGGCCGAGTAAGACCGAACCCCGACTCGTATGTTTGAGTCGTAGTGGTGGTGCAAGCCGAGTAGGGCTGTACACCGACTCTAGTGTTTGAGTCAAAATAGCAAGTGTTGGGGTGTAGGCCGAGTAAGACCGAACCCCGACTCGTATGTTTGAGTCGTAGTGGTGGTGCAAGCCGAGTAAGGCTGTACACCGACTCTAGTGTTTGAGTCAAAATAGCAAGTGTTGGGGTGTAGGCCGAGTAAGACCGAACCCCGACTCGTATGTTTGGGTCGAAATGTTATGTTACAAAGGCTAGATAAATGGAAGAGTTTATAAATAACTGGTGCAAGTACAGCAAGTCATAAGGAGGAAAAAATACAGTCTTAAATGTAGTATTTCTTCAAATGGTCTGCATTCCATGGGTGGCCCAGCCTTCGCCCATCTGGGTCTTCCAGTTCATAAGTTCCGGGCCGGCAGATTCTTGTAACCCGATATGGACCCTCCCAATTGGGACCGAGAGTCCCGGCTGAGCTATCCTTGGTGGCAAGGCTGACTTTTCGAAGGACCCAGTCGCCTTCCTGAAAACCCCGATGTTTGACTCTGGCATTGTGGTAGTTGCAAAGCCGCTGCTTGCAGGCGATGTTTCTGAGGTTGGCCTGCTCCCTGTGCTCCTCGATGAGGTCTAGACTGAGTGCGATCTGACGGTTGTTTTGTTCAGGCTCATAAGATGACACTCGGTAAGAAGTTTCGCTTAGTTCAGCGGGGATGACTGCTTCCGTTCCGAAAGTTAGTGAGAAGGGGGTTTCATTTGTAGATGTGCGGTAGGATGTTCGATATGACCAGAGTGCGTTGGGGAGAATGTCAGACCACTTGCCTTTGGCCTCGTCTAGCTGCGTTTTCAGCGTATGTTTGATGATTTTGTTTATGGCCTCAACTTGGCCGTTGGACTGAGGGTGAGCTAGTGAGGCGAAGCAAAGGCGATGTTGTGTCTGTCGCAAAAGGCACGGAAACGTGCGTTGTCGAATTACTTCCCATTGTCCATGACGATTGTGTGGGGGAGACTGAAACGGCGGATAATGTTCTGGAAGACGAACGTTTCGATTTGGGCCGTGGTGATAGAAGCCAAAGCTTTCGCCTCAACCCACTTTGTGAAGTAATCCACCGCTACCACCACATACTCTGTCCTGCCCTTTCCTGCCGACATTTTCCCAATCAAATCAAGTTCCCACTGCGAGAAGGTCCAGGGGCTGACCATTGGTGTGAGGTTTTCTGGAGGTAGGTGGAAGAGAGGGGCGAACCGTTGACACTTATCACACAGCTTGGTCAGCTCGGCCGCGTCTCCGTGCATGGTTGGCCAATAGAAACCTTGCCGGAAAGCCTTGTGGGCCAATGACCGTGGTCCAGAATGATTTCCGCAAATACCGGCGTGGATTTCCTCGAGAATGGCTCTGCCTGCCTCTGGGACGAGACACTTCAGGAGGGGCAAAGTGAAGCCCCGCTTGTAGAGTTGGTCGTTGATGAGTGTATAGCGGGCTGCCCGTCTCCGGACCTTCTTGGCCTCGATCTTGTCAGAAGGAAGAGTTCCGTCTACGAGGAAATGAATCAGTGGGGCCATCCACGTGCCGTTAGCGTTGATGGCGCAGACCGTCGAGCATTGTGTACTGGGTTGATCCAGAATTTCGATCAGCACACTTCGACTCTGCTTCTCATCGAGGGAGGATGCGAGCCGGGCCAGAGCGTCAGCATGGCTGTTTTCGGAGCGTGGAATCCGAGTGATAGCGTAGCTACGAAAACTACATAGAAGGGTCTTTGCCAGTGCTCTGTATGCTGCCATGGAAGAGTCTTTCGCCTTATAGGCGTTGTTGATCTGGTTGACGATGAGCTGTGAATCGCTGAAGATCTTGACCTGTTCTGCCTCCATGGTTTTAGCGAGGCGGAGCCCTGCAAGGAGGACCTCATACTCGGCGGCATTGTTGGAGGCCTTGAATTGGAAACGAAGGGCATACTCCATCCGGACCTTGTTCGGTGTGGTAAGGACAAGTCCGGCTCCCGACCCATTGTGGCAAGCCGACCCGTCAACATAAAGGAGCCAGGTTGGCCGAGTGGGGTCGAGTGGGAGGTTCTCTTCGTCCAAAGTATGTGTTATGGACAGAGGGGAAGATGGTGGGACCTCAGCTGCGGCCGCTGCTGGGACGTAGGAGAACTCAGAGATAAAGTCCGCCATGGCCTGTCCTTTCTCGGCAGTGCGGGGAATGAAAGTGATGTCGAATTCGCTGAGTTCTATTGCCCATTTCAGTAAGCGGCCCGAAGTTTCGGGCTTCTGAAGCACTTGCCGGAGCGGTCTGTCGGTTAAGACGATGATAGAATGAGCCTGAAAGTATGGCCTGAGCTTCCGGGCGGACATGATGAGGGCGAAAGCGAGCTTCTCCAAGTCAGAGTATCTTGTCTCGGCGTCCTGCAGAGCCTTGCTGACGTAATACACCGGATGTTCGGCGCCGTCCCTACGCTTGACCAAAACTGAACTTGTGGCAGAAACGGAGACAGATAGATACATGTAAAGGGTTTCCCCGGTGTCTGGTCTTGCTAGCAGCGGCGCTTTTCCCATGTATTCCTTAAGTTCAATGAAGGCCTTGGTGCATTCCTCGGTCCAGGTGATGTGTTGGGACCTGCCCTTTAGGGCCTTGAAGAAAGGAACGCACCTGTCCGTGGCCTTGGAGATGAAGCGTGTAAGGGCTGCGACTCGGCCCGTTAAGCTTTGCACTTCTTTCTGGGTTCGTGGGGGCTCCATATCGACCAGGGCCTTAATTTTTTCCGGGTTGGCCTCGATGCCCCTCTGGCTAATCATGAAACCCAGAAATTTTCCAGAGCTGACTCCGAGCACGCACTTCGCCGGATTTAACCTCATTCGATACCGTTTGAGGACGTCAGACATTCGCGAGAGATTGGGGATGTGGAGGTCAGCCGATTTACTCTTGAAGAGCATGTCGTCGACGTAAACCTCCATGGTTTTCCCAATCTGGTCGGCGAACATGAAGTTCACTAGGCACTGGTAAGTGGCCCCGTCGTTTTTGAGTCCGAAAGGCATGACATTGTAGCAGTATAACCCCTGATCCGTCCGGAAGGTTGTGTGGATCTGATCTGCCGGATGCATAAAGATTTGGTTGTAGCCCGAGTACGCATCCATAAAACTCAGGAGCCCATGTCCTGCCGTGGCGTCGACCAGTTGGTCGATCTTGGGCAAAGGAAAACTGTCCTTGGGGCAGGCCTTGTTAAGGTCAGTAAAATCAATGCACATTCGCCACGCCCCAGAGGGTTTTTTGACGAGTACAACATTGGAAATCCAGGCAGCATAGACGGCTTTCCGGACAAAGTGGATGGTGTTGAGCTTGATGATCTCTGAAATCATAGCCTCGGTCCTCTCAGCATCGTAGAGGCGGCGTTTCTGTTCGATGGGCTTGTAGGTAGGATCGATACTGAGTCGGTGGCAGATCACGTCGGTGGAAATGCCGGGCTTGTTGGCGTACGACCAGGCAAAGACCTCAGAGTTGTCCCTTAAAAACCGTATCAGTTGTGAGCGCAGGTCGGGCGAAAGAGTGGTCCCAATCTTTACCTTCCGGTCCGCAAAGTCGTGGGAGAGTACTATCTCTTCAACATCTTCAATGGGATGTGGATGAGGTGTTGCTGAATGGTCCCGAGGATCTTCGATTGGTTCGGCCCGGATTTTCTGTGCGTCCTGAGGGCTCACGGGGTCGGCCTCGAACGCGGACTCTGATACTGCCATGGTCTCTTTCGGAGGTTGGATGAGGGTGACAGAATTGCAGGCCCTTGCAGCCATTTGGTCTCCCTTGACTTGACCAATCCCCATAGGGGTTGGGAATTTTACTAGTAGTAGGTCGGTGGAGACGACTGCCCTCATCTGGTTGAGTATTCCCCGCCCGAGAATGGCGTTGTAGGCCGCGGGGCAGTCTACCACCAAGAAAGGTGCCAGTACGGTTGCCCTCCGTGGATGTGTTCCGAGGGAGAGGGGGAGAGTGACTGTTCCATGCGGGACAATGGAGTCCCCCGTGAAGCCAAAGAGCGGCGTGGGTGAGCGGTCCAGACTTGCTTCTGGGTTGCCCAATTGCTTGAAAGCTCGCATGAAAAGGACGTTGACCGAGCTTCCAGTGTCGACCATTACCCGTTGTATGTCGAAGTTAGATATCTCCGCCATAACGACAATGGGGTCGTCGTGAGGATAGATGATCCCGCGCTCCTCCTCCTCGGAAAATGTGATCGGTTCCCAAGCGAGTCGACTTGTTTTCTTGGCTCTTCCCTCCTCGATGCTGAAGAGCTGTTGATTCTGTTTGGTGGCCCGTAGAAAGTTTTTCTTTGCCCGGTTGGAAGTGAGCGGGCAAGAAATTGACGGTCCTCCGGAGATCGTGTTGATCTGCGGGTTGCGAGGTGGAGGCGGAGCGTGTTGAAGAAATTGGTTGATCTTCCCATCCCGGGTCAGAGCCTCCACCAGATCCCGGAATTCAACGCATTGGTCAATGCTATGGCCATTGTATTTGTGGTATTGGCAATAAATTCCCGTGTCTTTGCCAAGCTTGCCCTTCGCTGGTGCCCAAGTAGACTTTGGGATCATGTGTTCCACATTGAGGAGGACATTTTCGTAGGGGGTGTTGAGGATGGTGTATGTCTCGTACTTGGAATGAGGAACCCATTTTTCTCCGGTGTTTGACCGCTCCCCCTGTTGTCTTTCCTGGTGATTCGGGTTCTTACCCTTCTTCCCCGGGCTGTACAGATTGTTGCTGTGGGGGTAGTCTTTCCGTTTTCCCCCATAGCTCTGTTGCCCCTGCTCCTGTGGACGCTGTGCCGAGCCCTGCTGTTCCGGGACGCTCGGTGGGTATGTTTTCACCGAGTCGGCCCGGGGGGGTTGGTAGGCATTGGCAGCGTTGGACTTTTGGGTTAGTTCCTAGGCTTTGGCGTGGATCACCGCCTGTTTCATTATTTCGTTATAAGTTGTCCAACCTTGGGTGTGAGCTGCGTACCTGAATGGGGAGTCTCGAAGGCCGCCCTTGAAGGCCGTGAAAGCCGCTCGATCGTCCGTTTCCGCGCACCGAGAGTACTCATGACTGAATCTTGCTGCATATCGCTGTAGCGACTCGTGTTCTCCTTGTTTGAGTTGGAAGAGGTCCTCGGCCGAGGACAGGCGGTCGGTTTATATCATGAACTGGTTCATGAAGGTGGAGGTGAGCTGCTCGAAAGAGTCGATGGACCTAGATTCCAACTTGTAGAACCAATTGATCGCTGCCTCGGTCAGTGTGGAACTGAAGATGAGGCACTGTTCCTCATCGGCGAGGTTCTTGAGGGCAATGGCTGAGTAGAAGTTGTTCAGATGATTCCACGGGTCGTCCTTTCTGTTGTAAAGGGGAATTTTCAGGGGTTTAATCTCGTGGTTGATCCTGAACTGGTTGATTCTTTCTGTGAAGGGGCCCGGGCTGGTTTTCGACCAGGCTGGCCTCGCTTCCCGGGCCGTCCCGACCTCAAGCGTCTGGACTCGGTCCATGAGGTGCTGGACGAGCGAGTCGGTCTTGGATTGGTGTTTATCCCTGGATGCTTGGTCGCGGTCGACCCTATAAGGCCGGCCGGTGCCACCTCCGCTTGGCGGGCTTTGTGACTCACTCCTTCTGTGACCGACCCGCCGTGACCGCTCGGTGTACCCCTGTTTGGGTATGCTTCGGCATATACTTGCATTTTGACCGACCGACCTAGACCGCTCGGTGTCCCGCAGGCGGGATCGTTCCTGAGGCTTGTCGTTCTGCCGCCCAGCCTGCCCTGACCGCTCGGTGCTCCTTCGGCGGGTTGGTTCGGGGCGAGGAGGGAGCGGGAGGCCGAGGTGGGTTGACCGCTCGGTGTCGTTGCGAGGGGACCTAGATGTTTGCCTCCCCCTGTCCGAGCGGTAGGTCCTGGTGCCAAGATGCCGAGCGGACTTGGCCGTGCTCTCGGCTTCCATGGACGAGTCGGTGATGGGGACAGGATCCCCGGTCACGAAGGTGCCGTGGCTGACATTTGGGCGGGACCATCGAGCGGTTACGTTTCCTCGGTGGTGGTCTCCCCTTCCCACCTCCGACCGAGGGTCAGGTCAGCGTGAAGGTTGTTCGTTGACCTACCGGTTCCGCCCTCCCTCGCTGAGGGCGTCTCAGGAGTCCCGGTAGATCCTGGTGTCACCGGGTTGATTGCCGGGGATGATCAACATCCGAGCCGATTTCTTGCTCGGCTCGGTGTCCCCATGCCTTCCCTTCCGCGGCTCGGCGACCGCATGTTCTTTTCCTTTTTCCGCCAGTCGGCGATTCTTCTCGGCACGCTCCGCGCATTCGACCACTACCTTGTCGGCCTCAGTGCCACCGACACGGGCTCGGTGGGCAGCGAGCTCTGCCTGTGCGACCCGTAGCTGTTCGGCCACCTCAGTGTATCGATCGTCGAGCACCTGACACCTCGACTCGGCCTGGGTGCCCTTAGTTTTTACCTCGGCCATGTCGCTCTGGAGTTTCTCGATTATCTGCAAGAAGTTGGGAGAGGGTTCTCCCCTCGTTCTGGGGCCTTGCCCGGGTGTGATTTCACCGAGGTCGTGTTCGCCCTGCATGTTCGGTGACGAAGAGCTGTTTCTCGGTGTAACTGGTGGATGAGTCGTAACTCGGTCTGGTTGAGCGTGGGCAACCTTAGTCAGATTTCCCACAGACGGCGCCAAACTGTTGAAGCGTTAAATGTTCCAACTGTCGAGTACTCGTTGCCCAATCACCAAATGACGCGTGTCCCTCTTGTGACCTGTCAACTTAAGTGGATCGCGGGTCTCCGTTAGTACGGGCACCGGTGTGGTGCCGGCCTAAGGCTCTCCGACGACCAAGTCAGTTACTTTCGTTCGTAAGAGGAAGCAGTAAATGGTAAGTTCGGTAGAGTAATTGTAATAGTAAAACTTAGTTACCTTTATTGGGAAATGTGTACCCTTTATGTATAGGTAGGTGGGATGTTCAATTCCCAAAGTTCCGATGTGGGACGAATGCTTCTCGATTTACGTGCGGACACGTGTTACGTAAATCGAGAGTGGATATGCTTCCACGTGGCATCCCGCATTGGGCCCGGTGTTAGGGCTGTCACAAGTATGGTGTTCTTGGGCCTTGAGCGTTGTCAGGGCTTTAAGTATACGACCCAGTGGGTCTGGTCAGATATGGTGTCAACACACCGGTAAATAATTTTTTTTGTCCACTCACATGTTTTCATGGTTTTGATAACCTTCCAAACTATTGCACACGAATCGAGGTTGAACGAGAGGCGAAGGCACAAGCAGGAAGGTAGTACGAGTATCTTTTGTCTAATAAGTGTTGAGGGTGGTTTCAATATTTTGGATTGATTTTGGGACGAGAGCATAACCCAGCACGGTTATCAAACTGTTCTAGGAGTGGGTCCTGTTAACTTGGTATAAGAGCAAGGTTGGTACTAAAATGTGCTTCTCAAGGTCATGCCTCCAAGACGTGAGTCCCGTACACGGCTTGATGAGATGGTTAGGTATAGAAAGGGCCTAGATATTGAGAGAGCTCAGTGGTTGGCGTAATTGAGCTTACAGGAAAGATGAACCCAAATGAGGTGGATGAGTGGATTACTCACTTGGAGAGGATTTTTTGAAGTCATACGATGCCTTCTTGAGGATATGGTACTGATAACCACTTTCTTGTTAGGTTGTTACACATATTGGTGGTAGCGTAGATTACAGATGATAGGCTGGGATGCCCACACATTGACTTGGAAAATGTTTCAGGATGGATTCTTCGATTAGTTTTCCCCCCGCTCCTTCTGCGAGACTAGAGAGGTTGAGTTCCTATGATTGCAGCATAGGAATATGATAGTGGCTCAGTATGTACATAATTTTTTTAGTTTGACCCATTTTGTACCAGCGATTGGGGAAACCGAGGTAGAAAAGTGTCAATGATTTGAATTAGGTCTATAAGATGAGGTTAGGGTCGCTGTGATAGTGATAGGACACATCCCAATCCCCCCGGGATTAGTGCGGGATGACCCTGCTCCCGTCTAACACGAAGTGTCAGACAAGGGATATTTTCGTCCTTTGCCCTCCCGGGCTATCAGAGTACACCAGGATCCGGAGGAGGTATGTGATATCTCGGTCTCTGCTACAGTCCACATCCGATGTCAAATCACTGAAGGGCAGTCAAAACATTAAAAGCTGTGAGTGGACAAAACAAAAGTTTATAAAACATTTCATAAGAAGACATTTGTACCCTTCATTAAAAAGCATGCATGCATTCGAAAACCATTTAACCAAAGAAACCATATGTGGGAACTAAGCCCAAAACCAAGATTGAAAGAACCATGATGAAAATGACCATACGGGCCACTGCCCAAATCCATAAGGGACTCAGCCCAAATCATAAAAAAACCAACCATACGGCCATTGCCCAAAACCTGTGTAAACACACATCATATATCATATAGCATACATCATATATACATATAATTCACACAACAAATCCTGTCAAGGTTTCCAAAGCTACGCGTGTGCTACCCGGGTCTCAATCCGAGTCTTCTCAAAGTCAAGGTCAATGTCCGTAGACCACTAACCCTACCCGAGGTTATAGTAACCAGCCTTCCTGAGAGTAAGGAACCCAACTGGGGCGTGACTCCACTCAGTCGGTGCTCCGTGACTACTCCGGGGTCCACCCAGGCCAACGACCCTCCCCGGAGGAGATAATAGAACAAGTAAAGGAAGGTATATGAACATATATATACATAACATAAACATTCATACCGGTTCCCCTAAACCGTCATGATCCATAACATCCATTAACCAGGGTTCATGCTGGTTCCCATAAACCGTCATGAACCAGAATGACCTGACAAAGGTTCATGCCGGTTCCCATAAACCGTCATGAACCACAATGACCTTTCCAGAGTTCATGCCGGTTCCCGTAAACCGTCATGAACTTGGAAATCCATCTAGGGTCCCTGACCCGAAATCATCAGTGTAAAACAACTGGGTCTCGTACCCGAACATATGACATCAGCTGGGCACCGTGCCCGATATCTAAGGGTCAGTCATGACTCCGATCATAGTAATGCGTGCAACCATCCATCTAGGACCGCCCTCAATCCTGGTATGTCGGCGTCAACGTGTCAACCGACGCGACCTCCACAAGATCATGGTGCACTCATCACCGATCGATACCCTGAACCGTCAGCACTCCGAAGTCGAGCCTCCCCAGGCTGCCCGACCACGAATCGTGCATCGTGACCTCTCCGGAAGGAACACATCCCAAACTGGAGGCGAACGTCGTATCGTCGATCGCCGTGCATATAGCACCCGTCGAGACCACGATTTAGACCCGAAGGTCGTAAATAGCGTCATATGACCGAGACAAAACCAAATGGGTCTCATACCCGAGTTTATTCATTTGAAATCCAAAACCATTTCATTTAAACCAATAAAGACATACAAACCCGTATAGGCACCGTATAGGGCCGAAACCTCGAAATACGTGCATATACGTAACCACACATCCAAATGCACACATGGCATCAGAAATAAGTATTTAAAACATATAATAAACATTTATGCATGCACCAATTTAGAAAACAAGGTCCACTCACAGATTGTCCTAGCTGCCGCCTCGATTTGCGTTCCATAGGCTCTCCTCAGCCGATCACTATCACCGGGACTCCCGAACCTGTCCAAATTGTAATATAAGGTTACTAACTACTTAATTAACCTCCCATCAAAGCCCCGTAATTTTTCGGTATTTTTAACTATTTTTAATCCCGATCCGAAACCTTCCGATGCCCCAAAACGATGTCCGATTGACGCGAGACCAGTCCCAAAATCTTCGTTACATCGAATAGAAGATTTCATATGTTGAACATTTTCTCAAATTATGGCCCACGCTCCCCTAGAAGGTCGAAAATACTGTTCATCGTCTCTAACCTCCAGCTTACTGTTCACGGTACTGTTCATTTGTCTTCAATCTCGGTTTTCTCCGATTTTCGGACCGATTTTAGGTCAATTTCATCTCCTTTTAATCCTAATCCTATTTCCTATCTTTCTAGCTAATTAAAACTGAATTAAACACCCAAAACCGTGCCCATTCAATCCGGCCATGGCGGCCGTGCATTCCCTCCACCGTCCACGGCCTTTTCCGGCCATCCCCAGCCCCTAAACTAATCCTATTCGATTCCTAAGACCACCAGAAACCTAACCCAATCCCTACAATTGAATAAAAACCAACGAACTTGAATTTGGGAATTTGAATATTTACCTAAGGTTTTCAGGTGCTCTTGGCCGTGTACCGCCGTGAGCCGCCGTGGCTCTGTCCCAGTCCTTCATCATCTCATTCCCTCACGGTCATGTTCAGCTCATAGGGTCATGGTCGTAAGATGTGGGGTGTGTGTTTGAAGAAAATGAAGAAAATGAAGAAAATGAAGAAATGGTGCATATGGGTGGTTTCGGGTTTTAAGAAGATCCAAGATGAAGGGATGATGCTTGTTGGTTGATGGCTGATGAGAGGGAGATGGAATTGATGGTGAGGATTGAAAGATCAAAATTGTAACGACCCGAACTTTCGTAAATATTATTTTATTGTAAATTGACCATTTTGCACCTAAAGGGGGAAAAGTTGACTTTTGCGCCGGGGAATATTTAGGACTTTGACCCATGACCGTGACGTAGTTTAGGACGTCACGAGTTCATAGGCAGGTGGCACGTTCGATTCCGACGTTCGGGGAAGAAGTTGTGAAGTTCGGAAGTCTAGGGGTATTTTGGTAATTTGGTCTAAGAGGGGCCAAATGTTGACTTTTGACCCGGGAAGTCCAACGGATGAGGGCCAAGGACCGTTACGTAGGTCGAGTCAATAAGAATCCGTAGACAGGCGGCACGCCGAAATCGGACGTACGAAGAAAAAGTTATGGTCACGGAAGTAATCGCGATTAACTGAACTAACCGAGACCCGGATTAAAATAATATTAAATTAATAGAATCTGGACCCTTGGATGAGTGACAAGTGTCACTCATCCCCTACATTCCCTAAAACAAGGATCTGTGTTGGCCATTTGCTTAATTAATTATTTTCCCTCCTGAAATCCTCACCCTTCATTTTTAAACTGAGATTGAATCTGGGCCGTTGATTCAATTCCTTCTCTCTTTATTTGATAAGAATCTCACAGTCTCACACTTTCATCTCCTTTCAAACCGTGAACACACTCTGCACAAACACCTCATCACCTCACAGCATCACTCCACACCCAGGCAACCTCCAAACGACAACCACCACCCACCACCTTCACTAGACACGGCCACCACCACCACGGCCGCCCTACACGGCCGGGAAACCTCCCAGACCCAAAAGGAAACCAAAAAACCCGACACTGCCCAACCTTCCAAACCACCGCACCTGGACCCGAAACAACTTAAAGTTAACATCATTGGAACCTTAGGACGACTCAGAACTAGACTGGACGGGCCACGGCGGCGCCACGGCGACGGTAAGCTCAGAAACCCGAGAAGGCCCGATTTTTTTCCCTGCTTCGAAACGTTTGTTTTTTACGTTGAAATTGTTTGTTTACTTCTGAGACATACTTAGGGGACCTAGACGACCATTTTGGATCAAGACTCGTGGCTGGAAGCTCGACGACTCGTCGGAGATGATGACCTGAGCTTGCAGCCAACCCTCCCGTCGATTTTCAGGTAGTTCTTCAACCTAAAGTCTAGTTTTATTTTCACAGAACCATAGAGTAGGATGTGACGAGTCCATAGGAACAAACCTCACCAGAAATGGTGGTCGGAAACACCATCTGCGATTGGGTCGAACCGTGGGTCAACGGTGACCCAATTTCAAACCAGGTTACTGTAGCCGATGACGTCATCATGCTGACGTCAACAGTGACGTCATGATGACATCATCATGTCAGAAAACAGTCAGATCAGGGACCAATGGGCTGCTGACACGTGTCCTCTGACACTGTCAGCGATGATGTCAACAGTGACGTCATGCTGACGGCAGCAGTACTGTAGCACAGTTGACCAGAGAGTTGACCAGGTGCGTGGGGGCACGTGTGAACAGTATTTTGTGTGGGACCAAGACCATTTTCAAGGTTTCAACGATACGAATCCAATGGCGGTGGTTTCGTGTCGATCGAAGATTGTTAGGTTGGTCAAATTAGGGTTTGAAGCCTTGGGAAGCGTCTTGGGACTGCTTTCCCGGACCGGTTTGAGTCTAGGGTTTCTTAGTTGTTTAGTAGGGACTTAAAGTGACCTTTACATATGCTTTGGACGTGACAGGGATCGTACTTTAGCACGTGGACAGGGTTATACACTCGGGATTGCAACGGGATTGTACTGTGAGTGGGCTTTTGATTTCACTAAACCTTAGCATGCATAAATGTTTTCCTTTCTATTATATCTATATGTGATTCAAGCAAAAGTATCTATTTATCCTGGGTATGATTTATGACACGTATTATGATGTTTTGGCATGAGACCCGTCTGTTTGATTATGCACGGTTTTGAGTCATGTATATGTATATGGATTTCAATATTTATCTTTGGTACTGCACTGTATAGATCTACCCTAGGATACTGTCTCCTCCAGATGTAGGTACCCCAGAGTGGCCACGACGCATTTCCTGTGAGGAGTCATTCTAGGGAGGGACCGGACCGTAGAGTGGCTCAGGAGCAGGATTGCTACTATTGGACGTCTGGGACGTCAGGCATCTAGAATGTCATACCCAGACTTGGTTCGGGATCTGGACTCGGGATTGAGACCCCGGGTGGCACGCGTAGCCTTGGGACTGTGACCTTATTGGGCGTCTGGGACGTCGGACATCTGGGATGTCAGGGTTGGGATGTATAGTGCAGTGACTGAGATTATATTATGTTGATATTATTCTGCTTATGATTATATGATTTTGTGGCTTTTGATACTGATGCATGCTTTTCGGAAAACGGAGGGGAAAATCTATATGTTTTCGATATGGTAAACTATTTTGTAAAGCTTGAGTTTCGGCCCACTCACCCTTGTTGTTTTACAACCCCTCCAGGTGGTGCCATCGAGGAGGAAGAGGAGGAGGATCCCGAGGAAGAGGTATAGGTTTACGTTGCGCACCTGAACCCTACTGCTGGGTAGGTTGGCACGTAGAATGTATAGAGTCGTGCTCAGTAAACTGTATTCGGGAACTATCCCTTGTCTGACACTATTTGTATTTGGATCTTTTGTGTGGCGTGCTATGTATGACTTAAATTTGGATTTCCTTTATGCATTTGAATTCCTAAGGGTAATTTTGGTATTTTGAGGTCGGGTGTCAGACGGGAGTAGGGCACGTCCCTGGGTGGTCCCAGGGGGATCGGGGCGGGTCCTGTCAACTTGGTATCAGAGCACTAGGTTGTGGTCAGCATGCTAGACTAGTGGTTAGTACTTAGTTTAAAAGATGTCATTATCTAATCTATGCCTCTTAACAGTGGGTTATGCCTCCAAGGAGAATTCCTCAAGCACGAACTGATGAGGAAATCGCGAGAGAGATGGAATGCGCTAGCATTGAGCGGGCTCAAAGGTTGGGTGCCACACCTTTAAACGGGGGATCAAACCCCGAGGATGCCTATGAGTGGATTGCTAAATGGGAAAGAATCTTCACCGTGATGCATTGCCCACCCGGCGAGCGGGTGACATTGGCGTCCTTCTTACTGGAAGGCGGAGCTTATCAGTGGTGGCATGGTCTTGAGATGTCAGGGTGGTCTGTCCACACCACCACATAGGAGGTCTTTCGTGCCCGATTCCTAGATCAGTACTACCCGCGATCATTTCGTGTGGCACGAGAGGCAGAGTTCCTGCGGCTGGAGCAGGGAGATATGTCAGTGGCAGAATATGAGCAGACTTTCGGGAAGCTTTCCAGTTTTGCGACAGCTTTTGTGAGTACTGAGGAGGAAAAATGTCAAAGATTTGAGCTGGGACTCCGAGGAGAGTTACGGGCAAGTGTGACGGCTGCTAGTTTTTCGACTCTGAAGGACATGGTCGACGCTGCAGTTCGTGTCGAGGCCAGTCTGGCGGCACACCAGGCGCCACAATCATCAGGCGAGGGGCAGCGCCAGGATCGTCCACATCCGGGACCAACCGGCCTGAAGATCTCTAAAGGGGGAAGTTACCGAGGAGCACCCTCATCTTTACGTGGTCATGGCTGGTCAGGTCGACATGGGGGCTCTCAGAGGGGCAGATCGATATTCAGTTCTGGACAGCATCAGTCTTGGAGTGGTGCATCAGGAGAATCTTGGGATGGACCGAGGACAGTTAGTTGATTTGCTTGTGGAGGAGCGGGCCACTATGCCCGAGATTACCCTTTGCTGTCAAGGAATAATGAGGCTAAAGGTGCTAGTGTTACACAGAGTTCGGCTTCCAACACTACCGGAGGCCGAGGACAGGGTGCTGAGCATGGCGCGCGTGGGCGCGGACAGACATCACCGTGGAGAGCACCGGTGTTATTTGTGATGAAGAAGGAGGGGAGCCTTCGTTTGTGTGTGGACTATCGACAGCTCAACAAGGTCACAGTAAGGAACCAGTACCCCTTACCCTTGATCGACGATCTATTCGATCAATTGCGGGGAGCACAGTACTTCTCGAAGATTGATTTACGATCTGGTTATCACCAGTTGAAGATTACTGATGATGATGTCCCGAAGACAGCGTTTCGGACCAGATACGGGCATTATGAGTTCCTTGTGATGCCTTTCGGCTTGACGAATGCTCCAGCAGCATTCATGGATATGATGAATAGAGTCTTCCGATCTTATTTGGATATGTTCGTGATCGTGTTCATTGGTGACATCCTAGTGTACTCGATGCGTACTCAGGCTCATGAGAAACACTTACGGTTGGTGTTAGGGAAGCTGAGGCAGAACCAATTATACGCTAACCTGAGTAAGTGCCAGTTTTGGCTAACCAGCATTGGTTTTCTGGGATATGTGGTGTCAGCAGATGGGATTAGTGTGGATCCCCAGAAGACCGAAGCTGTGGCAAATTGGGCTAGACCGACGACCGTGACTGAGGTATGGAGTTTCGTTGGTTTGGTAGGATACTACCGGAGATTTGTTGAGGGCTTCTCTAGTATCACTGCACCACCCGTTTGACCAGGAAAGGAGTAAAGTTTGTTTGGGATGAACGGTGTGAGTAGAGTTATCAGGAATTAAAATGTCGGTTAACTATCGCACCTGTTCTTGCCTTACCGGATAACAGTGGAGAGTTTGAAGTCTACAATGACGCATCATTACAAGGTTTGGGTTGCGTGCTGATGCAGAATGGCCGAGTTATCGCTTATGCATCAAGACAACTAAAGACACATGAACTAAACTACCCTACGCACGATCTGGAGTTGGCGGCAGTGGTTCACGCTTTAAAAATCTGGAGACATTATCTGTACGGGGTGACTTGCAGGATCTTCACCGATCATCAGAGTCTAAAGCATTTGTTCACTCAGAAGGAGCTGAACGTGAGGCAGCGACGGTGGTTGGAACTAATCAAGGACTATGATTGTATAATTGAATATCATCCAGGAAAGGCGAACGTTGTGGCAGACGCACTTAGCAGGAAGTCAACAGGATCGATTGCACACCTAAGGCTGGTGTACCTTCCTTTGCTAGTGGAACTCCGAAGAGCTGGAGTTATGCTGGGGATGGATGAGCAGGGAGCTTTGTTGGCCAGTTTTCATGTACGACCTGTGCTAGTCGATCGGATTATCGAGGCACAATTAGAGGATCCGACACTTTGTATCTATTGGATCAAGGTCGAAATGGATGAGAGGCAGGACTTTACTATTCGAAGAGATGAAGCTCTGGTGAAACTGGGCCATTTGTGTGTTCCTGCAGTGGCAGAGTTACGGGCAGAAATTCTTGAGGAAGCCCACAGTTCGGCTTATGCCATGCATCCAGGAGGTACAAAGATGTACCGTACCCTCCGGAACCACTATTGGTGGGCAGGAATGAAAAAGGATATTGCAGAGTTTGTGAGCAGATGTTTGACCTGTCAGCAGGTCAAGGCAGATCGGCAGAGACCGTTTGGAGCTATGCAACCACTTCCGAATCCCGAGTGGAAGTGGGATCACATTACCATGGATTTTATCTTTAAGTTACCAAGGACTCAGAGAGGATTCGATGGAGTTTGGGTGATTGTCGACCGATTGACCAAGTCAGCTCATTTCTTGCCGGTACAGGAGACATTTAAGCCAAACCGACTGGCTCAGCTGTTTGTGAAAGAGATCATTCGACTTCATGGTACGTCGGAGTCGATAGTGTCTGATCAAGATCCGCGTTTCACTTCCAAGTTCTGGCGGAGTTTGCAGAACGCCTTGGGTACAAACTTACATTTCAGTACAGCGTTCCATCCACAGACCGATGGAAAGTCAGAGAGGACTATTTAGACTCTGGAGGACATGATGAGGTCTTGTGTACTGCAGTTTCATGATTCATGGGATACTCATTTGCCTTTGATGGAGTTCGCATACAATAACAGTTATCAGGCAAGTATCGGGATGACGCCCTACGAGGCACTGTATGGTCGGCAGTGCAGGACACCTATCTGCTGGATGGAGGTAGGAGAGCGAGCAGCAATAGGGCCGGATTTGATGGACATGACCCAGGAAACAGTCCGAATCATCAAGGAAAGATTGAAGGCAGCGCAAGATCGCCAAAAGAGCTATGCTGATCGACGAATCTGAGACTTGGAATTTGAGGTTGGAGATTTTGTGTTCCTCAAGTTATCTCCATGGAAAGGAATTGTCCGTTTTGGCCGACGTGGGAAGTTGAGTCCACGTTATTTTGGACCATTTGAGATCACAGAAAGGATTGGACTCGTGGCATACCGGTTGGCATTACCTCCAGAACTTGCCAGAGTGCACGACGTTTTCCATGTGTCCATGTTGCGAAAGTACCTACGGGACGATTCACATGGCTTGCCGGAACAACCAGTGGAACTGATGACTGATCTGAGCTTTGAAGAGAAACCAGTGCAGATCCTGGATCAGAAGAACAAGGTTTTGAGGAACAAGACGATTCGGTTGGTGAAAGTACTGTGGAGGAACCATGACGTCGAGGAAGCAACGTGGGAACCCGAGGACTTGATGAGGGAACAGTACCCCTTTTTATTTGAGTAAATTTCGAGGACAAAATTTTTGTAAGGTGGGTAGATTGTAACGACCCGAACTTTCTGAAATATTATTTTATTGTAAATTGACCATTTTGCCCCTAAGGGGGGAAAAAGTTGACTTTTGCCCCGGGGAATATTTAGGACTTTGACCTATGACCGTGACGTAGTTTAGGACGTCACGAGTTCATAGGAAGATGGCACGTTCGATTCCGACGTTCGAGGAAGAAGTTGTGACGTTCGGAAGTGTAGAGGTATTTTGGTAATTTGGTCAAAGAGGGGCAAAATGTTGACTTTTGACCCGGGAAGTCCAACGGACGAGGGCCAAGGACCGTATCACGATTAACCGAACTAACCGAGACCCAGATTAAAATAATTTAAACTAATAGAATCTGATTACTTTAATCAAAACAATCTGGACCCTTGGATGAGTGACAAGTGTCACTCATCCCCTACATTCCCTATAACAAGGATCTGTGTTGGCCATTTGCTTAATTAATTATTTTCCCTCCTAAAATCCTCACCCTTCATTTTTAAACTGAGATTGAATCTGGGCCGTTGATTCAATTCCTTCTCTCTTTATTTGATAAGAATCTCACACTCTCACACTTTCATCTCCTTTCAAATCATGAACACACTCTGCACAAACACCTCATCACCTCACAACATCACTCCACACCCAGGCAACCTTCAAACGACAACCACCACCCACCACCTTCACTAGACAAGGCCACCACCACCACGGCCGCCCTGCACGGCCGGGAAACCTCCCAGACCCGAAAGGAAACCAAACAACCCGACACTGCCCAACCTTCCAAACCACCTCACCTGGACCCGAAAAAACTTAGAGTTAACATCACTGGAACCTTAGGACGACTCAGAACTAGACTGGACGGGCCACGGCGGCGACACGGCGGCGACACGGCGGCGGTAAGCTCAGAAACCCGAGAAGGCCCGATTTTCTTCCCTGCTTCGAAACTTTTGTTTTTGACGTTGAAATTGTTTGTTTACTTCTGAGACATACTTAGGATACCTAGACGACCATTTTGGACCAAGACTCGTGGCTGGAAGCTCGACGACTCGCCGGAGATGATGACCTGAGCTTGCAGCCAACCTTCCCATCTATTTTCAGGTAGTTTCTTCAACCTAAAGTCTAGTTTTATTTTCACAAAACCATAGAGTAGGATGTGACGAGTCCATAGGAACAAACCTCACCAGAAATGGTGGTCGAAAGCACGATCTGCGATCGGGTCGAACCGTGGGTCAACGGTGACCCAGTTTCCGACCCGGTTACTGTAGCCGATGACGTCATCATGCTGACGTCAGCAGTGACGTCATGATGATGTCATCATGTCAGAAAACAGTCAGATCAGGGACCAATGGGCTGCTGACACGTGTCCTCTAACACGGTCAGTGATGACGTCAGCAGTACTGTAGCACAGTTGACTAGAGAGTTGACCAGGCGCGTGGGGGCACGTGTGAACAGTGTTTTGTGTGGGACCAGGACCATTTTCAAGGTTTCGACGATACGAATCCAATGTCGGTGGTTTCGTGTCGATCAGAGATCGTTAGGTGGGTCAAATTAGGGTTTGAAGCCTTGGGAAGCGTGTTGGGACGGCTTTCCCAGGCCGGTTTCAGTCTAGGGTTTCTTAGTTGTTTAGTAGGGACTTAAAGTGACCTTTACGTATGCTTTGGACGTGACAGGGATCGTACTTTAGCACGTGGACATGGTTATACGCTCGGGATTGCAGCGGGATTGTACTGTGAGTGGGCTTTTGATTTCACTAAACCTTGGCATGCATAACTGTTTTCCTTTCTATTATATCTATATGTGATTCAAGCAAAAGTGTCTATTTATCCTGAGTATGATTTATGACACGT
Source organism: Prinsepia uniflora (assembly GCA_032719365.1). Classification (NCBI taxonomy): domain Eukaryota; kingdom Viridiplantae; phylum Streptophyta; class Magnoliopsida; order Rosales; family Rosaceae; genus Prinsepia; species Prinsepia uniflora. Next base: position 23,536,617 of record CM064873.1, read on the forward strand.
ATTACGATGTTTGGGCATGAGACCCGTCTAGTTGATTATTCACGATTTTGAGTCATTATATGTATATGGATTTCGATATTTATCTTTGGTACTGCACTGTATAGATCTACCCTAGAATATTGTCTCCTCCGGATGTAGGTACCCCGAAGTGGTCACGGCGCATTGCCTGTGAGGAGTCATTCTACGGAGGGACCGTACCGTATAGTGGTTCAGGAGCAGGATTGCTACTATTGGACGTCTGGGACGTCAGGCATCTAGAATGTCATACCCGGACTTGGTTCGGGATCTGGACTCGGGATTGAGACCCCGGGTGGCACGCGTAGCCTTGGGACTGTGACCTTATTGGGCTTCTGGGACGTCGGACATCTGGGATGTCAGGGTTGGGATGTATAGTGCAGTGACTGAGATTATATTATGTTGATATTATTCTGCTTATGATTATATGATTTTGTGGCTTTTGATACTGATGCATGCTTTTCGGAAAACAGAGGGGAAAATCTATATGTTTTCGATATGGTAAACTATTTTGTAAACCTTGAGTTTCGGCCCACTCACCCTTGTTGTTTTACAACCCCTCCAGGTGGTGCTATCGAGGATGAAGAGGAGGAGGATCCCGAGGAAGAGGCATAGGTTTACGTTGCGCACCTGAACCCTACTGCTGCGTAGGTTGGCACGTAGAATGTATAGAGTCGTGCTCAATAAACTGTATTTGGAAACTATCCGTTGTATGACACTATTTGTATTCGGATCTTTTGTGTGGCGTGCTATGTATGACTTAAATTTGGATTTCCTTTATGCATTTGAATTCCTAAGGGTAATTTTGGTATTTTGAGGTCGGGTGTCAGACGGGAGCAGGGCACGTCCCAGGGGGATTGGGGCGGGTCCTGTCAAAAATAGAATGGAAGGCTAGGATTGAATGAGGTGTGGATTAGATTATAAAATTAATTAATTAATATTATTTAATTAAGTGAGATCCACTTTTTAGGGGATCTAGCCAATGGGCTTGTCACTCATCCATAGGTCCACCTAAAATATCTTGCCCAATCAGATTTTTCCAAATCATCACCGTTCCGCCTGCCTATGGATTCGTATCGTCCTTATCTATGTTATAGTCCTCGGCCTTCAGCCATCGGACATCCCAGTCAAAAAGTCAACTATTTTGCCCTTTTAACCAAAATTACCAAAATGCCCCTAAACTTCCGAACGTCATAACTTCCTCCTCGAATGTCGGAATTGAACGTGCCACCTGTCTATGAACTCGTGACGTCACAAACTACGACGCGGTCATCGAGCAAAGTCCATTGGACGGTCCAAATAAAAAGTCAACGTTTTGCCACGACTAGGGGCAAAACGGTCATTTCGCATCGTTCGTCCGATTTCGCTCAATTAATCACGGATTAGCCTCACTAATCGTGATTAGTCACTAATATAATCTAGGAATTTGGGACGGGTCGTTACAGATAGTGGGATCATTCGCCACCCTTAACGAGCTGTGAGATGCTGCCATCAAAGTTGAGGCAAGTTTACTTGTGCGAGAACAACCTACGAGTTTTAGACGATGTTGAGAGTGTCAGGGAACACCAGAGAGAGGTAATTTCAGTTATGAATTTTCAGGTGGTACCTGATCAGATTCAGGCGATCGTGAGTTGGACAAGAAGGTACTTAGAGTTCTGCATTGAGATCCTAGGTGCCCATTCAGTCTAGTAAGACTTTTGTCCAGTCAGCTGGGAAGCTGAGGGGTAAACTTGGACGACTTAATACTACCGACTGTTATTTCTGTGGGGAGCTAAACCATTTTAAAAGATATTGTATGTACTATCCAGGTGGCAGAATGACAGGCTTTGATGATGAATGTCAAGTTCAAAGGACCTTGTCGACTTCTGGTACAGTATGAGGGAGCCAAACTTCTACTAGTGGGGCCAATAGGGTTGGAGTCAAGTAGAGAAGTCGTGGTTGATCATTTGGTCCATAGGCTCGGCTAGCTGCTCCTACATTGCAGGAGGCACAAAAGACACCAAAGGATGGATCTGGATGATTATGTTGCTCTTGGAATCCTAACGAGAGTGTTTTGTTGAAGTGTGTAGAACCATAAACTATAGAAAAATCGTGGAGTTGCCACGTGACCCATAAAACATATAATGTCCAAATTGCTCATGGTAATGACATTAACAACTCAAAAATACTCACACATTAAATAATGTATTTCCAGTTAAATATATTATTTAATCGGATTAAAGCCTGAATAATATTAATTTCATTATTCTTAATAATGGAAAATTCATATTAATATTTAATTGCTCTAATTATCATCATAATTAGCAATTATTATAATTATTAAATATTTTATTTTATTAATAATATATTAATTATTACAAATTGACTCGACTAATTAGAACGCTCTGTGGCTCTTAAGGTTTTCCTATAAGTAGCAGAGCTCATTTCATTTCCAAGGTAATTCGATTCAATGCTACTTAAGCTCTTGAGATTTCTCTTTCAAAGTTGACTTAAGCATTGGAGCATTCTTGGTCGAACAACCCCCCGGGTCTCGATCATTGAATGAACAATAGCTTATTGTTTGTTGTTTGCAGGGATCCATGAGGGTTTTGAGTTTAAAAGAAGAATTCTATTTCAACAATTGGTGCTTTCATTGAGAGCCGATTGAGAAATATTCAAGAAGAGCTCTCACGATAGTTCATCGCTCATCTAACTTCGTTCATCGTTCATCAAACGTTGTTCATCGTTCAACAACAACTTTCCGTTCAAGATTCTCTGATTTCTTATGGTTAGGGTTCGTCGATCCGTTCGATCAGCCAAATAAGGTGTTTCTACTTTAACTGCTGAGACGAGGAAAGAAGCTCACATAGAGACTCTAGAGGAACGCCCAATTCGACACCGACGAGTGTCCATAGACACGCCCATGGAGATGCCGGGAAGGATGCCAACCTTCAAGTTCAGTGCGTTCCCTTCTCCAACAACTAAAGTGTCTGCACTAGGAGATGGAACTTTAGCGTTACAGCAAACAAGCGGGCAGTTGATAAGAGGATCATCAAGGCAGAGTCAGCCCTACCCAAACATGGAAATGCGGGATTTCCTAGATGGACGCCATGACATCTCAAGGAGGAACCACCATTATCCTGCTCAAGACAACCTGGCTTGACAGGTCGAAAGATTGAGTAGTCAAGTCCAAATACAGTCAGAGCTTCTGCAGTGGCTCTTGGTGGAGAAAACAACTTAGGAACCTTAGAGGCATTCCACCTCACATGGAAGGCAGGAGGACGTTCCAAGGCGCCTAGAAAATGAGGTAGTCTGATGCCAAACTATGTGTCGAGACACCTCGCTAAGTGACTCTGGAGAAGAAAGTCACAATCGCAGAGCAAAAATCCCATAACGCCCATGGCCATAAGTGCATAAGCGGCTTGGAAAGCGAGTAGGGGCCTCGTCTCGAGTAGAACACTCACATGGGATCATGAGGCAACATACAACTTCCCAGAATAGTCCAAGCCGAACTACCTATCACAATGAAGAAGGGGACGAGGCTTACTCACCCGCACGTTCTCAGAAATCAAAAGCTAAGCCTCGAGGAGTATTCCGACGTTTAGCACGTAATAACTCTCCACTTCAGCGAGGGGCATTGCAAGCTAGTGATGTCCAAAGGATATTGAATCAACACCTCCGTGCTTAACTCGATGGTGGTATAGAAGACGATATGCGTCACCAAATTCAGTCATTTTCACCCTTTGTGAGAGACATTGAGAATGAGACATTCCCTCGAAGGTTTGCGACTCCGAACTTCAATCAGTTCAAAAGAACTTCAGACCTGATAAAACATATAGACTATTATTGAGGAGTCATGGTTCCCCAAAGAAACAATGACGCACTCATGTGTAAAGTGTTTTAAGCCCCTCTTCAAGGCCAAGCCATGACGTGGTTCAATCATCTCTCCCGAAGGTCGATCGCTTCTTTTGAAGAGTTCCGGAATTTGTGAAGGAGTACTCGCAACTTCGTACAGTCGAGGTGAAGGAAGACCATCTCTTCGCCATCCGGAAATGAGCAACAGAAAGCCTCCGCCAATACATTCAGAGGGACTGCGAGGAAAAGTCACAAATTGTTGGCTACAACGACCTTGTTGCTGCAATGGCATTCAAACAAGGACTTCCCCGGGACATCCAACTCTACGGAGACATTGTCATGGGCTATGCACGAAGTCTCACTAAGATGCTCTCTTTGGCAGAGCGTCATGCATGCTGGGAGGATGAAAATAGTGTTGTACATGCGCCAAATTATGCCGAAACGAGCGAGAAAACCTTTAAACCGTCATCACCATGCAAAGAGGATGTTGGAGACAAATTTTCACATGGGGGGTTCAACAAACCCAAGGCAAACCAAACTCCTAATGCCTCAAGCATCGAGAAGCCTAATATGCAATTCTCAATACGAGTCCACTAGATTCACAATGAGGTCAAGGACATGACTTGGTTAAAAAAACCAGGACCTATCAAGCGCGATCAGGAGAAAGCTGATAAAACTAATTGGTGCGCCTATCATGAGTGCTATGGGCACAATATCAGCACATGTATATCTTTCGAAAGATATCTCCAAAATTTCATGAAGGAAAGACATTGCACAGACTACATAAAAAAGAAGACCGCGGATCAGATGGTGAACAAAGAACCTAAGGAGTCTGCATAAAAAATGATCTGTCAGGACCCGACCCTCCTCAGTCAGGACCTGACTCTAGCACAATATTGTCCGCTTTGGGTCTCTTTGCCCTCACGGTTTTGTTTTCAGGAGCTCACGGTGCAACTTTTCAGGGGGTCACCCATCATGGAAATGCACCGACTTCAACTCGCTTAACTTTGGAGTTCCCCAGGAATCCAAAGCCAGTGAGCTCTCAGAAGGCCTCACGCTAGATAGGTGTGTGCATACACCTTTAAGGCACACCACCATTCCCCTCCCAGACCATTCCCCCCTCGTATGAATGTAGGATTGTTTACCATTTCCTCCAGAACACGGGTTTTACATGATCTACATCAACTAGCTGCATGTCAAAATTAGAGGGACATAGAAGTCTGTGAAACTTTCAGTTTTTCTTTTTATGTTGTCTTCAAAATTCAAGTACCATGCATTTGAATTATCAATAAGATTGAAAAATTTCTCTGAATTCATACAAACATATTTGTACATCATATACAATTTTCAAAACTTATTCCCTCTATCATCAAAGCCTTCGTCATCGAAGCATCCAAACCTTCGCCCTGCGAAATATTCAAGTCTTCTCCCTGCGAAGCATCTAAGCATTCACCATGCGAAGCATCTAAGCATTCGTCATGCAAAGCATTCAAGACTTCACCATGCGAAGTAACCAAGTCTTTGTCATGCGAAGCATCCAAGCTTTCGCCATGCGAAATGACCAAGCCTTTGCCCTGAAAAGCACCCAAACTTTCGCCATGCGATGCATCCCAACCTTTGCCTTGCGAACGCCTTCCACTAAGAAGCACTCAAAGCCTTCCATTAGGAAGCACCCCAAGTCTTCCTTCTGGAAGCATTCCGAGTCTTCCACCTAGAAGCACTTCTAGCCTTCTTTTTAAGAAGCAAAATCCCACCCTTAAAGGTACACAAAAATAAACGCTAACCAAGTTAGCTAAAACCCAGTGTTGGGCATCCATGGATATAACAGGGGCATCCATGATGCTTCAACATCCGCGATGTCTATATAAAAAATAGTCATGATTTCCAATGCTACGCGTGCAACTTGGGGTCTCATCTCCGAGTACTTCCCAAGGACCTAACTCAACATTGTCCTGAGTGACATCAACATGGGGTGCATGCCCGGATCTACCGTGTCCGAGACGATATCATAATAAAGCACTCCTGATCTTGAGCCTCTCCTCGGAGTCACTTATCTCAGGTAGTGCAGTGTGACTACTCCAGGATTCTCGACGTCTAGAGGAGACTAATAAATTCACACAGGACAGTATATGTGGAACCGTAATCAAATCTATTAAAATCATTTATATCTCAAATCGGTGGCAACAACGTTCAATTGGGCCTCTTCTCGAGACATAAATCTCACAGATCCGTTCCACAAAATCAACCCAAAAACCGTGTCCAGAATTTGTTTATAAAACCAATTTATCATTATTCAAATCTAGTTGAAATGTATTCTTTCTTTTCCATTTTTTGTTGACTCTAAATCTAGTCAAATCCTCATTTCCCCCCGGTCTCAAGCCTAAAACCTTATTTTCAAGAAAATCCGTAAAACATGTAAAAAATCGATGATTCCAATCCACATCATCATCAATAGTAATATCAAAACATTTCAACTCAAATAATGTTATAAAGCAGTTAAAACAGTTATGCATGCATTGTAGTTGAATAAACAGTCCACTCATACTCGGTCCACGCTACACGCTAAACCTCAGCGTTTTATCGATCACCGAGCTAGTCCAAAGTTTACAGGCCTTTCCAAATCATGTGTAAGGGTCACTAATATGCTATACATGTTCATACACTAAATCCTCACAAAGCCCAATAACGGAAAAACGTCCCCAACACGTTTTTCGAGGCTAAAAACCTCTAGATGACAACCCTAATAGTCTCCGATAGACCTGAAACCACCATCATTGGATTCAGAAGGTCGAAACTTTTAGAATAAAATCAGTTTGACCTCAAAATTCATGTCCATGTGCCCCTACGAGTTGGTCAATCTTCTGGTCAACGTTGAGGTAGGCAAAAGCCAACGCTGACATCTTCGGTCAACAGTCAACGAATAACGTCATCCTGACGTCAGCCTAATAGGCTTGACAGTTGTCAGGTTTGACACGTGCCACATGTCAGCCTCTAATTGGTCCACGTGTCTAACATGCTGACTAGACCTAATAGCATGCCATTGGGCATCACCTGATTGGCCACGTGGAGAGAATCGGCAGAGTTGCTTACAGATTGGCACTACCTCCAGAACTATCTAGAGTTCACAATGTTTTCCACATATCGATGCTGCGAAAGTACGTACGTGATGCTTCTCATGTACTTAGGGAACAACCTGTCGAACTACGGGGGGATTTGAGCTTTGAGGAACAACCAGTACAGATCTTGGATCGGAAGGACAAGGTACTACGTCAGAAGACGATCCCTCTCGTGAAGATTCTCTGGAGAAACCAGAATGTGGAAGAAGCCACATGGGAGCCTGAGGCTCAGATGCGAGAACAATTTCCTCATTTGTTTCTTTGAAATTTCGGGACTAAATTTCTTAAGGGGGGAAGGTTGTAACACCCCGGACATTCGAGGACTTTAATATTGTAATTTAATGTGTGAATTGACGCTTTTACCCTTATGATTGGTATGGCCAAATTGTTGACTTTTTGATTGATGAGTTAAATGGACTTTGACCTATGACCGTGACGTAGTACGGGACGTCACGAGTTCATAGACAGGTGGCACGTCCAATTCGGACGATCAGGGAAAAAGTTATGACTATCGGAAGTTCAGGGGCATTACCGTAAGTTGGACTTCACGGGCGAAAATGTTGACTTTTCATTTGACAATTTATTTTCACGCGACTCAAGGACCGATAGGTAGGTCTCGATATCCTGAGTCCGTTGACAGGCGGCACGCCGAAATCGGATTTCGTATGGCTGAGTTACGGGTCTTGGAAGTGAGGGGTATTTTGGTAATTATTGAACCAGGGGCATTTTGGTCTTTTTGCCCTGGTTACTGTAGCAGACCGCGGGGGAAATGGGCGGCACCACCATGTGCGGTGGTTCTATCGTGCAATTGATTGTGCTATCATGTGCTGGAATGTCTGGGTTGTCTTTTGCTTTTGAACGTGGCCTGAGCCGTCCAGCCTGCACGATCAATTGATTAATTTAAGATCGAAGCTTTTCGGGGAACATTTTTCAGTGGACAATTGGACACCCACGAGCCTCTGGGACGGCTTGAAATTGTTTAAAACCAGTTAGAACGTGCTTGAGCATCACTCTGATGCTGTTATAACTAAGAACGGGTGAGGAAACCAGAGAAACCATTTCGGCCAAAATTGGAGGGAAAATCGGATTTTAATTTCTGGTGAGTGTTGGACCAAACCAAGGCCTGGTTTAGTCTTCTGGGAGTGTTTGGAACTCAACCACATCGAAATTGAAGGCTAACAGCCACGGTTGAGCTAGGACGGAGGTTGCTGTTTTCAGGGAAGTTGCAGAGCTTGGGACGACGACCTTCAGGTACTTTCAGACACAATTGATTGTTCATTTTGGTTCGTTTTGATCCTATTATGCTTCCTGTGAAGTTAATTGGACAATGGGTTTGAAACCAGGAAGTTCTGGTGTTTGACCCGATTGGTTGATCGCGGGTCGATGGGTCGTTTGGGGATGTGTCGAGGTTGATTTCTGTCACAGAACCTAAATTGGATAGCTAATGAACATGTTAGGATCAAATTGGATTGAAATCGAGTAGGAATTGATGGGTATTCAACCGGGTCAAGCCGCGGGTGGCAGGCCCGTATTACAGACAAACGGGTGAAGGAGGTGACACTGTAGCTACAGTGTCAGGCGCGTGACTTTCACGCGCAGCCACTTTGGGCGGCGCGTGTGGGCGCGTTGGACCTTATCTCCGATCACGATCAACATGACTTTTGTTCCTCTCATCATGCTGAACATTTTTGGTGAATTAACCATGATGATCTGAGATAAGCTTTGATGGATCGGTTTAGGGCCGGTTACCTCGGGAAACGTGTTGTACGGCTCCCCGGGCCGATTTCTATTTCGGACTTTGTGGTTAAACGTTTAAGACTTGTAGTGACCCCTTACATGTGATTTGGACTGACAGGAATTGTACGATAATCCCGGTACAAGTTCGTACGCGCAGGTTCACCGCGGGATCGTACTGTGAGTGGGCCCGTTTTCATTAAACCCTTGCATGCTTAAATGTTTTCTGATTTACTTATATGTTCACATGCTGGAATCTATAAATGGTTTGATGATATTGAGATTTCGGTTATGGCACGTTTCACGGTATTTGGGCATGAGACCCGTTTGATGAAACGTAACGATCGGTTCGAATTTTACCTATGTATACATATATGTTTTGCATGTGGATATCAATAAAATGTATTTGGTACTGCACTGTATAGATCCTTCCATATGATACTGTCTCCTCCGGATGAGGTACCTCGGAGTGGTCACGGACGTCTAGAACGTCCAGCGTCTATGACGCTAAGCATCGGGGATGCTGTAACCGAACAGGGTTCGGGGATTGAACTCGGAATTGAGACCCGAGTGGCACGCGTAGCCTTGTGATTGTGACCTTATTGACGTCAGGGACGTCAGACATCAGGGATGTCGGATTGGAGTATATAGTGCAGTGGCTAAAATTATGGTTATGGTTTTATTACATTCCTTATGATACATGTTATATGATTTATGATTTTAAATGATGATGCATGCATGTTTGGAAAACGGAGGGGTAAATTATATGTTTTACTTATCAAATGATTTTATAACTTGAGTTTCGGCCCACTCACCCTTAATGTTTTAGTAACCCCTCCAGGTCGTGATACTGAGGTAGAGGAGGAACCAGAGGCTGAGGCATAGATCTACTTCTGCGTACCTGAACCCCTGCTGGGTGACTTACCCGCAGGTTTATGTTAGAGTCGTGCTCGCAACTTGTAATTTTGACCAGTGGGAGAGGATCTTCTCGGTGATGCACTGCCCTCCGGGCGAACGAGTGACCTTGGCGGCCTTCTTACTGGAAGGAGGAGCCTACCAGTGGTGGCACGGACTCGAAATGTCTGGGTGGTCGGTCCATACCACTACTTGGGAAGCTTTCCGTTCCAGATTTCTGGACCAGTACTACCCGCGATCCTTTCACACGGCACGGGAGGCTGAGTTCCTGCGGCTGGAGCAGGGGGATATGTCCGTTGCGGACTACGAACAAACATTCGGAAAACTATCCCGGTTCGCTGCATCATTCGTGAGCACGGAGGAGGACAAATGCCAAAGGTTCGAGCTTGGACTCCGAGGGGAGATCCGGGCAAGTGTGATTGCTGCTACTCATGCTTCACTGAGAGATTTGGTCGACGCTGCGGTGCGTGTCGAGGCCAGTCTGGCGGCACACCAGACACGACAACCTTCGGGCGAGGGGCGACGTCAGGATCGCCCACATCGTGGGCCATCGGGCCATAAGAGCAACAAGGGGGGAGGGGGGGGCTACAGGGGAGCACCCTCATCCTTTAAGGGTCGTGGCTGGTCAGGTCGACACGGAGGCTCTAAGGGCAGAGGATCTGGATACAACTCTGAGCAACGCTCATCTTGGAGCGGTGCTTCTGGCGGGCATTCGGACAGGCCAAGGCCAGTAACTTGTTTTGCCTGTGGAGAGGAGGGCCACTATGCCAGTGATTGCCCGCTGTTGTCCAAGAACAACGACGCTGGGGGCTCTAGTGTGGTGCAGAGCACGGCTTCCCACACTAATGGAGGTCGCGGTCAGGGAGGTGACCGTGGTGCTGGGCGTGGCGCGCGCGGGCGCGGACGGAACGGAGGGCCGAGGGCCCAAGTCTTTGCCATGACCCAACAACAGGCGAGGACTGCCCCAGGCGTGGTCACAGGTACACTACATATCTTTAACCTTCTTGTACGTGTATTGATGGATGCGGGGGCTATACATTCTTTTATTTCGAAAAGTTGTGCTGGTATGCTTGATTGTGTGGTATCAGCTTTAGATTGCGAAATGGGTGTTGGCACCCCGATGGGCATCGTGTACCTTGTGAATCAGGTGATTCGGAGGTGCCCGGTAAGAATTGAGGATGTGGGTTTACCAGCAGACTTAATTATTCTGGATATCCACGACTTCGATATAATCCTAGGAATGGATTGGCTGTCGGAGCACGGATCGCTCATCGACTGCTGTAGTAAGCAAGTGATTCTGCGGAGCCCGGGTTTGCCGGAAGTTATCTTTCAGGAGGAACGTGACGGTTCGCCTCCTGAAGTGATTTCGTCACTCACTGCTACCAAACTTCTATGGAAGGGATGCCAGGCTTATCTGGCGCATGTTGTGTCGGAATAGGTTGATACTCCGGGTATCGACGAGATACCGGTGGTATGCGAGTTTCCGGATGTGTTCCCGGAAGACTTACCTGGATTGCCACCATCGCGGGAGATCGAGTTTACAATTGAACTACTCCCGGGTACCCGACCTATATCCCAGGCACCATATCGGATGGCGCCGGCCGAGTTACGAGAACTCAAGACTCAATTGCAGGAGTTGGTGGATTTGGGATATGTTCGACCGAGTACTTCACCGTGGGGAGCACCGGTGTTGTTCGTAAAGAAGAAGGAGGGAAGTCTCCGTTTATGTATTGACTATCGACAACTCAACAAGGTGACGCTGAGGAACCAGTATCCTCTACCCAGGATCGATGACCTTTTTGACCAGTTGCGGGGAGCTCAGTGCTTCTCGAAAATTGATTTGCGGTCTGGGTATCACCAACTGAGGATTTCGGAGGAGGATATTCCGAAAACTGCTTTTCGAACCCGTTATGGACACTACGAGTTCCTTGTTATGCCATTTGGGTTGACGAATGCTCCAGCACCATTCATGGATCTGATGAACCGGGTCTTCCGACCCTACCTGGATAAGTTCGTGATTGTGTTCATCGATGACATTTTGGTGTACTCGAGGAGCGCCCGTGCACATGAGGAACATCTACGGTTGGTCTTGGAGAGGCTGAGACAAGAACAATTGTACGCCAAGTTGAGCAAGTGTCAGTTTTGGCTGAGCAGTATTGTTTTCTGGGACACGTGATATCGACGGATGGGATTTGCGTGGATCCCCAGAAAACAGAAGCGGTGACCAACTGGGCTAGACCGACAACAGTGACCGAGGTGCGGAGTTTCATCGGATTAGCAGGTTACTACCGGAGATTCGTGGAGGATTTCTCCAAAATTGGTGCACCATTGACTCGTCTGACTCGGAAGGGAGTGAAGTTTATCTGGGACGAGCAGTGCGATCAGAGCTTTCAAGAGTTGAAGGATCGATTGACCACTGCACCTGTCCTTGCATTGCCGGATGACAGTGGAGAGTTTGTGGTCTTCAGTGATGCATCGCTGCAAGGCCTGGGCTGCGTGTTGATGCAAACTGGCAAGGTTATCGCCTACGCATCCCGGCAGCTGAAGACCCATGAGTTGAACTACCCTACCCATGATTTGGAGTTGGCGGCGGTGGTTCATGCTTTAAAGATCTGGAGACATTATCTGTTCGGCGCAACATGTCGGATATACACCGACCACCAGAGTCTTAAATATTTATTCACTCAGAAGGAGCTTAACATGAGACAACGGAGATGGTTGGAGCTGCTGAAGGACTATGACTGTACGATCGAGTACCATCCGGGTAAGGCCAATGTGGTGGCGGATGTACTCAGCAGAAAATCAGCGGGAACTGTTGCACACCTTGGGATGGTGTATCTTCCCTTACTGGTGGAACTCCGGAAGGCCGGAGTTATCTTGGGTATGGATAAGCATGGAGCTTTGTTGGCCAGCTTCCATGTACGACCAGTACTGATTGATCGGATCATCGAAGCACAACTTCAGGATCCGATACTCTGTATTTACAGAATTGCGGTCGATGCGGATGGGAGACAGGATTTTACCATCCGGGACGATGGAGCACTTGTGAAATTGGGCCGTTTGTGTGTACCTACAGTGGCAGAGTTACGAGCCGAGATTCTTGAGGAGGCCCATAGTTCGGCCTATGCTATGCATCCGGGAGGTACAAAGATGTACCGTACCCGCCGGAATCATTATTGGTGGCCAGGAATGAAGAAGGATATTGCTGAGTTCGTGAGCAAATGCTTAACCTGTCAGCAGGTTAAGGCGGAACGGCAGAGACCGTATGGGGCTATGCAGCCACTTCCGATTCCCGAGTGGAAGTGGGATCACATCACCATGGACTTCGTCTTTAAGTTACCGAGAACTCAGAGTGGAGTGGACGGAGTATGTGTGATCGTGGATCGGTTTACCAAATCAGCCCATTTTCTGCCAGTTCAGGAGACCTATAAACCTAATCGACTGGCTCAGTTGTTTTTGAAGGAAATCATACGATTGCATGGTACGCCGGAATCGATCGTGTCCGATCGTGATCCGTGTTTCACTTCCAGGTTCTGGCGAAGTTTGCAAGCTACTTTGGGAACAACCCTACGTTTCAGTACTGCGTTCCATCCACAGACCGATGGACAGTCTGAAAGAACCATTCAGACCCTGGAGGACATGATGAGGTCATGTGTACTACAGTTTCAGGACTCTTGGGATACTCATTTGCCATTGATGGAATTCTCTTACAACAACAGCTATCAGGCAAGCATCGGGATGGCACCTTATGAGGCACTGTATGGTCGACAGTGCAGGACACCTATCTGCTGGACGGAGATAGGAGAGCGAGCGGCTGTAGGGCCGGAATTGATGGACTTAACCATGGAAACTGTTCGTGTTATCAAGGAGAGACGGAAGGCGGCACAGGATCGCCAGAAGAGTTATGCCGATCGACGGATTCGAGACTTGGAATTTGAAATGGGAGATTTCGTCTTCCTGAAGTTATCACCGTGGAAAGGGATTATCCGATTCGGTCGACGAGGGAAACTGAGTCCGCATTTTATCGGACCATATGAGATCGTGGAGAGAATCGGCAGAGTTGCTCATAGATTGGCACTACCTCCAGAACTATCTAGAGTTCACAATGTTTTCCCCATATCGATGCTGCGAAAGTACGTACGTGATACTTCTCATGTACTTAGGGAACAACCTGTCGAACTACGGGGGGATTTGAGCTTTGAGGAACAACCAGTACAGATCTTGGATCGGAAGGACAAGGTACTACGTCAGAAGACGATCCCTCTCGTGAAGATTCTCTGGAGAAACCAGAATGTGGAAGAAGCCACATGGGAGCCTGAGGCTCAGATGCGAGAACAATTTCCTCATTTGTTTCTTTGAAATTTCGGGACGAAATTTCTTAAGGGGGGAAGGTTGTAACACCCCGGAAATTCGAGGATTTCAATATTGTACTTTAATGTGTGATTTGACGATTTTACCCTTGTGAATGGTATGGTCAATTGATGACTTTTTGATTGATGAACTAAATGAACTTTGACCTATGACCGTGACGTAGTTCGGGACGTCACGAGTTCATAGACAGGTGGCACGTCCAATTCGGACGATCAGGGTAAAAGTTATGACTATCGGAAGTTCAGAGGCATTACCGTAATTTGGACTCTCGGGGGAAAATGTTGACTTTTCTTTTGACAACTAATTTTCAGTTGACTCAAGGACCGTTGGGTAGGTCTCGACGTCCTGAGTCCGTAGACAGGCGGCACGCCGAAATCGGACTTCGTACGAGGAAGTTATGGTCAGAAACGTGAATTCGGGAAGTTCGTGTCTCGGTTTTCGTGTCGAATATTAAATTCAGGAAATCTGATTGGAGGACACCTGGTGAGTGACAAGTGTCACTCACCCATTGGCTAGATTGGATCAGATCCACTATAGGATTAAATAACATTTAAATCAGCTTTAAATTACAGCCCTTAGTTCTGAAATCCCTTGATCTGATCTCAGCCTTTGATCTCATTCTGAGATTCAATCCTGGCCCTTGATCCTTGTTCCTGTTCTGTATTAAACTACATGGAATCATGCAACCATGTGTTCATTCTCACCAACCGTTTGCACGATTTCCACTTGGGACCAAACCAGCAGCCCTCACCACTCAACCTCACACTCCCAGGCAGCCAACAGCCACCCCCGGACGCCGGCCACCGCTCCACGGCCGCCCTGCACGGTGGCATTCTCTCAAACCCGTGAAGAAAACCCGAGCAGCCCAAGTCACCAAACCATCCAACCTTCAATCTAGGACTTGAACCAACGTACGGTTGGGATCACCGTGACGACTGGACGGCAAGGAACTGACCCTAACTGTGTACGGCGGCGACACGGCAGCGATTGGACGATAAACCCGTAGGTAACCATTTTCCTTCCCTGCTTCGAACCGTCTGTTTGTGACGTTGACATCGTTTGGTTACTGATAGGACACGTCTAGGAGACCTTGACGACCAATTTGGACCCAGGACCGGGACTGAACAACCGTCGACTCGCCGGAGGGGATAAACAGAACCGGCCACCAGACTTCCCGTCGATTTTCAGGTAACCTCTTAGACCTAAAACCTAACTCTAGTTACACAGAACCATTCTAGGGATTAAGACGAGTAAATAGGGATCAAACTGGACGAAATTGACCGAGAAATGAAGAAATGGCAACCGGGTCATGATCGCGGGTCTGATCGACCCGAGTTGCAGGTATTCGGGTCAACCCGTCTGATGACAGCGGTGCTGACGTGGCACCCTGTCAGTCTGTCAGATGACGTGGACCAACCGTGAGCCGACACGTGTCACATGTCAGTGCACAATCAGCACTGACATGTCAGTGACGTGGACCAGTCAGGGACTGCCACGTGTCACTGACATGTCAGTGACGTGGATCAGTGCCGTGCTGACACGTGGCACATGTCAGATCCGACACGTGGCCTGACAGATCAGTGTGGTGGACCAATCAGATGTTTACACGTGGCACCTGTCAGAGTCTGACATGTCAGACCTGACAGCTGTCAGATGACGTCAGCATGACGTCATGCTGACGTCAGCAGTGACGTCAGCGATGACGTCAGCAGGAACTGTTCCTGCGTTGACCGACGCGTGGGGGCGCGTGTGAACAGTGTTTTTGGTGGGACCACCACCATTCTTTAGGTTTCGACGATCCGGATCCAATGGCGGTGGTTTCGGGTCGATCGGAGATCATTAAGTTGGTTAAATTAAAGTTTAATGCCTTGGGAAGCGCGTCCGGGCGGCTTTCCCGGGCCGATTTCGACCTAGGTTTTCATGGTTGAATGTTGGGGGTTTAAATTGACCTTTACGAATACTTGGACTTGACAGGGATTGTACATTTGTACCAGGACGAGGGTATACGTTCGGTTTCTAGCAGGATTGTACTGTGAGTGTGCCATTTCTTAAACCCTTGTGTGCATAAATGTTTTCTGGTTTTATTATACTTATTCACATGCTAAAACAATAATGGTTTTGATGATATGGAAAATATGGTTATGGCACGTTTCACGGTATTTGGGCTTGAGACCCGTCTGATGAAACTTAATGATTGGTTCGGATGTTATCTATGTATATATATATGCCTTGCATGTGGATATCGATAAAATGCATTTGTTACTGCACTGTATAGATCCTTCCATATTATATTGTCTCCTCCGGATGAGGTACCCTGGAGAGGTCACGGACGTCTAGAACGTCCAGCGTCTATGACGCTAAGCATCGGGGATGCTGTACCCGAACGGGGTTCGGGGATTGAACTCGGAATTGAGACCCGAGTGGCACGCGTAGCCTTGTGATTGTGACCTTATTGGACGTCAGGGACGTCGGACATCAGGGATGTCGGGTTTGGAGTGTATAGTGCAGCAACTAAAATTATACTTATGGTTTTATTATATGCCTTATGGTTCATATTATATGGTTTATGATTTTGAATTATGATGCACGCATGTTTGGAAAACGGAGGGGTAAATCATATGTTTTACTTATCAAACGATTTCATAAACTTGAGTTTCGGTCCACTCACCCTTAATGTTTTGATAACCCCTCCAGGTCGGGAAACTGAGGTAGAGGAGGAACCAGAGGCTGAGGCATAGATCTACTTCTGCGTACCTGAACCCCTGCTGGGCGGTGTACCCGCAGGTTTACTTTAGAGTCGTGCTCGCAAATTTGTAATTTTGGATTACATCCCTTGTCTGACATTCGTTTAATTCGGATTTGATGTATGACTTTAATTTGGTTATTTATGCTTTTAAATGTTTTGAGGTTAAAATTGGTATGAATTATTGGGTGTCAGACGGGAGCAGGGCACGTCCCCTTGTGGTCCCTGTGGGATCGGGGCGGGTCCTGTCATGTAGTGACCCCTTACATGTGATTTGGACTGACAGGAATTGTACGATAATCCCAGTACAAGTTCGTACGCGCAGGTTCACCGCGGGATCGTACTGTGAGTGGGCCCGTTTTCATTAAACCCTTGCATGCTTAAATGTTTTCTGATTTACTTATATGTTCACATGCTGGAATCTATAAATGGTTTGATGATATTGAGATTTCGGTTATGGCACGTTTCACGGTATTTGGGCATGAGACCCGTTTGATGAAACGTAACGATCGGTTCGAATTTTACCTATGTATACATATATGTTTTGCATGTGGATATCAATAAAATGTATTTGGTACTGCACTGTATAGATCCTTCCATATGATACTGTCTCCTCCGGATGAGGTACCCCGGAGTGGTCACGGACGTCTAGAACGTCCAGCGTCTATGACGCTAAGCATCGGGGATGCTGTAACCGAACAGGGTTCGGGGATTGAACTCGGAATTGAGACCCGAGTGGCACGCGTAGCCTTGTGATTATGACCTTATTGACGTCAGGGACGTCAGACATCAGGGATGTCGGATTGGAGTATATAGTGCAGTGGCTAAAATTATGGTTATGGTTTTATTACATTCCTTATGATACATGTTATATGATTTATGATTTTAAATGATGATGCATGCATGTTTGGAAAACGGAGGGGTAAATTATATGTTTTACTTATCAAATGATTTTATAACTTGAGTTTCGGCCCACTCACCCTTAATGTTTTGGTAACCCCTCCAGGTCGTGATACTGAGGTAGAGGAGGAACCAGAGGCTGAGGCATAGATCTACTTCTGCGTACCTGAACCCCTGCTGGGTGGCTTACCCGCAGGTTTATGTTAGAGTCGTGCTCGCAACTTGTAATTTTGAATTTCATCCCTTGTCTGACATTCGTTTAATTCGGATTTGATGTATGACTTTAATTTGGTTATTTATGCATTTGATGTTTTGAGGTTAAAATTGGTATGAATTATTGGGTGTCAGACGGGAGCAGGGCACGTCCCCTTGTGGTCCCTGTGGGATCGGGGCGGGTCCTGTCAACTTCTAACAGATGATGACGTGGACTACCACATCATCATCGTCATTCTTGAGCTTGGTTGACCCGGTTCTCAATAACGGGTCGACTTGACTCGCGACCCGAACCTGTCGTGTCTTTTTCAATACCCAACCATTTTCACCATTTTTGTTCCTATGTGATCGTAATGATCTCAGGAAGTTATCCATGGCATAAAAATCAGTTAAAAAGGTCTATAATTTACCTTGGGAGCTTGAAGATTTTCGGGCAAGGTTCCAACTCGATTCCTAGGGGAATCCAGCCACCTTAGCATGTCCTTTTGATCTATGTGAGATCGTACAACTCTTAGGATTCATTTTTTATCATTACAAACCCCTAACAATCCCTCAAAATCGAATTCAAATTTTGAACCTAAAATGACTTAATTGCGGATTTCTGGCCACTGTGCACGGTTGTCCAAGCCGTTGCCACCCTCTACTTCGTCTCTCCTCACTTAGTCACTCTCTCTTTCATAGAAATGGAAAAGAGTGAAGATTTGATGATGTTTGGTTGGGTTTTGGGATTGTGTGGGTTTCGGGTAACAAAGATGAATGTAGAAGATGAGATGAAGATGATACAATGAACCCATAATTTTGGGGTCCTGAGCCAATTAGATGAGTGACACTTGTCACTCATCAATTGGTCCACTGAAACATTTTGACCAATCCAAAAGTGCCAATTGTACAATTCCTCGAAATGCTAAATAGTATCGATTTTCTTCAGTGTCCCGTAATTTTTCAGTCGAATGTCCGATTTTAACGTGTCGTCTATCTACGGACTCGTGATGTCTCGATCTACGTAACAAGCCTCGGTTAAAATCTAAATAGTTTCTCAAGTTAAAAGTCAATATTTTTTCCCTGACTAGGGGCAAAATCGTCATTTCACATTAATTTTCTGATCTTACAATTAATAAAAAGTTCGGGGCGTTACACAACATCTCCACATGATCTCTTGGGTTGGGCCTTTGGGAATTAAGCAAGAATTCTTCTCAATTCTTCTTCATCCGAAATGTGAAATTTTTTAGATTTAAATCGGCAATACCCTGACCCGAAAAGTCCACCCATAATGCCAAAATCGAGGTATGCTAGCTGACATCCGATAAGTAACGCTTAGATTGTGAAAACCAAAAGTTTAAAATGGTGAGTTTTAGAAAGTCATGTGAAATGTAATTAGTATTTAACAATTAGCAATTCACCTCAACAATAGAAGTTCAAACCATAGTACTCTATTTTGATGATCATAAAGTTTAAAGAACACTTGAGTTATCTAGATTTCCGAATAGACACACCCAAAGGCGTCGGTGTGAAGGTTAGAGCAACTACTAAGAACCATCTGTGATAACCACATAGTACCATTGGAACTTGAGGGGTACAAAAACAAAAAGATGAGTTGACCATACCTGTATTTTAGTGTAAACCACAAGTTTAAAATATACTTAATTATCCTCTCAGTAAAAAAAAAACTCAAAATCTATCATATTAGTGAATGTTTTACAAGCATGAACAATAAAATAATATTTTATCTCAAAACTGTTTCCGAGACACAATATGCAATGTATAACCCATTAATTATGCTCTTGAGTCGCTCAAATCATGGGCATATGACATGTTGGGTATCTGTAATTTGATGGTGTACCTTGACCACATAAAAACTACATGTTAAGCATTGTCACCTCATGTCTCCTAGAGTTTGGGGACAAGTTGACGCTATTTAACTAGTATGCGAGCGCAAGTGATCAATCATGTGGAGACTGGTCTGTGGCCAACAGACGGTATCTAAGATACTAACCAACAAGGTGTACCCAATAAATATGGCATAATAATGAAACAAGAATGCTAGGGAATTTATCATGAAATAGTTAATCAATGCATGCTAATTCAACATCTCAAATATTGTAAAATATTGTAAAACGTGCAAGTAAAAAATAGCAATTTAAAACGAGATTTGAGAAGGAGGTTCACTCACTAACTACTCGGGAGTTGAAATCACCCGACATACTAAGCCAACACAAACCCAAGGTGTTGCAATCCTAAAAGTATTCAACCATAAAGGTTGCTAATAATTTCTCAAGTCAAACAATAAGAAAACCCTCTACGATTGCTCAAAACCATAAATAAACATGTTTAGACGATCTAAATGTCCCAAAATTAGGCACTTGCATCATCGTGAACCGAGGAATGGCCCATGCACCACTAAACACTAGCCAGAGGTTGGAAAGTGGCCTCGCACCGTCACGACTAGTCATGCACTGACCAATGGTCACATGTATTGACCACACGCGCTCATATGCCCTATGAGCGTCTCACGCGCTGCTATAGTCTCAGTGAAATATTTCATCTCTCTAATGGAATCAGAATACTTCGTTAACATTAACGGCTCTAGGTCTATTTTGATGTCATTACTTTTTAACCGAATATACTAATGATAACTGTTTACGACCTCAGTCTGACTTAACTGTTGACCGAACAAGTAACTTTTTTGCCACGTGACACCACGTAGCTACTAGGTGGAATGCCACATCAACATGCGAAACTCTCACCGTGGATGATGATCATACCTTCATCATCATCGCCATCAATGGCTTTTGGATTATGCGAAACAACGTTAAAAGTTATGCATTGAAGCTCGAATCGATACCGAAACCCTCAAAATCTTCTGGGAACGTGATGAACTTGCCAAGCTTAGATCTTAGCCACACCTAACCAATTTCCACATGAAAACAATCAAAACTTGACTTCTCAAGGCAAGGATTCAAATGGTGAAGAGAATGAAGTCAATTTCGTACCCGAGTGAGTCGAAATCTCGTCCACCGAGACTCGAAGCCATATCTATTTCTCTCCGATTCATGCACTACAGTGCATGCTGACGGTAGAATAGGGCATGGCTGAGCTCGTCTCGCTAGGATGCATCGATTGATGGTGGTCCTGAGACCTAGGGTGATCGAAATCATGAGCAATGCCGCCAAGGTTGTCTGTGTTCGTGGCTCCGATCATATTCTACGATGAGTCTCAATCCTTGAAGGATTAAGTGACAAAATCATTTCGATGAAATATGAAGTTTGAGTTAGATTTCAACAGTGACGAGACCTTCTCATCGATATCATCTTCTTCGTCTCACTCTCACGAGTCTAGTTGTACTAACGACCTAGAATATTGACCATCACATGCGATGCAGAAAGCTGCGAAAGAAAATTGGTTTTCTGACTTTCGAGCGATTTTTCGGTCGTCACAGGTGATGGTTTTCAATTTGGATCTCATAATTGGATTCTTGGGTTTGAGTAGATAATTCTAGGCTATTAGTTTGTGGAAAATGATTGAGGTGTGAGGATTTGAGAAAAGCTTGGAACTCCGCGATGGTGATTTCAGAGGGCAAGCGAATGAGCAAATAGCCTTTAAAGAAACAAGTGAGTTGCACTTTGCTTGGTGGGCCACCATCCCAACGAGCATAAAAAGAGGCATTATTGCCCAAGAGCAAGCCTTACTGAGTCCAAAGTTCTTCGGGTTAGAAACTCAAACCCAAAAGTTAGATGCCGCATCATGCCTAGCCCTTGCCATTTTTCTTCGGGTAGACATGCTCCAACATACGAGCTCAACTCAGCCTCCCCACTATAAAATAAAAAGAAATATTATTAGCCTGCATTATTAAGGGTAAAGGTATTTTGTTGTAGCCTGATCCGAAAGAAATTGGAGTTCTGGGCCTAGATATGTGGCGGATCTTTCAGTTCAAATGGGCTTGCCAAATAGAAGCCCACAATAGGAGCAAAGAGGTAGCGAAACGACGTCGAGTTTATGTACCCTAGGTCAAAAAAATTTCCAAGTTTTTCATATAGCTTCCTCAATCACCCACACCCTTCCGCAGCCCCCGACCCATCGAGCCTCCTCTCGCATTCTCTCTGTCTTGCCATCGTAATCGGATCGGATGGTATGGAAATTGGTTGCCTCTTTCTATCGTGGGTGATACTACGTTGTCTCCATACGATGAAATCTAACGCACTGAGTTTATTTGCAGGCACCAAAGAAAGACAAGGCACCGCCGCCGTCATCGAAGCCGGCAAAGTCTGGCGGTGGAAAGCAGAAGAAGAAAAAGTGGAGCAAGGGAAAGCAAAAGGAGAAGGTGAATAACATGGTCCTCTTCGACCAGGGTACGTACGACAAGCTTCTCTCTGAGGCGCCCAAGTACAAGCTCATCACCCCCTCCATTCTTTCCGACCGTCTGAGGGTCAACGGATCGCTAGCGAGGAAGGCCATAAGGGAGTTGATGGCGAAAGGGTCGATTAGGATGGTCTCAGCTCACGCGAGCCAGCAGATCTACACCAGGGCAACCAACACCTAGGTCTCTCTTTCTTGTTTACCTTTAATTGCCGTTTGGGATTTTTCTTATGTTGTTTTAGACTATTCCGCTTCGTTTTTTTAGTTATACTCTTATACAACAACCCCCTAGAGATGTTCCTGGCTTGGTTATATATCTCATGGAATTAGTTTCTGATTAAATGCTCATCATCGACTATTTCTTTGCAATGGCTTTAGTTTGGATTTTATGCTGTGTCTTCACTTGAATTATAATCAACCATATATCATTGTTTTGGAGTTGTACAATAACAGAGTTGGAAATTATGAACTGTTTCAGTTTTTCTGGGTTGTGTGTAAATAGGATCCTCATACTTTCTGTGTTTGTTGGGTAAGGTCCGCCGGTAATGTTTAGGATTTGAGGCTTGAAACAGTAATTTTTTTGGCATAATGTCTCTAATAAGCAAGGAGGGAACGCTTGCTCTACATATGGCTAAACTCTACTAGAGTAAATTTCACCGAGAGCGGAAGACAACAGATGATGTTGTATGTTGTAGAACAGGCGTTGCATTATATTCACTTATTTTTTGCTTTAATATTCCGTTGGAGTAGTTTTCAACGTTCTTCATGACGTTTGGGTGCTTGCCTTAGTTGTTTGAGATACTTAATGGCTATGAATTTGCAAATCCAGAATGTGTCGTATCATTTGATGAATTGACTGGCTACTGAGCTATTTACCAAATCACATATGCAAGCGCCTTCTTTCATTTTGCGTTCTGTTCTATCAATTTTGTTTCCAGTTGATTTTCTTGTTTGTTGTTTTTTTCTGAAAGTCGTTGCTGGCTGGTTATACAATTTTCATCCACCAACATGATACCGTCTGTTTGAATCCCTTGCTCTGTTTTGTTCGATTGCCCCTAACTGATCATGTATTGTGTTAAATAGGTCAGATGTGGTTGCATTAGATTAAAGTGATCAAATATGCTTGCATTAGGACTTGGTTATCCTGATCACATGGGGTTGTAGCTTAAGCATGGAATTAGAGCGCATTATGAATGTGAAAATGGTGGGGAATTTGACCAAACACATGTGCCTTTTTGAACTGGTCGTTTTGATGTTTCGATCATCAAAACAGGATGCTCTTTTTAGTCTTTTAAGAACCCTAAGAAAGTGTCCAACACTTTTACGATAAGTTTCATCGTAAATCCTTCCAAATATATGGGTTTTGGTTGTTTTGGCCTGTGCTTCCAAATTTACATGAGCTAAACATGCATTCTTAATATTTCACATATTAGTTGTTTAAATACATCTAATATAGTCCAAGGTACCCATATTTGTATTTTTTGATTAATCGCAATCAGCTAGGAGGATTTTACATGACAAATTTTCTCAAAATTTATTATGAATTGGGTTTGTAGTTTCAAGTTTTAGCGTCAATTGTATATGCATTGACCGTTGTCTATATTCCGAATTTCCCCTTCATCCTCGTCGCTTGCATGTTCAGCTGCGTGCTGCCAAAAAGGCACTACATAAATAGTCGATGGAATCTTCGTAAGTTATAAATGGCGGTTCTAATTACAGATAAAAAAGAGGAAAATGGATGAAAAGACTTCAGCTCCATGCTGCCAAAAAGGCACTACATAAATAGTCGATGGAATCTTCGTAAGTTATAAATGGCGGTTCTAATTACAGATAAAAAAGAGGAAAATGGATGAAAAGACTTCAGCTCCATGCTGCCAAAAAGGCACTACATAAATAGTCGATGGAATCTTCGTAAGTTATAAATGGCGGTTCTAATTACAGATAAAAAAGAGGAAAATGGATGAAAAGACTTCAGCTCCATGCTGCCAAAAAGGCACTACATAAATAGTCGATGGAATCTTCGTAAGTTATAAATGGCGGTTCTAATTACAGATAAAAAAGAAGAAAATGGATGAAAAGACGTCAGCTATTGTACATTCTGATTTTTTTTTTTTTACTTTTTAGCCAAAATGCACCCTGGACTACTGTCATGGTCTTAAAATGCACTCTAAATGCATTTTTGTGTCAAGATGCACCCTGAACCACCAATTTCGTCCCAAAGTGGTGTTTTTATGCATGTGGGAGTTAAAATCAGGGGTAAATAAGTCAGCTTGTACAACTAAGCAATTGTAATTAAAAAAATAATAATTTCCCCTCCACATCACCTCCACATCATCAATTGATTTTAAGTGAGTCTTGCACCTTCCCTGTCTTCACATCTCGATTGGAGGTTGCGACGTCACGACGGCGACCCTACGACAACCCCGCGACGAGGAGGCTGCGACGGCGACAACAACCGCACCGAGGATCGACGCTCTCAACCCCGTGACCAGGTCAGCCACCAGCTTCTCCGAGCGGTACACCTTCCTGCACTCTATCTCAACCCCTGCCCTCTCTAATTGCTATTCATCTTCATCCTATTTTAATTGGATTTGGATGGGCTTTGTGTGATTTATAAAATCTGCCTTTTATATCTGAAATGTATCTTGTGGTTGGTTGAATTTATGGTTTTTCTTCAAAGGCAAGAGCAGAATTCAAACTCCGGGATTATTTGTTTGCCCAAAGGTCCCGCTCTCATGCTCCCAAGGCATGTTGATGAACCATTCCATCTTCATATTTCACTTCTGCTTTGGACGAGTCCTTCTAAGCCTTCCTTTCTTTTGAGGAATAGTCAAGATGGGCCGGAAGGGAAAGAAGGATCACAACGTGAACCATGTATCTTGCTAGTATCTGATAAATCAGCTAAAATGTATCTGCGTTTTATAAAATATGCGGCATATTTTAATAGGATTTGGATGGGCTTTGTATGATCTGAAATGTATCTTGCTAGTGTTTGAATTTATGGGTTTTCTTCAATTTTACTCCATTTTTAGTTTAGGGTTTAGGGTGTTTGGTAGTGTTTGTTTCAAATGGATTTTATTCAATTTTACTCTATTTTTCGTTTATAAGGACGTGGTAGAGTGTTTGGTGGCTGAGAAAATGTAGGATTGAAGGTGATTGTTTGGTGGCTGAGAAAATGTAGGAAATCAGTGTTTGGTAGAGTTTGCACCATTATAGTCTCAAATTCGGTGTATGAATATTCACTAGATTTGCCCTAATTTCCTAATTTTGGGGTTGTTTTCTTCTCTTTAGAAATTAATAGACCGAAAAGTGGAGAATGAAACATTGAATCAGCTAAATTGTTGCTACTGTGGGAAGACCAGTAAGATTCTTACGTCATGGACCGAAAGGAATTCAAGGAGGAGGTTTCAAGTTTTCCCAAATCCAAGGGTGAGAATTTTGTTTAAGTTGTCCAATTTGTTTGAAATATATGTTTGGGTAATTTGATTTTGGTGATGGGTACAATTTTTTTCGTTGAAATTTCGATGAAATTGTAATTTTTGAGATTGGGTGATGAAAGTTGGATTTAAGGTTTATGGTGATGAAATTAGGGTTTAGGGTGATTGGTTTGCTATGATAGTTTCATTACCTGTATAGGATTAAAATGTTCAAAATCAGCTCACTTAAGTTTGAAAATAGAACAAATAAGGCTAAAGATTGAAACGAGGTACTGTGGATGTATATAACTCGTATCCGATACCTTCGTAACTTAAGTTTGAAACGAGGTACTGTGGAAGTATATAACTTGAGAATAGCATAATGATAGGTTAGATGTGCATGTTCTCTTGTAATGACATATGATTATATATATACATTGTCAAATTTAATATATTTGGGGCATTGATTGCTATGTTATGTAGGGTGGTTGTGGATTTTGGAAATGGCTGGATCCCGAGATGGGTCCTAGAGCTCAAACAATAATACCTGGACTATTAAGGAAGATTGATAAGTTGGAAATGGCACTGGAAAACAGTCGAGCATCATGTACAAAGGCTTGGATTGGATGCTTGGTTTTGGGCATATTGCTTATTTGCTTGATTTTTAAGGATTGAGAGAGACGTTGCATGTTATAATAGTCTATCAATGAATTATGTGGTACGAGTGTAATGTATGTTTAATTATAACTCAAAACTTTTTGAAAAGTTGTGACATTTATGGTGGACATGCAGTTTGATGAGTTTTCATGTACGATGAGTATTTAATTTAATTAAGTTGATCAAAAAAGCCTAATCAAGCATACATCAAAGGTGTAAAATTCACTATACATACATATACCATGTTAGCTTGAAATCAACATCCAACATCAATGCATGGACATCTAACATCACTTCATTGAAATCCTTCTCCTTGCTGGGGATTTGAACCTCAATCGTCTTGAAGGAGATTCACCATGTGCAGAACCTTGAAGTGGTTGCTGAGATTGAGCGTGTTGGCTACCACCACATTGTGACATGTCCTGTATAGGTGGATTCGGTTGTGAACTTGCACCAGGGGAAATTGGCTCCATAGGAACATTCTTCATCTTTGACATATTTCTCGTCACCATGGTGTCAACACATGTTTTTTCCTTAGATTCCTTGCGTCGGCGACGTGCTTCTCGCCTTTTGGTGGCTTCAGCCGCTACGTTTTCTTTGATTGGTTCCTTAAATTTGATAAATCAAACAACGAGGAAAATTAGTAAGTATCAAAGATGTTGGTACGTAAACAAATAATCAGTGTGCTCGAGACCAGACCTTGCATTTGGTCATATTATGACCCACCGAACCACAGTTACTGCATTTCATCTCTGTGTGATATCTTGGCAATTTAGTACTTGATGTCTTCTTAGGCTCATCAGGTGCTTTTCTCCGACTTTTTTTTGGCCTGCCTGGTTGCTTGTGATACTTGGGTGGCTTCAACGGATTTCTTCCAATAGATCTCCACTGGTCTTCACTCGTCATTGGCATGATGATTCGTGAGTAGCACGTATTATATGACTCCACATTGTAGCAATCATCCACATAGTCCGCTGCATGACGACATACTCTGCTTATGGCATAACATGCATATGGGCATGGATGTAATAACCCGTACCTTCAGGAAGGGTACAATTGTAATTTTGTAAAAGATTTGTGTATAAAGGACGATTTTGCCCTTGTGAATAGTGTGCCAAAAGTTGACTTTTTGATTTTTAGGTTGAATGAGCGTTGACCATTGACTGTGACGTAGTTTAGGACGTCACGAGTCCATAGACAGGTGGCATGTCCGATTTGGACAATCGGAGAAAAAGTTATGACGTTCGGAAGATTGAGGGCGTTACCGTAATTTTGGCTAAATAGAGGAAAATGTTGACTTTTTGTTGGACTTTTGATTTACACGGTGACTGAGGACCGTTAGATAGGTTTCGACGTCCTAAGTACAACGACAGGGGGCACGCTGTCATCGGACGTCGGACGGAATAGTTATGAGTCTGGAAAGTTGAAGGGTAAAATGGTAATTTTAAGTCTAGGAGCATTTTGGTCTTTTCTCCTTAGGGCCAATCAGATAAGGCTAGTTGGATTAGTTGGATTGGATATTTGTGTTTTGGTCCATGGGAAATTGGACACGTGGAAGTGACCTAGAGGTTTCTAGGTTGATTAATCTAGACACGGGTATATGTTGCACGATTTTAAACCGTGCATTGGTTCGAAGAACAAAAAAACAGAGAGTTGAGGCGGTGAAGGTTCTTGATCGAGTCAGTGAGTGTGTGAGGTTTTTGTGCTTTGTGAGAGTGACAGAGAGAAGAAGGAGAAACTGGTGAGTGATTGGAAGTGGAATCGTGCACGAAATCACGGTGGTTGTAAGGTTCGATTTTTCAAGGAAACAGAGACGGCCGTGGAAATTGGTGGTGGTTGTGCCGTGTGTCGATCCAATCCAGGCTGAGAGGGAGCTAGGACGGCTGAAGGAGACCCAGTGGACACCGTGGTGCACGGCGGTGCGAACGGCGGAGGACAAATCGACGGTAAGCTCAAAATCCCCTGTTTTCCCGTTTTACTTAATCCAAAAGTCGTGGCTTTTGGGACTGAGTCGAGGGATTTGGTGAGTGGTGTGAGACTCAGTAGGTTCCTAGGAGTCGTCTAAGGTAGTTGCCGTGACAGGGGAGTGTCTGGGTGGCCGGGAATCGAAACAGTGGTTTCGGGCTGTTTTGTTTCGAGGTTGAGGACGACGGGTTAGAGGCTAGGATTTCTAGATTTTAGTATTTGAAATGGTTGCTGGGAATTGGACGAAACTTTTGGGTTTAGAATGGTTGGAAATGATGGAGGAATGGCAGAGAACCGGGTACGCCGGTTCAGACAGGTTCACCCATTGAAGACGACGATGAACAGTGCACTGGTGCAGGCGCGTGAGGCTCACTCGCAGCCACTTTGTGCGGCACGTGGGGAGGATTCTGAGGAACCTTTCAACATGGTTTTAAGTCTAAATGTGATAACGAATCTATTGGGACAGGTTTTGGGTTAATCGGACGTTGTTTCGGGTTAGTTTGAAGATCCAGACGGTTTAGGGTTTTAAGTTAAATTACGTTTAAATTCCCGAAAAATTGGGAAAATTAGGGTTAGCATATTTGAAGTAAATGTGACCCTATTTTGTGACTATTGACAGGACGAGAGACGCCTGAGACGGTTGAGGAGCGCACGGAGCGCGATTGACGCTTTCAGACTCGTGAGTGGACTCCTTCTTTTTTTAACGAGCATGCCTAATTGATTTTATTTATGTTTTATGATTTTAAGAATGTTTTTATGCTTTTTAAATGATGTTATATGTGGTTGAGCTACTTGCACATTTTTCGAGACATTTTCGGGCTTTCGCACATTTTTCGAGAAAAAACTTGATTTCTAATTTTGATGCTATGCTTTTGGGAGTTTAATCTATAATTGTTTTCCGATGGTTATAAATGGATTATGAGACATGATTTTGGTAATCACGGTTTTGGTTTTAAAATCGGATTTCGAGAAGCGAGATCTGATTTTAAAGTTGAAAAAGTGGAATTCCGAATTTGGGTTCGGAATGACGGTTCTGGACGCCGGAAGGGCATCAGACCGGTGATTTCGGATTCGGGATTGGATATGGAATTAGAATTGGTTTTCAATCGGTTTTGGATTGAATTTGCTGGATCTGATTTATGGGTTTAAAGACCCGGATTCTGATGGACGGGAGACGGGCCCGGATTGAGTTTAAAGACTCGGGAGTTTAAAGAATCGGATATATTGCTATTACCCCCGTAGGCCTGTTGATTTTAAAGACTCGGGAGTTTAAAGACTCAGATTACATTTGAGGCCTGGTTTGAGTTTAAAGACTCGGATAGACCCAACAGGTTTGATCGGACTTTAACATTAGTGGATTTGGTTTTTATGATACGATCTTAGCATATTTGTTATACTGTTTTATGTTGTGGTTTTCTGATACTTCGTTAGGCATGCATACTTTATTTTAAAATGGAGGGAAAAATCTTGTTG
The DNA here is from genome assembly GCA_032719365.1 of Prinsepia uniflora. NCBI lineage: Eukaryota > Viridiplantae > Streptophyta > Magnoliopsida > Rosales > Rosaceae > Prinsepia > Prinsepia uniflora. The sequence goes on from CM064873.1 coordinate 23,566,322, forward strand.
TTTTCGTAAAGCTCCTTTGTTCTTAAATCGTGTTTTGAACTTTTATTTCTCTTTAGTCCACTCACACTTTTCTGGTTTTAATTTACCCTCCAGGTCGTGGTGATAGCGTTGGGGTGAACGTTGAGGCAGGGACCGAGGCATAGAGCTTTACGACGTTCTTCCGTTGCGAGATTAGCCTAGTAGGACTTTTGTGCCTGTTTTGTATAACGCTATGCTCTGTGTTACGATTGTATTATATTTTCTCCCTTGTAGGATAGTTATGCTTATGGTTATGTTGCGGTTCTTTTGCTACTTTAAGTGTGATTGTCAGACGGGAGCAGGGTTCGTCCCTGATATCGAGGTGATATTTGGGATGGGTCTTGACAATGGAAGTCCATTAGGATCCCACCTTCGACAAGAACATGACTTTGCACTCAAATCCACCCTAAACTGCCTTCATGTATGCAAAATTATTTCAAAAATATGACTCCCTGCATGCCTTGCTATAAACTGTTGCCCTTGTTTCTTGTTTTCTTCCAACAGTTGCCTAATTCGTTGCGCAATTTGATGCCCATGCCAATGATCAGGGGCCAACCTAATAGGAACACTCAACATTAATTGAACACTCAATAAACATTAATTGAACACTCATTTCTATGGTCATGACATATTGTACTAACCTTCTAGTCGCGTGCATCAACATGACATAAATCCTAAGTTTCTCCAACATGGTTAATATAGGCTTGTCTCTAGCTGGAATGATAGCCTTATTGAAAGCCTCATTGAGATTGTTGGTTAGGATGTCACATTTGAAGACCGGGTTGAAATGTGCACGACACCATTGCTTAGGATCCCGCTGAGATAGCCAATAATGTTCCGGCTCGCTGAGTTCAAGCATCGTCTTTATTTCAGCCTCTACCCATGGTATATTGGTTGCACGGGCTATTCTTTCAAATTGCACTTTTAAAGCCAATCCTTTATGAGATGCCTTGAAGTTGTCATACAAGTGCTTAATGTAATGTCTATGCTCTGCATGTGGGAACAACTCGGCTATAGCTTCAAGAAGTCCTTTCTGCCTATCAGTCATAAATAAGTACCCAGAGCTATTCACTATCTTCAAATCGTCCCCTAAAATTTCCAAAAACCACTTCCAGCTACTATAGTTCTCGGTCTCAACGACGGCCCATGCTATTGGATACATACCATTGTTGGCATCTACTCCCACAGTAGCCAAAATCTGTCCAGGATGTGGGCATTTAACATGAGTGCCATCTAAGCCAATAAAAGTCCTGCAACCTTCAAGCCAGCCTTGTTTACAAGGCCCTAGTGCGAATTTGACCTTTGACTCTGACTTCATCTCGATTGCATCCTTTGTCTTAAAGCTCTTCAGTTTGTAACAAGTCCCATGGGCATATATGTTGCTGTTAACATGCATGTATACAAGGTATAGAATTTCCCAACCTAAATTATTAGTATATGCAGTATTTAATCGCAACAGTTACAGACCTCTGATGAACCTTATTTATTTTTTACACTTAAGCTACTGCATCTGATGAACCTTAAAGGCATATCAATTGTCTGTTCACATCTGACTTAGGTCACCTGCGGTGACATTTCACCTAGGAGGAATGTCTTTGCATCATAGTACCTACAAGCTATGGTTAAAGGACGAAGCTAATAATACCACATATATATTTCTAAACCTAGGTGATCTTGTGATTCTTGTTTGAGTTCATTTTGGTTCAGTTCAACTAAACTGAACAATTGTACATCCCCCATATGAAACAAAATTGGTTCATCAATTCAGAGCTTTAATCTGATACCATATGTCCATACAGATTTCAACTTTACCACCCAATAACGAATTGCATAAAAGATGAATACTTTCCTCTTACTAAAAGCGAGATATGATGTATATTTCTCAGCTACGTACCCACGGTGATACAAATTTTCTCAATCCCAATTACCGACTCATATTCATTCACAAACTCATGGATTAAGAAATTCCAGATATCAGATGAGAAGCAAGTAATTTACAACATCCAAATCATTAAACAAACCATATATGGGTTGTTTGCCTCCGGGTTCACAAGTAAGCATCGTTGCTTGTGATCGGGAACCTTCTCGTCGCCTCGTCGCTCTCCTCTTCGGAGGCTGAATTCTGCTCTTGCCTTTGAAGAAAAACCATAAATTCAACCAACCACAAGATACATTTCAGATATAAAAGGCAGATTTTATAAATCACACAAAGCCCATCCAAATCCAATTAAAATAGGATGAAGATGAAGAGCAATTAGAGAGGGCAGGGGTTGCGATAGAGTATAGGAAGGTGTACCGCTCGGAGAAGCTGGTGGCCGACCTGGTCACGGGGTTGAGAGCGTCGATCCTCGGTGCGGTTGTCGTCGCCGTCGCAGCCTCCTCGTCGCGGGGTTGTCGCAGGGTCGCAGCCTCCAATTCCTGCTGGGCTTCTCAAATCGAGATGTGAAGACATGGAAGGTGCAAGACTCACTTAAAATCAATTGATGATGTGGAGGTGATGTGGAGGGGAAATTATATTTTTTTTATTACAATTGCTTAGTTGTACAAGCTGACTTATTTACCCTTGATTTTAACCCCCATAGGCGGAAAAACACCATTTTGGGATGAAATTGGTGGTTCATGGTGCATTTTGACACAAAAATGCATTTAGGGTGCATTTTGAGACCATGACAGTGGTCCAGGGTGCATTTTGGCTAAAAAGTCTTTTTTTTTGCCAAATATTGTACATTGTGATTATTCGTAGGAAATGCGAGGCTACCCAGTTTTATAATTAGGCAAACAATTAAAGCCTCAGCCACCTTGAGAGTATTTTGGGCGTCGGTTGTCGGACTCACATCAGGCCGATCGCCCAATGATTAAGTGACGTATGGCAGTCTTATTTCCACACAAGCCATTGACTTTACCTTTAATAAAAAATATCACTGGCAATTATTGAATTTTTCTTTTACCGAGGGTGCGTTTTTCTTTTTTGTTTTCAGTTTTTCACCGCACCTGCTATGCCTATAGACGAATTTGTCGATATTTTTATTTAAACATCTACAATTCAATCCTCGACATAAAAATAGTGAAATTAAGAATAAAAATATTGATATCGACAAAAATATCAATAATAAAATTTACGGATATATTGATATCAATATTGATATCGCTTACGCTTAATAAAAATGGTGGAAACTTAATCTAAAAATTGGAAATTTTTAATAAAAGTTTTGGAAAAGTTTAAGTACCAACTAATAAACATTATATAATGATTTTGATATAATAAATATATGATGAATACTATGATATAATATAGTGATTGATAAATAATTATGAATAAATAGAGCACATATTAATTAATAAAAATTTTACTATATATTTGAAATTTTTGTTAAATAATTAGTAATAATTAAGCATTAATTTATAATTGACATATAAATATAATGGTTGTTTTTTTATTGATAATAAATTGAAAATTATAAACAAAAGGTGTAAATATGAATAAGTATCATAATTATAATATAATAGTAATAGTAAAAATTAAAATTAAAAAAATAATAGTAATAATAATAAGTAGAGTCTTAGAGACTAAATAGAAGTCTCTCTTCCAGGTAAAGCTTCAATCAATCGTATGAACATCCAAGAATCAAGGAGGGGTGGAGTAGGCCCTTGATGTTTCTGATGGATGCAGACAAGTTGAAAATGATGAGGACATTGGGAAATTGGGAAATTGGTAATTCCTTTTTTTTTTTCCCTAGAAGATCAATATCGATGGATATCGACAATTATCGGTCAATTTCGATGATAATGGTCGATATTTTCGATTTTTTTCCGAAATCATAGATATTGGGGGAAGAAATTCCTCCCCCCCTAACCCCCAATTTAACTAAATATCAGACCAAATATCAGCAATAGTGCCGATATTTTCATCCATGGGTGAAACTAAATTTCCCCTTGTATTGTTGTTTTGCTATATTTCGATGAAATTGACAGATATCTCTTATATCTATAATCTAAAAGGTAATTCTAAAATTTGATTCTAAAATTAGGGAAGGATAGGAAGAAATCCATTGCAATCTAAGTACAAATTTGTGATGAAATTTGACTAGATGAGGAATTTGATTACCGCTTCTTCCCTCACAATTCTCTACCTGTTTGACAACATTCAATCTAGAAAAGAAGTTTGAGAAGAAAGCAGATTCCTTTCTCAAAGCTGATGGTATAGCCTTCAATCATTTAATTAGATTGAATATGCTTCACTTAGATTGAATATGCTTCATCTCCTTCCAATTCTTAGTCTCTACATGTGCTTTACACCCTTCAACCATCCTCCCACCACATCTTCTCTCCCTCTCTCGCTTAGTCTCTTTTTTCTCTCTGCTATGTAGCTTTCACTCTCTCTTGTTTCATCTATTTCATTGAAAAATATAGTTCTTCATTTTTGCTAGAAATTTTTGGGTTGATTACGAGCTATATTCTTAGAAGTAGCCCTCATCATTGGCTGGGCCGGGCCTAGTTCATAATTTAAAAATTACCAAGCCAGGTTGGGTGGGCGTGGTCATAAATATGAAAGCCCATACCATTTGTTGGTTCGGTTTGGGTTGGGCTTTTATCAGACTTTACAAGCCGGGCCTACTAACCTCCACTTAGGCCAGGCTCAATTGGGCTTTTAGAATTAATTTATTCAAAGTTGGAATAAAAGAAAATTATAGGAAAAAAAGAAAGTACATAATGATATTGAAAATCATTAATATATATAGCGTTGAGGCAATCAATCTCAGAGACTACATGAAATACAATTTAACTTTATACATTGGTTGTACCAAAACTTATGTTAAGGATATTAATGTTGAATAAAACATAGAATCTTTAAGTAGGGAAACCTATATTAAAGCTCATAATTTTTTATTCAATTCTTTCAATTAAAATATTTAAAGTGTTAAAATTCAGAGTTTAGAGAATCCATTGTACTATTTCTTAAAGCATTTGTTTATTCCTACAACTACTAGCATGATTCTTACAATTATCATTATTATTATTTTATTCTTACAATTTCCTAATTAGTAATATGTTTATTTACATAGACTTACGAGTCGGATTTATTTGGGTTGGTCGGGCTGGGGCCTGTTGGGTTTATTGGGTTTGAATACCCTAAGTCCAAATCCGGCCAGCTAACTTTCGAGCTGAGCCGGGCCATGGCCCACAATGGGTCGGGTCAAGCTTTTGGTTAACGGGTCTACCAAGTATCTACAAACTCATGGGCTTCTCGGCCACATGATAAGGGCTACTTAGAACCAAAACAAAATATCGAGCTCACGTTTGTGAGTAGGATTTTAAAAAGGTATTTCGATATTTGAGTCGTAGAATTCTTTTTGGAGTCAGAGTCAGTCCAATAAATTCGAGGTCCAAAGAGAAAATTACAAAAAACGCCTTTATAATCCATATTTACATACATAAAAAAAATTATAATTTCCAATTTTTTTTTTCATTTTTTTAGAAATACACATTCAAGAATTTAAACATATCAATCATACATAGAAAACATAGTTGCATTGTAATATTATATTTTAAAGAAAACATTGAAATATTATCAAAGTCCTAATAACTTTATAAAACAAGCTAAATAACTATACATCAGTCATAATAACTCTTAATAATATTTCAAAAATATGGGCCCAATGTTGTAATAAAATATTTATTCAAACTCAATTTAAATATTTTTCAAAATATTTAAACATTCTTTAATAAATTATTCCATAAAACTAAGTCAAATTTATAAATTTTGGGCCCTCATAATTTGCGAGCTTACGGTAGTCACTCTTGTTTCCCTTGGCCATGCCCGCCCTTGTTTGGAGTAGACGATCGAAGAAAGGAAGAAAAACATGAAAAATCATTAGGGTTGGGCATATGGAACCGAAAAATCGAAATCATACTGTTTCAGATCAAACCATACCGAAATAATACTGAATAGTAAAATTGATGTAAGATTGGTACAATACTAAAACCGTACCAATTTAGTTTGGTACGATTGTTCAGTATCAATGTTTTGAAAAATCATTTCATACCGATACGATTCGAATTAAAAAATTTATTTTATTTTTTAAACAAAAATTAAAACCATTTCCTATTGGTTTTCACTAAGTTTCATGTTTTAGGTATATCTTTGAGTTTTGGTGGTATATATAGGACATATAAATCCAAAGGTGTATAGTTTTCAAAAATAATAATATCTAAATAAGGTTATTTTTTTATGGATCTCTTCCTAATTGCCAATATGCATGTAGCCATAGAGACATGCAGTTGATGATCATGATTTGGGAAGGATTATACTATTAACACTATCAAAATTATATCAACCATGGTATCATATTGTTTGATCCAAAAATGGATAAGTCAGTAAAGCAGATGGAGATTAGACACAGTATAGATAGTGTAATGCTTAGTGAATAATATATAATGAATGTACCTTTATGGGGTAAAGTGCCCCGTATTTATAGTGGCAATAAATGAGCTGGAACCCCAATGAAGTAAAGCCCAAGTGATTGCTAAGATGTTGCCATGTTTCCCAAGATGTTGGATGGATGGCAGTGATTTGCTGGAGGGTATATTTGTATTTTTACTACCGGGGTAGGTAATTATTCGCTGGTACTGACCGCGATGCTCGGGGATGCAGGTTGGTAGTCCTTGAGAATGGACCTAACGAGGGGTTATACAGTTAATACTATCAAAACTATATCAACTAAGATATCATATTGTTTGATCCAAAAATGGACCTAACAAGGGGTTGCCTTGCTGGACGATGAAAGCCTACTTTTGTTCACTGAAGTGACTTGCGAAAGGGTAAGATGAGTACTTGACACTAGTGAGGTACCAGCTAAGTGGACTCCGATGCTTAAGCCACTAAATTAGATAGAGGATAGACACAATACAGGCAACGTAAAGCATAGTGAATAGTAAATAATGAATGTACCTTTATTGGGTAGAGTGTCCTGCATTTATAGTGACAGTAAATGGATCAGAACCGTATGAAGTAAGGCCAAAGCAATTTCTTAGATGTTGCCATGTTTCCTAAGATGTTGGATCGATGGTAGTATTTTGTTAGAGGGTACATTCGTATCTTTACTGCGGAGGGTAGATAATTATTCGCTGGTCGGAAATATAACACCCCGGAAATTCGAGAAATGTAAAATCGAAAGTTGGAATGTAAAATGACAATTTTACCCTTAGTTTAAGTGGTCAAAAATTGACTTTTTGTTCGGGATATTTTTTGGACTTTCCATGAAGACCGTTGCGTAGGTTTCGAGACACTGAGTCCGTAGACATGTGGAAAGTTGAAATCAGAGTTCGGATTGAATAATTACGAGTCTAAAAAGGCCAGGGGTATTTTGGTACTTTTGTAAGGACGGGCAAAATAGTAATTTTGGTTGAATCTTTGTTGAGTCACTATGTGGGAAGGATTGTGACATGTGTCACTATAATATTAGGGTTGCTGGCATCACGTGGTGTGTGTGTGCGGTGTGTTGATGATAAATCAATTGTGTATGTGTGTTTGTTCTTTGAAACAAAAACAAAAGGAATCATACAATTGATCAAGACCTGGGAGAGACTGAACAATAGAGAGTTAGAGAGACTGAAAGAGTAAGAAAGAGGAGGAGAAGAGAAGGTTATTGATCCTAGAAATTAAAAGGGAAAGACCTCGAAACCCAGGAAACCCGAAAACCCACCATAATAATTTTTGAAATCGAACTTAGCTTTTAGAGGTTAAATTCATTAAATGGAACTTAGAACTGTAATCTTTGGTCTTTGACAAGTAGGACTGAGGTTTCAACGTAGAGAATTGGGTACTAGAAGGCTTCGATTGAACATTGGGAACATTGGCCGAAATTCAAGTTCGAGTTATCGGATTGGAGGTAAGAATTCGTGTAATTGAGGTTATGAATCTTTGATTGGGTGAATTTTGATGAATGAATTATTGAAATTGACGCAGAATTGACTGCACTTGGACCGGGTCGAACATCCAGGTCGAAGGACCCGTTTTGTAGAGAAACGGGCAAGGAAGGAAGTGAACAGTGCGGCGGCCCGTGGGTCTCACATGTACCCATTTGCGGCAGCGCGTGGATGGTAGTCTCAAGCTACGTTCAACAGGTGATTTGATGCTTTTAATGTAACTAATGTTTTGGAACAGGTTTCGAGTCAATCGGATACCATTTCGATATAGTTTCGAGGGTCCGAAGTGTTATGTTACATTTTTAATACGTATTTTAATCCCAAAAAATGATGGGAATTTAATGTGACATTAATTGAGGTATTAGTAACTCTTAGTGATGGCTTTTGACAGGATTCTGGAATTACGGAAAAGCTTACGGCTCGGAATCGAGTAGCTTGGACGGTGTGTGAGTGCACGTTTATTTTATAAACTGTTATGCATGTATAGCTAAATGTATTACATGATTGATTGCATGATTTGAGTTGCAATGATTTCATAATGATTTGATGTGATTACTTGTTGTTTTTAAGGATTATTTAATAGGTTTTCATGCACGATTTACGATGAACAGTGAAAAATGATATTTTGGGCTAGGCCCGGATTTGAAAATGGTATTTTGACTTGGATTGTGAGTCAAAAATGATTATATGGATTTACTTAATGATTTCTGAATGTGAATGTACGGATTTGCGTGAAATGATGTTTTGGGCTTGAGACCCTGTTGGAAATAGTTTTAACTTGGTTTTAAGTCAAAGATGATTTTTGAAACAAAGGTTTTGGATTTATGTTTAGTGTCCCCGGATGTGAAATACCTGGGAAAAATTAAATGTGTAATTCTTGAGTTAGCTTGGATGTGTAATTCCCGAGATGTTCAGGAATGATCGGATGTGTAATTCCTGGAGAAACCGGATGTGTCATGCCCGGTGAGTTTGGATGTGTAATTCCCAGAAAGCCTGGATGTGTAATTCCGAGGAAATACCTCAGATATGTTATTCCCAAGAAAAGTCCTTGAATGTGTTTATGTGATTGATTGTGCACTTGTGAGTAATGCAGGTACTGTGATCTTGTGATCAATGTATAAGTACTTGTGAGTAGTACTGTTTGACTATCGTGCTTGATATGTGAGTACTGGTGATGAGTACTGTTGATGATGGCCATTTTGACCAGTTTGATGTTGATAATTATGTCCTGATGATTTTCATGTTATTTGGCTTGAGAGCCGGTTGTTTATATGTTTTACTTTATGCATGCTTGTTTTCTAACTAGAGGGGAAAATAAATTGGTTTTGAAATATATTTTCAGATAATGTTATTTTTGTCCACTCACACCTTTTATGTTTTTGATGACCCTTTAGGTCGTGTCACGCAGATCAGGGATGATCGAGAGACGGAGGCATGAGTGGAAATCAGTGTGGTTATCCCTTATCTGGCGAGTGTTGAGGGTAATTTCGATACTTCAGTTGACTTGTCAGATGGAAACAGGACCGAACATAGTTATCAAAGTCCATTTGGGATGGGTCCTGTCACTTTAGGCTTGTAACCGTTTACCGAGCCTACTCCACAACATGTAGCTCGGCCTCTCTCTTTCTCAACTGCTTGATCTCGGTAGCGTCGTGGGCATCCTACCGCGCGTTGGCCTTTTGGGAAAAGAAGTTAGACTAAGTTGGTACACACAAAAAGGGCGAGTTGACATAAAAAGCCACCAAATACACATTACCTAGTCGTGGAATGAGGTCGACCGTGATCAACTTGTCATGATGCCAAAGAAGACACTGACTACGTTCCAACTTGTACATCCGACTGCATTTGTCTTTGTAGTGCCGCACCTTCTGTACTATATAACTCCACGTGGACGTAGCTGCAAAGCAACACAACAAGGTCAGATTACATTTAGCAACCAACTCACATGTACGATTATAGACTATACTGATCTACTCTTATGTTCAACCACTACAACATGTCGATGGAAAGAAGTGCTTGATCTTCTAATTCTTCCTGATGTTCCCCTCCACGAGCTGGATATCTAGATGTACCAGTGCTTCTAGTTCTTCTGGGACGAAGGGATATCCATAATAAAGGCCCCCATTTTCCTTTTCTCTCGACACTTCACTTGTAACCAGCTGAGCCCATTCATTTATCGATGAAATCTATATACACATAGCTCAAGTGACCTCAAGTTAGCTACCATTTCGTACAAGTCAAACGATGTATATAGGCTAACCAGTGTTACACAACCATTCATATTCAGCTAGCTGAGCGTAATCCGCGCTTGAATCCTCACCCTTTGCAACCATGGGTGAAGAAGCAACTAAATCCCATGTTCTAGGGCATCGATGTAGAACAGGGTCGACCTGCCTGATGGTTGGCTTGGCATGTCTGTGATCAGAGGAACCTCCATCCCGATCTCATCTGGTACATTGTACATGTTGTGATCTCTTTCGATCTCCTTCTTTTTCATTGTGGATCGAACATTATCCACCACATATGATGATCGGTTAATGGGAATAGCCACCAGCACAGGGCACGTATCTAACCCTTTTTCATCCTCTCTGTCAAACTTCTGATCTTCCGTCTTCTTACCGCTCACCTTTTCTACCAACTCTTCTTCCCACAAGACATCAACGACCTCTCACTCATACTCCTGATTGGCACACTATGTGCCACCATTATCCCCTACTAGATTCTTAGGTTGGTGTATCGTATTCCCATCGACCTATTCTGATTCATCCTCAGACATCACATCCACCACCTCCCAAACCACCTTCTGATCGGCCCTTTGACTCTCACCCTCACCCTCTGACTCAAACCCACCACTGGCAGATGAAGAACCAATAGTGGACGTGGAGCCACTCAACTTGGTCTCGGCGTCATCTGACAAACAGGATGGGGAAGACTCATCTCCAAATTCTCAAGGGGAACTCTCATCGATACATGACTCTGACTCTAACATCTTCAAATCGAAATGCATGCTAAACAAGCACCTACCAACTACGAAAGGAAATAACGGGGAAATGGGCAATCACGTACCTTGTTTATTGGTCGAACCTGGACTGGAAAAACTTTAGCTCCTCAAACTTGCTCGATCAGAGGAAATCTCTTCATAAACTAATCGGTCAAAAATGGTCCTCCTGAGTTCTCAGCAGTTATGTTGATCGATAGCTTCATAAATTCTACTAAAGTAGGGACAAATGAGGCCCCAGTGCCCTTTACATAGAGCGTAGGCTTCATCAATATGCACCTTCAAGTAATGAACCCACTCATCTGACAACCAGCACCATTTCTGTGACACGTGGCCAACTTTCCGCTGCGAGATTTAAACATAAGTTAACACGGATCAGTTGACCTTCAGAAGGCCAATCCAACCTTTCAAATTCACCATAGGGGACTTTGGTGGATCGATTCACCCTTAGGGGGCTAATCCAGCATTTAGAGTTCCACATCCCTCAGAAGACTTTGGTGGATCGGTTCACCCTCAAGAGGCAGATCCAACCTTTCGAATCCATGTTTCTCAGCAGACTCTGGTGGATCGGTTCACCCTAGAGGGCCGATCCAACCTTTCGGCTCCATGTTCCTCAAAGGACTTAGGTGGATCGGTTCACCCCTAGGGGGCTGATCCAACCTTTCGACTCAATATTCCTCAGAGGAATTTGGTGGATATATTCACCCTCAGGGGAACGATCCAACCTTTCGAATCCATGTTCCTCAAGGCACTTTGGTGGATTAGTTCACCCTTAGGGGGTACTTCAACCTTTCGAATCCATGTTCCTCATAGGACTTTGGTGGATCGATTCACTCTTATGAGGCCGACCCAACGTTTTGAAATCAAAGTTCCCCATGACTCATCAGGGACTAGTTTCCCAGGAGACTTCCCTACCATATGCCATAGTGCCCTTCCTCGCCCAAGAACTTTAGGGACTCCAAGGTGCAACCCACTAGTCCGTCTACATGGTCTACACGGAATAAAAAGTCTTCGACCGAGGAAGTTCATCTCCGTCAATGACTTAGGGGATATTGTTTTTACTATTCTGAAAAACCACCAGAGAGAGCACATAACTGTCCAAAAAGTGCCATGGCGAATCATTCCACTGCCTACTGACAGAGATCAGTCACATGACGATCGAATGTGGGCCAATCGACCCAACATGCAGTGCTAATCGACAAGGAAACTACCGACAGGGGAACCCAGTTAGCCTCTCTCAAAGACTACTGACCTACATCCCTAAGCATCATAATCGGTACCAGAAAATAATCTCCTACCCCAACTGTAAAAACATAGATGTACCTTTCCAAAAATCATTGCCATCCATCCAAAATCTTGGGACACATGGCAACATCTAAACAATCACTTGAGCCTTACTTTATTAGGGTTCCGGTCCATTTACTGCCACTATAAATACGGGACATTTTACTCCATAAAGGTACATTCACTATTTACTATTCATTAAGCCTCACATTGCCTACATTGTGTCTGATCTACACCTACTTTACTAACTTAAGCTTCAGAGTCCATTAGGTCGGCACCTAGCCAGTGTCAAGTACTTTTCTTATCCTCTTGCATGTCATCCCGACAAATAGAAGTAGACTTCGAGCGTCTAGCAAGACAACCCCTTGTTAGGTCCATTTCCAGATCAAATATATGTTAAAGCGTTTTAAAATTTAAACTATATGTAAACGTGACTTGCTATATTTGCAGTTTTGAATATTTGAACTTTTGAAATGTTAATGTGTATGAGTGCAAAGGTGTAAATGAATGAAATGTTGATATGAATGTTGCAATGTTTGAAATATACTATTTTGAAGGAATTTTTATTATAGTGAATAAAATGACATGAAAAAACTATTCCTAAATAATCCAAACCCAATCCAATCAATCTTTGTTTCAAATAGAACAGTTTCAATTTTATTCTTAGAAATCCAAATGGTACTGAATTGTAAAATTTAACAATGCGGATTTGCTTTTGGTAGATATATGTATAGATCCAAATTTTATTCACCATGCTCAAACACATGCAATATGTTTGGATCGATGTCTATATAATAATGTGATGCTCCAGTTTTAAATTGGGGGACAATTGTTCTTCTCAAATCTCTTGGTGGAATTTTCTCTAATCTCTTTAGTATGATAAGCATGTCTAATGGTAAAGGCAAGGACAAAGGGCTAGACGCAACATTTAGCCCGTCAAATGACACGATTCATATCATTTTGCCTAAGACTATTTTTAGTGTTTCTAACAGAGAGGAGTAGAGGCAAGAATTCAAATTATTTTGAATTATTTACTTAAAGATTATACATAAAAATCTTATATAGTATATCTCGAATATAATTTAATTCTACTTTATTTTACTTAACTTATATGAATATAAAAATAATAATTAAACATTATCATAATGAAGAAACTTTATTTTATAAAATTTAAATTACATTAAAAATATTGCAAGTTAAAATAAATCAGTGAGGATGGGTGAACCATTCTTGACCATTTTGAGGCTAATAATCATCTTCTTCATGATTTTCATGATAGTTACCACTAAGATTACTCTCTTGTCCATTTGTGATTGCCAATTGCCGCTTTCTCCAGTATTTTTGTTTGTTTGGACTCATCTTTTCAGTATCATTCTCCAAAATTCTATCTTCATGTTCTATTCATCTTTCTTTCTCTTTTCACAATTCCAATGCTTGTTCAAATTGTAGTGTCTTCACATAATCTTTATCTAATTTCTTCCTTAATGTCGCCTCTTCCAAATTTTGCAATGCAATGGCCCCCATGGTGGCATAAAATGATTATTATCAATCATATGTGGCTTTCCATGTCTCCAAGCTTCTTTTGATTGTTTTCTTCTTGGACGTCTTACAGAGGAACCTACATTGGCTCCGGGATTTTTTTTCTTCCCCATCATCATCCAAATTAATTGATCCGGGATTTTTTTTTCTTCCCATCAGCAATCAAATTAATTGAAGATTTAAGTGCTAAAGAGCCAATTCGAGAAGCATGACTTACTTCATACTATCTACGAGGTGCATTTTCGAAATACTCGCAATGTTTGTATATCTCCCAACAATAATGAAACATAAATTGCGAATTCATTTCTTCTTCCTCATTTGATCATTTATGATTTGGTGTCATATTTGAGAATAACAAGTTTGAGCAATGTGTAAAAAATATAAGTATGAAGAACTTGAGTTTAAATGGGGGAGAATAAAATGTGTGATATATGATGATTAAATGATGAATATTTATATGAGTAAATATTAATATTTGATGGATATTTAAATTGTCATATTAAAAAAATGGGATATAGCCATTGCACTAATCCTATTCCTTAAAAAAAAACGTTGCAATGAGATAAATACATTTGTTGCAATTGGTCGTTACAAGGATTCCCTTTTTATATCATATCCCAAATTTCGGAAATATATTAGTGATTAATCGTGGATTAGTGGGACTAATCGGGGATTAGTCGAGAGATTTCGGACGGACAGTGTGAAATGACCGTTTTACCCCTATATTTGGGCAAAATGTTGACTTTTGACTCATGGAGTCAAAGATACAAGAACTGAGGACCGTTACATAGATCGGGACATTACGAGTACGTAGACAGGCGGCACGTCGAAATTGGAGATTCGACGGGATAGTTACGGGTCTAGCACGTTTCGAGGTACTATTGCACGAAAATCGAGGAAAAGAGGGCAAGTGGCACGTTTTGGTTGGTTAAACGTTCTGGAAGGGCCCACCAGATGAGTGACAAGTGTCACCCATCTAATTGGCCCATTCCCCAACACGGCGGGATATTTTTCCCTCACCATCATCGATAATCTCCTTCATTTCTCCCAAAACCCGTGAACCCTCTCGACCCCGTACAAACCCATTCCCTATAGCCCCTTCAATCCTCATTACCTGTGCTTGGTGTGTGAAGGAAAAACCGTGAGGGTGAGTTCTCGAACTTGGATTTCAAAGTTGGATTCTAGGAAGTTTTCGACGTTTCCATTGATCCTAACGTATTCCTAGGACTCGGATGAGGGTGGCGGTGCTAACGGAATGGACGGCAGTGTACGGTGGCTAGCAACCCAACACGGTGGAATTTTAGTTCAAAAATCGAAAGCTAGGTTCTAGGGCTTATGGATCGATTTTTTGGACAGGGCTGTGTTCCTAGGACTCAGATGAGTCGGATGGGACCGATTTCGAAGATCGGGGCGGCCGAAGGTGGTTGCAGTTCTCATATGCAGGTGGCCGATCACTATTCACCTTTGAACAGGTAATTTGTAGGTCAATTTTCATGTTTTTAATGGGATAGAACCCTTAGTTAGATTAGGACGAGAAGAATGGAAGAAATGGGGAGAAGAATGGGGGTCTAACAAGAGAGAACCGGCCTCACCGGTCTGGTCGAACAGGAAACCAGTGAACTAGTTCAGACTGGGTTCGCTGGAGGTTGACGATCAACAGTACTCGGCACGTGGGCTTCACGCGTAGCCTCTTGTGGCGACGTGTGGGGCACTTATGGGATTGGTCCTTTCGATGGGGCCCTTGCGGCGTGTGGGGCGCTTGCGGCGGCTTGTACGGCGGTGTGATCAACGTATGAAATCATCCTTTCGATGTAACAAACGTTTTGGGATTGTTTTTGTGTCGATCGGATACCATTTCGGGGTAGTTTTGGGTGTCTGAAGGTTTAAAGTCTATGAAAAATACGTTCTAAAATCCCGGAAAATTATGGGGCCTTAATGATAGGTTATTGAAGTAGTTAGTAACCCTCTAGTATGATTTGGTCTGGTTTAGATATTATGAGGATGGTGATTTAGCCCGGGGTGGCTTATGACACGCATATCGGGACGGCAACGTAGGACGTCTGTGAGTGGACATTATTTTCTAAACTGTGATGCATGCATAACTGTTTTATATGTTTTATATATGTGATTTCTATGATGATGATTGTGGTATTGGTGATTTACATATTTGCACGTATTTCGAGATGATTTTCGTATTTGCACGTATATCGAGATTTATAGTTTTATACTGTAGTTTTATGTGCTTTTGGTTTCGGTGATGGTTTGATGAAATGGTTTTGGAATTGGAAAGATGAACTCAGGTATTAGACCCATTTGTTTTGGAAACCCTCGGACATGAAGTCCATTTGAGTTATATCATCGGGTCAGGGGCCGAGTTGGTTTACGAAATCGGGCATGAGGCCCAATTGTGTTGTATGAATGTGATTTCGGGCCGGGGACCCATAGATGGATTTGGATTTGAGAAATCAGATTGGTGGATTACGATTGTTTTATGGAAATCTTGGGCATAGGCCCATTTGAACGGTTTGAGATGATTTATGAAATGTTTTCGATATACCATCCTTGTATCTATGGATTGTCTCCTCCAGTTGTCTGGGACGCTGGAGTAGTCATGGCGCATTGCCTGCTAGGGGTCACTACAAGGAGCGACCAGACCGTATATTGAATCAGGAGCAGGATTGCTAGATGTCTGGGACGTCAGACATCTGGGACTTCAGACATCTGGGATGTCAGAGATTAACTCGGGTTGAGACCCCGGGTAGCATGTGTAGTTTGGACCGTGACATGATGTCTAGAACGTCAGACGTCTAGGACGCTAGGCATCTGGGATACCGAGGATTGGTATATAATGGTATTGGATTGAATTGTGATTCATGGCTTTACTGGATTATGCATTTGGATTTCGGATTTATTGGATTTATGAAATGGTATTTTAGTGTTGGTGATTTTGGGCAGTGGCCCACATGATTGGATTTACGGTTTTGGGCTGAGTTCCCACATACTTGGATTTATGGTTTTAGGCTAAGGCCATAATGATTTAATTAAAGTAAATGGTTTGATTATTGGTTTTCGAATGCATGCATGCTTTTTAGTGAAGGACATAAATGTCTTCTTATGAAATGTGTTTTTATTAAACTATTGATTTTTTTTCCACTCACATCTTTTAATGGTTTTAATGTCCTTCAGGTTGATCACGGATGTGAGCTGTAGCAGAGACCGAGACATCGCACTCCTCCCCTGATCCTAGCGTGCTCTGGAAGCCTGAACGGGCTGAGATTTTGAGTTATCCCTTGTTTGACATTTCGTGTCAAACAGGAGCATGGCACATCCCGCGATAATCCTGGGGGGATTGGGATGAGTCGTGTCATGGGATGTTCCACATGGCATCATTCAATCTCATCCTATTTGATGGAGTACAAAATTAGATGTTCTAAAAATGGGTTGTACTTGATAAAAAGAAATTAAGAAGGTGAACTAGCAGCCTTGCCCGATTTGGCAAGGATACAAAGACTCCCTTACAAGCGGCTGGCATTCCTTATTCGAAACGGCTTGAACGAATCCGACGAAAAAATCAAAGGCCATATGTAGATAATGAAGAACCATAAGACTAAATTACCTGGGATGCCTATGCCCATAAGAAATCGCAGAGCCACCCATTAATAGTAATGGAACTCTATGCAAAGTTTCCTCCCGTGATATAAGTTACCACCCATTGATCACTAATACTACCCCAAACATCTGACTGCATTTTCTAACTGAAATGGAGTATTACTACCAAAATTGCATTATACGTCCAGAAAATCCTTAAGAAGACATTATCTCAAGTGGATACTTGGCATGTCCTCCCGCACCCTTCCCGGTCCATCACAAGGGAGCCGAAAACCAAGGTTTTCTTTATCTAGTATCAAACGCGAACTACGAGCAAATAGAACACCTTTAAGGAGGATTAATATCGTCACATGGATTGTAAATGCATAAATGTGATGCACTAAAAAATATGTTCCTAATGGAATAGGTAACAAAGCAACTTTGTCGTCCATCCTACTCACCGAAGGGCGGCAGGCAAAGCTGCAAGGAGATAGTGCGGCTTTCTTTGTTCTCATGGGAACCCCAGAGTCTTTACTTGATCCAGGATGTGTGATGTATATTCCATTCTGAAGTGATGTTCTCAGTGTCTAAGCTGATTCTTGTTCCTAAACAGAGCTACTATCAATACCCCTAAAAAAGAATCCGGGTAGGGAGGCTTTTGGGGCTTGGCCGTTTGAAGGTTGGTTCCTTTACTGGAGCTTTATCTTTATACTTCCTCTGTTCAACGAATTTTTTCTGCCTAAGACCGTCTATCCTTGCAAGGTCTCAAGTGATGAGGATCGACTTCCGCGTGTCCCCTCACTTCTTGGTCTTCGACCTCCTTAGTCACTACGAACGCCCCCAATCAGTGCAGTGGGATGTGTCTATTTATCTATCTCTCGACTCAGAATGGGAGCATGCTTGAAAAAGGATCTTAAAGTGTCTAGGGTTGGGCCAGGAGGGTCTCTTAACGCCTTCTTTTTTCTTCTCATCAGAGTTATTTCACAAAGACTTGCCATGGTAAGGAAGAAGGGAGGAACAAGTGCACTTGGAGAGCATGAAGGAAGTGAAAGCTCAGAGATATACCAAAGTGGAGAAAGAAGCCCGCTTTAGAAGTGCGGGATAGAAGTACCATTGACATTTTGATACTGGCACTAGCTCCATAACATGAACAGCAACAATGAATGAGTTGGTCAAGAAAAGATAAACTGACTCGGACACTGCGAGATATAACCCAAGATCCTCGCCTTCAACTGGCTTTGACAAGATCGGAGGCGAACTGTAACGACCCGTCCCTAATTCCAGGATTAGATTAGTGACTAATCATGATTAGTGGGGCTAATCCGTGATTAGTAGGGCGAAATCAGATTTACGATACGAAATGACCGTGACGTAGTTTGTGACGTCACGAGTTCATAGACAGGTGGCACGTTCAATTCCGACATTCGAGGAGGAAGTTATGACGTTCGGAAGTTTAGGGGCATTTTGGTAATTTTGGATAAAGGGGTCAAAAGTTGACTTTTTGACCGGGACGTCCGATGGCCAAGGGCCGAAGACAGTTATGTAGATAAGGACGATACGAATCCATAGACAGGCGGCACGTCGAATTCGGACGTTCGACGACGAAGTTACGGTTCACGGAAGTTTAAGTGCACTATTGCACGAATTACGAGACGAGTTCACTTTTGGACTCTAGGGGGCCCAGATATTTGTCCTGATGCCCAATGGATGAGTGACAAGTGTCACCCATCCAATGGACACACAAATTGATTCATGCACCGTGCAAACCATTCCATTTTCATTCACACTAGAAACACCCACCCGATCTCACCATTTCTCACGTTCCCGTGCAACCCAAACCCATCCAACTTCCACCCAAGACCAGGGCAGAGGACCAGGAGGCTGAGGGAGCTGTGGTGGCCGGGCTGGATGGCCAGGGCCGCTGTGAACGGCGGCTGGAAGGGACGAACCCGTGCGGGTACCCGGTTAGTCCGTTTTCGATCCAAATTTCATTTTTCTTGTTATGGTTCAATTTTAATGGTTTTAATGAATCAAATAGGTTGCTAGGATAGTTTTAGGAAGGTTTCTATGGTGGTTGGACGGCTGGGCAGCCGTGGGTGATTTTTGGAAATATTGAACCGTTTTGTTCAAAATCAAACCATAGGATTTAGGCGTTTTTAGGTTGTTTTAAGGATTAGAATAGATAGGAAACACGAAAATAGGAATTATAGGATTGATTGGGGTTGAAATCGGACCAAAACGAAGAGGGTAAAGAACTGATCCTGTCACGCCGGTTCAGCACAGTACCCGGACCGGTTCAAACCGGTTTTCCTGAGGTTGATGATGATGAATAGTGATCTGACCCTTCTAGGAGTGCGTGAGGGCGCGTGGGCCATAATTTGGGAAAGTGTTCAACACGGGAAATCTTCTATTCGATGTAAAGAACATTTTGGAACTGGTTTCATGTCAATCGGACACCGTCTCGATATGTTTCGGCGCATGGAAGGTTTAGGGTCTACTTAAAAATAGTTAAAAATTCAGAAAAATTACGGGGCTTTGGTAAGAGGTTAATAAGGTAGTTAGTAACCTTCTATTACGATTTGGACAGGTTCGGGAGTCCCGGTGATGGTGATCGGCTCGGGGAGCCGTATGGCATGCAAATCGAGGCGGCAGCTCGGACGGTCTGTGAGTGGACCTTGTTTTCTAAATTGGTGCATGCATAAATGTTTATTATATGTTTTATTACATGTTCGATGATGCCATGGGTGCATTTGTATATGGTTACGTATAAGCACGTATTTCGAGGTTTCGACCTTATACGGTGCTTATACGGGTCTGTATTATTGATTTAAATGATTTGGTTTTGGATTTCTAAAAGAATAAACTCGTGTATAAGAGCCATTTGGTTTGGTCTCGGGCATATGACACTATTTACGACCTTCGGGTCTAAATCGTGGTCGCGACGGGTGCTTTGTGCACGGTGATCAACGATACGACGCTCGCCTCCGGATTTGGATGTGTTCCTTCCGGAGAGGTCACGATGCACAATTCGTGGTCGGGCAGCCTGGGGAGGCTCGATTTCGGAGTGCTGACGGTTCAGGATAGCGATCGGTGATGAGTGCACCATGATCTTGTGGTGGTCGCGTCGGTGGATTCGTTCACGACGACATACCAGGATTGAGAGCGGTCCTGGATGGATGGTTGCACACATCACTATGATCGGAGTCGTGACTGACCCTTAGATATCGGGCACGATGCCCAGTTGAGTCATATGTTCGGGCACGGGACCTAGTTGTTTTACATTGATGATTTTGGGTCAGGGACCCTAGATGGATTTCCAAGTTCATGGCGGTTTATGGGAACCGACATTAACTCTGGAAAGGTCATTGTGGTTCATGACGGTTTATGGAAACCGGCATAAACTTTTGTCAGGTCATTATGGTCCATTACGGTTTATGGGAACCAGACATGGAATGGATGTTATGGATCATGACGGTTCAAGGTAACCGGACATGAATGTTTATGTTATGTATATATATGTATTCATATACCTTCCTTTACTTCTATTATCTCCTCCGGGGAGGGTCGTTGGCCTGGGTGGACCCCGGAGTAGTAACGGAGCACCGACTGAGTGGAGTCACCCCCCAGTTGGGTTCCTTACTTTCAAGAAGGCTATGGTTACTATTACCTCGAGTAGGATCAGTCGTCTGCGGACATTGACCTTGACTTTGAGAAGACTCGGATTGAGACCCGGGTAGCACGCGCGTAGCTTTGGATACCGTGACAGGATTGGTTGTGTGACTTATATGTATATACGTATATTTGATTTGATATGTGGTGAGCACAGGTGTGCACAGGATTGAGTAGTGGCTCGTGTATGTTTATGTGACAATTGACTATATCAGCCCAGTCCAATATACGGAATATACCTCTGCAAACAGAAGAACCGAGAAGCTAAGAGGAAGGAAATGATGCTAACTGAAAGAAAAATACAAATGACAGCTGAGCCTCACCCTTCATACTGCATTGTAACTGTGCTACCAATGTCTGCAAACTTACGATCTTCAAAAATTAAAAAATTATGTTTTTCTGCAATCTACAATTGGATAAACCATTCATGAGCATAACTTGGGCAGTTACTTTCAACCAAACAAAACATATCTATAACCGAACAAGTCAATATAGGCCTGCTCAGCAGAAATCAGGAATAGGTTAATCAGTGACTCATTTGACTGCGGATTATAAACAGAAGAAACAAGTTCAAAACTATACCGAACGAAGTTTGAAGCCAAAATCTGGGGTGAAATCAGGCAATATATCAACGTGCGTTTTCAATAAGCATATCTCAGGCCCAACCTGCATTTTTTTTTAAAATAGAATCAGTTAATTGTGGAAATTCTTCTTCAAATCTACCTCTTTTCCACCGGTAAAGTCAAATTACAACGAATTTACTATTTCGGTCAAAGGTAGCACCACCACTTGAACTTTCAAATCAAATACATACAAATTATTCTTTCACAGCATATGCAAACATTTCAGTAAAGAATAAAAACAAACCAGGATGAAACTTCCCAATTCCATTCCTTAACTGGGCTTAGATTTCAGGCCCAAACTAATACTAGAGTAGGTGGTGCCTTTGTCCAATCCAAACCCGCAGGTTACGTTCTAACTTCCTACCCAGAACGCGCACGTGTAAACTCCATGTGACACCGAAAATTACAGTTTGATAATAGTATATAAACTTGCTCGAGACGCCATCGACACTGGTCCCTGGTCAACGACCACTATTTCTCAACATTTGGGTCGATGCAGTTTAATTGGTTGTGTACTCTCAAAATAATTCCCGGAAAATTATAATGAAGTCATAGAAAATCATACGCATCAAATCAATTCGTTGCAATTTCAGCTTTCAAATATACTCACCTTCTCAGCAATATCGAGCAACTCCCTGGCGGTTCCAACATCCGCAGCCAAACTCAGATTACTCTGCTTCTGCACCATGATCTCAAAAAGCCTCTTCCCAGTCGGATTCTTAGCCAACTTCACTCTCTCCTCCAACGGCAAAGCCTTAAACCCAACTTTCTCGATATTTTTGGGCACGACAGGCGCCGCAACCTTCCGATTCTCCTCCAAAAACCTCAAGACGACTCCCTCGGTCTCCTCCGCAACCTTCCCCTTCTTCTTCAAAACCCTAACCATCTCGCTCAACCGAAAAAGCGAGTGCAATCGAATCCCGCTCTCCTCCAAATTCTCTCTTCCCCCTTATTCCCGGCCGATCAACACGACGGCGTCTTGGACCTTCAGCCCGACGGCACGTAGTGGCGCGGCCGTCTCCAAGACCGACGCGCTGCTTGTGACCAAGTCCTCGATTATGAGGCAGATTTGGTCGGGCTTGAATACGCCTTCTATGGCCTTGGCAGTACCGTAGTCCTTCACCTCCTTGCGGCGCATTAGCATGGGGATTTCATGGGATGTGCTGATGCATGTGGCTATTGGAAGGGCGGTATAGGGTACGCCGCAGATGAGGTCATATCGTGTAGAGGAGGGGACGTAGGAGATTAGGGTTTGGGAGATTTGATGGAGGAGGGAGGGGTATGATACGATGAGGCGCAGATCTATGTAGATTGGGGAGAAGATGCCGGATTTGAGTTTGAAGTTACCGAATTTGACGGCCGAGATTTCGTGGAGTTGGACGATTAGGGACTCGGTGGACGGCGACGATGCCATTCTGCTAAGCTGGTGGTGGCGGCGGCGGCGGCGGCTTGCAGAGAGAAACCAAGTGTGGAGTGAGTGTACACAGAACTACAGAAGTAGTAGCTTTTACGTACCAAATAAATAGAGGGAGGGTATTTTGTGTGTTACTACTCGTATTAATTACTACTCGTATTAATAGAGGGAGCCTATTCTACAGTTCTATTGGTCCAAAATCAACAAAGGCGTCGAGGTTTATTCCTGCGATCCAAAACTCGTAGCCCGGAAATCCTCCTCCCTGTTCCTTGCTTTTCCTGCCGTCTGGGTCCACGAAACCAGCATCAAAAGCTTCGTCCTGGTCCTTAGAATCAAACTTAAACGATAAGTACAAGCTTTAGACGTCAAACATGGAAGTTCCAAAAATGGTTAAATGGGTCATAAGGGTTTTTCGGGTTTCCGGCCTACCCCTGCCATGGACTGCCGTGAACTCCTCCCCGTCATCTTCTCAGGCCTCCTAGCTTCCTCCTACGTCCAGTTTCACAGTGTCTAGGGCCAGGTTGGGTAGTTGTGATCATTTGAGTTTGTGCGAGCTTGTTATACGCGGCTTGAGAGATGTCGAGAGAGAGATAGAGTTTGTTGGTGATGAAGGATCAGATGGGATGGAACGGAGGATGGAGATGAGTGAGCTGAGGGAAGATGGACGGCTGTGAGGTGAGAGATGAGAGAGAGATGTGATGTTAAAAACTATTTAAATAATTTAGACCAATGAATAAGATCCACGTTTTGGGGGTTCCAAGCCATGGGATGAGTGACACTTGTCACTCATCCAAGGGCCCCACACAAATATATGCCCAATTAGCTTTAAGTAATATTTTATTCGGTTCCGAGGCGTTAAATCCCCGATTTCGCTCCTATGATCATAACTTTTTTGTCGGACCTCCGATTTCGACGTGCCGCTTGTCTACGGACTCGTGACGTCCCAATCTATGTCACGGTCATCGATCATCGTACTTTTGACTCCTTGAGTCAAAAGTCAACGTTTTGCCCAACTTAGGGGTAAAAGGGTCATTTCGTACCGTCCGTCTGATTTTTCTCAACTAATCCCCGATTAGTCATTCTAAACCATAGTTAATTAATATTTAATCCCGATATTCGGGACGGGTCGTTACATTAAAACAACGAAAAGCCGTGAGTGGACAAAACAACAGTTTATAAAACTCATTCCATAAAAAGAAGACATTTATGCCCTTCACTAAAAAGTATGCATGCATTCGAAAACCATTTAATCAAACCATTAGGGCCTTGACCCAAAATCATAAACCAAAGCACATGGGAACTCCGCCCAAAATCAATACCAGTGGGAACTCAGCCCAAAATCAAATTCGTAGGGACTCAGCCCAAAACCATTTATCTGGGAACTCAGCCCAAAACCAATCCTCGGCATCCCTGATGTCTGTCATCCGAGATGTCACAATCACACCACTGTCACGATTCCAAGCTACGCGTGCTACCCGAGGTCTCAAATCCCAAGTCTCCTTAGGGTCCACCCGGGTCAATGACTCGCAAGTTAATGACCCTCCCTAAGGGGAGATTTTAACCTCTAGCAATCCTGCTCCTGAGTCTTTATAAGGACCGGTCGCTTCGTGCAATGACCCCTCGCAGGCAATGCCCCGTGACTACTCTAGGATACTACGAGACGTTTAGAGGAAACAACCCGTCACTTCAGGATACTACGGGACGTCTAGAGGGCATTCGTTCATGAGGATGGTATACGGAAAACCATTTCAATTCATTCAAAGGGCTACCCTCAGGTTTTCCATAAACCATCATAAATCCAAATATGGGTCCCTGACCCAAAATCACATTTATAAACCAGAACTGGGCCACATGCCCGATATCATAACCAACTGGACCTCAAACCCGAATTTGTAAACCAAGGGGTCCCCCGGCCCGATCGTATAACTCAAATGGGCCTCTACCCGATTTCTCATCAAATCAAATGGACTCCAAGTCCGATGATTTCCAATCAAATGGGTCTCATGCCCGATTCCATGTTTCCAAATCCAAACCCAGTTCATTTAACTCTCATAGAAATACTAGCACGTATAAGCACAGTATAAAATCGAAATCTCGAAATACGTGCAAATACGGAAAACCATAAATACCACAATCAAATGTACTCATGGCATCACAAAAAATGTTCAATAAAGCATATAAAACATTTATGCATGCATCAATTTAGAAAACAAGGTCCACTCACAGACCGTCCAAAGTTGCGCCTCGATACGGGTGCCATAAGCCTCTCCCAGGCTAATCATCATCACCAAAACTCCCGAACTTGTCCAAATCAAACTAGAGGGTTAATAACTACTTAAATAACCCCTCATTAAAGCCCCGTAATTTTTCCGAATTTTTCACTATTTTTAAACCCGATCCTAAACCTTCGGGCATCCCGACTATTGATAGGACGTTAAATAAGCATTATTTTATATTATTTTATACCCTTTATACTTAGCTTTTAATATTAAAATAATAAATAATTAGATAAAATAATTTATTTTGTGTTATTTTTGTTTAAATAAATAAATTTTGTAATTTGGTGAATTTTAACGAAAGAATCGTGCCGATCGGAATTATAACGAAGAAATTATGGATGAAATTCGGTAAAAATATTAGTTAAGTGAATTAATTATTTTTTTTCATTTAATTTTCTGCAGCCCAAATCCATTTCTTTACAAACCCAACCCATTCTCACCGGCCCGGCCTGTTGCCCTTGCAGCCCAGTCCGCAACTGTGCAGCCCGTGTCCAACCAGACCAAAAACCAGCCCACACGGCCCAAGCCGCGCAGCCTGCTTCAGCTTGTCCAGAAATCCTTCGGCGCGCGCTTGCCGAAGCAAGCTCCAGGCGCTCGGCCAGCGCCTACCGACGACAGGATCTGCAGCCCAGCACATGCTTGCCGACCAGCCGCCCACTTTCCAGCAAGGCACTGCCAGCCACTGCTGCCCTTTTCAGCACGCCCATGCCGAATATTCCCCCTTTTTCAGCAACTCTGAAAAGCCCCCCTCTTTGCTGTTTTTTCAAGAAATTCTTTCCTTTTTTTTTTAACTTCTTTTCCCCAAAAACCACCATAACTCATCATTTCACTTTTGAGTATTTTATTGTAATTTTTGGGTTATTTTTATTTATTTTCTAGGGTTTAATTTGAGTTTTTCCCCAATAAATAGGAGTTGATTTCACTTGTTGAAAGCACTTCCAAGAAGCACAAAATTGAGCCTCTCTTAGGAGAAATTTTGGCAAATAGTTCCAATACAAATTTTGAGAGTTCAAGTCCGAATTTCCTTGTTTAATCTTCTTCCATCTTCATAGGGTTCCAGCCGCTGTTCGGTGTTCCTTGTGAAAAACAATCCATTGTTCTCACCCAATTTGAAAAGTGTAACATTTGCTCTTCATTCTTTTAAACTCTTTTATTTGTTATTGGTTCTAATTATAATGCAATATATGTATTGGTTTCTCCTTCCTATCTTTTGTGAAAATTGAGTATAATCTCCATGTGTTTTACTTTCTAAAAATCATTTACTTCTTACATTCTAGAGCTTAAACTTCATTTCGAAACTAAATGTTGATCCGCTGTTCGGGGCATTTAGAGTAGATTTGGAGAGATTTAATGTATGACTGCTGTTCGGCGCATTAAATCACAAACTTAAGGTAATTATATTATAAGTAAAAATCCGATGTTCGGTGCATTTATAATATGAAAAATGTATGAAGAAATATGAGTTTGTGAAAGTATAATTTCGTGATTAATTCAAATTTATGCAATTGTAGTATGTTGGTGAAGTTTGTGTTTACGGGAAGTCTACTTTGTGCATAAGTTAGAGTAGAAATAGAATGAGTTCATCTATGCTTTTACTTATATACATAATTACAAATCTCTTCAAAACCCCCCCTTGTTTATTCTTTATTCTTTTATTCTTTTATTCTTTGATGTCTTTATTCTTTCATTCCTTTATTTTTTAATTTATTGATTCTTTGATTAATTAATTCCTTTATTCTTTGATTAACTAATTCCTTTATTTTTTTATTATTTCATTCTTTAATTCGTTAATTTATTAATTCTTTGTAATTCATTAATTTATTATTTCTTTATTCTCTTATTCATCCATTCTTTAATTTATTAATTCTTTGATTATTTAATTCTTTTATTATTTAATTCTCTAATTCATTATTCATTTATTCATCTCCCACTAACACATTATTAATGTCCCTAATTTCTCCGGTTAAGAACGATCCCTATTTATCAATACTACATCTACACAAAAAGGGTTTAAATTGCATAACACTCGAATTATATGTTTAATTTAATGCGTAGTTTGGGCGTAGTCAATTTTTGGCGCCGTTGCCGGGGAAATTGAAAATCATTTTTAATTTGTTAGTGTATGTATATAAATTGTGCATATTATACTTGTTTATAAATTTTACTTTTTTTTTTTATAACATTTACTTACTTGTTTATATTTTATTTATCCATCTTATTATTGTTCTTATTATTTTTGTTTATAATGCTCATACTTTACTTTTTCTTAATTTTTAATTTATACTTGTTCATAAATGTTCATAATTTGTTTTTATATATTTGTTCATAATTTAATTTCATTTGTTTACTTTTACTTTTACTTGTTCATATTAAAATTGATACTTGTCATAAATGCATATTTTATATGTTCACTTTTCTTTACTTTTACTTTTATTTATTCCATTAACTTAATATTCACACTTTTTCTGTATTCCATTAACTTTAATTATATTACATTAACTTTATTTCATTAACTTTCTTTTAATTTTATTCCATGATAGGTCCTCAAATAAGCGTTATTTTATATTATTTTATACCCATTATACTTGACTTTTAATATTAAAATAATAAATAATTAGACAAACTAATTTATTTTGTGATATTTTTGTAGAAATAAATAAAGCTTGGAATTTGGAGCATTTTGGTGAAAGAATCGTCCCGATCGGAATTATAACGAAGAAATTATGGACGAAATATGAGAAACCACTGAAAATCGCAAGGAAATTCGGTGGGAAGCTGCTGAAATCCAGCAGCCCAAGCCAAAAATCCAGCAGCCCCCCAATAGTTCCCAAAATCAGCATACTTGCCCCAAAATCAGCAACTTTTCCTCAAAATCAGCCACTTTTCCCCAAAATCAGCATATTTGCCCCAAAATCAGCATCTTTTCCCACCCAATCTCATCATTTCCATCACTTCTTCATGTACTATTTTATTGCTATTTTTATATTTTAATTTTGTACTTTTAATTAAACAATTGTGGCACTCCCTCTATAAATAGGGAGGTCATTTCATGTATTTGGGGGGTCCCCAATTAGTTTCATTCTTCCATTTTGCTTAGTTTTTAGTTTTCTTCTTTTAGTTCTTTTGTTTCTCTCTTTTGAGAGACATTTTTGGGGACCATTTTAACTTCTTGTAGATTTTCTTGTTAATTAGCTTTCTTTTAATTCTTGTTCTTAATTTATGTTATTTTTATTTTTCTTAATTTCATTTCCTCTTTACTTTGTTCTTGTGATATTTCTTTGAGATCTCTTAAACACATTTTTATGCTTTCCTTAAGAAATACCTAGGCCAAGTAATTCTAAGGCAATTCAAGAGTTTTAAGACCGAATTCCTCGTATTTCTTCTTCCATCTTCACAAGTTTCCTGCCGCTGTTCGGTGATTCTTGTGAAAATCCATACTTCTCTACTTAAATTCTTGTTATTGTTATTGGTTTTACTTATAATTCAATATATGTGTTGATATTTTCTTTCTAACATTTGTAAGTAAGAATGCAATCTCCATGTGTTTTACTTTTTGAGTTTCTTTTACTTCATATGTTTTAGTACTTAAACTTCAATTCGAAACTAAATGTTGATCCGCTGTTCGGGGCATTTAGAATAGAGTTGAAGAGATTTAATGTTTGATCGCTGTTCGGCGCATTAAATCACTTACTTAAGGTGAATCATATTGTAAGTAATAATCCGCTGTTCGGTGCATTTATAATATGAAAAATGTATGCATGTATTTGAGATGATTAAGGTATGATTTCGTGATTGGTTCAATATGAGCATGATGTTAGAGTGTTGGTAAAAATATGTGTTTGAAGAAAGTTCACTAGTACAAAGGTTAAAGTAGAAGTAGAATTAAGTATTTAATTATTTTTACTTGTTTTCTTTATTTTATATTTACAACTCTTTTTCAAAACCCCCCTTTTCAATTCTTTATTCTTTATTCTTTTATTCTTGTATTCTTTTAATTCTTTATTCTTTTATTATTTTATTCTTTTATTCTTTTAATTCTTTTATTCTTTGATCCTTTTTTATTCTTTATTCTTTTATTCTTTGATTCTTTTTATTCTTTATTCTTTTATTCTTTTATTCTTTATTCTTTTATTTCTTTATTCTCTTATTCATCTATTCTTTAATTTATTAGTTCTTTGATGATTTAATTCTTTTATTATTTAATTCTTTTATTCATTATTCTTTTATTCATTTCCCACTAACACATTATTAATGTTCCCTAATTTCCCCGGTTAAGAACGATCCCTATTTACCAATACTACATCTACACAAAAAGGGTTTAAATTGCATAACACTCGAATTACGTGTTTAATTTAATGCGTAGTTTGGGCGTAGTCAATTTTTGGCGCCGTTGCCGGAGAAATTGAAAATCATTTTTAATTTGTTAGTGTATGTATATAAATTGTGCATATTATACTTGTTTATAAATTTTACTTTTGTTAATATTATATTTGTTTATAACCCTTACTTACTTGTTTATATTTTATTTATCCATCTTATTTTTGTTCTTATTATTTTTGTTTATAATGTTCATACTTTACTTATTCATAGTTTCTAATTTATACTTGTTCATAAATGTTCATAATTTTTTTTTATATATATTTGTTCATATTCAAATTGTTTATGTAAATTTAAAATTCTATCATACTTGTTCATAATTTAATTTAATTTGTACTTGTTATAAATGCATATTGTAAATATTCATTTTTCCTTACTTTTAATTTATTTTATTTTTCTTTACACTTTCTAACTTTTTCTTTAATCCATTAACTTTAATTTTATTCCATAAACTTTTTCTTTATTCCTTTAACTTTAAATTTATTTCATTAACTTTTTATTCCACTAACTTTTTATTCCACTAACTTTTTATTCCATTAACTTTTATTCCATTAATTTTATTCATTAACTTTTTATTCCACTAACTTTTTATTCCATTAACTTTTATTCCATTAATTTTATTCATTAACTTTTTATTCCACTAACTTTTCATTCCATTAACTTTTATTCCATTAATTTATTTCATTAACTTTTTATTCCACTAACTTTTTATTCCACTAACTTTTTATTCCATTAACTTTTATTCCATTAATTTTATTCATTAACTTTTTATTCCACTAACTTTTTATTCCACTAACTTTTTATTCCATTAACTTTTATTCCATTAATTTTATTCATTAACTTTTTATTCCACTAACTTTTCATTCCATTAACTTTTATTCCATTAATTTATTTCATTAACTTTTTATTCCACTAACTTTTTATTCCACTAACTTTTTATTCCATTAACTTTTATTCCATTAATTTTATTCATTAACTTTTTATTCCACTAACTTTTTATTCCACTAACTTTTTATTCCATTAACTTTTATTCCATTAATTTTATTCCATTAACTTTTTATTCCACTAACTTTTTATTCCATTAACTTTATTTCATTAACTTTTTATTCCATTAACTTTTTGATTACACTTATTTTATTCTTATGTAATTATTTATTTGGTTATGTCTTGATAAAATTTAAATTTAAATTTAAAAAAAAAATTCGAAATAAATAAAAAATTTGAAAATAATAATAAAAAAAAATCTTATCTTAGCTTTATGTTAGTGTTAATTCATACTTGTAAATAAATGTTGTATATATGTTACTTGTTACCTTTTATACTTGTTCATAACTTTTATATTTCATAGTATACATGCATACTTGTTCATAATAGATTTTCATTTATATTTGTTTATAATTTTCTTACTTGTTATATTATTCTTGTTCATACTTGTACATAATGTTCATTCTTTTTAAGTGTTCATAAATGCTTATGGTAAATATTCACTTTTCCTTATTTTTATTTTTATTTGTAATTAAAAAAAACATAAAATTCGTAAAAAAAAATTAAAAATTAAAAAAATTTCTTTTTCTTCATTTATTTAATTTTTAAATTCAGAAAAAAAAATTAATTAATAAAAAATAAAAAAATTTCTTTTTCTTCATTTATTCGTAAAAATATTCATTTATCTTCACTTTGTGTTAGTGTAAATCTAAATTGTTAAATAAATCTTATACTTATGTTAGTTTGTTAATGAGAAATTGTTTTGTAAATATCATTACTTGTGAATAAAACCATACTTGTAAATAAATTGTTCATACTTGTATAAATTGTTCATACGTAAATTGTCATGTTATATTTGTAAATTGTGCATAAAAAACATACTTGTAAATAGTTATTGCATTCATGCATTAGTCTCAGCTATATGTAGATCACTTGTGCTTCGAAGTTTAGATTTTGATCTTTATCGGCGATGACTCTTTTGTTAACTCTCACCCACGGTAATTGTTAACACTTGAGTCATCTTAATTCCTCTGGAGTAAGAAATTTTCGAGGGTGATGTCTAGGACAAGAGACGGTACTCATAACGGGTTTTGGGTCTAAGAAAATAGCCCTGCCTCTTATGTGTATTCTTTCTAACCTGGTCACTTTTGAAGTTGCCCAAACAGTTGAATTAATCCAAGATATTTACTTGGGCCGCACGGACGTATAAGTCTCCATCTAAACTTTGAAGCTATGTGAACCATATATATCTTTGACTTCCCCCGACATGTAAATATTGTTTATATCTTAATTTACATTATTTGTCATGACAAAGTTAACTTGGATCTTTAGTTTAACTAACTTGCATCTTTCATTCTAACTTGCATTTCATCTTTCATTTAACTTGCATATTTAGTTTAACTTGCATTGCACTTTTCCTCTAACTTACATCTCTTAACTCAAATTGCATCATTAACTTCAATTTGCATATTTAACTTGCATTCTTAACTAATATACATCTCTGACTAACTAACTTGCATCTCTGTCTAGGCTGAATGGACGTTAAACTTCAAGCGCTTGTTGGGAGGCAACCCAATGTGTTCCCGGGATGTGAAGGAGTCATCAATACAGATTTGCTATCCTTTTACCCTTCACTCTCTTTTATTTTGTTTATTTAGTGTTTTCCTATTATTTTCGTAAATCATCTTCCTTACTTTGATTCTATGTTTAATTACTTCGTATTTTCCTACATTGAGGACAATGTAGAATTTAAGTGTGGGGGAATGGTTTACAATTTTAATTGTTGAAAAAAAAATTAAAGAAAATTTGTTTTAAAAAAAAAATTCAAAAAAAAAATGTGAAAAAAATTTTTAAAAGAGAAATTCGTTTAAAAAAAAATTCAAAAAATTCAAAAAATTCAAAATATATATATTATTGTTTTCTTGAATCTTTTTGTTTTAACTTAGTGTTTTTATGAGTCTTAAATTGCCATTTAACTTGTCAATGATATAAATGAACAGAAATGAATATGTTATGGCCATAAAGATAATCACTACAACTTGAATTTGTTTGTTAATATTTTGTGATTAAGTGTTATAACTTGAAGATAATGCATGTAAATTGGCATATAAACAAGCATGATAAGATAAGTATGAATCATATGAACCTTATGTGAGCTTTAGAACTTTATATACATCTTTGATGAGTGATTCATAAGTTCTTTGTTTAAATTGATATACATATGCCTCATAACTGCTTGCCATAGCTTTTAATGAACTCTAGAGTACTAGAACTTATTCTATGTGATTTTCAAAGCTTTTAAGTCAATAAACTCTCTGATTTTGGAAATGATTAAGGCATTAGGGTTAACACCACAAATTCAAACATCCATGTTCCCTATTTTGTGCGCACAAGTTGCGACCCCCCTAGTTTTAACCCTTTCGAGCCCACATTAAGCCTTTCTTTCATCACCATGATTATCTAAACACTTGAGCTTAGTATAGACATCCTTTACCCTTGTTCCAAGAACTCGGTTGAAGATATAAAGATTGTGTAAGGAGAAAATAATGATGTTGGAAGACTTTTATGTGAATTATTTGGATTTACCGACTCAAGCTTTGTTGTATTGTTGACACATGTTATTACCTTGATATAAAAAAAAGAGAAAAAAAAATCATCAAAAAAAAAAAAGAAAAAAAAAGAAAAAAAGGTATTGAGTTTTTATCAAGGTAATAAGGTTTGATTATGTAATGTTTGAGTTAAGTCTCTTACATTTGTAAATCCGACACAAAGAATGATTGTGAGGCCCAACATGATGGAATTAGGCCTATGTTCGAAAGGATTGATTACTGACATCACTGCACTAAGGTTGGGAAGCTATGATACGTTTTGGGAGTCTATTGAGTCTTGGAACGAATTGAGCACCACTTGTCCTATATTTTCCTTGCCTCTAAACTTAGCCCCATTACAACCTTCGTAAAGACCTTATGATCCTTAAGATGGTAAAATTTGATTAGTTGAGTTAATCACTTGAGTAAGCTTATGGTTTTGGATCATTTGTGCAAGTATGTTTTGTTTTTATCTTGAGGTGTTTGTTTGAGATTTTGCAAAAGTACTTCATTTCGATTATGTGAGTATTTCTCACATACTTTGAGTGCAAACACAAACCCTCACAAATTGAGTGAACTTATGAGTGCATATCCTTGTGAGTTGATTCATACTTGTTTTATTCATGTTGAGATCCATTTCACCATATTTACTCATTATCTTACTTGTTGAAGCATTTTGTTACAAAGTATTAACTTTTGAATTCCATATGCTTAAACGCTTTAAGTGAAAATCTTTTATGCCATGATTGTAATAATGAAATATTGAGACAAATAGTTAAAGGTTACTTGTTTGAGTTCGTAGTTTAATTTTAGTATTTGCTAGGGACTAGCAAAGTTTAAGTGTGGGGGTATTTGATAGGTCCTCAAATAAGCGTTATTTTATATTATTTTATACCCATTATACTTGACTTTTAATATTAAAATAATAAATAATTAGACAAACTAATTTATTTTGTGATATTTTTGTAGAAATAAATAAAGCTTGGAATTTGGAGCATTTTGGTGAAAGAATCGTCCCGATCGGAATTATAACGAAGAAATTATGGACGAAATATGAGAAACCACTGAAAATCGCAAGGAAATTCGGTGGGAAGCTGCTGAAATCCAGCAGCCCAAGCCAAAAATCCAGCAGCCCCCCAATAGTTCCCAAAATCAGCATACTTGCCCCAAAATCAGCAACTTTTCCTCAAAATCAGCCACTTTTCCCCAAAATCAGCATATTTGCCCCAAAATCAGCATCTTTTCCCACCCAATCTCATCATTTCCATCACTTCTTCATGTACTATTTTATTGCTATTTTTATATTTTAATTTTGTACTTTTAATTAAACAATTGTGGCACTCCCTCTATAAATAGGGAGGTCATTTCATGTATTTGGGGGGTCCCCAATTAGTTTCATTCTTCCATTTTGCTTAGTTTTTAGTTTTCTTCTTTTAGTTCTTTTGTTTCTCTCTTTTGAGAGACATTTTTGGGGACCATTTTAACTTCTTGTAGATTTTCTTGTTAATTAGCTTTCTTTTAATTCTTGTTCTTAATTTATGTTATTTTTATTTTTCTTAATTTCATTTCCTCTTTACTTTGTTCTTGTGATATTTCTTTGAGATCTCTTAAACACATTTTTATGCTTTCCTTAAGAAATACCTAGGCCAAGTAATTCTAAGGCAATTCAAGAGTTTTAAGACCGAATTCCTCGTATTTCTTCTTCCATCTTCACAAGTTTCCTGCCGCTGTTCGGTGATTCTTGTGAAAATCCATACTTCTCTACTTAAATTCTTGTTATTGTTATTGGTTTTACTTATAATTCAATATATGTGTTGGTATTTTCTTTCTAACATTTGTAAGTAAGAATGCAATCTCCATGTGTTTTACTTTTTGAGTTTCTTTTACTTCATATGTTTTAGTACTTAAACTTCAATTCGAAACTAAATGTTGATCCGTTGTTCGGGGCATTTAGAATAGAGTTGAAGAGTTTTAATGTTTGATCGCTGTTCGGCGCATTAAATCACTTACTTAAGGTGAATCATATTGTAAGTAATAATCCGCTGTTCGGTGCATTTATAATATGAAAAATGTATGCATGTATTTGAGATGATTAAGGTATGATTTCGTGATTGGTTCAATATGAGCATGATGTTAGAGTGTTGGTAAAAATATGTGTTTGAAGAAAGTTCACTAGTACAAAGGTTAAAGTAGAAGTAGAATTAAGTATTTAATTATTTTTACTTGTTTTCTTTATTTTATATTTACAACTCTTTTTCAAAACCCCCCTTTTCAATTCTTTATTCTTTATTCTTTTATTCTTGTATTCTTTTAATTCTTTATTCTTTTATTCTTTTATTCTTTTATTCTTTTAATTCTTTTATTCTTTGATCCTTTTTTATTCTTTATTCTTTTATTCTTTGATTCTTTTTATTCTTTATTCTTTTATTCTTTTATTCTTTTAATTCTTTATTCTTTTAATTCTTTATTCTCTTATTCATCTATTCTTTAATTTATTAGTTCTTTGATGATTTAATTCTTTTATTATTTAATTCTTTTATTCATTATTCTTTTATTCATTTCCCACTAACACATTATTAATGTTCCCTAATTTCCCCGGTTAAGAACGATCCCTATTTACCAATACTACATCTACACAAAAAGGGTTTAAATTGCATAACACTCGAATTACGTGTTTAATTTAATGCGTAGTTTGGGCGTAGTCATTCCATAACCTTTATGTTCCACTAACTTTATGTTTACACTTATTTTATTCTTATGTAATGAATTGTTTGTTTATGTCTTGTTAAACTTTAAATTTTAAATGAAAAAAAAAGAAGGAAAATTAGGAAATATATATATATATATATAATTAAAAAAAATGGCAAATTTTAAGAAACTTTATTCATCTTTGAATTTCCTAAAATGTAAATATTGTTTCCTATTAACTGGTTTAGAGTTGCATGAATCTCTTAGCCTTTTTTTCTTCAAAATCTTACTTTCGGGAACAGGTAGTGCCCCTCTTATTTACTTTCTCCTTAACCCTTCATGATGTGTGGATTTCATCACCACACACCATAGACTCGAATCTATGGACATGAGGTTGGGGCGGAGTTTGTAAACACTAGGGTTTGGTAATTCTCTAAATCGTCATTTGGATTGATTATGGTGTCTAGGAGAGTTATGACTGGTGACAAGTCTTGGATTAAGAAAGGGAACACCAATGGAGTATATGCCAAGCTAGCCTCGGGGTGCTCTTGAAATTATCCTTACTTCTTGCGTTACATCTATCTCAACTGGCCATGATTAATGTTGAATGGTGGAATGGTGGTTATCAGTACGCGCAGGTCGTAGGCCCAGGAAAGTACTATGAGAAGCGGAAGGGGAAAGTTATTCATGACACTCTAAAACTCTACTTATTGCATTATTATTTTGCATTTGGAATTTGTGTATTTTCTTTCCATAAACATGACTTATTGTTGATTCTGATATTTTATGCAAATCTCTACTCTCTTCTTGTGCATATGTAATGCCGGTTTAAAATTTTTGCAGTCATACTTGTTACTTCTCACATTTTCTTGCTAATTATGATTTCCTTGACTTATATTTTCACTACTAACCCTAACTTTGTAACAACTATCCTGTCTTAATTAACTTTCACTAGTTACTTGTGTATACTTGCCTTCTAACTTAGTGTTCTGTTAATATAGGTACGAACTTATGAATGCGCGCTCATCAATCTAAGCTTGATCGGCTGAGAAGACAACTTGACATCTCACCAAGCAACGCGACATTTAGAGACGCACTTAAGCAAACCGGTTCGTCTGAACCTCTATCCCCAATATTCGGTGAGTCCAAAAGCGAGAAGAGTAATTCAGAAGAACAAATTTTCGGGACACCGATAACCATGGCACGAAACCTGAGTATCCCGGAGCAGACATGTGCAAACACAAATGGCACTACAAACTTCTGCATCCAGTATCCCGAGCCTAGAACCAATAAGAAAGATATTGAGCTTAAGAGTGGAGTCCTTCATCAGCTACCCAAGTTCCGTGGAGTCAGAAACGAAGATCCACATAAGCACTTAGCAGAGTTCCAATTCATCGTTGGTAGTATGTGTCCGAATGATGCGGACTTGGAAATCATGAAGCTGAAAGCTTTCCCATTATCCTTGGAAGAAAGAGCACGGGTATGGCTTTTGGGTCTCCCACCCAATCATATTGACTCTTGGGAGAAGTTGGTTCAGGAGTTTCTTACCAAGTACTTCCCTGCCTCAAAGATTACGGTCTTAAGAAAAGAGATCACTGGAATCAAGCAGAAAGAACATGATGAGAATTTCAGCCAGTACTACGAGAGGTTTAAGGAACTTTGTGCTTCATGCCCTACTCACGGGATCACAGAAGGCTATCTTTTAACCTACTTTTATGAAGGACTCAAAGGTTGGGATAGAGGACTGCTCGATGCTGCAGCTAATGGAAGTTTCTTAGCTCAGAGCCTAGTAGATGGTCGTGCACTGCTTGAAAGCCGTGCACTCAATGATGCACAATACGAAGGTGCCGATCCTATTTCTAGAAAGGTACATGAGGTAAATTCCCATGCTATAAATGATTCTAAGTTGGATAAGATCACCTCTATGCTTTTGAATATGCTTGAGCTAAAGAAACAGGTAGCTCCAGTTTGTTCCATATGCTCTCAAGGCCATCTTGAGGAACAATGTCCCTACACTGCAAGGGAGGAAGACTCCGAAACTGAAATGGCACACACCATTGGAGGCTTTCAAGGAGGGCCAAGGACCCAAGGTTACAGTTGGAGAGATCCGAACAATGTCCTAAACCCTCAGCACATGTCGACTGGGCCAAACCGTGTCCCAGACCAGTTCCCAAGGCCCACATGGCAACCAAGGCCCTCGGTCCCATTTTCTAACTTTTCTCATAATCATGCAAATAATCATACTTCTTCATCTTCTAATCCTGATTATGATAAAATGCTGGCTGCTCTTTCCCAAGGGCAGCAAACACTAATGGCGTCAACTCAGGCTCTTGTCATAGGTCAGCAAAATCAACAAAAAGACATCGCCGATCTCAAGGACCAAATGGGCAAGGTCGTGGACTTCATGGGTAAGATCCAAGCTAGCGGGGTGCTTCCACCCCAACCTACACCCAACCCAAATGTAAGACCTGAAGCCAATGCAATCACCACTCGAAGTGGTAAAGTGCTCGGAGAAATAGAGCCAGATCCACCCGTTTCTGAGGCTGAAAAGCACAAGGTGGCAACTAAAACTACCACGACACAACCGCCAGTTCAACCTACCCACACACAAGGTAATAACCCAATCCCTTCAAGTTCGGTTGTTACTAATTCCCCGTTTGTGCATGCACCATTTCCAAGTAGGCTTGCCAAATCTAAGAAGAATGAATCCGATGAGGAAATCTTGGAGATCTTCAAAAGGGTGCAAATCAACATGCCCTTGATCGAGTGCATCAAACAAGTGCCGAAATACGCAAAATTTCTAAAAGAGTTATGCACTCCAAGGAGCCAGACGAGGGAGAAGGAGGTTGTGATGGTGAGTGAAACAGTTTCTGCTATAATCCAACGTGGGCTACCCCCAAAGTTGAAGGATCCATGGAGTTTTTCTGTTCCCTGCGTGATTGGTAACAAGCCATTTGATAAAGTCATGCTAGACTTAGGAGCATCCATTAATGTTATGCCATATTCACTATATGTTGCCCTAGGTCTAGGTAGATTACAGCATGACGATATTATCATTCAGTTAGCCGATCGCTCAAATGTGTATCCTAAGGGATACGTCGAAGTTGTTCTTGTGCAGGTTAACCAGCTCATCTTCCCCGCTGACTTTTATGTCCTAGACATGGAGGATTCCCCTACGAATCAAGCTCCACTAATGCTGTTGGGAAGACCATTCATGAGAATTGCCAAGACAAAGATTGATGTGTTCAATGGAACATTAACTATGGAAGTAGACGGAGAGGAGATTGGCTTCAACATTTTTGATGCCATGAGGTACCCTAGTTCCACAACTCATACTACTTTTTCTATTGACGTGTGCACTTCTCTCGCAGAGAAACATCTTGATTCAATTCGAGAAGACACACTCAACATGATAATCCAAGAAGGAGTTGGCCTAACGCAATCAGGGGACGCCTTGGTTGAGGATACGGATTGCGAACTAGAACCTCGAATTTGGGATGAAGTCATGACCCTAAATGAGGCCCCCAGAATGATACATCATCAGGTACCCTCGTCACTTCCAATTAGTACTAATGCCACTCCTCCTTCAGTGATTCAGGCCCCTGTTCTCGAGCTCAAAGTTTTGCCTGACCACCTGAAGTATGCCTATCTTGGCTCGGACGACACTCTGTCCGTCATAGTGTCTTCTGCACTAACCGAGTCACAAGAAGATAGACTGGTACAGGTCTTGACGAAGTACAAGACAACCATTGGATGGACTCTGGCAGATATCAAGGGAATCAGCCCTACAACCTGTGTGCATCGAATCTTACTAGAAGATGATGCAAAGCCCTCTCGCGAAGCCCAACGTCGCCTCCATCCTCCGATGATGGAAGTCGTGAAACAAGAGGTCATCAAACTCTTGGACTGCGGTGTCATCTACCCAATTTCAGACAGCAAATAGGTCTCACCAGTCCAAGTAGTCCCAAAGAAAAATGGAGTCACAGTTGTTGCGAACAATGAAGGAGAGCTAGTGCCCCAGCGAACAGTGACCGGATACAGAGTCTGCATCGACTATCGACGCCTAAACAAAGCAACTAGGAAGGATCACTTTCCTTTGCCCTTCATTGATCAAATGCTTGAAAGGTTAGCAGGTCACTCCTATTATTGCTTTCTTGATGGTTATTCCGGATACAATCAAATCTGTATCGCTCAAAATGACCAAGACAAAACGACTTTCACTTGTCCTTTTGGCACTTTTGCCTACCGAAGAATGCCCTTCGGTTTATGTAATGCCCCAGGTACCTTCCAAAGATGCATGCTTTCTATTTTTTCTGAATACGTCGAAAAAATAATTGAAGTATTTATGGACGATTTCAATGTCTTTGGGGATAGTTTTGATGCATGCTTAGAACACTTAGCACTTATCTTGCAAAGGTGTGTCGAAACTAATCTGGTACTTAACTGGGAGAAATGCCATTTCATGGTTAGACAAGGGATAGTCTTGGGCCATATTGTCTCTGAAAGATGAATTGAAGTCGATAAATCTAAAGTTGATACTGTGCGCCACTTACCCTCTCCCACTTCGGTGAGAGGAATCCGTTCATTTCTTGGTCACGCAGGATTTTACAGAATATTTATCCAAGACTTCTCCCACATTGCAAGGCCTTTGTGTCGACTGCTTCAGAAGGAGACACCCTTCGTCTTTGATGCAGTCTGTCAGGAAGCTTTTGAGAAGCTTAAAAATTTCTTAACCACTGCCCTCATTCTTTGTGCCCTTGATTGGTCCTTACCCTTTGAACTAATGTGTGATGCCTCTGATTATGCAGTTGGAGCCGTACTAGGACAAAGGCGGGATAAGAAGCCCTACGCCATCTACTATGCATCCAGAACCTTGAATGATGCCCAGATGAACTACACCACTATAGAAAAGGAGTTGCTTGCTGTTGTATTTGCTTTAGATAAATTTCGTTCTTATCTACTTCGAACTAAAGTCATTATTTACACTGATCATGCAGCACTGAAGTATCTCCTAGCCAAGAAGGAAGCGAAACCAAGACTGATCCGATGGATTCTTCTTCTTCAAGAGTTTGACATCGAGATTAAAGATAAGAAAGGTGTAGAGAACGTGGTGGCAGATCATTTGAGTCGCATTGCACATGAACGAGATCCTGTGGCGATTCAAGAGATGTTTCCTGTAAGACCCGTGTCCTGGAGGGAACGGTGAACAATCCCACATTCCTGCGAGGGGGGAATGGTATGGGAAGGGAATGGTGGTGTGCCTTAAAGGTGTAGGCACACACCTATCTAGCATGAGGCCTTTTGGGAGCTCAGTGGCTTTGGGGAGGATTGGAACCCCAAAGTTAAGAGAGTTGAGGCTGGTGCAATTCCAGATGGGTGACCCCCTGGGAAGTTGCACCGTGAGCTCCCGAAAACAAAACCGTGAGGGCAAGGGCAAGGAGGCCCAAAGCGGACAATATCGTGCTAG
Source organism: Prinsepia uniflora (assembly GCA_032719365.1). NCBI lineage: Eukaryota > Viridiplantae > Streptophyta > Magnoliopsida > Rosales > Rosaceae > Prinsepia > Prinsepia uniflora. The sequence goes on from CM064873.1 coordinate 23,607,764, forward strand.
ATGAATCGGGACCTGACAGAAGAGGGTCGGGTCCTGACAATTTGGTATCAGAGCCAGACCCCGACCGGGAAGTGTGCCAGCGAGGACGCTGGGCCCTAAGGGGGGTGGATTGTAAGACCCGTGTCCTGGAGGGAACGGTGAACAATCCCACTTTCCTGCGAGGGGGGAATGGTCTTGGAAGGGAATGGTGGTGTGCCTTAAAGGTGTAGGCACACACCTATCTAGCATGAGGCCTTTTGGGAGCTCAGTGGCTTTGGGGGGGATTGGAACCCCAAAGTTAAGTGAGTTGAGGCTGGTGCAATTCCAGATGGGTGACCCCCTGGGAAGTTGCACCGTGAGCTCCCGAAAACAAAACCGTGAGGGCAAGGGCAAGGAGGCCCAAAGCGGACAATATCGTGCTAGATGAATCGGGACCTGACAGAAGATGGTCGGGTCCTGACATTTCCAGACGAACAACTCTTCAGAATCGAGGGAGGTACTCCTTGGTATGCTGATATTGTCAATTATTTAGTCACCAAGTAGTTGCCCACCACCTTCTCTCGTGCACAAAAAGATAAACTTAAGAAGCATGCTAGGCACTATATTTGGGATGAACCTTATTTGTGGAAACACTGTGCAGATTTATTGATTAGGAGATGTGTCCCTGATATTGAACATAGGTCAGTCCTAGAGTTCTGCCATAGCCATGCTTGTGGAGGCCACTTTGGATCTAGAAAAACCGCACTCAAAATCTTAGAATCTGGACTATATTGGCCCACACTTTTTAAAGATGCACATTCATTCTGTTTAGCCTGTGATAAATGTCAGAGATCAAGAAACTTAGGACGAAGGGATGAAATGCCACAACATTATGTTCTTACTGTTGAAATATTTGATGTTTGGGGTATCGATTTTATGGGTCCGTTTCCTCAATCTAATGGCTATCTCTATATCTTACTTGCTGTTGATTATGTATCGAAATGGGTGGAATCTAAAGCCACCAGGACTAATGACTCTAAAACTGTTGTAGATTTCCTCAGAACTAACATTCTTTCCAGGTTTGGGATTCCACGGGTCCTAATAAGTGATGGAGGAAGTCATTTCTGCAACAAGACCATTGAAGCTTTAATGAAACGGTATGGTGTCACTCATCGAGTCTCTACACCTTACCATCCTCAAACAAGTGGAATGGCGGAAGTTAGTAATAGAGAGATCAAGAAGATATTAGAGCGAACCGTGGGTCCTAATCGTAAGGATTGGAGCCAACGGTTGGATGATGCACTTTGGGCATACAGGGCGGCATACAAAACACCCATAGGAATGTCACCCTATAGGTTGGTGTACGGTAAAGCATGTCACCTTCCGGTGGAACTAGAGCATAAAGCATGATGGGCCGTCAAAACTTTCAACATCAAGCTAGATGACGCCGGTCTGCATCGAAAGCTCCAGCTGAGTGAGCTTGAGGAAATCAGAAATGATGCATTTGAAAGCACTCTGATCTACAAGGAAAAGGCAAAGGCATTTCATGACAAACAGATCAAGAGTAAAGCATTTGACATTGGCCAGAAAGTTTTGTTGTTCAATTCCCGACTTAAACTCTTTCCTGGTAAGTTATGTTCTAGATGGGTAGGACCTTTTGTTATCACTAATATATTTGCCCATGGAGCCATACAGATAAAACACGTTGGAACTGGAAAAGAGTTCAAGGTCAATGGCCATAGATTTAAGCCTTATATCGAGGCAATTGGAGAGCACGATGTGGAGTCAGAAAGAGTGCTACGACGTCCCATCGGACTAACGGAATAAAGAATTTGGTCTAGGCTGGATGGACGTTAAACTTCAAGCTCTTGTTGGGAGGCAACCCAAAGTGTTCTCGAGTGTGAAGGAGTCATCAACACAGATTTGCTTTCTTTCAACCCTTCACTATCTTTTACTTTGTTTATGTTTTTCTTTCTTATTTCATTTTCTTAAATCATCTTCCTTACTTTGATTCTATGTTTAATTACTTCGTATTTTCCTACATTGAGGACAATGTAGAATTTAAGTGTGGGGGAATGGTTTACAAATTTATTTGTGCATTTGAAATTGTTTTATTAAGTCTTTCTTAATTTGCAATTGTTTTATTTCTTTCTCAAAAAAAATTATAATAAAATAAAAAATAAAAAATAAAAAAATTATTGCTTTCTTGAGTCTTTTTGTTTTAGCCTAGTGTTTTTACGAGTATCAAGTTGCCCTTTAACTTGTTAATGATATAAATGAACGGAAATGAATATGTTATAGCTATAAAGATGATCATTACAACTTGAATTTGTTTGTTAATATTTTGTGATTAAGTGTTATAACTTTAAGATAATGCATGTAAATTGGTACATAAATGAGCATGATATGATAAAGTATGAATCATTTGAACCTTATGTGAGCTTTAGAACTTTATATACATCTTTGATGAGTGATTCATAAGTTCTTTGTTTAAATTGATTTACATATGCCTCATAACTGCTTGCCATAGCTTTTAATGAACTCTAGAGTACTAGAACTTATTCTATGTGATTTTCAAAGCTTTTAAGTCAATAAACTCTCTGATTTTGGAAATGATTAAGGCATTAGGGTTAACACCACAAATTCAAATATCCATGTTCCCTATTTTGTGCGCACAAGTTGCGACCCCCTTAGTATTAACCCCTTTGAGCCCACATTAAAGCCTTTCTTTCATCACCATGATTATCTAAACACTTGAGCTTAGTATAGACATCTTTTACCTTTGTTCCAAGGACTCAGTTGAAGACATAATGATTGTGCAAAGAGAAAATGATGATATTGACAGACTTTTATGTGTATTTTGTGGATTTACTTACTCAAACATTGTTGTATTTTTGACACATGTTATTACCTTGATATATATAAAAAAAAAAAAAAGAGAAAGAGCTATATTGAGTTTTTATCAAGGTAATAAGGTTTGATTATGAATGTTTGAGTTAAGTCCTTTACATTTGTAAATCCGACACAAAAAATGAATTCGAGGCCCAACAAGATGAATTTAGGCCTATGTTCGAAGGGATGGATTATTGGCATCATTGCACTAAGGTTGGGAAGTTATGATACGTTTTGGGAGTCTGTTGAGTCTTGGAACGAATTGAGCACCACTTGTTCTATATTTTCCTTGCCTCTAAACTTAGCCCCATTACAGCCTTTATAAAGACCTTATGATCCTTAAGATGGTAAATTTTGATTAGTGGACTCAATCACTTGAGTAAGCTTATGGTTTTGGTTCATTTGTGCAAGTATGTTTTGTTTTTATCTTGAGGTGTTTGTTTGAAATTTTGCAAAAGTACTTCATTTCGATTATGTGAGTATTTCTCACATACTTTGAGTGCGAACACAAACCCTCACAAATTGAGTGAACTTATGAGTGCATATCCTTGTGAGTTGATTCATACTTGTCTTATTCATGCAGAACTCCATTTCACCATATTTACTCATTATCTTACTTGTTAAACATTTTGTTACCATGTATTAACTCTTGAATTCCATATGCTTAAATGTTTTAAGTGAAAATCTTTTATGCCATGATAATAATGAAATATTGAGACAAATGGTTAAGGGTTTGCTTGTTTTGAAGTCGTAGTTTGATTTTAGTATTTGCTAGGGACTAGCAAAGTTTAAGTGTGGGGGTATTTGATAGGACGTTAAATAAGCATTATTTTATATTATTTTATACCTTTTATACTTAGCTTTTAATATTAAAATAATAAATAATTAGATAAAATAATTTATTTTGTGTTATTTTTGTTTAAATAAATAAAGTTTGTAATTTGGTGCATTTTGGAGAAAGAATCGTGCCGATCGGAATTATAACGAAGAAATTATGGATGAAATTCGGTAAAATATTAGTTAAGTGAATTAATTATTTTTTACATTTAATTTTCTGCAGCCTAAATCCATTTTTTTACAAACCCAGCCTATTCTCACCGGCCCGGCCTGCTGCCCTTGCAGCCCAGTCCGCAACAGTGCCGCCCAGTCCGCAACTGTGCAGCCCATGTCCAACCAGCCCAAAAACCAGCCTACACGGCCCAAGCCGCGCAGCCTGCTTCAGCCTGTCCAGAAAGCCTTCGGCGCGCGCTTGCCGAAGCAAGCTCCAGGCGCTCGGCTAGCACCTACCGACGACAGGATCTGCAGCCCAGCACATGCTTGCCGACCAGCCGCCCACTTTCCAGCAAGGCACTGCCGGCCACTGCTGCCCTTTTCAGCACGCCCATGCTGAATATTCCCCCTTTTTCAGCAACTCTGAAAAGCCCCCCTCTTTGCTGTTTTTCAAGCAATTCTTTCCCTTTTTTTTTAACTTCTTTTCCCCAAAAACCACCATAACTCATCATTTCACTTTTGAGTATTTTATTGTAATTTTTGGGTTATTTTTATTTATTTTCTAGGGTTTAATTTGAGTTTTTCCCCTATAAATAGGAGTTGATTTCACTTGTTGAAAGCACTTCCAAGAAGCACAAAATTGAGCCCCTCTTAGGAGAAATTTTGGCAAATAGTTCCAATACAAATTTTGAGAGTTCAAATCCGAATTTCCTTGTTTAATCTTCTTCCATCTTCATAGGGTTCCAGCCGCTGTTCGGTGTTCCTTGTGAAATACAATCCATTGTTCTCACCCAATCTGAAAAGTGTAACATTTGCTCTCCATTCTCTTAAACTCTTTTATTTGTTATTGGTTCTAATTATAATGCAATATATGTATTGGTTTCTCCTTCCTATCTTTTGTGAAAATTGAGTATAATCTCCATGTGTTTTACTTTCTAAAAATCATTTACTTCTTACATTCTAGAGCTTAAACTTCATTTCGAAACTAAATGTTGATCCGCTGTTCGGGGCATTTAGAGTAGATTTGGAGAGATTTAATGTATGACCGTTGTTCGGCGCATTAAATCACAAACTTAAGGTAATTATATTATAAGTAAAAATCCGTTGTTCGGTGCATTTATAATATGAAAAATGTATGAAGAAATATGAGTTTGTGAAGGTATAATTTCGTGATTAATTCAAATTTATGCAATTGTAGTATGTTGGTGAAGTTTGTGTTTACGGGAAATCTGCTTTGTGCATAAGTTAGAGTAGAAATAGAATGAGTTCATCTATACTTTTACTTATTTACATAATTGCAAACCTCTTCAAAACCCCCTCTTGTTTATTCTTTATTCTTTTATTCTTTTATTATTTTATTCTTTGATGTCTTTATTCTTTCATTCCTTTATTCTTTAATTTATTGATTCTTTGATTAATTAATTCCTTTATTCTTTGATTAACTAATTCCTTTATTCTTTTATTATTTCATTCTTTAATTCGTTAATTTATTAATTCTTTGTAATTCATTAATTTATTATTTCTTTATTCTCTTATTCATCTATTCTTTAATTTAATAATTCTTTGATTATTTAATTCTTTGATTATTTAATTCTCTAATTCATTATTCTTTTATTCATCTCCCACTAACACATTATTAATGTCCCTAATTTCTCCGGTTAAGAACGACCCCTATTTATCAATACTACATCTACACAAAAAGGGTTTAAATTGCATAACACTCGAATTACATGTTTAATTTAATGTGTAGTTTGGGCGTAGTCAACTATATCGAAACGACGTCCGATTGACTCGAAATCAGTCCCAAAATGTTCGTTACATCGAATAGATGAAATTACATGTTGAACACTTCCCCAAATAGTGCACCACGCGCCCTCACGCGCCACCCAAAGGGGCTGCGCGTGGGAGCCACGCGCCACTGCACAGTGTTGTCCCTGTCCTTCGGCAGACCGGGTCCGACCGGTCAACCTGCAATTCAGGTCCGACCGGACCGGCGGAACCGCTCCAGTCCATTTCCTCCCTCATTTTTGGCCCGATTTTGATCCTTCCAATCCCAATTTCTTCATCTTTTCGATTCCTATCCTTATATGTCCTAAACACCCTAAAAATAAGCCTAAATCCCATTGGTTTAGAAAACCAATTTGAACCCAAACTTCCATCCTAGGTTCTGGGCACTTCTAGGGGTCAAACATTCACCCTAAGGATCCCATTTAGTGACACGACCCACCCTCAATCCCCCGGGATTAAGGGATAAATCATGGTCCCGTCTAACTTTCGTGTGACACGAAGGCTAAACCGACGTCCAACCTTCATGTAACACGTAAGCTGGACAAGGGATACCAGGCCAAAGTACCAAATCCACCTTCCGATGTCCCAGAGTGCGCAGAACTTACTGTGGATTGCATATGTGATGTCTCCGTCTCTCTCTCTCATAACAGCCCGCACCGTATCAAACTTGAAGGGTATCGAAAACATAAAAGACTGTGAGTGGACAAAAATAAATAATACGTTCAGAAAACAGTTTATAAGAGTTTACACTTATACCCTCCACGAAAATCTAATGCATGCATATGAAAACCATTTCATATCCCAGATAAGGAAACCATTTCCGAAAACAATAAATCAGAATCAAGTACGGGCATTGAGCCCAAAATCCATCAAATCCAAATCATCCGGGCCACAACCCAAAACATTTGAAAACCAGTGAAAAACCAAAGTAAAATATCAATCAGGCCGAGTCTTTAAACTCAAAACACAATCAACAAGCCTCAGGGGATATCATAATAACCGAGTCTTTAAACTCAAAACATCTACCGAGTCTTTAAACTCAAAACATATCAATCCAGGGGCCTCCCCCGTCATCAATCAACCGAGTCTTTAAACTCAAAACCAGATCCAACCATATCCGGGTCTTTAAACCCAAAACCAAGTATCAACGGGTCATTAAACCCAAAACTAAATCTGAAATCATCATTTGAAATCTCAATTCCAATCCAGAAATCACATCCATAATCTATTTCCAAATATGAATTCGAAATCATCATTCCATAGCCGGCATCCGAAATCAACATTCCAAACTCAAATCCATAAATCCACTTTTCAAGTTCCAAAACCGAATCCCGAATCATCTTTCCGAAATCCGATTCCAAAACCCGAGATCACATGTATCAAAATCACTTTTATGAACAAGGCCTTAAGCCCAAAATCACTTTTCCAAAATCCATTATAAAATATTTAAAATCAAATCATCAAAACCATGCTCAAATCACAACATAAATCGTGAGTTCGTAAAACGTGCAAAACGTAAATACATCGAAATACGTGCAAAACCAAAATCATAAATATCATAATCATAATCATAGAATCACGCATAAAAAACATATAAAAACATTTATGCATGCATCATAAGTTAGAAAGCAAAGTCCACTCACAGACCATACGCGCTGCTGCCTCGATACGCGTGTAATTACGCTTTCCCGGCTAATCCACTATCACCAGCTTTCTCGAAACTGTCCAAATCGCATAACAAGGTCACTAACTACTTCATAATGCTTCTACTAAAACCCCGTAATTTTCCCGAATTTTTAACTATTTTTAAACGAACCCTAAAACCTTCGGATATCCCAAAACATATCGAAACGATGTCTGATCGACTCAAAACTAATCATAAAATATTCGTTACATCGTTACTTTAAAAGTAGTGTTGGAACCTTCCTCAAAAGGTGTGCCACGCACCCACACGTGCCGCCCAAAGGGGTTGCACGTGGGCCTCACGCGTGGCTACTATTCATCCATGTTCTCTCGCTGAACCGAGTCCAGACCGGTTCAATTCAGGCCGGTCCAACCGAACCGGCGGTCACAGTTCAGGGTCCAATTCCTGTCCGATTTCAGTCTTGTTTCTTCCACTAATTTCGTCCTTTCATTTCTAATTTTTTCACATGTTCAAAACTTGAAATTAAAGTCAGAAATATACCTCCCCGATCGACGATCGAATTCCTGTTTTTCCTCCTTACTGTTTTCACTACTCTGGCCATTTCTAGCCGTTGTTTCAGGCTCAAGCTCCTCCTAAAACCTCCAGGGACCTCATTCAAATACCCATTTAGATCATCAAACTCCAAAACACGAATTGCCAAATTCAATTTAAATACAAAAAATGCGCGGTTAATGACCCTACCTTCGCCGTCGTCTTCTGCCGTGGCCATCCCTCTTCCTATCACAACCCATTGACAGATGATGAGTGATAGAGATTTTACCAAGCACTAAAGATGTACTAGGCAAAACCTCTACGTGTAATAAACTTTGCAAGCGCACAAGACGTATAGGTAGTATAGATGCAAGCAAAGGTCGATCGAACGAAAACTTACTCAACAATATCCAATTTGTTTTAACTCAATTGACTTAAGTGGAGTAATTAAAATGCAATGGGGTGTTTGTTACGTTTTATGAATGAAATAAATTAACTAATAATAACTAACTAAGTAGAGCTAGCGTTTTTATCCACCTTTACCAATTATAGTTCTGTTAGATATCCTTGATTAGATTAATATGCATGTATCTGAATTAAGTACCCGTGCAGGGGTTCGGCTAAGGTTCATTGTCAGGACTCACCCCTAATCCCCCGAGATTAAGGGCTAAATCCCGATCCCGTCTAACTTACGCATGACACGAAGGCTAAACTGACATCCAACCTTCATGTGACACGTAAGTCGGACAAGGGATTCTCGATCCAACCATCCGAAAAGTAACCGGACTTCCCAATGTGTACTGAACTACTGTGGATCGCGGGTGTGATGTCTCCGTCTCTCTCGATCGACAGCCTGTATCGCAACAACCTAGAAGGTATCGAAAACATAAAAAGACTGTGAGTGGACAAAAATAAAGTACAAGTTCAAAACAGTTATCAGAAACACAATTACATTTATACCCTCAGTTTAAAAACCGATGCATGCATATCAAATCCAAGTCAATAAACCACTCATATCAAAAACCATCATTGAAAACCATTTAGAAACCCAAGTCAAATCCGCTATTCAAAACCAGGCCTCAGCCTCAAATCACAAATCAATCTCAAATCTGGGAACTCAGTCCCAAAATTCGTCAAATCCAATTCATCCGGGGCACTGCCCAAAACATCAGAAAAACCAGTGAAAACCCAGTTAAAAACATCAATCATACAAGTTTACTGGATCTCATGTGCGCTCGAGTTTTTAAACTCAAAACACAATGCGCAATAACCAGGCCTTCCCGGGATATCAACGAGTCTTTACACTCAAACACAATCCCAGGCCTCGGGGGGTATCATAACCGAGTCTTTAAACTAAAAACATATACCGAGTCTTTAAACTCAAAACATATCAATCTAGGGCCCTCCCCCCGTCAATCAATCCGAGTCTTTAAACTCAAAACCAGATCCAGTGAGTTTTTCTCTTTTTCCGGGTCTTTAACCCAAAACCATTTTTCAAGCAACAGTTAAAACCACAAAAAAATCTATCTCCGAATTCGCAACAATGATTCCGTAAGCGAGCATCCCGAACCCAAATCTAGACTTCCTTTCCAAGTCTCAAAACCAAATCCGAAATCCTATGTCAAAACTGAAAGCTCATATATCGAAATCTCAGAAACAGGGCTCCAAGTGTAACGACCCGAACCGAGAATAATAATATTTTAATGTAAAAAGACTATTTTGCCCCTGAAGGGGGGAAACTTTGATTTTTGACCTGGAAAATAATTTGGACTTTGACCCATGACTATGACGTAGGTCGGGACGTCACGAATCCGTAGACAGGCGGCACGCCGAAATCGGAGTTCGTATGAGGAAGTTATGGTCAAGGAAGCGTTTTAGCGGAATTTACGAACCGAGAACAACGGAATAAAATATTAATTTATTATGGGAATCCGTGCTAAACTAATATTTAAATCAAACCAGTGGATGAGTGACAAGTGTCACCCATCTAAGTCCATACTATTCCAATAAAGCAACATTACACTATTCCCTCATTTTATAATCATTTATTTTCCCTCCATTTAACCCCAGCCATTGGATCCCTGCCCAAATGAATCCCAGCCCTTCATCCTATCTGCTTTTTCTTCTTCATGCACGATCACTCCCTGTTTTCTCTCAAACACACACAAACACACATCCATTCCCCCCTAACCCGTGCATCTTCTTCCATTTTCTCTCCACCCAAACACACAAACCAGCCGCCCTCACACCACCAGACGACCACCCACAACACCACCATCATCTGATCATCATCACCGTGCGACACCGGCAACTACCACCCCTGTCCCTACTCTGAAAATCCCGTGCAAAACACAGACCCGAAACACTAAGGAATCGGGTCCAAGAAGCAAACCGCGACATCCACACCACCTCGACGCAGGGGAAGCTCCAGTCTACACCGTGAGGACCCCAGGAGTGTAACTGGACGACAGCGCAGCCTGCGGCGGCGACACGGCGGCGGCAAGGCCGAAAACCCGAGAACCCGTTTTTACTCCCCTGTTTCGAACCAACCCGTTTTAATGCCTAGAAATTGATCTATTGTTTATGGACATGTCCTAGGGCTAGAGACGAGTTGGTTGGGACCAGTTTGGACGACTGAGACGGCGTGGATCGCCGGAGACGATGACCGGATTCCTGGCCGTGAAGTTCAACAAGGACTGGTGAGTTTCTTCTCGTTTTCTTTCAGTTTTGAGGTTATAGAACCATAGAACAGACCTAGACGACCCTATAGGGATGAACCCCGTCGAAAATGGTGACCGGAATTGTACGGTGGAATCGGGTCAAGCCGTGGGTCGACGGCGACCCGGTTCCAATCAAACGGGCTGACCCGGTACTGTAGCATGATGACATCATCATGCTGACGTCACTCCTGACGTCATGATGATGTCATCCTGTCAGATGTTGTCAGACCAGGGACCAATCAGAACATGCCACGTGTCACCTGACAAGTGTCAGTGATGACGTCATGCTGACGTCAGCACTACTGTAGCAGCGTTGACCCACGCGTTGACCAGGCGCGTGGGGGCGCGTGTGAACAGTGATTTTGGTGGGGCCGGTACCATTTTCAAGGTTTCGACGATACGGATCCAATGGAGGTGGTTTCGTGTCGATCGGAGATCGTTAGATTAGTCAAAATGGGGTTTGAAGCACCGAGAATAGTGCCCGGGATGCGATTTTGCGGCGGATCTGTTCTAGGCTCTTGGTATTGATGTTATAGGGTCCTTAAGTAACCCTCAGGTATAAAAATACAGGTTTTAGAGATCGTTGAGCAGCAAGGACCGAGTGTGAGTGGGCTGTTTGATTTATAAAAGTCTTGCATGCATAAACTGTTTTACTATTTCCACTTATGATTTCGATGAGTCTTATATGAACTGTTTATATATGCTATTACAATGTTTTGGGCATGAGACCCGTCTGGATTATATGTGGATTTTGTTTGGGATGTCCAGGGGGGGGACATAGGGTAAACTATACTGTTATTGTACTGTACTTTCCTACCTGTGTATATTGTCTCCTCCAGGGAGGGTCGTTGGCCTGGGTGGACCCTGGAGTAGTCACGGGGCCCTGACTGAGTGGAGTTGACCCCCGTTGGGCTGCTTACTCTCAGGAAGGCATGTTCATATACCTCGGGCAGTGACCTGGATACCGGGAGCTGATGTACCTAGAGAGTCTCGGGTGTGAGACCCTGAGTGGCAACGTGTAGCCTTAGAACCGTGACATCATTTGGGTTGGGTTTTACAGTGCACTGATATGTTAGTTTCTCCTTTTGATTATTATTGTGGTTTTATGGTTATGATTTCATTATAATATTATATTTTCACTGCATGCAAGATTTGGAAAACGGAGGGGTAAAACCTTATGATTACTTATTATTAAATTGATTTATAAACTGTTATTTTTAGCCCACTCACCCTTGTTTTACTGACCCCTCCAGACCCTGACACGGAAATAGAGGAGGAGGACCCGGAGGAGGAGGCAGAGGGTTAGTTTGCTTAGCTGTGCACCTGTACACCCACTTGTGGGTAGGTTGAGCACCGAATAAATGTACTCTGACTATTGTGCTCACGTGTTGTATTTTACTTTCCCTTGTCTGACAGTATCGCTTTAAACACTGTTGTAGTACGTTATCTATCTATTTAAGTATTCGGTTTTTATTTAAGGGTAATTTTGGTATGTTTAGAGTCATTGTCAGACGGAAGCGGGGCACGTCCCCGGGTGGTCCCAGTGGGATTGGGACGGGTCCTGTCACCAAGCCCAAAATCACTTTTCCGAATCCATTTCAAATCTTTGAAATCAAATCATATTTCAAATCCCGAAATCAAAGCATTAGAACCATGAATAAATCACAAAATCGTACGAAAACTCGTAAAACGTGAAATTCCGTAAAATACCTCGAAAAAGGTATAAAACCGTAAATCATCAAAATCATAAAGCAAATCATATAATCACGTATGAAAACATATTAAAACATATATGCATGCATCATAAGTTAGAAAGCAAAGTCCACTCACAGACCATTCCGACGTCGCCTCGATACGCTCGTACTTACGCCATTCCCAGCCATTTCGCTATCCTCGGCTTTCCCGAACCTGTCCAAATCCCATACTAAGTTCACTAATTACTTCACAATGGTCATACTAAAACCCCATATTTTTCCCGAATTGTTTACTATTTTTAACCTAACCCTAAAATCTTTGGACATCCCGAAACTTATCGAGATGATGTCCAATTGACTCGAAACCAGCGCCAAAATGTTCATTACATCGAATACTTTAAAAGTCATGTTAAAATCTTTCCCAAAGGGGGCCCCACGCGCCCTCACGCACCGCCCAAAGGGGCTGCGCATGGGAGCCACGCGCCTTACTATTCATCGCCTCCTTCCTTTGTTTAGCTGGTCTGAACCAGTTCGAACCGGTCTGGCCAAACCGAACCGGCGTGGATGGTTCAACAGTTTTTCTTGCATATTTTTGTCCCGTTTTCAACAATTTTTAGTTCTTTAGCTTCTTCACATGATTTCCCAAAAATCTACAAGCTTACAACAAAGAATTGAGGCTTGAAAATTACCTTCTAATTCAAAGTTTGATCGAGTAAGTTCCAATATCCAGGTTTCACCTCTCCGGCCACCATAGGTCTCACGGTAAGTCTCTATGAATTCCTTGCAACCTCCAAATTCATTTTCCAGCGTTGCTTTTGATCAATAGGCACAAAATCGTCACTCACCATGTTTGACTTCAGCTTCCCAGATTACGGGTTCCACATCCACTTCCCATGGCATGCCTCGAATCTAGCCTTAAACCGATCCCAACAACCTCCTGAACCTCACCCTCGCTTCCAATTCGATTATCGGACCTCAAACAATCGATTTCCAAATTTGAATGGAAATAGGGCATTCACGGTTTCCTTCAGTTACCACCGCCATTCCCCGCTGTCAAGCCTTGCCGTGGCCACCAACCCACTATGTGCAACTTCCCCCTAAACTTTCCTTCACATTCCAACCTTCTCTGATCGAGTTTGAGGGGGGTAAGATTCAAAACTCTTCCCTATCTTTGTTCTTCCAAGGGTTAAAGCCACCGTCCACGACGGCAGTACAGAGTACACCACCCTGCATTGTCTCACTATTTCCTCACATCTCTCACCACAGAAACAAACCCAAGGTCACACTGATTGCTTTCACTCAAACACACACCCTGAGCTCTCTATTTTGTTCCTTGATTGTGCCTCTATATTTTTTTTAAAAGAACAAGAGACGGTGAAGAGGCTTCTAAAGCCATCCAAACACAGCTAGGTGTCCAAAACCTGGTGGACAAACCTCCCAAGCAAGCCAAGTGTCCATTTCTGATTGGGCACAAATCCCAATGTAGGAAATGTCCAGAATGCCCCTTACTGCACAAATTACTATTTCACCCCTCACCTTTCTAGAACCACAACCTACCCGTCTGATGTCCGATGAAGGCGTGTCGCCTGTCGTTGTACTCAGGACGTCGAGACCTATCTAACAGTCCTCGGTTTGCATGAAAACTAATGGTCAAACCAAAAGTCAAAAAATTCCTCTCTTTTAACCAAATTACAGAAATGCCATCAACCTTCCGAACATCATAACTTCCTCCTCGGATGTCGGAATCGGGCGTGCCACCTGTCTACGGGCTCGTGACATCCCAAAATACGTCACGGTCATCGGTCAATGCCCAATTGACCGTCTGTACTAAAAGTCAACATTTTTCCCATTCCAGGGGCAAAATCGTCATTCTGCGCTGTCCGTCCAAAAGTGTCCAACTACTCACCGATTCTCTTCGTTAATCCGTCATTATACTCTAATCTAATCCCGACTCCCGGGACGGGTCGTTACATTCACCCCACACATATTATCTTCTCATAGATTGCATGTTTAAGCGTGATGTGCATACCCTTAAACAACTATTACCGATGGTGCATGATAATGCATGAAACATAAAGAAGATTTAATGACACTACACTGTCCCTAGAAAAGTAATGTGCATACCTAGGAAGTCATGAGTTTAGATTACGAATAAGATTCTCTTTCTTAAACGTGATGCTACAAATTGCAGGGTGAACACAACATCGAGGTGATCCGTCAAGCAATTACATCAACAATTATACAAAAATAAGGTAGCTAAACTTTTAAGCATAAATTGAGTTCATAAAGCGCAGTAATCCAACAAATCCAGACATGCATAACAATCATAATCAAGAGCCAGAAATCTAAGTAAGAACTAACATGGCTAGGGCTTCAAGTAACCCTAGCCCTAATTACACTACTCAAACTTTATTGAATTAACGAATAACATAATTAAATGCATAAGAAACATAAAATGATAAAAGAATAAATAAAAACAAATACTAAAGAATAGCAAGGAGTAGGAAAAGGGGCTCAAACACTATTCTTCTCCCAAGCCTCACGTCCTTCTTAGCACAAGCTTGAATCCAAAAGCATAAAAAAAATAATAAAATACTGCTAGACTATGTATATAAACTGAGTATGAATTTTGACAGAGTTTTGTGACTTAGGAAGGCAAATTCGCCCCCTACAATAAACCCTAATGCCCCTATGACAGGACCCGTCCTAACTGGACTTTGATAACCGTGCCCGATCCTGCTCCCGTATAACAAGTCAACTGAAGTCCCGAAACTACCCTTCAACACCTGTCAGACTAGGGATAACTGCACTGATTTCCGCTCATGCCTCCGCCTCTCGATTAGCCCCGAACGTCGTGCCACGACCTGGAGGATCATCAAAACAGAAAAGGTGTGAGTGAACAAAAATAATATCATTTAAAACGCATTTCAAAATACCTCATTTACCCTCCAGTTTATCAAACCATGCATGCATAGGGAAAAAGATATGTATAACAATCACCGGCTTTCAAGCCAAATCACATAAATAATATCAAATCCCGGCTCTCAAGCCAAAACATAGGAAATCATAATCACCTGGCCACACAAACTAGAAACCCGTACTCAATACCAGTACGTAATCATAATCAACATCAAACAACACTACCAATCAATCAATCAATCTATCAATTCGCACTATTCACAAGTGCACAATCAATCACACAGTCACATCCGCACTACACGTAGGACAACCTCGGGAACTGCACTTAGACGCCATCTGAGTCATATTCGTCATGTCTGGGAACTGCACACGCACAATCTAGACGTACCACATACTCGGGAACTGCACTTAAGCAACATCCGAGTCACGTTTAGGAACTGCACTCGCACCATCCCGAACATGATCTAGTATCCAGTATTCACAATCACGAACACAATCCATACCACAACACATATCAATCATATTCATGACTTCAAACCAAGTCATAAGCATTCCCGACAGGGTCTCAAGCCCAAATGCCAATTATACGTAAATTCGTAAAATCACATTTGAAAACATTAAAATAATCCAGAAATCATCCGTGACTCACCAACTAAGTCAAAATATCATTTTCAAAACCTTTTTTACTCCAGGCCTAGTCCAAAACATCATTTTCATATTTCTCGTAAAATGTGCCCGAAAGATCGATTAAAATAATCATTTAATCACAAATAATCATGCCACATCATCAGGACATCATTGCAATTCAAATCATGCAATCAATCATGTAAAACATTTAACTATGCATGCATATCAGTTTATAAAACAAATGTCCACTCACACATCGTCCAAACCGCTCGCATTCCGAGCTACACGCACTTCCGTAATTTCTGGAATTTTTCAGGAATCTCGAATCCTGTCCAAAATCATTACCCAGGGTCACTAATAACTTAATTAACATCATACTAATTCCCCATAATTTTCCAGGAATTAAATATTAATTTAAAACATAACATAAACCTTCGGACCCTCAAAACAATATCGAAATAGTGTCCGATTGACTCGAAACCAACGTCAAAATATTCGTTACATTAAATGGAACAAAAGTCATGTTGAACTCACCTCAAGAATCGTGCCCATGCACCCTCACGTACCGCCATGAGTGGATACGCGTGAAATCCACGCGCCTGCACAATAACTGCCACAGTCGTCGTCCCAACCCGGTTCTCTGTTAAACAGGTCCTGTAACCCGCACAATGACCCGATTTCATTCCTATCAATTCTGCATCCATTTCAATAATTGAACAGTCTATTAGCTTTGTTATAGACCTAATTTAGGTTCTGTGAACTCAATTACATGAAACCTTACCTCAAGCCAATCGAATTGAACTCGAATTCGAAGAACACCAGAACACTGTTCATCTTCCAATCTCCACAAATTCTTAATGTTTTCTTTCAATTGATGCATCAGGAAGCATCGTGGGATCCTAGTGAACATATTTCCACAATCAATTTCATGGTTCCATGTCCCCAATTCCACGACTCAAGCTCGAAAATCCAACATCCTCCCTCTTTCTGTTCTAAGGCAAAACACCCCCAATTCGCATCAATTTTCATTGGGTTCGACTCGTCTCAATCCCAGGAAGCTAAATCCAACATCAATTTCACTCATAAACGTCTAACAATTCGGATTCGATCCTAAGGTCCATTAAAGGTTTTTCGGGTTTTCTAAGTTTAGGTTTTAGCTGGGTTCGAAGTTCATAACCCCCTTATTCTGCTCTATAATTCCTCACGAATTCACTCTCAATGACATCAAATTCTCAAGTTTTGGTTGCTGGGAAGAATCGATCAAATGAGATCATGGTCTCTGTTTTTATCCTTTTGTACAAACTCTTTAATTCAAACAGATATCTTAACCAATCCGCATCATCAACTTTCCACCAATCTTTCACTTATGGTGACAAGTGTCACCAAGTGACCAATCCACATCCAATTTAGCTGAATCAGCCACTGATGACCGTCTTAATCACCATGCTGCCCAAAATTACCATTTTATCCTTCTATACACAAATTATCAAAATTCCCCTAGCATTCCTCAATCCATAACTTTTTCATCCGAACTCCGATTGACGCATGCCGTCTGTCTACGGATTCAGCGTCCCGAGACCTACCCAACATACTTCCGGAAAGTTCAAATAAGGTCCCGATCAAGAAGTCAACTTTTGGCCCTTATAACTAGGGGCAAAATCGTCATTTCCTTCAAATTTTCCAAATTTTCCTTTTTCGAATTTCCGGGTCGTTAACACCCTATTTATAAGAGAATAAGTAATCCTCTTAAAAATAGGAGTTTTTAATTAAATTCTATAAGGAAAAGGCTTCTTAATTAATTAAGAAATCTAATTAAAACCTTTTCTACAAGTAAAGGAATTAAAAATAAGAATACAAAAGGAAATGGGACTAAAATCCCTATACAATATGGAGAATAAATGTGGAAGGAACTTGAAATTAACCTAAAAAAAAGGAGGAAAATCCGGAATTAAAGCTGTAGAGCCTTCCTATGCAATCTTCTTTCCTTCATAACTTCTTCGTTTCAACTCCGATTTAGATAATTTTTTCGCTCAAATTCTCATAATTCCAAGCTCTATTTTATCTACACATTTCTCACAAAATATATTATTTTCTCCAATTGCATAGAACGAAATATTAACAAAATAAACATAAAAGGGTATGAAATCATAGATAAAACATGCATAAATTATGACCTACCAATGAGGCCTGCAGGTGAGTTGAGTGTCACAGCTTCACGATATCCTCTGTTTTCCTCACGATAGTCTCTATTTTCCAAGGTTCTCAGCCACCGTCCACGGCAGCCGTCGTTGCAGCACCACTTCAGTATCTAGTCCCACATTGCCTTCACACATCACTCACAAAGATAAGGAGGATTGGATTATTTTTTTCACGGTTTACACACACACACGACCACTCTGTTTTTCTATTTTTCTCTCCAACCCGTTCAAACACAATTTTACCTTTTTAAAAACACCTGTAAGGCGGCTTGAGAGGGTTCGACAAGCCTCTAGAGGTGAGACAAGTGTCCCCATCTGATGAGGTAACCATCCCAAGGCAGCCACATGTCCAATTTTTAACTAGGCACATCAAAACACCAAATTGCCCTTGCCCTTGCAAAATTACCATTTTGCCCTTAAGGTATTTAGACCAATTCCGAGCCCTCTGAAATCCGTTGACAGCATGCCGCCTGTCGTTGTACTTAGAGGATCGAGTCCTACCTAACAATCCTAGAAATGCGTGACAAAAACCTGTCGAACAAAAAGTCAACAATTTATCCCTTTTCAACCAAATTACCAAAATACCCTTAAACTTCCGAACATTATAACTTCTTCCTCGAATGTCAGAATCGGACGTGCCACTTGTCTATGAACTCGTGACGTCCCGAATTATGTCACAATCATCGATCAAAGTCCATCTGACCGCTCGACCTAAAATTCCATCTTTTTGCCCATTCTAGGGGCAAAACTGTCATTTCGCACCGTCCATCCGAGATCACCCAACTAATCACCGATTAACTTCACTAATCCATCATTAACCACTAATCTAATCTCGAATTCCGAGATGGGTCGTTACATTTAGTCCCTAAGAACCTTAAAAACAAGATTGGAGGTTCGGTTTGGGTTAACTTGGCCAGAATGTGATTTCGGTGGACAGCCACCGAAAATCTCCTGGCCATCGTTCCGGGCTGCTCAGCCTTCCCCACCGTCCAAAAACTTCTCCTAATCATCCTACCAACCCTCTAAACACAACCTAAACAACAGATGGCCCCCTCTAACGTTCAAATCACAAAAATCCAAAATTCAAATTAAACGAGTCTACGAGTTTACCTGTTGTCCGTGGTTTCCACCACCGCCTACGGCGGTCCTGCCATCGACCAGCCACCATCAGCCTCTCCCCTCAGCCTCACTCTCTTGGCCTCACACAAATTCAAGGGGAAGGGGTTGATTTTGGGTTCATCGGGTTTGGTGGGAATGGAATAGATGAAGGATGATATGCATGAATGAAAGGAAAGGGGCAATGGATGAGTGACACTTTTCACTCATCCATTGGGCCATTTCAAAAGATCTCGGCCCACTTGAGGGCAAAAGTCCACTTTTACCTCGTAAAACGTGCTGTTCTAAATAGTTCCTCGGAACTTCCGTGAACCAAAACTTTTTCGTCAAACGTCCGATTTCGACGTGCTGCCTGTCTACGGACTCGTATCGACTCAATCTACGTAACGGTCCTGGGCCCTCGAGCATCAGATCTCCCGGGTCAAAAGTTAACTTTTTACCCTCGTTTAGGGGTAAAATCATAATTTCGCCTTGAACGTCTGTTAATCCTCGACTAATCCCCGATTAGCTTTACTAACCCGTAATTACTCTTAATTAATCCTTAAAAATTAGGGATGGGTCGTTACATGCAACCCAAGTTCGAATCTGGAGACTTTCTCGACCACCGCACTTCATTCTAACTTGCTTCTGCAACTTGTTTTGGAGGTCATTTTCCTCATTGCCACTACATCCAACCAATCTTTGAGACTCTCACAACCTCACTTCCTCACATCATCATGTCTTGATCCACTTGATGGTCCCTCAACTACGAACGCCAGCTCATGGCATAGTCTAAAGATCATTTACTTTATGCACATGTGATTCAATTCACAATGCTAATACTTAGTTTATGCTCTAAATGTTTGCCTATCCCCTTAGTTTATGTTCTAAGTGTTTTCCTTTCCTCTATTCCTCTCCACAATCGGTTTTTTTGAGTCTGACTTCGATAATTGGAATAAACCAATCAATGAGTTATGTGGTTGCATAAGCCGTAGAACCATCTTCGTATTTTGGTTCAGTATTCGAACAGTCTAACTTGAAGAAGTTGATTCTATCTAACTCTCCCTTCTAACTCTGAATTGTACGTTGCTAATATGAACACACCAACATTAAATGTGGACTAGGCGCAAAAGAAAATATTTAAGTCCTTACAAGAGGCATAGAAAAGAACAGTGCAAGTAAGATGTCTGCTTGTTCCACTTTCACTTTATTCGAATGATGGTTCATGGGCCGCAATTTAGAACCAACTTTTAACCCTATCTAGTAACAGCTTCTACTAGCGTCACGCCTAAACTTAAAGCCAATTAGAAGGTCTAGTCAGGTAGACCAGCCCACCTAGGGTAGGACCGCAACGAAAACTTTCAGCTTTAGCCCCATTTTCCCTAGTCATTTATACTATATCCTCCTGCCTCCGGTTACAGCAAAAAGATCCAAATCACCTTAACACTTACGTACCATCTCTTTTGGAAACGAACCACCAAATGGTGACCTTGGATTCCGGTATGATAGCATTTTGGCACAAACACATGGTATCATAAGTGGCAAATTAATAATTTTACATCTACTTGTGACTATGGTGGGTGGCACAATTGGTCTTTAAACACGATGCATGGTATTTTATAATGGAATTCACACGACTAAATTTCAGAGCAGCGGAAGGGGTAAGATAGACATATTTTATAATCAATGCACCAAGTAGCCAACTAGCGGAGACAGCCTCACCCTAAGTTGATTTGATTTGTCAAACTCTGTTTCATTTGTTTTATTTGTTTTCATGCCACTCTGTTTAGGGGCTCTCTTTTTATTATTATATACAGTTCAGATTTTATAAGGGTCCGTTATGCAACAAGAAAAAGAAAAAAGGCAAGAAAACAAAAACAAGAAACTGTAGTTTTAAAAAAATGTGTTTTTTAATAAGGTATTTTTAATATATTATTAAATACAAAATTAAACAGAAAAAATAATTAACAAAAATCTGAAAAAAAGCCAAAATGCAGATTGTTCTCATCATTTCTATCTTACCCTCAGTCTGTGCTTTGTTTTTCCGCCCAAAATTCCATCACATAAAATAATATATTCTCATTCTTGGCCCACCCACAAATTTTTTGGTCCTCTTTTGTTTTCCCCATCCAACCTCCCATGGTTTGAGCTTTTCAAATCCGTGTTCGTATAATGTCAAAGATTGCTTTTCAATATGTAAGAACCCTTCTGGTTTAGCTTGTTTAGTTAAAAATTCTAACAATTTATCTGTAATCTACCAATTTTTTTGACTTGCTTTCTCTCTTATCCGTTGTCTTTGGTGCAGAGAAGAATCTGAGAAGAGCTCTTTCTGATTCAGACAAAATAGTTTTGAATTTCCTTTTCTGTCCTGTATTTCAATCCGTAAGAACCTATATGAATTTTGTGAATTTTGTGCGTTATCTGTCATGAGTTTGCCAATATAGTGTTGTTTACATTAACTTTGTATTGTTGCGTTTGGTTTTTGATAATTGAATTCATTGTACCAGTGGGTGCAGAGGAATTGCTGATAAAATGGCAATTCTGAGAAGGATATAGCACCCCTTTCATGATTTGGGTCTGAATCATTGGAGGATGGAGATGTCTACCCAGCAAGATAATTCTCGTCTCAACAAAGTTGCAGGTTTTTTTTTTTTTTTTTAAATTTTGGATTGATTTTAAAAAATATGAGAAGATGCATCCTGTAGCCTCATTTATGTCTTCTTACTGCAAAAGGCCAAAACCTTCAAAAGGTTGAAGATGATGTTTAGATAAGGATATGGTAAATGATGAGCATATATACTTGTTTTGAGTGCCTACTTAATCTCTCTCTGCTAATGAAAAGTAATAAATTTTCTAAAGGGGGACCATTGTCTCGAAATGAAACAAATGATTTATTCCTAGCATCCTGATCGTTCTACATGGAAAGTTTTAATGTCATCTGCTATTAATGTTAAAAATGTTTTTCTACAGCATGAATCTGGTTGAATTGATTGCAGTGTGCTGCACAGTTGAATTTGTATTCACAGTTCATTAATTGATCAAGCATGCTTCATTTGTAGGATCAAGCGCTTGCCTTTATGATCTCTTATGTTCAGACACAACAACTTGGAGATGCCCAAGTGATCGACGAACTTTATCTGGTAGTATTCTGTAGCTTTTATAACAGTTACTTTTAAAAGTCTATTTGTGTTTGTCTTGCCAAGATTTACCTTTTTTCTTGATATAATTAGTCACATGTAAGTGGGAATGTGGGAGATGCATCCAAACTCTGGAAAACTCGAGGCATGATTATTAATACCTCAAATCAATTGAATTAAATTCTGAAATAATATTCTGCTCCACCAAGCTCTCTATGTATCTAACATACACAAGGTTTTCTAGTGTGCTATTTGTTTGTTTGTTGTGGTCTCCCTGGTGACATGCTTAATAAGAGCATTTTGTATCTTTTGTAACTCTTATTGCTCATTGTACAGGTCCACAAGAAAGGCTGGAGATTTTGTTGCATCAGTCTGCCAACAGGTCCTGTGCAGATTGTGGCTCTCTAGATCCAAAATGGGTGTAAGTATCATTTGTGTGGAAAAAAATATCATCTATCCTGCATTTCTAATAACTAGTGAAGCCAACTTACCATGCTGTTACTCTGAACTAATAGAAGTTTTAGCATCTTACCTGGTCCTGCCTACTCCTGTCCTCTATCAATTATGATGTTAATTTTACAGTCTTTCATGATACTGAGTTGGGTTTTATTGTTGTACCTATTGACTTGGGTTTGTTTTTTGGTACATTTTGTTGTTTTGTTTTTTGGTACATTTTGTTGTTTTGTTTTTTGGGTACATATTAAGTGGCTTTTGATTTAATTATAAATCACATCTTGTTCTGATCAAACTTAAAATATATATTTCGTGCTATTGATGGTGTCGTACATGTTGACTGTTTGAGTATGGCCACATGTTTGAATGAAAGGAAAACTTGTGATCAGTGATGACATTTTTTTAGAAACTGATGCGTAATGAGAAATAATATATTTGATGATTATCTAGAAATGTTGGTAATACCGTAATAGTAATACTTGTTTCTCAATGAGAATGAGATATTCTTAAATGATGAGTTTAATGGTACAGGGTAGGTTTTCATGTGTGCATATTGACAATGAGCTTGTATGATAGTTTTCAATCTAGTATGGGCAAGATTCTCATATGTTTAAGTGTAACATTGTTTGCAAGAACTGTAAATTGAATTTAACTAATCAAGATATTTCCAAGCTACTCTACTACCAAGTTCCATTTTTCTACTTGGTTCAAACTTCAAAGTTGTTGAATGCTTTTGAGCCTATTGGCAATAAATAAATTCTTTCTCATTTTTTATTTGTAGTTTTCTCAGTGTTCTCTTATCACATGCCCAGCAAATTTTCGACATGAGCAAATGCATGCATGCTTGTCTTTTGTATACAATAATAGTTCTAAAATTTGGAAAATGAAATAACTAAATTTTTAAAATTTTGACATCAACTACTTCCTCGATGTACGTAACTTATGATTTTTTTGGCTGCCTGTGTTGTTTTTGACTATATCAATTGGTTTGCAGATCCTTAACGTTTGGAGTATTTATTTGTATAAAGTGTTCCGGTGTACATAGAAGCTTGGGAGTGCACATTTCGAAGGTTTGGCTCTGATCTAAACTTTTTAATAACAGATTATACGAGCTTGTTCTGGCCTTATAAAAAATTGTGTGACCTGAAAGTTTCAAAAATTGGGGAAATAACTGTTTTGTTTCATGAAAGAATGACCCTGCTCATTTAGTTCCCGGGTGCACAAGCCTTGTCCGAACTGCATGTGTTGCCCCTTTGATATGAACCCTTGAGTTGTAGGCCTGTGGGCCTGCCATGAACTTTAGTGGTTGGGGAGACGTTCCTTAATGGTAAAACAACTTCATAATTATGATCCTTAGACTGTTTCCAGCCTTTTCAAAAAATTCATTTGGGAATCATCAATGGGAACCACTAATTTTATAAAAAAAATCTCTCCAATATGAATTGATAGAAAATCTCTCTCTCTCTCTTTCTCTCTCTCTCTCTCTCTCTCTCTCTCCGTTCTGTATATATGTTTCAATGTATATATATGTTTATATGTATAAACATGTACCTAATCTGATCTGAAATGCTAGGTTGTATCAGTGAAACTAGATGAATGGTCAGATGAAGAAGTTGATATCTTGGCAAGTATGGGAGGAAATACTACAGTAAACAAGAAATATGAAGCGTGCTTGCCTGAAACTTTCCAAAAACCAAAACCAAATTCTTCTATAGAGGAGCGGTTTTATTTTATTAGGTAATGCAAGCACAAAACCATTCATAATTTTGCATTTAAAATCTATACCATTCTAAATCAGAAATGTACTTCTTCCATACTCAGGAGAAAATATGAGCTGCTAGATTTCTTAAACCCCAATGAACAGCTTTCTTGCCCCTTCCAGCCTTCTCATAAGAGATCTACTTCTAGCAATTCTAGCAATGATAAGAAACAATACGAGAAACAACCAACGAAAAATCGTATTGGGCAGGCATTTCGTAACAGCTGGGGAAGAAAAGACGTTGAACATAAGGCTCCAAAGAAGGGAAACTCAATTCCAATGGTAATGGCCGTTCTGTTTGATTTTTGTTTTGTTTTGTCAAGTTATATCTAATATTTTTTTTCTGTTCGTGCTCTCGATTGAGGTGTTTAGCATGTGCTACTATCACATATTGTTTCTGAGAAGTTATGTTAAATTATCTTTCTCAGTGTTTTTCATTCATTACGTGCACATTGTTTTCCTTCTTTCCTTATAGTTTGACGACTTTCAAGCTCCAAATTACTTTTGACTTGTCCTAAATATATTGTGCATGCGTGAACTTTGATACATGCCATTAATACAGTAAACTTCTGTTAATAAAAAGAAAAGTTTGGAGAAACAGGTGTTTATTTGAAGGAAAACAAGGAATTGATTGACAAGAAAATATTCTTCTTGAAATTTTAACTGGAAATTGTTGTGCCACATTTCTAAACCATGACAAATAAATATGAGTGAAGTATGAGCAATAAAATCCCTTGTAATTTTTTTTTTTTTTTTTTTTGGTTAGTTATAATCTTACTGCGTAAAGTGTACATTATAGGCAGGTATGGTGGAATTTGTGGGATTAATTAAGGTGAATGTGGTCAGAGGAACCAACCTAGTTGTGAGGGATATGGTGACAAGTGACCCTTATGTCATCCTCGCATTGGGTCACCAAGTAAGTCTCTTCTCTTTAAGTATCTACGGATTAGAAGAATTCAACTTTTTCATAAACTCAGAATTGTATTATCCTTGAATATTTATTGCAGTCAGTGAAGACACGTGTCATAAAAAACAACCTAAATCCAGTATGGAATGAGAGCCTGATGCTGTCAATTCCTGAACACATTCCTCCTCTAAAAGTGGTAAGTTATACGGATTCTGATATCTTGGTTCCTGTGCATAGTAAATGGAAACTTTGTTATATTGAGATTTGCCTTCTCATAAGTATTGTGTTGAGATTACTAATACAAGACCGATCAATCCTAATAATATGCTCTTCTTGTAAGAAATCCAGTGGATTTTTCTCCTAAATTGTGCATTTTAAGTGTTTTGCATTTCGATCTTAGATAAAATTTATCCTTTGTATGGATACTAATGTTTTAAGAGCTTTTCATCTTGATCTTTGATAAAATTTCTTTAAGTTAATATCTTGATGGTTCCATTTAGCTGGTGTATGACAAAGATACATTCAAAACTGATGATTTTATGGGTGAGGCCGAGATTGACATTCAACCGCTGGTCTCTGCTGCCATTGCCTATGAGAAGTCAACGATCAATGAGCCGATGCAGCTTGGAAAGTGGGTAGCCAGCAAAGAAAATACATTGTTAAAAGATGGTGTCATCAACCTAGTAGATGGGAAAGTGCGACAGCAAATCACTCTCCGGCTGCAGAATGTTGAGAGGGGTGTACTGGAGATCGAGCTTGAATGTGTTCCTCTTAATCAATAACTGTCATAAATGTCTTGGCAATAAAACTCAAGTGAACACCTAATCATGATGCTGAGGATAGATGTATGTTAATCATAGAAGTCATTAAAGTCTTGGTTGTACATTGTCGTAGTTTTTCACTTTTTATCTGTGGATGATTTCTATTAGAACTTTCGGGCCATGGTACGCAGTATAAGGTATGAAAACTTTTATATTATTTTCACTTGATCAAAGATGTACAGCCTAGGCAAAATATATACAGGAGAGGTAGAGTCCTAACTAGGTATAAAATAAAGGAGCCCTAACTAGGTAAGTGTATATACTAAGAAATACAGCTATTAAGGATGAGATTGATCTGCAATCTCCTCCGTTGACTTTGAGTCCTTAACACGTCCCCGCAAGAAGGTGGAGCCATCTGCGACACCTATCTTAGTACGTAGGAGCTGAAAGCGTGGTCTTGGTAAGGGCTTGGTGAGTGTATCAGCGAGCTGGTCATCAGTGGCCACATGAGAGACAGTGAGGAGGCCACGAGAGACATGGTCCCGGACGAACTGGAGATCAATGTCCACATGTTTCATACGCGAGTGTAAGGCTGTATTGGCACAATAGAAGGTGGTGCTTATATTGGCACAATAGAAGGTGGTGCCTATATTGTCACAAGAGATGTTGGGGGGCCCCGAGAGGGATAGACCAAGTTCCTTCATAAGGGACTGGACCCAAAGTAGCTCTGCTGCAGTAGAAGCTACAACCCGATATTCTGCTTCAGTTG
Source organism: Prinsepia uniflora (assembly GCA_032719365.1). NCBI lineage: Eukaryota > Viridiplantae > Streptophyta > Magnoliopsida > Rosales > Rosaceae > Prinsepia > Prinsepia uniflora. The sequence continues at coordinate 23,634,607 of CM064873.1, forward strand.
AGGATCGGGAGACCGACTTCTGCTTGCGGGAGCTCCAAGAGATGAGGTTGCCACCAAGATAAACTAAATAGGCCGTGGTGGACTTCTGATCATCGCGATCTGCAGCCCAATCAGCATCTGAAAAGGCTGCTACAGTGTGAAAAGCATGAGACACAACCTTCAGATCATGAGTAGACTGGCTGTGGAGATGCAGACCGTAGTGGAGAGTGCCCCTGAGATATCTGAGAACTCGTTTTAGGGCCTGACAATAAGTGTCGGTTGGGGCATGCATAAATTGAGACAACTTCTTGGTGGCATAGGACACGTCTGGACGAGTTAGGCTCAGATACTGTAAGCTTCCAATGATGCGGCGAAAAAGAGTGGAGTCAGCCGGGGGGGATCCATCTTGAAGGATCAAAGGTGGAGACACGACTAGAGGAGTTGGAACCGGTTTGGCACCCTCCATTCGGGCCATGGTGAGGAGGTCATGGATGTAGCGGTGTTGAGAGAGAAACAGTCCCTTGAGAGTGGGGATGACTTCCACCCCAAGAAAATAATGAAGGGGTCTGAGATCTTTGATTGAAAACTGGGCCGCTAGTTGGTGGATGAAGGTTGTGAGAAGATGAAGGGCATTGCCAGTGAGAATTAGATCATCCACATAGACTAAGAAGTAGAGTACCTGGGAACCCTACTTAAGAACAAAGAGAGAAGCATCAGAAAGTATTGTTACAAAGCCCTGGTGAAGTAAGAAGCCATGGAGTTCCTGGTACCAGGCCCTAGGGGCTTGTTTAAGACCATATAGGGCTTTGTTGAGCTTGCATACGTAAGAGGGTGTGTGTGAGTCAACAAACCCCTTTGGCTGGGCCATATAGACATCCTCATTTAGAGTTCCCTGGAGGAATGCATTGTTGACATCCAGTTGTCGGATAGGCCAGCTATGAGTCACGGCCAGGTGGAGGATGATGCGGATGGTAGTAGGCTTGACCACGGGGCTGTAGGTTTCTGAAAAATCATACCCTCCGTCGCTGGTGGTATCCCTTGGTCATGAGTCTAGCTTTGTATCTGTCCACAGTACTATCCGGGTGACGCTTGATGCGAAACACCCACTTGTTTCCCACTAGATTCTGGTCCGGGTGGGGAGGAACCAAGTCCCAAGTGCCATTCCGAATGAGGGCTGTGAGCTCTGCAGACATGGAAGAGCGCCAATGCGGGTCCTCTGACTGCTGGGAGACACATGTGGGCTTCGCTAGGGGTAGGGGATGGGTGGTAGTGGCCAGGGCATAGGAGGGGACATGAGGTATTACACCAGATTGGTATGGGTGAGCATAGAGTGAGTGGAAGATGGTGGTGTGATGGTGGGAGGAGGAGGGGGAGGTTGGCTGGGAGGAGGAGGTAGGAGGCATGGTTGACGCCGTATGTGCGGAGGGGGGAGGGGGGGAGGGGGGGGGGGGGGGGGGAGGGTGGAGGGGAAGGGATGGCAGGGCCGGGAGCAAGAGATGGTAGTGGTGCGGGAGGGGATGTAGGGGTGAGAGGTTTGGTCGTGGGGCAAAGGAGGCACAACAGGTGGGAGCGGTGCTGCTTCAATGCCAGAGAGGATCGGTGTGTCCGTTGATGCCACAGGTGCTGCAGGAACTGGTGGGGAGGCAGATGTGGTGGCTGGAGAGGATGGAAGAGAGGACACGGGTGGAGAGTGGAAAGCCACTGCTGAAAATGATCAGAGGTGACCGTAGGAGTTGTAGGGTGATAAGAGAGACCAGGAAAGGAAGATTCATCAAATTGAACATGCCTAGACACATAAAGACGGTTGGAGGCAGGATCAAGACACAAATAAGCACTTTGGTTGAGAGAGTAACCAAGAAAGACACATGGGGTGGACTTAGGTTGCAGTTTGTTGGAGGTGTAGGGGCGCATCCAAGGGTAGCACAGACATCCAAACACCTTGAGAAGGGTGTAATTGGGGGACTGGTGAAACAGGGCAGAATATGGGAGTGGAGTTGTGAAGAATAGAAGTGGGGAGATGATTTATGAGGTAAACCATAGCCTTAAGGCATACGACCAGTAATGAAGGGAAACACGAGCTTGGTGGAGGAGGGTGAGATCAGTTTCCACCACATGGCGGTGGCGCTGTTCAGCCACCCCATTGTGTTGGGGGTGTGAGGAGGGGTGAGCAAGTGATGGATGCCGGTGACTAGCAAGAAAAGCTTTGAGTTTAATGAATTCTCCGCCCCCATCAGTATAAAGAGTAGCAATGGAGGTTTGGAAGTAGTTTTCAACCAATTTTTTGAAATCAAGGAACGTTGGATACACATCTAGATTTTCGTTTCAGAAGGTATAACCATGTGTACTTTGTAAAGTGGTCGACAAGATGACATAATAGGCATAGCCTTCAGGGGAGATGTAGGGGGCAGGTCCCCAAACATCTGAAAAAAAGTAATTGCAAAGGTTGTGTGCTTGTAAGAGAATTCTCACCAAATGGGAGACGATAACTTTTATTGCATTGACATGAGGAACAAACAGATGCTAGAAATTTGAAAGGTACATGAATGGAATTGGAACGAAAAACAGACTCGAAAACTTTTTGACTAGGATGACCAAGATGACGATGCCAAAATGTAGGGGATGCCACCACACCAGCTAGAGCTTGAGGGTTTGGGGGAGGGAGGTTACCATTCGTACACATCGTCCTTACTCGGGCCTTGAAGAAGAACCGCCCTCGTGCTGAGATCCTTCACCTGGAAGTAAGTAGGAAAGAATTCAATTGAAGTGCTGTTAGTGATATTAAACTGAGATATAGAAAGCAGGTTTAGGGCCATGTGGGGAACACACAGTACATTTTGGAGAGTAAAAGGACAAGAGGAGGAAGAGGGGAGAGTGGTAGTACCAGTGTGGGTTATGGTTGACCCCTTACCATTGCCAAGAATGATTTCATCAGGGCCAAGGTAGTTGTGCACTTCAGTGAGTTGGTGTGGAGTGGAGGTGACATGGTGAGAGGCACCCAAATCAAGCAGCCAAGGAGCAGAGGAACTCGGCATGAGGGAGTTAGCCACAGGTTGGGGTGTTGTTTGGGGCTGCAGTTGTGGGCAGCGTTTAACACTATGCCCTGGAGTGCCACACCACTGGCAAGTGCCATGGCAGCCACTGCCATGTGAAAAAGAGGGGCCGGTGTAGTCTGAAGCAGGAGTAGAGGGGCGCGGGCTGAAGTATGAGCGGGTGGGTTCAGGATGACTGGGACGGTAGGTGGATCCACGGGAGGAACGGTGGTTGCCACGGGATGTTTGAGCGGCATTAACCGTAATGGGGGCATCAGGGGGTGGGGTTAACACGGCTGGAGGCTAGTTCATGCTGAACAAGCATGTCATGGAGGTTCTCGAATGAGACAGAGGTGTCTCGGGACCGAACAGTCGCATCAATATCCTTAAATTCAGTGCCCACACCGTTCAAGACATGGAGAAGGAGGTCGTCATCTGATAAAGGGGTATGGATGGCAGCCAGTTCATCGGCAAGCACCCGGACCTCCTAGAGGTAATTTGAAACAGGGCATCCATTTTGTCGAAGGAGAGTCATCCGCTCCTTGAGACCAAGAACCCGTGCTCTTGCTTTGCTAGCATAGAGATGACTGAGACGACCCCATGCATTAGCAGAGGTCTGGGCAGCGGCAATTAAAGTGATCACCTGCGGTGATACAGACGCCAAAATGGCGTGAAGGAGAAGCTGGTCCTGGCGGAACCAGTGAGCTCGCTGGGCGGATTCAGTGGGAGGAGGGCAGGGGGGGGTGCCATCCACAAAACCCATCAGATCATATCTGTGAAGAAGGGCATGGAACTGTGCGCACTAGGGGAAGAAGGTGGTGGCCGTGAGTTTGACGGGGAGTTGAGCAACGGTATTAATGGTGATGAGGGAAGGTAGTGTGTGGGTGGTGGGTGGTGGGGGGGTGGGGGGGGGGGGGGGGGGTGTGGATTAGGGCTAAGAATGCCGGTTGCAGCAAGTGGCAGCTGCAGTAGGGGCGGCTGCAGTAGTGGCGATTAGGGCTAAGAATGCCGGTTGCAGCTAGTGGCGGCTGCAGTAGGGACGGCTGCAGTAGTGGCGGCCATGGATTTAGGGTTTATTTTCTAGGGTTGCTCGGTGGAGCTTTTACAGCTCTGATACCATAAAAGGTATGAAATCTTTCATATTATTTTCACTTAATCAAAGATGTACAGCCTAGGTAGAATATATACAGAAGAGGTAGAGTCCTAACTAGGTATAAAATAAAGGAGTCCTAACTAGGTAAGTGTATATACTAGGAAGTACAGATATTAAAGAGGAGATTGATCTGCAATCTCCTCCGTTGACTTTGAGTCCTTAACACGCAGATGGATTTTATTCTATTTCTCTCATTTTTTGTTTATATAATTTCAAAGCAAGTTGAGTTTGTTGAATTGAAAATTTTATCATCAATTGTCCAATATTGTAATTTTCCCTTTTCTTATTTGTGCTTCATCTCGATCATTTTGTGTTTTTAACTTCTTATCTTTATGCAGCGAGGTAAAATTTTTAAGACCTATACAATCAGGAGAGGGGTAAGATGATGCAGCTTGCAGCAGTTACTTTGATTTTCGGAGAGGCTAATTTCATTTTGAAGCGAAAAATCAACAATCTATCTAAGTTAGAATTTTTGTGCCATTGTGAATCAAAGTAACTTCCATCTTTTACTTTTGAGACAAAATCAAAAACCGATTATCAAAGAAACAGTGATCCAATTTTATGAAAACATGACTAGCTTGATAAATATATGAAACACAAACAGAAGCAAATGTGTTTTATTTGCAATAAGGAAGTCCCATAACTTTTTATTAAGCTGGCTGGTTAAAAGAATTGGACTGGGAACGCTATGAGTGTCGCTGGACCACACCAGAGATGCAGATACATAGGATCCATCTTTTATGCCTGATCCAGCCACAGTTACGGTGAAATTCTTCTCCTCATTCAAAGATGAAGGTGGCAATCGGGTGACACAACTATCCGAGTACACTATTTCTTTGGCATTTTGTGAAGGCTAAAGATGGAAAGATTGTTGGAAAGATTGTTTTATTTCATTTTCATCTTGCTCTTTTTCTTTGTTCCACACACGTCTTCACCTTGTTTTGCTTTTTTCCTTCTTAATCAATTATGGTGATGTTGTTGGTTTAACATTGCCAAAAATATCTGTACACTGTTTTAGTGTAGAATCTTATCATAGTTTTGACAAGATACATGATTAACTACGTTTCCAACATTTTATTTTTGTTGGCGTATTCAATATCGTCTTCATCCTCTGAACTTATTGTCATTTGATTTTCATTTCGTCTATTGTGGAACCGTAAATTACCGAAAAATTATGCAACTGCCACGTGGCTCATAACTCTCAGAACGTCGATATTACCCCTGATAAATACGATGACGGCATCACATGTTTTCCACATTAATTTAATATATTTACCAGTTGAGAATATATTAATTAATCAGATCAATACCGATAATAAATAATCTCTCCGCAAATTATTTATTATTATTTGTATAGTTAATAGTAGTGATTTCTCTCGGTAGAATCACCTATTAAATACTATTTCTTTCAACCAATCAGACACTCCGTTGACCCTTAAGACTTCACTACAAATAGAAGGTCTCATCTCACTTTTAAGGGTAATTCAAAACTCATACCGATACTCTGCCGGTTTATTTCTCTCGATTAAACTGATTTAGGCATCAGAGTGTTCTTGATTGAACCACCCCCTCGTGCTTCAAGATACAGGATTAACTATGTTTTGACAAGATACATGATTAACTACGTTTCCAACATTTTATTTTTGTTGGCGTATTCAATATCGTCTTCGTCCTCTGAACTTATTGTAATTTGATTTTCATTTTGTCTATTGTGGAACCGTAAATTACCGGAAAATTATGCGGCTGCCACGTGCCTCATAACTCTCAGAACGCCGAAATTACCCCTGATAAATACGATGACGGCATCACACGTTCTCCGCATTAATTTAATATATTTATCAGTTGAATATATTAATTAATCAGATCAATACCGATAATAAATAATCTCTCAATGAATTATTTATTATTATTTGTATAGTTAATAAAAGTGATTTCTCTCGGTAGAATCACCTATTAAATATTATTTGTTCATCGTTCTTCATCCATGGCAAGAACATGAAGGAAAAAATGATTTGACAGGCTCACCGCCTTCATCACGATGACCCATGATAAGAGCGACATGTTCAACAGGATTCCAGAGGTTCAACTGCAACACTCTGAATAGGAACTGTCACCTGTTTTGCAACCAGAATTTTATATGGTGCAAGAAAGGGCTTTGGTTGCGATTGCGATATCCATATCATCTCAAAGCCACTCGGTACCGGCATACTCCCGACATCAATCCATTTCCCGCATTAGGCGCAGTGGCAACCTTCCCACATGCGGATAGGCAACTAGCTGGAAAAGTGTCACAACAAGCCCCAAATTGGCTCCACACTGATGTCTGAACTTCGGAGGCTTATGAACAACCTACATTATGCATGAGTACACACTCAAGCTCATGAAGGACACGGTGTGACACCTTGCCACCAAAGCTCATGACTCACAACGCTCTGCATGACATGCACAAGGATGGGATCAAGCCCATGAAGAACGTGACGTGAAACCTTGCCACCAGAGCTCCTAGCATAAGTCTCAACGCTCCACCCGACATGCAAGAGGACACACCCAAGCTCGTGAAGAACGCGATGCGACGCCTTGCCACTGGAGCATGGAGAAGTTGGACAGCTAAGCAACTAGGATCAAGTTATCAAGACCCGATCCTCCTTGGCCAAGACCTGACTCTAGCACGAAATTGTTCGCTTTGAGCCTCCTGGCCCTCACGGTTTTGTTTTCAGGAGCTCACGGTGCAACTTCCCAGGGGGTCACCCATCATGAAATTGCAACAGCCTCAACTCGCTTAACTTTGGAGTTCTAACCGAATCCAAAGCCATTGAGCTCCCAAAAGGCCTCGTGCTAGATAGGTGTGTGCCTACACCTTTGAGGCACACCACCATTCACCTCCCAGACCATTCCCCTCGTAGGAACATGGGATCGTTCACTGTTCCACACAGGACACGGCCCCCTTAGGGCCTAGCATCCTCATTGGCACACTTCCCGGTCGGGGTCTACCTCTGATACCATTGTGTCAGGACCCGACCCTCCTCGACCAAGACCAGACTCTAGCACAAAATTTTCCGCTTTGAGCCTCCTGGCCCTCACAGTTTTGTTTTTGGGAGCTCATGGTGCAACTTCCCAGGGGGTCACCCGTCATGGAATTGTACTAGCCTTAACTCGCTTAACTTTGGAGTTCCAACCGAATCTAAAGTCACTGAGCTCACAAAAGGCCTCATGCTAGATAGGTGTGTGCCTACATCTTTAAGGCACACCACCATTCACCTCCCAAACCATTCCCCTCGCAAGAACTTGGGATCATTCATAGTGCCACACAGGACATGGGCCTTATAATCCACCCCCTTAGGGCCTAGCGTCCTCGCTGGCACACTTCCCGGTCGGGGTCTAGCTCTGATGCCATTCTGTCAGGACCCGACCCTCCTCGGCCAAGATCCGACTCTAGCACGAAGTTGTCCGCTTTGGGCCTCCTGGCCCTCACGGTTTTGTTTTCGGGAGCTCACGGTGCAACTTCCCAGGGGGTCACCCATCATGGAATTGCACTAGCCTCAACTCGCTTAACTTTGGAGTTCCAATCGAATGCAAAGCCACTGAGCTCCCAAAAGGCCTCGTGCTAGATAGGTGTGTGCCTACACCTTTAAGGCATACCACCATTCACCTCCCAGACCATTCCCCTTGCAAGAACGTGGGATCGTTCACCATTCCACACAGAACACGGGCCTTACACAAGTTTAATCTGAGCTATTACGATGACTTTTTGGGAGACCTTGGAACATCTAATGTTACTAGGAGATGTAACCCACCTCACGAATGATAGGGGAACGTCCTAAGGAGCACCAGCCAAGAGCGCGTCCGTTGCTAGACAATTTCTCGAGACACGTCGTTGAGTAATTCTGGAGAAAAATTTGCACTCATAGAATAAGAGACGGCATCACCCAAGGCCATCAACTTATGAATGACTAGGGAGGCACTTCAGAGCACTGTCACACGTTGAGTACCACATAAGAACCAATGACATCATGCAACCCCCCAGATTGCACACACATGCTTAAATCAGGTGGACAAGTTGATGAAGGCTCAAGATATCCTTGATGCTGTAGTGAGGATGATGCGACATACTCACTAACATGCTCACACACTTTGACAATGGTGACCCCAGGAAGTTGACACCACCGAACTCGACGCTACTCTCCCCCTCATCAAGGCCTACTTCATACAAAAGGAGTCTAAAAGATGCTGGAAGCGACCTTCGGCACCAGATTCAACAATGCATCATCAATTTCAAGTGTTGGACCATGTCTCGTGACACCTCTCGAAGCCTTCGCCACGCGAAGCACTCAAAGCCTTAGCCACGTGAAGCATTCGAAGCCTTCGCCACGCGAAGCACTCGAAGCCTTAGCCACACAAAGCATTCGAAGTTCGTGGCGCTCCAAGCCTTCGCCCTGCAAAGTACTTGAAGACTTTGCCACGCGAAGCACTCGAAAAATTTGCCACAAGGAGCACTCGAAGCTTTCTCCACGCACTCAAAGATTTCGCCACGCGAAACACTCAAAGTCATCGCCACGCGAAGCACTCGAAGCCTTTGCCACTCAAAACACTTGAAGCCTCTGCCATGTGAAGCACTCAAAGCCTTCGCCACGCGAAGCGCTGGAAAACTTCACCACGCGAAGCACTCAAAACCTTTAACTTGTAAAGCGCAAGAAGCCTTCGCCACGCGAAGCGCTCCAAGCCTTTACCATGCGAAGCATTCCAAGCCTTCGCCCTGCGAAGCACTCCAAGCCTTCACCACACTAAGCACTTTCAGTCTTCATCACGCGAAGCACCCTAAACCTTCGCCACGCAAAGCGCGTTCAGATTTCGCCACGCGAAGTATTCCAAACCTTCGCCAAACCAATATAATATTAAAATAATGGACGTCGGACGGGGAAGTTATGGTCACAGAACCGGAATCGACTAAACTTACGACCCGAACATCAAACTAATATAATATTAAAATAATGGAATCTGAGCAATAATTATGGACCCTTAGATGAGTGACACTTGTCACTCATCCCACGGCTGTTTTTTCCCCATTTTTTGGATCTTGCTTTCTATTGGCTCATTATTTAATGGTTTGAAATGACACTCACACACACATCTCTCATCTCACACCCCCCAGCCGTTCATCTTTCTCTCAATTCCCACATCCTCACCATTCATTCCTCTCATCTGATCATTCATCTCCATCATCATCAACTTCATCTTTCTCCTATATTCCTCTTGAAGAACAAAAACCTGAAACCCCCATTTCACACAAACCCCTCACCGTCCATCATCTTCATCTAATCTCCTTACCACCCATCCTCACCCTTCATCTCCATCATCTTTATCATCTTCAACATCATTAGCTCATCTCCCATAATCTCTCCAACCCATGCACCACCCAAACTAGTGAAGAACAAAACCACATCCAAAGCTCAAACCGTCCAACCTACCCAAACTCACCTCAAACCCTTACTAGGCTAGACCCAAAAAGAGGTCTGGACGCCTGAGGAGTCGACTGAAGGACCCACGACGGCGACACGACGAAGGGACAGGAGTGAACACATTGAGCCTAATTTCGAGGCATGGAGTGGTCTGAGTCGACGGGGAGGACGATCGGAAACTGGGCTGCATGCTTTTGAATCTAAGGTCCGGAAGTTCTAGAGACGGTGAATTTGACAGGACCCACCCCGTTTTCCCCTGGGGACTACCGGGGGAAGGGCCTGCTACCGTCTGACAATTAACTCAAATACCACAAATACCCTTCCTATGGTTTTATTAACACAAATATCCCTATTGTGGGTTCTAGATACACACCGGTGTGTTTAATACAACATAATGTCAGACAAGGGAAATGAGTATTATGTTCGTACTAATACAAATAAAAATAACACCTACCCCTCAGGGTGGTCCAAGCGCAACAGTGATATTTATGCCTCGGCCCCGGAGTAGATGCTCTCCTCGGTTTCCTCTCTTGAAGGGTCAAGAAAACAGTTAAAGTGTGAGTGTACCAAAAATAAAGAAGTTATAAATTCATTTGAACATATAAATATTTTGACCCTTCGTTTCTGTAAACATGCATGCATTCAGTAGAAAACGTATAAATACAGTCAATTATAAAAACATACAACATTTCTATACATATACGTATATCTATACAATATATATATATATATATCTGGGCACACGTAACATCAAATCAATTTTTAACTACATAGCCACATATCCCTTCATTGGCATGTTCGATGCCAACTTGGGGCACACATCCCCTAGGGAACAAATCCTCGATAACGGTCACGATTCATATCTAAAGTTATGCATACCACTCGGGGCCTCACTCCGAGTCTACTCCCAGGAATTCCGCATTTAGGAGGCTCTGTCCAACATCCAAGGTCCTCGATGCCTGGATGACTGTCTCCGGACCCAGTCCGAGACCATATCATATTTCCCACTCCCGGAGTGTGTTCCCTATGGGGATTACTCATTCTGGGTAGTGAATCGTGACTCTCCAGGTCGACGTTTGGAGAAGACCAATCTGCAAAGGTAGAAGGGTATATACATAAACGTATGAACATCTTTGAAATCCGTTTTTTCAAACTATGTTAAAACCTTTACCCAATTGTCCCAAATCTTTGAAATCCGTCTTTATAAACCAAACCCTTGGACCAATTGTCCCTAATCACCAGCTCATTCATTTAGTTCACAAATCATTTCGAAACATCGTTGACTCCCCCAAATCCTAGTCAACGGTCGTCAAATGGGTCTCGAGCCCGATACTACCATTTTCATGTAAATCCGTGCATTTCTCAAATCTGTAATTTAAACATCAAATTCCATGATTATAAAAAATTTAGCGTAAAACAATTTAGAAAACAAGTAAAACGATTATGCATGCATTTCATAATAAAATCAACGGTCCAGTCACAACTAGTCCTTGTTGCGCTAACGAACCAGCTACACCTGTCCTGAAGCTAAACACAATCTCCGGGCCTTCCCAAATACACTTAAGGGTCACTAATTGACCTTACTAGATCTAGCATCCAACCTTAGAACAAAACCGGCCAGGGAACGCATTCTGAACACGCTTCCCGAGGTTAATTCCTTCAATTTGACCAACCTAACGATCTTCGATCGACACGAAACCACCGCCATTGGATTCGTATCGTCGAAAGCTTGAAAATGGTACCAGCCCCACCAAAAATACTGTTCACACGCGCCCCCACGCGCCTGGTCAATGCGTGATCAATGCTGTTATAGTATCGCTGACGTCAACATGACGTCACTCCCTGACATGTGTCAGATGACACGTGTCAGTCCCTGATTGGTCCTTGATTTGACAGGTCTGATTAGATGATGTCATCATGACATCAGCAAGATGACGTCATCATCTCTGTCATTCGGTCGATCCCTACCGAGAACCTGGACTGCTGTTCAGTTGGTCTCTACCGAGAACCTGCACTGCTGTTCGGTTGGTCTCTACCGAAAAACCAGTGACCTGGGCTGCCGTGACCCACATCCATGACCCAATTAGAAAATCCATTCCCGGCCACCATTTTCATCGCCGTTGGTTCCTATGCACTCGTCTCAACCTATACTACTAGTCTGTAGCCTCAGAAACATGAAAGAAGGTCAGGATTTTTACCTCCGGGTTGAAGACCCTCTCCCGAGTTTTCGGTATTCTTCTCTGTCGTGTCAAGAAGCTTCCCTCCTCGAACTAGTCCGTCGTGGTCCCTAATCCGTCATCCTAACCCCCTTATGATCCTAGTTTGGCGTCAGCTCGAAGTTGGGTCATGTGGGTTGAACAGTTGGGGTCCCTGGTTCATTTGTCCGTCGTGGGTTGGGTGGTCGTCCTGGTTGCAGACGGTGGAGGTTGATGATGGTGAGGATGATGATGATGATGAAGATGGTGTCAAGTGAGGACGAGTGATCGATCTGGGAGAGGAAAAATCAACGGGGAAGGGAAATGGTTGATGGGTTTGTAAACAAATAGGGTTCACGGTTTAAAATGAGAAAACAATTGTAGGGGCTGGTTCATGCATCCAATTATTTGGGGTCTTGGGCTAGTTAGATGAGTGACATTTGTCACTCATCTGATTGGTTCAAGATTCCAATTGACCAATCCAATTATTCCACTTGCCCAAGAAGCTCGAAAAATGTAATAGTAACCTTCGTAGTCCGTGACCCGTAACTTTCACTCCGGGTGTCCAAATCCTGCATGCCGCCTGTCTACGAACTCAGGGCGACACAATCTACATAACGGTCAAAGGTTCAAAGTCGTACGATGCTTCGGATCAAAAGTCATCATTTTACCTTGACTAGGGGCAAAATGGTCATTTTACATATCATTTCCATTATATAAAATAATACAGAAAATCCGGGTCGTTACAGAATTAGTCTCGGGAAGGCTTATGACACACGTATCGAGACAGAAACTAGAACGGTGTGTGAGTGGACATTGATTTCTAAACTATGATTCATGCATAACTATTTTATACGTTTCACATATGTGATTTCTATGATGATGATTGTGGTATTGGTGATTTACATATTTGCAAGTATTTTGAGGTGATTTTCGTATTTGCACGTATTTCGAGGTTTACGGTTTTACACTATATTTCTACGTGATAGTGATTTTAATAATGGTTCAATGATATGATTTTGGATTCAGAAATATGAAACCGGGTTTGAGACCCATTTGATTTACGAACTCTTGGACTTGGAGTCCATTTGATTTCATGAGGCATCGAGCCGGAGGCCCAGTTGGTTTATGAAATGGAATTTCGAGCTGAGTCCCTTGAATTTGGAAATTGGATTTGTGGAAATGGTTTATGAAAGTTACACTTCAAGCACTAGACCCATTTGTGGATTACGATGGGTTTATGGAAATCTTGGGCATAGCCCTTTTGGAATGGTTTGAGATGATTTATGAAATGTTTTCCATATAAAATCCTTATGTGTGGATTATCTCCTCCAGACGTCTTGTAGTATCTTGGAGTAATCATGGCGCATTACCTGAGAAGGGCGGTCAGGATCAGGAGTGCAATTATGGATAAGACCCCTTAGGGAAGGTCATTGATCTACGGGTCATTGACTTGGGTGGACCCTGGGGAGACTCAGGATTGAGACCCCGAGGAGCACGCGTGGCTTGGAAATTGTGACAGTGGTATTGATTAGGCATCTGGGATGCCGAGGATTGGTATATAACGGTGGTTGATTGGATTGTGATTTATGGATTTACTGGATTATGGATTTGCATTTCAGATTTATTGGATTTATGAAATGGTATTTCAGGGTTGGTGGTTTTGGGCAGTGGCCCACACGATTGATCTTACGGTTTTGGGTTGAGTTCCCACATACTTGGATTTATGGTTTTGGGATAAGATCCTAATGATTTATTTAAGTAAATGATTTGATTATTGGTTTTCGAATGCATTCATGTTTTTTAGCGAAGGGCATAAATGTCTTCTATTCGTGAAATGAGTTTTATTAAATTATTTATTTTCATCCACTCACAACTTTTAATGGTTTTAATGTCCTTCAGGTTGATCACGGATGCGAGTTGTAGTAGAGACCGAGACATCGCACTCCTCCACTGATCTTAGTGCGCTCTGGGAGCCCCAAACGGGCTGAGGTTTGAGTTATCTCTTATTCGTGTCAGACATGAGCATGGCACATCCCGCGTTAATCCCAGGGGAATTTGGGATGGGTCGTGTCATATTGTGTGTAGGGATCAAGAAGGAAATCTACAAGTCCGGACGATTTCTGCATCAACAACTATGAATTTCTCGCTTTTTCTGCATCAATTTCTAGTTTAATAAGGAGTCAAGTGTTCCTATTTGGTTGGCCAGTTTCTTTATTAAGTCCATAACTTCCATTTTATGTTCTTGTGAAAAAAAAACAGAATTGGAAGGCAGACCTATAAAAAAAATTCTGCTCCCATCGGTAACTTTCACCAAGTTTTGGGAGTCCACAAACTGTCTTGCAATTTCTGAAAAGTGAATTAAGCTGTCAATCCATGTTGTTTCAGGATTGAGGTTTGTGGCAATTTTCTTTGTTCCAGCAAGTGGCTCTTATGGAACGTCATCTTCAATTGTCTGAGTTAACATCCAAATTTGATATGGTTGAAAAAGTTTTTCTCTTTCTCTTCATCCCAGTGTACTTGTTATGGTGAATGCCAAATATTTGTTCCATTTGAAATTTCTTGTTATTTCATACACCATAGCTTTTACAAAACATGGGAACTTTTTAAACTCGTGAAGATTGAAGCTTTGGAATACTACCTCGTTAGTAATACCCCATTCAATGGTTTTCACAACTTCACTTTCTTGTTCATTGTATAGAACAAAAAGGAGTTTATGAATTCTGTCTGACCAATTAATATTTTTGTGGTTTCGAGAATACTAGTCTCTGATTTTCTTTGGTGATTATGGATTCTTTCTTTTATATCATCAAAAATGAATCCAGGTGGGATTGCCTTTGCTTTTTCAAAAATGAAAATCCTTTTAATTCTTTCAAAAACTAGATCATAATGAGTGGTTCCCATTATATTCGCAGTTAAAGAAAATTATCAATTTTTTCATAACTGAAATCTTCATCCCAATTGATTTGTCGAATGATTTTGAGACAGAGTTTTTTAATCAAAACATTTTCATTTCTGATTGAAGATTTTTTTTTCTTTTTCAGAAATAATTTTTTTTTTCAAACTTAGCTATTTCTTCAACTAGTTTGGGAGAAAGCGTAGTCATATGTTTACAAAGACCTTTATTTTCTTTTTGGATATGAGTTTTCCATATCCCATTAATGTCTTCATGAATATGATCTTTTAATCCAGGATTATAGAAACTTTTTATTTCAGAACTGGATTCTTCTGTCACCTTTTTGGCAAAATGGACATATTCATTGAAGGCGTTGGTTGCGTCCTTAATGTTGCCAAATGCTTGATAACATGCTCCACAATATTTGTTTTCTTGAGCCTGGCATAGTGCTTAATTTTTATAGATTCCTGGTTGGAACCCTTGGAACACTACATAAATTTTTTGGCGTGAAGGGTTTTTCCTTACTACCGTAGTCCAAGAATATTTACCCTTGTCCAATCCTGCAAAAATAAATCACTTGTTTTAATGAGCTTCATGACTTAAAAAATCTGTAAGAAAATTGTTAGTTCCCTTAAAATGTTCAACATTAAAAGTATATTGGGAAATAATATAATACCATTTTAATAGCCGCCCATCAATTATAGCCTTTTTATTAATTAAGAAAATTCGAACGGCTTGGTTGTCAATTTTTAGAATACAGACTTTAGGGGTCAAATAAATATGAAATCTTTTAATTGTAAGTTTTATGGCCAAAGTTCTTTTTATTTTATTTTTCAGAATTAATGTATTTTACCACATTTAGTTTGAACTTGAATTATATCCACAAATCAACTCTTCTTTTTGAAGCCTTTTTTAGATGACTTATTAATCAAAATTTTCCCCTAATCAAACATCGAATCAAACATCGAATCTCACTTCTCTCCCACAACAAAAAATTGTTCCAATGTACTGCCAAACATCACTTATGTTACCTCCACTACTCCAATCGTTACTTCATGTTAGTAGCAGCATCAATGTTGTCACGTATTAGCAAGAGATTAGTTGTTTAATTATTTTATAAAAAAATATTATAAAAAAATTAAGCAAGAAGATGATAAATAGTGAATCTGGATTCGATTGGAACAAATCCTAAACCCAAAATGCAAAAAATACAAATCCTAACCACTCTATATGATACCTTCTTGGAATCCTCGTCCACCTCGATCATAATCCTCCCACTGGACCTCTTCATCGAGAAGAAGATGTTCTCTGCGTTTACAATGCCCTCAATTTCACATCATTTCAAACTTCAATTTCAGATTTCTGTGTAATTTCTAAACATGAATCAAACCCAAACACAACACTTTCAATTAAAAAATAAACAAAAAATTCAAGCATTACTGTACCTTTTGCTCGACTCCGCTCCAAGATGTTGCTCAACTGGTATCATAGTGAAACAGTTTGATATGGTTCAAGGCAAGGACAGATGATCGATGGTGGCTAGGATTGATGATTTGTGGGGGCTGTGATTAAGGCTCTGTTGAATGAAAACCGAGATCAGTGGTTGAGATCAAGAAAGTGAGAAAAGGGCAGAGACGAGGACAGTAGTTGAGATCCCACTCTGGCCCAGCCTAGTCCAAAAACGCCCAATTTCAGCCCACCTCCACCTAACCCAGATTCCAGCTCCTCCCCACCCATCTCAATTTCAACACCGCCTCCTCCATCCACCGCAACTCAAAATCCACCTCCTTCACCCCCTCCATTTCAATTCCATTCCCGTTTCGAGCTCCTCTGCCTCCGCCATCAAACACTTCTCGTACTCCTTCTGGATGCCGACCTTGCCACTGTACAAGTCGAAGGTAACCATAACGAGGGTAAGAAAATTTATTCGATGAAAGATATGGACTTGAAGTTATCAGTTTCGTATTGTAGGATTCAGTTAGGGAACCCAGAATCGTTTACCAGTTTGAATTCCAATTCGAATAAGTCAAATGCGTCGCCTTTATTGCCGTTGATTTTTTCTGAGGGTGGGAGTTCAGTTGATGGATTTGGTGGTAGTAGTGGGGAAATTCAGTGCCCACCTGGATTTGATGGTTTTCTCTGCATCCAAACAGTTCGGATTTGTTATTTTTACATTTCCTCGGCATCCAAACAATTCAAAATTTTGTCTATATTTTTCATGCACCCAAACGGACCAAACCATAAATTAACCCTAAAATTAAATTTATTACCTCACAGGCCAAGAAGCCTTTGTAATTGAGCAAGCATTGAGAGTAGGAGAGGCAGACGGTGATTATGAATAAGAACCCATATTGGGATTAGAATTTAGTATTGGATTTGTTCAAAGCCAGATTTAGGACTCCCATAGTTTAGGACTCACAAAAAGTTTTGCAATTGTTTTTTATCTTCTAGTTCTACAGGAAATTCTCTTATTTTAGAGATTATATATTCTTGTAATTTTATTCCAGAATAATCTAGAGTTATTCTTAGAAAATCTATTAATTCCTTTTCAACCTTTATCTTTTTAGGGGAAATAATTATTCCATGATTTTGGAATATTTTACATAAAACTTGTAGATGATACTTATAATCCTCTCTTGTTTTAGAGAAAATTAAGATATCATCTATGTAGACGACACACAAATCTTTATAGTCTTTAAAGATTTTGTCCATTCACCTTTGATACACATGTGGCGCTATGTTTAGGCTAAAAGGACTAAGGGTCCATTGGTAATGATCGCTTAGAGTGCCAAAAGTCGTTAAAACTTTTGACTTATCAGTTAATTTGTTTTGCCAAAATCCTGACTTACACTTAAATTTACTAATTTTTTTTGCTCTCTTAGTTTGATTAACTAAAACATCTTTTTTAGGAATGCCATCAAATTCAATTTGTTCATTTAGTCTTTTATAATTGATGACCATCCTAGTTTTTCCTCTCATAATTTCTGCATGGTTTCTTACTATACATGCAAGACTACAGTAAGTACTCAAAATTTCTTCTATGAGTTTTTTCTCAAGAAGTTCTTTGATTTGAATATCGAATTCATCAATGTCCATTCGAGTATAAACCATAGGTTTAACTCTAATTATTACATTTGGATTTCTGAGTTTCAACGAACAATATCTAGGGCTTCACTCCACTAAAATTTTCTTCAAGTATTTCAAAATCCAATGATTGGTTTCTAACTGGAAATTTTAATCTACTTGTTGTAGGATTGGTGTTGGGTCACCACGTGAGACTAGCAAAAATTTTGTAAATCTTGTTATGCACCGATACTTATGTTGTTGCAACAGTGGAATTTTTACAAACTCTTTGTTTCGCGTGAGAAACACTGAACTGTGGTTTACAATCAGGGGAAATATGTAGAGAGAAAATTATTTCCATGAATAAAATCTCCATGCATAGTTGGAAAACATAATATTTTTGCTATAATGAATTTCTTTTCATTTAACTAGATAGCTACTTGTTTAGCTTTATATTGAATTAAGGAACTCGTTCCATGAATTCCTGTAACTTGTATTGGGGTTTTCATAGGAATCCATTTTTCGATAGGAAGAGCATTTGGTTGACATGAGTTTGTTGTAGCTCCAGTGTCAATCATTGTGCATAGACTATATGGTTTATAACGTACAAAATTAAATGTCTAACACATAGGTAAATCGTTTTTTACCTCGATGAGGAGAAAATATGATTTCATGTTGTCCAATTTTAAGATATAAAGTTGAACTGCATTGATTTCATCTTTTTCCTTAGGTTTTTTTTTTAAAAAATTTTAAAGAACTTGATCCTCGAAGGATTGGGACTTGCACATTTTTTAGTGCAATGGCTTTTCCTTTAGCACTACTTAGATCCTGATTTGAATCTACAAATGATCTTGGTTTATCAGTTTGTGATGTATATTTTTGCCAATCCGTATCTGAATCCTTTTTACCTTGAGTCTTTTTATATCTAAAGTAAATATTATTACCGGACACTTGAATATCGAGTAAACTAGGGTTTTTACTAGTTTCAAATACAAGATTTGTAAATAACAATGTCTTAAAAATTTCTAAATCTCTCCAATTTATTAATTTTGGTTGGATTTTAGCTTCATATGGCTTAGGCTAAAAAAAATCTATAATATTTTTATTTATTAATTTCATTGAATTTTTGGAAATTTTGTTAATTCATGGATTGTTCTTCATTAAATTGACAAATCTTGAGATTGATGATTTATATTTAGGGTTTTAAGTTGAATCTTAATTTTGACTGAGTTGTCCATATTATCATCCATTATGAAAACAAAATAATTTAGCTATTAACATTAAACCTTACAACTCCATTTACCAAATTGGATTGTATCCTCCAATAATAGCCTGAAGTGGATTACTTAGCCTATTATCGAATATAACAGCAAGAATTGGGTTATCCAAACCATGCATAAATAAAGCTATTATTTGAATTTGAATTAATCCAATATGAACATACTTTATTTATGGATATCTTTTCATCCATCTTCTAATTTTTTTTTCTTTATTGAACAAGGGTATTTCTGCATTTCTTTCTTCAATGCATTTAGCAGTGGGGTTACCGCTAAACTGCTTAAAAACTCTTACAGAAAACATTTTAAATTTTGATAATTTATAAATGTCTTTTTTAAAATTTAAATGCATAACCTTTTCTAAATTTTCGAGTTGTTCTTAAGAAAAAACAACATTTCTCCTATAACATCTCAAAGAGTTACATTTTGATTTTCTTATTCAGAACTGTGTTGTTATACAAAGTTTTGTAACTCACTTACCATAAAAATTTGTTCATTTTCATCTGAATTTTCTTCTTCAGATGAAACTTTATAAAGGATTTCATCAATATCAAAGATTGCTTCACCATATAGAATTTCTAGCTCTTGTTCTTAAAGAGTCTTAATCATCCTTTTAGTATTTTTAGTTTTCTTTTTTTGGCATTCCGGTGCTCTGTAACCACCTTCATTACAAATATAACATTTGCATTTTCTCTTGATTTTTTTTTTTGAAGTAGTAGGCTTATTAGCTTTCTTTCTTCTTCTTACATATTTTTTATTTTTTTGTAACTTTATTTCGTCTTCAAAGTTTCCATCTAAACTTTTTCTTTTTCCTAAAAGACTTTCTAGGTGTGTGACAACCTAATTTCCAATTTTCTTTTAGGACTTTGTCATAACACTTTAGATCCATATTTTTTTCCTAACCTTTTTCTTTGCTTTTAAAGACAGACAGTGTTCTGTGATTAACCTTTCGACAAAGTTTATTCTAAATTCTAAAGTATCTGCTTTATTAGCTTTTGTTAGCCTTTATGAATCGCCTTTATTAACCAATTCATCCCATGGTGAGAGAAATTTATGAAAGAACTAATTTAGTCAGTGTTTGATGGCTGAAGGTTCTAACATAAACAAGTATTTTTTTTTTTGGAAGATTTTGATATAATCTTCAAACATGCAAATATTACACAACTCTAACTGAGAGAGTATAAAATTTGAATCTTCCCTGATTAAGGTTTCTCTGGTTGTGCCACAAATATTTTATTTAATAATTTGTGTGAAATATTTCAATATATCTTATTTAGACTGAAACGTGTTTAACAAACCAACTTTTTGGTGTTACCTTCGTCAGACTGCTCTCAATATTTAGCCTAAAAAAATTTCTTTAGTCCAACTATCTTTATAATTTAAAACAACATTTGACAAAGATTGTGCCCAATCATCTATAGCTTTTTCCTGATCCTTAGATGGTATATTTGTTAAATCCAAATAAGTTCCATTTAAGGCAATGCCTTGTTTATTCAAGCCATCTTGTCGAGGGTTAATTGGATGAGGCTCTGATGGTCCTTCATCTTTGACTTTTATAAATTCCTCATCTTGAGTATGTCACAAGTATTCTTCAAATTCTTCTCTATTTTGAAATTCCTATAGCTGTTCTTCCGATTTCCTTCTTCCTTTAAGGTTCAATTTTTCTAGATCTAGTTCTTCTAGATCGAACTCTGACCTATCAATTTTTGCAGATGACTATTCTGAGGTGTTTTCTTCATATTGCATCATCATCATCTCATATCGAAAATGAGATAATAATGATTCATATTCAAGTGAAGTTACTCGAAAATTTACTAAAATTTTATTTCTTTCCTCAATAGTCAATTGAGGATCTTGAAACAAGGTTTTCCATTAATCAAGAAGATCGAGTATGTTTTTATACTCTTCATAATTATAATTAGTCTCAACCTTTTTCATGTTAAAATTATTTATTTCTTCTTCCTTGGTTGAAGACTCCGAATTTCCTGGGATTATGGTACCATCATATCCATAAAACAATCTAGGAATTCAATTATCCTCAGGATGATCCATGCCAATTTTTTGGAATTCTAGGCTTTCTATATTTTGAAGAAGATTTGTAATCTTGGTGCAAAGTCTATATCACTGATTTCTCCAAATTTTGTTACTTGGTCTTTTACTTCTTCAAGACTTAGTACCATAATATCGAGTTTTTTTTCGATCTAGACCTCTTTTTATTCTATTCTTATTAACCACATACTTATTATATCAATTATATATTTAATACTACCACTTATCTCACTTATATTGTTTTCAAGCCTTTTAATAATATGTAACTTATGACTAAAATCTTGCTCACTATTGCCTAACTGAGTAGTTATACGTTCTTTCTTATTCTATATCTCTATCATCTGTTGGTTCAGTGGTACTTAAGACCCTCTATTAAGATGACATGACCCTACCCGAAAAAACTAGAAAAGTGCATATGGGCCTTGCTCTCGTTTGACAGAAACCTTGTTAGAAAATGAATAAACACAAATCTCGCTAGTTCATGCCTCCACCTCTCGAGCATTGATTTTCGTGCAACTTCCCTAGAGGGTTACAAAACCAAGAAAATGTGTGCGTGGACAAAAAAAATAGTTTAAAAACATAATTTGAAAACATTCAGCTTTTACCCTCAGTTTTCCAAAACCATGCATGCATACGAGCAATAAAACTCAGTCGAACACAAGATAATCACAACCACGAAATTGATAAAACAATTGTAAGTACTAAGCCAGATAACAACCATTAACACAAGGTCAACATATCAATCACGCACAACCAATCCTTCATCATCACAAAATCAAACATTAAACCACTAAACTTCTGGTGTAACGACCCATCCCGGAATTCGGGATTAGATTAGTGGAAAATGACAGATTAGTGAAAGTAATCGGTGATTAGCTGGATGTTTTCGGATGGACAGTGCGAAATGACGATTTTGCCTCTAGAATGGGCGAACAGTTGACATTTCGTTCGGGCTGTCAAATGGACTTTGACCGATGACTGTGACGTAGTTCGGGACGTCACGAGTTTATAGACAGGTGGCACATCCGATTCCGACATCCGAGGAGGAAGTTACGACGTTCGGAAGTTCGAGGGTATTTTGGTAAATTGGTTGAAATAGGGCAAATGGTTGACTTTTTAGACGACATGGCTTTTTCACGTAATTAGATGACCATTAGGTAGGTCTCGATCCCCTGAATACAACGATAGGTGGCATGTGTCAAATGGAGTTCGGACGACAGAGTTACGGGTCTAGGAATGTGAGAGGCAAAATGGTAATTTGGCATAAAGGGGCATTTTGGTCTTTTCCAGTGCATGGGAATTTGTGCCAGTGGAATTGTGACATGTACCTAGGGATGGTGACCTACCAGATTTGGGACACTTGTCCCTCACTGGAAGGTCATGGAAGCCTCTCCACCGTCTCAATTGATTTAAAAACAAACGATCGTGCATAAGGAAGAACAGAAAACAGAGGATCGTGAAAAAAAATCCAATCCATACATCTCCTGCAAACTTTAACTATTGATGGTGACTTGTGAATGAAAAATAGAGTGTGGAAGTTGTGGAACTTGGTGGTGCCACCGTGACCAGCTGTTGTGGACGGTGGCCACAGCACCGTGAAAAACATGGCCTGCTTGAAAACTGTGAGGAATCCATCCATCCAATCCCTTTGAACCTCAGTCTTTGACTATGTTTTGAAAAGGAAAATGGAAGGGGACTTGAGACGACACTGGTGGTGGTGGCCACAAGGCTCGACGGTAGGAGTAAGTTGGAGTTCCCGTGAAGTTGTAACTGGAATTCAAAATTGGCAGTTGTATTTTAGCGTTTTCTAATCAATATGGGTGATTGGGTGATGATCTGAAGGTCCAGGAGAGGTGAATGGACGTGAAAACATGGCCAGAAGTGGCCGTAGTTGTACGGATAGAACAGAGGGAGGTCGACCGGTTTTTGATTCGATCAAGGAGGTATGATCTTGGTCTGACTTTCTTGTTTTAAGGTTGTAGATGAATAGGAAAAACGTAGAGTAAACTATAGGATCAATTAGGGGTGAAAACAGAATCAAAATGAACGAAGTAAAGGGTTGAACTGGCCATGCCGGTTCGCGCTGAACCGTGAACCGGTCGGACCTGGTTTACCCGAGGAAGAAGATGACTGGGTGCATGCATGTGGCTCCCACGTGCAGCCCCTTTGGGCAACGTGTGAGGGCGCGTGGCGCTGGTCATGGGGAAGTTGTCAACACGACTTTTTATCGTATCGATGTAACACATTTTAAGACTGGTTTCGAGTCGATCAGACATTATCTAGATATGTTTCGGAAGGTCCGAAGGTTTTAGAGCGCATTTAAAAATAGTTAAAATTTCTGGAAAATTTTGAGGCCTTAGTAGAAGCATTGTGAAGTAGTTAGTAACCTTGTTATGGGATTTGGATAGGTTCGGGAAAGCCGATGATGGTTGATTAGAAGTATTGTTAAAAATGACTTAATGCACACGTATCGAGGTAGCGGCGTAAATGGTCTGTGAGTGGACTTTTCTTTCTAATTTATGATGCATGCATAAATTTTTTTATATATTTTCTATATGTGATATCTATGTTTATGATATGATCTTGATGATTTACGATATTGTACGTATTTCGAGATAATTACGTATTTGCACATTTTACGAGATACAGTTTTCTGCTATAGTTTGATGATGGTTTTGATGATTTGACTTTGGGATTTGAAATATGATTTGATTTCAATGATTATTAATGGATTTTGGAAAAATGATTTCGGGCACAAAGCCCTGTTGATGTGATTTTGATAAACGAGATTTCAGTTTTGGAATCGGATTTTGAAAAGTTGATTCTTGATTCGGTTTTGAATCTTGAAAGAGAAATTCTGGATATGGGTTCTAGATGATGGTTCCGAATGCTAGCTTACAGAATCATTATTGCGAATTCGGATATGGATTTTCTATGGTTTTCATTTGGTTTTGGGTTTAAAGACCCGTTGAAAAATGGTTTTGGGTTTAAAGACCCGAAAAATGGCTGGATCTGGTTTTAAGTTTAAAGACTCGATTGATTGACTGGGGAGGGCCCTGGATTGATATTTTTTGAGTTTAAAGACTCGGTTATTGTGATATCCCACGAGGCCTGTTGATTGTGTTTTGAGTTTAAAGACTCGTTGATATCCCGGGAAGGCCTGATTATGCGTATGTGTTTTGAGTTTAAAGACTCGGGCGTACTTGAGATCCATCAACTTGATTGATTGATGTTTTTCACTGGTTTTCCGATGTTTTGGGCAGTGTCCCGGATGATTTGGATTTTTTGGATTTGATGAGTTTTGGGCTGAGTTCCCGTACTTTGATGAGGTTTATGATTTTGGGCTGAGACCTTGGATTTGAGATACGAATTTGAGAAAAGAAACGATTCCAATTTTCATTGATGGTTTTTGGATATGAAATGGTTTTATGAAAAGGTTTTCATATGCATGCATTGGGTTTTGCATGGAAGGTATGAATGTACTTTTCTATAACCTGTTTTCAGAACGTATTGATTACTTTTGTCCACTCACAATATTTTTATGTTTTCGATATCCTCTAGGTTGTTGCGGTGCAGGCTGTTGGTAGAGAGAAACAGAGACATCACACACTCAAACCACAATAGATTCTGCGCGCTCTGGGAAGTCCAGAAGTTTTGGACAATTCGTTTGGAAATCCCTTGTCTAGCTTATGAGCTACATGGAGGCTGGACGACGGTTTAGGCTTCATGTCACGCGTAAGTTAGACGGGTGTATGACGTAGCCCTTAATCCAGGGGATTGAGGGTGACTCTTGTCAAATTGGTATCAGAGCAATTTTTGTGCGCTCTCCGCGAGGTTTGGTTCACAGAGTCGTTGGTTTGTCGACTTGGGTGTTGTGATGCTACTATGGATGTGATGTCTCAACGCAGAACAGTCTGTCATCAACCTGGATACACAAGTGATAACGAGTAGTTGAACGATAACTAGTGGCTTAATTAGTGGCGGAGGTACGAGCGACTGGGTGATGCGTTCCCCGATACGCGATTGGATGTGTTACTTGCCGGCTTTGGGTCGGAAAGGATAGCATGTTTGACGCTGGATGTGCTCGACAGTCGGTTGGCCTTTAGGGTCAGATGGAGTAGCGCTGATAGATGGTCGGTTTTGTGCTAGGGTGCTTCCTCTGGATGGTGAGATACGATTGATGGTCGACTGGTTAGCATGTGGAGCCTGATGACAGCCTGTTGAGTTTGTGGTACACGTGGGCTGAGGATGCCGGTTGACGGTGGCTTGTTAGGCTGGACGACGATAATATGGATTGACGACCTCTTGGTAAGATTGTTCGAGCTTGGATTTGTGCGGCTACGAGTACCCGGATGCCTCGAGTGACGGCCTATAGGAAACTACTTTGAGGATTTTAGGGATTCCCCCTAGTGTTGGATACTGGTTGACGTTGGTGTGTAAAGTTACGATAAGGGATGGCCTCAGTCAAGTGTAACGACCCGAGTGGTAAGGTTGTGGTGAACTAGTGGTTGTCGCGGGTTTGGATAACTCAGATGACGAGGATGATTTGAGGAACCCTATGGAATAACTGGTCTGGCAACCATGAGTTTGGGGTTTGTGGTTAGGTAGTGGTTGTGGTTGGGCCGATTTACGGCCGGATTGGAGATGGTGCTGGTGGGTGTAGCTGAGGTAATGGATGGTTGGTGGACGACTCTGGACAAGTCCAGTGTTGGGTTGCTCATAGTATTGGACTACGAGGGAGGTTAGTTTCCCCGACCCGAGCGTAGATTTGGCTTAGTTTAAGCAGAGATTCGGGACTGGTGTGTTGTGAGCCCGAGATAGGAGACGATGTACCACTAGCCGGGATGCTTGTAGTGGTAAGATGGGCACATCGTGAGTTGCGGTTATGACCAAGTGTGTGGTGCCGGTGTCTGGTAAGAACCACGAATAGAGTTGGGAGATGTGATGACCATGGACAGGTCATGTTTGGGACGAACAGTCAGGATGCTATTAGTTTGACTAGAGTAGCGCAACGGAAGCGCAGTGGACCTATGCTTTGTGTTGGATCGAGCTAGGTTGGTATGGTCAGGTTGACCATGAGCGAGTCTGGTCTACGTAGATACCGTAGGATCCGACGAATGAGTAAGCAGATGTTGACTGTTACGGAGTGTGTTGGTAGTTGGTGATACTGAGGCTGGTACTTGGTGACTCCTTGAGACTAGGGATTGACGACTTCGAAGATTGTGACTGAAGAGTCTGAGGTGAGGGATCGATGATTGTGATTCTGAGAATTGGTTTCCCGTAGGAGAGTGGTGCTCGGGGTTGAACCTCGGGAAGGTTGGGATGCGATCATCAGAAGGAGTGATGATTGACATCCTTTTGGATGTGTATAAACGGGGATAACCGACAGGCGAGTGGGTCAGTGAGTTGGTTCGGCTACGGGCATGTGATTGTGATCCATAGGAGTTGTTTCTTCAGTGTAGTAGAGGAAGTGACGTTTGGACAGTTAGTCCGGAGATGGCATACTTAAGGATGAAGTCCCATGGCTGGAATCTCGGAATCAGGAAATGTTGAGATTGAGATGATGAGATACTGTGTTTGGTTCCGAGTTGGTGATTAGGTTATGTGATGCATACTCTTGAGTTGAGTTTGGAGACTCATTGTTGGAATGTCAGGATTTGTGACCCCCCTTGATCGTGGACACTTGTGGTTGTGTTCAAGAGTAGGAAGAGTACTTGGTGACGCCGAGTGTGGCCTGTGTGGTGAGTGTTAGGGGATGGTGTTAAGATGGATTATGGTAGTTGTGATGACATGGTTGAGGACCATTGTGAGTTCTGTTGCAGGATGACGGAAGGAAGTTGAGAAGGAGTAACGATAACCAAGGATTGAAATATCGATATCAACGGATATATCGCTAGTCAAATTTATGGATATCTCATCCCAAATATCGATATCGATATCAATATCGTTTATGGTCAACAAAAATAATGGAAATTCGGTTTAAAAGTTGGAAATTTAGACTGAAATTTTGGGAAAAACTTAAGTATCCAATGATGGTTATATAGGACTAATTAAAACTATAAAATGACTTTGATATAATAAATATGTGATGAATAATATAATACAATAGGGTTCTGCCGATAACTAATAATATAAAATTTTAAACATAAACATAATTGAAGTGAATTACTATAATTGAATGTTAATATAATTAAAAACATAACAATAAGCTAAAAAAAAAATTCAATGGAAGAAAAATTATAAAATGATTAAATATATTTAAAATTGGAAGAAAAAAAAAAGATGAAAAAATAGAGTCAATCTTTGTTCAAAAATTGGAAAGAATTGATATATTTAAAATTGAAAAAAAGGGACAAACAAAGGAGGAAATTTTGGAAAAAACGAAAAAAAAAAACTCAGCAGAATAAAAAAAATATAACCATCACTAACTTCAATAATTAATTCAATCCCAAATTGGATTAGATATAAAGAAAGAGAACCAAAAATTGAAAAATATAACGGAAAGCCAGCACCTAATAAGAAATTCGGCAAGATCAAATCAACTGCAAAATTCACATAACATTTTGATCAACTGGATAAAAAAAAATCCAAAAAAAAATCTTGACTCTGCTTTCTCTTCTCCAAATTCTAAAGAAAAATAATTACATATCCTAATTAATCTTTAAAATCATTGATGGTGTGTTGGCCGTTGAATCAGCAAGCAAAGAGACATCTTATTATTTATTCAACTATTGAGTCAAAACGGTGTGTTTAAATTGATGTCAAATTGTCAATTATGTCTCTTTCTCTCTCTCTTTCTCTTCATCTCTCTCTCTCTCTCCCTCCCCGAAAAGCTTCTTCCTCATCATCTTTCTCTTCCCAGCGGAACCAACCATCACCAAGTCCCCAAATCTAGCATTTGCAGTCGATTGGACCATAAAATCAACTCCAAACGAATCACATGGACAAGATGAGGAGAGCCCAGCCATCATTTTTTAGCGTGGGAGTCGGAATCGCATGGATTGGAATTCGAAGGCACAAAGCTGCACAACGACGGTAAGTAAATTTCGAAAGAAATTGATGGATTTCAGTCAAAATCGTCGATATATTTCGATATTGAACGAAACCATGGATATTAGGGGAAGAAATTTTTTCCCCCCTTGTTTATATGCGGCCGGTGCTTTTTTCCGATATATCGATCGAAATATCGGCGAAACTGCCGATATTTCAATCACTGACGATAACAGATCGATATGTGGTGATTAACGAGAACCCACAATCTAGAGGTGTGGTATTCTAGATCGATGTGATGGTATGATGCTAAGAGTTGTATGGACGAGAAGTAAGATCCACTTATGAGTGAGTGGATCAGGATTGGATTGTTTCTGGCTCAGGTTTGAGATGTTGTGGATCAGGAGGATCGTATGTGAGGCCTAGGTGGAAAGGAATATCTTGACCTCTTGGAGTGGTGTATGGCGTGAGTGGTTTGTGGTTGCATACGTATGGGTTTTGGACTTGAATCTGGTGCTGGGTCTGCTCCATGAGAGGTTATTGGATTTGATATTATTCGGGAGACCCAGGAGACCGGGAGACTCGGAAGGGTCTTGAGTTGGACTTTCCCGAAAGACATATAGTTCAGCTTAGTGGTAGGGTTGGACCGACGGACTACAAAAACGAAGCGTGATTGGCTTGTAGGCAAGTGTTCATCAGTGTGGATACTAGGATGTTTGTGTGCCTTGGAGATACACTGTGAGGGTGACGGGTACACTAGAGTGTTGTTGAATAGACTTTGGGTGTAGTAGAGCTCGGTTGATACCAATGTGCTTGATTGGTGGACTTACCGTAGGGCGTCGTTGGAAGCGCTTGTTGATGTACCTTACGAGCTGTGTTTGAGGTATTCTAACATATCTTTGTTTGATTCAAAGTTTGTAGGGTTGTTGCGTGTGTTTAGTGCATGTACTTGGAAGGTGTGCCTACTGGTTATTCAAGGATTGAAACTATTATGATGCGATTGGACGTGCATCGTAATGTTCTGGTAGGAAGGTGTGGGTGATCGGCTTGGTGCCGAGTTATGTTGTTGATTGTCTTAGTGAATCGGAACCGTTTCGATGTGATTGACCGGTTAGGATAGGGACTGGACCCGAGTGATCTCAAGTGATTGGGAGTTAGTACTGATGTGAGCTGGATGCTCAGAGCCATGAGTGGCTGGTGGGACCCTGACATTGAGCTGTATGATCATGGTTAATTAGGTTTGAGATAGGGTCTAGTTTCATACGGGTGGTGTAGGACGTGGATGACGTTTCCACGGATTGACAGCGTTGGTGGTTAGTGAAACCACCGGTGGAAGGATTGGTTGAGTTAGTGGTGTGAGCGAGTATGTTGTGACTTCCGTGTGGTCGGCGCGGATCACTGGCGGAAGTAGTATGAATCGTTAAATGGATATTGGTGAATCAGAGTACCGAGGACAGTAGACGCTGTCTTGCGAATTGGTTTGAGAGGTGAGATTCGTGCCTATTGATGGCAGACTCACACGATTGACTGGGACGTTAGTACGTAGTACGCATGACTCGAAACTGAGTCGAGGATAATGTGACTGATAGTTATGCGTCACGACCAGGGGTGAGTAGAGTCGTGAGAGTCGGCTGGTGTGACGTTAGAGGTACCTTGGGTACGAGTTGGAAATGTGTTGACCCTGATGAGAATAGGATAATTCGCCAAATGGATTGAATCTTGGTAGATGGTTCGCTTGACCGAGTTGGGGTGACAGTTTGGGAACTATCAGGCTAATTTGGATTGGCAGATGATGGACATTGGGTAAGAGACCCAGGTGTGAGATCAGTTGGATTTCCCCAAATAATTTGAGACTGTACGAGATTCGGAATTACGGGGACGAAATTCTTTAAGAGGGGGAGATTGTAACGACCCGTCCCGAAAACTTGGATTAGATTAGAGGTTAATGACGAATTAGTGAAGGTAATCGGTGATTAGCTGGATGCTTTCGGACGAATGATGTGAAATGACAATTTTACCCCTAAAATGGGCGAACGGTTGACTTTTTGTTCAGGCGGTCAAATGGACTTTTACCGATGACTGTGACGTTGTTCGGGACATCACGAGTTCATAGACAAGTGGCACGTCCGATTCCGACATCCGAGGAGGAAGTTATTACGTTCGGAAGTTCGAGGGTATTTTGGTAAATTGGTTGAAATAGGGCAAATGGTTTACTTTTTAGACGACATGGCTTTTTCACGTAATTTGGCAGAGTTTCAGACGACAGAGTTACGGGTCTAGGAATGTGAGGGGAAAAATGGTAATTTGGCATAAAGGGGCATTTTGGTCTTTTCCAGTGCATGGGGATTCGTGCTAGTGGAATTGTGACATGTGGTTGCCTAGGGATGGTGACCCACCAGATTTGGGACACTTGTCCCTCACTGGAAGGTCATGGAAGCCTCTCCACCGTCTCAATTGATTTAAAAACAAACGATCGTGCATAAGGAAGAAAAGAAAACAGAGGATCGTGAAAAAAAATCCAATCCATATATCTCCTTCAAACCTCAACTATTGATGGTGACTTGTTAATGAAAAATAAAGTGTGGATGCTGAGGAACTTGGTGGTGCCATCGTGACCAGCTGCTATGGACGGTGGCCACAACATCGTGAAAAACAGGGCCTGCTTGAAAACCGTGAGGAATCCATCCATCCAATCCTTTTGATCCCCAGTCTTTGACTATGTTTTGAAAAGGAAAATGGAAGGGGAATTGAGACGACACTAGTGGTAGTGGCCACAAGGCTCGACGGTAGGGGTAAGTTGGAGTTCCCGTGAAGTTGTAACTGGAATTCAAAAATGACAGTTTGTATTTTAGCGTTTTCTAATCAATATGGGTGATTGGGTGATGATCTGAAGGTCCAAGTGAGGTGAATGGATGTGAAAACACGACCAGAAGTGGTCGTAGTCGTAAGGACAAAATAGAGAGAGGTCGACCGGTTTTTGATTCGATCCATGAGGTATGATCTTGGTCTGATTTTCTTGTTTTAAGGTTGTAGATGAATAGAAAAAACGTAGAGGAAACTATAGGATCAAATAGGGGTGAAAACGGAATCAAAATGAACGAGGTAAAGGGTTGAACTGGCCACGTCGGTTTAGGCTGAACCGTGAACCGGTCGGACCGGGTTTACCCGAGGAAGAAGATGATTGGGTGCAAGCACGTGGCTCCCACGCGCAGCCCCTTTGGGCGGCGGGTGAGGACGCGTGGTACTGTTCATGAGGAAGTTGTCAACACAAATTTTTATCGTATCGATGCAACGAACATTTTAAGACTGGTTTCGAGTCGATCGGACATCGTCTCGATTTGTTTCGGAAGGTCCGAAGTTTTTAGAGCTCGTTTAAAAATAGTTAAAAATTCAGGAAAATTTCGAGGCCTTAGTAGAAGTATTGTGAAGTAGTTAGTGACCTTGTTATGGGATTTGGATAGTTTCGGGAAAGCCGGTGATGGTTGATTTGCCGAGAAACGACGTAATGCACACGTATCAAGGCAGCGGCATAAATGGTCTGTGAGTTGACTTTGCTTTCTAACTTATGATGCATGCATAAATGTTTTTATATGTTTTCTATACGTGATTTATATGTTTATGATATGATCTTGATGATTTACGGTTTTGCACGTATTTCGAGATAATTACGTATTTGCACATTTTACGAGATACGATTTTCTGCTATGGTTTGATGATGGTTTTGATGATTTGACTTTGGGATTTGAAATATGATTTGATTTTAATGATTATTGGATTTTGGAAAAGTGATTTTGGGCTCGAAGCCCTGTTCATGTGATTTCGATAAACGAGATTTCGGTTTTGGAATCGGATTTTGAAAAGATGATTCTTGATTCGATTTTGAACCTTGAAAGAGAAATTCTGGATTTGGGTTCGGGATGATGGTTTCGGATGCTAGCTTACGGAATCATTATTGCGAATTTGGATATGGATTTTCTATGGTTTTCATTTTGTTTTGGGTTTAAAGACCTGTTGAAAAATGGTTTTGGGTTTAAAGACCCGGAAAATGGATGGATCTAGTTTTGAGTTTAAAGACTCGGTTGATTGACGGGAGAGGGCCCTGGATTGATATGTTTTGAGTTTAATGACTCGGTTATTGTTATATCCCCCGAGGCCTGTTGATTGTGTTTTGAGTTTAAAGACTCATTGATATCCTGGGAAGGCCTCATTATGCGCATGTGTTTTGAGTTTAAAGACTCGGGCGCACTGACATCCATCAACTTGATTGATTGATATTTTTCACTGGGTTTTCACTAGTTTTTCGATGTTTTGGGCAGTGGCTTGGATGATTTGGATTTTGTGGATTTGATGAGTTTTGGGCTGAGTTCCCTTACTTTTTATGAGGGTTAAGATTTTGGGCTGAGGCCCTGGATTTGAGATACGAATTTGAGAAAAGAAACGATTCGGATTTTCATGATGGTTTTTGGATATGAAATGGTTTTATGAAAAGGTTTTCATATGCATGCATTGGGTTTTGCGTGGAGGGTATGAATGTACTTTTCTTTAACCTGTTTTCAGAACGTATTGATTACTTTTGTCCACTCACAGACTTTTTATGTTTTCGATACCTTCTAGGTTGTTGCGGTGCGGGATGTTGGTAGAGAGAAACAGAGACATCACACACCCGATCCACAGTAGATTCTGCGCGCTCTGGGAAGTCCGGAAGTTTTGGACGGTTTGTTTGGAAATCGCTTATCTGGCTTATGGGCTACATAGAGGCTGGACGTCGGTTTAGCCTTCGTGTCACGCGTAAGTTAGACGGGAGTATGACTTAGCCCTTAATCCCGGGGGATTGAGGGTGGGTCGTGTCAACTGGTAGGGACACCTCCGAGGAAAAGAGCCTTGCTCGACATCCGGGTGGTGTTAGTCTTAGGAAAGGAGCGTTGCTCGACGTTTGAGACCAACCCACCAATAGGCACAAGCACACATATGTCATACATCACGACTCATGACATCAATAACACACAATCAATCCATATCCAACATCATCATATAATTCACATATAGTTAACTCACGTAATCATAGTGCTTATACATAATCAATCAAATCCAAACCAATCTCGAAGCACAAGCACAATCTCAATCATCGTATCACAAGTGCAGTACTAGCTGGCCACCACATATGCACTCGGGATTTGGAACCCCGGGCTCGACGTCCGAGTGATATCCGACTCAGGATTTGGAGCCCCAGGCTCCACGTCTGAGTCTCCCACACAATAAGAGTCTCAGAATTTGTATGCATGCATAATAGTTTAGGGAAAGAAAGACCACTCACACATCTCTATATCGTCGAGTCCCGCTTTGCACGTATTTTTGTAATTTTTGGGAATCTTAGAATCTCAAATCATCGAACTCATTCAAAGTTTGAAATTCAAATTTCGAACTCAATTCTAGGCTCATTCCTGAGTAATTGCCTTCGGGTTTTGAGTGATTCTGCTCTAAATGATTCAAGGAAGGGACTTACAATCTCAATTCAAGCAATTGAAGTCCAATTCCTCAAATTCAATTTCCACCTCACGGGAAAAATTACGGGTTTGGACTTACGGGCCTTCTTCTAGTTCATCTCTGATTTCCGTCGTTTTCAGTCTCTTTCCCTCTCTGTATCACTCATTTAATTCTTGTTTTTCTCCCTCACTTCCTCACGATTTCAACATGATCATACGCACAATATGTATATATTGATATAACACACTACCCACCGCCACACAAGGCAGCACACACACTCCCAAATTGCACAAAAAACGAGGTGGAAGAGGATAGGCACATGTGTCCACTTCACACCTTATCTCATAGTGTGAAATTACTAAAACGCCCTACAAATGAAAATTACCAAAATTCCCCCACACTTTCTAGACCTATAACCAATTTTTCTGAACTTCAATTTTCGCGTGCCACCTATCTACAAACTCATGAAGGCCGAGACCTTTCTAACGGAGTTTTCGGAAGTGCCAAAAACTCTCCCGATAAAAAAGTTAACATTTTAGCCTTGGTAAAAAAGTCAACCCTTTGACTTTGGGCTAAAATGGTCATTTTCAATCCCTAGAAAATCCCGGCCATTACAAACTACTCTCCTTAAAGAAATTTCATCCTCGGATTTTACAATTAAGTCAGAGCTTTATTCTAGTTCCGTTCAAACATCCAGATTAATCATGCGAACACGAGTTCACATACGGTTCACAACGCAATTGACCAATATCGAGGAATCAAACACCTCAATATTCAATCACATTGAATCATTTCATCTAAAACACGCCATCCACAGTCACCATGAAGTTTACAAAATAACCAACACACACACACACACACACACACACACACACACACACACACACACACACACACACACACACACACACACACACACACACACACACACACACACACACACACACACACACACACACACACACACACACACACACACACACACACACACACACACACACACACACAATTTCTTATGTAAAAGAGTATACATTCACAATTGAGCCTAATAATCCAGAACCACTAACAACCCTACAACAATCCAGGGCTTGTCTACAAGCTCATCTCATCACCAGGTCGTACACGGGGCTCGCAACTCGGATGCATGAAATCAACAACACAACAGAACCTTAGCTCTGATACTAAGTTGAAAAAATCCCACCCGAAAATACTAGAATAGTACACACGGGCCCTGATCTCGTCTGACAAAAGCCTTGTAATACAAAGGATAAACAAAAATTCTGCTAGTTCATGCCTCTGCCTCTCGAGCCTCGATTTTCGTGCAGTAGCCCTAGAGGGTTACAAAACCAAGAAAATGTGTGAGTGGACAAAAGAAATAGTTTTAAAATATAATTTGAAAATATTCAGATTTTATTCTCCGTTTTCCAAAACCATGCATGCATACGAGCGATAAAACTCAGTGGAGCACAAGATAATCACAAACTCGAAATCCGTGAAACAATCGTAAGTACTAAACTGGATCACAACCATTAACACAAGGTCAACATATCAATCACGAACAACTAACCACGCATCATCACAATATCAAACATTAAACCACCAAACTACTGGTAGGTACACCACCTAGAAAAAGAGTCGTGCTCGACATCCGAGTGGTGTCAATCTTAAGAAAAGAGCCCTACTCGACGTTCAAGACCAACCCACCAATAGGCACAACCACACATACATCATACATCACGACTCATCACATCAATAAGACACAATCAATCCATATCCAATATCTCCACATAATTCACATATAACTCACGTAATCACAGTACTCATAGATAATCAATCACATCCAAAGTGCACTATTAGTAGGCCATCACATATGCACTCGAGATTTGGAGCCTCGAGCTCGACGTCCGAGTGATATCTGACTCAAGATTTGGAGCCCTTGGCTCGACATTTGATTCGCCCACACAATAACAGTCTCAAAATTTGGTACCCCGGGCTCGACGCTTGAGACGCATATCCAATCCAAACAGTCACCACATACCGTCACAACATTCCACAACACAACCCATTATTATCTCAATCATCAATACCAATAACACATACGACTCATCTCATATCACAAACCAAAACCACAATCAGATTCTCAGGTCTAAGTCTCAAACACAGCTCAAATGTCAATTCTCGTAAAACGTGCCATTGAGGCTACTTTCTTCAAAACTGTGCAGAAATCAAATGAAAATCATAATTATTCCAAGATCACATTATTCCATGCCACAAAACATATTCAATTCGAAATCTTAGTCAGAAAGGTATCCAAAACATAGATTGCGGAGACCTCAAAAAATGTGCAAAATAATAATAATAAAATATTCATAAATCACTGAAAAATCTCATAAAATTCTCAATCACTCTATATAATCAAAATCACATAGAAACAAATTTAAATCATGTACGTATGAATGATAGTTTAGTGAAAGAAAGTCCACTCACGCACCTTCGTATCGTTGAATACTGCTTTGCACGTATTTTTGTAATTCCGGGAATCTTAGACCTTTAAATCATCGAACTCATTCGAAGTTCAAAATTCCAATTTCGTACTCAATTCTAGGGTCATTCTTGAGTAATTTCCTTTGGGTTTTCAATGATTATGCTCGAAATGAATCAAGGAAGGGACTTACAATCTCAATTCATGCAATTGAAGTCCAATTCCTCAAATTCAATTTCCACCTCACGGGAAAAATTCGCGGTTTGGACTTACGGGCCTTCTCCTGGCTCTCCTCTGATTTCCATCATTTTCAATCTTTCCCCCTTTCTATTTCACTCCCTTAAGTCTTGTTTTTTGTCCTTACTTCATCACGGTTTCAACATGATCATACACACAATATGTATATATTGATATAACATACTACGCACCATCACACAAGGTGGAACACACTCCCAACTAGCACAGAAAACGAGGTGGAAGAGGATAGGCACATGTGTCCACTTCACACCTTATCTCTTAGTGTGAAATTACTAAAACGATTTTCAAATGGAAATACCAAAATGCCTCTATACTTTCTAGACCCATAACTAATTCGTCTGAACTTTGATTTTGGCGTGCTACTTGTTTACGAACTCAGGAGGTAGAGAAATGTCTGGAATTTCCAAAAGCCATCCCGATAAAAAAAAGTCAACATTTTAGTCTTGGTAAAAAGGTCAACCCTTTTACTTAGGGGTAAAATGGTCATTTCCAATCCCTAGAAACTTTGGGCCGTTACAACGATTTATAATAGTGCCTCAAACCAGTCAATCCCAGATACCTCTTGCATTCACAACTATGAGGTTTACAAATGGATATGTAGAAAGCTTTGATTGAAGGAGAATGAAGGAGTGCTTCAAGAAAGGCTTCCACGCTTTCTTCAGATGTGTGTAGAAGGCCTCCTTAAATACCCGTGCTCAAGGATATTCTCATTAAAAAGCCAAAGATATATTTGTCTTTTATTTTTGTGGAAAGATACTTCCCTTTTTGAAAGCTTTGAAAAAAGGAAGTATCTTTCCACAAAAAAGGACAAAAATACCCTTAGTTTTTTGACGAACATACCCTTGAGCTCGACTATTTAAGAAGGACTTCTCCACTCATCTGAAGCATGCTTGGAAGCCTTTCTTGAAGCACTCCTTCATTCTCCTTCAATCCAAGCTTTTTTCCAAGACCATCAAGTCAGAGAAACCCCTATAACCCCCTATTATTACTACTGTAAATATTTTCCTTTCATTAGCTTATTTAGGAGCTCATATGTTGAGCACATTGAAACATAAGTGTGCTAGCTACTTTGTAAAAGCTCCTGTGTTTGTGAGAAGGTATCAGAGCTAGAACATACTAGCTTGAGATTGTACCAAGGCTTGAAGAAACAAGTCCCCATTGTAAGTCTGTTTGTCTAATGAAGTATTTCTCATGATACTCTCCTATTTGGATTGTGTTAAAGATATTAAGAGATTTAAAAGAAAAATTAAAAAAAATATAAACTAAATTTGAGAGGTATACAAATCCTGACTAATCTTTGTAAACATCTTGAATTGGATTATGAAAATTATCTTGAATTTTATTTCCTATTTCTTGCAATATAGGTACAGTAGAGTCACGTCTTGAATGTAGACAAAAGTATCCAGATCTACTTTATAGAGCCTAATTAATTACCTTACTTTCTATTTTATTTTGTATTTACTTTCAGCTGTTGGGAAAGAAAATTCATAAGCTAGTAAGATGTCAAAGTAGGGGCTGGTACAATCTCAAGATGGGTGACCTACTGAGAATTTGCGTGTGAGTTCCTAAAAAAAATCGTGAGGGCTGGGCCAAAAGTGGACAATATCCTGTTGGAGGAGGTCAGGTCATGACAATTTGGTGTTAGAGCCCAACCCCGACCAGAATTGAGTTTGCCAGCGAGGACGTTGGGCCCCAAGGGGGTGTATTGCGAGGACCCGTGCCTTGAAGGCATGGTTAGCAATCCTACATCGCCCTGGGGATATAGGGGATGCGCCTTATATGTGTGAACGCACAT
The DNA here is from genome assembly GCA_032719365.1 of Prinsepia uniflora. NCBI lineage: Eukaryota > Viridiplantae > Streptophyta > Magnoliopsida > Rosales > Rosaceae > Prinsepia > Prinsepia uniflora. The sequence goes on from CM064873.1 coordinate 23,672,713, forward strand.
CTATCCAACAGGTGGCCTCTTGGGAGCTCACTAGCTTGGGGTTCCTAGGGAACTATAAAGTTAAGCGAGTTTAGAATGGTACAATCCCTGATGGGTGACCCACTGGGAAGTTTCACCCGAGCTCCCGGGAACAAAACCGTGAGGGCTAGGCCCAAAGCGGAAACTATCCTGTTGGATGAGGTCGGGTCATGAAAATTTGGTATCAGAGCCCAAGCCCGCTCAGAATTGAGTGTGCCAGCGAGGACGCTGGGCCTCAAAATGGGTGGATTGTGAGGACCCGTACCTTGGAGGCATGATTAGCAATCCCACATTGTCCAGGAGGATCTGGGGGATGCACCTTATATGTGTGGGTGCGCATCTATCCAACAGGAGGCCTTTTGGGAGCTCACTAGCTTGGGGTCTCTAGGGAACTCTAAAATTAAGTGAGTTTGGGCTGGTACAATCCCATGATGGGTGACCCACTAGGAAGTTGCGTGTGAGCTCCTGGGAACAAAATCATGAGAACTAGGTCCAAAGCAGACAATATCCTATTGGAGGAGGTTGGGCCATGACAATTAGCTCCTGGGAACAAAACCGTGAAGGCTGGCCCCAAAACGGACACTATCATGTGGGATGAGGTCGGGTAATGATTTGGTATCAAAGCCCAGCCATGGCCAAAATTGAGTGTGCTAGATGCTGGGCCCCAAGGGTGGTGGATTGCGAGGACTTGTGCCTTGGAGGCATGGTTAGCAATCCCACATAGTCCCCGGGATCTGAGGGATGCGCCTTATATGTGTGGGCGCACATCTATCCAACATGAGGCCTTTTGGAAGATCACTAGCTTGGGGTTCGTAAGGAACTCTAAAGTTAAGCGAGTTTGGGATGGTGCAATCCCATGATGGGTGACCACTCGGAAGTTGCACCTGAGCTCCCAAGAACAATACCGTGAGGGTTGGGCCCAAAACGGATAACATTTTATTGGAAGAGGTCGGGTCATGAAAATTTGGTATCAGAGTCCAACCCCCAGCCGAAATTGAGTGTGCCAGCGTGGATGCTGGGCCCCCAAAGGTGGATTGTGAGGTCTCGTGCTTTGGATACATGGTTAACAATCCCACATTGCCCGGGGGGATCTGGGGGATGCGCCTTATATGTGTGGACATACATCTTTCCAACATGAGGCCTTTTGGGAGCTCACTGGTTTGGGGTTCCTAGGGAACTCTAAAGTTAAGCAAGTTTAGGTTGGTGCAATCCCATGATGGATGACCCACTGGGAAGTTACACGTTAGCTCCTGTGAACAAAACAGTGAGGGATGGGCCTAAAAACGGACTATATCTTGTTGGAGGAGGTCGGGTCATGAAAATTTGGTAACAGAGCCCAACCCCGGCTAAAATTGAGTGTGCTAGCGAGGTCGCTGGGCCCCAAGGGGGTTGGATTTTGAGGACCCATGCCTTGGAGGCATAGTTAGCAATCCCACATTGGCCGGGGGATATGGGGGATGCGCCTTATATGTTGTGGTGCACATCTATCCAATAGGAGGCCTTTTGGGAGCTCTGAAGTTAAGCGAGTTTGGACTGGTGCAATCCTATGATAGGTGATCCACTAGGAAGTTGCACGTGAGCTCTAGAGAAAAAAACCGTGAGGGCTAGGCCCAAAGCGGACAATATCCTGTTGGAGGAGGTCGAATCATGACAATTTGGTATCAGAGCGCCTTGGAGGCATGGTTAGTAATCCCACATCGCGTAGGGGATCTAGGGCATGCGCCTTATATATGTGGGTGCACATTTATCCAACATGAGGCCTTTTGGAAGCTCACTGGATTGGGGTTCCTGGAAAACTCTAAAGTTAAGTGAGTTTGGGCTGATGCAATCCCATGATGGGTGATCTACTGGGAAGTTGCACGTGAGCTCCCGTGAACAAAACCGTAAGGGCTGAGCCCAAAGCGGACAATATCCTGTTGGAGGAGGGTCATAAGAATTTAGTATCAGAGCCCAACGCCAGCTAGAATTGAGTGTGCCAGCGAGGACGCTATGCCCCAAGGGGGAGGATTGTGAGGATCCGTGCCTTAGAGGCATGGTTAGAAATCCCACATCGCTCGGGGAGGGAGCTGGGGGATGCGCCTTATATGTGTGAGCGCGTATCTATCCAATAGGAGGCCTTTTAGGAGCTCACTAGCTTGGGGTTCAGGGGAAACTCTAAGGTTAAGTGAGTTTGGGCTGGTGCAATCCCATGATGGGTGACCCACTAGGAAGTTGCACGTGAGCTCTTGGGAACAAAACCATGAGGGCTGGGCCCAAAGCGGATAATATTCTATTGGAGGAGGTAGGGTCATGACAAAAATTGAAGAAAGACATAAATTACTTGGGAAATACAATATAAATAGATACAAAATAAAAATTAAAAATGTGAAAAATGGAAAAGTCCATCAACAAGAATAAGAAACCAGATAGTTGTTCATTTTCTTTCTCCAAATTTCTGGATTTCTTCCTTCTCTAAATTTCTAGATTTCTTCATCATTTTCATCTTTTTCATAAAGAAAATCACGTGATGGAGGAGATCCAGGATAAGTGGAATGTTCTCATGTGAGGGTTGGCTAAAGAGAAGACTTAAAGAACAGTAGCATACCTCTGGTTTTGGACCATTCTAAGAACCAATTTGGAAGTAGTGTCCAGATCCATGGCTCAAGATTGCTGTTGGTATGGTGGATGAGGCGTGCATTGTGTTTAATGAACTGGACCCATTTCCGAATTTGCTATACCCAATCGGCAACCGATGAAAGCGAGCACCCAATTGCTCTAATCTTAGACCAATGGATGTCGAAGGAGCAGAGCTCTAGGTTCTGGGAAGAACCGTCTCAGGCAAGCTCAGTCACTTGCAAATGAGGCCATCACAGCCACGAATATGCTATAGTAGACAGCTTATGGCGCAGCCGGAGTCCTTGATTGTAAGATCCAAGAGCCCCAGGCTAGTGATGGAGGGTGTTTTTTTTTTAATCTAAGGTAGACAAATTGATTAATCCAAATTTAAAAAAGAGGGTCCAATTACAAAGGATAAAAGAAAGCCAAACCAAAAAAATAACAATAAAAATAAAAGTCCTAACTACGTACAAAAACAAAAGGCCCATAATAATAAAACAACAAAACCCTAGTAGTAGTAAACACTAGGAGGCTGCCATCTGTAGCGCCGCCATTGCTGCCATCTACTCCGCCTCCGCTACCACCACTACTAAGAGAATACCAGCGTAAAAAAGAACCACGAAAGTGAATCTGTAGAGGATGATGTTTGGATGAAAAATCACAAACAGTCTGCACACGCAAGTTCAAAGGGTTATCAAAGACCTTAAAACTAACCCATCCAGGAAAGGAATTGGGTTGTGGAATGGAGCTAGCAGCAAGGAAAGCCATTGGTTTTTGGGTTTTTGGATTTTGGGTGAGATGAAGGATATAGATGGTGAAGAAATTGTAGAGGAGGGATATGATAAAATGAGGAGAGAAAATGGAAGATATTTGGCTATCCAAATCGAAGCAAGGAAAGGGAAGATGGCATCACTAGAAAACAAAAAAATCACCACATAGGATGAGGTAAAGAGCAACCACCACAAGGATGGGGCAACCATCCCAAAAGGATGGGGAAAGGAAAAGCCCCAAGTGAGTGGAGCAAATCACCAAAAACTGCCAAAAAATGGAACTTAGGGAGAAAAAGAAAAGATAGAAGATAGTATGAAGGTTTTTTTTGGGGGGGGGGGGGGGGGGGGGGGAGGCATGGTCACTCACAGATCCCACAAATCAATGGAGATCTGGAGGAGCCCTACCTCCTATGGCTGGCTTGTTTTCTTGCTTTAGAGAGAAGGAAGAGAGAAAAGTCCTCCCACTAACAGGGATGGAGGGCGTGGACAATTAATATTGGGTGAGTTGAAATATGAGTGGCGGTTAAAACTTACACATAGAATAAGGCGCTCTGATACGGTACAAAAAGTTGAGATTTTAGTCCAAAGCCAATTAGTAATCAGGTCATATATCTAATTCCTTATAAGCTCTATTAAAATTGTACAACTTTTTAACGTATGAGATATTTGTACTTTCATATTATCACTTGAATTTGAAGGAGGGGATCTCGGCAAATTGGGGTGGGTTTTGGGAAATTTATGGGGTTTCTCTTTAAGTTTTAGTTTAATAACTTTAAATATTCAATCTGAATTAATTCAAGTTGGGGGTAACATGTCTTAGTTACTCATACATGTTTTAATTTATTACTGCCACAGAAGTATTATTATTAAATTGATGCAACAAAATTAACATTGTGCCTATTTTTGGTGTAAAGTGAGACAAAATCGAGTTATAAGTGTAAAATGAGACGATGTGGCTAAAATTTAGTGTATTTTAAATAATAAGCCTTTGTTTTTTATGCTGGAGTTAGAAGGAATAATGATTTTGAAGGGAATAACTCATCAATTTCCCCCTTCCCGACTTAAGTGGAGGGCTCCATCATACCAGATGCGCTTCTACAAAACTCATACTTGTTCTTTTGTAAAGACTTTGTCATCATATCTGAACCATTGTCATCAGTATGGATCTTCTCGATTTGAAGTTGCTTGGATTCCAACACTTCACGAATCCAATGATATCTCAAATAAATATGCTTTGACCTTGAGTTGAAACTTGAGTTTTTACTCAAATGAATAGCACCCTGGATGTCACAATGAAAAACATATTTTTGTTGCCCTTATCACAGCTCTTGTAAGAATCTCTTCATCCATAATAACTCCTTACAAGCTTCTATAACAGCAATAAACTCTGCTTCTGTAGTTAACAGAGTAATGCACTTCTATAATTTAGACTGCCAGGAAACAGGTCCTCTAGAAAAAGTAACTAGATAACCTGAAGTGGACTTTTTGGTGTCAAGTTCTCCAGCATGGTCTACATCTGTGTACCCCACCAATTCGTGTAACGACCCGTCCCAGAAATTAGGGTTAAGGAAGTGTTTAAGCTGAGATTAGTGAGAGTAATCGGAGGTTAGTTGGTTCCGATAAGGTTGTTAGTGTAGAATGACAATTTTGCCCCTAGGTTGGGCAAATAGTTGACTTTTAGTTGGGATGGTCAAATGAACTTTGACAGGTGACTGTGACATAGCTTAGGACGTCACGAATCCGTGGACAGGGGGCACGCCCAATTTTGCCCCTCATACATGTTTCATGTCATGTCATATCGAATTCACATTAAATTATACGGTTAAAAACCAGTACAAAATTGTACTGGAGTTAGCACTAAACACGACGTTGTGTCAAAACATATTGTACTGAATCAATTCAATTTGATCTCGTTGATTAAAATATAATTGATTTTGTTAGCTTTTAATACACGGTCAGCTCCAAAGCTACTTTTTTTTTGGGGACAATCAGCTCCAAAGCTACTTAGGTATAGAAGAAGGAAAAAAAAAATTCTAATATTAATTTTTTGGTAGTAGTAGAATGATATTGAGAGAGGGAGCTAGTAAAGTACGCATTAATTATGAATTTCTCTCTTTATAAAAGTTAACTCGAGGCATTACAAATAAGATTTTGAGATGATGTGAGATTTGCATGAATGCCACTAGTCTGAAATACTAAGTATGGCTGAACACAGTATAACACGTACGTTGCGGTATTGGGGTTATACCAATATCAAAACGATTTTTTTTTTGGTTCCGTATGATATATACTAAAGGATCGATTCCAGTTATTATGGGTATAGCGATGATGAAGATGGAGTTTTGAGGAAGCTTGTTAGAGATCAGGATTCCGGTCATTATATAGACTCGGGAGTTCGGTCCTAAAACCAATTGGTGATAGAGGGAGTTGCCCAATGCTATATAAGGCACACATTCTATTTCCTCTTTTCCGATGTGAGCCCATTGTCCCACATTCGTATGAGCCCATTGTCTCATACCTCTCTCAACTCCTTTTTTTTTTTTTTTCAACCACTAGCAGGTTGTCGTCACTACGCCCCCACGCAGCGAGTGACTGGGCAACGTGTGACACGTTTGGCGGTTAAGCCATCCACGTGGGATAACTCGCTCTGATACCATGTTAGAGATCAGGATTCCGGCCATTATATAGACTCGGGAGTTCGGCCCTAAAACCAATTGATGATAGATGGAGTTGTCCAAGGCTATATAAGGCACATATTTTATTTCCTCTTTCCGATGTGGGTACCCTCACATCCCAACAAAGATGAGAGCAGAGGCTGTGGCAGAATGGAAGCGGATGGAGGAGATAAGGCGAGAGGCGAGAGGGCGGTGATGAGTGGGGAGGTGGTATCTGTGGCGAAGGCTAAGGAAGTTCTGTTTGAGGAGGAGGAGGAAGAAGTTGTAGAAGAAGAGAGGCAGAGAGAAAAGGAATACAGAGAGAAGAGTGAGCAGGAGAGAGAGAGAGAGAGAGAGAGTTCGTGGTGCACGTCCCATTGCCCGACGATAAGGAAATTGAGAAAATGGTTCTGCAGAAGAAGAAGATGGAGTTGCCTGGCAAGTATACTAGCAATGGATTGCTGGAGGAGCAGACTGAGGCAAAGCAGATGCTCAACATTGAGCGCTAGACTTTATGTCGACAACAACTCAGAGTATGCAACTGTCTTCTATTTGCATTAATCATTGACTGATAGAAAGTGGATTTTTGATGTTTTAATATTCTGCTCCAAGTTGAATTCTCTGTTAAGTATTTTGTAAATGTCTAAGATAGTGGAACTGAACTTTAGACTAGTAGCTGCCCTTGATGATGAAAGAAGCTTTATTTCTCACTGAGGAAATATCTTATATCTTTCAAGGAGCTTCTATAGTTATTGTTATCACTTGACTATTACATGTTTTATTAGCTTTTTTACTACATGTTTTATATTCTTTTATCTAAGCTTCATTACTTTGTCATCTTTCCTGAGTTCCTCGGTAAACCACTTTTAATTTATTCTATGATTATATTTGTATGAGGTTTAGAAGTGTCCTGTATACCGAAGAAAGAAGTTTGTAAGTGTCCTAGCGTGAAGATCTGGGTGTATCTGACAAAAAGCCGTACTGTGTTTAAGCATGGTCTCTGGTCTAATTATATTGGTAATACTTTATGTTAGTGAAGAATATGCATTCAAACTTATGACACATTAGTGGCTAGGAAAAATGGAAGTTCCGCTTTTATTTTCCTGGTAACTAGAGTGCTTGGAACAAAGCGTGAGGATTTGCTCATTGTTCTGGATGTTTTATGTCTTATTGCCTTCTCTATTGCGAAAACATTGTATTGGGCAGAAAGGTAAGTCATATGCTGATTTCATCATTACTTTATACTTGCATCCACTTTTCCTATTCTTTTGTATATGTTATCATCATGCCAATGTAATCTGAGTTGTGGACCCTTTGGTAGCCCAAATTTTCTAGGAATTGACAGAACTGATTTAAATTTATTGAAAAAAATTAAAAATCCTAGCCTAAAAACACTTAATCCCTTCACCTAATATAACTTCATTTCCACCTGATCTATTTCTGTTTTATTTTGCTCTTCTCAAAGAACTTCATATTTAATGTAATAGATTGTCGAATAAATTCATTTTGTGGAAATAAACAATCTTCTTGGTTGCCAAGAAATTAAGAAAAGTAAAAAAGAACAAAAATTAAGTCGGATCTTTAATTTTTTATGTTGTTTTGAAATACGATTACCCTTTCAGTTGTTTAAGACTATAAACTGAACTGCTTAGAACAGTAGTATGTCACATACAATCTGAAGATTAATTTGCGATGCAATAATGAAGTTCTGATAATACAGACCATGATGCAGTTGTGAGTCTTGTGATTAAGCTGTTATTCCGCTTATGATAATTGGACTACCAACTGTGTGAGTTCCATCAGACCAGACCAGCAACGCAGAGACATGTGATCCCTTAGACAAACCTCTTCCAGCAACGGTTACAGTAAAATTCTTCTCTTCATTCAAGGACTTGAACGAAAGAACTGGAGGCACCACTTTGATGTCGACTGTAGAATTTGCAGTGATGTTGGCCTTGTAAGTGGAGTTTGTGAGGCCAACATTCTTTACTCTTCGATGAAACTCAGTTGTAAATGACTGATTTGTTGCTTTAACATTAGCAGCCATTGAAGGGTAATTGAGATCCTTTGGTGATCCTTTGTTACAGCCAGTAGTGCAAGTGCTATTATCCCCCGAAATGAGGCGAACTCTGTCCTCATCCATGATCATGCACAGCAGCCTAATGTAATCTTCTTCAGAGGTTTCATACACAAGACCCGGATTTATAGCTCTAACAGGATTGAGATGTCCAGATCCATAAGCATATTCACCAGGAGAAGTTCTGGTATCAGTCATGGGCCAAGCTGTAGTCATAATGGATGACTTGATGGCTGCTGGGGACCAATCAGGGTGGAATTCTTTAACATATGCAGCTACTCCGGACACATGGGGACAGGACATGGATGTTCCAGATAGTACATTGTATTTTACAGGCCTCTTGTCATAAGGGCTGGCTACAGAGGCTTTAGGCGAATATGCAGCGATTATATCCATCCCGGGGCCAGTGACATCTGGCTTAAGAATTTCAGGTACAATTCGATTGGGACCGCGCGAAGAGAAGGAAGCGACCTTAGGTGCAGTAGGATCTTTTATTACTTCACTTTTTAACACATTGGCTCTGGGATTGCTGGTTGAGTTCCAGTAGGATGTAGCAACACTATAATCTTGCTTGGTTAAAGCTGTTGAAGCTGGCGAGACAACAAAAGCAGTATCATCTAGTGCGTTGGCTAAAATCGCACCTTGTGCACCAGCGCGATCAGCCTCACTAAATCCACTGAAATCCTCACACATCACAATCTTCCCCTTAACTAATTCAGGGTCAAGGCAGCCACGTAGACAATACTCTGCAAGGAAATCTGAGCATTGACTTGAAGCTTGTTTTCCATATATCAAAGGATAACTGGATGCATTTGGTGTGAAAGAGTTCACTGATACCCCAACTAGTGTGGTTCCGTTTCCAAGAACAGCCTTGGTAATGAATTTACGGTCTGTGGTGCTTGCTGCAATTGTAAAAATCCACGGTGCTACACTTGAGACAGAACCGGCATTAGGACCACTGTTTCCTGCAGATTGCACGGTCAGTATCTGGTTCTTCATTGCATGATAAGCGCCGATTGATACAGGATCGGCATCTAAGGGAAATGGGCTACTGGGTCCAAGTGAAACTGATAGGATGTCAACTTTGTCAGCAATTCCATCATCAAAAGCCTTCAAGATAGCATCTGAAGAGCAGCCTTGATCAGTGCAGACTTTATATACAGCGATTCTCCCAGACGGAACTGCACCTCTGGCAGTACCTTGGGCTAGTCCATAGAAGCTTACATCCTTTACGACATTCCCTGCTGCTGTTGAGGCAGTATGGCTTCCATGACCGGCTACATCCCTTGCAAAATTCTCATCTGATGTGTAAACCCGAGCTCCTATGATCTTCTTGTTGCAAGAAAAATTGTGGCCGCCTGCGCAAGCACCTTTCCATTTCTTGGGAGGAGGACCAAAGCCATCATCTGTAAAGCTCTCGGATTCATGGTAAATTCCAGTGTCCATCACACCCACGATAACATCACTCTCCACTGTTTTATTTCGAGTGATGTTCTGACTGAAACCCATGAAGTCCCAAGATCTTGTTGTATGAAGCTGGTAAGTTCTGCTTGGAAAGACAGAGACTACCTCCTTCATGTTAGCAAGCTTTTCTCTTTCTTGTTCGGTGACTTTGGCAGCAAATCCATTGAAGCTCCTTCCATAGCTTCGCATCAACACATTTGCAGCAGACGTTCCTTGGACAACTCTTTCAAGTATACCAATATGGCTAGAAAAAGGTGAGAAGAACTCATTTTTGGGAAGTGACCCCAAGTACACAATATAGGCCTTTCTATCTTCTTTTTCAATGGCTTTGCATAACAAGCTCATAGCGAGTATGAAAATGAGGAAAGCATAAGAGCACAAGAGAGCTCCATGCTTAACCATATTGTTTGATGCTTAAAATCGTACCCGGCGATGAGTAACTTTATACTAAGGTAGGATGAAGGACGCTCCCTATAACTTCTCCCAGAAGCTTAACACTCCTATTTTCTTCCTTTAAATTTCCAGGCATTTTTTTTAGTTAGTTATAGCGAACCTAAACATGATTTGGCTGCTTAAACACAATTTCCATTTTCATATTGTTTTCTGTGTACATTAACAGATTTGGTTAACCTCCCCCTCTAATATTCGTAGAGACGTAGCAAAATCCAAGTTTGGGCTACTCTGGTGGTAATTGAAGGCATGTAGTCACGGCACTCGACCCACATTTTGTACGCCAAAACCTGGATTGCGTGCTCTACTATGTCTTTCCAGGTAATGACATAAATCCAGATATTTGAAGAAATTGTTTCAGATTGTACCTGTATACAGAAATGGCCATGAGCTAAGTATCACCAACAGGGTCATTTTCAAACAAATTGCTTTTATCTTTATCCCAAACCCTTTTATTTATCATGTCACAATTCCATTTTGTGATGATGGAATATTATTCACATACACATGAATCCATTATCACATTTTCAGCTGCCAACCAGCACAGTGAACTGAATTCTCTGTTGCCTTTTTATAATTTCCTTACAAACTGTTTGGTCGCCAAGAAAATGCGAGAACTAATAAAGAATAACTACTTCCCTCTCTTAACGTGCTGCAGCTCTTCTTAAAATGATACTGAAATTGTATAACTTTCATACCAAAAAAGATCCTATAGCCAAAAGAAAATTAGTGACGCAAACATAAAAGGAATTTGATTTTTTTGATGAAACTTTTTTTTACAAGAGATGTGGTCCACTTGAGAAAGAGAAAGAGAGAGAAAGCGAGTTGGCTTGCTTCTCACAATTCTTTCAGTTTTTCTTTATTTGTTTAGTTGCTGACAAAATGGAGAAAAAGAGAATTAACCAAGTGACGCTTTTGGCCGCATCTTCTAGGATTTCTTGAATTTGTTTAGTTGATGAATATCTAAATTAACAATTCATAGATCACTTGGAGGTAAATTGAGTGATTAATTCATAAGTGTTGTAAAGGATTTAGGAGGGAGAGATTTTAGAGAAGGAGCCAGAAAGAAAATGGAACGTTCACTGTATTCTATAATACGTTCAGAATAATAAGAGTACATCAATACAAAACTAATTAATCCATTTGTATAAGGATAGAGTTAATATATATGTAAAATTACCTATCCACCCCTCGTACCCATTTACATAAATAGACATATCCCTTAATATAGTTTACAACACTCCCCCTTGAATATTTCATGTAATAGTGTCGCTGGACTACGCACTTACGTGTTGTTTCGTTAAAACCTTGCCAAGTAACAAAAACCCTATGGGACAAAAATAACCCTAGTCGAAGGAAAAAGAGTGCAACGTGCGTGTAGGTGATCACATCAGAATCTTCTGAGGTAGCTGATGTCGTATCTTCTGGAATACGGGTAGATAGTTCGCTTTTGAAATAAATGCATTAGTGTTGCTTCACCAAAACCTTACTCGGTAAACCTAATGGGAAAAACCCGTGGTCGAAGGGGAAAGATGAGCAAATGCATATAAGTCAAATCAAGGCATCTTCAGGATGCATTGTTAGCGAGGTGATCATACCAAAATGTGCTTCATTAAAACCTAACCAGGTAACAAAACCCAATGAGATAAAATAACCCTGGTCGTAGGACAAAAGAGTACATGATGATCATGTGAGTATACTTCAGGATACTTAGTATACTTCCGGATACTTGGTATACTTCAGGATACTCCCCCTAATCTTGACTCCCCCTGAAAACTACAGATTAGGTAGAGAAGACAGTCTACGTAAACCAATACCTCGCACATGCTGTTGGAATGTGGCTTTTAATAATGACTTGGTGAACAAGTTTGTATGATTATCTTGAGATCGTATTGGCTTGATCTCAATCTTCCGATGTTCTTGCTATTGTTGGTTAAAGAAGAATTTTGGTGCAATATGCTTGGTGTTGTCTCACTTAATGAAACCGGTCTTCATCTACTCTATGCAGGCAGCATTATCTTCGTAGTTAACTGTCGGTTCATTATGGGTGGAATTCAATCCACAAGTACTTCGAATATGCCCAGTGATGGCTCTTAGCCATATGCATTCACGAACTGCTTCATGTAGGGCTAGAATCTCTGCATGATTCGAAGACGTAGCAACAAGGGTCTGTTTCATAGACCTCCAAGATATTACGGTGTTCCCAATGGTAAAGACATAACCGGATTGGGAACGTGCCTTGTGTGGGTCTAATAGGTAACCTGCATCAGCATACCCAACGAGGCGTGCATCATTCTGAGGACCAAGGGGGTTTAATTTATTCATCGATGCATAGGGATAGAATAAGCCCATATCCATTGTACCTCTAAGGTATTGGAAGATGTCTTTTATGCCATTCCAGTGGTAGCGTGTTGGCGCAGAGCTAAATCTAGCTAGCAAGTTCACATCGAATGAAATGTCCGGTCTAGTGCATTGAGCCAAGTACAATAATTCGCCTATTGCACTTAGATATGGCACTTCTGGTGTCAATATCTCTTCGTTATCATCTGCTGGGCGAAACGGGTCCTTTTCAGGATCTAGACTTCGGACAATCATGGACGTGCTTGAAGGTTTCGCTTTATCTTCATTAAAGCGTCTCAACATCTTCTAGATGTAATTCGATTGATGGACCAAAATTCCATCTGCACGGTGCTCGAGCTCCAGGCCGAGGCAGAAGTGTGTTCTCCCAAGATTCTTCATTTCAAATTCTAACTTCAGGTGCTTAGCGGTTCTTGGATCTCTTCAAGAGTACCAATCAGATTCATGTCATCGATATAAACTACCACTATAGCGAACCCGAAACTTGTTTTCTTAATAAACACGCATGGGCATAATTCATTATTAAAATATCTCAATCTAATCAAATATTCACTTAGACGGTTATACCACATTCGTCCGGATTTTTTCAATCCATAAAGTGAACGCCTCAAACGAATGGAGAGCGTGTTCCGTGGTGTGGAACTATTTGCATCAGATATTTTAAGTCCTTCAGGAACTTTCATAAATATCTCTGTATCTAGATCCCCATAGAGATAAGCTGTGACCACATCCAAAAGCTGCGTACTCGATTTTTCGGAAACTACCAAACTGATAAGGTAGCGGAACGTTATAATGTCCATTACGGGAGAATACGACTCCTCGTAATCAATTCCAGGGCGTTGAGAAAATCCTTGCGCCACTAGGTGAGCTTTGTATCTCACAATCTCGTTTTTCTCATTACACTTCCTTACAAATACCCATTTAAAGCCTACAGGTTTCACATGGGGAGGCTACAAGTCCCACATGGGGAGGCTACAGGTCCAAACACCTTTCTTTTTGTCAAGGAATCAAGTTCGACCTGGATTGCTTCTTTCCACTTTGGCAAATCTTCTCTACGTTGGCATTCATCAACGGGGCGAGGTTCGATATCATCATTAGTTATTATTTCAGTAGCTACTGCGAATACAAATATATCATCGATGATAATATCATTCTGATTCCATATCTCATTTAAGCATGTATAGTTTACCGAGATCTCTCTATTCTCAGGAGTGGGTTCAGACGTTGAGGGGTTCATCAACATCGTCTCTTCTAAGACATACCCATAATCCGGAATTATCTCATGAGATGGATCAGATGATATAGTGATATCCAAGGGATTCGATTGTGCCAAATTTGTCCTCTTCTGGGGATGAGAATCCTTCGAACCTATTGGTGTACCTCGCTTCTGGGCAGGGACATATGACAGATTAGCCATCAAGGTCGTACTTCGTCCATCTGGGACTACCCGTCCATCTAGGACAGCGCGTCCTACGGGGACGTCTATCCTTGTAGGCATGTTTGTAGCAGGTATATGTGATCTTGTCACTTTAGCTAGATCAGAGAAAGCATGTGGCATATTATTAGTTACACTCTATAGATCTAGAATTCTCCGCACTTCATTCTCACTTTGTGCGGTTCGGGAATCAAGATGAGACATAGTGCAGACATTCCACGTCAATCCATGTCGTTCTTCAGGAACGTTGACGTTCTTATCTACCCATAACGACGGGAAAACTGTCACATCAAAGTGACAATCCTCAAATCGAGCGGTAAAGAGATTGCATGTCAGGGGCTCTAAATAACGTATAATGGAGGGGGATTCATAGCCGACATATATGCCCTTCTGGAGTTGAGGTCCCATTTTTGTACGTTGTGGTGGCGCAATTGACACATAAACTGCGCACCCAAAAACGAGTAAGTGCTAAACGTCGGGTTCGTACCCAGTTACCAGCTGTAACGTTGGGTGGCACTGGGCTTCAACCGGGCCAACATAGCTGCATGCAAAATTGCATAGCCCCACGCAGAAATTGGGAGCTTGGTACGCATAACCAAGGTCTGTGCAATCGTTTGGAATCATTTAATGAATGCTTTTGTGAGACCATTCTAGGTGTGAACATGGGCAACTGGATGTTCAATACCAATCCCAAAGGACATGCAATAATCATTGAAAGATTTTGATGTAAACTCACCGGCATTATCAAGTCTGGTGGACTTTATAGGATAATCCAAATGGTGGGCCCTTAATTTAATGATTTAGGCAAAGAGTTTAGCAAACGCAGCATTGCGTGTGGAAAATAGGGTCACATGGGACCACCTCATCGATGCATCAACCAAAACCATGAAATATTTAAATGGTCCACATGGTGGTTGGATGGGTCCACAAATATCCCCTTATATTCTGTACAAGAAATGGACAGATTCTTTATCGAGATTTGCATATGATGGTCTAGTGTTCAATTTTCCCATTGAGCAAGCTTGACATAGTCTTTTACTAAACACAAGGTCCTTATTTGTAAGGGGATGCCCGTGTGATGTATTGAGGATACGACACATCATACCTTGACCTGGGTGTCCCAATCAGTCATGCCGTAATAAGTAGTTGCTAGGGTTAGGTAGCTTCCGGCTAGCCATGCGATTTGCCTAAATGGTTCTAATAGTGGTCATGTATAGTCCACTCATGAGGCATATCAATTTCTCCAATGTATGCTTCGGGCCATACAAGTTGGAGGTTATGCAAAGATATTCCACATTCTTTTCTTTTGTGGTTTCAATATGATAATCATTAGCTCGAATATCCTTAAAACTCAATAACGTTCTGCTGGAACGTGGGGAGTATAAGACTTCAGCAATGGTAAATACGGTACCATTGGACAACATAAATTGGGCTCTTCTGGAGCTGTCAATCAAATTTGATTGGCCATAAATAGTTGTCACATAAGTGTGGTTAGGTATTAAGTTTGTAAAAAATATCCTATCACGGAGGATAGTGTGCGTAGTAGCACTGTCGGCTAAAAAACAAACTTCACCATTTAACATGCCTAACCATCAATATAACTAAAGTAATCAACAATCAAATTTATGCAAAACGAATAAATGGATTAAATAATATTCGAGCAGATAATAAAATAAGTGCAAAACAAATGTGAATCACCAAACAATATCCAGAAATAGTAAAAAAAAAAAACAATATCCATAAAAAAAATTGGCACAAACGCCGATCATATCCATATTTATGCAAATAACTCAATCCTCGTCATGTCCAGCTGCAGTCTGGAAATCAGCAATGTCAATGGTAGTATTAGCGGGGACTGTTCCTACAACAAAATTAGCCTCTCAAGCACCACGTCTAGTATGGTACTGGGCAATAACTTTGGCTGATGCACGACAGGTGCATGATCAGTGATCGTGACCTCCACATTTATAACATAAGTCAAGTGGGTTTTGATTCTGGTGGTGACGGGCCAGACCAGGGTTTCTCTCATTTTTAGCACGCAGACCAGGAGGAGCGTGATATCCACCACGTGGACCTAGACCACGGTTACCACGGCCACGTGGGGCATGGTAATCTTGGGCTCGGTCATAGGGGTGTCCACCACGTGGGCCTAGACCACGATTACCATGGCCACGTGGGGCATGGTAACCCTGGACCCGGTCAAAGGGATGTGCACCATGTGTTGGACGGTTACGTCCTCCACCTCTACCACGACCCCTATTTCTCCACTCACGGTTGGCATCGCGAGGTGCAACAGCGTTTGCTTCAGGAAAAGGTGCTGCACTAGTACCCACAGGTTAGGATTGATCATTCTTCATTAACAAAATGTTGTTTTTTTAACGAGCAACAAAGTATTGATCAACTCCGCGAACCTGGTAAACTTCTGCTCTCTGTATTGTTGCTGCAGGACAATACAAGAGGCAGGAAATGTTGAGAAAGTCTTCTCAAGTAGGTCGATATCAGTGAGCTCCTCCCCACAATACTTGAAAAGAGACCGGATACGGCATATCTCAGAATTATATTCGTTTACTGATTTAAAATGCTGGAAACGAATGTTATGCCAGTCATGTTTTGCTTCAGGCAAGAATATGCCCTTCTGGTGATCGAAACGATCAGCCAGTGAAACCTACAAAGCTCTTGAGTCCTCTTGACCTAGGTATTCACGCTGCAGTGCGCGATCTATATGCTCAGAAGCCACATTATCTTCCAGGATGGTTGACCAGATCCTCTTGGCAGTGAGATGAAGCTTCACATCTTCAGTCCACTAGTAATAGTTTCTTCCGGAAACTTCAAGTGCGTCAAAATCCAGCTTGTTGAGATGTGCCATTCTCTACAAAGAAGAATTAATGATATTAGTGCTTTGGGAAAAAACACATCCATAAGCAACTAATGAGAACTTCAGGCTTTATCACTTGGTATGATAATCCAGGATATCTATGAAGGAAACTTCAGGTTCCTTGTATGTACAAGTAGTCTATTACATTTAAAAATAACATGTAAATAATGAAATAAACAAACAAACAAGTAAATAATATACAATATGCATAATTATCAAAATTTTTCGAGTTGACCAAAACTAGTGAATGAGTTATTTGAGAATTTGACTCCGAAAACTTTCCAATTAAATCAAGAATGAGTAATAAATGTCGAAATGGAATTCAAAACTTAAAAAAAACTCATTAAAAATTTTATTATAAACAATTTTTAAGAATTTATAAAACTCCCTTTAAATTATTTCATGGTTGTGAAATCTTAAAAAATTTATAGTTTACTTTGATTTTTGTTAAATCATTTAAAATGAATTATTTAAGTTCTTAAAAAAAATTGATGTTAATATAAATTCGTAACATTTTTGTGTATAATTTTTTTGATGAAAGATGAAATAACTGATATTTAATTGAAATAAAGTAATTTTAAATAATAATACCTAATAAATAAAATAATAGTAAGAATATAAAGAAAAAAAATTAGTAAAGGGAAGAAAGTGTTAAAAATTCATAGATAATTTGAAGAATGGATAAAGAATATACTTTAAATTTAATAGGTATTAAATACCTCTTAATACCCATGGATAAACCCTTACCCTACCCATTAAATGATGAGTAAATTTTTACCCATCTAATTTCTACCCATTTCAACAATACCCATGGATACCCATACCCATGGATATTTATGACCATCCCTACAAGGGATGCTAGTCAGCAGGAGGCACTCGTCAAGACAAAACCTCGGGGCTTAGCACAGCACCCCTAAAGTCTCCGTAATATTGGTATTCTCCCCGAGAGTTAATTATCGTTATTCATAATAATGGATAATTAATACTAATATTAAAATACAATAAATATCATTACTATCATGATGAGCCATCATTACAATTATTAAATAATATATTTAATAATAATATATTATTTACTAATTAAATATTCAACTGACCAATCAGAACGCTCCAAGGCTCCAAAGATTTTCCTATAAATAGCAAGACACATTTTATTTCCAAGGTACGTTGATTCTTCGTTTCGAAGTATATCCTTTTCCTCTCTCAAAACTAACTTAGGCATCGGAGTGTTCTTGGTCGAACAACCCCCCGAGTAAATCGATCGAAGCAACGATAGCTAATTGTTTGCTGTTTGCAGGAATTGTGAGGACTTTTCGCGACGAGTTCAATCTTTGATTCAACAATTGGTGCTTTCATTGAGAGCTATTGAGATATACTCAGAAGAAGCTCTCTCATTTGTTCATCGTTCATCTTTCTTCGTTCGTCGTTCATCGACATTGTTCGAAGATTTTGAACGTTGTTCAAATCTTCCATCAATAAGCTTTCCAACCCAAAGTTCTTCGAATCGACATGGCTAAGGTTCGTCGATCCGTTCAGTCAGCCAGAGAAGGTGTTTCTGCCTCAACAGCTCAGACGAGCAATGAAGCTCACATAGAAACTCCGGAGAAGCGCCCAGCTCAACCCAGGCGCGTGTCCATAGAAGCGCCCATTGAGACACTCGAAGGGAGACCGACCTTCAGCTTCGGAGCATTCCCCTCTCCAGCTAGCCAAATACCCCCGCTAGGGGAAGGAACTTCAGCTCGACAACAGGCAGGCAGGAGGTTGATGGGAAGTACATCACGACATGATCAGCCCTTAGCTAACATGGTCCTAAGGGACTTCCTGGATGGGTATCATGACATCTCAGGGAGAGGTCACCCCCAACCCCCCCCCCCCCCCCCCCCCCCCCCAGGATAGCTTGGCGCAACAAGTTGAAAGGTTGAGCAACCAAGTTCAACTTCAGTCAGAGCTCTTGCAGCAACTCCTAGCTGGGAGACCGGTCCAGGAGCAGGACAGACGTTCCACGTCACGTGGAAGACAAGAGAATGCCCAGAGACGTCCTGGGAAAGAGCAAGTCCGCTTCCAAACAATGTCACGAGATACTTCGCTAAGCGATTCCGGAGAGGAAAGTCACGCTCATCAAGCAAAAAGCCAACAACGCCTAAGGTCATCAGTACGTGAACGGCTAGGAGGTAGGGTTGGGGCAACCTCACGGGTAGAGCTCTCACAGCGCCCACATGGGAGTAGGTGGCAACCACAGGCTCTATACGAAGACCCAAGACGATCCACCCATGACAGTGAGGGAGAGGATGAGGCCTACTCCTCTACACGATCCCAGACATCGAGGGAAGAGACCTATAGAGGTTCTCGACGGCTGACACAACGGGGCTCATCACCTCAACGCGGCGCATTGCGAGCTAATGATGTTCAAAAGATGCTGGATAGGCACCTTCGTGCTCAGCGAGGTGGCGATCTAGAGGATGATCTACGTCGCCAAATACAGCTCTCCACGCCCTTTGTAAGGGATATCGAGGAGGAGCCATTCCCCCAGAGATTCGCAACGCCGAATTTTACTCCATTCAAAGGAGCCTCTGATCCGGTAAAACACATAGATTATTACCGAGGAGTCATGATCCCCCACAGGTCTAACGATGCACTTATGTGCAAAGTTTTCCAAGCTTCTCTTCAAGGCCAAGCCATGACTTGGTTCAATCATCTCCCCCGAGGTCGATTGAGTCCTTTGAAGAGTTGGCTCTGGCATTTGTAAGGGAATACGCACAACTTCGGACAATCGAGGTGAAAGACGACCATCTTTTCTCTGTCCGAAAGAGAAAAAAAGATACTCTGCGACAATACATACGGAGATTTTGCGAAGAGAAGTCTCGCATTGTCGGCTGTAGTGACCTCGTTGTAGCAATGGCATTCAAACAGGGACTTCCTCGAGACAGCCAACTTTACGGGGACATCGTCATGAGTAATGCACGAAGTCTCACCAAAATACTTTCGCTAGCAGAGCGACATGCAAGTTGGGAGGATGAGAAGAATGCCACTCAAACTCAAGACCATACTGGGGCTGGTGAAAAGACCCCCAAAAAGGAAGAGTCCCATGGAAAGTTTACGGCTGGAAAGTCCAGCAAGCGCAAAGCGGGACAACCTCCCCAAACACCGGCTGTAGGGAAACCTAATTTGCAGCTATCTTTTCCAGTCCATCAGATCCACAGTGAAATCAAGGACAAACCATGGTTCAAGAAGCCGGAGCCAGTCAAAGGAGATCAGGAGAAGGCGGATAAAACGAAGTGGTGCGCCTTCCACGGGTGCTATGGGCACAACATCGGAAAATGCTTATCTTTCGAGAGATATATCTGAAATCTCATCAAGGAAGGGCATTGCACTGAGTACGTCAAGGGGAAGGCTGTGGATCGACCTACTGACAAGGGACCAAAGGAACCCGCAGCTAAGATGATCCGCATCAACACCATCATGGCTGAATCAGAATTGCTAGGAACCACCTCCAAGCAGAAAAAGAGAAAGATACGAGATGCACTCGCCGTCTCTCAAGTCTCCCAAGTTACCACCCTCGGGGTGGCCAACGACCTTGTCGTTGGATTCTCTTTGAAAGACAAGGAGGGACTTGATTGGCCACATGACGATGCATTAGTCGTATCAATTCAGATCTCTCATGCTCAGGTTGATCGGATTCACGTAGATGAGGGGAGCGCAGCAAACATCCTCAGCTTGGATGCAGTGAGTAGAATGGGGTTAGAAAGCCTCACAGTAAAGTCATGTTTTGCTTCAGGCAAGAATATGCCCTTCTGGTGATCGAAACGATCAGCCTGTGAAACCTACAAAGCTCTTGAGTCCTCTTGACCTAGGTATTGAAGCTGCAGTGCGCGATCTATATGCCTCCGAATGAGGATCATAGCGTCCGCCTTATGATGCTCAGAAGCCACATTATCTTCCTGGATGGTTGACCAGATTCTCTTGGCAGTGAGATGAAGCTTCACATCTTCAGTCCACTAGTAATAGTTTCTTCCGTAAACTTCAAGTGCGTCAAAATCCAGCTTGTTGAGATGTGCCATTCTCTACAAAGAAGAATTAATGATATTAGTGCTTTGGGAAAAAACACATCCATAAGCAACTAATGAGAACTTCAGGCTTTATCACTTGGTATGATAATCCAGGATATCTATGAAGGAAACTTCAGGTTCCTTGTATGTACAAGTAGTCTATTACATTTATAAATAACATGTAAATAATGAAATAAACAAACAAACAAGTAAACAATATACAATATGCATAGATAGTATAAATAAATGCTATTTTGGTCCTTGATTTAGGGGTATTGCATTGCTTCATGCATGCATGAGTATATGTTTTAGGCCCGAGGAGTGCAAATGAAGATTCTGTTTTTTTTTGTTCGAAGCCGAGCCGTCGGAGAAGAGCCGAGCAGCCTGGGCCGAGCCGCGAGCCGCTTGGACTGGCCTGAGGCCTTGTGGGCCGTCCAATAGGATTGGCCTTCTGGGCCAAGCTGAAGGCCTTTAGGTAGTTTTGTTTTCGCGGGCCTTCTGGGCCATTTTTCCTTGGGCTTCAGGGCCTACTGGTTTGCTAGGCCATTTCTTTTGCAAGTCCTTTTTTTATTTATTTATTTAGGCCTGTCGGGCCTTTATTTTCGGCTGTTATTTATTTAGCCTTCTGGGCTCAGGTTTTTCGGGCCTTTGGGTAGCTTGTTGGGCAGGTTTGATGCTTGGTGGCCTTTGTATTTTTATATATATATATATTTTTGATACTGATGGGCCAATTATTTTCGGGCTGTAGCCTTCTGGGCTCTTTTTTTTTTTTTGTGTTTTTCTTTTTCGGCCTTCTAGCCCAACCCTTTTTTTTTGGCTGGCCTATCCATTTTTGTTTTTCCGGGATTTTAGGGTAGCCTGCTGGGCTCCTTCTTATTTTTCTTTTTTGGTTGGGCTATTGAGCAAAAAACCCAAGTATGGAAGAAAAACTGCACAACCTCCCCCCCTTTTTTTTTCAACCGTTCACATTGTGATAGCAAATTAATTTGTGTGGCAATTCAACAAAGCCGTGCAATGATGGGAGTGAGAACTGAGAACCATCAAAGCCATGCAGTCACAATTCAACCCCAATTAAGTAATTAATCATCAATTCAACAAATAATCATCAATTAACCATCATTAATTATCAAATAATTATGAAACATCAACAATATGCGATTATCAAGTAAACATTAATTATAATATCTCAAATATCAAATATTAAATAATCCAAACAGTGTTAATTCATTAATTCAAGTTTGTCATGTATCAATTCATCATATGAATCCGTTCATATATTTGTTGTCAATTATTAACAATTAATAAAATTAACAACAATGATTCATCAAGCTGCAAGCAACAAACATTAATCCAATTTCGATTATAAGGATTATTATTCTAGGGTTTGTCAATAATCAACCATTAACATCAAATATCAAAGTTTCCAAAAAAATTTAGACAAACAGAGAAGCTTTGCTATCAATTCAAGCATAGTATATGCAATTCAATATTAAATTTAATTTCAATAATTATCAAATTATTATTAATTTAGTAATCCTAGAATTCATGCTTTCTAGGGTTTTGATTCAATAAAATAAAAATTGAATTTTGAAGAAACAAAAAACCTACTTGATTGAATTGATCCTTCACTTGAGCAATCCCGTTTCAGAGTCGATCGTGCTGATAACGTGTTGTGAAGGATTTAGGAGGGAGAGATTTTAGAGAAGGAGGCAGAGAGAAAAGGGAACGTTCACTGTATTCTATAATACGTTCAGAATAATAAGAGTACATCAATACAAAACTAATTAACCCATTTGTATAAGGATAGGGTTAATATATATGTACAATTACCTGTCTACCCCTCATACCCATTTACATAAATAGACATATCCCTTAATATAATTTACAACAATAAGCTGAAAAGTCCAGGGTGAAGCAGCCGCAAAACTGTTGACATCTTGTTTTTGGGTGATTGCGCATAATTCGGTTCGTAACTAGTATGACTGATTGATAATTAAGGATCAAACAAAAAATCACGTACTCCATCCCCACAACGTAAGATGAAACTATGCAAGGCACTAGCGAAGCAGACACCAAGGGATTAGGGATGGTCAAATGGATTTTTTTGAGGGAGTGGGTAAACCCTTACCCTACATGGGTACAAATGGGTTTTATACCCATTCAGACCCATCCTCAATTTTTGCGGGTTTACCCAAACCCTACCCATTGGGTAATGGGTACCCATGATATTTTATATTTATTTTCTCCTTTCAATCTTTTTTTTCCTTGTGTTTCATTTTGTTTTAACTTCTAATTTTTTTATACCCTTCAATTTATTTTGCTTTGCTTTTTTCTTTTTACTTTTCATTTTTCTTTTACTTTTTAATTTTTTTTTTTACTTTCATTTGTCTTCAACTTTTTATTTTTAACTTCTAATATTTTTTTTCTTTTAATTTCGTTTGCTTTTTTTTTTTTTGCTTTTCATTTTCTTCAAATCCCCTCAATTTCTATTAGAGTTTTTGTTACAATCCGTCTTAAAATTTAAAGTGAGAATTAGTAAATGACCAATTTACCCTTCTATCCGTAATTATCAAAATTTGTCGAGTTGACCAAAACTAGTGAATGAGTTATTTGAGAATTTGACTCCGAAAACTTTCCAATTAAATGAAGAATGAGTAATAAATGTCGAAATGGAATTCAAAACTTAAAAAAAAAAACTCATTAAAAATTTTATTATAAACAATTTTTAAGAATTTATAAAACTCCCTTTAAATTATTTCAAGGTTGTGAAATCTTAAAAAATTTATAGTTTACTTTGATTTTTGTTAAATCATTTAAAATGAATTATTTAAGTTCTTAAAAAAAATTGATGTTAATATAAATTCGTAACATTTTTGTGTATAATTTTTTTGATGAAAGATGAAATAACTGATATTTAATTGAAATAAAGTAATTTTAAATAATAATACCTAATAAATAAAATAATAGTAAGAATATAAAGAAAAAAAAATTAGTAAATGGAAGAAAGTGTTAAAAATTCATAGATAATTTGAAGAATGGATAAAAAATATACTTTAAATTTAATAGGTATTAAATACCCTTAATACCCATGGATAAACCCTTACCCTACCCATTAAATGATGAGTAAATTTTTACCCATCTAATTTCTACCCATTTCAACAATACCCATGGATACCCATACCCATGGATATTTATGACCATCCCTACAAGGGATGCTAGTCAGCAGGAGGCACTCGCCAAGACAAAACCTCGGGGCTTAGCACAGCACCCCTTGATCGGTAGGACAAATATTACGTCACCTTAATATACCCGGGGCCATTGGGACATATATCACCCGCATTTATCCTACCTTAAAAAGTTTCAATAACCTCATTCACTACATTATTAATATTTGATATATATGTTACTCTATCTTAAAAGGTTTCAATAATCTCATTCACTCCACTATATAAATACAAGAAAAACCCCTCATAAAACGTAATTTGACTATCTTATGCTCCGAAAATTACTATTCAATCATTTAGTATCTGCTAACTTAGGCTCCCGAGGGTGTTTGCCTAACCCTACACCGGTGCTTATCACACTTCCTTTCTTACTGTAGATCATCCACCTTGCTAGAATGTAAGCATCAGCGCAGCTGACAAGGTCCCAGTTAATCCACTTTATGCATTAACATCCGCGGTGGAGTTTATGACAAAGGCTTAGGCTTGGTACCATATGAGGAATGATAGTGGGGTCTATTGACCCGCATTCAGAGAAATCAAGGGAGAAAACGTGCAAGTGAAATTTAAAGAGGAGCCGAAACAAATCATATACGTAGTTATAGATAACATTCTTTCCATTCAAGCAATGCTCATAACACACACAGAGAAGAAGACGTGTATTAGTAGAAAACAAAGTAAAAAGAGCTAAGTGTGTACTGTTAAAAGAAAAACATCTGAGAAATTTCAATTTCAAGATTATAGCAGCAATTAAGCACCTAATTAGAAGAAAATAAAGACCACTACCGTATAAGTTTGTCCCAAAAAAATTTGAAGATGAACAACACAATTAAGCAAATAACAAAAAACCCGGTTCACAGTCACTAAAAATATCAAGCAATTGGGGAACAAATCAGATTGTTCTGGAAACAAAGATCATGTTCTCACATAAAAAATCCTCCATTATTGTATATCTTCACTACCAAAAACCTATAAAGTTGGGAAAGTAGGCAAATTTTGAACTGGATAGAAAAAATAAACAAGTACTAAACGATAAAGATAATAGCAATAACGCAGTACGTCCATGTGGAACCCAAAATCATCCGAAAAATACGAAGCTGCCACGTAGCCCGTAATTCCCAAAAATGACCAATTCTCCCTTGGCAATAACACTGATCACTTGAAAACACCCGCACATTAAATAATCTATTTACCAATTAAATACGTTATTTGATCGGGTTAAAGTCTCCGTAATATTGGTATTCTCTCCGAGAGTTAACTATCGTTATTCATAATAATGGATAATTAATACTAATATTAAAATACAATAAATATCATTACTATCATGATGAGCCATCATTACAATTATTAAATAATATATTTAATAATAATATATTATTTACTAATTAAATATTCAACTGACCAATCAGAACGCTCCAAGGCTCCAAAGATTTTCCTATAAATAGCAAGACACATTTCATTTCCAAGGTACGTTGATTCTTCGTTTCGAAGTATATCATTTTCCTCTCTCAAAGTTAACTTAGGCATCGGAGTGTTCTTGGTCGAACAACCCCCCGGGTAAATCGATCGAAGCAACGATAGCTAATTGTTTGCTGTTTGCAGGAATTGTGAGGACTTTTCGCGACGAGTTCAATCTTTGATTCAACAATTGGTGCTTTCATTGAGAGCTATTGAGATATACTCAGAAGAAGCTCTCTCATTTGTTCATCGTTCATCTTTCTTCGTTCGTCGTTCATCGACATTGTTCGAAGATTTTGAACTTTGTTCATCACTCGTCAAGGAATCGTTCATCGTTCATCTTTCTTCGTTCGTCGTTCATCGACATTGTTCGAAGATTTTGAACGTTGTTCAAATCTTCCATCAATAAGCTTTCCAACCCAAAGTTCTTCGAATCGGCATGGCTAAGGTTCGTCGATCCGTTCAGTCAGCGGGAGAAGGTGTTTCTGCCTCAACAGCTCAGACGAGCAATGAAGCTCACATAGAAACTCCAGAGAAGTGCCCAGCTCAACCCAGGCGTGTGTCCATAGAAGCGCCCATTGAGACACTCGAAGGGAGACCAACCTTCAGCTTCGGAGCATTCCCCTCTCCAGCTAGCCAAATACCCCCGCTAGGGGAAGGAACTTCAGCTCGACAACAGGCAGGTAGGAGGTTGATGGGAAGTACATCACGACATGATCAGCCCTCAGCAAACATGGTCCTAAGGGACTTCCTGGATGGGTATCATGACATCTCAGGGAGAGGTCACCCCCAACCCCCCTCAGGATAGCTTGGCGCAACAAGTTGAAAGGTTGAGCAACCAAGTTCAACTTCAGTCAGAGCTCTTGCAACAACTCCTAGCAGGGAGACCGGTCCAGGAGCAGGACAGACGTTCCACGTCACGTGGAAGACAAGAGAATGCCCAGAGACGTCCTGGGAAAGAGCAAGTCCGCTGCCAAACAATGTCACGAGATACTTCACTAAGCGATTCCGGAGAGGAAAGTCACGCTCGTCAAGCAAAAAGCCCACAACGCCTAAGGTCATCAGTACGTGAACAGCTAGGAGGTAGGGTTGGGGCAACCTCACGGGTAGAGCTCTCACAGCGCCCACATGGGAGTAGGGGGCAACCACAGGCTCTATACGAAGACCCAAGACGATCCACCCATGATAGTGAGGGAGAGGATGAGGCCTACTCCCCTACACGATCCCAGAGATCGAGGGAAGAGACCCATAGAGGTTCTCGACGGCTGACACAACGGGGCTCATCACCTCAACGCGGCGCATTGCGAGCTAATGATGTTCAAAAGATGCTGGATAGGCACCTTCGTGCTCAGCGAGGTGGCGATCCAGAGGACGATCTACGTCGCCAAATACAGCTCTCCACGCCCTTTGTAAGGGATATCGAGGAGGAGCTATTCCCCCAGAGATTCGCAACGCCGAATTTTACTCCATTCAAAGGAGCCTCCGATCCGGTAAAACACATAGATTATTACCGAGGAGTCATGATCCCCCATAGGTCTAACGATGCACTTATGTGCAAAGTTTTCCAAGCTTCTCTTCAAGGCCAAGCCATGACTTGGTTCAATCATCTCCCCCGAGGTCGATTGAGTCCTTTGAAGAGTTGGCTCTGGCATTTGTAAGGGAATACACACAACTTCGGACAATCGAGGTGAAAGACGACCATCTTTTCTCTGTCCGAAAGAGAACAAAAGATACTCTGCGTCAATACATACAGACATTTTTCAAAGAGAAGTCTCGCATTGTCGGCTGTAGTGACCTCGTTGCAGCAATGGCATTCAAACAGGGACTTCCTCGAGACAGCCAACTTTACGGGTACATCGTCATGAGTAATGCACGAAGTCTCACCAAAATACTTTCGCTAGCAGAGCGACATGTAAGTTGGGAGGATGAAAAGAATGCCACTCAAACTCAAGACCATGCTGGGGCTGGTGAGAAGACCCCCAAAAAAGAAGAGTCCCATGGAAAGTTTACCGCTGGAAAGTCCAACAAGCGCAAAGTGGGACAACCTCCCCAAACACCGGCTGTAGGGAAACCTAATTTGCAGCTATCTTTGCCAGTCCATCAAATCCACAGTGAAATCAAGGACAAACCATGGTTCAAGAAGCCGGAGCTAGTCAAAGGAGATCAGGAGAAGGCGGATAAAACGAAGTGGTGCACCTTCCACGAGTGTTATGGGCACAACATCGGAAAATGCATATCTTTCGAGAGATATCTCTGAAATCTCATCAAGGAAGGGCATTGCACTGAGTACGTCAAGGGGAAGGCTGTGGATCGACCTACTGACAAGGGACCAAAGGAACCTGCAGCTAAGATGATCAGCATCAACACCATCATGGCTTTATCAGAATTGCTAGGAACCACCTCCAAGTAGAAAAAGAGAAAGATACGAGATGCACTCGCCGTCTCTCAAGTCTCCCAAGTTACCACCCTCGGGGTAGCCAACGTCCTTGTCGTTGGATTCTCTTTGAAAGACAAGGAGGGACTTGATTGGCCACATGACGATGTATTAGTCGTATCAATTCAGATCGCTCATGCTCAGGTTGATCGGATTCATGTAGATGAGGGGAGCGCAGCAAACATCCTCAGCTTGGATGCAGTGCGCAGAATGGGGTTAGAAAGCCTCGCAGTAAAAGGGGTTGTCCCTCTCCGAGGTTTCAATGGGTCAAGCAGTATGACTGTAGGCACTCTCCAACTGGACGTACATTCGAATCCCGTTGTCACGACCCAGACCTTTTACATCATGGATGAGTACTCTCCATACAATGGAATCCTCAGAAGGCCATGGCTTCACAAAATCCTCGTAACCACGTCAAGCCTTTACCAGAAGATCAGATTCCCTATTCCCAGCGGTGGAATCGGAGAAATCAAGGGCGATCAGACGATGGTTCGACGGTGCCTTACCGAAGGGCTAAAGGAGGTCAAGGCGGCAGAATTCATTCCCCAAGCAGGATCATCCACTGGGGGTAGGTTTTCTTCTTCATCCCCCAAATAGCAACTAATCATGGGTCAAGACCCTGACATTCACGAGGAGCCATCAGCTCTGGAAGGGTGGCAGCCAGAGGATGACGTCATCCTCATTCAACTTGACCCCCGATATCCTGAGCAAGAGGCCCGTATAGGTGCCCGGTTGAATGACACAGAAAAGGAAGAACTCATAGCCTTCCTACGTGAGGAGAAAGAAGTTTTTGCTTGGTCTCCGTCTGACATGCCAGGGATTAACCCTACCGTCGCTAGCCACAAGCTACATGTCAATCCCCACCACAAGCTGGTCAAGCAGAAAAGACGCAATTTTTCCCCGGAGAAAATTTCTATCATCCAAGAGGAGATTGATAAGTTACTCGTTGCTGGATCCATTGAAGAAGTTATGCACTCTGAATGGCTAGCGAATGTCATGCTTGTCAAGAAAAAGGAAGTTGGACGGTGGAGAGTCTGTGTTGATTACACCGACCTCAATCTTGCATGCCCAAATGATCATTATCCTCTACCTAGAATCGATCTCTTAGTGGACTCAACCGCAGGGAATGAGCTGCTAAGCTTCCTAGATGCATACTCGGGCTATAATCAGATTTTCATGCATGAAGGAGACAAGGACAAAACTGCCTTCGTCTTCGACCGAGGTGTGTACTGCTACAAGGTCATGCCATTTGGCCTCAAGAATGCAAGGGCAACGTACCAGAGGCTCGTCAATCGGATGTTCAAGGATCTCATCGGCAAAACCATGGAGGTCTATGTGGATGACATCATGGTCAAAGGAGAAAAACGAGGGGATCATATTGCCAACCTGCGAGAGACCTTCAACTTGCTGAAGAAGTACAAAATGAAGCTCAACCCTCTGAAATGTACTTTCGGAGTGTCAGCAGGGAAGTTCTTAGGATACCTTGTGACTCAGCGTGGGATTGAAGCAAACCCAAAGCAAATGAAAGCAATACTCGAGATGAAATCCCCAACAAGTCTGAAGGAGATTCAAAGTCTCACTGGGCGAGCGGAAGCATTGAATAGATTCCTGTCCAAATCAACTTACCGGTGTCGACCTTTCTTCCAAGCAGTAAAGAAGGCGTCCAGGGATAAGTGGGATGAAGGTTGCGAGAAAGCATTTCAGGATCTCAAGGCCTACTTGACATCTCCGCCATTGCTATCGAAGCCTAAAGATAACGAGGACCTGTTCCTATATCTGGGGGTTTCAGATGTTGCTGTAAGCTCTGCACTTATCCGGGAAGAAAATGGGATCCAGCATCCTGTATTTTACACATCCAAAGCCCTCCTTGATGCTGAGACATGATACCCAAAATTTGAAAGGTTGATACTGGCGTTACTAGTTACCACAAAGAAACTCAGGCCATACTTTCAAGCTCATCGGGTGATCGTCATGACCGAATATCCGCTCATTTCGTTACTTCATGCACCCGATGCATCAACGCGGGTAATGAAATGGGCCATCGAGTTGAGTCAGCATGATTTACTCTATCGTCCACGAACAGCTGTCAAAGGCCAGACCTTAGCGGATTTTGTTGTGGAATTCACACCAGCATCACTGGAAGAGGACAATAAGCTTGGCAAAACCCCCAAGGTCGCCAATACTTCTCTACCACAGGATCAAGAAGCCAGTTCTTCTTCCCTACAACCCTCAACTTCCAATCTTCTATGGAAGCTCTTTGTTGACGGCTCCTCAAACCAGAAGGGGGCGGGAGCAGGGATTGTCCTTATCACTCCAGATGGCTCAATAATGGAACAGGCGGTACAGTTCGGATTCAAAGCCTCTAACAATGAAGCGGAGTATGAGGCTTTGATTTGCGGGCTCCCGCTTGCCAAGGAGTTGGGAATCAAACGCCTCGCTATTCATTCAGATTCACAATTGATTACTAACCAATCAACCGGTGAATATGCCGCACGTGCGCAAGGATGCTCAGATATAATAACAAGGTCCAGGAAATGCTTACCCTTTTCCCGGTTTTTACTTTTCATCAACTTCCACGAGCAGAAAATACGCAAGCAGATGCGTTGGCCAATCTGGCATCATCACTTGACTTTCGTTTCAAGCGCTCGATCCCGATTGAGTATCTCGACCAGAGGAGTATTGATGTGAGGGAGATCGAAGTGAGACAAATTGGTTCGTCTCCAAGCTGGCAAGATCATTTTCTCAACTATCTGGAGCATGGAATATTGCCTGATGAATGATTAGAAGCCCGCAAAGTCCAGATGAAAGCTGTCGATACTATGTCGACAGGGGCCAACTCTTTCGAAAGAGCTTCACAGGACCAAACTTGTTATGCTTGAGGCACCCAGAAACATTGAAAGTCTTGGCAGAGGTTCATGAAGGGCATTGTGGAAATCATTCCGGTGGAAGGTCGCTTCCTCAAAAGACGCTTAGTGCAGGGTTTTACTGGCCTACTCTACGCCAGGAAGCTCTGCAATATGCCCAGAAATGCGACAAATGTCAAAGGTTCAAGCCTAACCAATTGGAAGAGTTGCATGCATAGGTAAGCCCTTGGCCATTCATGTCAGGACCCACCCCGGTTTCACCCCGAAACCCGAGGTAAATCCCGCTCCCGTCTGACTCCCCGACACAAAACTCAAGTAAAGCTCACTCACCTTCTATCTAGTCAAACGCAGGAGTAATTAGACACAAAGTCCCGAAGGTAGCATTTACAAAACACAGTACGAACATGCAACGAAAATTAAAACCGATAACTACACGCACACGGAAGCCTTTACTCTACTCTGGGAACCCTCACGTCACTTCTATGCCTCAGACTCTGCCTCGGCGTCAAGACCCCGCGCTCGCTCCACAACCTGGAGGGCAATTAAAACAGAAAATGTGAGTGGACCAGAAATACCAAAGTTCAAAAACCATTTTATAAAAAAAAAACCGAGTTAAACCCTCCGTTTTGAAACCACATGCATAACCAACAGTTATAAACACATTTATAAAATAATCATTCTTAAACATCATAAGAAACAGAAACACTATAAAATACCACAAGAAATCACACATGAGTATCAGAAAACCGTATCATAAACCATAACCACCAAATCATCATTTTCTCGATCAAACCTGCTGGATCTATCCAAGTCTTTAAACTCCCGAGTCTTTAAACTCAATCCAGGCCTTAATCATATCCGAGTCTTTAAACTCCCGAGTCTTTAAACTCAAGGCCTACGGGGGAAAATCAATATATATCCGAGTCTTTAAACTCCCGAGTCTTTAAACTCAATCCGGGTCTTTAAACCCAATCCGGCCGGTCCCCCGTCACATATATCCGGGTCTTTAAACCCAATATCCAGATCCAGCAAATCCAATCCCAAAACCATTTAAAAACCATTTACCAATCCACATCCAAACCCGAATCCGAAATCACTGGTCCGATGCTCTCCCGGCATCTAGAACCGTCATTCCGAACCCAAATCCGGAAAATATCTATTTTCATACCAAAACCTCATGTAATCACAAATCACATTTCATAACCCATATAACATTATTAGAAAACCTTTATAGGTGGAAATCCCCAAATGTGTCATCAAAATTCGAAAACCAACATTTTCTCGAAAAACGTGCCAAAACCGTCTTTTTCTCGAAAAACGTGCAAATACATAAAATCATCATTTTATATTCAATAAACATAGATTTATAAGTAAAACCATAAAATACATTTATAAAAACAGTTATGCATGATCGAGTTTAAGGAAAGGGTCCACTCACAGTACTGAGCCCTACTCGCGTCCCGAACGTCCAGCCCGTTCCTCGGCTTCCTCGGGAAATCCCGATCCTGTCAAACACCGCCAAATTACGTTACTAGCACGTCTACGAAGGTTCACCTAAATTCCCTCAAAAGTCCCCGGACCAAAGACTTAAAACCCCGGAACCCTACACATTCACCCTCGCGGAACTACACCCAAACGACTTCCGATTGACCCGAAACCAACTCCATTGAACTCACAACAACTCCTAGACCAAAAACTATGTTGACCGTTTCTCCCAGAACTGCCGCACGCGCCTCCACGCGCCGCCCAAAGTGGCTGCGCGTGGCCCCACGCGCCAGCTACAGTACCGTCTTCAACTCGTGCTGAACCGGGCTCGACACAGTGCCTGTTGTTTGAACCGGCGAGAGCGGTTCACCGCCGTGCCTGCACCATTTTCCTCCCACTCTTCACCATCCTCTTCGTCCAATCCTAAGCAATCCAGTTCCCTCACTCAAACACCTCAACACTGTCCCTAACCTGTCGACTCGAGCTCGTACAAAACCTGTACCAGTCCCCTGTTTCCTTCTCCGGCCACCCAGGTCTTCCCCCGTCACGGTGGCTACCCAAAACACTTCCTAGGACTGTCCTAAACCTCACCCAACTCACCAAGACCGTCGACTCTCACCCACAATCCACGACTTTCAAACTGAGCAAAATGGATAAAACAGAGCACATAGGGTACTCTCCGTCGTCTGGGCTCCGCCGTTCATTCCTCCGTCACGGCAGCACAACCAGCAGCTACCTAGGACTCAACTGAGTCCCCTAGACTTCACTAGACTCCTCGATTCAACCCCTAACGCTACAACTCTCAACTTGAAACTCGACGGCAAAACAGAGCACGAAGAGAAAAGTATGAAGTTTACCTGCTTCCAGGCGTCGTCGTGAGCTCAGCCGTGAGGCAATAGCTCCTCCCGTCCACCGCCAGCCTCTGGACACCTCCACGAGTCCAATTGCACCAACACACGGCCGCACCACCACCACAATCGTCCAAGTCCTCTCTGTTTTCTCTGAAAACCGACTGCCCCGTCCACCGTGTTCTTGCACGATTTCTCTCCCCCAAACATTCACCAGTTCACTCTTCCACCCTCTGATCACTCCTCACTTACCAAAACCCACTAACACTCACCATCGTCTCTCAATTTCTCTCAATTCCTCCCTCTGTTTCTGTCTGGGTCGAACAACACACACGACACGGTTGCACCCCAAATAATTGGACCGTGCACTCACTAGAACCAACCAGACCTCCTACACGTGTCACCAATCCCTCAACTCCTCTCCCAAGTGGCTCAATCTCAACCCTCTATCTTCCCTCTCTGTGCACAAATCCCCAGACAACCAAAAGACCAAAATACCCCTCATTTTAAGTTCAAATTACGATTTTACCCTTACCGTTTTAGACCCGTAACTCACACCTCGTACGTCCGATGAATACGTGCCGCCTGTCATCGAACTCAGGACGACGAGATCTATCTAACGGTCTTAGGTCAACTTACCAAAACTCGTCCGTAGAAAAAGTCAACTATTCCCCCTACTTCACTCAAATTACGGTCATGCCCTCAACCTTCCGAACATCACAACTTCCTCCTCGGATGTCGGAATCGGGCGTGCCACCTGCCTACGGATTCGTAACATCCTCAACTACGTCCTGGTCACTGGTCAACTCCCATTTGACCACCCGAAATAAAAGTCAACATTTCTGCCCGACCCAGGGGCAAAATCGTCATTCTAAGTTCCCGGACCCCTCGGGACCACCTAACCCTTGATTAACCTTACTAATCACACCTTAATCACTCTACTTATCCCAATTCTCGGGACGGGTTGTTACAATCTACCCACCTAAATAGAATTTCGTCCCCGAAATTCCACAGCTAGTTCCCGACCCCTAGGGTCTCCTAAGAAACAACCTCTCCTAGGTTTCCTGTCTATCATCTCCACCTTGGGTCTTTCACTCCATCCCCAGCTACTGTTACCACAGCCAACCCTAGTTATGTAACAACTACATGGTGTACGGAAGGGAAACCCTATGAACAGAAAACAAAGGTATTATACAATACCTCATGTCACAATACCCGACAGAAATCATAGAGTACGTCCTCGTATACAACCACCCATCTCCCTCGGCTACTACTCCGGCCACAGTCGGACTAACTCCACAAAGTCCTAAAGGCAAACTCTAGCTTGTGGGTTCTCTCCTTCCACAGTCTCCAATCGATCAGTTATAGTCACTCCTTTTCTATACCTTCCGTCACCCTCCTACGGAACTTAACATATACTCCCAGTCCTCTAGGAAACTCCTAGACTCTACCCCGAGATCCAACAACCAAACCAACAGAACAACCAACTGTGAAACAAGTACCTGTCCCCACATCTGGTATCGCCTGATCCTCCTGCTGAGTCATCGAGAACACCCGGGCCTGAGATCCTGACGCTCTACCACGACCCCTCGAACTACTCGTGGCTGTGCCACCACCTCCTCTAGTGCCCGCTGTCCCTGATGCTGTACTCTGTCCGGACTCCGCTACTCCTCTGCCTACACCACCTTCCTGTGGCAACAGTGGACACTCACGTCGAAAATGACCTCGCTCCCCGCAGTAGAAACACACATTCCAGCCTGGTCCACTACTCGGTCTCCCTGTGGATGCTACCGACGTCGCACTCGCTTGCGGAGTCGGCGGTGCTCGATAACCCCAAAATCCTGAACTCTGGGCACTACCAGGCCTACCAAAACGATCATCGCCCGACGAGGACGATCCACCGAAGTTACCTCTTTTCGGTGTCCGCTGGCTCGAAGCTCCAGGAATAGAAGGTTCCCGGCGTCGCACCGGCAAACTAGCCTCAACTCGCACCGCAGCATCCGACAGATCTCGGAGGGTCGCAAAAGATCCAGCCGTCACTACGGCTCGAATCTCACCTCGTAAACCCAACTCAAACCTACGACACTTCTCGGCTTCAGTGGCCACAAAGGCAGGAGCAAACCGAGACAACATCTGGAACTTCCGTTCATACTCTGCCACGGTCATATTCCCCTGCTGGAGCTGCAGAAACTCCGCCTCCTTGGCATCCCGGAAAGAACGAGGATAATACTGCTCCAGAAACCGTTCCCTAAACGTCTCCCAGGTCACACTGTGAACATCCCAACCGGACAACTCGAGGGTATACCACCACTCGTACGCCGCACCATCTAGTAAAAATGCAGCCAACAATACTCGCTCCTCCGGCGGACAATGCATCACCGCAAAAATCCGCTCCAGCCTAGTAATCCACTTCTGGGCTTCCTCAGGATCAGCCCCACCACTAAAAGTAGTAGCCCCGAGCTGCTGGGCTCGCTCAATCGTGGCACTTTCGGTCTCTCTGGCTACTTCTTCAGGTTGTGGAGAGGGTCTACGTCTCGGAGGCATCGTCAACCGCACGCTGAAAGAGGCATAGAAGTAGTCAAACAACTGAAACATAACCTCACAAACCGACAGACCCAACAAACTCGACAAACCTATGCTCTGATACCAATTGTCAGGACCCACCCCGGTTTCACCCCGAAACCCGAGGTAAATCCCGCTCCCGTCTGACTCCCCGACACAAAACTCAAGTAAAGCTCACTCACCTTCTATCTAGTCAAACGCAGGAGTAATTAGACACAAAGTCCCGAAGGTAGCATTTACAAAACACAGTACGAACATGCAACGAAAATTAAAACCGATAACTACACGCACACGGAAGCCTTTACTCTACTCTGGGAACCCTCACGTCACTTCTATGCCTCAGACTCTGCCTCGGCGTCAAGACCCCGCGCTCGCTCCACAACCTGGAGGGCAATTAAAACAGAAAATGTGAGTGGACCAGAAATACCAAAGTTCAAAAACCATTTTATAAAAAAAAAACCGAGTTAAACCCTCCGTTTTGAAACCACATGCATAACCAACAGTTATAAACACATTTATAAAATAATCATTCTTAAACATCATAAGAAACAGAAACACTATAAAATACCACAAGAAATCACACATGAGTATCAGAAAACCGTATCATAAACCATAACCACCAAATCATCATTTTCTCGATCAAACCTGCTGGATCTATCCAAGTCTTTAAACTCCCGAGTCTTTAAACTCAATCCAGGCCTTAATCATATCCGAGTCTTTAAACTCCCGAGTCTTTAAACTCAAGGCCTACGGGGGAAAATCAATATATATCCGAGTCTTTAAACTCCCGAGTCTTTAAACTCAATCCGGGTCTTTAAACCCAATCCGGCCGGTCCCCCGTCACATATATCCGGGTCTTTAAACCCAATATCCAGATCCAGCAAATCCAATCCCAAAACCATTTAAAAACCATTTACCAATCCACATCCAAACCCGAATCCGAAATCACTGGTCCGATGCTCTCCCGGCATCTAGAACCGTCATTCCGAACCCAAATCCGGAAAATATCTATTTTCATACCAAAACCTCATGTAATCACAAATCACATTTCATAACCCATATAACATTATTAGAAAACCTTTATAGGTGGAAATCCCCAAATGTGTCATCAAAATTCGAAAACCAACATTTTCTCGAAAAACGTGCCAAAACCGTCTTTTTCTCGAAAAACGTGCAAATACATAAAATCATCATTTTATATTCAATAAACATAGATTTATAAGTAAAACCATAAAATACATTTATAAAAACAGTTATGCATGATCGAGTTTAAGGAAAGGGTCCACTCACAGTACTGAGCCCTACTCGCGTCCCGAACGTCCAGCCCGTTCCTCGGCTTCCTCGGGAAATCCCGATCCTGTCAAACACCGCCAAATTACGTTACTAGCACGTCTACGAAGGTTCACCTAAATTCCCTCAAAAGTCCCCGGACCAAAGACTTAAAACCCCGGAACCCTACACATTCACCCTCGCGGAACTACACCCAAACGACTTCCGATTGACCCGAAACCAACTCCATTGAACTCACAACAACTCCTAGACCAAAAACTATGTTGACCGTTTCTCCCAGAACTGCCGCACGCGCCTCCACGCGCCGCCCAAAGTGGCTGCGCGTGGCCCCACGCGCCAGCTACAGTACCGTCTTCAACTCGTGCTGAACCGGGCTCGACACAGTGCCTGTTGTTTGAACCGGCGAGAGCGGTTCACCGCCGTGCCTGCACCATTTTCCTCCCACTCTTCACCATCCTCTTCGTCCAATCCTAAGCAATCCAGTTCCCTCACTCAAACACCTCAACACTGTCCCTAACCTGTCGACTCGAGCTCGTACAAAACCTGTACCAGTCCCCTGTTTCCTTCTCCGGCCACCCAGGTCTTCCCCCGTCACGGTGGCTACCCAAAACACTTCCTAGGACTGTCCTAAACCTCACCCAACTCACCAAGACCGTCGACTCTCACCCACAATCCACGACTTTCAAACTGAGCAAAATGGATAAAACAGAGCACATAGGGTACTCTCCGTCGTCTAGGCTCCGCCGTTCATTCCTCCGTCACGGCAGCACAACCAGCAGCTACCTAGGACTCAACTGAGTCCCCTAGACTTCACTAGACTCCTCGATTCAACCCCTAACGCTACAACTCTCAACTTGAAACTCGACGGCAAAACAGAGCACGAAGAGAAAAGTATGAAGTTTACCTGCTTCCAGGCGTCGTCGTGAGCTCAGCCGTGAGGCAATAGCTCATCCCGTCCACCGCCAGCCTCTGGACACCTCCACGAGTCCAATTGCACCAACACACGGCCGCACCACCACCACAATCGTCCAAGTCCTCTCTGTTTTCTCTGAAAACCGACTGCCCCGTCCACCGTGTTCTTGCACGATTTCTCTCCCCCAAACATTCACCAGTTCACTCTTCCACCCTCTGATCACTCCTCACTTACCAAAACCCACTAACACTCACCATCGTCTCTCAATTTCTCTCAATTCCTCCCTCTGTTTCTGTCTGGGTCGAACAACACACACGGCACGGTTGCACCCCAAATAATTGGACCGTGCACTCACTAGAACCAACCAGACCTCCTACACGTGTCACCAATCCCTCAACTCCTCTCCCAAGTGGCTCAATCTCAACCCTCTATCTTCCCTCTCTGTGCAAAAATCCCCAGACAACCAAAAGACCAAAATACCCCTCATTTTAAGTTCAAATTACGATTTTACCCTTACCGTTTTAGACCCGTAACTCACACCTCGTACGTCCGATGAATACGTGCCGCCTGTCATCGAACTCAGGACGACGAGATCTATCTAACGGTCTTAGGTCAACTTACCAAAACTCGTCCGTAGAAAAAGTCAACTATTCCCCCTACTTCACTCAAATTACGGTCATGCCCTCAACCTTCCGAACATCACAACTTCCTCCTCGGATGTCGGAATCGGGCGTGCCACCTGCCTACGGATTCGTAACGTCCTCAACTACGTCCTGTTCACTGGTCAACTCCCATTTGACCACCCGAAATAAAAGTCAACATTTCTGCCCGACCCAGGGGCAAAATCGTCATTCTAAGTTCCCGGACCCCTCGGGACCACCTAACCCTTGATTAACCTTACTAATCACACCTTAATCACTCTACTTATCCCAATTCTCGGGACGGGTTGTTACAATTCATGCAATGGGGACTTGACATCGTTGGACCACTCCCAAGCAAGAAGTATTTAATTGTCGCCACTGACTACTTCACTAAGTGGGTGGAGGCAAAAGCTTTTGGCACCATAACTCAGGCTGATGTCCAAAAATTCATCTGGAGCCAGATTATCTGTCGATTTGGGCTCCCCAAGGTCATTCTAACTGACAATGGGACTCAGTTCACTGGCGCCACAATCAACGAGTTCTTTGAGCTTTGGAAGATCAAGCATTTCACTTCAACTGCATATTACCCCTAGGGTAATGGCCAGGCGGAAGCTTCAAACAAATGATCCTTGACTGTATCAAGAAGCGACTCGATGATAGGAAAGGCTTGTGGGAGGAGGAGTTGGATGGCACGCTCTGGGCATACTGTACCACTCCGCGTCGAGCAACAGGAGAGTCTCCATTCACCCTTGCATACGGCACTGACGCAGTCATTCCTCCACATGTGTTGTCCTGGCACCCTTCACCGAGCTCGATGATCCAGTAGTCAACTCCATCGCTCTGAGAACTTCACTTGATCTCAGCGAGGAATTAAGAGAGCAAGTAGTGAAGCGTATCTCCAGCTATCAGCAACAAGTGAGAAGCTCCTATAACAAGAAGGCTCGACTCCGGCACTTTCTCCCAGGCGATCTTTTTCTCAAGAAAAAGTTTGCGACACCCAATCGTCCAGGGTATCAAAAACTCAAATCCACATGGGAAGCACCTTACCGAATCTACCAAGTAGGGGGAAAAGGAAGCTATACCTTGGAGACCATGGACGGGAAGTTAGTGAGTGGTTCCATGAACGCTCATCACCTCCGAAAATATTATGTGTAATGCAAACTAGAACTCAATAATAAACTAGTCATTGTTTGGTGCCAAATAAAGACTTTATTCCCCCGGAAGAACTCAAGCCTTCCTCTTAAGGAAGCACCCTAAGCCTTCCTTCAGGAAGCACCTCAAAGCCTTCCTCTTAAGGAAGCACCCTAAGCCTTCCTCTTGGAAGCTCCCTAAGTCTTCTTCATTGAAGCACTTCAAGCCTTCTCGTAAGAAGCAGAAGCCCTTCCCTGAAGGCATCATCATCTAAAAACGTCACAAGTTGTTTCGAACTCACTGTTATACACACATGGTTGCAGTAGAGGCATAGAAACAAGCTCACACCAATGCATTAACAGGCATTTAAAAGTGTTCGCTTCGACACATAACATATAAGAAAGTTAACACTTGCTTTTCAACAAATTAACTTAAGTGATTCTTCTTATTTATTCATTTGGAGGGTGCTTGGCAAATCACATGTCGATTGCTCACACCAGTTGTTCAATAAAAAAAAGCAATAACCAAACATGTGCATAAAAAAGTAACTATGGAGGCAAATCTTCAAATCCCATCGTGTTTCTAAACTCTTCCCACTCTTCTGCTGAAAGTAAGGAAGCATCATGAAACAATGAATCAGCAGTCTCAGGGGCAGCTTCCTTCGTGGTCCCGGTCTCGGGCTCTGGGAAAGGTACCAGAACAGGCTCAACCTCTTGCTCCAACTCTGGTTCCCGCTCTTTGGTGGTGATCCCGCTGTAACTTGCCATGTCCAACTTTTGTGCCTCAGCGGGTCTTTGGAACAAAGTTGTGGGGGCATGCGGCGATAATAAATGATCGTGTCCCGGGAGCCTTGTCGCTTTTAGACTCTGGATCTCCACCTCTAAAAGTCTGCTTGTTTCTTCTAAGTCCTGCAACTTTCTGCGCAGCAAAGAGAGCTCCTCTCGAGCGGAATCTCGCTCCATTTCTATCTGAATCCTCTCTGCACGGCTCACCTCCAGCTCGCCCACTTTGACTTCCAATGAGTGGATCCTTCTGACCAAAACTTCGTTGTTCTGACTAGAGTGGTCTTGGGCTTCTCGAAGGCGTTTACATTCGCTCTTCATTCGCTCGTTTTCACCTTCCAAACCAACATTTCCACGAAGCATGTCAACCAACTTATGGGCCCCAGCTTTCGCAATCCTAAGGTCTCAGACTACCTTGTCGAAAGCCCCTTGCGAAACAGTTTTCTAACTGTCCTCTATTGGGATAGGGGCACCTATCACATCAGAAATCTTGGATGATGTCCGTGTCTCCCCCACTATTCGATCTGGACCTTCATCTCTCGACGCTTGATGAGCCGAGTAGTGGGAGGTGGGAATCACCTTCAGCTTCTTAAGCTGTTTAGTTGCACCCTCACAGGGACCGTCTGAAGCTTTACGTTTGCTAGATGACTCCGCAGGACTAGAGCGGTCACGCTTGGAATGAAGCTGCTCAACATGCCTTTTCTCCAAAGAACCAATGGGTCCTTGCTTATCATTCCTCTTCTGGATAACGGGTTTCTTCAACCGCGGTGGAGCACTCAACTACTCCTTGATTAGGATGTCCGAGGGCCTCCCACCATTCGAATCTCTAAGTGGAGAAAGTAGCCAGCTCATGTCTCGGAACTCTAGAGGAATTTTCAGGGCCATATCGATCTTTTTGAGATCAGGATGACCTTCAAACCCTCTATACAGCTCATCAAACGAGCGGAAGTGCAAGGCAATCCTCAGGTCCGGGGAGGCGTGTTTATCCCATGCACCGCCAACTTCAATACAGTTGACTCTGTACGTGCTGTCATTAAACTCCGCCCTCAAAAATAGCTCCACTTTGGGTATGACTCGGGAAAGCCGACCGCCGGTAACTCCGTTGTGTGACACGGAATAGCAATGCCAGAATTCATCTTCCGAGAATCCTAGGCTAAAAAATTTGTTCAACTTCTCAAAACACATGATGTGTCGATAAGCATCGACGTCCAGTTGAGCAGAGCTGCATTCCATCCGGCCAATAATCTTGGAGAAGAACTTCGAGAACGGGAATTTGAAACCCCACCCAATAGCCAAAGGGTGGAATTTAGTCCACCGACCGCCGACATGGTTTTTTCCTCTTCCATGCTTAAGAGCCTTCATGGAAGAACATCTGTCGCCAAGCTCCACAAATACATCGTCTGGAAAAGCAATTTGATTACGAGCCTTCCACTCCTTGAAGTCTTCAGGCTTCTCAAACTCCATATCTTTCCCTCGGAATGGACTAAGGCTACGAGAACCGCCACGCTCCCACAAGGCAAGCTTGCTGGGTCTCTCGGCACCTTGACGCATAGCGAGCATATTTGTGGTACTAACAGGAGTCACATCGAATGTGATCCAGCCTACCAATGCTCACTAGCCACGTCCGCAAGTGCACTCAGTCACCGCCAAATCTCCGTCGACTGTTCAGCCAAATTCCGCTCACCACGTGGCACTGGTTGTACACCCGCTCCAACAAAGCTTCTAAACACCTTCGACGGACTCTTGACACGTAGCAAGCATATTTGTGGTACTAGCAAGAGACACATTAAATGTGAGCCCGCCTACCAATGCAAGCACGCACCATCCAAACTGCTTGTTTTCCAAGCTGCACGCGTTTCCGTAATTTCCAACGCTTTCCAGGAATCTCGAATCCTGTCCAAAAATACCATGAAAGGTCATCAATGACTCTAAAAATATCATATCAATTCCCCACAAATTTTCGGGAACTTAATAAAAATTTAAAGCGTAACCTAAACCATCGGACCCTCGAAACAGTGTCGATACGATGTCAGTTTGCCTCGGAACCAACACCAAAAATGTTCATTACATCAAGTGTAGTAAAACACCTGTTGAACACTTCCCCAGAAACACAACCACGCGCCCTCACGCGCCGCCGCAAGCGGCTGCGCGTGAAAGCCACGCGCGTAGCACAGTAACTGCTACAGTGCGTCTCCTCTACCCGGATGACTGGTAAACGGGTTAGAAAATTCGCGTTGAGACCCGATTTGTTCTCCGTCAATTCGACCTTGTTTTATTCCGCTATTTCAACTGATTTCATCTAAACCCGTTTAATTTAGGTTCTGTAACTTTAAAAACCTCAATTATAACCAAAATCCAACAATTCCCCAATGAACTTTCAAACTGGTTTCGCGATCGGATTCATCCAATTCATCCCTGTTTTTCAAATTAAATCACACAGAGAGAATCGTGAGAGTGAAATAAAAGTTTTTACATAATCAATTTCGTATTTCCGTACCTCCAAATGTACGAACCCAAACTCGATTTCGGGTAGGAATTGAAGCTTCTGTTCTTGGTCAGTACAGACTCAATTCTCCTTGTTTTTGATGCAGGTCGATTCGAAATGGTCCCAGGAGAGTTAATCAAGCCTCAATTTGGACCCCACAGCTCGAAAATTCGATTTCGAATTTTCCCCAAAAACCCAAAATTTTCGACTTGGGTTTTCACCTCACACTCTCTGTCCTCCCGTTTTTCCTCAGCTAGAAACGAACTCTTCGAACACTCAATCACACACAGTCATGAACAATTTCACCGTTTGACTCACGGATTGAAGGTAATTGAAGGGGGGATTAGTAGTGTTTAAATATAATTAGGGATAATAAAACAAAATAATTAAAACATAATAATGAGGGTTTCCTTAAAACATGGAGCAGATTTTAGGGGTCCCTAAATCAAGGGATGGGTGACACATGTCACTCATCCGAGTGTTCACAATCGACGGTCACTATTCACAATTTAATATTATTTTAATCAAAATTCCGGTTTGTTCGGTTAATTGATTTCGTTCCCGTGACCACAACTTCGTCGTCGAATCTCCGATTTCGGCATGCCGCCTGCCTATGAATTCGTATCGACTCAACCTACGTAACGGTCTTTGACCCTCGTCCTTTGGACCCCCCGGGTCAAAAGTCAACATTTTGCCCTTACCTTTCAAAATTACCAAAAAACCCCTCGACTTCCAAACTTCATAACTTCTTCCTCAAATGTCGGAATCGAACATGCCACCTGTCTATGAACACGTGACGTCCCAAAAATACGCCACGATCATCGACCAAAGTCCATTTGACCGTCCGAATTAAAAATCAATTTTTTGCCCACGCTTGGGGGCAAAATGGTCATTTCACACATTATGTCTGATTCACACCACTAATCCCAGATTAGTCTTTCTAAACAAAAGATAGACTTTTAACCCTTATAACTAGAGGGCGAAACCGTCAGAAAGAAACCGGAGCTCGATTTTTTAATTCAACAGTAACGGAAAAACTGGTAATGTAAGATTCCTAACAGTGTACATCCCTTCAGATTCCCCGAATTCCGAATCGATGTGGGAGCATTTGTGGAACCCAAAATCATCCGAAAAATACGAAGCTGCCACGTAGCCCGTAATTCCCAAAAATGACCAATTTGCCCTTGGCAATAACACTGATCACTTGAAAACACCCGCACATTAAATAATCTATTTACCAATTAAATACGTTATTTGATCGGGTTAAAGTCTCCGTAATATTGGTATTCTCCCCGAGAGTTAATTATCGTTATTCATAATAATGGATAATTAATACTAATATTAAAATACAATAAATATCATTACTATCATGATGAGCCATCATTACAATTATTAAATAATATATTTAATAATAATATATTATTTACTAATTAAATATTCAACCGACCAATCAGAACTCTCCAAGGCTCCAAAGATTTTCCTATAAATAGCAAGGCACATTTCATTTCCAAGGTACGTTGATTCTTCGTTTCGAAGTATATCCTTTTCCTCTCTCAAAGCTAACTTAGGCATCGGAGTGTTCTTGGTCGAACAACCCCCCGGGTAAATCGATCGAAGCAACAATAGCTAATTGTTT
This sequence comes from Prinsepia uniflora, assembly GCA_032719365.1. Classification (NCBI taxonomy): domain Eukaryota; kingdom Viridiplantae; phylum Streptophyta; class Magnoliopsida; order Rosales; family Rosaceae; genus Prinsepia; species Prinsepia uniflora. The sequence continues at coordinate 23,717,205 of CM064873.1, forward strand.
GCTATTTGCAGGAATTGTAGGACTTTTCGCGACGAGTTCAATCTTTGATTCAACCGTCCACATGCCTAATCATCTTAGGTAGGTGTAAATGACGATTGGACTTCTAACGCTATGAGTTCCATCAGACCAAACAAGTGCTGCAGACACATACGATCCTCCTTGAAAAGAACCAGCAACAGCCGCTGTGAAATTTTTCTCTTCTTTCAACGATGTGAAGGAAATAACTTGAGGAACCACTTTGATGTCAAAATCAGCACTATTTGACACAATGCTAGCCTTGTAAGACGACTTTGGAACTCCAACATTCTTCACTCGTCTTTCAATTTTAACCGAAAACGAATCTCCTGAGGTAGTTGAGATCCTTGGGCAATACGTTCCTAGAGCCTTAAGGACATAGACACTTTTCCCCTGATATGCGCTTCACTTTGTCCTCTTCCAACACTGAGCACAACTTCTCATACTCATCCTTGGGAGTTTCGTACACAAGCCTGGTATTCAAAGCCTTAACAGGATTAACATGTTCAATCTATACGCAAACTCTGCAGCAGATTCTTCATCAGTACTATTCATAACCCGAGCTGTAGTCATCAGAGATGATTTGATGGCTGCCGGGGACTAATCAGGGTGAAACTCTTTAACATATGTAGCAGCTTCAGCAACATGAGGGCAAGACATTGAGGTTCTAAAGACTATACTGTAATTCACACTTCTCTTGTCATTTTCGTATTCGGAGACGAGCAATCAGCGAATATGCAGCCAAAATATCAACTCGGGGAGCACTGATATCCAGCTTGATAATGTAAACCAAGATATAATTCGGGCCACGCGAGGAGAAGGATACAACAACAAACGCTGCAGAATCTTTTACTTCTTCACTTTTCAAAATCCTGGCTCCAACATATTTTGTGGAGTTGAGGTAAGACTAGACTGAATTAAGATCGTCGCCTTCTAAACTGGTGGCTGGCAGTGGGACAATGAAGGCAACATCTTCAAGTTTAATGGTCACCATCACGCCTTGTGCACCAGCTCTGAGAGCCTCCTTACTTCCGTTATACTTATCACACACCACAATCTTTCCCTTCACTTTCTTTTCGTCCAGGAATTCCCATTCACAATTCTGCGAAGATAGATCATCGAATTGACCCGCATATTTCCCATATACCAGTGGATCATTTGATGTATGTGAGGTAAAAGAGTTGACTGTAACCCCAAAAAGCTCCTTCTTATTTCCAAGAACAACCTTGTCGAGGATCCTTTTGTATGTGTTTCTTGCAGCAATCAAAATCATCCATGGAGCCACACTACAACCCCCCTCACAAGTCACAAGACCACCAAATCATGCTGTGTTTGCAATTAGTATCCCATTTTTCATTGCATGAAACACGCCGATTGCTATGACGTCCATTTCTAATAAACTAGGTAGACATGTGCCGAGTGACATTGGGATTATGTCAACTCCATCAGCGATTGCATCATCAAAAGTCGCCAAAAATCCATCGGAAGGGCAGCCATCAGTATTACACACCTTATAGGCAGCAATTCTGGTAGAGGGAGCTCCTCCTCTTGCAGTCCCATTTGCAATTCCGGCAGTTGACGCCGTGTGATTTCCATGCCCAACTTCATCCCTAGCAGAGGATGAATTGTACGACCTTGCCCCTCTGAGCTTATTATTGCAAGTGAAATTTTGGCCACCTTCACAAGACCCTTTCCATTTCTTGGGAGGAGGACCGAAGCCTTCGCCATTAAAACTGTCATGTTGAGAAAGATATACAAATTAAATAGATAATTATAATTATCAGGATTAAACTTTTATTAGTTTCAAAATAAATTGAGTAAATAAATTGACAGAAATAAAGCGGAAGTAAAAAAGAGGTAAAAGAGAACAATGAAATTTAACGAGATTCGGCAATGTGCCTACGTCCTCGGACAACAGCTCCAAAATTCTTCACAATGAATAATGGGATTACAAATACAATCTCACTCAATGGTGGATACACAACTCTCTTTTGGATTCACTCAAGAAAATTCCACTTTCTCTCTTTTTCTCACAAAGGAAGCTATCTTCCTATTTCTCACACAAGTAGGAACTCTCTTCTCACTCTCACCTTTGGTGGATAACTTGTTGCTTGAATGATGATTGAGAATGCTCAATCCCTCTCCTTTATATAGGGATGGATGGAAGGAAGTCATCAATGCATAATCATGCATAAGAGTTAACTCTAATTAATTTCATGGTAACTCCCATGAGCATAGTAATCTCCAACAATAAGTTGGGAGATCTAAAGTCTTCTTTATTTTCAATCACATAAATGAACCTATCCAAAATCACATCCATGCACAAACTATAATATGTGCATTGGGATATCAAAAGTTTTCATTTGGGGAACTCCAAAGATCATATTAATGCTCTTCCACTTAATAGAGGGATTAAGTCATTAAATTCTCCCCCACTTAATGGACGGATTAACCCATCAAATTCCCCTCCACTTAATGGTGGGAATAACTCATCAATTTCCCCCTTCCCGACTTAAGTGGAGGGCTCCATCATACCAGATGCGCTTCTACAAAACTCATACTTGTTCTTTTGTAAAGACTTTGTCATCATATCTGAACCATTGTCATCAGTATGGATCTTCTCGATTTGAAGTTGCTTGGATTCCAACACTTCACGAATCCAATGATATCTCAAATAAATATGCTTTGACCTTGAGTTGAAACTTGAGTTTTTACTCAAATGAATAGCACCCTGGATGTCACAATGAAAAACATATTTTTGTTGCCCTTATCACAGCTCTTGTAAGAATCTCTTCATCCATAATAACTCCTTACAAGCTTCTATAACAGCAATAAACTCTGCTTCTGTAGTTAACAGAGTAATGCACTTCTATAATTTAGACTGCCAGGAAACAGGTCCTCTAGAAAAAGTAACTAGATAACCTGAAGTGGACTTTTTGGTGTCAAGTTCTCCAGCATGGTCTACATCTGTGTACCCCACCAATTCGTGTAACGACCCGTCCCAGAAATTAGGGTTAAGGAAGTGTTTAAGCTGAGATTAGTGAGAGTAATCGGAGGTTAGTTGGTTCCGATAAGGTTGTTAGTGTAGAATGACAATTTTGCCCCTAGGTTGGGCAAATAGTTGACTTTTAGTTGGGATGGTCAAATGAACTTTGACAGGTGACTGTGACATAGCTTAGGACGTCACGAATCCGTGGACAGGGGGCACGCCCGATTCCGACATCCGAGGAGGAAGTTATGATGTTCGGAAGGTTGAGGGCATAATTGTAATTTGGCTAAATTAGGGGGGAAAAGTTGACTTTTGTTACGAATGGGTTTTGGTACGTTGACCTAGGATAATTAGATAGATCTCGTCGTCCTGAGTTCGATGACAAGCGACACATATTTATCGGACTTACGATGTGTGAGTTACGGGTTTAGAAAGGTAGTGGCAAAAGGGTAATTTTGGTTTAAAAGGAGAGGTATTTTGTTCTTTGCACATGGGGATTTGTGCAGCAGAGAGGGACAGATGGATGGCTGGGATTGAGCCATTTGTGAGAGAAAGGGAGAGGAATGGTGGATTGGTGACACGTGTAGGAGGGCTAGAGGCTTCCAGGGGTTGCACGGGTCCAATAATTTAGGGATTTTGGGTGGTGTACCGTGTGTGCTGTGTGTTCGTGATCGAAGAACAGAGGGAGAGAATTGAGAGAATTGATGGAGTGATCATAGGTGTTGGTGAGTTGTGGGTGTGTGAGAGTGACCAGAGAGTGAGAGGGAGACAGTGAAGGAGGTTGGAGGAGTGGTGATGGTTTGTGCGTGAGTTGAGAGCCACGGGACATCAGAGAAAAACAGGGAGGAAGTGAGTGTTAGTGGTGTTGTGGCCGTGTACGGTGCAATTGGGCTCGTGGTGGTGTCGTGAGGGTTGAGAGGAGTCGACTAGCCCCAGCGGAGCTTGCGACGGCGACTGGAGGACAGGTAATTCCTCATCCCCGTTTCTTTGCTCTATTTTGCCGTCTAGTTTCAGGAGCTAAGTCGTAGCTTTAGGGGTTGAATCGAGGAGTCCTGTAAGGTCTAGGGAGTTCAGTGGAGTCCTAGGAGTCTTCTGGTGGAGCAGCCATGACGGGGAGTGCACGGTGGAGGCTAGGACAACGGAGAGTACCTGTGTGCTCTGTTTTACCATCGAGTTTCAAATTCAAAGTCGTGGACTTAGGGAATGAGTCGACGGTCTTGGTGAGTTGGGTGAGGTTTAGGATGGTCCTAGGAAGGGTTTGAGACTACCACCATAACGGGGGGTGACCTGGGTGGCCGGAGAAGGAAACAGGGGACTGAACGGGTCTGCTTTCGAGTTAGGGACGATGACTTAGGGGCTATGTCAAGGTGTTTGAGTAAAGGGAATGGATACCTTAGGTCTGGACGATGCTGTTGGTGAAGAGAGGAGTGGTTTTGGTGCAGGTACGGTGGAGAACCGTCCTCGCCTGTTCGAATTGCAGGCACTGTGTCGAACCGGGTCTGCTCGAAGAAGATGATGCACTGTAGCAGGCGCGTGAGGGCCACGTGCAGCCACTTTGGGGCGGCGCGTGGGGGCGCGTGCGGCGGTCTTTGGGGAAAGTGTCAATTAGGTTTTTGGTCTAGGAGTTGTGATGAGTCTAATGGGATTAGTTTCGGGTTAATCGGACGTCGTTTGAGGTTAGTTCCGCGAGGTTGAAGGTTTAGGGTTTCGGTTCGTTACGTCTAAGACACGGGGATTTTTGGGGAAAATTAGGTGTACTTCCGTAGATGTGTTAGTAACGTACTTTGGCGGTTGTTGCCAGGATCGGGACTTCCCAAGGAAGCTGAGGAATGTACGAGACGTTCGGGACGCGATTGAGGGCTCGGTACTGTGAGTGGACCCTTTCTCTAAACTCAAGCATGCATAACTGTTTTCTATGCTATTTTTGTGGTTTTATATGTGATTTTATGATTATCAAATATGCTTTGTTGATTTTACATAATTGCACGTTTTTCGAGAAGGTTCAGTTTCAACACGTTTTACGAGAAAATAGTGATTTCTGAGTATAGTGCCATGGTTTTGGGGTTTTCAACTAATAACTGATTTTGACTGCTTATAAATGGATTTTGGAACGTGATTTCGATGATCAGGGCTTTCGGTTTTAGAATCGAATTTTCGGCAACGAGATTTGGTTTTAAAGTTGAAAAGTGGAATTCTGGATTGGGTTCGGAATGACGGTTCGGGATGCCGGAAGGGCATCCGACCAGTGATTTCGAATTCGCGTTTGGATATGGATTTCAAAATGGTTTTCAATTGGTTTTAATTGGATTTGCTAGATCTGGTTATTGGGTTTAAAGACCCAGATTATGATTGACGGGCGACGGGCCCGGATTGAGTTTAAAGACTCGGGAGTTTAAAGACTCGGATATATTGATATTTCCCCCATAGGCCTGTTGAGTTTAAAGACTCGGGAGTTTAAAGACTCGGATATAATTGAGGCCTGGATTGAGTTTAAAGACTCGGGAGTTTAAAGACTCGGATAGGTCCATCAGGTTTGATTGGAAAATGATGATTTGATATTCACGATTTATGATACGGTTTTATGATGCTTATGATATGGTTTCTATAACTGTTTATAGTGTTTCTGTTTCTTATGATGTTTTATGGTGATTGATTGATAACTGTTTTCATAACTGGGTTATGCATGTGGTTTCAAAACGGAGGGCTAAAACCCAGTTTTCTTATAAAATGGTTTTGGAAACTTTTACTTTATTTTGGTCCACTCACACCTTCTGTTTTAAATTGCCCTCCAGGTCGTGGAGCTAGCACGGGGTTTCGACGTCGAGGCAGCGTCTGAGGCATAGAAGTCACGAGAAGGATCCCAGAACTTTTCCGGGTGCGTGTATCCAGTTATCGATTTTTCTTCTTTTTGTATTTAGTACTATGCTCTGTAAAACTTGACTTCGGGATGAGTAAACTTTCTCCTGCGTCTGACTGTATTACTTTAGTAGTTTTCGTTAGTGTTGTGTCGAGGTGTCAGACGGGTGCAAGATTTACCTCGGTTTTTGGGGTGAAACCGGGGTGTGTCCTGACAATTGGTATCAGAGCATATGTTTGTCGAGTTTATCGGGTTTGTCGGTCTGTAAGGTTGTGTTCACACTGTTTGACTGTTTCTATTCCTCTTTCAGCGTGCGATTGACGATGCCTCCGAGACATAGACCCTCTCTACTACCTGAAGGCGAAGTAGCAAGAGAGACAAAGAGTGCTACGATTGAGCGAGCCCAGCGGCTCAGGGCTACTACATTCAGTGGCGGGGCTGATTCGGAAGAAGCCAGAGGTGGATTACGAGACTTGAGCGGATCTTTGCAGTGATGCATTGCCCGCTGGAAGAGCGCGTGTTACTGGCCACGTTTTTACTGGACGGTGCGGCGTACGAGTGGTGGTACACCCTAGAGTTGTCTGGATGGGACGCCCACACAGTAACTTGGGAGACGTTCCGGGAGAGATTCCTAGATCAGTATTATCCTCGTTCTTTCCGAGATGCCAAGGAGGCTGAGTTTCTGCAGCTTCAACAAGGGAATGTGAGTGTGGCTGAGTACGAACAGAAGTTCCAGATGTTGTCTCGGTTTGTTCCTGCGTTTGTGGCTACTGAAGCCGAGAAGTGTCAAAGGTTTGAGTTGGGCCTACGAGGTGAGATTCGAGCCATAGTGACGGCTGGATCGTTTACCACCCTCCGAGAGTTGTCGGACGCTGCAGTGAGGGTTGAGGCTAGTTTGCTGGTGCGACGCCGAGAGCCATTTTTTTTTTTTTGGAGCTTTGAGTCAGAGGACATTGAAGAGAGGTAACTTCAGTGGAGCGTCGTCGTCGGGAGATGATCATTTCGGTAGCCCTGGTAGTTACCAGAGTTCAGGATTTCGAGGTTACCGAGCACAGCTGACTCCACAAGCTAGTGCGACGTCTGTTGCGTCGATAGGGAGAGCGAGTGGTCCTTCTGGACGGGATGTGTGTTACTACTGCGGAGAGCGAGGTCACTTTCGACGTGAGTGTCCACTGTTGCCACAGGAAGGCAGTGTAGGCCGAGGAGTGGCGGAGCCCAGACAGAGTACAGCGTCAGGGACAGTAGGCACTGGAGGAGGGGGTGGTGCCACTAGTAGTTCGAGGGGACGTGGTAGATCTTCAGGATCTCAGGCCCGAGTGTTTTCGATGCCGCAGCAGGAGGTCCAGTCGGCACAAAATGCGGGGACAGGTATTTTGACTATCCTTGGTTGTGTTGTACCTACTTTGTTGTTGGATCCCGGGATAGAGTCTAGGATGTTCCCTAGGTGACCTAGAGTGTTACGGTGAGTTCCGTTGAAGGATGACGGAAGAACGGGAAAGGAGTGACTATAACTGATCGATATGAGGTTATTGAAGGAGAGAACCCACAATCTAGTCCTGAAGATTTATTTCGACAAGTGGTCGAAGTAGCAGCCGGTAGGATTTTCCCGTTGGATTAGATTGTCCTGGGTAGGAGTTGAGAAGGGTCCTGGGAAGTGTCTGTTGTTGTACGTGAGGATGTACTCTATGAACTTTGTTTGAGTACTCCATATGAGGTATTTTAAAATACCTTTGTTTTCTGTTCATAGGGTTTCCCTTGCGTACACCATAAAGTGTTAGTGGTACGAAAAAGGGGTTAGACATGGTACACTGGTAATTGGGATGGAGTGAAATACCCAAGGTGGAGATGATAGACAGGAAACCCAGGAGAAACTGTTGTTGACCTAGTGTTGATTCCGGGTAGGAGACCCTAGGTGTCGGGAACTAGCTGTGGAATTTCGGGGACGAAATTCTTTTTAGGAGGGTAGGTTGTAATGACCTGTCCCGAAAATTAGGGTTAAGGAAGTGTTTAAGTTAAGATTAGTGAAAGTAATCGGGGGTTAGATGGTTCCGATAAGGTTGTTAGTGTAGAATGACGATTTTGCCCCTAGGTTGGGCAAATAGTTGACTTTTAGTTGGGATGGTCAAATGAACTTTGACCGGTGACTGTGACATAGTTTAGGACGTCACGAATCCGTAGACAGGTGGCACGCCCGATTCCGACATCCGAGGAGGAAGTTATGATGTTCGGAAGGTTGAGGGCATAACCGTAATTTGGCTAAATTAGGGGGGAAAAGTTGACTTTTGTTACGAATGGGTTTTAGTGCGGTGACCTAGGATAATTAGATAGATCTCATCGTCCTGAGTTCGATGACAGGCGTCACGTATTCATCGGACTTACGATGTGTGAGTTACGGGTCTAGAAAGGTAGTGGCAAAAGGGCAATTTTGGTTTAAAAGGAGGGGTATTTTGGTCTTTGCACATGGGGATTTGTGTAGCAGAGAGGGATAGATGGATGGCTGGGATTGAGCCATTTGTGAGAGAAAGGGAGAGGAATGGTGGATTGGTGACACGTGTAGGAGGGCTAGAGGCTTCCAGGGGTTGCACGGGTCATATAATTTGGGGATTTTGGGCGGTGTACTGTGTGTGCTGTGTGTTCGTGATCGAAGAACAGAGGGAGAGAATTGAGAGAATTGATGGAGTGATCGTAGGTGTTGGTTAGTTGTAGGTGTGTGAGAGTGACCAGAGAGTGAGAGGGAGAGAGTGAGGGAGGTTGGAGGAGTGGTGATGGTTTGTGCGTGAGTTGTGAGCCACGGGACATCAGAGAAAAACAGGCAGGAAGTGAGTGTTCGTGGTGGTGGTGTGGTCGTGTACGGAAATTGGGCTCGTGGTGGTGTCGTGAGGGGTGAGAGGAGTCGACCAGCCCCAGCGGAGCTTGCGACGGCGACTGGAGGACAGGTAATTCCTCATCCCCGTTTCTTTGCTCTGTTTTGCCGTCTAGTTTCAGCAGCTAAGTCGTAGCTTTAGGGGTTGAATCGAGGAGTCCCGTAAGGTCTAGGGAGTTCAGTGGAGTCCTAGGAGTCTTCTGGTGGAGCAGCCGTGACGGGGAGTGCACGGTGGAGGCTAGGACGATGGAGAGTACCTGTGTGCTCTGTTTTACCATCGAGTTTCAAATTGAAAGTCGTGGACTTAGGGAATGAGTCGATGGTCTTGGTGAGTTGGGTGAGGTTTAGGATGGTCCTAGGAAGGTTTTGAGACTGTCACCATGACGGGGGGTGATCTGGGTGGCCGAAGAAGGAAACAGGGGACTGAACGGGTCTGGTTTCGAGTTAGGGACGATGACTTAGGGGCTATGTCGAGGTGTTTGAGTAAGGGGAATGGATAGCTTAGGTCTGGACGATGCTGTTGGTGAAGAGAGGAGTGGTTTTGGTGCAGGTACAGCGGAGAACCGTCCTCGCCTGTTCGAATTGCAGGCACTGTGTCGAACCGGGTCTGCTCGAGGAAGACGATGCACTGTAGCAGGCGCGTGAGGGCCACGCGCAGCCACTTTGGGGCGGCGCGTGGGGGCTCGTGCGGCGGTCTTTGGGGAAAGTGTCAATTAGGTTTTTGGTCTAGGAGTTGTGATGAGTCTAATGGGATTGGTTTCAGGTTAATCGGACGTCGTTTGAGGTTAGTTCCGCGAGGTTGAAGGTTTAGGGTTTCGGTTCGTTACGTCTAGGACCCGGGGATTTTCGGGGAAAATTAGGTGTGCTTCCGTAGATGTGTTAGTAACGTACTTTGGCGGTTGTTGACAGGATCGGGACTTCCCAAGGAAGCTGAGGAATGTACGAGACGTTTGGGACGCGATTGAGAGCTCGGTACTGTGAGTGGACCCTTTCTCTAAACTCAAGCATGCATAACTGTTTTCTATGCTAGTTTTTTGGTTTTATATGTGATTTTATGATTATCGAATATGCTTTGTTGATTTTACATAATTGCACGTTTTTCGAGAAGGTTCAGTTTCAGCACGTTTTACGGGAAAAGAGTGATTTCTGAGTATAGTGCCATGGTTTTGGGGTTTTCAACTAATAACTGATTTTGACTGCTTATAAATGGATTTTGGAACGTGATTTCGATGATCAGGGCTTTCGGTTTTAGAATCGAATTTTCGGCAACGAGATTTGGTTTTAAAGTTGAAAAGTGGAATTCTGGATTGGGTTCGGAATGACGGTTCGGGATGCCGGAAGGGCATCAGACCAGTGATTTCGAATTCGGGTTTGGATATGGATTTTGAAATGGTTTTCAATTGGTTTTGATTGGATTTGCTGGATCTGGTTATTGGGTTTAAAGACCCGGATTATGATTGACGGGGGACGAGCCCGGATTGAGTTTAAAGACTCGGAAGTTTAAATACTCGGATATATTAATATTTCCCCTGTAGGCATGTTGAGTTTAAAGACTCGGGAGTTTAAAGACTCGGATATAATTGAGACCTGGATTGAGTTTAAAGACTCGAGAGTTTAAAGACTCGGATAGGTCCAGTAGGTTTGATCGGAAAATGATGATTTGATATTCACGATTTATGATACGATTTTATGATACTTATGATATGGTTTCTATAACTGTTTTATAGTGTTTCTGTTTCTTATGATGTTTTATGATGATTGATTGATAACTGTTTTCATAACTGGGTTATGCGTGTGGTTTCAAAACGGAGGGCTAAAACCCGGTTTGCTTATAAAATGGTTTTGGAAACTTTTACTTTATCTTGGTCCACTCACACCTTTTGTTTTAAATTACCCTCCAGGTCGTGGAGCTAGCACGGGGTTTCGACATCGAGGCAGCGTCTGAGGCATAGAAGTCACGAGAAGGATCCCGGAACTTTTCCGGGTGCGTGTATCCAGTTATCGATTTTTCTTCTTATTGTATTTAGTACTATGCTCTGTAAAACTTGACTTCGGGATGTGTAAAGTTTCTCATGCGTCTGACTGTATTACTTTAGTAGTTTTCGTTAGTGTTGTTTCGGTTTTCGGGGTGAAACCGGGGTGGGTCCTGACAATTCGGGCTTACCACATCCAAAAAACAAACTCATTTTGGAGGTGCCTCTGAGATATCTCATAATCCATTTTACTGTTCCCAGTGTTTTTTACCCGGTGTGGATAAGAATCTGCTAATAACACCAACTACATGTGTTAAATCTCGCATGGTGCACACCATCATATACATAAGACTCCCAACTACTAAGGCATATGGCACCGAGTTCATCTTTTCCTTTTCTTTGTCAGTAGGACACTGCTTGGAGCTGAGCTTGAAATGATTAGAATGAGGAGTCACAACTGATTTTGCCTTGTCCATGTTGAATTTCTTCAACACCTTCTTGATATAACATTCTTGTGATAACCACAACTTTCCATTCTTTCGATCACAAGAGATATGCATACCGAGAATCTTTTTTGCTGGTCCTAAGTCTTTTATTGCAAAAGACTTACTGAGTTCTTTCTTTAACTTGCTAATCTTATCACTATCACAACCCAGGATCAACATGTCATCAACATATAAGAGAAGTATAATAAATTCTCCATTAGAGTACCTCTTAAAAAAAACACAATGATCAGAAGTGGTCCTCTGGTATCCATGTTTGATCATGAGGAATCAAATTTTTTGTACCATTGTTGTGGTGCTTGCTTCAGTCCATACGAACTCTTCTTTAGTCGGTAGACTAGGTCTTCTTTTCCTGTGACTTTGAAACCTTCTGGCTGCTCCATGTAAATTTTTTCTTCAAGGTCTTCATGAAGAAATGCAGTCTTGACATCTAGTTACTCAACCTCTAGATTCAGACTAGCAGCTAAACCATGCACTACTCTGATAGACGTCATTGTCACTACTGGTGAGAAAATTTCTTCAAAGTTAACTCCTTGTTTCTGACCGAAGCCTTTCACAACTAGCCTTGCTTTGTATCTTGGTTGTGAACTATTTTCTTCTGTCTTCAACTTATACACCCAACTATTCTTGAGTGATCTTCTTCCTTTCGGTAATTTCACGAAATCATAAGTGTGGTTCTTATGCAAGGATTTCAACTCATCTTTCATGGCTTTCAACCACTCCCCCTTTTTCTCATGGGTCACAGCTTCTTAGTAGCACTCGAGCTCTCCTGCATTAGTCAGCATCACAAACTGGCCTAGGGAGTAAAAACTGTTGGGTTTTCACTATCTGTTCGATCTTCTCCAATGTGGTTCTTTAAGAGCTTGATCTTCTTGCACATATTCAGGCACAACATTATCGTGATTTTTGTTAACAATAGGGTCCGTATTATTGTTCTCGACCGCATCTCCCCCTTCATCACGAACCCTGGGCTGAGGAACTGGATCTAGGTTGACTGGATATTCTTTGCAGTCATTTGACTTCTCCCTCTTCTGGACATATTCAATGGTTTGATCTTCAAATAAGACCACATCTCTACTTCTGACAATCTTGTTATTGACAGGATCCTATAGTAAACTCTTCATCTCCATAGCCCAGAAAAATACATTCTTTTGATTTGACATCAAACTTGAACCTCTCATTTTTTGGGATGTGAACAAATGCTCTGCAGTCAAACACCTTCAAGTATTGATAGGACACATGTTTACCACTCCAAAACTTATTGGGTAGATCGCCATTCAGTGGAGTCGATAGAGATAAATTGATCAAGTGCACTGCAGTCATTAGTGCTTCACCCAAAAAATCTTTGGTAACTTGGAATGAGATAACATACTTCTTATTCTCTCAACGATCGTTCTGTTCATCCTCTCGGCCAACCCATTGTGTTGAGGGGTATTTGGAAGTGATCTTTCATTTCTGATCCCATTATTCTTGCAATAGGCTCTGAAGTCTCCTATGTACTCTCTACCATTATCAGAACGGATACACTTAAGTGTCATGCCTATCTCACGCTCAACAGTGGCATGGAATTTCTTGAACACTTAAAAGACTTGATCTTTGGATTTGATTGCAAAGGCCCACACCTTCCTGGAGTGATCATCAATGAAGGTAACAAAGTATCTTGCACCACCAAAAGTGTTAGTATTCATAGGCCCATAAACATCAGAATAAACGACATCCAATCTATTGGGTTTTCTAGGTGCAGCTTTATAATGAAATGAAACTCTATGTTGTTTTCTAGCCAAACAATCAGTGCATTGATCTAGATGTGTAATTTTTGCTTTCAATCCGGTTAATACCTCTTTCTTAGCGAGGATTTGCAATCCCTTCTCACTCATATGACCCAAACGCCTATGCCATATCCCAATTGTTGAATCTGATTGTATAGTTATTGCATTGACATATTGATTGCTGATATTGTCATGTGTCATATGGAGTGTATTCTCTTTCTTTCTCCTTACTAGCACTAAAGAGCCTTTGATGAGCTTCCATTTTCCACCACTAAACACATTGGTGTAGCCTTCATCATCTAGCAAGTCGGGAGAGATCAAATTGAGACGCATGTCTGGAACATGTCTCACATTCTTGATAACCAAGGGGCAGCCTATGTTGGTCCCAAGAGCTATTTCTCCTCTTCCCACAATCTTAGACATTTTGTCATTTTCCATCCTCACATTTCCGAAATCTCCGCTTGTGTAGGATGTGAAGAACTCCTTTTGGGAAGTAACATGGAATGATGCGCTAGAATCTACAATCCAGCATGAATCTTGAGAAGTTAGATTAATAAAACCATCATCATAAATAATGATGACCTCATCGCCTTAGAAGTCGTAGCGGTTGTATAATTGGTTTCATTCTTCTTATTGGCTCCATTTCTTTGCTCCTTTTTTAGTCTTCTACATTCTCTCTTCATGTGACCCTTCTGACCACAATGATAACATTCTATCTCATTCCTTGGCTTGTAGGTGCCCTTGGAATGGTCTCTTGACTTGCCTCTAGAACGGTCACGGTTGTGAGATTTTCTTTGAAAATTTCTTCCACGATTCTCTGTAACAAGAGTCTCTGACTCAGTTGATATCCCTTGTTCTTTCCTCCTCGCTTCTTCATTTAATAAACTGTCCTTCACCAATGGCAGAGTAAGGACACCTTGAAGAGCATAGTTGCTAAGGGAAACCACGAGTGTGGTCTAGATATCCGGTAGAGAGCTAAGCAACAAAAGTGCTAACAACTCATCTTCAAGCACCAACTTCAAGGTTGATAGTTGATTCACCAATTCTTGGAAATCGCTCAAGTGGTCAGAAACACTTCGACCGTTTTTGTACTTCAAGTTCACCAATCGACGAATGAGCGAAAATTTATTTTGAGGAGTCTTCCTTTCGTACATCGATGCCAATTTTGTCAGCATTTGAAAGGCATCGGTCTCCTTTAAAATGTGGGGAAAAACACTTTGGTTGATCCACGGACGAATTTCTCCAATAGCTTTTTGGTTTAGAATGGTTCAATCTTTGTCAGATTTCTCTTTTGGTTTCTCTTCATTGCACAACAACACCTCATACAAACCTTGCAATATAGGATGTCCTCCATCCGTGGTCTCCATATGGAATAGTTTGAAGAAGTGAGTTTGATCATTGTTGTGGATGATGAGTTCGACGATGCTGCCATCACGAACAACGAGCATGTGTAGCTTTGATACCACTTGTTGGGAAATATGCACAAATTAAATAGATAATTATAATCATCAAGATTAAACTTTTCCCACCCTCAAAATAAATTGAGTAAATAAATTGGCAGAAATAAAGCGGAAGCAAAAAAGAGGTAAAAGAGAACACCGAAATTTAATGAGGTTCGGCAATGTGCCTACGTCCTCGGACAACAGCTCCAAAATTCTTCACAATGAATAATGAGATTACAAGTACAATCTCACTCAATGGTGGATACACAACTCTTTTTTGGATTCACTCAAGAGGATTTCACTTTTTCTCTTTTTCTCACAAAGGGAGTTATCTTCCTATTTCTCACACAAGGAAGAACTCTCTTCTCACTCTCACCTTTGGTGGATAACTTGTTGCTTGAAGGATGATTGAGAATGCTCAATCTCACTCCTTTATATAGGGATGGATGAAAGGAAGTCATCAATGTATAATCATGCATAAGAGTTAGCTCTAATTAATTTCATGGTAACTCACATGAGCATAGTAATCTCCAACAATAAGTTGGGAGATCTAAAGTTTTCTTTGTTTTCAATCACATGAATGAACCTATCCAAAATCACATCCATGCACAAACTATAATATGTGCATTGGGATATCAAAAGTCTTCATTTGAGGAACTCTAAAGATCATATTAATTCTCCTCCACTTAATGGAAGGATTAACCTATCAAATTCTCTCCTACTTAATGGAGTGATTAACCCATCAAATTCTCATCCACTTAATGGAGGGAATAACTCATCATCTGATTCGCGCCAAATCCCGCTATCAATCACACCAATAATTACATTGCTCTCAATGGCAGGATGTCTTTTGGCCTTGTCATTGAGATCGACAAAGTCCCATGATCGTGTGGTATGAAGTTGGTACTTCGTGCTTGGGAACACAGACACAACTTCCTCCATGTTGGCAAGCCTTTCCCTTTCTTGGTCGGTGAGTTTCGCAAAAAATCCGTTGAAACTCTTTTTGTACGTAGCTTCGGATCATGAAATCCGAGGCACGATTGCTCCGCACAACTGTTTCTAGTAACCTGACGTGTTGAGACGTCGGTGTGATGGCATCAAGGGTAGTCGGGAGTGAACCCATGTAGACGATGTATGTCTTTCTATCTTCCTCATCAATGGCTACGGACAATGCGCTCAAACTAAGGACAAGAAAAATGCAGAAATTATAAGAAAGCAGAAGATCTCCATTCCTCGCCATTGTTTTGAATTTGATGATACTTAATATCATAACCAGTGAAGGGAGACTGATTTATAGTGGGATGAAGAACGGAAAAAATACCATCTCATAATTAATGTCTAGATTTTTGTTTCCTTACAATTAATTATACCATTTCTGTAAGCTCAGATTACCTGCATCTGATTCGAAAGCCAACTATTTACTTAGTTTCCATGTTTATATATATTCCAACTTAGACTTAATTGTGGCCCAAGTAATTTCCAGGCATTAAGCATGAAGATTTTCTTTCCTTCCTTTTCATTTATTTTTTTAATGGATATTTGGTAAGAATTCAAAGTTCCTAATTTCCACCTAGTGTTGCAAATTCCTGGGTTTGTCGGGTTATTGTCCGGATACACAAGTCGAAGGTGTTATTTATAAGAAACGTCAAAGTTTTTAGAAAAATAAAAGGTGTTACTTATAAGAAATGTCAAAGGTGTTACTTATAACAACGTATCCAAAATTGAAAATATTTTGTTATTAATCCTTTGCATTTGAAGATGAAAACTATTAGTGGCTACCAAAAACCCGATTCACATTCACTAAAATATCAAGGAATTGGGAAAAAAAAAATCAGATTGTTCTGGAAACTAAAGATTATGTTTTCACATAACAAATCCTCCATTATTGTATGTCATTGTTTCAAATAACATATAAAATTGGGAAAATATGCAAACACAA
Source organism: Prinsepia uniflora (assembly GCA_032719365.1). Taxonomy (NCBI): domain Eukaryota; kingdom Viridiplantae; phylum Streptophyta; class Magnoliopsida; order Rosales; family Rosaceae; genus Prinsepia; species Prinsepia uniflora. The sequence continues at coordinate 23,733,555 of CM064873.1, forward strand.
CTGAATATTAAAAACAAGGGAAGTAATAAATGATCATAACAATAATAATAACAATGCAGTAGTTATGACTAATTGCTGCGAATGACAATCGGACTTCTAACGCTATGAGTTCCATCAGACCAAACAAGTGCCGCGGACACATATGATCCTCCTTGCAAAGAACCAGCAACAGTCACTGTGAAATTCTTCTCTTGGCTCAACGATGTGAAGGAAAGAAGTTGAGGCACCACTTTGATGTCAACATTAGGACTATTTGACACAATGCTAGCCTTGTAAGAAGACTTTGCAACCCCGACATTCTTCACTCGTCTTTCAAATTTAACCGAAAATGAATCTGCTGACTCAACTTTAAACCCCAGTGAAGGGTAGTTGAGATCCTTGGGCAATACTTTACTAGAGCCTTTAGGACAAGGGCTCTTTTCCCCTGATATGCGCTTGGCCTTGTCCTCATCCAACACTGAGCACAGCAACTTCACATAATCATCCTTGGAAGTTTCATACACAAGCCCGGGATTCAAAGCCTTAACAGGATCTATATGTCCAGATCCATAGGCAAACTCACCAGGAGATTCATCATCAGTGCTATTCATAACCCGGGCTGTAGTCATCAGAGATGATTTGATGGCTGCTGGGGACCAATCAGGGTGAAACTCTTTAACATATGCAGCCGCTCCAGCAACATGAGGGCAAGACATTGAGGTTCCAGAGAGTATACTGTAATTCGCACTCCTCTTGTCATTTTCGAATTCAGAGACAAGAGCAATAGGGGAGTATGCAGCCAAAATTTCGACCCCAGGAGCACTGATATCTGGCTTGATAATGTCAACCAAGATAGAATTTGGGCCACGCGAGGAGAAGGAAACAACAACAGGTGCTGTAGAATCTTTCACTTCTTCACTTTTCAAAATCCTGGCTCCAGCATTTTTTGTTGAGTTGAGGTAAGACTTCACTGACTGCAGATCATCGTCTCCTAAACCGGTGGCTGGCAGTGGCACAGTGAAGGCAACATCTTCAACACTAATGCTCACAATCGCGCCTTGTGCACCGGCTCGGAGGGCCTCCTTACTTCCTTCATACGTATCACAGACCACAATCTTTCCCTTGACTTTCTTTTCGCTCAGGCATGCCCATTCGCATGTCTGCAAAAATAAATCATCGCATTTATCTCCAGCATCTTTTCCATATACCAGTGGATGACTTGATGTATGCGAGGCAAACGAGTTGACTGTAACCCCAACAAGCTCCTTCCCATTTCCAAGAACAACCTTGTCGATGATCCTCCTGTCTGTGCTGCTTGCTGCAACCGAAATCATCCACGGAGCCACACTTGACACACTCCCTTTTTCAGGACCATCATTGCCTGCTGAGTTGGCGGTTAGTATTCCATTTTTCATTGCATGAAACGCGCCGATTGCGACGACGTCCTCTTCCAATACAGCAGCTCCACTTGCGCCAAGTGAGACTGTGATTATGTCAACTCCATCCGCGATTGCATCATCGAAAGCTGCCAAGATTCCGTCTGAAGGGCAACCTTCAGCATTACACACTTTATAAGCAGCAATTCTGGCAGAGGGAGCTCCTCCTCTTGCAGTCCCATTTGCGATGCCGTAAAAGCTTGCACCTTTCACAACATTCCCTGCCGCGGTTGAGGCCGTGTGGCTTCCATGCCCATCGTCATCCCTAGCTGAAGATGAATTATATGTCCTTGCCCCAATAAGTTTATTGTTGCAAGTGAAATTTTGGCCTCCTTCACAAGTGCCTTTCCATTTCTTGGGAGGAGCACCGAAGCCTTCGTCATTAAAACTCTCTGATTCGGGCCAAATCCCAGTGTCAATCACACCAATAACTACATTGCTCTCGATGGCCGGATTTCTTTTGGCCTTGTCATTGAGGCCGACAAAGTCCCATGATCTTGTCGTGTGAAGTTGGTACTTTGTGCTTGAAAACACAGACACAACTTCCTCCATGTTGGCAAACCTTTCCCTTTCATGGTCAGTGAGTTTCGCAGCAAATCCGTTGAAACTCCTTGTGTAGCTTCGGATCAAGAAATCCGAAGCACGATTGCTCCCCACAACTCTTTCTAGTAACCTGACTTGCTGAGACAATGGTGTGATGGCATCAAGAGTGGTTGGGAGTGATCCCATGTAGACGATATATGTCTTTCTATCTTCCTCATCAATGGCTATGGACAATGTGCTCAAACTAAGGACAAGAATAATGCAGAAATTATAAGAAAACAGAAGATGTCCTTTCTTAGCCATTGTTTTTAGAATTTGGTGATGCTTGACATCATTACCGGCGAAGACTAATTTATAGTGGGATGAAGAAGAGAAAGATCCCATCTCCATTGACGTCCAGATATTTGTTTCCTTATGTTTTCAATACATTTTTGGAAGCTCAGATACCTGCATCTGATTTGATTCCTATCTATACATTTACTCAGTTTCCATGTTCATATGTATATATAGGAACTTAGACTTGATTGTAGCCATATTAATTTCCAGGCGTTGCATAATTTCAACGTGGAGCTGCAAATTCATGGGTTTCGTGATTTATTGTCAGGATCCACAAAAGTCAAAGGTTTTATTGATATGAAGAGACAAAGTTTCAAGACAGAAGCTAAATTACAATGTTTCCAAATTCGAAAATATTTTGTAATTAATTAATCCTTTGTATTTATCATAATATACAGAATTATCTCTATGACGTAATTAAGGTGAATCATTCAATAAATTGCATTTAATTGTACCAAGCGTCTCAAAAATTGTACCAAGCGTACCAAAAATAAATAAAAATTGTACCAAGCGTCTCAAAAAATAATTGAAAATAATTGACGAAACTGTTGGATCCTAAGCCATTATTGATTGTATTAAGTGTGTGTGCATCATAGTGCAAGCACAGGCATGAAGTGGCACTCAAGATAAGTGTGGGAATGCTGTTACAATAGCTCAACAAATTGCAAAACAGATTGGGATTGCTAAGAGTGCAAGAATGCAAGGTGTCACTACACTACTAGTCTGAAGAGGAAGATCCATACATTTTTATTTAAAAAATTAGTTAACAAATAATTAATTAAACGCTTGATGTGCACAAAAGATATATTGTGTGCAATCGAATCTTCATCCACAAACAACATTCAATCAATACTAATCTACTCTAATCCTAATCCCAATCATTTTCAGTGTTTGAGTTAGAAGGATCATACCTAAGATCCGAAACTGCAAGCTGCATCTTTGCCAAGCTACGGGATTGACTCTGTGAAGTTCAAAATATCAACATGGTATTAGAGAAAATTGATACCTGATTGTGCTTACTGGGACGTTATCTATGGTGAAATCACATTACATTGTTAAGTAGTTATTCTCTAAATGACAGCTATGGGTGGAGAGTTACGAGCTCCACTGTTTGATGGAACAAACTATGAGTTTTGGAGTATTAAGATGCATACCCTTTTGCGAGCTCATGATCTCTAGAAGTATGTTGAAGTTAGATTGAATGAAGGAACACTAGAGGTTGATGGACATCAAGCAATGAGGCTAACTCGAGCAGACTACATCTCTGATGCTTATGCTTTGGGGATGATCCAAACAATAGTATAAAATCTATCTTCTCTAGGATCTCGCTCTTTTTCCTTCTCTCTTCTAGTTCTCTCCCCCTACTTTATTTGACAGGGGCGTAAGGCGGATAACTCTTGTTTATTAGAGGGCCATATGGGATCTATTACAAAGAGAATACAGAGGAGATGACAAGGTGAGATCTGTAAAACTACAATCGTTAAGAAGCTATTTTGAGTATATAAGGATGAAAGTGGATGAATCCTTTTCAATTTATACTTCTAGACTATATATCATTGTTGATCAAATGAGGACTTATGGTGAGGAAGTAACTAAAAGAAGAATGTCGTAGAAAATCTTGATAAGTCTAAGTAGGCCTTATGATCCTATTGTGTCTATTCTTGAGGAAACTAAGGACCTAGAAACTTTCAATGTACAAAGTTTACTGGCCTTAATTTGTGCTTATGATCAGAGACTTGATATGCACTCAGAAACATTTGCCGAGAAGGCATTTTCTACTCTTAGTGTGAATGGAGCATCACACGACAATCCTAAGAGAAATCAAGGCGAAGGCAGACTTACAAAGAAAATAAGCACTAGAAAGGAAAGCCATACATCAATGTAAAGAACATCTATGAATCTGAGAATTCCAAGGCTATTTTTGGACTTTCATTTAACTCTAAGGGTCTATGTAAAACCTATAGAAAATTGCATTATGGTGAGTGCTAACTTAAGTATAACCTATGTGTTTAAGTGCAATAAGATTGGTCATATTGCTAGGAACTGTGGTGTGAAGCAGACTATGAATATAGCAAAATAGATAGAGGATAAGGATGGAGTGATGTTCTATGCATTTCACTTAGCTACTACACCCAAGGAAAATGGTGTTTGGTATGTGGACAATGCTTTAGTAACCACGTGACCTCACACAAGTCTCTACTGATCAATGTGGACAAATCTATAATTGCTAAGGTGAAAATTGGTACTGGACACTTGATACAAGCCACATGGTAGGGTTTACTTGTGATCAACACTCAAAATAGAGAGAAGTATATTCATGATGTAATGTTGATTCCTAGTCTACATGCTAATCTTGTGAGTGTGGGACAGATGGTAGAGCATGGATATTTACTAAGATTTGGCAATAGGAGTGTGGAAATCTTTGAAGATGTTAAGATGCTACAATGTGTAGCTTCTATTTCTATGGTGGAAAACAGATGCTTTCCAATCTTACTTGAGTGTGTGCATTTAGTGGAACAAAGGGCTACTATGGAGAGGAGTGTTTAGCTGTGGCGCATGCATTTTGGGCACCTACGTTACACCAGCCTACAAACTCTACAATCTCAAAACATGGTCTATGGATTGCCTACTCTAGTAGAACTTAGTGAATTGTGTGAAGGGTGCATATCAAGAAAGCAGCACATGGAGATCTTTGACGAGGAAAAAGCATGGAAGGAACCCACTTCGCTTGAGCTTATACACAATAACTTGTATGGACTGATGCAAACAGAAACCATGGGAGGTAATAAGTACTTTATTGCCTTTATAGATGATTACTTTAGAATGTGATGGGTATATTTTTGAAACACAAGTCAGATGCTTTTGATGTATTCAAAAAGTTTAAAGCTATGATTGAACTTCAAAGTTCACACAAGATAAAAGAACTTAGAAGTGATAAGGGAGATGAGTTCACTTCACAAAATTTTTAGAAATTCTGTGAAGATCAGAGAATTGTGAGACAATTCACTGTGGCATACTCACCACAACAGAATGTGGTTGTCGAGAGGAAAAATAGGATTGTGGTTGAAATGGTCAAGTCTATATCACATGACAAGGGCATGACTTATCATTTCTAGGCAAAAACTATCAATACTAACAGAACCCTTCCCAAAAATTCCTTAAAAATCGTGAAAGGTCCTACTCTCATCTAACAAGCAAATTGGAAACTCAAGAATACCGTTGATGTAAGACCAGTGTCCTGGAGGGAACGGTGAACAATCCCACATTCCTACGAGGGGGGAATGGTCTGGGAAGGGAATAATGGTGTGCCTTAAAGGTGTAGGCACACACCTATTTAGCATGAGGCCTTTTGGGAGCTCAGTGGCTTTGGGGGGGATTGGAACCCCAAAGTTAAGCGAGTTGAGGCTGGTGCAATTCCAGATGGGTGACCCCCTGGGAAGTTGCACCGTGAGCTCCCGAAAACAAAACCGTGAGGGCAAGGGCAAGGAGGCCCAAAGCGGACAATATCGTGCTAGATGAATCGGGACCTGACAGAAGAGGGTCGGGTCCTGACAATTTGGTATCAGAGCCAGACCCCGACCGGGAAGTGTGCCTGCGAGGACGCTGGGCCCTAAGGGGGGTGGATTGTAAGACCCGTGTCCTGGAGGGAACAGTGAACAATCCCACATTCCTGCGAGGGGGGAATGGTCTGGGAAGGGAATGGTGGTGTGCCTTAAAGGTGTAGGCACACACCTATCTAGCATGAGGCCTTTTGGGAGCTCAGTGGCTTTGGGGGGGATTGGAACCCCAAAGTTAAGCGAGTTGAGGCTGGTGCAATTCCAGATGGGTGACCCCCTGGGAAGTTGCACCGTGAGCTCCCGAAAACAAATCGTGAGGGCAAGGGTAAGGAGGCCCAAAGCGGACAATATCGTGCTAGATGAATCGGGACCTGACAGAAGAGGGTCGGGTCCTGACAGTTGATACGTGTCAGACAAGGGATAATTTCACTTAAAATCCAAACAGATAAATCAAAGTGCAACAATCTTACAAAGGTCTAAAATAATAAATAGAGCTACTAGGGAAATAAAATGACAAATAATACAAAGATCCTACTATCACTACAAGGGATAAGGATTTTCCCGACTAACATGTGTTCGTCGGGCAAGCTCACATGTTCGTTGGGCAAACACAAGCGTAACGAATGTTTGTTGGGCAAAGTTCATCGCCTCAAGCTTGTAAGGCAAAACTTTGCCCAACGAACAAAACGTGTTGGTTGGGCAAAAGTGGCCAATGGCCCGACAAACAAAGATCGTCACAAATAATTCATTGCTCGTGTAAAAGTCAAGTTTTTTAGCCCAACAAACAACTTGTTCGTAGGGTAAGGTTTTACCCAACAAACGTTGGATTCGTCGGGCAAAAAAAAAAACTTAAAAAAAATTAATTTTTTCATTTAATATATAACTTTTAATAACATATGAAACTATCATATTTATCATCTAATTAAATTTAAAAAATTCTCAAATTTTAAAAAAAGAAGTCTTAAAATAATAATAATAATAATAATAATAATAATTCCTCAAAAGTCTTAAAATAATAAAAAGAAATAATTCTACAAAAGTCATAAAAGTCATAAACATAATAAAAAGAAATAGTTCTAGAAAATTAACAAGTCTCAATCATAGTAATACATATATCTAAACGCTCGGCAGCTAGTTGGGGTGCGTTGATGGATGTTGGGGTGGCTTATCAGGTTGCGAAGCTGGTTACGTGGCGACTAGCCGAGATGTAGAGCTGATTGTTGGGGTGGCTAGGCATGCTGCGGTGCTAGTTGTGCAGGCGACTGGTTATGATATGAGACTGACTGTTGAAGCAACTGAATACCCTACAGTTGAGCGAACTGAAACACCTTTAAGGGAAGCGCCAAATTATTTTGAACCAGTACATTAGTGATTGGTTGGAAGGGCTGACAATGATCGTATGCGGCTCAAAATTCAGAGGTTGCCTCATTTTGCATGTTGGCTCTCTAAGAACTCGAAGAGCTACTCCCACGCTCATGGAAACCACGAATTCTCACATATGAAAAATAGAAACAATTGCAAAATTTTGGAATCAGATCTCATGAAAGAATCAAATAATAAGAATATAGATAACTCATATATTTACCAGCACCAATGAATACGACCTCAATTATCAGCTAGGTCTTTTATAGTTTGATTGAATTTGTGGTAAGTTACTGTTTTAAGAATACCAAGCCTGAATTATAACTTGAATTGCCAGACATCTTGATTAGCAAGGGCTGCATCTGATTCTATTTCTTGGTGATGGACTTGTACTTCTTTCTTTGAAACTGATTTCTTATTTCTATCATTCTTTTTATTCTTGTTTTTAAATTTAATTATTTCTAGAGCACAATTGATCACTTGATTCTTTTAATTTTTTTTCAATATCAGCAGCACACTAATCACACCATTCTTTTTTGTTAGACACACATCATCTTCTTTACATAATTCTCATGGCATAACCTTGGTATATTTTTAAGCTATGGGTATGGCTAGAATGGCTGAAAAGTGGCTAGTGGAGCATACAAGATAGAAATATAGAGAGAATAAAAGTTAACAAAGCTAAGAGGAAAGACATTTTTAGTTGAATGGAGAAAGCACATTAATAAACTTAGATGCAGTTAGATGTTTTCTTAAGACAGAGATAGAAATACAAAATCTTCTTTTTACTTTGTTTAGTTATATGCAATTTGGATCACCATACGACAAATGCAAAAACCATCCATACACTCTAAACAATATATAAGTTCCCGAGAAAAACAGAATACTTGGGCGTCCATCAATAAACCCACCTAAGGTAATGTAGAAAAACAATAACAAAATGGTTGATGAAGAATAAAGCATAGAAAAAAAGAGAACAGATGAAGAATAACACGTACCATACTGCAACGTATGAGTCATCTTTTCAACCATTTGATAGCTAAAAGAAATTTCCAACTGAAAGATAATTAACAAAGAAAGCTTGGGTACTATCGTTATAAACAAACCACCCGCCAACAAGTTATTTCAATAACATTTCTCAATTCAAGACCCCATGCCACAATGACTTACATGGGCATACAACACAATGTCATGAACTTTAATTCAAATACGGATTTCATAAACTAATCGTCATTGCAATACAGAGCACATTGGCTCATAAGAATTTAAGAATTAAACATGTCTAGCAACGTCCCCGATACATACATTATGTTAGAAACTGCTACTCAGTTGCAACACGAGCAATGACCCATAAACATTAGCCATGCATAGAAATCAAGACTATGCATTACCACTTACCAACAAGGAACTAAAACAACCATTAACAGCAGTAATTGATCGATGAAAGCCCTATATGCTCTTAATAAAGACCAATAAGACTTAATAGATGAATCCTCAAACCATACTGATTGCAAAACAAACAACATGGCATTTCATCTACATACTAATTATGTAGGAAATATTTCTAATCATTGACAAAATCATAAGATTCACACCCATCAAACTCAGAATTTGAAAAGAGTAAAAAAGCAAACAACATATTTTAAACGAACTCAACATTATCAAAATGTTTACTTCTGAAAAGTATTGATATATTGGGGACAAATGCTATTTTAGGATTACTATACTTTTTTAGTTACCCGAAGGTTGGGAAAGGACGAATGTTTACTATATTTTTTTAGTTACCCGAAGTCTTCCTAACTTCATTTTCTATTGATTAAAGTTCCTAGAATCCCTTAGATGAGTTCATAAATAAGTGAAAGTAAACATATGGTATCTGCAAAAAATATAAATAAATCAAAATAGCAACCCACAATCTCAGTTCGTCACCCACTTCCCAAAATCCCACCCCAGCCAATCCAAGTGACACCCAATATATATTTCAATCTATGGGTTTCATCAAAATGCAAATAATGTCAAAGAACATGAACAAATTGAAGCAAATTCATATATTTAGGGACAATCCAAGTTTAAATCTGCCCAATCAAATTCAAATCGAGACTTACCTCGAGGTGGGTGCAGCAGCCGTGAAGCTTGGCAGCGGTCGCCAGTGAGGTGGGTGCATCAGTCGCTGGCGAGGTGCTTGCAGCCGGCGTGAATCTGGACGGCGGTCGCCGGCGAGGTGGGTGCGTCAGTCGCTGCTGAGGTGGGTGCGTCAGGCGCTAGCAAGCTGGGTGCAACGACGAGGGAGAAAGAGTGGAGGAGAGGGAGAGAACGAGAGGGGGATAGAGGAAAGGGAAGCGAATAACAAGTTTTGGATTTTGATATTTTTTGGTTCGATGTACAAGATTTTGTCCGACACAATTATTTGTCTGGCTGTAGTTAAAACATTCACTGCGCCAATTTTGGGCGGTTCTTTTAATTTTTGTGTAAAAATTAGGCACTATGTTTGATTTTTTGGCCCAAAAAGAAGCGCGAATTCATACGTCGGCCCGACAATCACATGATCGTCGGGCGAAGGGTATTAATTTGTTAATTTTAATATACCCTTTTTAAATTTTGGTTCAATTGATATTAAACAATTGAATTCCAAATTTTCTATTTTTCCTTGTAGGTGATCTAGGAGTATGGGCAATAAGATGGGACAGTTAGATCGGCCTAATTCATTTTTGACATTATTAAAAATTGTATTAGATCGGCCGAATTCATTTTTTTTAATTATTGAAAATATTAAATGAAGCTTGTTCATCAAAGTGGTTGAACAATTGATGGAATTTCAAACAAATGAATTCAAATATCTGAACGTTTAGTTTGCAAACAGAGATGCATAGACCTCACACGTAAAAAATTGTCAGGTTCTGACAATTTTAAGTCGTCTGATCATCGAATTTTTTTTTTAAACCGTCGAATCTTCGCGTATCGTTACCTTATCTCGGAATTTCTAAATTGGCTAATTTTACTCGTAGGTGATCTCGGAGTCTGGGCAATAAAATGAGACGATTAGATCAGCCAAATTCATTAGTTAAATTATTGAAAATCGTAAATGAAGCTTGTTCGTCAAAGTAGTTGAACACTTGATGGAATTTCAATGCATTTTTTGAACTTCTGATTCAATTGATATTCAAACAATTGAATTTCAAATGTTTGACCGTTTAGTTTGCAGTCTTAGATTTGTAGATCTCTTACGTAAAAACTTGTGAGGTTTTGGCGATTTAAAGCATCTGATCGTCGAAAAAGATTTTGTAACCGTCGAATCCTCACATACCGTTACCTTATCTCGGAATTTTTAAATTGGCTAATTTTTTTCGTAAGTGATCTAGGAGTTTGGGCAATAAAAAGGGACGATTAGATCGGCCAAATTTATTTTTTAAAATTATTGAAATTCGTAAATGAAGCTTATTCATCAAATTGGTTGAACACTTGATAGAAATTCAATGCATTTTTTATACTTTTGATTCAATTGATATTCAAACAATTGAATTTCAAAGATCTAGCGTTTAGTTTGCGGTCTTAGATGCACAGACCTCGCATGTCAAAAATCGTGAGGTTTTGATGATTTAAAGTCGTCCAATCGTCGAAACAAACTTTGAAACCGTCGAAGTTTGTTCAAATAAGAAATAAAATGGGACGGTTAGATTGGCCTAATTCATTTTTTAAATTAGTGAAAATTGCAAATGAAGTTTGTTCATTAAAATGGTTGAACACTTAATAGAATTTCTATGCATTTTTTGAATTTTGGTTAAATTGATATTTAAACAATTGAATTTCAAAGTTCTTCTATAGACTCAGGTGCGTAGACCTCACACGTTAAAAATTGTGAGGTTTTGAGAATTTAAAGTCGTCTGATTGTTGAATAAGATTTTGAAACCATCGGTTCGTTGTATATCGTTGCCTTATCTGGAATTTTTTTGAATTGGTAATTTTTCATGTAGATGATCTATGACTATGAGTATGGAAAATAAAATGGAACGGTTGGATTAGTTGAAGTGAACTAGACTTAAGTTGATGAACTAGAAAGGAAAGAGGAAGAAAGGATGCTATGGTGAATTATGTGAATTGGACTTTTCCCGACGAACACTTGCTCGTCGGGCAAAGGCCACTCGTTCGTCGAGCACAAAAAGGTCAACGATTGCATCTAAGCAACGACACAATTTGTTGCCCTTTTCAATCTTTACCCGACAAAATATGCACGTTCTTCGGGCCAAGTTAAGCATGGAAATTTTTTTTATTTGGCGCCAAACAGTCACTTATTCACACCAAATTTGCCCAACTAACATAATTGTTCGTCGGGCAAATATAGTTTTAGTGAAAATTTTTTATTCGTCGGGCAAAATTTTGTCGGGCTAGTACTTTTTTCTTGTAGTGTATATGACGATCACGAGTGCGTAGGAAATTAGAAGTAAGCCTTTGTCCGAATTGTGCCCCCATTCATATATCACGGTCTAGAGGGTAAGTAAAACCCTGGAAATGCGAGTGAACAAAAACAAGCATGTGAAAACATGTGTTATATAAACCCTCCCATTTCTAAAACATGCATGCATATAAGAAAACATCAAAATTCAAGATATAAATCATGAGGATTTCAGACATGAAATACAAGTCAAGACCATGGACCCAAAAAATACGAAACATAACATATTTATAAAAATACATGTGGCCCACACTACCTTGATACGAATATAAGAAATAAACTCCTGACTCATCCTCGATTTCCCCCGAGTCACTGCCATTGAGCCAATGGATTGGAAAATCCTCCGAGCCATAGTTACGAGCTACCTGGTTGGAAAATTTGCACTACCCGTAGGCAACCCTCAGATCTGGTGGAGACACACTCTATGATGCCAATCTAGAAAATAATGCCCCCACGATCTAGTAGAGACACAATCAATAATGCTAGTCAGGAAAATGTAATCATCGTAAATTGCAAGGATAGTTGGTCGTGGGAAACAATTCAACAGTAAACTCAAAACCTTGCTTCCAAATAAATCCTTGAATCAAAATCCAAGTCAAAACATTAAAATTAGGGCCTGATCACAAAACACTATTTCTACAAAAATATGTAAAACATGTGTCCAAAATAATAAACCGAATAATTATTCTTAAACCATAGATTCGTAGATGACATGCAACAAAATTATCAAATAATTTCAATCGAGAATATAAGAATTTATTTAACATAGTTCAATATACATGCATCATGATTAGAAAAACAAATGTCCACTCACAGTTGTACGCTCCTCCAAAGTCCCTCGAGCAATACCTTCGGTCAAAAGTAATAATCGAGGGTCATTAATGTAACGACCCGTCCTGGAAATCAGGATTAGATTAGTGGTTAATGGCGGATTAGTGAAGTTAATCGGTGATTAGTTGGGTGATTTCGGACGGACGGTGCGAAATGACGATTTTGCCCTTAGAATTAGGCGAACAGTTGACTTTTAATTTGGGCGATCAAATGGACGTTGACCGATGACTGTGACGTAGTTCGGGACGTCACGAGTACATAGACAGGTGGCACGTCCGATTCTGACAGTCGAGGAAGAAGTTATGATGTTTGGAAGTTCAGGGGTATTTTGGTAATTTCATTTAAAAAAGGGCGAACTATTGACTTTTCATACGACATAGCTTTTTCATGCATTTCGAGGACCGTTAGGTAGGTCTTGATCCTCTGAGTACAATGACAGACGGCATGCGTCAATTGGAGTTTGGACGACAACGTTACGGGTCTAGGAACATGAGGGGCAAAATGGTAATTTGTGGAATAAGGGTAAAATGGTCATTGTGATGCATTGAGATCTGTTCCCAGTTAATTTTGGACATGTGGCTGCCTTGGGGAATGGGTCCACAGAGATGGGGACACCTGCCCCTCTATGGATGGCTGTGGAACCATCTCTCACCGCCTACAAATGTTTTAAACATTTTGGCACAGTTTAGGTTCAATTGGAAAAACAGAGACAGGTGCTTGTGAGAGCTATCCTCTTGAACCCTCAACCTGAGATGAGTGTTATGAGTGTGAAGGAAACTAAGAGACCAGACGGTGAGGATGGTAGTGGTGCTGTCACTACGGGTCGCCGTGGACGGTGGCCACGACACTGTGAAAAACAAGGAAAGCTTGAAATCGTGAGGAAATCATTCACCTTATACCTTCGATCTTCACCTTTTGGCTTTGAAGAGTAAATGAAAGTTGGAAGGGGAGTCGAGACGCTGAGGATGGAGGCCACGGTCGTGCACGACGGCGATGGTAAGATTAAAAACACAAAACTGTTATGTTTTAGTTCAAAAATGGTGAATCTTTAATTGAGGGTTATCATTTGTTTTGGTTCATTGGATAATGAATTTGAGGTTTTCAGGAATCGATAGACCTTGGAGTTGAGGCCAGAGACGGCTTGTGGAGGCCAGAACCAGAGATGGGATATGGCTGGTTCATCACTCGACGTGGGGAGGTATATATTTGCCTTGAATTTTAGGTTTTAAACTTGTAAAACGATTAGACTTGAAGGGACGAAATTATTGGATTAAATAGGATTGAAATCGGACTGGAATTGAACCTTGAACCGTGATCGCCGGTTCGACTGGACCGGCCTGAACCGAACCAGTCTGGACCAGGTTCGACTAAGGTTGAAGATAATGAATAGTACTGGAGCTTGGCTCCCATGCGCAGCCTCTTTGGGTGGCATATGTGGCCGTGTGGCACGATATTTGAGGAAGTTTCCAACATGACTTTTAAAGTATTCGATGTAACGAACATTTTGGGATTGGTTTCGAGTCGATCAGACATTGTCTCGATATGTTTCGGGATTTCTGAAGTTTTTAAGGCTCGTTTAAAAATAGTTAAAAATTCGGAAAAATTACGGGGCTTTAGTATAACCTTTATGAAGTAGTTAGTGAACTTATTATAGGATTTGGACAGGTTTGGGAAAGTCAGGGATAGTGGATTAGCTGGGAAGGTGTAAATGCACGCGTATCGAGGCGGCGATGCTAATGGTCTGTGAGTGGACTTTGCTTTCTAACTTATGATGCATGCATAAATGTTTTATATGTTTTCTACATGTGATTTCTATGTTTGAGATATGATATTGATGATTTCCGATTTTGAACGTATTTTGAGATACTTACGAAATTGCACGTTTTACGAGATTACGATTTATGTTGTGATTTGACCATGGCTTTGATGATTTGATTTTGGGATTTGAAATATGATTTGATGATTTCTAATGGATTTTGGAAAAGTGATTTCGGGCTCGAAGCCCAGTTTAGAAAAGGGATTTCGATAAACGTGATTTCGGGTTTTGGAACTGGATTTCAGAAATGATGCTTTGGGATTTGGTTTTGAAACTTGAAAGTGGATTTCTGGATTTGGGTTCGAAATGATTGTTCTGGATTACGGCTTACGGAATGATGGTTTCAGATTCGGATTTGGAAATGGATTATGGATGTGATTTCCTGATTCTGGATTTGAATTCGGAATGATTATTTCGGATTCGGCTTGGGATTCGAAATGGTGATTTCGAATTCGAATTTGGATATGGATTTGGAAATGGTTTTAAAGTGGTTTTGGATTGGATTTTCTAGATCTGGTTATTGGGTTTAAAGACCCGGATATGATATGTGATGGGGGAGAGCCCGGATTGGGTTTAAAGACCCGGATTGAGTTTAAAGACTCAGGAGTTTAAAGACTCGGATTATATTGAGGCCTGGATTGAGTTTAAAAGACTTGGATAGATCCAGCAGGTTCGACTGATTGAAATGGGTTTCAACAGTGTTTTCAAATATGTTTGGATTTCAATGATCACTTGATGGTCTGTAATAATGGTTTTCCGATGTTTTGGGCTATGACCCGGATGACATGGATTTTGATGGTTTAAGCTGAGGCCCAGGATTTGATGAAAAGAAATGACTTCTAGTTTTTGGTTTCATAAATGTTTATATTAACGTTTATGTGAAATAGGTTTTATATGCATGCATTGGTTTTTAAACGGAGGGTATAAATGTCTTTCTGATAAACTATTTTCTAAACTTATCCTTTATTTTTTTTCCACTCACAGTATTTTATGTTTTTCGATACCCTCCAGGTTGTTGCGGTGCGGGCTATTATTAGACAGACGGAGACATCACACATGTGATCCACAGTAGATTCTGCGCGCTCTGGGAAGTCTGGAAGTTTTGGATGGTTTGTTTGGGAATCCCTTGTCCGGCTTACGTGTTATATGGAGGTTGGACGTCGGTTTAGCCTTCATGCCGCATGTACGTTAGCCGGGAGCATGGCTTATCCCTTAACCCCGGGGGATTGGGGGTAGGTCGTGTCAAATAAAATTACAAATAACCACGTATTTGAACCCCTTAATTCTTGGGACATCACACATGTCATAAACGTATAAATTGTCACTTTTGACACTCAAAAATACCCCTAAACAATCTCTGATCGTCTTGAAACTATCAACATTGGATTTAGAAAGTCAAAATTAGTCAGACACATCATCATGCATCAAAAAATGCACTGAAGTGCCTCCACACGCTTGTGGAATGCTAGCGGCCTCCCTCGCACCGCCATGCGCCCTGATGTGGTTGCCACGTGGCGCTGACATGGATGTCGACATCAACGTTGACGTCACTACCAAGTCTTTGCTGACATCATTGCAATATAAGTATTAACTTTATTATTGACATCACCGTTGCTGTTACTGACATGTCAATACTGACATCATTGTTAACGTCACTAGTTGCCGAAGAAGGCAACTGGCACCACCCTGTGCCACTATTGGCACAGCCATGCGCCACTACCGGTACCTTTGTCTGATTTTCCAGAATCCACCATTAACGGTTGAAATTTTCAAGCTTTTTGTAACTTCTTCATTTCTTCGCCAAATCGAATGTTTTATTAATTGAAATTCATCTACTCAACTCCAGGAATCTAAATCTAAGCTCAGAATTGGGAAAAACATACATGGATTTTCTGGAATCTAGCTCGAAAATTTAAAAAATATTCCTTCTTGAACTTGGGCTCTTCTTGTGTCGATTCTTTTTCAACCTTTTGAGTGGTTTTGCTCACAGGAGCTCAAGGAACTTGAATCCAACCTTTGTTTGAAAATCCAACATCCTGAAATTGAAGGTTACGTTTAGGTTTTGGTTTTTGGGTTCCACATGCAATGAGAGAGAGAGATAGAGTGTGTGTGTGTGTGTGTGTGTGTGTGTGTGTGTGTGTTAAAAAAATATAAGGTGTGGGGTGGCTGACCAAAAGGGAAGGATAAAGTGAGGATGAAATCCTTATCCTTTCCCAAAATATCTCACACGCTGAAAAGAACAAAATGCCCCTCACGCATCTAAAACTGAAACTCCCCCACACGAAACCCGATTCCCAAGTGCCACCTGTCCTTGGACTTGCGAGTTCGAAACTTACATCTCAGTCTTAGAAAAATCCTCAATAGTGTGCACGAACTAAAAGTGGCTAACGTTCCCACAAACGAAGAGCAAAATGGTAATTTTTCAAAATAATTAACGTAAAGACAAATTAAATAAGGTGGACCATTATAACTCACCCCCTTAAAAAAATTTGTTCTAGAAATTCATACATGTCACTAGAACATCTATGGATACTGGGCCCGCATTAGTGCCTTGGGCTCCCACGTGGTCTCTTCCATATGGTAGTTCTTCCACAAAACCTTAACCAGGGAATACCTTCTGACGTTGTACCTTATCTTTTTTTTTTATTTAGAATTTGTACAAGTTGCTCCATATAGCTCAAATCATCCATGAGGTTAATAGGCTGCTTCCTCAGCACATGAGAATCATCAAAAATATATTTCTAAAGCATCAACAAGTGGAAAACATCGTGAATTTTAGAAACTTCTGGGGGGCAATGAAAGTCTATAAGCCACCAACCATATCATCTTTGTTATCTCATAATGCCCAATGTAACGGAGGATCCACTTATCGCGTCTACCAAATCAAACAATACTATTCTAAGGTGATAATATCAAGAATACCCAATCTCCAACCTCAAACTCAAGGTCCTTAATCCGGTGGTTGGCGTAACTTTTTTGGCGGCTCTGCGAAATCCTTAGGTTATCTCTGATTATCATATCATTTTCCTTTTTCCAATCTGCCCACTCAGATGTCATCAACCTCCTCTCACCAATCTCAGTCCAACAAATAGGAGTCTTGCATTGTTGGCGGAGACATCCCATTACTCGACTGGTAATTTTTATTGTAGGAAAACTCCATCAACGCCAAATGAGAACCCTAGTTTCCCCTGAAATGTAGCACACAAACTCTCATCATATCCTCCAAGGTCTGAATGGTCCATTCATACTTGTTGTTAGTCTGAGGGTAAAAAGATATACCAAAGTGTAATCTTGTCCCAAACGAGTGTTATAAACTTTGCTAGAATCTTGATGTGAACCTCTGATCACTATTCAAAACTATCAACTCTAGGACCCTGTGTAATTGAATGATCACGTTAATGAATATCTTAGCAAACTAATGCATCCTAAAGTCTTCTCACACTGGCAAGAACTGACTTCATAACTTGATCCACAATCACTCGAACTCCGTTGTGAACCTTCTGAGTACTAGGAAGCTTAAACATAAAATCCATAGTGATGTGGTCTTACTTCCATTTTGGAATAGAAAGTGATTGGATTGCTCCATAGGGTCTTTGACTCTCCATCTTAAGCTGCTGGCAAATCAAACATTTTCCCAAAGCTTTGCTATTTCCCTCTTTATGCCAGCCCACTAATAGTGCTACCTCCGGGAATGACACATCTTGGTTTTTCCTGGATGCATAGTGCTACCTCCGGGAATGACACATCTTGGTTTGACTCTCCTCAAGTATTTCCTTTTTCAACTCTAGATCCTCAAGCACACACAACCGGCCTTCCTTAAGTAAAGCTTCGTTATCCCTGAGCATAAAATCCTACATATCCCTAGCCTCTATCTCCGACCTAGTAATACCAAAGGCAGAATCCTAAAGTTGAACACCAATAATCTAGTTAACCAGGACAAGCCTCATTTGGAAACTGGCTAATAAGCCTCCTTGGTCATCTAGTCCAAGTACAACTCCTACTTTTTGGAGTCTCATCGGTAGTAGGAAGTGAACAATGTGCCAATAAGCTATCGAGCCTATAGACTTCCTACTCAAAGCCTTAGCTACCGCATTAGCTTCCCCTAGGTGGTACTCAATAGTGCAATCGTAATCCTTAATCAGCTCTAACAACCTCCTTTGTCTTAGATTCAAGTCCTTATAAGTATATAAATAATGTAGCCTTTTGCGATTTGTGAAAATCGTGCATGTTTCTACGTAGAGGTAATGCTTCCAAATCTTCAAGGCATGCACCACTGCTGCTTGTTCCAAGTCATAGATAGGGTAGTTCAACTCATGGAGGTTTAGCTGCCTAGAAGTATAGGTTTTAACCCTCCCATTTTGCATCAAAATACAACCTAAACCCTTAGAGGATACATCGGTGTAGAGCTCAAAATCCCTACTCTCATCATGAAGGGTCAATACTAGCGCAAAAGTCATCCGCCTTTTTATCACCTGGAAACTCTGTTCACAATCATCGTCCCAAAAAAAATTAACTCCCTTCCTGGTCAATCGAGTCACTAGAGCAGCTATTGTAGAAAATCCCTCTACGAAATGTCGACAATACTTAGCTAAACCCAAAAAACTCCTAATCTCGGAAATAGTCTTAGGTTGTTCCTAGTTTGCTACTGCTTTAGTTTTCTAGGGATCCATATTAATCTCCGCAATTGATATGACATGACCAACAAAACCATCGTTGGTCAACCAAACCTCGTACTTGCTAAATTTGGTGTAAAGTTGTCCCTTCCATAGTGTATTCATTACCAATCTTTAGTGTTTCTCATGCACCTTTGCACTCTTTGAATACACCAGGATATCATCGATGAACACAATCACAAATAGGCCTAAGTATCATAGAAACACCTTATTCATTAGATCTATGAATGTCTTCGGTGTATTAGTTAACCCAAATGGCATAACCAAAAATAAATAGTGGCCATAACGGGTTCGAAAGACTGCCTTAGCTTCCTTAATCTTTAATTGATGGTATCTGGGCTTCAGGTCAATCTTTATAATTTAATTGGCCCCCACGGCTGATTAAACAAGTCATTAATGAACGAAAAATGATACTTATTCTGCATCATTACCTTGTTCAACTCGGTAATCAATACAAAACCTCAAAGTACTGTCATTTTTGCTCACAAATAGCACCGAGGCTCCCCAAGGTGACACACTAGGTTAGATAAATCCCATATCCACCAACTCTTATAGTTGAACCTTAAGTTCCCTCAACTCCACCGGTGTCATCCGATACAATGCCTACAATATGGGTAAAGTGCCTCGCTGAAGCTCAATGGTAAACTCAACCTCCCTATGGGGTGGTAGTCCCCTCTAGAAACACATCAAAAAACTCACTGACAATCGATATGTCCTTTATTCTCACTTGAGGACCTCTAGTGTCCACTACATATGCCATGAAACCTTCACAACCTTTCCTTAAAAATTTCTCTATTACTAAGGCTGAAATCATACTCGAATTAATACTCGCTGGTTCTTCAGAAACACGAGCTCCGGTAGATCTAGCCTCCAAAAAAATAACCTTCTTCTTGAAACACTCGATAGAGGCATGATAAGTGGTCAAGCAGTCCATCCCCAAGATCACGTCAAAACAAAATATATCCAAGGGAATCTGATTAGCCTCTAATCTGAAAACCTCTACCCAAATTAGACATCCTTGAATCATTAGGTTTGCTACAAACACACCCCATGTCCGAGTACTGATACCCACATCATAACCAATTAGTGATAACACTTGAACATCCAAAATCGCAAAAATATTGGGATATGAACGAGTGTGTGCCCTTTGAATCTATCAAAATATGTACATCATGACTAAAGATAAAAAGTATACTTGTCACCACATCTGGTGTAGCTCGAGCCTCATGTTGCATCATAGTAAATACACAGGCATGAGGCCCTGAGGATCATCCACTTCCTTGCTCTCTGGCACCGATCATGCCAACCTCACTAGCCAAAGTCTATCTCCATCCGGCCACACCCACCAATGTTGTTGCCCCCTGACTGTGGTCTCCTGCATCCTGGCCAAATCCTCCTGGTCGATAAGGGCACTCTCTCTTAGAATGATCAAGCTCCTCGTAGAATAAACAACTGTCCGTCCTCGCCATTTCCAAACAGATACCTTGACTGCCAGTTCACTGAAATGAGGCGCCACTCGAATAGGCTGAAAACTGGGGTGTCTAGGTAGCATCTTTCTATCTAAGCTCACTGCTCCATACACTTGAGCAGTTGCTGGGAGAAGATCCAGAGCTATAGTTTCCCTTCTTCGTGGCTCACTGACCTAACTGTCTAAATGGATGATGATCGCGATGTCATCTAGAACCTCTATACTACTACATGGGTTGTAAACTCGACTTAACTCTGTGGCACTGTTAGACATCTCTCGAAGCATAGTAAAGGATCCCACAACCACAACAACCCTGATCTCATCCCACAAACTGAGTCAAAAGTAGTGACACTTGTTAACCTCACGTACAACTACTCTCAGTGCAAAATGGGACAAGTCCAAGAACGTTTACTCATACTGAGCAACAACCATCTTGCCTTCTTATAGCTACGCAAAAACTATACCTCGTTAGCTTCTCGATAGGAAGTTCTTTCCACCATTGTCATGCAAAACTGCCCAAAATAAAAGTGGCTATCAGAACCAATTGCTTTGGAGGGCATTGTATCATCTCAAAGGCATCCTCTAATTGGAAAATCCACTCGTCCACCTCCACTAGGTCTGTCGCACCCATTATTATGATGTCTCCGAGCCTCCGGGCCTACACTACCTCCAAACTCCTGGAGGTCCACCTGCCATGAGGTACAATGTCTAGGGCTTGAGCCAACTGGTATAGGGTCGACCTTGAGGGTGGCACTCTATCCACCCTGTAAGTACACCTCAAGGTCTTTGCCTCGTCTATATTTCTAGATTGTGTATTCATGCCGTGTCTTGGAGGCATCGTACTATAAAAAAAACTCAGTCAATACCACAATTACTTTACAAACCCAGTGTGTAGACCACATAAAATTAAACTATTGCTCTGATGCCAAATTGACAGAACCCTTCCTAAACATTCCTTAAAAATTGTGAAAGGTCCTGCTCTCATCTGACAAGAAAACCGGAAACCTAAGAATACACTTGATACATGTCAGAAAACGAATAATTCACTTAAAATCGAAACAAATAAATCAAAGCGTAGCAATCTTACAAAGTTCCAAAATAGTAAATGGTTATAGAGCTAGAGAAACACACAAAAAATAATATAAAGATCCTACTCTAAGGATCACGAGTGCATAGGAAACCGGAAGTAAGCCTCTGTCCAAAGTGTGAGTGGAAAAAAATAATCATGTTAAAACACATTTATCGAGGAATGAAATGGTATAAACCCCCTAGTTTCTAAAACATACATGCATATAAGAAAACATCCAGATTCAAGTTATAAATCATGAGGATTTCATACATGAAATTCAAGTCAAAACCATGGACCCACAAAATACAAAACAAAAAATGTTTTAAAAAATACATGTGGCCCACACTACCTTGAAATCCCCGTTTATAAAAATATCAAGAAAATCTGGACACGAATATCAAAAATTGACTCCCAACTCATCCTCGATTTCTCCCAAGTCGCCGCCACCTAGCTGGTTGATTGGAAAATCCGCCGAGCCATAGTCACAAGCTATCTAGCTGGAAAATCTGCACTACGCGTATGCAACCTCTAGGATCTGGTGGAGACACACTCCATGATGCCAATTTAAAAAATAATGACCCCAGCATCTGGTTGAGAAACACTCCATAATGTTATTCTAGACAAGGTAATCTCTGTAAATCGCGAAGATAATCGATAGTATGAAACAGTTTAATGGTAAAGCCAAAACTTTACTTTTAAATAAATCATTGACTCAAAATCCATGTTAAAACATTAAAACTGGGGCATGAGCCTAAAACACTATTTCAATAAAAATCTGCAAAATCTGTGTCCAGAATAATAAACCGAATAATTATTTTAAAACTATAGATTCAAAGATAACATGCAAAAAAATTTAGAATAATTATTCAAATCATTTCAATCCAGATAATATCCAAATTCATTTAAAACAGTTCAATATGCATGCATCATGATTCGAAAAACAAATGTCCACTCGTAGTTGGTCTGATAGAGCTCAATCTAAAGTTGTATGCTTCTTCGAAGACCATGGAGCTGCATCTTCGATCAAAAGTAACAATCAAGGGTCATTAATGTTACAAGTAACCTCTTATTTGAGCCCCATAATTTTTGGGATATCACAAGCTTTATAAACTTATACACAATCATTTTTGACACTCAGGAATACACATAAATGATCTCTATTGATCAGAAACCACCACCATCAGATTTAGAAAGTCAAAATCTATCGGCCATCCATCGTTGTGCATTGAAAAATGCACCCATCGGTAGAAGGTCACCGCCTCCCCACACACCGCCACGCACGTCCATGCATCCTAACTTGGATGCTGATGCCACAACTGATATTACTAACACACCACTGCTGACATCACCGCTGATGTCACTATCGACATCAGTGCTAATGTCACTGTTGACGTCACCATTGATCTCACTGGAACATCATTGACGATGTCATCATTGGCTTTACTAGCTGCTAGTCAATTTTCTAGGTACATGCACAATCCTTCAAAGAAACACTATGGAATAGCAAAGAGTGTTTTGAGGTACATTTTAGCTACCATCTTTCATGGGATTGAGTACTAGAAAGGAAAACAAGCTATTCTTATTGGATAGTGTGACTCTGATTAGAATTGGTGTATTTCATAGTCATCAGTTAAATGGCGTGGTGTGGCATTGTCCATAGTTGAGGCAGAGTATGTGATTTCCTCAGAGGCCATTGCACAACTAGGTGGTTGAGGTTTGACTTAGAAGACTTTTGTGAATAGAAGACTAGACCTACACTAATTCTCTGTGTGAATACCTTAGCCATAGCTATGTCTATGAATCCTATTTTCCATCAGAGATCTAAGCACATAAATAGGAAGGTTCTATTCGTTAGGGAAGCTATACAATCTGGAGAGATTGATCTAGTTTACTATAGATCAGAAGAGCAGCTAGCTGATATCTTTACTAAGATACTTGCTAAGGATAGGTTTGCTTACCTAAGAGGATTGCTTGGAGTGAAATCAATGAATAGCTTAGAGGGGAATTTTGGATCCTAAGCTACCATTGATTGCACTAAGTGTGTGCATGCATCATAGTGTAGGCATAGCCATAAGATGGCTCTCAAGATGAGAATAGGCATGCTGTTACAACAACTCCGCAGATTGCAAAACTTATTGGGATTGCTTGGAGTTCAAGAACGAAAGGCGTCACTACACTACTTGGAGTGCAAAATGGATCTAGCTTAATTCCTATTGGAGCTTTGTCATCATATGGATGTCACATTGTAACCGTTTTAGAGCTAGTACCTAATCTAGGTTCATTGTATTTTATTCAATTAATGAGAAGATGAAGATTCATACATTTTTCTTTAAGAAATTTGCTAACAAGTAATTCATTAAACACGTGGTGTGCACAAAATATATATTGTAATTCTCATTCATATTCAATCCAATCTTCATCCACAAACAACATTCAATCAATCCTAATCTACTATAATCATAATCCCAGCTGTTTTTAGTGTTTGAGTTAGAAAGATCTAACCTGAGATCCTAAGATGCATCTTCACCAAGCTATGGGATTGGCTCCGTGAAGCTCAAAATACCAACAGAAACAACCAAATCCAAATGTTTATGAGTGCATTTCATTCAAGTATTACACATGTACATAGGATATCAGTTTTGTACTTGATGAGAAATGAATTCAAGACGTTGGACAAATTTTCACTATTTTGTTTTATTAGAACTCCTCCTAAATACCTAGGTTTAAAATCGTCCAAAGAGATGAATTTTGATTTTAGTAGGAGTGCTGAAGAAAAAAGATATATTGTAAAAGTCATCTCCCTTAATAAAAAAAAAAAGAACTTATATAACCTGAAAGCACAAAGTAGTTTCATAATTTTATTATTATTTTTTGTTTCATAATTAGGACCATGTTGTACAAGTGTATTTATAATGGCAATTTATGTAAATGGTAGGTAGGTCAATTTATCAATGTACTAAATCTAAACCCCAATTCTATATATAGGGGTTAAAGTTCTGAATAAGATAACTTCATTATCTACTTTATCTTGTTTCACCTCGATTCGCAATATGTTACTAACAGAACCGTCTAAAACAGTTGAGAAATCCCATATCAATTCAATTCCAATAATAATCCCACAGGGCTCAAGCCCAAATCTTTATTTTTTCCTTATTAAGAAGGTTCTTTTCCATTTGTTTCCTTTTTTTCCGGAGTTTTCTACTTGCCCACAACCAGAGGCACATGGGTGAAATGAAAAATGGCCTAAGCCTAAATCAAGGAGAGACGAGTACATGGCCTCCAAAAGCTTTCAAATTCTCCCACCTCATCTTCAACTTCTCTGCGATGTATCAAATCCATCTCCGCAATTCCATCATAATCCTCATTTTGAAGATGAAACTAGTCAAATCGACAACCCATTTGGGTTCAAATTCTCTAAATCCCATGACCCAGGCACCAAATATTCTTAGGAGGAGTGACCCAGTAGGTTTGGTAAGATCACAAGTCCTTGCTTGCCACGATTCGTACTTGTTTCGGCATCATTTTCCCACCAGAGACCAAACCACCATTTCCATCCTTTTTCATCCCAATATTCGAGTCTAGGGGCTATCCGCACCTCAATATTGTTATGTTTTTCAAGTCAAAATGCGGAAGGTCCTCAGAGCTAGATTTATTTGAGACCACCATCGCTGGCTCGGAGATCGCTAGTTGCGGCTGCACGTAGATCGTCGTGGGTGGAGAAACTCTAGATCCTCATAGTCCGCACCCAAATCCCAGTCGGATTCTGAGTTAGTATCTGGTTTAAGATAGACTAAGCTCCTTTCAGAAACAATCTACTTGTCCTGAGTTTGGCCTTAATGGCGTACCCTACAATCTAGACTGCAATCTTCCCCATCACCGCTCGTCCCCATCACCAGTCTCTTCCACAAAAAATTGGTGCCCAAATTCAGTCGCTCATAAGCTCATAGCCCATGACTAAGAGAAGGTCGTTAAACTCCCCTTCAAAAGGCATAGCTCGAGATACTTAAAGGTAAGATGATGATATGATGATATGATTATATGATGGTATGATGGTGTAATATGATGATATGATAATATGGTGATATGATGATGATATGAATATATGATGAATAAAGGGCAATTAACTCATAGATCCCTACTAACATACAAATTTATTCAAAAACTTGCATATAGAAAAATTAAACTCATAGGTCCTTTGACTAATCAAATGACTATACAATTTAAAATAGACCATAGTTTTTATATAAATTACAACTAATGCCATCTAATTGTAAACTAATCCAACAACAATCTAAAAATCACTTACCAAAATTTATTATGATTTCAACATTACTTTTTATTTTTTTATTATAAGATTATATTGAGGATTATTAAAATATTACTCATATTTTTATATTTTTTTTTCACTTGAGCATTTTAAAAGTAATATGAATATCTAATCTAACTTAAAGTAAGATAATTAAAAGCAGTAATTCTTCAAAAATATTTTTAAATTTAAAAATTCTTTATCTTCCGATATTAAATAATTTGATTAATTTCGTATAGTTTAGGGTTTAATTCTTAAATTTTGTACCAAAATTCAAGAATTAAACCCTATGTCGTACAAGTTTTCACCACCATCTCCACACCACCAACCACCCCCCCCCCCCCAAACAAAAAAAAAATTCTATACCCTACCGTTGAACTCCAGACAATACGGATTTTATTTTATTTTTTCTAGAAAAAAAATTCAATCGTAACTATATACAATATATATATATATATATATATAAATATTTATTATATGTATAATATAATAAAGGCTCCAAGAGGTCAAAGAAATCAAACACTAAGGGGCACATGGGGTAAAAAGGACAAAAAAAGACAAAAAAAGGGCACATGTGGAATTTCTTACTTATAATTTCTGTTTAGGGGCTTTTGAATAAAAAAAAATTGAAGTAAGGTCTTATTTTGTTTAATATACAAGTATTAAAGGTTTTAAATAAAACTAAAAGTTATTAAGGATGTAACAATGATTTACTCATGAATAAATGATGAATAGGTATAAATATAGGACGATATGAACATGGATATATGTTGATGATTGTCTTGGACATATGGCTAATTGCTAACCTTTAATTCATGGTTCCTTTTTGTTGATCAAAATTGGTCTGCCAAGATGGCTACAAGTCTTGAATCCCAATTGACTGCCGCCCATTTTGGGTCTAGAAGGCCTCCGATGAAGACCAATTGGCTACTGACTTGAAGCCCAGAAGGTTATACTGATAAAGATTCACCATAATCAAAAGACATTGATGATCAAGTCCATGATTCTCTGGTATCCTTAGTCAATGGAATCATTTTGATTCCTTCCTAAAATTGTACATAAATCTCTGTAGATACATACCTAGTTTAGGCTTATGATTTCTTTCCTATCCTAAAGGTGTATTTCCTACTTGGGATCAACTAGAAATAATATATAGAGGATCTCTCTGATGTAAATTTTAAGAAATCAAATGTACAAGAAATTCATACCATTTTATGATATCATAGCACTAAGGCTCCACCAAGCAACAACCTCTAATCCTTCTGCCCCCCCCCCCAAAAAAAAACCACCTAACCACCAAACACTGATACTACCTCCCTCTTTTCTTCACTCATCTCCATTAATGCTGCTCAACTTCCAATCAAGCTCACAGCAACCAACTTTGTCCCTTGGAGAGGACAGTTCAATGCTCTCCTACTCGGATATGATCTCATGGGGTACGTTGATGGTAACCGCCCCTGCCCACCCTTACTAAAAACGAGCTTTGCGCCATCTAGTTTCGCTGGGATCAACTAATCCTACACGTTATCCTTGCCTCAGTTTCACCTCAGGTGATTACCCTAATAGCTGCTACTATGACCTATGAAGCAGCTTGGATGCGCCTCACACGGCTATATGCCAGCAAAGCACGAGCCCGTGTTATAAGCCTCAAGGAACGCTTGACTCTCTTTTGCTGTGTCAACTACCCTGTCACTGAATACTTGCAGGAGGTTTGTATTCTTTCAGACGAACTCGCTGCCATTGATGCCCATCTATCAAACGATGACCTCCTCCTCTACTTCCTTATTGGCATAGGCCCTGCTTTCAAGGAAATCACACCCGCAATCCGTTCTCCAGACACCGTTATCTTGTTTGAGAACTTGCATGACATGTTGGTTCAACATGAGGCATCCTTTTCTCGTGAAGCCCATGCTCCACCCCAACTTGTAATCACTGCCAACGTGACCCAAGCAGCCCGCAATTCCTCCTCCAACCGCCACTATCGTGGTTTTTCAGACTAAAGGACCTACAACCTGTCCCCAGACAACCACGGTACTTCTTCCCAGCGCTCATGACAATCCTCCCCCAACAAGCGCAGGTCCAACAATAACTAGGGCCGTGGCTACCGTGGATTCTACCAATGGTGTGGCACCCAAGGACACAGTGCCAATAGTTGACCCCAGCTACAGCACACCTTTGCTGCCCAACCCATGGCCAACCCTACCAACCCAGGCACCGCCTCTTCTAACTCTCCCTGGCTCCTCTACAACATAGGAACTGCCTTCTACTGTGCAAATCCGGCCTTGCATTCCAGGATGAAGCATGTGGACATAGGCTTTCAGATCGTCCGTGACCATGTGACTCATGGACTCCTTCATGCCCTCCATATGTCAATTGATGATTAGCTAGCAGATGCACTTACCAAGCCACTCTCACACTCGCGCTTCCAGCTCATCAGCTCCAAGATCGGTGTCGTCGATGGCACCACCATCTTGCAGAGGCGTGACAAAGATCCTCTAGAATCAAAAGAGATCGAGGATAAATCTCCTTGATTCTCTGGTATCCTTAGTTAATGGAATCATTTTGAGTCCTTCCTAAAACTATACATAAATCTCTGTAGATACTTACCAGGTTTAGGCCTACGATTTCTATCCTATCCTAAAGATGTATTTCCTACTTAGGCTCTACTAGAAACAGTATATATAGGATCTCTCTGATGTAAAATTTAAGCAATCAAATATACAAGAAATTCATACCATTTTATATACAACCCAACAACCCAATCCGCATAGAGTTATGACAAGCCTAGAAAACTAGCTGATACCAAACCATTAGCCCAAGTCCATAAGGCCTGAAGCCATTAGCCTAAGCCTAAGCCCATAACCCCATAAGGCCTAAAGCCATCAGCCTAAGCCTAAGCCCACAAGTCCAAGGCCCAAAGCCCAAAAAGCCTGGCGCCAACAACTTAGCTCGACTAAGCCCACCAGCTCGGATTGCCTGATCGGGTTTGCTTGCCTGATTGGCTTCGCTTGCCTAACTGGCTCGGCGTGACAAGACACATCCTAGTCATGCTTAAATAAATGTACCCAGTTCTGCTCCTAGCTGACAAATTAAGCCAAACATTCCCAAAAATAGCCTTAACATGTGTTAGACAAGGGATAACCTCTCAAGTTCCACTCAAGAACCATGGAAACCAATAATCCCAACATACCCCTGGCCAACTAGAGCAGCCAAAATAAGGGTAAGAACCCTATATTATAGCTTTCAACAAGCACGCATATGTAAGTAATGCCTTTGCCCTAGAAGTAGTCCCCAACATGAGTGAAAAGCTTGGAGGGGTTTCCAAAACCAGTAAAATTGTGAGTGGAAAAAAACAAAAGCCTTTGGAAAACATTTCCAAAATAATTATGTTTACCCTCTGATTTATTAAAAAAAAACGTATGCATAGGAAAATAAATACTTAGTTTCAGATAAAAAAAAAATTAAATATATATAACCGTGGGACCAATAAAATCATGTAAAGAATAAAAATTCCCTTAGCCCACATTTTCTAAAATCCTTATTTATAAGCATTTAAAAAATATGGACACAAATAACTAATGATAGCCAAACCTCGAACTTTGCTGGTCTAACTAGCTAATCAACCTGTACTACACATAGACAATCATGGAACCTGTGGAGCCTAACTCCATCGTAGCGTGTGAAGTCCAACATTAAAGACATCCAAGTTCGTGTCTGAGAACTTGAGGAGTTCAACTCCGGAATAGAGATCCAATCTCAGGAAGATAACTATACTGGGAAAAATATTTTACAAGAATACCATTTAACTTGTTTTTAAAATAACACGTAACCTTGTATGTAAACTCCTCCTAAACCCCAAATTAGTATATGCATCCCAAACACACAACCCATCACTTTGGACACCCAAAATTACCAAGAAACAAACTCAGATTAACCTGAAACCACCACCATTGGATTTAGAATGTCGATAGCCTTCCCTCGTGCCACCCCACGTATGCTGAAGTGGCATGCTGACGTGCCCCTTGCTGACATGGCAGTTGACATATGTCATATCAACGACACCTAATGATATCATCATGATGTCATAACTGACATCATCGTCTATTGGAGAAGACTACCAGGCTGCCGCTTCCAGGTTTGCTGGAAAATTGCAATTGAAGCCCAATTGTCAAATCTCCATATCTCCCTCATAACTCTCATCTCTCTCAATATGAAGTAATCCTCTCCCTCAGCTCTCTCATATCTCTCATGTTTCTCAATCTGAACGAAATCTCACACTGCGTCTCTCAGATCACCCAATGATGCACTGGCCTCACGAACCACCGTCTCACCTTAGGACTCATTGACCTCAAAACCACACCACTTCATGGCCTCACGTCGCCTCACCTCTCCTCGCCTCAGAATCTCACCATTGAAGTCGATCCCATCTAATCACGAGGGCGGCTCCATCATCTAGATTATATGATGGGTATTTTGATAATTGTTGGGTTATATGTTTTTTTTTTGGGTTTTTGTTGGGTATTTGATTTTAGGGTATTTGATCTTTGTTGGGTTTCTAACTTTTGTTGGGTATTTGGTTAATTAGTTCTAATTGTATACATACTGAGAATTTGAGATTGAGATTGAGTTTGAGTTTGTGTGCTTTCGATCTCTGTATTGTCTCTTTGCTTCAGTTTTTTTTATTGTTCTATGCTACTATTTTGGAACATGAACAAACTGATTAAAGTGGTCCACAATTGAATCGAATTGGTGCAATCGTTTTTGGTCCATTTTGGAAATAGGGTTGAGAATCGATTCCCCAACTGGTTCGTTTTCGGTTTCAGCAAAAAGACTGAATCAAAAAATTGATTAACTACCCTAAGTGCGACCACGTACACTATAATCCAAGATCGGAAGTAATTTAAAAACTTAACTAATAATACCTATATGACAACCGTATCAAACCAATCCAAACTGATTGAGGGCCATGACAAGAGCCCAATTTATGTGGTCGAATGGTGCTGAATTATCATCAGTGAGGTAATATATTCTCTACATTCTGGAAGAGCGTTCTTGAGATTTATGGATATTTAAGAAAATGGTTATCACCTTGAAACCACTAAACAAAAGAAAGTTGAATAACTTTGCATAACCTCTAATCTATATAGCCAGAAGCTTAGATTGGAGAAGCTAGTTTGAAGCTAGGCACGAGCTACTTAAAAGCTAACTAGCTCGACTAATTACTAAATATGGAATAACCGGTTGGGACACCCGAGTAAAGATAATGATGCATTGTATCCTTAATGCATCACATTGGCATCCCATTACTAATAAGGACATTGTATTTAATGAAACACTATGCCATGTTTGCTCCTTAGCAAATAGCCCCTTGGTAATGTACACCAAACTTCTAGTTTCTACATGGGGCTATGCAATTTTTCATGTAGCAATGTTGGTTCGGTTGCGACCCACTAGCACCCAACCATATTCTACATTACAGCTGGTGACTGGGTATGAACTGGAAGTGTCGTACTTATGCATTTTCAGGTGTATAGTTTACGTGCCAATTGTGAGAAGACCCGTCCTAATCCCCTTGGATTATGGTGGGACGTGCCTGCTCATGTCTGACACCTCGTGTCAGACCAGGGATAAACTCGTCACCCGCTCGGGGTTCATTTGAGTACGCTAGGATTGGAGGTGGTATGTGATGTCTCAATCTCTGCTACAGCCCGCATCCGCGATCAACCTGAAGGGTATTAAAACCATAAAAGCTGTGAGTGGACAAAACAACAGTTTATTAAAAATCAAGTAAAAGCATGCATGCATCATAAAACAGTTATTTCAAATACTTTCTTGGAAGCAAGACGTATTGCTTCCCAAATCAACACAGTAAAAAAGGCTTCTTAATCGAAGCCAGTACCTCAGTAGGGTCTCAGCCCAAAACCAGATCATAAAAACAACTACGGGTTTCAGCCCAAACAAAAAACACATACAGAACCTCAGCCCAAATCATAGAACACGTGGGAACACATTCCAAATGCCAGTCACGATTCTAATCGTAGCACATATGCATATAGCTCAGGACTACTCACATTCCTAGCATATCGTCGTGAACACATCACTAGCCGCGACTGTCTCTAGAGTATCGCGAACACATCGCCGATCGATCTCAGAGGATAACATCATCATTCCTAAGTCGAGCCTCCTTCGGTCATTACTTCCCGCGGCTGCGTGACAATATGCAGTGCATCGTGACCTCTCTAGAAGGAACACATCTACAGTCGGGAGGCGAGCGTCATATCATCCGGGACTCAAATTGGAATGCCATCATCAATAGAGCCTTAAGCACGGAACATCACCAAATGGGTCACAACCCGAAAATCCAGTGTCCAACGACCCTTCATATCCCAGGATTCCTCGAATCCTATAAAATCCACAACTGGGTCTCATGCCCAAAATATCTCTAGTAAAACTCATAAGCCCTAGACTGGTTCTACTGTAGCGGGTCGCGCAGACCCGCGACTCGACCCAGCTGGAAATCGCTCCTCTGACTACCAAATCTCTCTGTTCTTCGACGGTTGTGATCATCCTAAGCCCTGGACTGGTTCTACAAACCCATAAAACTCAGAAAATGGTTCTAAGATACATGTTGGAACAGTGAATAGTGGTTGTCAAGTTCCTCCTCCTTTTCCCGTCAATTGCCACCACCGTTACCTTCGAAACCAGTCCTAATCGAGTCGTACAACCCTCACAAGCACAACCCAATCACTAGAAACAGCCCAACACACCCAAAAGTTGATTTTGAATTTTGAAAAAAATCGTACCTTCGCTGGTTTTCGGTCACCGTTTACGGTGGCCCTCGGCGTGGCCGCCATCCTGCTCGTCTCAGTCTATTCTCTCACCTACCCGTTCATTCCAACAACAGAAGATGAAGGTTTTTGAAGGTTGGGGTGGGTTGTGGAGTTTGGGTTTTTGGTCAAATGAAACAGAGAGAAGGGAGGGGTTAGGTGCATGTATGTGGACTAATAGGCAATGGATGAGTAACACTTGTCACTTATCCATTGGGCCTGGAAAAATATCTGGGGCCCACCTAAGATAAAAGTCCCCTGTCTCGTAATTCATGCAATAATACCCCAAACTTCCAGTGACCCATATCTTTCCCATCGAACGTCCGATTTTGACGTGCCGCCTATCTATGGACTTGTATCGACTCGATCTATGTAACGGTTCTCGGTCCTCATGCATTGGACCTTTCGAGTCAAAATTCAACTTTATTCCTTCATTTAGGGGCAAAATTGTAATTTCACCGTGAACGTCAGATGATCCTTAACTAATCATTGATTAGCCCGGCTAATCCACGATTAAATATTAATTAATCCCAAAAATTTGGGACGGGTCATTAAAAATTGAGCCTACATAAGATACAAAAATGGGATCTGAACTCAGTGAGCTTAGGAAGCAAGATCGGTGAGCAATACCAGTGAGCTTAAGAAGTAAGAACGATGAGCAAGACCCAGGAGCTTGGGAAGGCCAGTGAAAAATCCCACATCGCTCGGGGAGTGAAAGGTAAAGTGTCTTATATGTGTGGACAATCTATTCCTAGCGAGGCCTGTTGGGAGCTCACTAGCTCTATATTCCTTTAAAACTCTGAAGTTAAGTGAGGTTGGACTTGAGCAATCCCAAGATGGCTGACCCACTGGGAAGTTGCACGAGAATTTTTAGAAACAAAGCCGTGAAGGCATGGCCTAAAGCGAACAATATCGTGCTAGAAGAGATAAGTCGTGACATTCCCAGGGTTATCATCCCCAAAAAAGGATAAATTTGGCATAATGGAATCCCTTAGGTACCTTAATACCAATTGATCCATCTAATGAGATAATTACGAATTATGGGTCTATCCTAGAAGAGACGACATTGCGGGATGCTCCAACCTTTGAAACCACTCCAAAGAACAAAGAGATCTTGGTAAGTGTTGCATGCTCATGTGAGATTTGGAATCAGAATTATATTATCATCAATGATATATATATATAATATTTATGTTCGTGGTAGCTACAAAAATAATAATTAGTGATGAAATCGAACCTCACTCCGTTGATGAATGAATGCTAGTGTAGAGAAGACTGACCAAATTAGAAATAACTAATCCAGGTCGAACTAGATTCCGTGACAAAAAGGAAGATGTTTGGACCTATAGTTCTAAAACCTACCCACATTCAACATACAAGATTTAAATGGGTAGTCGTAAGGAATCGTAATGAGAAATATGAGATTGTGAGTTACAAAACACATTTAATGGTGCACAAATATTCTCAACGCCCTAGAATTGATTATGAGGAGACGTATTCTCCCTTAGTGGGTGTCATAACATTCTGATACCTCATCAGTTTGGTAGTTTCCAAAAATATGAGCATGTAGCTTAAGTATGTGGTTATATCTTATCTTTATAGGGCTCTGGATATAGAGATACATATGAAAGTTCCTGAAGGACTCATTGTGGATCCTTTTAAATCACAGACTATCATAGAAGATTGAGGATCAATCTCCTTGATTTGCTGCTCCTTGTCAATGGAATCAATCTGATTCCTTCCTCGTATAGCTACTCAAATCCTACAAATACTTTCCTAGTTTAAAAGCTCCACAAAGAAAACCCTAACACAAACCCTAATCCCATGGCAGCCCAACCCACCATTTTCCTATTTAATCTCACCTCACCACCCACTAAAACAAACCCTAATCTCCCATCCCTCATCACCATTAATACAGCCACCCAGCTTTCCATTACGCCCACCGCCACCACCTTCTTTCCATGGCGAGCCTAGTTTATTGCCTTTCTACACGGCTATCACCTTATGGGCTATATCAATGGTTCTCAACCCTAGCGCCCCCACCCTACCACAGAAACAACTTCACGCATTTTGGTTTCGTCTGGACCAATTCGACAATGAAATCATGGAACTCCAATCCTGCCTCTAACTCGGGCACTCTCGTGTAAACGTACACGTCCAACACAACCACACGTCGACTCGTAAGTCTCACTCGAGACACTGACACTCATCAATCTTATCTATCACTCACTCCGACAAGTCTGCTTTACTAAGTCGACCTCGTAGTCAGATTTTCAGCCTGACAACCCTTCTTATCCGATAATCAAAGCTGACATCCTGCTCAGCGTTTGACCAGACAACCATCCGCTAGATCCTACCGTCACAATGGCACGAATCTCACCTCATCGACCATACTCAAATCTGCAACATTTATGGGCCTCGATACTCATATTAGTCAACTCTCTCATTTTCCCATACTCATGCTGACTCTCACTAGAGTCCCATCACTACATACCAATCTGAATCTGTCAGATACAGATTCAGTCCATTACCATAATGTGCCAGATTGACTTCGTGAAGAAACCAATCCCATCGACACTATCATGACCAGTTGGTAACTCCTAATTCCACTGCACTTTCGTTGCGCCACTCTGATCTCGACTCGCTCTTGAGTCTTCACATTGTATCTCATATCACTCAGTGACCTAAGCTGAAATCCTGACTCATCTCGAGCCCCAAACTGTAGTCTCACGTATCCGGTCGATACACAATCGACATCTCACCCATCTTGAGTGTATCTGGACCCCGTCAAATACTTGCTAGCAGAGTTAATCACATACATAATCACTAGGGTTCCTTTGGCCCACATGGACCTGAGCTCTCGGCTCACATAATAACTGAACCCTCTCAATCCGCTCTGCTCTAGCACACAGCATTCGACGTCCAGTCAACATCTCATCATATCGGACCATGTCCGACCATTGTCCTCATCGAACTGTCACCATCTCATGTTCATCTAGGACTCTATCCATTAGACAAAACATTCATCCTCTCTGGTAACTCTCAAACCAAACATACCAGTTAATTGTGGTCAATCCCATCCTCCAACGTGCATTACTCACCGGTGCACCCACATCATATCAATCATCAAGGCACTACCCTGGCCTACTCAAGGACTACACTCAGTCTACGTCCAATCATGTACCAATCCTCACTACACCCAATGTCCTCTTGGAGTCATCGTGGTCATCTGACCAACTTCAGAGATAATCCAGCCTGGTCACTAACCAATCTCATTCCTTGGTTCGTTCCAAAGGTCAACTGACTCACGTCACTAAGACGCACCAAACTTGAATCTGTCGGTTACCTGTCACCATCCAACAACACTCCATATAATCGCTCCATCCAGAGTGCTAACGAACCTGCTAGTATCCCACTCGAGGCATCGACTACTTATCTTTTCCTGATCGATACACACGTATAGTCCTCGTCTCAAACTTATTCACATATCCAGCACATGCTCATCCATCTATCCAAGACCATACTCACTCACGTATCCAAGATAGAGGTTGGATAATAGTTTTGTCCTACCTCGAGGTCGTTACAATACGATTCTCCTCAATAACGACCAGACCTCTGTTTACTCAACTCACGGTCGCCACAATCATCTCAATCACCTCGAACATCATGATCGTCACCACACGGCTTGATCCTCGTTAGGTCACTACTAGCCCTCTCAGTCAATGTAACATGACCCATATTACCAACATGGGTCCACTACCTCGGACACTCACTCGTCATGTCTGGTGGCGCTAAGTACCATCTGCTCTTCAGGTCATTCAAATTTGACTCACAACCTAGGTGTTCAGTTCTTACACCCTTTTTGAACCCTTTAACTGTCATATCGCTCCTCGTTATCCCACATAGGGAAGAATCAAGGATGATCCAAGATGATGACATCAAAATTTATCCTATGTCATCTTGCGGCACCAAGTACTATTGGTTAAAGAGCAGGAAATGAGAAGTCTCCCTCATCAACTTCGGAATACTCATCTCCAATGCGGAATCAAGCACTCTTCTCATTTTCTCAATCACAACTTCTCTTGATTCCGAAGTTCCAATCATGTTGGAATCGACTTAGGTATGCTTCCAAGTCCTCAACTCATCACTCCTCAACTCACACATCCTTGAGTGAGAACTCCCAAGAGAAGAAAGTGTATTTATTAGAAATTGGTTCCAGACAAACACTCCAAATGTGGTAACCACCACTCTCGCCAGCAACACATCGGGAAACTCCAGCACAACTTGAAATTCACTCCAAGCTCGCTGAGCTAACTGGGGGCATCACACACGTGTCCCCCGTTCCCCACGACCATTCAGTCGTATTCTTCCGGCCTCTAAGCCGTCACTCACGTGGGAATTAACCACGTATCTGTAAGCTATCAACCTTAGTATCCGACACACCTGTTCGATTACACCATCTTTGCACATCCAAAAGGATGTCATCCTTTACTATCTGATTCTCACATTTCAGCCTTTATAGGTTTGACTTCTGCACCCACACTCGTGCAATCCATCCAAAAAGAGCTAGGCTATGTATCACTAATCTAGGTATACCTCATGACTCGGACTGAGCCACTCGGGATCCTTTCTATCCTGCTCAGTGCCCATCGAACTCACAAGTTTGCCACTCTAAGGCACATCTACTATACTAGTTACAATCCAAGCCCTCACTGGCGTTACATCGCTCAGACACACTCAATGTCATTCAAAACTATCTGATCACTATTGGATTCCAATCAATCACCCATTAGGGTTATCACGAACCCGGTTGCTCACTGCAGCACATTCATCCTGACCGATCCATTGCTCTAGACTTCAAAAAGTCGTCATACTCCGATACTGGTACACAACCAACAAGTAACCACTATCCAAGGATCTCATCCATACTTGCTCAACCATGACATGTCACAATCACGACATGCCATACCACACAACATTTGTATCGTGGCATCCTCTGCCAGTCGACATCCCTCCGGGATTCAACACACTGAAACATGGCATCTCAAGCCAAATAGGATCAAACGTTCCTATTCCCAACAGTCTCAACTAGGGTTGTCCACGACCTCCACTGATACCACTTGACACAAGCACATAGTACACTCGACCGAAGCCCAAAACACAAGCATGTAGTACACTCGGTTGAAGCCCAAACAACATATAAAATAGAAATCTCGAACTACGTGTAATATCGCATTTTCCTCCGAAAATGCCAAACAATTCATATGTAAGACACAAAGACTCATGAAATCTAAAATCATGTTCATAAACACATATAAAACATTTATGTGTGTATCATGCTCATAAAATAAAGTCCACCCACAGACTGTTTGCATTGCGCCTTGATACGAGTGCCATAAGACTCTCCCGGCTAATCCGACCTCTCCGGGTCATCCAGACCTATCCAAAACATACTCAAAGGTTACTGTCAACCTAGACAAATCCTAATCAAGAACCCCCAATATTCCCAGAAAAGTCAACGTGTCCTGGACACGCTTCCCTAGACTTTAAACCTCAATTTGACCAACCTAACAATCCCCGATCGACTTGAAACCACCATAATTGGATTCGTATCGTCGAAACCTTTGAAATGGCTCTGGTTCCACCTCAAAATGTGTGCCGACGTTCCCCCAAGTGTGGGTCAAAGTGGCTGGCCAACGTTGGCCAAAAAGTCAGCGCTGACATCAGCAGTCAACTGTCAAAGTCAACGCTGACGTCATCGTTGACATCAACAGTGACGGCATCATAGACATCTGACATGTTTCAACTGACATTGACATGATGTTGACATCGATGATGTCATCATCCTATCCTCTGTCCCGGTCAACCCATTTCCACTGTAGTGGGTCGTGTTAACCAGTGACTCGACCCGGCTGGAAATCGATTCTCCGACTACCAAATCTCTCCATTCTTCAACTATTGTGATCGTCCTAAGCCCTAGACTGGTTCTACACCCAAAAAACTCATAAAATGGTTCGAAGATACCTATTCGAACAATGAACAGTGACCATCAAGTTACTCCTCCATTTCCCATCGATTGTCACCACCGTTACCTTCGAAACCAGTCCCAATTGAGTCATACAACCCTTACAAGCATAACCCAATCATTAGAAACAGAGCACACACACCTAAAAGTTGATTTCAAATTTCGAACAAAAATCATACCTTCACGTGTTTCCAGCCACTGTCTTTGGTGGCCCTCGCCGTGGTCGCCCTCTTGCTCGTCTCAGTCCGTTCTCTCACCTCCCCTTTCATGCCAACAACAGAAGATGAATCTTTGTGATGGTTGGGGAGGGTTGTGGTGGTTGGGTTTCGAGTATTGGTTACAATGAAACAAAGAGAGGGGGGTGGGGTTTGGGTGCATGTATGTGGGTTGATAGGCAATGGATGAGTAACACTTGTCACTCATCCATTGGGCCTGGAAAAATATCTGGTGACAGGACCCACCCCGATTATCACCTCGATAACCGGGACGAACCCTGCTCCCGTCTGACAATCACACTTAAAAGTACCAAAACAACCTCAAGAAACATTAAGTATAACTATCAGACCAGGGAGAAAATGTAATACATCAGTAACACAGAGTATAGGGTTATACAAAACAGGCACAAAAGTCCTACTAGGCTATTCACGCAACGGAAAACTCCGCAAAGCTCTATGCCTCTGTCCCTGCCTCAACGTTCACCCCAACGATATCACCACGACCTAGAGGGTAATGTAAAACCAGAAAAACATGAGTGGAATAAAAAGAAAACAAACGTTGAAAAAAATTTATGAAACAAAAACAGGATTTTCCCTCCGTTTTAAAGAAAACATGCATGCCTAACTAAGTATCGAAAAACAGCAATATACAACAATAAAACGATCATGCTAAAAGTGTATCATAAAACAAGATATACCAACGTCAATGTCCGATCAAACCTGCTGGGTCTATCCGAGTCTTTAAACTCAATCCAGGCCTCAAATGTAATCCGAGTCTTTAAACTCCCGAGTCCTTAAACCCAACGGGGCTACGGGGGAAAAATATCAATATCCGAGTCTTTAAACTCCCGAGTCTTTAAATTCAATCCGGGTCTTTAAACCCAATCCGGGCCCGTCCCTCGTCAATCATAATCCGGGTCTTTAAATCCAATATCCAGATCCAGCAAATCCAATCTAAACCATTTGAAAAACATTTCTAAGTCCATATCCAAACCCGAATCCGAAACCACAGGTATGACGCCATTCGGGCATCCAGAACCGTCATTCCGAACCCAAATCCGGAAATCCACTTTTCAACTTTAAAACCAAATTTCGTGTTTCTGAAATCCGATTCTAAAACCGAAAACCTTGTTTGTCAAATCATGTTTCAAAATCCACTATCATCATATAAAATCAGTAACAAAAAGCATGGCATGAAAATCATATATATAACATTTCTCGAAAAACGTGTTAAAACCCGTAATCGCCTCGATAAACGTGCAAACAAGTAAAACAGATATAATATAAGCAATGATCATAAAAACATGCTTAAAACATAAAACATGTAGATAAAAACGGTTAGGCATGCTCGTTAATCGCGCTCCGTACGCGTCAATCGCGCTCCGTGCGCTCTTCAACCGTCTCAGGAGTGTCCCGTCCTGTTAAAAGTCACAAAGTCGGGTCACAATTACTTCAAATACGCTTATCTTAATTTCCTTAATTTTTTGGAATTTTAACATAATTTAAACGAAAACCCTAAACCTTCGAATCCTCGAACAAATCCGACCCGATGTCCAATCGACACGAAACTTGTCCTAAAAGAGTCATTACAACGATTAGACCCAAAACCATGTTGGAAGTTTCCCCAGACTCTGTCGCACGCGCCGCCCAAAGGGTTCAACTGTACCGAACCAGCGTGACCGGTTCTCCCTTATTTCCTACTCAAATCCAGTCCTTCCAATCCCATTAGGTTTGTCCTGGCCTAAGAAATTGATTCAAATCCTAAAATCTAGACAT
This sequence comes from Prinsepia uniflora, assembly GCA_032719365.1. Lineage (NCBI taxonomy): Eukaryota > Viridiplantae > Streptophyta > Magnoliopsida > Rosales > Rosaceae > Prinsepia > Prinsepia uniflora. The sequence goes on from CM064873.1 coordinate 23,774,224, forward strand.
TAAAGCCTCTAACCCATCGTCCCCAAGCTCGAACAAAAACTGTCTGCCACCTCTGTTTCTGTTCCCGGCCAGCCACGCAATCCCCATGCACGGCTTCGATATAAAACAACTCCTAGGGACCTACTGAGTCTCTTAGAACTCAAAGAAGCCCTCGACTCAGGGGAAATAGGGCTTTCCGTCTATCTCACCTCCGCCGTTCTCGCCGCCGTGCCTCTCTGCATCCACGGAGTCGTCCTCAGCCATCCTAGCCTCCCTTCGAACTAGTTTGGATCAATTCGATCGTCTGTGGTTGCACCACCACCTCGACCCTCTCTGTTTTCCTGAGAACTTCAACCTCACACCACCTTGATTTCTTTCACAGTCCTCACTCACCAATTTCTCCCTTCTCTCTGTCACTCTCACCAAGTCACAAAGTCTCCCACACTCTCAGAATCGATCAACAAAGCCTCACCGTCTCACTCTCTGTTTCCTGCTACAAGAACAATTGCACGGTTTGAAAGTGTGCAAGTTGTACCCGTGCACACCATAAACTCTCCTAGAACCCTCTAGGTCTCCCCCACGTGTCCAACTCTCCCTGGACAGAAAATAAATATCCAATCACACACTCCCAGATGGTCTTATCTGATTGGCCCAATGTGAAAAGACTAAAATACCCCTAAGTCCAAAATTACCATTTTGCCCTCCAACTTCATAGACCCATAACTAACGGTCCTCGGTCGTTGTACTCAGGACGTCGAGACCTATCTAACGGTCCTCGATCTACGTGAAAAACAAAAGTCCAACAAAAAGTCAACATTTCCCCTATTTAACCAAAAGTACGGTAATGCCCTTAACCTTCCGAACACCATAACTTTTCCTCTGATTGTCCAAATCGGACGTGCCACCTGTCTACGGACTTGTGACGTCCTAAACTACGTCACGGTCAATGGTCAATGCTCATTCAACCTACAAATCAAAATTCAACTTTTGGCACACTATCCACAAGGGCAAAATCGTCTTTTTTTATACAAATATTTTACAAAATTACAATTGTACCCTTCCCGAAGGTACAGGTTGTTACAATCTACCCCCCTCAAAAGAATTTCGCCCCCGAAGTTCAGTGAAATAAATAAGGGTACTGTTCCCGCATTAAAGCTTCTGGTTCCCAAGTCGCTTCTTCCACCTGATGGTTCCTCCATAAAACTTTAACCAGGGGAACCGTTTTCCTCTGTAAAACCTTATCCTTCTGATCCAGAATCGCTACAGGCTTCTCTTCAAAGCTCAAGTCTTCTCTAAGCTCAGCAGGTTGCGTCTCCAAAATATGAGAGTCATCCCGGATATACTTCCGGAGCATAGATACATGAAAAACATTATGTACCTTTGCCAAGTCCACTGGTAAGGACAACCGATAAGCAACATGACCAATCCATTCCAAGATCTCATAGGGTTCAATATAACAAGGACTTAACTTCCCTCTTCTGCCAAACGGTACGATCCCCTTCCAAAGAGATAACTTCAATAAAACCCAATCTCCTACCTCAAACTCCAGATCTCTGATCCTACCGTCGGCGTACCTCTTTTGTCGGTCCTGAGCTGCTTTCAGTCGATCTCTGATCAGTGCAACGTTTTCTTGGGTAAGGTCTACCAGCTTGGAAGTCGTCAGTCTCCTCACACCAACCTCAGTCCAACAAAAAGGAGTCCTACACTATCGCTCGTACAAAGCCTCGTAAGGAGCCATCCCAATACTCGCCTGATAACTGTTATTGTAGGCGAACTCCATCAAAGCTAAGTGTGATTCCCAAGAACCCTGGAACTGTAAGACACAAGCTCGCATCATATCCTCTAGAATCTGGATGGTCCGCTCAGATTGTCCATCGGTCTGAGGATGAAAGGCAGTACTAAAATGTAGCTTCGTTCCAAAAGCTTCCTGTAGGCTCTGCCAAAACCGAGAAGTAAACCTCGGATCTCTGTCGGAGACTATCGACTCTGGAGTCCCATGCAACTGAACAATCTCATCAATAAAAAACTGTGCAAACTGTGTCATCCGGAAGTTCTCCCGTACTGGCAAGAAATGAGCAGACCTCGTGAGTCGATCCACAATCACCCACACACCATCATGTCCCTTCGGTGTCCTGGGAAGCTTGAACACAAAGTCCATCGTCAAGTGATCCCATTTCCACTCTGGGATCGGCAAGGTTTGCATTGCTCCGTAAGGTCTCTGCCTCTCGGCTTTCACCTGTTGACAAATCAAGCATCTAATGACATACTCCGCAATTTCATGTTTCATACCTGACCACCAGTAGTGCTCCCGAAGTGTACGATACATCTTGGTCCTTCTAGGATGCATCGCATAGGCTGAAAAGTGAGCCTCATCAAGTATCCTTTTCTTCAATGATTCGTCCTCAGGTACACAGAATCGTCCATCCTTAACCAAGGCTCCATCTTCAAGAATCCCAAAGTCCTGTCTCTATCCTGCCTCGACCTCAATCCGAATGATGCCCAAAAAGGGGTCCTCAAACTGAGCATCAATAACCTGATCAACCAAAACAGGTCGTACGTGAAAACTCGCTAGTAGCGCTCCCTGGCTATCCACAGTCAAATCTACTCCAATCCTGCGGAGTTCAACCAACAAAGGCAACCGGACTGTCCTCAAATGCGACAAAGAACTAGCTGACTTCCTGCTCAAAGCGTCGGCTACCACATTAGCCTTTCCTGGGTGATACTCGATAGTACAGTCATAGTACTTAAGCAGCTCTAACCAACGACGCTCTCTCAGATTCAGCTCTTTCTGAGTAAACAGATACTTCAAGCTCTGGTGGTCCGTGAAGATCCTGCACCTTTCGCCGTACAAATAATGTCGCCAAATCTTCAATGCATGAACTACTGCTGCAAGCTCCAAGTCATGGGTAGGGTAATTCATCTCATGAGGTTTCAACTGTCGGGAAGCGTAGGCAATCACCTGTCCATGCTGCATCAACACACAGCCCAAACCCTGCAAAGAAGCATCACTGTAAACTTCAAACTCCCCACTATCGTCTGGAAGGGCTAACACAGGAGCAGATGTCAACCGCCTTTTAAGCTCCTGGAAAATCTGCTCACAACTCTCATCCCAGTCAAATCGGACTCCCTTCCGAGTCAGTCGTGTCAACGGAGCAGCAAGAATGGAAAAGCCCTCAATGAAACGCCGGTAATAGCCTGCTAGTCCCAAAAATCTCCTGACCTCAGTCACTGTCTTGGGCTGTTCCGAATTCGCTACCGCCTCAACCTTCTGGGGATCCACTCTAATGCCCTCGGCTGAAATCACATGCCCCAGAAAACCAACACTGGTCAACCAAAACTGGCACTTACTCAACATCGCATACAACTGATGCTCTCTCAAGGTGTTAAGCACTACCCTTAAGTGCTTCTCGTGCGCCTTCACACTCTTCGAATACACTAAGATATCATCAATGAACACAATCAGGAAACGATCCAGGTATGACCGGAACACTCGGTTCATGAGATCCATAAACGCTGCTGGGGCATTAGTCAATCCAAAAGGCATTACTACAAACTCATAGTGGTCGTACCTGGTCCGAAAGGCTGTCTTAGGTATGTCCTCCTCTCTGACTCATAGCTGATGATATCCAGAATGAAGATCAATCTTCAAAAAGTACCATGCTCCTTTTAGCTGGTCGAAAAAATCATCAATCCGGGGTAAGGGATACTTGTTCCTAATGGTTACCTTATTCAACTGCCTGTAGTTAATACACAATCTCAAACCTTCATCCTTTTTTCCTGACAAACAGTACTGGCGCTTCCCAAGGCGATACACTCCATCGAATAAATCCCATATCGACCAACTCTTGTAACTGTGCCTTTAGTTCCCTCAATTCGGCAGGTGCCATTCGATAAGGAGTCTGAGAGATAGGCTGTGTACCTGGAAGTAGATCAATCGTAAACTCGATGTCTCGGTGAGGGGGCAATCCTGGCAACTCCTCCAGAAAGACATCGGGAAACTCCCGCACAACTTGTATGTCCTCCGCCCTCACTAGTGTAGCACATGTATCCACTACGTGAGCTATGTAACCACGGCACCCCTTTCTTAACAACTTGCTAGCTTCCAGTACTGAAATAACACCCGTAGGGAGTGCACGCTGATCGCCCTGGAACGTAGTCTCCGGTAACCATGGACTCCGGAAGGTCACCCTCCTATCGAAACACTCGATAGAAGCATGATGTCTGGTTAACCAATCCATACCCAAAATAACATCGAAGTCCTGTACATCCAATAGTAACAAGTCTGCCACTAACTCAACCTCACCTACCAACACTCGACACTCTCTCAAAACCTGAGTCACCACTAACACCTCACCAGTCGGCGTACTCACCCCCAAGGCACAATCCAAGGTAGACACTTCTCTCTCCGTAACCAAACTACAACTCCGGGCTATAAACGAGTGAGTAGCCCCGGGATCTATCAAAGCAAAGACAACATGGTCATGTATGGTAAGTGTACCTGTCACCACTTCGGGTGCTGATCTGGCCTCCTGCTGGGTCATAGCAAAAACTCCCGCCTGAGGTCCTGATGACCGACCGCGCCTCTCGAACTACTCGTGGCACCACCGCCACCTCTAGGGCATACCGCCCCTGACACTGAAGCAATGATCCGCCCTGGTTCTTCTGCACCTCTGCCTGCTCCACCCTTCTGGGGTAACAATGGGCACTCACACCGAAAGTAGCCTCGCTCTCCACAATAGTAACAGACATCTCTACTGGGTCCACCAGTCTGCCTCCCAGTAGAAGCAACAGAAGTCGCACTCGCCTGCGGCGTCGGCTGTACTCTAGCTCCTCGAAATCCAGACCCTTGAAAACTACATGGCCTGCCAAACCGGGCACCACCGGCCGATGAAGTACCACCATAGTTGCCCCGCTTCGGGTTCCTCTGACTCGACGCTCCAGGAAAAGAATGCTCGCGGCGTCGCACACTGCCCGAGTACTGTGGCCGTGCAGGAAAACTAGCCTCTACTCTCACTGCAGCGTCTGATAGCTCCCTGAAGGTAGGAAATGAGCCGGCTGTCACAATGGCTCTAATTTCTCCTCGTAGACCCAACTCAAACCGACGACACTACTCAGCCTTGATAGCCATAAATGCAGGTGCCAAACGGGACAACATCTGGAACCTCTGCTCATACTCGGCTACTGGCATGCTACCCTGTTTCAGCTGAAGAAACTTCGCCTCCTTGGCATCTCGGAAAGAGCGGGGATAGTACTGATCCAAGAACCGCTCCTGGAAAGTCTCCCAAGTCACGGTATGAGCGTCCCAGCTTGACAACTCCAGCGTATACCACCACTCATACGCTGCACCGTCTAACAGAAAAGTAGCCAACAACACGCGATCCTCTGGAGGGCATCGCATCACTCCGAAAATCCGCTCAAGTCGGGTGATCCACCGATGGGCTTCCTCTGGGTCTGCCCCACCACTGAACGTCGTAGCCCCTAGACGCTAAGCTCGCTCTATAGAAGCACTCTCTGCTTCTCTCGCTACTTCATCCGCAGGTCGTGGATGGGGATCACGTCTCGGAGGCATGGTCGATCGTCTGCTGAAAGAGGCATAGAGTCAGTAAAAAGACCTAAATATGACCTCGTACTGATACAATCGACAAACCTATGCTCTGATACCAATTGACAGGACCCACCCTGATTATCACCTCGATAACCGGAACGAACCCTGCTCCCGTCTGACAATCACACTTAAAAGTACCAAAACAACCTCAAGAAACCTTAAGTATAACTATCAGACCAGGGAGAAAATGTAATACATTAGTAACACAGAGCATAGTGTTATACAAAACAGGCACAAAAGTCCTACTAGGCTATTCACGCAACGGAAAACGCCGCAAAGCTCTATGCTTCTGTTCCTGCCTCAACGTTTACCCCAACGATATCACCACGACCTGGAGGGTAATGTAAAACCATAAAAACGTGAGTGGACTAAAAAGAAAACAAACGTTGAAAACAATTTATGAAACAAAAACAGGATTTTCCCTCCGTTTTAAAGAAAACATGCATGCCTAACTAAGTATCGGAAAACAAAAATATACAACAATAAAACGATCTTTCTAAAAGTGTATCATAAAATAAGATATACCAACGTCAATGTCCGATCAAACCTGCTGGGTCTATCCGAGTCTTTAAACTCAATCCAGGCCTCAAATGTAATCCGAGTCTTTAAACTCCCGAATCTTTAAACTCAACAGGCCTACGGGGGAAAAATATCAATATCCGAGTCTTTAAACTCCCGAGTCTTTAAACTCAATCCGGGTCTTTAAACCCAATTCGGGCCCGTCCCCTATCAATCATAATCCGGGTCTTTAAACCCAATATCCAGATCTAGCAAATCCAATCTAAACCATTTGAAAACCATTTCTAAGTCCATATCCAAACCCGAATCCGAAATCACTGGTCTGACGCCATTCCGGCATCCAGAACCGTCATTCCGAACCCAAATCCGGAAATCCACTTTTCAACTTTAAAACCAAATTTCGTGTTTCCGAAATTCGATTCTAAAACCGAAAACCTTGTTTGTCAAATCATGTTTCAAAATCCACTATCATCATATAAAATCAGTAACAAAAAGCATGGCATGAAAATCATATATATAACATTTCTCGGAAAACGTGCTAAAATCTGTAATCACCTCGATAAACGTGCAAACAGGTAAAATAGATATAATATAAGCAGTGATCATAAAAACATGCTTAAAACATAAAACATGTAGATAAAAACGGTTAGGCATGCTCGTTAAAAGAGAAGGAGTCCACTCACAAATCCATACGCGTCAATCGCGCTCCGTGCGCTCTTCAACCGTCTCAAGAGTGTCCCGTCCTGTCAAAAGTCACAAAGTCGGGTCACAATTACTTCAAATACGCTTATCTTAATTTCCCCTATTTTTTGGAATTTTAACGTAATTTAAACGAAAACCCTAAACCTTCGAATCCTCGAACAAACCCGACCCGATGTCCAATCGACAGGAAACTTGTCCTAAAAGATTCTTTACAATGATTAGACTCAAAACCATGTTGGAAGTTTCCCCAGACTCTGTCGCACGCGCCCTCACGCGCCGCCCAAAGGGGCTACGCGTGGGCTTCACGCGCCGCCCAAAGGGGCTACGCGTGGGCTTCACGCGCATGCTACATGGTCGTCTTCAACCTCTGGTCAGCCGGTTCAACTGTACCGAACCAGGGTGACCGGTTCTCCGTCATTTCCTACTCAAATCCAGTCCTTCCAATCCCAATAGGTTCGTCCTGGCCTAATAAATTGATTCAAATCCTAAAATCAAGACATTAAAGCCTCTAACCCATTGTCCCCAAGCTCGAACAAAAACTGTCTGCCACCTCTGTTTCTGTTCCCGGCCAGCCACGCAATCCCCATGCACGGCTTCGAGGTAAAACAACTCCTAGGGACCTACTGAGTCTCCTAGAACTCACAGAAGCCCTCGACTCAGCCCCAAAAGCCACGAATTTCGAATTTAACAAAACGGGAAAAACAAGGGAAACAGGGCTTACCGTCTATCTCACCTCCGCCGTTCTCTCCGCTGTGCCTCTCTGCGTCCACGGAGTCGTCCTCAGCTGTCCTAGCCTCCATTCGAACTAGTTTGGATCAATTCGATCGTCTGTGGTTGCACCACCACCTCGACCCTCTCTGTTTTCCTGAGAACTTCAACCTCACACCACCTTGTTTTCTTTCACAGTCCTCACTCACCAATTTCTCCCTTCTCTCTGTCACTCTCACCAAGTCACAAAGTTTCCCACACTCTCAGAATCGATCAACAAAGCCTCACCGTCTCACTCTCTGTTTCCTGCTACAAGAACAATTGCACGGTTTGAAAGTGTGCAAGTTGTACCCGTGCACACCATAAACTCTCCTAGAAACCTCTAGGTCTCCCCCATGTGTCCAACTCTCCCTAGACAGAAAATAAATATCCAATCACACACTCCCAGATGGTCTTATCTGATTGGCCCAATGTGAAAAGACTAAAATACCCCTAAGTCCAAAATTACCATTTTGCCCTCCAACTTCATAGACCCATAACTAACTGTCCTCGGTCGTTGTACTCAGGACGTCGAGACCTATCTAACGGTCCTCGGTCTACGTGAAAATCAAAAGTCCAACAAAAAGTCAACATTTCCCCCTATTTAACCAAAATTACGGTAATGCCCTTAACCTTCCGAACACCATAACTTTTCCTCCGATTGTCCAAATCGGACGTTCCACCTGTCTACGGACACGTGACGTCCTAAACTACGTCACGGTCAAAGGTTAATGCTCGTTCAACCTACAAATCAAAAAGCCAACTTTTGGCACACTATCCACAAGGCAAAATCGTCCTTTTATACAAATATTTTACAAAATTACAATTGTACCCTTCCCGAAGGTACGGGTTGTTACATCTGGGGCCCACCCAAGACAAAAGTCCCACGTCTCGTAACACGTGCAATAATACCCCAAACTTTCAGTGACTCATATCTTTCCCGTCGATTGTTCGATTTCGACGTGCCGCCTATCTATGGACTTGTATCGACTCGATCTACGTAACGGTCCTCAGTCCTCATGCAATGGACCTCTCGGGTCAAAAGTCAACTTTATCCCCTCGTTTAGGGGAAAAAATGTAATTTCACCGCGAACGTCCGATGATCCTCTATTAATCCCCGATTAGCTCGACTAATCCACGATTAAATCTTAATTGATCCCAAAAATTTAGGACGGGTCATTATAAGTTGAGCCTACATAAGATACAAAAATGGGATCTGAACTCAATGAGCTTAGGAAGCGAGATCGGTGAGCAATACCAGTGAGCTTAAGAAGTAAGAACGATGAGCAAGACCAGGAGCTTGGGAATGCCAGTGAACAATCCCACATCACTCGTGGAGTGAAAGCTAAAGTGCCTTATATGTGTAGATAATGTCTTCCTAGCGAGGGCTGTTGAGAGCTCACTTGTAACGACCTGACCCAAAAATTGAGATTAGATCAGTCATTAATGACGGATTAATGGATGTAATCAGTGCCTAGTTGGGTGAATTCGGACGAAGGGTGCGAAATGACGATTTTGCCCCTAAAATGGGCAAATTGTTGACTTTTGATTCGGGCGGTCAAATGGAATTTGGTCGATTACTGTGACGTAGTTCAGGACGTCACGAGTTCATAGACGGGCGGCACGTCTGATTGCGACATTCGAGGTAGAAGTTATCGGTCTCGAAAGTTGAGGGGCATGTTGGTAATTTGTCCTGAAGGGCAGTTTGGTCATTTTGTTGCCTTGGGATTGGTGCCAGTATGATTGTGACACCTGGTGCTTTCGGATTCGTGCCCAATGGATGTGGGACACTTTTCGCTTCTCTGGAGGTCTGTGGAAGCTTGGACAATAGATTCACACGTTTGTACACTTGTTAGAATGGTTTTGCACTATATTGGGAGGAAAGATAGAAAACAGAGGATCATGAAAATCCAATCCATACAATTCCCTAAAACCTCAACTATTGATGGTGACTTGTGAATGAAAAGGGGAGATTAAACGAAGAGGAATGGGATGGTGTCGCCAAGGAGAGCCATCATGCACGGTGGAGGAAGTGAGGAGGTAAGAACCGTGACATCTGGTTTTTAGCCCGATTTTGATAAGTCTGATTTAGTGGGTAATGAGCTAATTAATTAATGGGATGAGGTTCTAGAGGTAACAAGGAATTGATTGAGCTCAGTTTCGAGGCCTATGTTGGGCGGTAAGGTGGTTCCCGCGAAATTTCTTTCTTTTCCTTCAAACATGGTAATCTCGGTTTTAATCGTTATCGTTCGAATTAATTGTTTAGGTGAGGTTCTAAAAGATGAGACAAAGCTATTAAGCTTGGAAACAAAAGAAATGATGGTAGGAAACGATGGCACTGAACGATGAAAAACTGGTCGGCTGAAGGTTGATCGGGAAGGTAAGTCCTCGTGCTTAAGTTCATGTTTTAAGTAAGTAGAACGATAGGAAATCGTGTAAGGAAGATATAGGACTAAAAGTGGGTGGAAATGGGTGAGAATTGGATGAATTAGAACGTTGAACCGCCCTCGCCGGTTAGGTTAGATCGGGCCGGTCTGGATCAGTCTGAACTGGTCGAGCGAGTGGTTGAAGATGATGAATAGTGGGCGCGTGGCTTCCACGTGCAGCCGCTTTGGGTAGCGTATAAGGGCGCGTGGGGCAGTTCTAGGAGAAATTTGAAATGTGAAATGAAATAATCGATGTAACGAACATTTTGGGACTGGTTTCGAGTCGATCAGACATCGTCTCGATATGTTTCGGGATGTCCGAAGGTTTAAAGGCTAGGTTAAAAATAGTTAAAAATTCAGAAAAACTACGGGGATTTAGTAGAAGAATTATGAAGTAGTTAGTGACCTTAGTATGTGATATGTATAGGTCTGGGAAGTCCGTTGATAGTGGATTAGCCGGGAAAGCGTAATTGCATGCATATCGAGGTAGCGACGCGAATGGTCTGCTAGTGGACTTTGCTTTCTAACTTATGATGCATGCATAAATGTTCTAAATGTTTTCTATACGTGATTCTATGACTATGATTATGATATCTATGATTTATGGTTTTGCACGTATTTTGAGATATTTACGTAATTGCACGTTTTACGAGATATGCTTCTATGTCGTGATTTGATGATGATTTCGATGCTTTGATTTTGGGATTGGAACTATGATTTGATTTCAGGCATGAGGCCCTGTTTCTAATGATTTCGGTTTTTGGTTTTCATGTGATTTCGGGATTTGAATCGAGATTTCCAATGATGATTTCGTATTTGGTTTTGGACTCGAGTTCCTATGAGTTTCACTGAATTTTGGGTTTAAAGACCCGTTGCTATTGGTTTTGGATTTAAAGACTCGTTGCTCTTGATTTTCTATTGGTTTTGGGTTTAAAGACCCGGTTTTTATTGCTGGATCTGGTTTTGGGTTTAAAGACCTGGTTGATTGATGACGGGAGAGGGCCCTTGATTAATAATATCCCCTGAGGCCTGTTGATTGTGTTTTGAGTTTAAAGACTCGTTGATATCCCGGGAAGGCCTAATATGTTGTTTTGAGTTTAAAGACTCGTTGAAAGGCCTGGTATGTGGTTTTGAGTTTAAAGACTCATTGATATCCCGGGCAAGCCTGATGCACATGTGTTTTGAGTTTTAAGACTCAGTGCTTGAGATCCAGTAGATTGATTGACTTGATTTTCTATTGATTTTCATGTGGTTTTCAGATGTTTTGTGGCCCAGATGTTTTGGATTTTATGGATTTTTTGGGTTGAGTTCCGGTACTTTGATGTTGATTTATGATTTTGGGCTGAGGCCCTGGCTTTGAGAAATGGACTTGAGTAAAGAAATGATTTCTGGTTTTTCGTAAACGATTCTATTATTTTGGAAAGGAAATGGGTTTAAGAAATAGTTTTCGAATGTTTTCGAATGTTTTATGAACTTATTATTTATTTTTGTCCACTCACAGTCTTTTATGTTTTTGATACCCTCCAGGCTGATACGGTGCAGGCTGTTGATAGAGAGATGGAGACATCACACACGCGATCCACAGTAAGTTCTGTGCACTTTAGGACATCAGAAGGTGGTTTTGGTACATTGGTTTGGTATCCCTTGTCCAGCTTACGTGTTACATGGAGGTTGGACGACGGTTTAGCCTTCGTGTCACACGTAGGTTAGACGGGAGCATGACTTATCCTTTAATCCCGGGGGATTGAGGGTGGGTTGTGTCATCACTAGCTATATATTCCTTTAGAACTCTGAAGTTAAGCGAGGTTGGACTTGAGCAATCCCAATATAGCTGACCCACTGGGAAGTTGCACGGGAGTTTGTAGAAAAAAAATTGTGAAGTCATGGCCTAAGCGGACAATATCGTGCTAGGAGAGACAAGTCGTGACATTCCTAGGGTTCTCATCCCCAAAAGAAGATAAATTTGGCATAATGGAATCCCTTAGATAACTTAATACCAATTGATCCATCTCATGAGATAATTACGAATTATGGGTCTATCCTAGAAGAGACGACATTGCGGGATGCTCCAACGTTCAAAACCACTCCCAAGAACAAAGAGATCTTGGTAAGTGTTGCATGCTCATGTGAGATTTGGAATCATAATAATATTATCATCAATGATATATATATATATATAATATTTATGTTCGTGGTAGCTACAAAAATAATAATTAGTGATGAAATCGAACCTCACTCCGTTGATGAATAAATGCCAATGTAGAGAAGACTGACCAAATTAGAAAGAACTAATCCAGGTCGAACTAGATTCCGTGACAAAAAGGAAGATGTTTGGACCTATAGTTCTAAAACCTCCCCTCATTAAACTTACAAGATTTAAATGGGTAGTTGTAAGGAATCGTAATGAGAAATATGAGATTGTGAGTTACAAAACTCATTTAATGGTGCACAAATATTCTCAACGCCCTAGAATTGATTACGAGGAGACATATTCTCCCTTAATGGGTGTCATAACATTCTGATATCTCATCGGTTTGGTAGTTTCCAAAAAAATTGAGCATGTAGCTTAAGTATGTGGTTACATCTTATCTTTATAAGGATCTGGATATAGAGATACATATGAAAGTTCCTGAAGGACTCATTGTGGATCCTCCTAAATCACAGCTTATCATAGAAGATTGAGGATCAATCTCCTTGATTTGCTGCTCCTTGTTAATGGAATCAATCTGATTCCTTGCTTGTATAGCTATTCAAATTCTAAAAATACTTTCCTAGTTTAAAAGCTCCACCGAGAAAACCCTAACACAAACCCTAATCCTATGGCAGCCCAACCCACCATTGTCCTAGTTAATCTCACCCCACCACCCACTAAAACAAACCCTAATCTCCCATCCCTCATCACCATTAATACAGCCACCCATCTTTTCATCAAGCTCACCGCCACCACCTTTTTTCCATGGTGAGCCTAGTTTAATGCCTTTCTACATAGCTATCACCTCATAGGCTATATCAATGGCTCTCAACCCTACCGCCCCCACCACACGACATAAAAAACTTAATGCATTTTGGCTTCTTTTGGAACAGTTTTTACTACATGCCATTTTGGCCAATGTGTCACCCCAGGTGATCACCCTCATCATAGCCGCCAAAACTTCTACCGCTGCCTGGGCTCACCTTAATCACCTTTATGCCAGCAAAGCTGGAGCCCGTGTCCTTGGCCTTACGAAATAGCTAACCCTTCTCTGCTAGCACTCTCGTCTTGTCTCTGAATATCTTTAGGAGGCTCGCCTCCTCGCGGATGAGCTGGCTACGATCGGTACACCCTTATCTGATGATGACCTCCTTCTCCATATTCTCAATGGTGTAGGACCGGAGTTTAATGACATTACAACGGTTGTGAGTTCCAAGGACACCTCAGTTTATTAAAAAACTTCCACGATATGCTGGTCCAGCATGAAGCTACCTCCAACCGTACAGAACCTACAGCCCTCAACCCTCGTATCATAGCCAACCTCATTCCCCTGGCCAGCGCTATTCCAGCCAACCCATGGACAACCACCATTCATTAGGCCAACAGACGTCTCAATAATTCTTAGACAGTTCCCATCGTCCTACCTCTCAAGCCACCGGCTACTACCAATGGTGTGGCACTTAGAGCCTTAGTGCTAAGCGTTGTCCTCGGCTCCAACAGTCACCCCCCACCCTCCGTGGCTAATCCTACCACTATGGCCACCTCCCATAGTTAGCTCATTGACTAATGTACCTTTCACCATGTGGCAACTAACTCCCACCATCTCTCGGATACCACCCAATATCGTGGCCCTTATGAGATAATCATTGGTTAAAGGCCTTCGTATCACTCATACTGGCTCCTGGCTACTCTCCTCTCCTACCTCTCTCCCCCCTTCCCCCATTTACACTTAAATGTATTGTGTGCCCTTTCCATGACCCATAACTTAATTTCTATTTCTCAATTCAATAAACAAAATCATACTTCAATTGCACTATTTCCTAATTATTTCCATGTGACGGATCTCAGCACGGGGATGGGTCTCCTTCAAGGCCCGAGTAAGGGAGAGTGTACGAGTGCTCTCCTGCCTCCCTTCACCATCCGTAAGCAATGGTGGGTGTGACAGTTTCCCCAAACCTCTGGAACCGCTGTCTTGGCCATCCCCATCTCAAAACCCTACAAAGGGTTCTGAGTCTTTTCAATATCTGCTTGTCTCCCAAATTTTCAGAGTCATTATGTACTTTTTGTTCCTGTAATAAAAGCCACCATTTACTTTTTGGCTTTTCAACATTCACTAGCACGCGTCCTCTAGAATTACTTTACAATGATGTATGGGGACTAGGCCCTTACACGTCCATTGATGGATTTTCCTATTATGTGATCTTTGTTGATCATTTAACCAAGTACTTCTAGCTCTACCCACTAAGAAAAAAAATCTGATGTCTATTCTACATTTTAAGGCATTAAAGTCCTAGTCGAAAAATACTTCAATTCTCCCATCATCTCATTATACACTCCCCTTCAATTCTACATTTTTTGCTAAACAAGACATCGATCACCTCCTCACTCCCCTTCACACTCCCTAGCACAATGGAGTCACTGAGAGACAATACCGCCATATTGTCAAAACAGGCCTAACTCCATCAAGACCACATCCCTTTTTCATACTGGTCATATGCCTTCAAAATCGCTGCCTATCTCATAAATTGACTCCCTACCTCCATCCTCAAAACAAGTGTCCCTACACTGACCTTTTCTAGAAAACCCCCAATTACAACTGCCTTCGAACCTTCGGGTGCCTATGCTTTCCTTAGCTTAGGCCTGATACAACTCGAACTTTTAAGAAAATATAAATTCAAAAAATTTGGAAAATAAAATGTGAAATGACCATTTTACCCCTAGACATGGAAACATATTGACTTTTGACCCAGGAGATTATTTGGACTTTGATCAAGACCCATTACGTAGATCGAGACGTCACGAATCCATAAATAGGTGGCACGTCGACAACGAACGACAGATGGGAAAGTTACAGGTCACGGAAGAAAATACTTACTATTCATATTTTTTTTCGAGACGTGTACAATAGTTAGATATTCATTGGTTCAAAATATCCTATGTTGTCCAAGGATGAGTGTCAAGTGTTACACATCTCATTGGCCCAGTAACCCAAAATAATGCACCCCTATACATCTTCATCTTCTTCATTTTATTTTTCACCCGAAACCAAAAACCCACAAACCATCAACCATCCATCTTTGTTGTTGTCTGAGTGAAAGAGAGATTGAGAGAGTGATTCGAGGCGAGAAGGAAGCTACCAACGATGAGGACAACCGCATACGGTGGATGGAAAACTGAGAAGGTAAGCCGTAGGTGTTCAAAATTGGTTTTTGAATTTTAGGGTTTAAAAACCCGATTTGAGGCCATCGTTTTGATCCTTGAATCCGTGCGAGGTTGTAGGAACCAAAAAGGGGAGTTTTGGTTGCTGGGATCACCTAGAAACCAAGCTTGAAGATTGGAAAAATTGCATCAAGCTCGAACAGGTAATTTCAGAGCTTGTTTTGTGTTTTCGAGTCCATAGATCCCTTTTTGGGTTCATTACGAGCATGTAGGAAGAAAAATGGTGGAAAAAGGTTGAGAAATGAGTGAGTTCTGACCGGGTCAGGGTTGCACGTCGAACGACCCGTTACAGAGAAACGAGTCGACCTGACTAGAGTTAGGGGATGATGACATGGCAGTCCACATCATCACATGTCAGACTTGTCAGGCTACGTGGCGAGTTAGTGGACGACACATGGCAGTATGTCATGGATTGTTAGATGATGTGGCAGTTGACGTGGCAGGTCCACTTCAGCCATGTCAGACCACGTGCACCAATGGGGTGGTGCCATATGGTAACCTGTCAGACAGTGTCAGAGTGACGTGGCAGGTAACATGGCGGTCCACGTCAGCCATGTCATACCACGCGAACAAGTGAGAGGTGCCAAGTGGCAGGGTGTCAGAATCTGTCAGGCTTATGTGGCAGCTGACATGGTAGGTCCATTCAGTATTGTCAGACCGCAATGACTAACATTTGTCCCACATCGGAAGAATATATTTATTACACACATCACACCCATGCAAAAGGAGTCCATTTTTCATGAAAAGGTACGACACGTTTACTATTCACTATTACTCTACAGTAAACTATTCACCACACCCTTACTTTTCAAACCGACCATTAACTTGGGTGTCGGACTACCCTTGGGCTAGTACCACACCGGTGCCTATATTCGGACCGACCAACCAGTTTACTTCCTTTAAGGTCTGTTCGAGGGCACGTGGTAGAGCACCATTCGCTTCCTAAGTTAGCACGTTTTGTGCATCAACACATGAAATATTCAAGGGGGAGTGTTGTAACTAAGTATATTTTATAGTTACTATTACATGTAAAGGATAGTTGGGCCAATTTTTCAATGGACTAAATCTGAATCTTAATTCTATATATAAGGGATTACAGTTCTGAATGAGATAACGTCTTTATCTACTTTATCTCATTTTCTCCTCGATTCACAACATACCAAAACTTATTAAGAAAATCATCAAACGTTAATATGACTTGTAATCACAATAACGTCGTCTAAATTTCTCATACATGATCTGATTACCAATATTGGAACTTTAGTCTCAATGTCGGCCCTCCCATTATAACATGCGTTTTAAATCCCATCTTCATTCACCATGCAAACTTCCCTTCCTCAAGAAGTATGATATTCATTGATAGAGTAAGATATTCATTGATAAAGAGAGTGTGGAACCATAAATCACCATAAAAAAATATGGAGTTGTAGTGTGGCCCATAATTTGCATAATATCCAAACTTCCCATAATAATGACATTTATGTAACACCCACACATTAAAAAATGTATTTACTAGCTAAATATATTATTTATTCGGGTTAAAACCTCAATGATATTAATATTCTTCCTGAGAATTAATTGTCATCATTCTTAATAATAAATAATAATTATTAATATTAAATCATCATAGATGTCTTTATTATTCTTAATAATGAACAATTATTATAATTATTAATAAAATATATTATTAACTACGAAATAGATCGACCAATCAGAATGCTCCAATGTTCAAAAGATTTCTCTATAAATGGTGAAACGTATTTTACTTTCAAGGTAAGTCGTTTCATTACCTCAAAAGCTCTTGTGATTTCTCTCTCAAAGCAGACTTAAGCGTTGGAGTATTCTTGGTCGAACAATCCCGCCCACCCACCCCCCCCCCCCCCCCCCCCCCCCTCCCTCTTTTCTCCCCCCGGGCTTCGATCGAGACAAATGATAGCCTTTTGTTTGTTTTTTTAGGGATTAAAGAGACATAATTTTCTAGCAAGTATGATTTCATATTAAAAAATTAGTGCTTTCATTAAGAGAAAAATTGAGAAAAACTAAAGAGGAGCTCTCTAAACTGTTCATCGTTCATCAACTCTGCTTGAAGTTCTTGAATGTTGTTCATTCATTCATCAGCTTTATTCATCGTTCCTTATACTTTTTTTCGTTCATAGACTATGTTCGAAGTTCTTGAATGTTGTTCATCGTTCAACATAACTTTCCATTCAATCCTCGCAGTTCAGTATGGTTAGGACGTAACGGTCTATTCGATCATTTGAAGGTAGTCTTAAAGCCTTTGCAGCTCAAACTAGGAGCGGAGCAAACACTATGGCTGCAGAAGAACATCAAAGACATTCCCCTCGTGTGACTATCATGGCACGTATCGGGACACAGGGACAGAGTTCTCTGTTGGTTTAGGAACATTTTCTATCCCACTACTTGCATTCGAAGCGGTAGACCCAAGCCGTCACCCTTGCAAAGCATCCAATTCTTCGCCCCACAAAGCATTCAAGCCTTTGCCTTCATGAAGCGTCCAATCCTTTGCCCTCGCGAAGTTCCCAAGCCTTCTCCCTCGCAAAGTGCTCAAGCCTTTGCCATCACAAAGTGCCCTTACCTTCGCCCTTGCGAAGCGTTCAAGCCTTCACCCCACAAAGTGACCAATCCCTTGCTAGGAGAAGTATCCCAGCCTTCACACGCGAAGTGTCCAAGCTTGTGTCCCAAGAAGTGTCCAAACATTCGCTTCACTAAGGGTCCAATCTTTCGCCCTGCTAAACCCCAAGCTTTCGTCCTGCTAAGCATCCAAACCTTTGCCCCACAAATCATTCCAATCATTTGCCCTTGTGAAGCATCCAAGGCTTCACCCTCTCCAAGCGTCCAAGCCTTTTCCTTCACCAAGCATCTAATCCTTCGCCTCGTGAAGTATCCAAGCCTTTTCCATTGTGAAGCGTCAAAGCCTTTGTCCCATGAAGCATCCAAGCCTTTTCCCTATGAAGTGTCCAAGCCTTTGCCCTATGAAGCGTCTAAGCCTTCACCACGTGTATTATCTTTAGGCGTTCACCTTGTGAAGTACTCTATGCCTTCCTCCGAGAAGCACCCCAAGCCTTCCTCTTGGAAGTACTCCAAGCCTTCTTCTAAGAAGCACTCAAAGCCTTCCTCGTGAAGCATTTGCCTTCTTCCTAGAAGCACACCAAGTTTCCCTTTAGGAATCGCTCTAAGCCTTTTTCTGAAAGCTCTTCTTTGAAGACAATGCAAAGCCCTCCTTTGGAAGGCAAAACAAAGTCCTTCTTCGAAAGGCAACTATTGTAAAAAATCCATCAGTGGATGCTCATGGCACTACCAGCAAGAAGTCTCTTTCTTCAATAAGAATCATGAGAAAACCAAAGTTCCAACGCATAGAAAAAAAATCCCAACGATTACTAAGTTGAATGAAACAAGCAAGCCTAAAGATCCCAATGTGTGAGTTGTCATTTCCTGATTCACTACAACTTTCCACAAGAAACTTCCGCCGCCTTAAATCTCTCACAGAGTCCTTAAGTTTTGGCACTTGTTGAAGGAGAATAGTCTTCAATTTGATGCAAAGTTTGGGGGCATGCAATAAAGAATATGGCTTAATATCAAAATTTCAAGTTTTTCTCCCATGAACAATGGGGGCAACAGCTTTGGCTCTATTAACTTTGGTGTAACGACCCGGAACTTTGATAAGGACAAATGATAGTTTTACCTCTATAAGGACAAGATGCTGATTTTTTGACCAAGACGCTTTGTGGACATGTCGTAAACACTGTTACGATGGTCGCAAAATTCAAAATCCATTAATGAGTTGGATGTGGGTGGTACCCCGCAGGAGATGGATTGTGTTAGTTAATAGGTAACTTCCACTACTTGTCGGTTATTCTTGTAAATTTGGGTACATGTGTCGTCATTTAGCATCGCTAAGTTTCACGAAGAAAACTTCAACACATCCTGAAAAGCAGCTGGCGCTTTAGCACGACATGCCACTCATCTTGAGATCAAGGTTTAATTCTCTTATTTCTCACAACAGAGATGATGTGGAAATTTTCACTAGGTGTGTCAGCTTCACATATAGAGCATCCAAGTTCTTTTCCTTCAACTGGCTAGGAAAATGAAGTGTGGCCACAAGATTAACATAGGACATGTCCAATTCTTGATTGTCGAGTCCCACTGTGGTGCTACCCTGATTCAAGCTCAATGGGGCCTTCAAGATCAAGTCTCATCCAACGCTGGAGATATTTTTATCCCAAGCTAAAAGAAATCTAACCCCATGTTATCATGAGTGGAACCTCGCACAATGACAAGTCTAATGCATGTCTGAAGCACAAGAGTCACACTGACATCACCCGTTTCTAGGTTGAGGTCAACCGAAATCCGTTCTTCTGACAAGTCATAGAATTCTTGTTAACTTCTTAGTTCTTCTGACAAGGACATGAATGGACAAGCTAGACAGTCCTTGCCTACTTCTCAATTCTTCCAAGAAATATCTTCTCTGAATGGCTTGTTTCGAGCTCACCCACTTTGCATTCCAACGTGTGAATTCTCCAACCAAGCTAAGTCGCACGCACATAGGAAGGAACATAATTGCTAAGCCAAGTCGAACGCCATTAGCTGACAAACCGCAAGACTGGCAAGTAGACAATTAATGATAACTAGAGCTTATCTATGCTGAAAGCCTCCATAAGTACATTGCCCGTATCCACTAGATGTCAAACCATAATACTGACAAGCAGATAGTGGATGACATCTACAATCCACATGTGTCAAAAACCTCCATAAGTACACACGCACATGGCAAGTGAGTGCAAATCAAGTTGACATCAACTCCCTCGTAATACCGATGCCAATCACAGAATGTTCGCCGCACTAACCAACCAGTGTGTTTGACAAGGAAACACAAATGCTAGCCTATGAATCTGCCAACTAGAAACTTTCACGAAGCGAGCTCTTCAAGACTTCACCGTATGTATGCATGCTATAAAATGATGCAATGCACTCCCCAAGGTGGAGCAATGAACGACCCAACATGGAGAAATACACGCCCGAAGATGGAGCAATGCACGACACAAGATGAACTTTCAAGCTTTTACACTTTTACAAAATGAGTTCTTCAAAAATTCACCAAAAGTATGTCTTCCCACATCTTGAAATGATTGTCTCTGAAAATAAAGTGCAACACTATTTGATTCACTGCAATCGGACTCTCCAAGTTCCTAAAATCGTTGATAGAGTGAAACTGAAAAAAGAAGAGAAATTATATATTAAAAATATACTTTTATATTATATAATATATATATATAAAGTAATAATAAAGTTTTAATGTTCTACGAAGAAATCAAAACGTAAAAATGAGGCAATAAGTTGAAAAAAGTCAAAAAGAAAAGGAAGATGAGCCAAAGCATGGCGTTATAGTAGCGCAAGCTGCAAGCACATCAAATTCAATTCCAAGCCAAAAGTCTCCATGCCTGCTGGAAAGTCTCCTCTTGCATTGCATCGAATACTTCTTTTCTACCAGACGCGACGAGAAGGTTTAGATTAGCCCCTGGTAGCCTGCGGATCTTTTGCAATATTGGCTCATAATTCACATGATGTCCAAATTATATTCGGTAATAACATTTATGGTTCTAAAATATCTATATATTAAATAATATATTTATCAACTGAATATATTATTTAATTAATCTCAATGATATTAATATTTTCCATAAGAAATAATTTTCATTATTCTTAATAATGAACAATTATTATTAATATTAAATCATCATAATTGTCATCATTATTCTTAATAACAAACAATATATTATTAATTACCAAATCAATCGATCAATCAGAATGCTTCAAGACTCACAAGATTTCTCTATAAATAATGAAGCTTATTTCACTTTCAAAGTAAATTGTATCACTACTTTACTCTTGTGATTTCTCTCTCAAAACTAACTTAAATATTGGAATGTTCGTGGTCAAAAAACCCTTCGGAGCTTCAAACGAGACAAACAAAAACTTTTTATTTGATGTTTGCAGAAATTAAGTAGACTTTTCTAGCATGTACAATTTCAGTTTCAACAGAGAGAGCATGTAGTAATCTCGATAAGATATGATTTCTTCTAAAAATGACAATGTCAATTGACAAAGGTACATCATTTTATTTATGACCCAAGATGGGGAAATGATCAAGGGTGTAGGAAAGAAATTGAAAATGGATGACAATCACAACTTAGGGGATCTAGGTGTTAACAAGTGGTGAGTAAGCTAAAATTGGTAAAGAAGAATATCTTGACTTGGTGAAGGGTTAACAATACCAATTCTGCCAAGCAGATCACTGAACTTTAAGAGTCCCTTCGAGCTCTCTACCAACAACCAAGGCTAGATGGTGTTGTTTTCAGACAACTTGAACATGCACTCATGGGTGCTGTACAAAAAGAGGAGGAATTTTGGAAGTTAAAATCAAGGATACAATGGCTCATGTGGGTTGGGGAACGCCTCAGACGTTTGAGAAAACAGAAATTAACCATTTTGCCCCTAAAAGTAAAAATGTTTGACTTTTTTATCAGCACATCCCTCAGAAATTCTGAGAAGAGCATTGCGTAGGTTGAGGGATCCTGAGTTCACAAACATGCGTCATGCCAAATTTTGAGGTCGAGTGAAATCGCTATGGCTCGAAAACGATTAAGGGTAACATGGTAATTTTTCCCAATGGCATTTTGGTCCTTTAACCAAAAAGGTATATTAGTAATTTTGTAAAGGGCTAGAGAGTTCTAGAGAGCTCTTCATTTCTCTCCTTACCTTTTTCCGACCGACCTAATTAGATATATATATATATATATATATATATATTGTTCCTGGTCGAAAAGGGACATTCGGTGCTGGGCAACCGAACATGAGGAAAAACAGAAAAATGCAAGAAAGTGAAGAGAGGAACGATTTGATCAAAGGGAAATACAGAGAGAAAAAGAGAAAATGAAATAATGAAGGATAAGATGAGATTGGTGCAGTTTGGGGTCTGAAAAGAGGAAGGCACAGTGAGGGCGTTAAGTGAACCCGTGGGGTTCTAGTAACGGGTCTTGATTTTGAAGCAGGGATTTGTGAAACAGGATGTCCCACAAGGTTCCAGGAGATCATACGATCCTTCTGGGACGAAAGGGGAGGTTCTGGACGTAGAGAAGTTGTTGAAAAACTCATGGAAGCCATCGCAGCAAAGGTGGAGCGATGTAACATTAGGTTGTGGTGAGTTTTCTTGCTTTCTGACCTTATAGATCGATTTATCAATGTAATTAGGTAAACTTTAATGTTTGGAACATCGGATTTGGATGTGGAGCGGCTGAGATATAGCCGGGTTCTGCTCGCGGGTCAAACGACCCGATTACCAAACAATCAGGTATGGGAACCGAGGTAGAAGACAACTATTGTAGCGAGTGGCCACCACGCGTAGAGGCCTTTGGCTGGCGCGTGCGGTGGTTCCGGAGGTTGTGACCAACACGAAAGTTCTTCGTGGTAAGATTTTGAGTTCAGTGGTATAAGAATTAACTTGATTGGAAATCGATAAGGTATATTTCTGAATTCATAAAGTTAAATGTATATATATTGTTATGAATTTCTAATTATATGTTTATATAAATCCATGGATATGGTTGTATGTGTGTGAATTTAAGGTATATTTTTTTTTTTAAGTTTTTATGACTAACCGAGGGTTATTTGTGAGTATTAACTACCTTAAAATATAAGCAAATAATGTTACATATTTATGTGTATTTGTGAGGTTATAGGATGAGCTATAGAGAAAATAGCTTAAGGTATATTGTTGGACTAATTGGATAACAATCTATCTTGGCTATAGTGGTATTTACTAGCAACAAATGGTACATAAAGAGAACTTGGCGAAAGTTGTGAAAATAGTGAATAAATATTGGGAAGTTCAATGTAAGGAATTGTTGGTAAATTGATATATTTATATATATATATATATATATATATATATGCTTATTGACGACCACACATGGTAAGGAGGTGTAGCGGTATGATGTTGGCTACGTCGATAATAAGATGACGCCACAATGATTATATGACGAAGTATAATAAGCAGAGATTAGGGACCTAGTTATAATTGTGTTTAGTTAATAAGCAAGTTGTAAAACAAATAGTGGTAAGTGGTAAGTGGTAAGTTTATGATGGTAAGGAAAGCCAAGACTAGTAAATTGAGAATTCCTTCCTTGGTCGGGAAAGACTAGTAAATTGAGAATTCCTTCCTTGGTCGGTAAGTTGTAAAATAAATAGGGCTTTGTTTTAAATCCACCCCACAAAATCACCTGGCCCTGATGGCTTCACTGGAGTTTTTTTACCAAAAATATTGGAATATCCTTGGTCCTGAAAGTACTAGTTCCGTGAGAAACTTCTTCGAGAACGAGTCAATGCTACCGGAGCTTAACCACACACATATCGTGTGCATCCCTAAGGTACGAAGTGCTACAACAATGAATCAATTCAAACCTATCTCTTTATGCAATGTTTTATACCAGGTTATTTCCAAAGTTCTAACAAACATGATCCAAAAGATAATGCCCAATATGATTAGTCCTTATCAGTCAACCTTTTTTGCGGACCGACAAATTACTGATAACATCTTGGTTGTCCATGAAATTTTGCACTCATTATCAAAACGGTGTGGTGGGGATGAGACTCATATGGTTCTAAAGCTAGACATTGCCAAGGCCTACGATAGGGTTGAATGGAGCTTCATTTTGGCAATGATGAAGAAGCTGTGATCCCCCCAAGTTTTTTGTTATTGGATTAACCAATGTATTTCCACTGTTACTTATAATGTGCTGATGAATGACTCATCTTCAAGTATTGTTCGCCAAGTCATGGAATACGACATGGTGAGCCATTTTCTCCGTTCCTATTCCTAATATGTACTGAAGGGTTTAGTGCTCTCATTAGACGGAAAGAATGTGATGGACTCATTCATGGCATCCAGTCTTGTTCAAATGGTATAAATATATCCCATATGCTGTTTGCAGATGACTCTGTGCTTTTATGTAGGGCCACACATCAAGAGGTTAGTGAGATTAAGAGGATGCTGGAATAGTATGCAAATGGTTCAGGGCAGGGTATCAATAGAGATAAAAGCTCAGTATGGTTTAATGACAATTGCTCTAGTAAGGTTCAACAGCAGATGGAAGATTCCTTGGGGATCATACGCAAGGAGAGTTTTGGAAAATATTTGGGGCTGAATGTGGGGTTTGGAGTATTGAAGAAACATGTTTTTGAGGAACTTAGGAATATGGTTAAGGCCAAAGCTTGTGGGTGGGCCAAATAATTTTTTCGTCAACTGGGAAGGAAATCATGCTAAAATCGGTGGCATTGGCTCTACCAAATTATTCTAAGTCCTGCTTCACGCTCCCAACTAATATGTGTAAGGAGTTAGAGAGAATCATGACCCGATACTGGTGGGGTAGTAAGCATATGGAAAAAGGAGTTCACTAGGAAAGGTGGGAGTGTTTGGCACTGCCAAAGCATCAGGGAGGCTTGGGTTTCAAGGATTTTTTTTTTGAGTTTCAATGTTTCTAAATTGGGAAAAATTGGTTGGCGCTTAATTCAGTTTTCGGAATCGTAAGTAGCAATGGTTCTACGGGACAAGTACTACCCAGGACAAATCTTTATGGAGGCTAATATCGGGTCAGGGGAATAATGTGGTTGGAAAGGAATTATTGAGGGTCGTAGAGTCATTAAGCACAGGGTGAGATGGCTAGTTAGAAATGGTGCGCAGGTTCACATCACGGCTGACTCGTGGATCCCACAACCATATACTTTCAAAGCCCTTTCTCAGCACCCAGAGATGCTCAAATGGGTCAAGGATTTGGTGGATCACAATACTCATAAATTAAAGGAAGACTTAGCACAGCGACTATTCATGCCTTCTGAATCCAAAAAAATTTTGCAACTGCCTTTGTCTAGATGGGGTTATCCTGATTCATTAATCTGTCACTTCTCAAAATCGGGCAAGTACATTGTCAAGAGTAGCTACCAGGTGGCAATGAACTTGAATAGAAATCAGGAGCTTGGTAGAAGAGGAGGTGGGGAGGGAAGATCTCTGGATACTCAAAGTAAATTTTGGAAACAGATTTGGTCTTTACTGGTGCCTCCAAAGCTACGGTATTTTCTATGGTGTGCTTGGCATAATTTCCTTAATGTGAGGAAAACACTACGTAGTAGGGGAATGCAGATCAATACCGAGTGTCAAGTTTGTGCAGAGGCCGAGGAATCTATGACACATCTACTCTTTAGGTGCCCCTCTCCTAGGATGCTCTGGTTTGCTAGCCCCCTCAACTTGGATACCACGGCTCTTGAGGATTGTGATTTTCAGGGGATTTGGCAACTACTAATGCGGAGGTTTGAAGGGAGGGAATCGATTCAAGAACTGACTCAATGTTTAAGCTTTGGATGTTGGAGATTATGGAAATGCAAAAATAACAGGGTTTTTAGCGGGGAAGAAGTAACCCCAGGAATTGCAGTCAAACTGCTGCAATCTCAGATACGGGAATTTACGAATGCACTCGGACCTACTGCACCCTCAATTGTGGCTGATCCCACTATGAGGATGGAGGGCTGCCATGCACAGGTTTGGTCTAAACCACCTATGAATACGATTAAGCTAAATTTCAATGGTGCTTGGTGTAGTAAGCCTGGGTTTTGTAATGCTAGCTGGAATGCTAGAGATAGTTATGGGGCCTTTTTAAGGGCCAGAGGAATCAGTGGGTTGCGAAGCTCGATGGCAACTACCATTAAAGCAAAAGGAATAAGAGGGGTAATGCAATTAGCTCTGCAAGAAGGCTACATAGATATAATTGTTGAATCTCACTCATCTACCCTCATCAATATTCTTCATGGTGAACATGAGGCCATAACAGAAGTTGATGCGATAATTTTTAATATTGGTCAAATGGCTAAATTGGTCTGACGGGTACAATTTAGGTTTGCACCGTGTGTCTATAACTGGACAGCTTACTTGATTTTTGCGTTCATGGGTAGAGATGGAGGATCTCACGATTAGAGTACCTTTGATCTCCCAGAATGGATGTTTAATATTGTGGCTAAAAAATCCAATGTATCTATTCGTCTTTGAATTATGAAGATTTTCCTTTGCTAAAAAAAAAGGAAAAAAAGGTGCTCAGGAACATGTTTATCGCAGAGATTCGAAAGGTTTTTTTTTTTCAATATGGAACCCTGGCAAAATTCGTCCTTTAAACTCAAAAGCCTCTTGGATCCCTGCAAACAGCAAACAGTAAGCTATCGTTCGTTCAATGATCGAGACCTGGGAGGTTATTCGACCAAGAACGCTCAAATGCTTAAGTTAGCTTTGAAAGAGAAATTTCAAGAGCTTAAGTAGCGTTGAATCGAATTACCTTGGAAATGAAATGAGCTCTACTATTTATAGGAAAACCTTGAGAGTCTCGGAACGTTCTAATTGGTCGGTTGAATTTGTAATTAATAAATAATATATTATTAATAAAATTTATTATTTAATAATTATAATAATTACTCATTATGATCATAATGATAATTATTGCAATTTAATATTAATATTAATTGTCCATTATTAAGAATAATGACAATTAACTCTCCGAGAGAATATTAATATTACGGAGGTTTTTAACCCGATTAAATAACGTATTTACCTGATAAATAGATTATTTGATGTGTGGGTGTCTGCAAGCCATTAATATTGTTATCAGGGGCAATTTGGTCATTTTGGAAATTTTGAGCCACGTGACAGTTCCACAATTTTCCAGTGTTTTATGGTTCCACAAATGCCCCCACTTCGCTTAGGAATTCAGAGAATCCTAGGGGAAGTAGGTTTTTTGTAGTCCCATTATATCTTGTTGGAGTAAGACTTCATCTTGTCTTGTGTATTCCTCGTGTTGATGTTGAAGTTTTGTTGAGTTTAGTTTGTGATTCCATCTTGAAACAGAAGTGGTGAAGCTGGAAATTAACTCCGTATTAAAATAAGAAGATGTAGGAGTTACGCATGCAATCTCCATGTGTTTTACTTTTTGAATTTCTTTTACTTCATATGTTTTAGTGCTTAAACATCAATTCGAAACTAAATGTTAATCCGCTGTTCGGGGCATTTAGAATAGAGTTGAAGAGATTTAATGTTTGATCGTTGTTCGGCGCCTTAAATCATTAACTTAAGGTGAATCATATTGTAAGTAATAATCCGCTGTTCGGTGCATTTATAATATGAAAAATATATGCATGTATTTGAGATGATTAAGGTAGGATTTCGTGATTGGTTCAATATGAGCATGATGTTAGAGTGTTGGTAAAAATATGTGTTTGAAGAAAGTTCACTAGTACAAAGGTCAAAGTAGAAGTAGAATGAAGTATTTAATTATTTTTACTTATTTTCTTTATTTTATATTTACAACTCTTTTATTCTTTTTATTCTTTATTCTTTCATTCTTTTATACTTTTATTTTATTCTTTATTCTTTATTCTTTATTCTTTTATTCCTTTATTCTTTAATTAATTAATTCTTTGATTATTTAATTCTTTTATTATTTAATTCTTTAATTCATTAATTCTTTAATTCATTAATTTATTCATTATTCTTTCTCACTAACACATTATTAATGTTCCATAATTTTCCCGGTTAAGAACGATCCCTATTTACCAATACTACATCTACACAAATAGGGTTTAAATTGCATAACACTCAAATTACGTGTTTAATTTAATGCGTTGTTTGAGCGTTGTCAATTTTTGGCGCTGTTGCCGGGGAAATTAAAAATCATTTTTTATTTGTTAGTGTATGTGTATAAATTGTGCATATTATACTTGTTCATAAATTTTACTTTTGTTAATATTATTTTTGTTTATAATGATCATTTTTTACTTATTCATAATTTCTAATATATACTTGATCATAAATATTCATAATTTAATTTCATTTGAACTTGTCATAAATGCATATTGTACATATTCACTTTTCCTTACTTTTATTATTTTTAATTTTTTTCTTTACACTTTAATCCATTAACTTTAACTTTATTCCATTAACTTTTTATTCCATTAACTTTATCCCATTAACTTTTTATTCCCTTAACTTTTTGATTACACTTATTTTATTCTTATGTAATTATTTATTTGGTTATATCTTGATAAAATTTAAATTTAAATTAAAAAAAATTATCTTAGCTTTATGTTAGTGTTAATTCATACTTGTAAATAAATGTTGTATATATATTACTTGTTACCTTTTATACTTGTTCATAAATTGTTCATAACTTTTATATTTCATAGTATATATACATACTTGTTCATAATAGACTTTCATTTATGTTTGTTTATAATTCTCTTACTTATCATATTATTCTTGTTCATACTTGTACATAATGTTCATTATTTTTAATTGTTCATAAATGCTTATGGTACATGTTCACTTTTACTTATTTTTACTTTTATTTATTTTATTTATTTTATTTATTTTTTTTGTAATTAAAAAAAACATAAAATTCGAAAGAAAACATAATTATATTTCCTTTTCTTCATTTATTTAATTTTTTAAATTCCGAAAAAAAAATTAATTAAAAAAAATTCTTATCTTCACTTTGTGTTAGTGTAAATCTAAGTTGTTAAATAAATCTTATACTTATATTAGTTTTTTTAATGTGAAATTGTCTTGTAAATATCATTACTTGTGAATGAAACCATACTTGTAAATAAATTGTTCATACGTAAATTGTCATGTTATATTTTTAAATTGTGCATAAAAGCATACTTGTAAATAGTTCTAGCATTCATGCATTAGTCTCGGCTATATGTAGATCACTTGTGCTTTGAAGTTTAGATTTTGATCTTTAATCGGCGAAGACTCTTTTGTTAACTCTCACCCACGGTGATTGTTAACACTTGAGTCATCTTAATTCCTCTGGAGTAAGAAATTTTCGAGGGTGATGTCTAGGACAAGAGACGGTACTCATAACGGGTTTTCGGCCTAAGAAAGGGACATCAATGGAGTTTAAGCCTCGAGATGTTTTGAAATTAGCCTTGCCACTTGTGTGTATTCTTTTTAACCTGGTCACCTTTGAACTTGCCCAAACAGTTGAATTAATCCATGATATTTATTTGGGCCGCTCGAACGTATAAGTCTCCATCTAAACTTCGGAGCTATGTGAACCATATATATCTTTGACTTCCCCCGACATGTAAATACTGTTTATATCTTAATTTACATTATTTGTCATGAAAAAGTTAATTTGCATCTTTAGTTTAACTAACTTAGATCTTTAATCTAATTTGCATATCTAACTTGCATTAACTTGACTAACGTACATCTCTGACTAACTAACCTGCTTCTCTGTCTAGGCTGGATGTACGTTAAACTTCAAGCGCTTGTTGGGAGGCAACCCAATGTGTTCCCGGGATGTGAAGGAGTCATCAACGCAGATTTGCTATCTTTCACTCTTTATTTTATTTTATTTTGTTTATTTATTGTTTATCTTGTTTTATTTTCATAAATTTTATTCCTTACTTTGATTCTATGTTTAATTAGTTCGTATTTTCCTACATTTAGGACAATGTAGAATTTTAAGTGTGGGGGAATGGTTTGGATATGTAATGTTTGAGTTAAATCCCTTACATTTGTAAATTCGACACAAAGAATGATTGTGAGGCCCAACATGATGGAATTAGGCCTATGTTCGAAGGGATAGATTACCAACATCATTGCACTAAGGTTGGGGAGTTATGATAGGTTTTGAGAGTCTATTGAGTCTTGGAATGAATTGAGCATCACTTGTCCTATATTTTCCTTGCCTCTAAACTTAGCCCCATTACAACCTTTATAAAGACCTTATGATCCTTAAGATGATAAATTTTGATGAGTTGAGTTAATCACTTGAGTAAGCTTATGGTTTTGGTTCATTTGTGCAAGTATGTTTTGTTTTTATCATGGGGTGTTTGTTTGAGATTTTGCAAAAGTATTTCATTTCGATTATGTGAGTATGTCTCACATACTTTGAGTGCAAACACAAACCCTAACAAATTGAGTGAATTTATGAGTGCATATCCTTGTGAGTTGATTCATACTCGTTTTACTCATGTTGAGATCCAATTCACCATACTCATTATCTTACTTTTTGAAACATTTTTTCACCATGTATTAACTCTTGAATTCCATATGCTTAAATGTTTTAAGTGAAAATCTTTTATGCCATGATAATAATGAAATATTGAAACAAATGGTTAAGGGTTTACTTATTTTGAATTCGCAGTTTAGTTTCAGTATTTGCTAGAGACTAGCAAAGTTTAAGTGTGGGGGTATTTGATAGGTCATTAATTAAGCATTATTTTATATTATTTTGTACCCTTTATACTTGATTTTTAATATTAAAATAATAAATAATTAGATAAAATAATTTATTTTGTGATATTTGTGTTTGAATAAATAAATTTTGTAATTTGGAGCATTTTGGCGAAAGAATCGTCTCGATCGGAATTATAACGAAGAAATTATGGACGAAATTCGGTGAAAATATTAATTAAGTTATAAATTAATTTTCATTTTTTTTCTGCAGCGCAAATCCATTTTAATTACAAATCCTACCAGCCCAGCTGCAACCAGGCCTAGTTTAAAGCCCAAAATCCAATTCGGCCTAGTTGATAGCCCAATCCACTGAAGATTCCAGCCCAGACACGCACCAGCAGCCCTCCACCGATCGACAGCTCCCAGCTTCCGCGCGCGCCTGCCGAATCCGTTTCCATCCTCTCGGCGCTCGTGTACCGAACGATCCAGGCCACATTCGACCCGCGTGCGCTGAACTCCAACTCTTCTCTTCAACGCCGCCCAACCGAACTTTCTTCTCCCTTTCCAGCAAGGCCTGCCGGCCACTCTCCACCTTTCCAGCTCACTCCAGCTGAATATTCCCCCATTTTTCAGCTGTTTCTGACAGCCTATTTCCAACAGCATTAGTGACTTTTCTTTTGATTTTTTTTAACTTCTTTTCACCAAAAACCACCCAATCTCATCATTTCACTTTTTAATATTTTTATTGTAATTTTTATTTGTTTTTATTTATTTTTTAGAGTGTAATTAGCTTTTCCCCCCTATAAATAGGAGTTCAATTCTTGTAACAAGGTGTCCCCCATTAGTTCCATTCTTCTATTTCTTCCATTTTTTCTTAGTTTTTAGTTTTTAGTTTAGTTCTTTTGTTTCTCTCTTTTGGGAGAAATTTTTGGGGACCATTTTAACTTCTTGTAGATTTTCTTATTAATTAGCTTTCTTTTAATTCTTGTTCTTAATTTATGTTACTTTTATTTTTCTTAATTTCATTTCTTCTTTACTTTGTTCTTGTGATATTTCTTTGAGATCTCTTAAACACATTTTTATATTTTCCTCAAGAAATACCTAGGCCAAGTAATTCTAAGGCAATTCAAGAGTTTTAAGATCGAATTCCTCGTATTTCTTCTTCCATCTTCACAAGTTTCCTGCCGCTGTTCAGTGATTTTTGTGAAAATTCATACTTTTCTACTTAAATTCTTGTTATTGTTATTGGTATTACTTATGATTCAATATATATATTGGTATTTTCTTTATAACATTTGTAAGTAAGAATGCAATCTCCATGTGTTTTACTTTTTGAATTTCTTTTACTTCATATGTTTTAGTGCTTAAACTTCAATTCGAAGCTAATTGTTGATCCGTTGTTCGGAGCATTTAGAATAGAGTTGAAGAGATTTAATGTTTGATCGCTGTTCGGCGCATTAAATCATTAATTTAAGATGAATCATATTGTAAGTAATAATCCGCTGTTCGGTGCATTTATAATATGAAAAATATATGCATGTATTTGAGATGATTAAGGTAGGATTTCGTGATTGGTTCAATATGAGCATGATGTTAGAGTGTTGGTAAAAATATGTGTTTGAAGAAAGTTCACTAGTACAAAGGTTAAAGTAGAAGTAGAATTAAGTATTTAATTATTTTTACTTGTTTTCTTTATTTTATATTTACAACTCTTTTCAAAACCCCCATTTTTAATTCTTTATTCTTTATTCTTTTATTCTTTTATTCTTTTATTCTTTTATTCTTTTTATTCTTTATTCTTTCATTCTTTTATACTTTTATTTTATTCTTTATTCTTTAATTAATTAATTCTTTGATTATTTTATTCTTTAATTCATTAATTTATTCATTATTCTTTCCCACTAACACATTATTAATGTTCCCTAATTTCCCCGGTTAAGAACGATCCCTATTTACCAATACTACATCTACACAAACAGGGTTTAAATTGCATAACACTCAAATTACGTGTTTAATTTAATGTGTAGTTTGAGCGTTGTCAATTAGAGATGCATGTTTGTGAATGATGCAAGTTTTTGTTAAGAATTCAAGTTTTCTTAAAGACGCAAATTAAATTAAAAATGCAAGTTGAGTTAAAGATGCAAGTTAAAGATGCACAGTAAAGATGCCCATGACAAGTAAGGTAAGAAAAAGTATAAACAAAGGTAACTGAAATATATACAAGTAGGAAATAACGTATATACAAGTAAGAAATGACAAAGTAGAAGCAAGTGTAGAATGCATAAAGTAGAGTCACGGAAAAATCAAGCAAATGAACAATTCCAAAAACGTTTAAACTAATGCAACACATGAGGATCTACATGAAAAAATGGTGTGAATGCATAAGAGATAAATTGTTAGAACCTGCACAAGATATAAGTTACGTGACAATGCATGAAAAGAATGACCTGCACCTTCGATCTCACTTCCCTAGATTCACTTAGTCTAGGAGGCCCGGTGATGAAATCCGAGCATCTTGAAATCTCAGGGAGGGTATGCAATCTGATAATACAATAAGTAAAGTTTTAGAGTGTCATGAATAACTTTCCCCTTTCGTTTCTCATAGTATTTTCCTGGGCGTACGACCTGCGCTTACTAATAACCACATTTCCACCATTCAACGTTAATCATGGCCAGTTGGGATAGATGTAAAGGGAGAAGTAAGGATAATTTCGAGAACACCCCGAGGATAGCTTTATGGCATATACTCCATTGGTGCTCCCTTTCTTAATCCAAAACTTGTCACCAGTCATAACACTCCTAGACACCATGATCAACCGATGGAAGTTTTAGTGAATTACCAAACCCAAGTGTTTACGAACTCCGCCCCAAGCTCATGTCCATAGATTCAAGTCTACGGTGTGTGGTGATGAAATTCACACATCATGAAGGGTTAAGGAGAAAGTAAACAAAATGGGCACTACCTGTTCCCGAAAGTAAGATTTTGAAGAAAAAGGGTCTTGAGATTCATACAACTCTAAAACATTTAATAGGAAACAATATTTACATGTTAGGGAAGTCAAAAATATATATATAGTATAAATAAATAAATAAAACAGTTTTCTTAATTGTTTTTTTTATTTTATCTTATTTTGGAGTTTACAAAAATAAATCAAAATAAAAGATGGAATCAAGTGACAGGACCCATCCCAATCCCCCCGGGATTAGTGCGGGATGACCCTGCTCCCGTCTGACACGAAGTGTCAGACAAGGGATATTTCCGACCTTTGCCCTCCCGGGCTATCAGAGTACGCCAGGATCCGGAGGAGGCATGTGATATCTCGATCTCTGCTACAGTCCACATCCGCTGTCAACCTGAAGGGTATTAAAAACAGAAAGACTGTGAGTGGACAAAAATAAAGATTTTATCAAACATTTCCATAAAAGACATTTATACCCTCCACTAAAAAGCATGCATGCATAGTAAAACCATTTATCCAATAATATATGTTAAAACATCCATAAATAGGGTCTCAGCCCCAAATTCTGTAAATACAAGTCACACGGGCTCCTGCCCAAAACCAATTTACAGAAAACCAGAACATAGTAAACATGTGTGGGATCTCAGCCCAAATCCATTTATCATCATAAAACACAGTTTTCCCAAACCAATTGAAACCATGTTTATCCAATATATTCATATCCAGAACCTGTCACGGTAAAATAAAGCTACACGTGTGCTAACCGGGGTCTCAAACCCAAGTCTCTCCAGGGTCCACCCAGGTCAATGTCCGTAGATCAATGACCCTCCCTGGAGGTAACGAACCATGCCCATCCTGAGAGTAAGGAACCCAACTGGGGGGCGACTCCACTCAGTCAGTGCTCCGTGACTACTCCGGGGTCCACCCAGGCCAACGACCCTCCCCGGAGGAGACAATCATATATAAAGGATGGAATATGAAAAACCTTTTGAAACCATTCTTGAAACCTTTCAAGGATTCATGCTCGGCCCCCATAAGCCGTCATGAACCATAAAATCCTTTCATGGGTTCATGCCGGTTCCCATAAACCGTCACACCCGTAAATCCATTTCAAAGGTTCATGCTGGTTCCCATAAACCGTCACGACCCATCAAAACCATTTGTAACACATAACTGGGCCCTAGGCCCGAATCCACATAGAAACTGGACCCCCGGTCCGAATCGTAAACCAATTGGGCCTCTGGCCCGATTCCGTAAATCAAATGGACCTCAAGTCCGAGAATTACCTTTTCAAATCCAAAATTATTTCATTAAATTATTTCCAAGACCATAAGAATGGAAAATCGGAGTAAAACCGAAAAACCTCGATTTACGTGCAAGCACGTAAATCGCCTCGAAATACGTGAAACCATATAATTCACAAATATCCAAATCAACATTATCAAATCAAATTCATTATCCTTTTGGAAATCTAAAACCATTTCATTTAGACCAATAAAGACCTACAGCCCCGTATAGGCACCGTATAGGGCCGAAACCTCGAAATACATGCCTATACGTAACCACACATCCAAATGCACTCATGGCAACACAAAGAAGTATTTAAAACATATAATAAACATTTATGCATGCACCAATTTAGAAAACAAGGTCCACTCACAGACCGTCCGAAGCCGCGTCTCGATACGCGTGCCATACGGCTCCCCGAGCCGATCACCATCACCGAGACTTCCAAACCTGTCCAAATTAATTTATAGGGTTACTAACTACTTATATAACCCCTCACTGAAGCCCCGTAATTTTCCCGTATTTTTAACTATTTTTAATCCCGAACCTAAACCTTCCGATGCCCCGAAACATATCGAGATGGTGTCCGATCGACTCGAAACCAGTCCCAAAATGTTCGTTACATCGAATAGATGATTTCGTATGTTGAACACATCCCCAGAAACCCTAGCACGCGCTGCCACGCGCCGCCCAAAGGCCTCTGCGCGTGGGCTCACGCGCCGGTGAACAGTACATCGTTCCCAGCAATCGAACCGGTCTGGGCCGGCCGGTCCGGTCCGGTCCGACCCCTGCAACTGGACCGGCGTAACCGGTCCAGGCCTCCTTCTCCCTCATTTTCGGTCCGATTTCTTCCATTCCAATTCCTAAATTCCTCTTTTAATCCTAGGAGTCTAATCATGTAAAGAAAACTAAGTTTAAGCCCCTAAATCGACCCGTTCTAAAACCCCTCACGGTCCCCATTTTTTCCGATTAACCCCCACGGCAGCTCAGCCCTTCACCGCTGTCCAAGGCTCCCCCACACACTCCTAGGGACCTAACAATTACCATCTAATCCCCAGATATCATCCCTAGTACCTAAAACCCGAAATGAAATTTTGAATGGAAGACTTACCCGCTCGGGTTTGTCTCCTCCCCGCCGCCGTGGACGGTGGTTCCGGCCGTCCAGCAACCTCCACCAGTTCTCAGTCATCTCCTGTGCCAGCCTCAAGTGAAACCAAGTGAAGAGAATGGGTTGGGTTGTTCAGAGGAGAAGAAATGGTGTGAGATCGGGTAATGGTTTGAAATGGAAGGAATGATCGATGCATGTATGTGGGAAGGTGGGCAATGGATGGGTGACACTTGTCACTCATCCATTGGCCTGCCAAAATATCTGGGTCCACACTAAAGACAAACTGTCCTTGTAAAACGTGTCGTTGTGAATAGTAACCGGGAACTTTCGTGAACCGTAACTTCGCCGTCGAACGTCCGAATTCGACGTGCCACCTGTCTACGGATTCGTATCGTCCTCACCTACGTAACGGTCTTCGGCCCTCGGCCATCGGACCTCCCGGTCAGAAAGTCAACTTGTGACCTCCTATTCACCCAAATTACCAAAATGCCCTTGGGCTTCCGAACGTCATAACTTCTTCTACGAACATCGGAATTGAACATGCCACCTGTCTATGAACTCGTGACGTCACGAACTACGTCACGGTCATCGGTCAAAGTCCATTTGACCGCCCGATTGAAAAGTCAACGTTTTGCCATCACCAGGGGCAAAACGGTCATTTCGCATCGTTCGTCCGATTTCGCTCTACTAATCACGGATTAGCCTCACTAATCGTGATTAGTCACTAATCTAATCATGAAATTCGGGACAGGTCGTTACAACCTTCCCTCCTTAATTAATTTCGTCCTCGAAATTCCAACCGACCTAAACCCAACCGTTCTTCGCTCCTTAATTTAGTTCCGTTCTCGAAACTCCAACTATCCTGATTCCACAACCTCCACCTCGTGTAAATAATTCGATCTCACGACACGTGTACACCCGTACACCCACTAAACAGAATAATCCTTACTCGTCTACAGCCCGACGTGCCACTAACGCTCTCGTCGTATCGACTACACTCGACCACGTCGAAGAACAGTAGCCACACGGTCCGAATTGACACTACTTGTCAAATCTACCATCTTGTTGATACAACAACTAGACGGTTCCCTTCTCAATCACTAATCTATCCTGACGTCTGCTCCCACTGGGAGCCATCAGACCTCACTCAACGATCCACGCTGACACCTCCGACAGACCGTCACCACATGACAGTCGTCAGTCGAAAACTGACACTATACTCACTCGTGGTTACACTAACCACCAACGAACCCAACCAGGAGTAAACACTTACCCACACAGCCTTTCACTCAATCTGTGTGTAACTAGACCCATCAGAAATACTATGACCCAATGCACAGTATCCAATGTCTAGTTCACGACCGCAACTAATCCAATGGTATCAGAACCAATCCGACTACCAACACGCTCACCAACGTACTACCGGTATAACCTATATACCGTCACTAGGAACCACAAGTATGCCCAGTATTGTACCTCGAACAACATACAACGTACGTACAACTACCCATCAATCCGCCTACAACCACCTAGGTCATAGCCAATCACGTTTCAATTATGGAGTTCATTCGTCCAATCCAGCATTAGACAAATCAAAACTCCAACCCATCATCTATTTCCCAAATCCGAATCCGAATTCGTAATGTCGTAAGAAATCCCGAATCCAAACCCAGAAATCATATCCATATCATGTCCAAATTCGAATCCGAAATCATCATTCCGTAAACCGGCATTTGGAATAACCATTTCGAACCCAAATTCGTAAAAAGAAAATCCACAGTCAGGCTCTAGAATCAAATCCTGAATCGTCACCCAGAATCCGATTCCAAAACCCAAATACAGAAATCCTCTTTCAAGTTCCAAAATCAAATCCTGAATCGTCATCCAGAAATCTGATTCCAAAACCTGAAATCTCGTTCTCGTCTACCGAGACGCACCATATCTGAACCTATCGGATACCTGTTCGACCGATTACCACAACACAATCGATTGACTTCATAGGGAAGCCAATCACAACATCACACACAACACCAAGTCTGACAAAACCCGACTTCGTCAGACACCTACTCCTCGGACAACTACTCAGGTGAGTAGTAAGCCATATGGGATTTACCTCGAAAAGAAGTTCAGTCCCATCATCCTCAACTCCAACATCCAGGTAAGAGTGATAAACTCTCCACCTATCTGGATCATCCAAATCACGATCCAGATCCAACACTACGTCAACCGACCATAGACGTCACGATCCCCGATCGTCACGACGTCCAAAGTCCTCAACCATTTCCCACATCTAAATAGATTAGTCAACGACAAGACACGCCGAGACCGTGGGTTCTCACTGATTTTCTCGTATCGATCCTTGTCATTCCACCGAGGAAAATCAAAGATGATACAAGACTATGACATCAAAATTCATCCTATGTGAATACAACCAAACTCGTTGCATTCACCACGTCACGTAAACCAACCTCGTCTGCCACCAAGCAGGAAATGAGAAATCTCAGTCACCTAACTTCGATATACTCATTTCACCTGATGACCCAAGACAAATCACAGGTCCACCAACCAATACATGATCAGTGTACTAGTGGCAACCAACAACATCAATAACATCTACATCATCTACCATCATCAATCATGGTAGAATCTGAGAAGTCACCCAAAATGACTTCGACATACCCATTACCAATGCGGAAAGCCCGCATTCCTCTCGTCACATCAATCGCAACTTCTCGCGATTTCGAAGTTCCAACCAGATTGGAAACAACATACCCGGACATCAACCACGTGTCCCCTAACCAGTTTAACTCTATCTGAGTTCCACTCCTGAACCACAGATACCAAACATATGCCCATTACGACGGAGTCGCATCCCGACTCGTACCTCATCGTCATCACGATCACCGGCACCAGTACCAGCACTAGTACTAGTATCATCACCAACGCACTATCACCAGTATCAGTACAAAGTGTGCCACTCAGACAACTCTGGATCTCCGCTCATACCGAACGATGATCCCGTACCTTTGCTCGAATAGGAGAAACTCTGCCTCCTTCGTACCCAACACCTCTGGGTACTGTTACCCTGACAACTCATACGAGAAGAGGAAACGTCCCCTGAACGTCCCCGATCCCCAACAATCGTAACTATAACCACTCTCGGTAGTAGCGCCTGCCCCACACTCGTGTAGACCTAACTACCAGACATCGCTATATCCAGACTCCGTATCCAACGGAATCAACTGCCTGTACCAACTACTCGGTATCCCCGCTCCGAGATTCCATCGACAAGTACCAACCCTGATAAATTGTCCAAACCATCTCTAACCAGTCGTAATTTGACTAAACCAATGTCGTCTACCAGGTCGTCCATGACCTTAGTTGTACCAACAATCCATCACAACTATGGTAGTACGACAACCTGCTAGTTCTAACCGATAAGTACAACTCCGACTGCGATGTGCAGTCCCAACACAAGCTGACATGACTAGACCGACTAACGAACCCCAAATCCGAATAGTCGTCAAAGTCACACCACTCGTCAACTCACATTTCTGAACCATACACATCCTACCTTGGAATTCCACGATCACACCCAGAGTTCCCCAGAACCCAACTGCATAAGGGAGTAAAATCCACGATCTGACCGACCCCGCGGTCTTGACATCGTAAAGACGTTAATCCAATCCTACCATCAAGCCAACAAGGATTCCCCGAATCCGGCTGCCAACTGCCGACTGCAGTAAATCCATTTAACTCAACATATTCTGACCATCTAACGGTCACAACGTCGAATCAGTCGTCGGAACCGATCCTACGACATCGTGAAGACGATCCCAACTAACCGTCTCACGATCACACTCCAGAATACGAACACGTTAATCCTTCCGTTAGGTCCCACACTGTCAACCTTGACAGAACTATGGCAACCCCGGCCTCAAATGCCGAACCAAGGCATGCCAATCCGACTAACTATCGTACCGACACCCCAACGATCAGGTTGACAACGGACTGCAGCCCCTTGAGATATCACATCCTCGACTTGCGTACATACTCCAAAAGCTGCACGGTTGCTCGAATAGAGACAACCCCGCTCTGATACCACGTTGACAGAACCCATCCCAATCCCCCCGGGATTAGTGCGGGATGACCCTACTCCCGTCTGACACGAAGTGTCAGACAAGGGATATTTCCGACCTTTGCCCTCCCGGGCTATCAGAGTACGCCAGGATCCGGAGGAGGCATGTGATATCTCGATCTCTGCTACAGTCCACATCCGCTGTCAACCTGAAGGGTATTAAAAACAGAAAGACTGTGAGTGGACAAAAATAAAGATTTTATCAAACATTTCCATAAAAGACATTTATACCCTCCACTAAAAAGCATGCATGCATAGTAAAACCATTTATCCAATAATATATGTTAAAACATCCATAAATAGGGTCTCAGCCCCAAATTCTGTAAATACAAGTCACACGGGCTCCTGCCCAAAACCAATTTACAGAAAACCAGAACATAGTAAACATGTGTGGGATCTCAGCCCAAATCCATTTATCATCATAAAACACAGTTTTCCCAAACCAATTGAAACCATGTTTATCCAATATATTCATATCCAGAACCTATCACGGTAAAATAAAGCTACACGTGTGCTAACCGGGGTCTCAAACCCAAGTCTCTCCAGGGTCCACCCAGGTCAATGTCCGTAGATCAATGACCCTCCCTGGAGGTAACGAACCATGCCCATCCTGAGAGTAAGGAACCCAACTGGGGGGCGACTCCACTCAGTCAGTGCTCCGTGACTACTCCGGGGTCCACCCAGGCCAACGACCCTCCCCGGAGGAGACAATCATATATAAAGGATGGAATATGAAAAACCTTTTGAAACCATTCTTGAAACCTTTCAAGGATTCATGCCCGGCCCCCATAAGCCGTCATGAACCATAAAATCCTTTCATGGGTTCATGCCGGTTCCCATAAACCGTCATGACCCGTAAATCCATTTCAAAGGTTCATGCTGGTTCCCATAAACCGTCATGACCCATCAAAACCATTTGTAACACATAACTGGGCCCTAGGCCCGAATCCACATAGAAACTGGACCCCCGGTCCGAATCGTAAACCAATTGGGCCTCTGGCCCGATTCCGTAAATCAAATGGACCTCAAGTCCGAGAATTACCTTTTCAAATCCAAAATTATTTCATTAAATTATTTCCAAGACCATAAGAATGGAAAATCGGAGTAAAACCGAAAAACCTCGATTTACGTGCAAGCACGTAAATCGCCTCGAAATACGTGAAACCATATAATTCACAAATATCCAAATCAACATTATCAAATCAAATTCATTATCCTTTTGGAAATCCAAAACCATTTCATTTAGACCAATAAAGACCTACAGCCCCCTATAGGCACCGTATAGGGCCGAAACCTCGAAATACGTGCCTATACGTAACCACACATCCAAATGCACTCATGGCAACACAAACAAGTATTTAAAACATATAATAAACATTTATGCATGCACCAATTTAGAAAACAAGGTCCACTCACAGACCGTCCGAAGCCGCGTCTCGATACGCGTGCCATACGGCTCCCCGAGCCGATCACCATCACCGGGACTTCCAAACCTGTCCAAATTAATTTATAGGGTTACTAACTACTTATATAACCCCTCACTGAAGCCCCGTAATTTTCCCGTATTTTTAACTATTTTTAATCCCGAACCTAAACCTTCCGATGCCCCGAAACATATCGAGACGGTGTCTGATCGACTCGAAACCAGTCCCAAAATGTTCGTTACATCGAATAGATGATTTCGTATGTTGAACACATCCCCAGAAACCCTAGCACGCGCTGCCACGCGCCGCCCAAAGGCCCCTGCGCGTGGGCTCACGCGCCGGTGAACAGTACATCGTTCCCAGCAATCGAACCGGTCTGGGCCGGCCGGTCCGGTCCGACCCCTGCAACTGGACCGGCGTAACCGGTCCAGGCCTCCTTCTCCCTCATTTTCGGTCCGATTTCTTCCATTCCAATTCCTAAATTCCTCTTTTAATCCTAGGAGTCTAATCATGTAAAGAAAACTAAGTTTAAGCCCCTAAATCGACCCGTTCTAAAACCCCTCACGGTCCCCATTTTTTCCGATTAACCCCCACGGCAGCTCAGCCCTTCACCGCTGTCCAAGGCTCCCCCACACACTCCTAGGGACCTAACAATTACCATCTAATCCCCAGATATCATCCCTAGTACCTAAAACCCGAAATGAAATTTTGAATGGAAGACTTACCCGCTCGGGTTTGTCTCCTCCCCGCCGCCGTGGACGGTGGTTCCGGCCGTCCAGCAACCTCCACCAGTCCTCAGTCATCTCCTGTGCCAGCCTCAAGTGAAACCAAGTGAAGAGAATGGGTTGGGTTGTTCAGAGGAGAAGAAATGGTGTGAGATCGGGTAATGGTTTGAAATGGAAGGAATGATCGATGCATGTATGTGGGAAGGTGGGCAATGGATGGGTGACACTTGTCACTCATCCATTGGCCTGTCAAAATATCTGGGTCCACACTAAAGACAAATTGTCCTCGTAAAACGT
Organism: Prinsepia uniflora; assembly: GCA_032719365.1. NCBI lineage: Eukaryota > Viridiplantae > Streptophyta > Magnoliopsida > Rosales > Rosaceae > Prinsepia > Prinsepia uniflora. Next base: position 23,816,849 of record CM064873.1, read on the forward strand.
GTCGTCGTGAATAGTAACTGGGAACTTTCATGAACCGTAACTTCGCCGTCGAACGTCCGAATTCGACGTGCCGCCTGTCTACGGATTCGTATCGTCCTCACCTACGTAACGGTCTTCGGCCCTCGGCCATCGGACCTCCCGGTCAGAAAGTCAACTTGTGACCTCCTATTCACCCAAATTACCAAAATGCCCTTGGGCGAACGTCATAACTTCTTCTACGAACATCGGAATTGAACGTGCCACCTGTCTATGAACTCGTGACGTCACGAACTACGTCACGGTCATCGGTCAAAGTCCATTTGACCGCCCGATTGAAAAGTCAACGTTTTGCCATCACCAAGGGCAAAACGGTGATTTCGCATCGTTCGTCCGATTTCGCTCTACTAATCACGGATTAGCCTCACTAATCGTGATTAGTCACTAATCTAATCATGAAATTCGGGACGGGTCGTTACATCAAGTATAATGCACAATTTATGAACAAGTAAAATATGTATGCTATGAAACATAAAAATTATGAACATTTATAATATGAACAAGTGTTGAAAATAAACAAATAATAATATGAACAAGTATAAACTTAAAAGTATAATAAGAATATTAAAACAAGTAAGTACAAGCATAATTATGAACAAATATAAGAATCAAAATTATGAACAATTTACATATAAACAATTGATTGACATGTATTGTTTTATGCACAAGTATAATATGAACATGTATGAACATTATGAATAGTTTATAAAAATACACTAACACATTAATGATTTTTAATTTTCCTGGCAACGGTGCCAAAAATTGATATCACTTTTACCGAGCATTAAAGTAAACACAAAGTAACACTCAACACTAAATAAAAACATATACAATTTAAACCCTTTTGTGTAGATGTAGTATTAGTAAATAGGAATCGTTCTTAACCGGGAAAATTAGGGAACATTCATAATGGTTAGTAGTAGAAAAGAATAAAAGAATAATATAGGGGAAGTTTTGAAGAAAGTGTAAACATAAAAATACATGCAAAACAATTATAAAATTAATGCTACTCCTATTTTAACCTTTGTACAATTGACTCTACTTTAAACACAAATTTTACCAACACACTAACATTTTGCACATATTGAACCAATCACAAAATCCTACCTTCATCATTTCAATTACAAGCGTACACTTTTCAATATTATAAATGCACTGAACAGCAATTACAAACACTTACAATACAATTCACCTTACGTTTTTTATTGAATGTGTGTCAAACATTCAATCTCTTCAACCCTATTCAAAGTGCACCAAACAACGATCATAAACACTTAGCGTTGAATTGAAGTTTAAGCACTAAAATGTGTGAAATAACTGAAATTCAGAAAGTAAAACACGTGAAGATTTTATTCATAAGTACAAATATTAGAAAGGAAACACCAACACATATATTGAATTAAAGTAACCCAAAAATAATATCAAGAGTTTAAGTAGAGAGAACGAAGTTACACTTTCGGGATCCAAGAACAGCTTGAGATGCCTAGGTGAATGGAAACAATGGACTGTTATTCACAAGATTCCCTGAACAGCAAACGAAACCTTGTAAAGATGGAGAGAAAGACAAGGGGGAAAATGGACTTAAAACTCTTGAATTGCCTTGGACACACCCGACAATGGTTTTCCTTTAGAGAGGCTCAAGTTTTTGTCTAAGAAGGAATCCCTTTACAATGAGAATGAGCTCCCTTTTTATAGTGATAGTAGCTCCTAAAAATTTAGGAAATAAAACCCTAATTAAATAAATACAATAAAAACATACTAGAAACTAGCCTAGAAATCATATTTCCTTGATTTTGCATGAAACCCTAGGTGTCTAGGTTCATTTTGGAGTTGGAAAATGCCAAAATTTGTGCAAAAAACAATGCTGGAGTCACTGGATGAAAAGCAGGCTGAGATTCGGTGGACCGCTTATCAGAACCCACCCCGGTTCCACCCCGAAAACCGAGGTAAATCCTGCTCCCGTCTGACAACCCAGAGTCAAAACTATACAGAGCATAGTACTAAACAAAGGAACACAAAAACCGATACACAGAGTACACGCACAACGGAAAAGTGTAAACCACTCCGGGGTCACTCTCGAATACTATATGCCTCCGACGCTGCTGCAACGTCTAACCCCCGCGCTAGCTCCACGACCTGGAGGGCAATTAAAAGCAGAAGGTGTGAGTGGACCATAAAGAATAAAAGTTTCGAAAACCGTTTTATAATCAAACCAGGGTTTTAGCCCTCCGTTTTGAAAACACACATGCATAACCCATTTGCTGGAAACAGTTATAAATCACACAAGGATCATCATAAAACCAGTTTCAGAATCAGCATAAAAATTGAATTGAAAACAGTTATAGAAATCACGTCATAAGCATCATAAAAACATATCAAGCAAGCATTATCCGATCAAACCTGCTGGACCTATCCGAGTCTTTAAACTCCCGAGTCTTTAAACTCAATAACTAGGCCTCAATAATCCGAGTCTTTAAACTCCGAGTCTTTAAACTCAACAGGCCTACGGGGAAAATATCAATATATCCGAGTCTTTAAACTCCCGAGTCTTTAAACTCAATCCGGGTCTTTAAACCCAATCCGGGTCCGTCACCCGTCAATCACAATATCCGGGTGTTTAAACCCAATAAACAGATCCAGCAAATCTAATCAAAACCATTTGAAAACCATTTCTAAATCCATATCCAAACTCTAATCGGAAATCACTGGTTCGAATCCGAAATCACTAGTTTGAAGCCCTTCCGGCATCCAGAACCGTCATTCCGAACCCAAATCCGGAAATCCACTTTTCAACTTTAAAACCAAATTCTGCTTTCCGAAATCCGATTCTAAAACCAAAATCCTTAATCATCGAAATCATGTTCCAAAACCCCTTTATAATCATTGAAAACCCTTTATCGTTTGAAATCTCAAATCATGGCATCGACATCAGAATTCAAACATTTCTCGTAAAACGTTCTAAAAACCGAACTTCCTCGAAATCGTGTAGATACGTAAAACCAACATAGCAGATTCAATAATCATAAAATCACATGTAAAACCATAAAACAATTATAGAAAAGCAGTTATGCATGCTTAAGTATAAGGAAGGGGTCCACTTACTGATACCGGGCACGTCACTCGCGTCCCGTGTGTCCTGCACGTTCCTCGACCTCCTCGGGGATTCCCGATCCTGTCAACAGTCACCAAAACACACCAACACACCCGGCCAACTCTCAATTTCTCTCAATCTCACCCTCTGTTTCTCTCTTCTTCGAACACGATACACAACCCAAATAATTGGGATCGTGCACAAGCCTAGAACCCACTAGAGCAACCCCACATGTCACCATCCCCTCAGCCCTCTCACAAATATCCCAATCTTCACTGTACACTTGTCCTGATCCTATTTGCACAAATCCCAATGTGCAAATGACCAAAATACCACTGCTTGTAAGTCAAAATTACTATTATGCCATTGTCGTTCTAGACCCGTATCTCGCCCGTCCAATGTTCGATAAAAACGTGCCGCTTACGGTTGAACTCAGGACGACGAGATCTACCTAACGGTCCTCGGTCTTCGTGTAAAAACCCGATCGTACGAAAAGTCAACTTTTCCCCCTATTTTAACCAAATTACAGTAATGCCCTCAACCTTCCGAACATCATAACTGTAACACCCCGGAAATTCGGAAAATGTAATTTTGTAAAATAATGAATAAATGACGTTTTTACCCTTGTGAATAGTATGGTCAATTTGTTAACTTTTTGATTGGTGAATCAAACGGATGTTGACCAATGACCGTGACGTAGTTCGGGACGTCACGAGTCCATAGACAGGTGGCACGCCCAATTCCGACGATCAGGGAAAAAGTTATGACGTTCGGAAGTTTGAGGGCATTTTCGTAATTTGGACGAAAAAGGGGAAAATGTTGACTTTTAGTTTGACAACTAATTTTCACACGTTTCGAGGACCGTTAGGTAGGTCTCGATGCCCTGAGTACAACGACAGGTGGCACGTCGAAAATGGAGTTCGATTACGAACGTTACGGGTCATGGAAGGCTAGGGGCAAAATGGTAATTTGTCCAACCAGGGGCAAAATGGTCTTTTAGCCTTGATCACACAATGACACCTGTCCTTTGTCTTATTCTTGCCCCAGAGAACATGGAAACCGGTCTTGAGGATTAGCTTTTGACAATTATCCTTTAATTAAGGGTAAGTGTAATGATTTTGTCCAATTGTCCAAATTAAACCGTGTTAGCCCACTGTCTCTCGTCATTATGCAATTAAGAGTTTAAGGAATTCAACTGAGAGAGAGGAACTCGAGGGATTGAGAGAACTGGGAGAATTTTGGTTCGAAAATTCAGAAAATTTGGAGGAACTTCGAATTCGCATTTGTGGGCTAGGAGAAGGGAAATTGAGGATTACATTGAGTTTCTAGGATCAAAATGAAGCTCCCTGCAACAAAAACGAAGAGGAATCGTGTCAAATTGAGGAAGAACAGAAGCTTCCATGGCTGCCGAAAATCGAGCTTGAGTTCTACCAGTTGGAGGTAAGGAATTCTCGAATTGATCTTCTAAAAATGTTCCTTACACCCTCACGATGCTAACCGTGTGAATTAATTGGAAAATCAGGGACGACATCGTGAAACCCAAATATGAGACCCATCGAAGTTCGATCGTGAGTCGTGAAGTTCTAGACCTTGATTGAGGTAATTGAACTTATAGAACTTAAATGGAGTTTGATTAGATGGGATCAGTTGAAAGAATGGATCGATTTGAGGTCGAATTGACAGAGATTGAGTCGGGTTCTTTCGTGGGTATTTCAACCCGTTTATCAGACATTCGGGTGAGAACGAAGCACTGTAGCAGTACTGTGCTACGCGCATGGCTTTCACGCGCAGCAGCTTGCGGCGGCCCGTGACGGCGCGTGGATGGGATTCCGGCAAAGTGGTCAACATGAAACTTGATGTTCTCGAGGATACAAACCTATCCGCGTCAGTTTCGGGTAAATCGGATATGATTTCAGAGTAGTTCCGAGTACCCGACACGTTTAATTTATATTTAAATAATATTATAAAATTTCCAAAAATTAGAGGATTCTGATATGAGGACCATATGATAGTCTAGTAACCTTAAATCACTTTGTTTCACAGGCTGGAATATTCCTGGGACGTCGGAAGAAAACGAACAGCTTGAGGCTGAGCAATCCGGACGGTGTGTGTGAGTGGACTTTTGTTTTCTAACCGTGATGCATGCATATATGGTTTAAAATGCTTTATTATATGATTTGATATGCTTTGACATGATTTATGTTTCAATCCGGTGATTTCTTTATGATTATTATATTATATTTTGGCACGATTTTCGAGAAAGGATGAAATTGATGTTTTTGGGCTAGGCCCGAATTGAAAATGATGTTTTGACTCGGGTTATGAGTAAAGAAATTGAAAATGATATTTGGACTCGGATTATGAGTCAGTGATTGATTTTATGGATTTACGTGATCGTGGCAACTCGGGTTTACGGTTGCACGGATTTGCGTGAAAATGATATTTTGGGCTTGAGACCCAATGGAATTGTGATTTTGATTGGATTTGTATTTCCATTTGATTACATGATGATATTGATGATTTCGGATTTATAAAGTAAATCGGGACTTTGGTTATTTTGGGGCTGAGACCTTGTATTGAAAATGATTTTGATTTAAATGCAACTGTTTTTCACTGGTTTTTGTGATGATGATATGTTGCGGATATTTAGGGCTTTCGGGAAAAAATATGTTTTTCCCCAGAGTGCACCCTGGAGATAACGCTCGCCTTCGGGATGGAAGTGTTTACCCCGAAGAGGTCACGTAGCACGGTCTTTGTCGAGCAGCCGAGGGAGGCTTGACTCAGATCAGATGTGCTGGACATACATAGATCGGTAAGTGATGTGTTCACTAGATCTGGATTGCCAGCTAGTGATGTGTTCACAGCGGCGGATGCTCGGATTTTGAGCGGTCCTTGAGCCTATTGATTTGCACGCGTTACAGGGATAAACGTGACTCTAAGCAACAGGATATGGAAATAAGCCCCGTGGTTTTGTGGAAATTGTTTTGATTGGTCCAATGAACAGATTTGATTGATTTCTTACTATTACTTGTGTTTTATGATATGCATGCATGTTTGTGAAAACTGGAGGGTAAGAAATGTGTTTTGGTAAATGTACTTATCAAACTTTATTTTTGTCCACTCACACCTTTACTGTTTTATGCACCCTCCAAGCCAGTGCACAGGTACGAAGGCTAGAAACGAGGCAAGCGAGGCAAAAGAATAAGTAGCCGTTGCGCACTCAGACACTCTACAGAGTAGGAATTTGATCCCTATCTGTAATAGTACCTATGCTCTGCATTGTCTTTGACTAATCAAACTTGTGACGTCATTGGTCTGTAAAACATAACTATCCCTTGTCTGACAATGTTTTTGGGATTTGTTGTGTGGTGTATGTATATAAGTTTGGTTTCTTTTGGTAATTTTTAGTTATTGTCAGACGGGAGAAGGATTCATCACGACTATCGAGGGATAATCGGGATGGGTCTTGTCAATAACTTCCTCCTCGGATGTCGGAATCGGACGTGCCACCTGTCTACGGACTTGTGACGTCCCAACCTACGTCATGGTCATCGGTCAATACCCAATTGAACGCCCAAACTAAAAGTCAACTTTTTGTCCAAACCAGGGGCAAAACTGTCATTCTACACTAACGGACCTATCGGAACCAACTAACCACCGATTAAGCTCACTAATCCGTTCTTAGACACCCTGCTAATCCCGGCTCTCGGGACGAATCGTTACACCGCTGCTGATCAATGGAAGGGAAACTCGATGGAAGTCGGCTGAACGGCGGAAGGGCTGGGCGGGAGGTTTTGGTGCACGCGCGCCGAAAGGGATAGGAGACCTTCAGGGCTTGCGCACTGAAACGAAATCAGGCAAATTGGGATGTGCGCACCGAATAGAATTTGGGGGTGCTTGGACTGGTTCGATAGGGAGCTACCGAATTTACTTGCACTTTTTGGTGGCTTCCCTTATTTCGAGCATAACTTATTCGATAACACTCTGATTGAGACGATTATTTCGCTAAAATTATCATAATGACGAGCTCTATCTCATTCTGCACATTTCTCACAAAATATATTATTTTCTCCTATTATTTAGCATTTTTTCATTAAAAGTTAAGCAAAATGGGTATAAAATTATGCTCAAATAAAGGCTTATCAAAAGGCGAGGCCTGATTGGAGCTCAAAGTGTTGCACGAGACGTACTTCTAATGACCATGCATGTGGTGCCTGGCAAATAGAAGAGCTCAGTGCATTTATGGACTTGTCATCTTCAAGTGCATGTAGAGCCAACATCGAAGCTTTTAGCGGTGGAGGCGAGGAGTCTCATCACTTGATGTTGAGCGTGTCACAACCCAACAAGAGACATATTCTAGCTGTGCGAACACTTGCATGATTCCGAAGAGATAGTCAAACAGTTGGATGTTGAATCCCAAAATTTGAGAGCCGATTTCCTACTGCCATCACATGCCCCCACAAGTTTGTGTTTTAAGGAAGATGAAGCCCAAAAGTTGGGTATGGAAAGCCGGAGCGGGATCACCACCAAAGAGCTAAAGCTTGAACTAGAGATGGAGCCTGAGCCTGAACTGGAGCCTGAGCTGGAGGCTAAGAAAGGCGACATTCCAAAAGCTGACGAGTCACTATTTGAGGATGTTTCCATACTTACAGCAGAAGAGTGGGCATAGTTTCAAAAAGTGATGGGCTATGAAGACTTGCATCCTTAGTTGCTTTGCTTCTTTATGCCAATGATTGTATTTGCATTTCTTGTAGTCAATAATTAGTTTTAGCAATTGATATGTGATTTTCGAACCATCCTTCAAATGAATAAATGAAAACGATATTTATGAGCAATTTTGAGATCCCAACGTCTAGTCTTTTTGCGAAATTCTACTAACCACTTTGACTAAGTCCAAACTAACACATACGTTAAATGCCCCTGTTGTAGCCATGGGCATCCAACATTGGGTTTTGGATAACTTGATTAGCGTTGTTTTTGTGTTGTCTTCAAGGAAGGACTTTGGCTCTTTAAAAGAAGGTTTGAGGTGCTTCCTGGTGGAAGACTCGGATTGCTTCCAAGAAGAAGACTTGGGGTGCTTCCTAACAGAAGGCTTTGAGTGTTTCCTAGTGGAAGGCGTTGAGTGCTTCCTGGCGGATGGCTTTGATGTGACGACCCATCCCGAATTAGTGGGATTAATTAAGAAGCGAGATAAATCGGGGATTAGACGAGGATTAGCGGATGTTCACGCGAAATGACAATTTTGCCCCTAGAATGGGCGAATTGTTGACTATTCATTCAGGCGATCAAATGGACTTTGGCCGATGACTGTGACATAGTTCGTGACGTCACGAGTTCATAGATAGGTGGCACGCTTGATGCCGTCAATCGTGGAGGAAGTTATGACGTTCGGAAGTTCAAAGGCATTTTGGTAATTTGGGCCAAAAGTTGACTTTTGACCCGGGATGTCCGATTGCTGAGGGCCAAAGACCGTTACGTAGATCGGGACGATACGAATCCGTAGACAGGCGGCACATCGAATTCGGACGTTCGACGAAAAAGTTACGGTTCACGGAAGTACGAAAGTACTATTGCATGAATTACGAGGCGAGGGACTTTTGGACTAAAGTGGGGCCCAGATATTTTAAGGGAGCCCAGATATTTTAAGGATGCCCAATGGATGAGTGACAAGTGTCACCCATCCATTGTACAACCCACACATATTCATGCATCTTCCCCGTGCATCGATCATTTTCCTTTCTCCCTAAACAACCAAACCCGATCTCACCCCACCCCCTTAAACCAATCCAACCTTTCCCTTTTGAGCATGAATGTGAGACCCTGAGTGTGAGAGAAGGCTGAGGATGTTGAGGAAGGTGGCAGGACGCGGCTGGGCCGCCGTGCACGGCTGAGAAATGGTAAGTAACCAGTTAACCCATTTTCCCTCTAATTGTCGATTTAAGCATTATGGGTCGTTTGTATCGGTTTTAATGGGTTATTTAGGTTGATAGGAGGTTTCTAGGATGGTTTTGGTAGGTGGTAGATGGTTGTGATGCCGTGGGAAGGTTTTGGAAACTTTGAACCGTGAGGTTCAAGTTGGACCGGTCGGGTTTCGTGGGTTTTATGGGTTTTAAGTAATTGGTTTAAGTTCCTAGGATCTAAACTAGAAGATTATGATGGATTAGGGTTGAAATGTGACCAAAATAGAGGTTGTAGAGGCCAGGACCGGTCACGGCGGCCAAGTTGCAGAGATTGGACCGAACCGGCCGGTCTGAACCGGCCAGAGGACAGGGACGGTCTAGAGTACCCCTGGCGCGTGAGGCCCACGCGCAGGGCTTGTTTTGGGCGCGTGTCCAGTATTTTGGGAAGTGTCCAACATATTATTTCATCTATTCGATGTAACGAACATTTTGGGACTAGTTTCGTGTCAATCGGACATCGTTTCGATATAGTTCGGGACGTCCGAAGGTTTAGGTTCGGTTTTAAAAATAGTTAGAAAATCCGGAAAATTACAGGAATTTAATGAGGGGTTATATAAGTAATTAGTAACCCTCTAAATGAATTTGGACAGGTTCGGGAATTCCGGAGGTTACGTTTGACCCGGGAGACAATTATGGCATGCGTATCGAGGAGCGGCTTCGGACCGTCTGTGAGTGGACCCTTCTCTCGAAATTGATGCATGTATAAATGTTTTATAATTGTTTTAATATATGTTGCGTGATGCCATGAGTGCATTTGTTTGTGGTAGCCTAGAATTTACATATTTTCCCGTATTTCGAGATTTACGGTTTTATACGATGCTTATACGTGCTAGGTTTTCAATGAGGGTTCAATGAATTGGTTTTGGATTTGGAAATATGAAATTGGGCATGAGACCCATTTGATTTACAAACTCTCGACTTGGAGTCCATTTGATTCAACGAGGAATCGGACCTAGGGTCCATTTGAGCCATACGATCGGGCCGAGGGTCCAGTTGGTTTACGGTTCGGGTTTAAGGCCCAGTTAGTGGTACTATTGGGCATGATGCCCCGTTGATTTATGATATCGGTCCTGAGACCCATTTGGTTGAGATATCGGGCTTAAGGCCCCGTTGGTGGTGAAATTGGACGTGAGGCCCCGTTGCTTTATGGTTCGGGCTTAGGGCCCAATTAGTCATGGTATCGGGCTTAGGGCCCAGTTGAATGTAACATCGGGCTTGAATCCTAGTTCAGTTCATGAAATGAGTATTCGGGCATGTGACCCTATTGAATTGAGGATTTAGGCCTAGGCCTGTGAAGGTGAATTGAATCGGATTCGAGGAATCCTGTTGAAATGAATTGGGTAGGAGACCCAGTTGAGAAATGAGTTTTGAGAAAGAAAGAGAAAAAGAAAGAAATTATTTGAAATGAATGAACCCTCCATATTGATTATATGGTCTCCTCCAGCATCGACCTGGAGGGTCACGATCCACAGACCAGAATGGGTATCCCCATAGGGATCCCGTTCCAGGAGTGGTGGTTACTAGATATGATGTGGTCCCGGACCAGATTCTTGAGAGATGTGTGGACTAGATCTAGAGAGAGAGCTCGAACTAGATCTAGTGATTGAGCCTCCCAGATGGAGATTCCTGGGAGAAGACTCGTAGTGAGACCCCGAGTAGTGTGCACACTAGATAGATTGATGTCATCGTGACTATATCGGGGATGTGATCCCTAGGGTCTGTGTGCCCCGAGTTGGCATCTTCTCCGGAAGTGCCTAGGATGGGTTATACGTATGTTGATACGTATGAGGTTTTATGGAAAAGTGATTTGAGGGCGGAGACCCTATGTTTTATGATTTAGAAAGTGATTTGGGTCGGAGACCCCATATTCGATGTTTTAGAAATGATTTGGGGGCGGAGACCCCGTACTTGATGTTTTGGTATTTCACTGAGAACGAATTGGGCTGAGTCCCCACATGTATTGTTTTATGGTTTTGATTTGTGATTTCGGGTCGGGGACCCAAATGGATGTATGTGTCATTAAGGTTTATGGGGCCGGGCATGAACCCTTGAAAAGGTTTTCACGAATGTTTGATAAATTGTTTTGAATGCATGAGTATGTATTTATGAAGGGCATAAAGGTCTTCCTGTGAAAATGTTTTTCATAAAATATTATTTTGTCCACTCACGACTTTTAATGTTTTAATGCCTTTCAGGTTGATCGCGGATGCGGGTTGTAGGAGAGACGAAACATCACTCCCCTCCTCCTACGATCCTGACGCACTCTGATAGCCCCGACGAGGGCTAGAGACAGAATTTTCCCTGGTCTGACACTTCGTGTTAGACGGGATCAGGCGTGTCCCACGTTAATCCCGGGGGATTTGGGACCGGTCCTGAAAAGTTGGTATCAGAGCGAGGCAGGCTCATTTGATACTCATGGTACTCTGATACCAATTGGTATCAAAGCGTGGAGTGCGCGCAGGTCGAGGATGTGATGTCTCTGAAGTCGTAACAGTCCGTCATCAACCTGGTAGTTAGGGCATTAGTACGAGGATTCGGTAGAACCGAACCTTAGTTCGATGGTGTTTGACACGTGGTATGATAGTTTGAGGTTTGATTGGCATGGAATGCCACATGTTTCGAGGAAATGGATCCCGAGAAGGATCAGTGTTCTTGCGAATCCGACAGCTTAGAGCCGTAGTGGTACTGGAATTAGGATCCAGTGGATCTGTAGAGACCGTATGACGACTTGAGAGTTGTGACCACTCAACGGTAGTATCGTGTCGACTAGAGGATGTACGGAGTCATACCAGTGTGGTCAGAGGTCAGGGTCGCCCAGTTTACAAAGACCCTGTACGACTACACTCACGATGGTTGGGAATAGGAACGTGTGATTCCTTTTGGCATGTGTTGCCATGGTTCAGTGTGTCGAATCCTAGAAGGATATCAACTGGCAGGAAATGCCCGGAGTAGATGTGTTGTGACGTGATAGGACGTGATTGCGCACTTAGCGCGTGTGCAATATTGGAACCGGAGTACGGCCAGTTCTTGTGAAGTCCAACGGTTGAGAGCCGTAGAGTTACGAGAGGACGAGATCATTAGAGTGTAGTTATTAGCTAGTTGGGTACCAGTATTGGCGTATGACGACTCTTCGGAGTCGAGACCGAGGGATCGGTCAGGATGGTAGGGCTGTAGTGGGCAGTCGGGTTTGTGATAACCCTAGTAGGTAATTGTTTGGACAAGTTACCAGGAGTGTGGTATTTGCGATCGGATCCGTGGGTGGACCGATCGGTGGATGTTATGTGTGAAGTGGTTGGTACTGGCGGTGAGACTACCGCATGGATTAGGAGTTTCGGTACCAGAGTGTTTGTGAGTTTGATCTGCACGAGGTTGTGGCAGACACTGCTATCGATGGACGTGATCGAGTCTTATCGAGTTGGATAGACTCAGGTTGCCATGACGATTGTGACGATAGGATTCGTCAGTCGTGATGATGATGCGAGGTGCGTGAGTGACGCACAATACGAACAGTGATTCTAGATTCGACTCAGTGACGGCTAAGTCCGATCGCAAAATGAGACGTTGATGTTGGGTGTTGGCATACTTGTCACGCTCCAGTGAGTTTGGTGGTTATAAGTGGGACAGAGAGAATCCCGAGTGGCTCAGTGTAAGGTACGGGAGTACTTGTATGGAGACCAGTTTCCCCAGTGATGGATATCAGTTTCCTCAGTGATGGAGACTAGTTTCCCAGTGATGGAGACCAGTTTCCTCAGTGATGGAGACCAGTTTCCCCAGTGATGGAGATCAGTTTCCCCAGTAATGGAGACTAGTTCCCCCAGTGCCGCGAGAGTGAGTCGCGAGGGTGTGCCCAGAAGTTGTAACTATTGAGATGGGACATGAGATCCAGGTACGAGTGGATGACGTAAGTGACGTCTTATGATGGAAAGGTTGATTGGACATATATGGTGGTACGCAGAGATTTGTCTTCAGATCACGACAGACGTTGCAAGCTGTTTAGGATGATTAAAGGTGCGAAATGTGTGTGATAGAGGTCGTTTATGCACATCCGTAAATGGTGTACAACGCTTAACCTTGAGTAGCGTGAGTTCCACTCGGAATGAGTGTAACCGGGTGTACGGTAATTACGGACACGTGGATGGTGTCCAGTTGAGCTGACGACTTGAGAGTCCATTACGAATTGGTTTTGGTTGACCACGGTTGACCATACCTCCTGAGTTGAGGACATCGCACTTGTTTGCCTAAAAGATGTGAGAATGTTCGGGTGATGAGTGAGCTCCGTATTTGGAAGAGAAGCATGTTTCCAACGTGATTGGAACTTCGGAATCACGAGAGGTTATAATCTAGATGATGACATCAAAGTCCTTTCGAAGATTGCATCAAATCTCATCATCGTGGATCCGTCCCTCTGTAGGACGACGAGGAGTGTTGTGACAACTAGGAGTTCAAGAGGGTGTAAGGACCGAACACCTAGGTTGTGGGTCAATTTGATTGACTTGACGAATAGATGGTATTTAGCGTCACAGGATGTGACGAGTGAATGTCCGAGGTGTTAGACTGATGTTCGCATGGTGACGGACGGTTGGGGTCCGGACCATGGTTGGAGTGCAGACAATAGTGTGTGGGTGCACTGGTGTGTTGTGCACTTTAGACAATGGGATTGATCATGATTAATCGGTATGTCGGGTTGAGAGTACCCGAGAAGTTGAGTATGTTGTAGGTTGGATAGCGTTATAGATGAACATGAGTGACGATCAGATTTGATCCGATAGTGAGTTTGGAGACTCAAGGTGAGTCTAGATGACCAGTGGTATGGCTGAGTGATTCGAGATACGATACAAGGACTCGAGAGCGAGTCGAGATCAGAGTAGCACAGCGGAAGCGCAGTGGAGCCAGGAGTTACTGGCTGGTCACGACGGATGTGACCTGTGAGAGTAATGGATGGATAGTTATCCGATACGTTCAGATCGATGTGGTTGATGGGACTCTCAGTAGAGTCAGTTTTGGGTGTAGGAATTTGAGAGAGTTGACTCGTACGAGTATCGAGGGTCAGTATGGACATAGGTTTGAGGATGACCTATGAGATGGGATTCGTGTCATTGTGATGGCAGGATCTCTAGGATGTTGACTGATCGGATGTTGGGCAGGATGTCAGCTTCGATGTGTTAGCCTTAGTGGGAGTACGTTTGGCAGCTTGACGACTGTAGGATGGATCGTGTTAGAATGGCAGACTAAAAACCCATTTGGATGTCAGCTTGGTATTGCTGACCTGTGTGAGTGTTAGGTGTAATCGACGAGTGTCGACATGTTGTCTCGAGTGAGACATACGAGCAGACGTGTAGTTCTCGAGAGTGATTTGGAGCTTTGGAGGTTCCGATGACGGTACGTACCAAGGACGGTATGTACCGAGGACGGTACGTACCGAGGACGATCCGATGAGTACGGTATGTGTGTTGGACATGTACTGCTACACGGGTATTCTCTGGTGGGTGCAGCGATCTGAGTTGAGGAAAAAGGTTGGATTCCACAGTTTGGTTGTGGAATCGGGTCTATTTGACTTTCAAGGACGAAATTCCTTAAGGGAGGAATTTTGTGAAGACCCGTCCCGAATTAGCGGGATTAATTAAGAATTAATGATGGATTAGAGAGACTAATCGGGGATTAGACGATGATTAGCAGATGTTCAAGCGAAATGACGATTTAGCCCCTAGAATGGGCGAATTGTTAACTTTTCATTCACGAGGTCAAATGGACTTTGACCGATGACTGTGACGTAGTTTGTGACGTCACGAGTTCATAGACAGGTGGGACGCTCGATTTCGACAATCGTGGAGGAAGTTATGACGTTCGGAAGTTCAAGGGCATTTTGGTAATTTGGGTCAAAAGTTGACTTTTGACCCTGGTTGTCTGATGGCCGAGGGCCGAAGAACGTTACGTAAATCGGGATGATACGAATCCGTAGACATGCGGCACATCGAATTCGGACGTTCGACGGAAAAGTTACGGTTCATGGAAGTACGAAAGTACTATTGAACGAATTACGAGGCGAGGAACTTTTGGACTAAAGTGGGGCCCAGCAATTTTATGGAGGCCCAATGGATGAGTGACAAGTGCCACCCATCCATTGCACAGCCCACACATATTCATGCATCTTCCCCGTGCATCTATCATTTTCCTTTCTCCCTAAACAACCAAACTCGATCTCACCCCACCCCCTTAAACCAATCCAACCTTTCCCTTTTGAGCATGATTGTGAGACCCTGAGTGTGAGAGAAGGTTGAGGATGTTGAGGAAGGTGGCAGGACGCGGCTGGGCTGCCATGCACGGCCGAGAAACGGTAAGTACTCGGTTAACCCATTTTCCCTCTAATTGTCGATTTACGCATTATGGATCGTTTGTATCGGTTTTAATGGGTTATTTAAGGTGCTTGGAGGTTTCTAGGATGGTTTTGGTAGGAGGTTTCTAGGATGGTTTTGGAAACTTTGAACAGTGAGGTTCAAGTTGGACCGGTCGGGTTTCGTGGGTTTTAGGGGTTTTAAGTAATTGGTTGAAGTTCCTAGGATCTAAACTAGAAGATTAGGATGGATTAGGGTTGAAATCGAACCAAAATGAAGGTTGTAGAGGCCTGGACTATTTGCAGAGATTGGACCGAACCGGCTGGTCTGAACCGGCCAGAGGACAGGGACGGTCTACAGTACCTTAGCGCGTGAGGCCCACGCGTAGGGCCTGTTTTGGGCGCGTGAGGGCGCGTGTCTAGTATTTTTGGGGAAGTTTTCAACATGTTATTTCATCTATTCGATGTAACGAACATTTTGGGACTAGTTTCGTGTCAATCGGACATCGTTTCGATATAGTTCGGGACGTCCGAAGGTTTAGGTTCGGTTTTAAAAATAGTTAGAAAATCCGGAAAATTACAGGACTTTAGTGAGCGGTTATATAAGTAGTTAGAAACTCTCTAAATGAATTTGGACAGGTTCGGGAATCCCGGAGGTGACGTGTGACCCGGGAGACAATTATGGCATGCGTATCGAGGAGCGGCTTCAGACGGTCTGTGAGTGGACCCTTCTCTCAAAATTGATGCATGCATAAATGTTTTATAATTGTTTTAATATATTTTGTGTGATTCCATGAGTGCATTTGTTTGTGGTAGCCTAGGATTTACATATTTGCACGTATTTCGAGATTTACGGTTTTATACGATGCTTATACGTGTTAGGTTTTCAATAAGGGTTCAATGAATTGGTTTTGGATTTGGAAATATGAAATCGGGCATGAGACCCATTTGATTTACAAACTCTCGGACTTGGAGTCCATTTGATTCAACGAGGAATCGGACCTAGGGTCCATTTGAGCCATACGATCGGGCCAAGGGTCCAGTTGGTTTACGGTTCGGGTTTAAGGCCCAGTTAGTGGTACTATCGGACATGATGCCCCGTTGATTTATGATATCGGTCCTGAGACCCATTTGGTTGAGATATCGGGCTTAAGGCCCCGTTGGTGGTGAAATCGGACGTGAGGCCCCGTTCCTTTATGGTTCGGGCTTAGGGCCCAATTAGTCATGGTATCGAGCTTAGGGCCCAGTTGAATGTAACATCGGGCTTGAGTCCTAGTTCAGTTTATGAAATGAGTATTCGGGCATGTGACCCTGTTGAATTGAGGATTTAGGCCTAGGCCTGTGAAAGTGAATTGAATCGGATTCGAGGAATCCTGTTGAAATGAATCGGGCAGGAGACCCAGTTGAGAAATGAGTTTTGAGAAAGAAAGAGAAAAAGAAAGAAAGTATTTGAAATGAATGAACCCTCCATATTGATTATATGGTCTCTTCCAGCGTCGACCTGGAGAGTCACTATCCACAGACCAGAATGGGTATCCCCATAGGGATCCCGTTCCAGGAGTGGTGGTTACTAGATATGATGTGGTCCCGGACCAGATTCCGGAGAGATGTGTGGACTAGATCCAGAGAGAGAGCTCGGACTAGCTCCAGTGATTGAGCCTCCCAGATGGAGATTCCTGGTGGAAGACTCGGAGTGAGACCCCGAGTAGTGTGCACACTAGATAGATTGATGTCATCGTGACTATATCGGGGATGTGATCCCTATGGGCTTTGTGCCCCGAGTTGGCATCTTCTCTGGAAGTGCCTAGGATGCGTTATACGTATGTTGATACGTATGAGGTTTAATGGAAAAGTGATTTGAGGGCGGAGACCCTGTGTTTTATGATATAGAAAGTGATTTGGGGCGGAGACCCCGTATTCGATGTTTTAGAAATGATTTGGGGGCGGAGACCCCGTACTTGATGTTTTGGTATTTCACTGAGAACGGATTGGGCTGAGTCCCCACATGTATTGTTTTATGGTTTTGAGTTGTGATTTCGGGTCGGGGACCCAAATGGATGTATGGGTCATGACGGTTTATGGGGCCAGGCATGAACCCTTGAAAAGGTTTTCACGAATGTTTGATAAATGGTTTTGAATGCATGCGTATGTATTTATGAAGGGCATAAATGCCTTTATACGAAAATGTTTTTCATAAAATATTATTTTGTCCACTCACGACTTTTAATGTTTTAATGCCCTTCAGGTTGATCGCGGATGCGGGCTGTAGCAGAGACGAGACATCACTCCCCTCCTCCTACGATCCTGACGCACTCTGATAGCCCGGGCGAGGGCTAGAGACGGAATTTCCCTGCTTTGACACTTCGTGTCAGATGGGATCAGGCGGGTCCCATGTTAATCCCGGGGGGATTTGGGACCGGTCCTGACATTTGATGCTTCGCAGGGCAAAGTTTTGGGTGCTTTGCATGACGAAGGCTTGGATGCTTCGCATAGCAAAGAGGCTTAGGTGCCTCGCTGGGCGAAGGCTTAGATGCTTCGCAAGGCGAAGGCTTAGATGCTTCGCAGGATGAAGGCTTAGATGTTTCGCAGGGCGAAGGCTTTGGTGCAACGTGTGGCGAAGGCTTAGTTGCTTTGCATGGTGAAGGCTTAGATGCTTCGCAAGGCGAAGGCTTGAATGCTTTGATGACGAAGGCTTCAGTGATTCGCATGGCAAAGGCTTAGATGCTTCGCAAGACGAAAGCTTAGATGATTCACAGGGCAAAGGCTTAGGTGCTTCGCAGGGTGAAGGTTTAGGTGCTTCGCAGGGCAAAGGCTTAGATGCTACGCAGGGCGAAGGCTTAGATGCTTCGCAGGGCAAAGGCTTAGATGCTTCGCAGGACGAAGACTTAGGTTCTTCGGATGGTGAATGCTTAGATGTTTCGCAGGGTGAAGGCTTGGATGCTTTGATGATGAAGGCTTAGGTACTTCGCGAGGCGAAGGCTTAGATGCTTCGCAGGGCGAAGGCTTGGATGCTTCGATGTCAAAGGCTTAGGTGCTTTGCATGGCAAAGGCTTACGTGCTTCGTAGAAAGGCTGAGGTGCTTCACAGGGCGAAGGCTTAGGTGCCTCGCAGGGCGAAGGTTTAGGTCCTTCGCAGGGCGAAGGCTTAGGTGATTCCCATGGTAAAGGCTTAGATTTTTTGCAGGGCAAAGGCTTAGGTGCTTCGCATGGCAAAGGCTTAGATGCTTCGTAGGGCGAAATCTTTGATGCTAGAGGGGATAAGTTTTGAAAATTGTATATGATGTACAAATATGTTTGTATGAATTCAGAACACTTTTTCAATCTTATTGATAACTCAAATGCATGGTACATGAATTTTGAAGACAACATAAAGAGCAAAATTGAAAGTTTCATAGACATCTAAGTCCCTCTACTTTTCACATGCGGCTAGTTGATGCGGATCACCTTTGATGCGGGCTCCTTAGTTCTTTGTTCACCATGTGATCTGCAGTCTTATTTTTGATGTAGTATGTTCAATGTCCTTCCTTCATGAGATTTTGGAGATATCTTTTAAAAGATATGCATGCGCTGATATTGTGCCCATAGCACTCATGATAGGCGCACCATTTGGTTTTATCAGCTTTCTCCTGATCGCCCTTGATGGGTCCTGGTTTTTTTAACCAAGTCTTGTCCTTGATCTCATTATGAATCTGGTGGACTGGGATTGAGAATTGCATATTAGGCTTCTCGATGGTTGACGCATTAGGAGGTTGGTTTGCCTTGCGTTTTTTGAACCCCTCGTGTTGAAATTTGCCACTAACATCCTCTTTGCGTGGAAATGACGGTTTGGAGGCCTTCTCGCTCGTCTTGCCATGATCTGTGCATCACTCTTTTCATCCTCCCAGCATGCATGACGTTCTTACAGAGTGATCATCTTGGTGAGACTTCGTGCATTGCCCATGACAATGTCTCCGTAGAACTGGTTGTCTCGGGGAAGTCCTTGTTTGAATGTCATTGTAGCAACAAGGTCGCTGCAGCCAATAATTCGTGACTTTTCCTTGCAGTACCTCCGAATGTATTGGCGAAGGCTTTCTTTTTCTCTCTTCCGGATGGAGAAGATATGGTCTTCCTTTACCTCGACTGTACGAAGTTGCGAGTACTCTTTCATAAACGCCAGAGCTAACTCCTCAAAAGAAGTAATCGACTTCCGAGGAAGATGATTGAACCATGTCATGGCTTGACCTTGCAGGGGGGCTTGAAACACTTTGCACATGAGTGCGTCATTGTGTATATGGGGAACCATGCCCCCCCCCCCCCCCTTCACCCTCCCCGGTAGTAATCTATATGCTTTACCGGGTCAGAAGTTCCATTGAACGGATTGAAGTTTCGCGTAGCGAACCTTTGAGGGAATGACTCCTCCTCAATATCCCTCACGAAGGGTGTCGATAGTTGAATTGGATGACGCAGATCGTCTTCTAGATCGCCATCACGTTGAACACGAAGGTGACAGTCCAACATCCTTTGGACATCATTAGCTTGCAGCGTACCTCGCTGAGGTAGAGAGTCATTACGCGCTAACCATCGGGAACCTCCTTGCGCCTCTCCCTTGACCTCTGAGGTAGTGTAGGTGAGTAAGCGTCATCCTCCCCCTCACTGCCATGGGCAGATTGTCTTGGGGTTTTCTGTGGAGTCTGATTTTCCCCTCCGTGTGACGACTCGAAAATTCGAAAAAAGAAAAAATTGAAAAATTGGAAGGAAATGACGATTTTGCCCCTAGTTATAAGGGCCGAAAATTGACCTTTTGATCAGGACCTCGTTTGGACTTTCTGTAAGGACCGTTGGGTAGCTCTTGAGACGCTGAGTCCGTAGACAGGCGACATGCGTCAATTGGAGTTTGAACGACAAAGTTACGGATCTAGGAACATGAAGGGCATTTTGGTAATTTGTAAGGAAAAGGGCAAAATGGTAATTGGTAAATTGAATAGGAAATTGGTCGGTAATTGGGCTGATTCAACCATGATTATGCCACTAAGTGACATCTGTCACTCTCTAAGTACGGAGAATCTTTAGGAGAAAAGTTATTTGTCCTAACCATGCTGAATCGGAGAATCTTTAGCAGAAAAGTTATTTGTCGAACGATGAACAATGTTCAAGATCTTCGAACAACGTTTGATGAACGATGAACGAAATAAGATGAATGATGAACGATCCTGAGAGCTTCTTCTTGAATATTTTCAAGCTCTCAATGAAAGTACTGAGCGTTCTGATTGGTCGGTTGAATTTGTAATTAATAAATAATATATTATTAATAAAATATATTATTTAATAATTATAATAATTGCTCATTATGATAATAATAATAAATTATTACAATTTAATATTAATATTAATTGTCCATTATTAAGATTAATGACAATTAACTCTCGGAGAGAATATTAATATTACGGAGCCTTTTAACCCGATTAAATAACGTATTTAACTGGTAAATAGATTATTTGATGTGCGGGTATCTGCAAGCCATTAATATTGTTGTCAAGGGCAATTTAGTCATTTTAGGAATTTTGAGCCACGTGACAGCTTCACAACGCTCCAATGCTTAAGTCAGCTTTGAAAGAGAAATTTTAAGAGCTTAAATAGCGTTGAACCGAATTACCTTGTAAATGAAATGAGCTCCGTTATTTATAGGAAAACTTTGGGAGTCTCGGAGCGTTCTGATTGGTCGATTGAATTGTAATTAATAAATAATATAATATTAATAAAATATATTATTTAATAATTATAATAATTTCTCATTATGATAATAATAATAATAATTACAATTTAATATTAATATTAATTGTTCATTATTAAAAATAATGACAATTAACTCTCGGAGAGAATATTAATATTACGGAAATTTTTAACCCGATTAATTAACGTATTTAGCTAGTAAATAGATTATTTAATATGCATGTATCTGCAAGCCATTAATATTGTTGTCATGGGCAATTTAGTCATTTTAAGAATTTTGAGCTACGTGACAGCTTCACAATTTTCTAGTGTTTTATGGTTCCACAAACCCTAACTCATGTACTTTCTCACTTGGGATCATCAAATCCAGTCCAACAACTATCCAATGGGCATATAACAGTAACAGCTCTGCGGAACATATGAACCAAAAATACAATCTTAAGATCAGTACCTGCTGTTGTACATTTTACAACAGATACCACCAATAACTGAAAGTCCCACATATCCATTAGAGAGAGATCTCTCATATCCTATGAATTAACTAGATGAGTGTTCGCAAATTCAATGGAGCAACTTGAGAACGAGACTCATGAAGATGCTCGACACCAATTCCCTGAAAGTGAATAAATTCATAGATATGGAAGGTACCCAAACACACAGTCCAAATTCCGATCCCATTTATACTCACATTACAGTATCAACATTGTCAATAATCAAGAAACAATCCGCATATACATGTAAAGTAAGCCGGATTGTACAAATAGATTCAATAGCATAAATTAGCCACAAATAAATCCAATCCCAATACATTTCATCACTTTTGCAACTCTTTGCAGCAATACAATATACCATGTATTCACATTACCATTAGGGAGGACATAAACACCTCTCTCTACTGTGTCTTACAATCAGACATACCCAACCAATATCGCATTTTGATAACATAAGGTATTATTCAAAATGCAGTTCAAAGAGTGACTGAACACCGTTCCCAACAGATGCACAATCAAGCAACAAAAAAACCACAAATCAAAAGAGAATTTTGGATTCCAACTTTAAGCATTACCATGAACTATTCTCAAGTACTTAATTATGAACAACAATGCGTCTAGAATATGCAGTAAACTGGCATTCGACAACTCAAGAACTGCAATCAGGACACCGAATCAAACCGTTTTCATTGCATTCTGGGCACCTTTTGAGCATCCCTTCGTCTTCATCAAACACTTTCCTGCTACCACTGCAATTTATGCACGGCACGAACCTGGCATCGCCACATCCGTCACACACAGACCCGGGTTTCCGAAGGGGAATCCCTTGAAGAACTTTCGCCAATTCTCCAGTCTCAAACAGTTGCTTGATCACCTCAGCACCTCCTAGATACTTTCCCTTTATAAAAACTTGTGGCAAACTCACATTTTTCTCCCCCAAAACGCTCTGCAATTCTTTCCTATAGGCAGAATCCATAGATATGTCTCTCTCGTCAACCCAAACCCCAAACCCTCTGAATATCATCCTCACAGCATAACAATCCTCGTATGTCCTTCGAACTCCTCTCAAACTCGTGAAATACAGCACAATTCGATCATCGGTGCCCGGCAACCGAATTGACAGGGCCCGAAAATCCAGCGCCATGGTTTTCGACGGAGCAAATGATTTCGAGGGCCTTAGCTTGACATTAGACTGGGCCTTCGGTTCATCGGGGTTTCGCGAACCAGGTTTCTCCGATTCGAAGAAACTGCAGAGCTTCTTGACCTTCCCTTTCAAGGAAGTGCTGGCGGAACGCACCGTCTCCATCGAATTGTAGAATTTCTTGAAGGAATTGGTGTGGTGATCGAGCGATGATTGGAAATGAGGCTTTTTGGAGGTTTCCATGGGGGTCGGGTGCATGGTTAGCGACCGATTGAGGGAAAAAGTGGGTTTGGGCTTGACCGATAAATCCATTCTGTTTTCGGAATTCGACATCGACCCTGATAAAAAAATCACCGGAATTTGAATTCCTTGACCTCGTTTTTGGGTTTTGCAGCTGTAGGGTTTGAATTTGAAATCGAATTGGAATGCAATTAAGAAATTAAGAGAATTGACCGTAAAAACCAGGTACACATAGAAATGGAAGAGTTGATCAGAATGAAAAGTGACCGTTGAATTGTGGAGAAGCGCGGTGGAGAGGAAAGGGTTGTGACGGTGGGGGTGGATTTTGAGATATACAGGTTGAGGTAGGTAGAAGATGAGAGAAAAGGAAACGAAATTGGAGATGGGTTTGTTTTGTTGTTTTTTGTGTTGGCAAAGCCGACTGTTCTTTGTTTTTGTTTTCTTATTCTGTTTTATGTTTGTTGAGATGAGAGAGAAAATTATATGCCTTGCTCATAAAGCTAGGCATTATTTATGTGATTTTTTTTTTTTTTGGAGTTTCGGTTTTGATAATGATAAAGTTAAAAGGCAGCTTGATTATGTCTGCCTAAATACGGGTTTTTATATAAGCCTTGACTCTTGAGATCGAGGGACAGAATTTGGAAATGGTTTTATATTTCAGAGAGAAACACTTGGATGCTTGTTTCCCAAATAAAAATATCATATATTCAATGATTTGAACAAATGTATTGCTAAAAAATAATATAAAAATAATTTAAATTTTTTTACATATAGTATTTTACTATTTTAGTGTCGCCAGTCATTATTTCGAAAATTGATATCTTACCACCGATTTTTTTTAATACCTTCTATTTTTTAAACGAAAATCGTGAGATTATTAAATTTTTATATATGCGATAAGAGGCATTTCTACTAACAAGTCAGGAATAAAAAAAAATCTAAAATAGATTAAATATTACCGCATTATTTTTAGAGCGTTATTATTTGGATTATTTTTAATTGTCAACATTAATTAACTATACTTGATATTATATCCTATTTACTATAAAAAAAATTATAGACAATATTTAACTTCTTACTAGTAAAAATGAGATTCATTCTTCTCCATATTAATTTAAGGGCAATTAAATCATAGGTCTTTACTAACATATACGTTCATTCAAAAACATGTATACAGAAAAATTAAACACATAGGTACTTTGGCTAGTCAAAATTACTATACAATTTAAAATATATCATAATTTTTATAAAAAATACAACTAATATCATTCAATTGTAAACTAGTCCAGCAACAATCTAAAAAATATTTACCAAAATCTATCATGATTTCAACATTACTTTTTATTTTAATTTTTTTATTATAAGATTATATTGAGGATTATGAAAACATTACTTCTATTTATAATTTTTTTTCACTTACTCATTTTAAAAGTAATATGAGTATCTAATTTAACTTAAAATAAGACAATTAAAAACAATAATTCTTCAAAAACACTTTTAAATTTAAAATTTAAAAATTATTTATCTTCCGATATTAAATAATTTAGTTAATTTCGTATAGTTTAGGGTTTAATTCTTGAATTTTGTGCCAAAATTCAAGAATTAAATCCTACATCGTACGATTTTCCACCACGATATTGAGATATAAAATGATAGATATGCAAATTATTGCTTACAAATTTTGTTTAGGGACTTTTGAATAAAAAGAGTTTGAGAAAAATAAAAAACAAAGATGAGTGAAAGAAGCTACCGTAAGAATCCACGGATATATTATTGAAATAAACAACAAAGAACTTTTCCATTCACAGCCCAAGTCCAGAAGATGAAGATTGAAGGACCATGGGAATGAGTTTTGCACGGTCACGGGTTTGTAGGAAGAAAATGGAAAAATGGTCGATCACGTGGGAAGGGGAAAATGTCTACATTGTGGGGGAATGGACTAATCAGGTGGGTGACACTTGTCAATCACCTGGTGGTTCCTTCCAGAAACCTCCCCAATTAAAACCTGTCACATGTCCCCGATTCTCGGTTTTCGTGCAATAGTGTCGTTTTCCCGTTTTAGACCCATAACTTTTTCGTCGAATCTCCGATTTCGACGTGCCGCCTGTTTACGAACTCATGACGTCCCGATCTACGTCACGGTCATCGACCTTCGTACGTTTGACTTCCTGAGTCAAAAGTCAACATTTGCCCACTCCTAGTGGCAAAATGGTCATTTTACACCGTCCGGTCGATTTCGCTCAACTAGTCACCGTTCAACCTCACTAACCCTTGATTAGTCACTAATCTAATCCTAGAATTCAGGACGGCTAGTTACACGTTTGGGAGGTTATCTGTTGATTAGGTTGTGTTTGTTGGGTTGGTATGTTGATTTGGGAATGGTTGTGGACTGTGGAAGGTGGCTGAGCACCCCAGGCGATGGGCTAGCAGTTTGGACCGTGAGAGGGAAAAATCAAACCAATATGTTCTAGGTGGGTTTCCTTAGTTTTAATCATATAGATAGGTTGCTAATGAAAGGACAAAGAGATTGCAATTGGAACGATCGAAAACGGGTCGAAAAATAGGAAGATATGGGGGTGAATCTGTAAGGACCCGTACCGAATATCGGGATTGAATATTAACTAATTATGATTTAGAATGACTAATCGGGGATTAGTTGAGTGAAATCGGACGAAACGTGCAAAATGACCGTTTTGCCCCTAGCGTGGGCAAAATGTTGACTTTTAGTTCGGGCGGTCAAATGGACTTTGACCGATGACTGTGACGTAGTTCGGGACGTCACGAGTTCATAGACAGGTGGCACGTTCAATTCCGACATACGTAGAGAAAGTTATGATGTTCGGAAGTTGAGGGGTATTTTGGTAATTTGGCATATTAGGGGCCAAATGTTGACTTTTTTATCGGGAGGTCCGATGGACGAGGGCCAAGGACCGTTACGTAGGTCTCGTCGATACGAATTCAATGACAGGCGGCATGTCGAAATCGGAGATTCGACGACGAAGTTATGGTCACGGAATCGGGCTCGATTAACCGAACGAACCGGGAATAAAATAATATTTTAATAGTGAACAGTACCCGGTGACTGAACACACTTGGATGAGTGACACTTGTCACTCATCCCTTAAATTGAGGCCTAAAACCAGGATCCTTGTTTTGGGGAGAATATAATTATTGTGTTTTTGTGATGATTAATTAATTAAAAATCCATTAAACCTCCATTTTCCCTTCTGTGATTTCTTAACCCGTGCACCACCAAAATTCAAAATCCTTCCACCCTTAATCTCCTCCCAATCCACTAAACTTATGAACGGAAATTGGAGAGAATTCAGAGACTAATTGAGTGAGGAAAACACGGGGGATTGAGGGTAACTATCGAATTGGAATTTCGGATTTTGAGTTTTGGGAGGGAAAATCGAATTGGTCGAATTGAGCTGTGATGATCGAATTGGACATTGGAAATAGCTTCCTGAGGTTGAGACGAGTTGTTTCAAATCAAAAACGAGAGGAATTCATGCCCAATTGGCTCTGAACGGGTTTGGTAACAGTGGGAGATATCGAGCTTGAGTCGTGATCAATGCGTGATCAAACGACGAAATTGAGGTGGGGAAACAATTCCTCATGGTCCATTGATGCTTCCAGGTTCATCAATTGGGAGGAATCAGTGGCCAAGGTTGAAACTCCATGGTTGCACAGTGTTCGGATGTTCGAGTTTGAGTCGTGAAGATTGAGCAATGAATTGATCCAATTGAGTTGGGGGAAAGGTTTACCTGAGATCAATGAAGCTTCTTGATGAATCAATTTGGGGAAATCTTGTGGAATTGAGGTAATTCGACTGATGAACAGTGGCCGGAGGTCCTTCGATTGTTCATCCTTGATCGTGAGGATTGAGGTAATGTTTCAAGTAATTAATGTTACAGAACCCTAATTGAACTTATAACGAAACTCACTGAATGTTCAATTGATGAAAACAGTGTAGAATTGACAGAAAACCAAACGGGTCTGATCGTGGGTTAAACGACCCGTTTACCAGACAAACGGGCATGAACGACGACACTGTAGCTGGCGCGTGGGTTTCACGCGCAGCCACTCACGGCGGCGCGTGAGGGCGCATCCGGCCTAGTCTCAAGGTGAGGTCAACATGACTTTTGATCCTCTCAGTGTAACGAACATTTTGACGTTGATTTCGATGAAATCGGATATTGTTTCGATAATGTTCCGCGTATCCGAAGTTTTGTTTTACGTTTAAAATACGTATTTAAATTCCAGAAAAATTGGGGAAAATTATATGAAGTATTTTGAGATGTTAGTAACCCTCTATAATGATTTTGGGCAGGAGTTGTGATTTCCAGAATTTACGGAAAAACGTGCAGCTCGGAAACGAACCGTTTTGAACGGTGTGTGTGAGTGGACTTTGTTTTCTAACAGTGATGCATGCATATATGATTTAAAATGCTTTATTATATGATTTGATATGCTTTGGCATGATTGGTATTTCAATTCGGTGATTTCTCGGTTTTGCGATTATTATATTATTATATTCTGGCACGATTTTCGAGAAATCATGAAATTGTTTAAAAATGATATTGTGGGCGTGAGAACCCAAGTAAATAATGATTTTGACTCGGATTTGGCGTTACATGTGAATTTGATGATTTTTGGTATCCTCGTGATTTTGTGATTATTTTAATCAGTCTTTCGGGCACGTTTTACGAGGAACGTGCAAATGATGTTTTGGGCTAGGCCCGGATTGAAAATGATGTTTTGACTCGGGTTATGAGTCAGGAAATTGGAAATGATATTTGGACTCGGATTATGAGTCAGTGATTGATTTTATGGATTTACGTGATCGTGGCAACTCGGGTTTACGGTTGCACGGATTTACGTGAAATTGATAATTTGGGCTTGAGACCCAATGGACTTGTGATTTTGATTGGATTTGTGTTTCCATGTGATGACATGATGATATTGATGATTTTCGGATTTATAAAGTAAATCGGGACTTGGGGCTGAGACCCTGTATTGATATATGATTTGGTTTTTAATGCAACTGTTTTTCACTGGTTTTTGTGATGGTGATATGTTGCGGATATTTAGGGCTTTCGGGAGAAAGTATGTTTTTCCCCGGAGTGCACCCTGGAGATAACACTCGCCTTCGGGATGGAAGTGTTTACCCCGAAGAGGTCACGTAGCACGATCTTTGTCTTGCAGCCCAGGGGAGGCTTGACTCAGATCAGATGTGCTGGATTACATGGATCGGTAAGTGATGTGTTCACGAGATCCGGATCGTCGGCTGGTGAGGTTTTTCCCAGCGACGGATTGCTGACTGATGATGTGTTCACAGCAGCGGATGCTCGGATTTTGAGCGGTCCTTGAGCCTATTGATATGCACGCGTTGTAGGGATAAACGTGACTCTAAGCAACAGGATATGGAAATAAGTCCCGTGGATTATGGAAAATGATTTTGAGGAAACCGTGGTTTAGCGGTTAAAATGATTTAAAGAAACTGTGAACTTTTTGAGATGTTAAACTGATTTGGTGAACATGAGTTTTTGTGGACCATGAGAAAATATGTTTTGATTTTATCGGTCCACTGTTCATACTTGAATGATTTCATACTATTACTCATGTTTTACGATATGCATGCAAGTTTGTGAAAACTGGAGGGTAAGAATGTATTTTGGTAAATGTTTTCATAAGAGGTCATTTTTGTCCACTCACACCTTTTCTGTTTTGTTAACCCTTCAGGTCGTGGCGCGTTGATCGAGGCTATTCTAGAGGTGGAGGTATGTGCGGGCACAGGCGCAAAAATTCCCTTGTCTGGCAGGTATTGAAGGGTAGTTTTGGACTTTCAGTTGACTTGTCAGACGGGAGCAGGACCGTGTACGGTTTTTAACGTCCAGTTGGGACGGGTCCTGTCAAGTTGGTATCAGAGCACTAGGTTGCTGATGCTGTTGCCATGCCATACCTCCGGAAAGTGAGCCTCGTGCGCGACCTGGTAGTGAGATGGGTATATTAGGGTGTTTGAGACCTTGTGATGAATCTCGGAATGTAATTGACCTTGGTTTGTGGGTCAGATATTAATTTGTGTAGCTACGGCTTACTAATTGTCGAATCGGTATTCTTGTGGGTCCTAGGATTTGTTGGATCCAGAGGCTTGGAAGGTAGCACAATTGGGTAGGTTGGACCCAGGATGAGATTATTCTCAGTAATTCCTTGTGCGAAATGTGAGTTCCCAACGTCTAGAGTGTGTTGGGGTATTCCTAGGTTTGGAATGTAGTATTGATGTGGTTCACCAGCGGTAATTTGCTGGGTGACCGGGTATGCCAGGGATGGCATAGATGAATGAATCAAGAATTCAGTTAGGACTCGAGATGAGTCATGGTAATATCTTAAGTCTCAGGAGCTGTCGGGTTTTGAGGGACCCTAGGTGGTAATCGCGGAACCTAAGGTGGGATGTTTGGTTCGGAAATGTGTGCTGGCGGGTGGTTTGACTCTTAATGACTTTTCGAAGTCGAGACCGAGTGACGATTGTGTCAGGTCTAGTCATGTCAGCTTTAGTTGTGGAACTGCAATCCACAGTCGGGGTTGGTACATGTCGATGGAATCCCAAAGTGGGGATACAGGGTAGTCGTACGAGTACTTGATTCCATTGGATGTGGAGTCTCGATAGTGGTGTCTGGTGGTTGGGTCTGCACAAGTCTGTGGCAGGCACTAATACCGAGAGTGGTTGTTGAGAATCGGGGGGACGTCAGGGGACGTTTCTTTTTCTCACATGAGTTGTCAAGGTGACTGTACCCAGAGTTGTTAGGTACGAAGGAGGCAGAGGTTCTCCTATTCGAGCAGAGGTACGGGGTCGTCGCTTGTTATGAGCGGAGATCCAAGGTTGTCAGTGTTGCACACGGTGTGCTCATACTGATACTGTTGTCTGTGTGCCGGTGTGGGTGCCGGTGTGGTACTGACGATGAGTCACGAGTCGGGTTGTGACATCGTCGAGTTGGGTATGTGTCAGTAACCAGTCCAAAGGGGACACGTGGTTGGTGTCCGAGTCCGATGGTTCCAACATGGTTGGACCTACGGAATCATGAGAGGTTGTGTTTGAAGAGGATTGTGGGTTTTCCGCATGGGGATTAGGTATTCTGAAGTCATCAGGGGTGACTTCTTATTTTCTGCTTGGTGGCAGATAATGTTGGGTTACATGGCATGGGGAGTGCAGTGAGTTTTGTTTGCATCCACGTGGGATGAATATTGGTGTCATTGATTTGGATCATCCTTGGTTTTCCCTAGGTGGGATGGCAAGGATAGATGCGAGGTAATCAGTAAGGGTGTAAGACCCTGTGGTTCCTAGTTGTTGACTGTGTGGATCCTAGGTGGATCGGGTTTGTGATGTCGTGGACTTTGGGCATTGTGACGATCTAGGATCGTGATGTTCATGGTTGGCTGACGTCGTGATGGATATGGGTCGTGATTTCGATGATCCAGATTGGGTGAGAGTTTATCACTCTTACGTCGGTATGTGAGTCATAAATGACGGGACTGAACTTCTTTTCGAAGTGGAACCCCTTATGGTATGTTACTCGAGCGAGTAGGTTTTCGACGGGGTCGAATTTGGTCAGCCTTAGAGTTGTGACGGATGGGATTGGCTTCCTTATGAAGTCGATCGGATGTAATGTGTTACTCGCTTGAACTAGTAACCGATAGGTTCGGTTTTGGTGTGTCCGAGTGGACGTGAGCCAGATTTCGGGTTTTGGAATCGAATTTCTGGGTGACGATTCAGGATTCGATTCAGGAACTTGAAAGTGGAATACTGGATTTGGGTGCGGAATGATTATTCCAAATGCTAGCTTACGGAATAATAATTTCGGATTCGGATTTGGACTAAAAACTGTGATGTATGGATTTGGATTCGGGATTTCTTACGAAATTGCGGATTCGGATTTGGTATTGAAACTAGCTGATTGGTGGAGTTTCGATTTGTCTCTTGCTGGTTTGGGCAAATGGACTCCATTATTGGAACGTGTTTGGCTATGACCTAGGTGGTTGTAGTCTAGTCAAGGGACAGATGTACGTACCTTGTACGTGGTTTGGGGGTACGATATTTTGCAGATTTGTGGTGGCCGGGGTTGATATGAATCCCGGGAGAACTAGACGTTCTTCCCTATGGACACGTTGATGTGTCATTTTGAGTGTTGTCATTTGGCGAGGTGTTTTTTGGGTAGCATAGGGCAAGGATTGTCGATGTTAGCTAAACCCTCAGGCTTTTTACTTTTTCCTTACCTGGTTTGGGATCGGCCATATTGGTCTATGGGTCGAGTACTGGGGTCCAGCTGTAGGATCTTGCTTGGTGTACGATGTACTGTATCGTACGGACGAGGGTACTTGATACCTAGTGACGGTACATGGGATGTACCAGTGTTGTATCGATAAACGTGTTGGTGTTTGGCTTAGTTCCAATACCATTGGTTGTGGATGTGAACGTGAACTGGACATTGAACACGATGCACTGGGCAGAGTGATTCTGACGATTACAGTGATTGTTTGAGCAGGTGCTCGTAGCCAAGGTTGGCAAGTATAACTCTAGTGTTGAGTTGTGTGATTACTGATAGGCTTGTGTTCAACGTGTTCCAGATGCACCGTCTGATTGAGGGTGGTGACGGTATGCGTATACTCAGGATGAGTGAGTTGGTGGTTGGTGTGACCGCAAGTTGCTTTGCGGCGAGATGTTACCTTGTCGTGACCTTACCAGCATCTGGGATCGCTGAGGGGGTGACAATTATGGTAACTACTGTAGGTATTTGTCGCAGGATTGAGTTTGCCCTGCGAGGGGAGATCATGTTGATGATCATATGCTACATTGACGGACGTTGTAGTATGATGTGTTGTCACTGATTTATTACTGATTGGCGCTTTACTAGGGTGGTAAAGCTTGGTAGTGACAGTTTGGCTTGTGGTGTCGGCTTGGACTGACTAGTGAGTTTTGGTGACTCTCTATGAGAGCGAAGATCAGGGCACATTAGTGAGTATGTGGGGCTGTCAAGCTGAAGGAGTTAGCTTAACGGTGACATTGCCAATTTCTGGTAATCAATTTCATTCGAGGTAGTCGAGTGTAGTCAGTACGACGTGCATCTGTGATGTGACGTCTGAGTGCAGACGAGTTCTGTGTTGGCTAGTGAGTGTACAGGTGTACACGTGACGTGTGACCATTTGTTTTCCACGAGGTAGTTGTGGAATACGGATAGTTGGAATTTCGGGGACGAAATTCTTTAAGGAGGGAAGGTTGTAAGGACCCGTCCTGAATATCGGGATTGAATATTAACTAATTATGATTTAGAATGACTAATCGGGGATTAGTTGAGTGAAATCGGATGAAACGTGCAAAATGACCGTTTTGCCCCTAGCATGGGCAAAATGTTGACTTTTAGTTCGGGCGGTCAAATGGACTTTGACCGATGACTGTGACGTAGTTCGGGACGTCACGAGTTCATAGACAGGTGGCACGTTCAATTCCGACATACGTAGAGAAAGTTATGATGTTCGGAAGTTGAGGGGTATTTTGGTAATTTGGCATATTAGGGGCCAAATGTTGACTTTTTAATCGGGAGGTCCGATGGACGAGGGCCAAGGACCGTTACGTAGGTCTCGTCGATACGAATTCAATGACAGGCGGCATGCCGAAATCGGAGATTCGACGACGAAGTTATGGTCACGGAATCGGGCTCGATTAACCGAACGAACCGGGAATAAAATAATATTTTAATAGTGAACAGTACCCGGTGACTGAACACACTTGGATGAGTGACACTTGTCACTCATCCCTTAAATTGAGGCCTAAAACCAGGATCCTTGTTTTGGGGAGAATATAATTATTGTGTTTTTGTGATGATTAATTAATTAAAAATCCATTAAACCTCCATTTTCCCTTCTGTGATTTCTTAACCCGTGCACCACCAAAATTCAAAATCCTTCCACCCTTAATCTCCTCCCAATCCACTAAACTTATGAACGGAAATTGGAGAGAATTCAGAGACTAATTGAGTGAGGAAAACACGGGGGATTGAGGGTAACTATCGAATTGGAATTTCGGATTTTGAGTTTTGGGAGGGAAAATCGAATTGGTCGAATTGAGCTGTGATGATCGAATTGGACATTGGAAATAGCTTCCTGAGGTTGAGACGAGTTGTTTCAAATCAAAAACGAGAGGAATTCATGCCCAATTGGCTCTGAACGGGTTTGGTAACAGTGGGAGATATCGAGCTTGAGTCGTGATCAATGCGTGATCAAACGACGAAATTGAGGTGGGGAAACAATTCCTCATGGTCCATTGATGCTTCTGGGTTCATCAATTGGGAGGAATCAGTGGCCAAGGTTGAAACTCCATGGTTGCACAGTGTTCGGATGTTCGAGTTTGAGTCGTGAAGATTGAGCAATGAATTGATCCAATTGAGTTGGGGGAAAGGTTTACCTGAGATCAATGAAGCTTCTTGATGAATCAATTTGGGGAAATCTTGTGGAATTGAGGTAATTCGACTGATGAACAGTGGCCGGAGGTCCTTCGATTGTTCATCCTTGATCGTGAGGATTGAGGTAATGTTTCAAGTAATTAATGTTACAGAACCCTAATTGAACTTATAACGAAACTCACTGAATGTTCAATTGATGAAAACAGTGTAGAATTGACAGAAAACCAAACGGGTCTGATCGCGGGTTAAACGACCCGTTTACCAGACAAACGGGCATGAACGACGACACTGTAGCTGGCACGTGGGTTTCACGCGCAGCCACTCACGGCGGCGCGTGAGGGCGCATCCGGCCTAGTCTCAAGGTGAGGTCAACATGACTTTTGATCCTCTCAGTGTAACGAACATTTTGACGTTGATTTCGATGAAATCGGATATTGTTTCGATAATGTTCCGCGTATCCGAAGTTTTGTTTTACGTTTAAAATACGTATTTAAATTCCAGAAAAATTGGGGAAAATTATATGAAGTATTTTGAGATGTTAGTAACCCTCTATAATGATTTTGGGCAGGAGTTGTGATTTCCAGAATTTACGGAAAAACGTGCAGCTCGGAAACGAACCGTTTTGAACGGTGTGTGTGAGTGGACTTTGTTTTCTAACCGTGATGCATGCATATATGATTTAAAATGCTTTATTATATGATTTGATATGCTTTGGCATGATTGGTATTTCAATTCGGTGATTTCTCGGTTTTGTGATTATTATATTATTATATTCTGGCACGATTTTCGAGAAATCATGAAATTGGTTAAAAATGATATTGTGGGCGTGAGAACCCAAGTAAATAATGATTTTGACTCGGATTTGGCGTTACATGTGAATTTGATGATTTTTGGTATCCTCGTGATTTTGTGATTATTTTAATCAGTCTTTCGGGCACGTTTTACGAGGAACGTGCAAATGATGTTTTGGGCTAGGCCCGGATTGAAAATGATGTTTTGACTCGGGTTATGAGTCAGGAAATTGGAAATGATATTTGGACTCGGATTATGAGTCAGTGATTGATTTTATGGATTTACGTGATCGTGGCAACTCGGGTTTACGGTTGCACGGATTTACGTGAAATTGATAATTTGGGCTTGAGACCCAATGGACTTGTGATTTTGATTGGATTTGTGTTTCCATGTGATGACATGATGATATTGATGATTTTCGGATTTATAAAGTAAATCGGGACTTGGGGCTGAGACCCTGTATTGATATATGATTTGGTTTTTAATGCAACTGTTTTTCACTGGTTTTTGTGATGGTGATATGTTGCGGATATTTAGGGCTTTCGGGAGAAAATATGTTTTTCCCCGGAGTGCACCCTGGAGATAACGCTCGCGTTCGGGATGGAAGTGTTTACCCCGAAGAGGTCACGTAGCACGATCTTTGTCTTGCAGCCCAGGGGAGGCTTGACTCAGATCAGATGTGCTGGATTACATGGATCGGTAAGTGATGTGTTCACGAGATCCGGATCGTCGGCTGGTGAGGTTTTTCCCAGCGACGGATTGCTGACTGATGATGTGTTCACAGCAGCGGATGCTCGGATTTTGAGCGGTCCTTGAGCCTATTGATATGCACGCGTTGCAGGGATAAACGTGACTCTAAGCAACAGGATATGGAAATAAGTCCCGTGGATTATGGAAAATGATTTTGAGGAAACCGTGGTTTAGCGGTTAAAATGATTTAAAGAAACTGAGAACTTTTTTAGATGTTAAACTGATTTGGTGAACATGAGTTTTTGTGGACCATGAGAAAATATGTTTTGATTTTATCGGTCCACTGTTCATACTTGAATGATTTCATACTATTACTCATGTTTTACGATATGCATGCAAGTTTGTGAAAACTGGAGGGTAAGAATGTATTTTGGTAAATGTTTTTATAAGAGGTCATTTTTGTCCACTCACACCTTTTCTGTTTTGTTAACCCTTCAGGTCGTGGCGCGTTGATCGAGGCTATTCTAGAGGTGGAGGTATGTGCGGGCACAGGCGCAAAAATTCCCTTGTCTGGCAGGTATTGAAGGGTAGTTTTGGACTTTCAGTTGACTTGTCAGACGGGAGCAGGACCGTGTACGGTTTTTAACGTCCAGTTGGGACGGGTCCTGTCAGAATCGGTTCCGCCGGTTCAGGTAGACTGGATTTTCAGAAACTGATTCAGACCGGGTTGACTACAAGAAGAAGAAGGCACTATGCCTGGCCCGTGAAGCCCACGCAGAGCGCCTTTGAGCGGCGCGTGGGGGCACGTAGGGAAGAATCTAGGGACTGGTTTCGAGTCAATCGGACATCATTTCGATATAGTTCGGGATGTCCGAAGGTTTAGGATCGAGTTTAAAATATATTAAAAATCCTGGAAAATTAGGGAGCTTTAATGAGAGATTATTAAATTAGTTAGTAACTCTCTATTATGATTTGGACAGAATTGGGAGTCCCGGTGACGGTGAGTTGGCCCGGAAATACTTATGGCGTCCGTATCAAGGCGCATCATGGGTGGTCTATGAGTGGACCTTACTTTCTAAATTTTGATGCTTGCATAAATGTTTTATATGTTTTATGAACATGATTTGAGATGCCTTGAGTGCTTATGATTGTGGTAGTTAGTAATTACGTATTTGCACGTATTTTGAGGTTTATGGTTTTATATCGTGCTTATACGTACTGTGTTTTCTATGATGGTTTAATAGAACGGTTTTTGATTTGAAAATATAGAATCGGGCATGAGACTCATTTGATTGGAAACCATCGGACTTGGAGTCCATTTGATTTGATGGGAAATCAGGCTGCATGCCCATTTGAGTTATATGATGGGGTCGGGGGCCCCGTTGGTTTACGAATTCGGGCTTGAGGCCCAATTGATTATGATATCGGGCTGGGACCCCAGTTATGATTTATAAATGTGATTTCGGGTCGAAGACCCCAAATGGATTTGGATTTACGATGGTTTTATGGAAAACCCGGGCGTAGCCTTTTGAATGGTTTTGAAATGAATCATGAAATGGTTTTCCATATACCATCCTCACGAACGGTTTCCCTCTAGACGTCTCGTAGTATCCTGGAGTGGCGAGTTGTCTCCTCCAGATGCCTCGTAGTATCCTGGAGTAGTCATCGGTCATTGCCTGTGAGGGGTCATTGCACGGAGGGACAGGTCCGTATAGTGACTCAGGAGCAGGATTGCTAGAGGTTAAAACCTCCCCCCAAGGAGGTTCATTGATCTGCAGGTCATTAACTTCGGTGGACTTTGGGGAGACTTGGGATTTGAGACCCCGGGTCGCACGCGTAGCTTGGAACCGTGGCAGTGGTATGGATTGTGACATCTAGGATGTTAAGCAAAAGGGATGCCGAAGATTAGTTTTGGGCTGAGACCGACTGGTATTGGTTTTGGGCTGAGTCCCTACGGATTTGATTTGGGCTGAGTTCCCATATGAATGGTTTTGGGCTAAGTTCCCACTTGATTGGTTTTGGGCTGAGTTCCCCACATGGATTTGGGTAGTGACCCACATACTTTGGTTTTACGGTTTTGGTCCAAGGCCCTAATGGTTAAATTATTGAATTAACGGGTTTTCGAATGCATGCATACTTTTTAGTGAAGGGCATAAATGTCTTTTAATGAAAATGTTTTATTAAATAAATTATTGGTTTAGTCCACTCACAACTTTCAATGATTTTAATGCCCTTTAGGTTGATCGTGGATGCGGACTGTAGCAAAGATCGAGACATCACACTCATACTCCGATCATGGCGCACTCTGGAAGCCCCGGTTGGGCTAAGGTTGGAATTATCTCTTGTCTAACACTTTGTGTCAAACGGGAGCAGACATGTCCCACGATAATCCAGGGGATTTAGGACGGGTCCTGTCAAAATTACCCTTATGAGAGTCATGTGGGTTTTGAGGGTTGGTGTTAGTAAGAGCATTTTGAACCCAAATGTTAATTTTTTTGGCCCATTTTTTAAAGAACCAAGCAAAGTACATACTGATTATTAGTACTCTACATCATCAAAAATCATTCATTTTACCCACTTCATCCCGTGTCTCCTTTGAAAGTGTCCGAGATCTCGTGTCACACTCTCACCCAAAAGCTTGAACAAGATTCGTGATCATCCCTTTCCTATGTGCCATCTCACCACGAGTTTGGTAGAGTGGGTGATAAGCAAAGAGGACAACCAAGGCTCAAATATTAAGGAGGAATCTAATTTCGAACTACTCGAAGAATTCAAGACTAAAAGATAACTTCTTGAACCCAAACCTACGCCATTTGATTCAGCTTAGTAAGAACTTATTAACCCTACTTCTGTTTTTAACTTTTGAACGATAGTCTTCTCCACAAGGGCTCGTTGGAATTTGGAAAACCACCAAGCCTTCCCTTTAATTTGTCGGCGTACTTAGGTAGTTTCTTGGACTGGAAGTTAGATATTTGTAATCCTTAGCTCAAGTAGATTAGGATCGACTATTTGCATGTTAAAACAGTGAAGATTTGAGGAAGTTCGCCCTTGTCGAAAACTGAGAATTTTTGGGCGAGATTTCCAGAATCCGGTCACCATCAATGGTGATGCCCAATCGCCATTTCCAACAAGGCGTTAGCATATTTCATAAAATACTAACGAAGCCATAACGAATCCTAATCCCGTTAACAATAACAGAATATTCTGATTCCGTCAAAATATTTTGTCAGAGTTAACACGATATTTTATCAAGGTGACAAAATATTCCACAAGGAATATTTCACAAGGAATATTCCAGCGTGTGAACGTGCTTGGTGGGGGCGTGGGGACGCACGAGGCTACTTTTCGACCTCCGAATATTCCACAAGGAATATTTCACAAGGAATATTCCAGCGTGTGAACGTGCTTGGTGGGGGCGTGGGGACGCACGAGGCTACTTTTCGACCTCCGATCGGCTCTTGGCAGCTCGTGAGGTCACTTTCTAACTTTCTACCGGTGCGTGGGGTAATTTTCCCAACATATGGCTATGTGTGGCAGCACGTGGGGTAGTCTTTCGGTCCATGGCGGTGCGTGGGCTTATTTTTTGAGTCTTTCGAATCGTTTGAAACATGTTTGATCCACTTGAAGTGATTTAAGCATTGTTTTGAGCAACCTAAATAGAACTTTCTTAGCGTTTGACTTGGAAATTGTTAGTAACTTTTACGAGTGATGTTAATAGGGCTGTTCCAACTTGCAACTTGTGTTGGCTTGGCCTTTCAGGTGATTTTGACTCCCGATCAATTAGTAAGTGGACCTCCTTTACTTGTTTTATACTCTTGATTTATTTCTTGCGTGTTTTTTTACATACTTTATTTTGATGCATGCTAGACTATGATTTATTTCGCGATTTTTGAGCAAACTATATATGATTTACTAGATAATTTTCGAGATCATGATTGATTTATTTAAAAATTGATTTAGCATGCCTAGTTTGTGTTAATGGTGGAGAGTAAAAAATGCTCCTAGACTACTGTATATGAAAGTTTTTGGATAACCACCTAGGAGTTTTCGATATCTCAGGTAATTGTCTATTAGACGACATACCAGTTTCCATATGATTGTTCACCATGTGCTTGCTAGTAATTTTATAGTTATAGAGCACTCGATTGTCCTTAAGCTCTGGGGGACATGTGGTGACGGTGCGATGCACCCAACCTTCGCGCGAATGTGGCACATAAGCAATTACATAGATACCCAAACTGGCATGGGTGTATGCCTCGTGCGACTTAAGAGCTAACATAGTAGTTCATGTTTGCTTTATTTGTTGTTTAACGTGCATGTTAAAGGTTTTGATAACAAATTTTCAAAAGAAACTGAAGGGTTCAAGACTGTTATATGACTTGCTATTTTACATTGAAATAATTGCTAGGTTCATTCATCCTTCTGCTTTTGTAACTCTCAACTTCCAATGTTACTTCACGTACTTCGAGGAACTTACGGTAGCTTCTTTGACAACAAATAAACCCTAAACAACAACAAAGAAAATTATATAAGAGGTGCAATGTTATTGAAATAAACAACAAAGAAAATTATATAAGAGGTGCAATGTTATTGCTTACATGTCATAACTAATTTGAATAAAAAATTATATAATTGGTCAAAATAAAAAAAAAAGTAGGGATATATTATTTTTACTAGTAAGAATCCAAGTAATAATTTGAATAAAAAAGTAGGGATATATTATTTTTTATTCAAATTAGTTATGATATGTAAGCAATAACATTGCACCTCTTATTTACCGAGAAAAATTGAAAGGTTTGTTTTTGGTTTTGAAATGGACTAGGAAAGTTTAGAGGAAGGTTCAGGAGTGAAAATGGGAGGAAATTGACCGAAAGCACGAGAGTTATTGGGCGAACCGGCCACATCGGTCCAGTTAGACCAGCCAAACCGAACCGAACCGGCCGAACCTGTCCGCTCAGTGGAGAAGATGATGAACAGTTCCCCACGCGTAGGTTTCACGCGAAGGGCTTTGGGGCTCGTGTGGGGGCATGCGAGGGGTCTTTTGGGGAAACTTTCAACATGTGAAATAATCTATTCGATGTAACGAACATTTTGGGACTAGTTTCTTGTCGATCGGACACTGTTTCGATATGTTTCGGGGTGTCCGAAGGTTTTGAATCGAGTTTAAAAATAGTTAAAAGTTCGAGAAACTTACGGGGCTTTAATAGAAGGTTAATGAAGAGGTTAGTAACCCTCTAGTGTGATTTGGACATGTTTGAAAGTCTCGGTGATAGTGGTGGGGTTGGGAAAGCCTAGGGCACTCATATCGAGGCGACTGTTAAGACGGTTTGTGAATGGACTTCGTTTTCTCAACTGTGATGCATGCATAACTATTTTATATTTTTTACATACGTGATTTCTATGATGATGATTATGGCACTGGTGGCGATCGGAGAACAGGTAATTTCTTGAATCCCCTCTGATTACTCTGTTTTGCCATTTGGTTTCAAACTGGAAGTCATCTTTTGGGGCTGAGTCGAGGTGTTTGGTGAGTTCTAGTGTGTTCAATAGGTCTTTAGGAAGCTGTAGAGGTCAAAACTGTGACGGGGGATTGCACGGGTGGATGGATTTAGAAACAGGGTTCGGACGGGTTTTAGTTTGACCTTGAGGGAGGTGGTTTAGAGGTCGTGTTATAGTGTTTGGTTGAGAGGAATAGATTGCTTAGGGCAGGATGAAGCTTCTGGGCTTGGAAGGAATGAAAACGGTTGCAGGAAGGCGGAGAACCGATCAAGCCGGTTCAGACCGGTCGGACCATCGAGGAAGAAGATGAACAATGTTCCTGTGCAGGCGCGTGAGTCCCACGCGCAGCCACTTTAGGCGGCGCATGGGGGCGCGTGCGGTAGTTTTCGGGGAAATGGTCAACTAGGTTTTTGGTCTAATCACTGTAACGAATCTATTGGGATAGGTTTCGGGACAATCGGACGTTGTTTCGGGTTAGTTATGCGGGATCGAAGGTTTAGGGTTCCGTTTAAAGTACGCTTAGAAGTTCGGGAAAATTTTGGGACTTGAGTAGGCCTTTTGTGAAGTAGTTCATAACCTCGTTGTGGGCTTTGGACAGGTTCGGGAAAGCCGAGGATAGCGGGATGGTCAGGGACGGCGTAAGTGCGCGCGTATCGAGGCGACGCCGAAATGGTCTCAGAGTGGACTTTTCTTTCTAACTCTTGATGCATGCATATATGTTTTTATTTGTTTTCTATACTTGATTCTATGATTTGATTTATGATTCTGATGGTTTACGGTTTGTGCACGTTTTTCGAGGAAATTACGGAATTTCACGTTTTACGAGATTTGACGGATATTGTGATTTGATCCTTGTTTTAATGATTTGATTTCGGGATTTGAAATACGATTTGATTTCAATGAAAGTAAAAGGATTTTCGAAAGTGATTTCGGGCTTAGAGGCCCAGTTCAAAAAGTGGCTTTAAGAAGCGTGATTTCGGGTTTTGGAATCGGAATTCCGGATGACGATTCGGGATTCGATTCGGGACTTGGAAGTGGATTTTGGGTTTGGGTTCGGAATGATTATTCCGGATGCCTTCTTACGGAATGATGGTTGCAGACTCGAATCTGGAACGAATGATGGATATGGATTAGGAAATGGTTTTCAAATGGTTTTTGGATTGGATTTGCTGGATCTGGTTATTGGGTTTAAAGACCCGGATTATATTTGACGGGGGACGGGCCCGGATTGAGTTTAAAGACTCGGGAGTTTAAAGACTCGGATATTGATATTTTCCCCCATAGGCCTGTTGAGTTTAAAGACTCGGGAGTTTAAAGACTCGGATAGATCCAGCAGGTTCGAGGAACGGAAATTTGATATGGTTTTCAATCATGGTTTTCCGAGGTTTTGGGCTATGCCAGGATGAAATGGTTTTCGGTGGTTTTGGGCTGAGGCTCGGGATTTGGAAAAAGGAACTTGTGTTCAGTTTTTCTTATATGGTTTGTTTAACCGGAATATTGAATGGTTTTATGACATGAATTTGATATGCATGCATTGGTTTTTGAAACGGAGGGTATAAATGTCATTGTTTTATGAAATGTTTTTGAACTTATACTTTATTTTTGTCCACTCACAGTCTTTTCGTGTTTTCGATACCCTTCAG
Organism: Prinsepia uniflora; assembly: GCA_032719365.1. Classification (NCBI taxonomy): domain Eukaryota; kingdom Viridiplantae; phylum Streptophyta; class Magnoliopsida; order Rosales; family Rosaceae; genus Prinsepia; species Prinsepia uniflora. Next base: position 23,858,928 of record CM064873.1, read on the forward strand.
GTTGTTGCGGTGTGGGCTGTTAGTCGAGAGAGACGGAGACCTCACACCCGCGATCCACAGTAGTTCGGATGACTGGATTCGAGAATCCCTGGTCCGACTTATGTGTTACATGGAGGTTAGACGTTAGTCTGGTATTCGTGTCATGCGTAAGTCAGACGGGAGCAGGGTTTAGTCCCTAATCCTGGGGGATTAGGGGTGGGCCCTGACACTAATGGCTTTTAAGAAAATATTTTGACTACTGATTTTTTATGCATGCATACTTTTTAGTGAAGGGCATTAATATCTTTATGAAATATGTTTTTATGAACTTGTTGATTTTCGTGCACTCACAGTTCTGAATGGTTTTATTGCCTTTCAGGTTGATCACGGATGCGGGCTGTAGCAGAGACCAAGACATCGCACTCCACCACCGATCTGGGCGCGCTCTGGGAGCCTCGTATGGGCTGAGGTACGTATTATCCCTTGTTTGACACTTCGTGTCAGATGGGAGCATGACACATTCCACGTTAATCCCAGAGGGGATTGGGATGGGTCGTGTCAAGTGGTACCAGAGCAAGGTTGTCGCTATTCGGTAGTTCTTGATGTACACGTAGGTCGAGGATGTGATGTCTCTACGTGGTCAGCCCATTATCAACCTGATAGTAGGATGCCGGATTGATAGTTTTTGAGATGGAATTGTGAATAGTGTGTAATTGGCCCGATACGCCGTGCGTTAGTGTGATTCGGCCCAAGTGGGGTTGTATATGACGACTGATATTATGGGACCGTTGGTTCGGTCATGTGATATTAGATTGTGGTGTTGTAGAGAGCAGCTGGGTTCGGGGAACCTCATTTGAGTAGTGATCTGGAAATGTGAACCTCAGTCGAGTGATGGTCTGACAATGTGAACCCTAGTGGTGATTGCTGATGTAGGGAATGTTAGTACATGAGTTAGCAGATGACCTTAGTGGTGGAACCCTAAATTATGATAGATGGATTGGAAAGGTGAACCTTAGTTGTGATTGATGAACTAGTATTATAAGTCCGTAGTTGCTGAGGATTGGACGACTTTCTGAAGTCGGGGTAGTCTGTCGAGTCGACCCCCAGATTGTGACTAGTAGATTAGAACTTGTGTTGCGATGAGCAGCTGAGGTCGTGGATGACCATGTGGATGACTCTAGTGAGTCTAGTTAGAACTATGGAGATTGGTTGGCCGACATAGAGTGAAATAATGGGATTCAATCCACGAGTACGGTTTTGACATAAGATATGGAATCCCGGGTTAGACCAGGTAATAATGTGATGTGTGGATACGGATCTCAATAACTATGACTGTTGGTCGATAGTCGTGTGGAGATGACTGGCTATTGAGGGTAATTGGTGTAGTTGTAGTAGTTGAGAATCGGGGGACGTTCGGGGAACGTTCATTATCGTCGTGTGGATTTTCAGAATGGTGATACCCATAGTTGTGGGGTACGAGAGAGGTATAGTTCCTTTCACCTGAGCAGAGATACGAGGTTGTTGCTCGGTATGAATAATGACCCAGGGTTGTCTGATTCGTGCACTATGTGCCAGTGGTTGTGATGACAATGAGCCACAAGTTGGAATGTGACTCCGTCATTATGGGCATATGTTCGGTATCCTGAGATTCGGTAATGATTGAATGATGGTCTGGATAGGATCCAACAAGGATTGTGATGTGGTGGGATAGGTCCCAACAGTTACAAGATGACAAGTGATGAACGGATGAAAGGGTATTATTGAGACATGAGGATTCTTTGGATGACGCAGAGGACGTCATGGAAATTAGTGGATTTGGGGAGTTGTTGTTAACTCTGAAACTTGTGTGGTTGTACGTTTCTAGTATCCCTAGGAAGTACAAGGAAATTATTTAAATTGGAAAAGTAAAGGAAAATCATTGGTGGTGTTGATGTGGGATTTCGTGATTGTGAGTAACTTGGAGACCCGAGAGTTGAGCCTGTGAAGGTTGAGATGTGAGAACGAGATGGTAACGAATTAAGTCTTATTGGATGTGCATAAATGGTGATAAACAGACAAGTGGTCTGGGTAATAAATTGGTTACGGACACGTGGTTGTCCAAGTGAGTTGAGGATTTGGGAAGTCCAGTGGTTGAACTTGACACTTAGTTAGCAGCATATCAATCTTCCAACATGGTTGGAACTTCAAATTCGAAGAGAGTTGTGATTGATGAGGTGAAAGGAGTGCTCGTTTTAGCATTGGTGATGATTATTCTGAAGTCATTGGGGGGTGACTTCTTATTTTCTACCCTTAGCGGACGATGATAGTTGTTGTTAGTACGTTGAGCGTGTATTGGTTGGTGGACCCAAGATTGGCTTTGGGTCATTGGACAAGAGAAATTGTGTTTAATTCTGGATTAGTGGTGGATGTCAGGATTATCATCCCACCTAGGGAAATATGACGAGGGGGTCCGGATAGGACAAGATGAGCAGAATGATGACGTGGGATGACAAGGATCAAAATGAGGTAGTTGGAGAGGACCCACAGTTTAGACGAGTTTCATTTTTGACTGAGTGATTAGATGTGAAAATAGTTGAGGACTGATGTGACTAACGATGGATTCAAAGAGGGTGTAAGAGTCTACGATCATATTTCAGGTCGACTATTAGCTGAGTGAACATGTGTGGATCCTTGGTGGATCTGGATTGTGATGTTGTGGACATTGGGCATGGTGACGATCTAGGATCGTGATGTTACTGGTCGAGTGACGTGATGATGAATCTGGCTCGTGATCTTGTTGATCAGGCTAGGTGGAGAGCTTATTGCCCTGTCGTGATTATTTGGATATGGGAATGTTGGACTGAACTTATTTTCGAAGTTAATCCGGTATGAGACGGTACTTGAGTGAGTTGAGATGTTTACGATTTGACTTGAGAATTTCACTTGAGAACGAGTGGGTATCCGACGGGGTCGAATTGGTCAGTCCTGGATATGTAGACAATGCGATTGGCTTCCCTATGAAGTCAATCAAATGTAATGTGTTAATTGAATGAGAAGGTAACTGTTAGGTTCGGTGTTGGTGTGTCTCGGTAGACGTGGGTGAGTTTGGATGCTCAATTGGTGTGAATGGGTACGCCTTGGTAGGCGTAAGTTAGATTAGTACGTGTTGGATTACGTGTTTGGGAGTAGGCGTTGTGATGTTGGTCCGGGGACCATGGGACTCGGAATACATGATGAGTTGGAGTAATTGAATTGTCTAGTAAGGGATTGAATCGATGAAGCCCAGTATTAGATTGTGATTGACCGCGAACCATGTAGTGGGCTGGTTGGAGGATGGTTGTACGTATAGGATACGATGTACGAGGATCGATACTGGATAAGCCGAATGGTGCTTGGTGACGGTACATTGGATGTACCAGTGATGTGTAGTTGAGCGTGTAGGTAGTTGGCTTAGTTTCGATGTCATTGGATTGGTTGAGGACATGAATTGGACATTGAATACTATGCACTGGGCAGAGTCATCTTGACAGATTCAGAAATTGTATGAGCAGGTGCTCAAAGCCGTGTATGGCTAATGGAACCCTAGAGATGGGATGTGTATTACTGCTGGGCATGTATTCGTTGGGGTCTAGTTACATGCAGGTTGAGTGAGATGTTGGTATACGTATACTCAGTTGAGTGAGTTGGTGGTTGGTGTAATCATGGGTTATTTTGCGTGAATCGGCTGCTCTATGACTCTTACTAATGGCAGCATGGATTTATGAGGAAATTTTGGTACGAGGTACCATGGTGCGACTTTAGAGTGAGTTAGGGTGTGTCAGTGATTCGAATTGTGGCAGTGGAGTCGTGAGTGACGGCTGAGCGCGACGTGATGGAACGTGTAATGTAGGCATGGTAAAATTCAGGAAAAGCGGAGAAATTGTGAGATTTGGTAACTCTCGATGTAGGAGAGACGTTTGATTGATTGACGACTGGTCGAATGGTGACGGTTTGGCTGAATGTGTCAGTGTGGATTAATGAGTAAGATTTTGTGACTCCCAGTGGGAGCAGACGTCAGAGTGTATTAGTGGTTGAGATGAACCGTTAAGCTGATCGTGTCAGAGTAATGGTAGAATTGTCAAGTGCTCGGAATCGTCTGATCGATTTCACTCGAGGTCGTCGAGTGTAGTCGATACGAGGTGAGTTCGTGATGGAACGTCTGGGTGCAGACAAGTATTGTGCTGGTTAATAGGTGTACAGGTGTACACATGATGAGAGGATATGTGATGGTCTCCTCCAGGTGTCTGGGACACTGGGGAAGTCATGGTGCATTGCCTGCGAGGGGTCATTATAAGGAGCTACCGGACCGTATGGTGACTCTGGAGCAGGAATGCTATGATTAAACGTCTAGGACGTCAGACATCTGGGATGTCAGATATATTTACCGGGAGAGACCGTGGGTAGCACGCGTTGCTTATTACCATGAGATATGACGGCTGGGACGTCAAGCGTCTGGGACGCTAGGCATCTGGGATGCCAAGGATGGTTATGTTGTAAATGTGGATTATTGAAATCTTGAAATGGTAATTCGGTATTTGTGGATTTGTGATTATGGATTTGGGCAGTGGCCCACTTGATTTTGGATATACGGATTTTGGTATTTTACAGTTTTGAGCTGAGTTCCCACACTTAGTTTTGAGTTACGATTTTTGGGTTAAGGACTTAATGGCTTATTTAAGTAAATGTTTTGATTACTGATTTTCGATGCATGCATACTTTTTAGTGAAGGGCACTAATATCTTTATGAACTGTATTTTTATGAACTTGTTGATTTTCGTCCACTCACAGTTCTGAATTATTTTATTGCCTTTCAGGTTGATCACGGATGCGGGCTGTAGCAGAGACCAAGACATCGCACTCTTTCACCGATCCTGGCGCGCTCTGGGAGCCCTGTATGGGCTGAGGTACGTATTATCCCTTGTTTGACACTTCGTGTTAGACAGGAGCATGACGCATCCGACGTTAATCCCGTGGCGGATTGGGATGGGTCGTGTCAAAATGTCCAAATCCAAAAATTTGAAATTTGAATATAAACGGGGTTTCCAATTTTCACCTGTTTCCCGTGGTTCCTCTGCTATCCACGGCGGCTCGTCCGCCCTCACTGTAACAACCCGTCCCGAGTTCTGGGATTAGATTAGTGACTAATGAAGGATTAGTGAGATTAATCGGTGATTAGTTGAGCGAAATCGGACGGACGATGCAAAATCACCGTTTTGCCCCTAGTCGTGGGAAAAATGTTGACTTTTGAATCGGGGAGTCAAACGTACGAGGTCCGATAACCATGACGTAGATCAGGACGTCACGAGTACGTAGACAGGGGCACCTCAAAATCAGATGTCGAACTAAGAAGTTATGGCCACGGGAGCGAAATCGGGGATTTAAGGCTCGGGATTCAATTAAAATAATATTAAAATCTGATTTGGGCAGATATTTGTGTGGGACCCATGGATGAGTGACAAGTGTCACTCGTCCTATTGGTGGCTTCCTTTAAAAGTGGATCTAACTAATTAAAATAGTATTATCCTAATTATTTTATAATTAATTCCACCCACCTCTCATCCTAGATATTCATCTCTACCTCCCCTTTTCATCCTCACCGTCCATCCTACCTCATCTGATCCCCATCATCATCAGCAAACTCACATCTCCCATCTCTCTTTCCTGCTACCACCATCTTCATTTCTTTCTAAATAACCCAAGCACCTAAACCGTGAGAACAAATCTCTCAAACCCCTTCCAAACTTCCCCCTTTGCCTGTGACTTGGGAAGGAAAAAGTGAGAGTTTTTGGTGACCAGTCGAATGGTGTCAATGACGTCGACCGTCGTGGACGGAGGTGGACGGTGGCCGGGTTCGGAGGCAAGGCACCGAATGCCTATTTTTGGAATTCAAAAATGGAGCTTTTGGTTTGGGAGAGTGTCGATCGTTTCTGTTGATTAGACGGTGTTCCTGGGGTTGCAAGGAAGCCGTGGGGCTTCACATGGGGGCTTACCGTGGATGGTGGCCAGCATGCCGTGACTGGTAAGGTTTTGGTTCAATGTTTAGATATGGGTTTTTAGTGGGTTTTGATCGATTGTTTTGATTGGAAAATGTTTCTAGTGATCCTATGAACTCAGAAGGATCGATTTGGAGACCAAAGGAGGTCGGAATCAATGGAGGGACCTGGGTACAGAGCACGGGTCTGGTTCTCGATTAGGAAGGTATGCTACAGACCTTGTTTTCATGTTTTAACGTCATAGATTGTGTCTAGAGGTTGGGACGAAACTAATGGAATAAATAGGACTGAAATCGGACTGAAAATGGAGGAAAACCGACCTTGCCAATTCGGGTTGGACCGGGCTGAACCATATCGATCTGGACCGGGTTTTCCAAGGTTGAAGACAGTGAATAGTGCAGGCACGTGGCTTTCACGCTCAGCCCCTTTGGGCGGCGCGTGGGGACGCGTAAGGGGTCTTTTAGGGATGACATCAACATGACTTTTAATCTATTCGATGTAACGAACATTTTGGGATTGGTTTCATGTCGATCGGACGTCGTCTCGATATAGTTCGGGGTGTCCGAAGGTTTAGGATTGAGTTTAAAAATAGTTAAAATTTGGTAAAATTATGGGGCTTCAATGAGAGGTTAATAAGGTAGTAAGTAACCCTCTAGTATGATTTGGACAGGTTTGGGAGTCCCAGTGACAGTGATTAGCCCGGGGAGGCTTACGACATGCAAATCGAGGCGGAAATATAGGACGGTCTGTGAGTGGACCTTGATTTCTAACTGTAATGCATGCATAAATGTTTTATATGGTTTATAGATATGATTTCTATCATAGTGATTATGGATTGGTGATTTATATGATTTCACGTATTTCTAGGCGATTTACGTATTTGCATGTATATCGAGGTTTATGGTTTTGCGCTGATTATACATGCTTATGGTTTTAGTAATGATTTAATGAAATCGATTTGGATTTGAAAAGGTAAACTCGGGCACGAGACCCATTTATTTTGGAAACTCTCGGACTCGAAGTCCATTTTAGTTACGTTATCAGGCTAGAGTCCCAATTGGTTCGTGAATTGATTTCGGATTTTAAAATACGGAATCGGGCACGAGACCCATTTGATTTACGAACTCTCAGACTTGAAGTCCATTTGATTTAATAAGGCATCGGTTCGGAAGCCCAGTTGATTTACGAATCGGGCTCGGGGGCCAGTTGGGTTAGGAAATCGGGCTCGAGGTTCAGTTAGTTTACGAATCAAGCACGAGGCCCAGTTGATTTCCGAATCGGGCTCGAGGCCTAGTTGGTTTACGAAATCGGGCAAGAGGCCTAGTTGCTTTACGAAATCGGGATTGAGGCCCAGTTACGGTTCATATATGTGATTTCGGGTTCGGAGACCCTAAACAGATGTGGATTTGGAAAGAATGGATTTCTAGTTTCATCACGGTTTATGGGGACCGGGCATGAACCTTTGAAAGGTTTTGAGAATGATTTCAAAATAGTTTTTCATATACCATCCTTATATATTTATGTATTGTCTCCTCCGGGGAGGGTCGTTGGCCTGGGTGGACCCTAGAGTAGTCACGGAGCACTAACTGAGTAGAGTCGCCCCCGTTGGGTACCTTACTCTCAAGAAGGCTATTATGGATTATAACCCCCAGGGAGGGTCATTGATCTGTGGACATTGACCTGGGTGGACCTTCTAACGACCCGACCCTAATTTTACGAATTAATTAAGACTAATTACGGATTAGTGAGGCTAATCGAGGATTAGCCAAGGATTATCGGACGTTCAGGGTGAAATTATGATTTTGCCCCTAAACGAGGGTAAATAGTTAACTTTTGACTCGGGAGGTCCGATGCCCGAGGGACAATGACCGTGACGTAGATTGGGACGTCACGAGTCCGTAGACAGACGGCACGTCGAATTCGTACGTTCGACGAAAACGTTACGGTTCACGGAAGTTCAAGGGAACTATTGCACGAATCTCGAGACGGGGGACATTGTCATTAGTATGGGCGTAGATATTTGGGGTAGGCCCAATGGATGAGTGACAAGGGTCACTCATCCATTGCCCATCCAAATTGATACATGCATATCCACTACCCCCCCCCCCCCCCCCTCCCCCCTTTTTCTTTCATTCGATCGACTAAATCCAAACAACCCGATCTCACCCAAAACCAATCCATCGACCATTTCATTCCTTGCTTCTGGACTGAGGGTAAGAGACAGAGTGCAAAGGAGACTGAGGTTGGTGGCTGGGTGCGACCTGAGCCCCCGTGGACGGTGGAGGAACGGCCAACCGTACAAGTGAGTTTGAATTCCCAAATTTCCAGATTTTCGAATTGAACGTTAGGGGTGTTTTCTGGGGATCGGATGGTGTTTGATGGCTCCATGCGACTATGTAGGAGGGATTTTGGACCGTGGTTGGTGGAAGAACAACCAGGGGGACGGCTGGAATTTTGGGCCGTGAATGGGGAATTCGAACCAGAGTTTTAGGGCGTTTTCCTTCGTTCTTTTTATATGATTAGGTTCCTAGGATTGAGACTAAGAGATTAGGATTGAAAGGGGAAAAATGGAGCGAAAATGAGGGAGGAATGGCCTCGTACCGGTCACGCCGGTCTTGGCGGACCGGAGTTGTAGAACGGACCGGACCAGCTGGTTCGGACCAGCCTGTCCGAAGGAAGAAGGTGACATTGTAGCGGAACGTGAGGGCTCGTGAGCCATCTTTTGGGGAAACTTCCAGCAGGTGAAATCATCCTTTCGATGTAACGAACAAATTGATACTAGTTTCGAGTCAATCGGTCATCGTTTCAATATGGTTCGGGATGTCCGAAGGTTTAGGATCGACTTTAAAAATAGTTAAAAATTTGAGAAAATTACGAGGCTTTTATGAGAGGTTAATAAGGTTGTTATTAACCCTCTATTACGATTTGGACATGTTTGGGAGCCCCAGCGACGGCGATTGGCCCGAGAGAGGCTTATGGCGCGCGTATCGAGGCACGGCTTTAGACGGTCTGTAAGTGGACCTTGTTTTCTAAATTGATGGATGCATAAATGTTTTGTATGCTTTAATGAACATGTTTTAGAATGACTTGAGTGCATTTGGTTGTGGTAGTTAGTATTTACGTATTTGCACGCATTTCGAGATTTTTGGTTTTATGTCGTGCATATACGTGCTGTGTTTTCTATGGTGATTTGATGAACTGGTTTTGGATTTGAAAATATGTAATTGGGCATGAGACCCATTTGGTTGGAAACTATCGGACTTGGAATCCATTTGATTCGATGAGAAATCGGGCATGAGGCCCATTTGAGTTGTACGATCGGGCCGGGGGCCCCGTTGGTTTACGAATTCGGGTTAGAGGCCCAGTTGGTTATGATATTGGGCATGGGGTCCAGTTCTGATTTCTAAACATGATTTTGGGTCAGGGACCCATATTTGGTGTTACGATGATTTATAGAAAACCCGGGCGTGGTGGTCCTTTGAATGGTTTCGAAATGAATTGTAAAATGGTTTTCCGTACACCATCCTCATGAACAGATGCCCTCCAGACGTCTCATAGTATCCTAGAGTGGTGGGTTGTCTCCTCCAGACGTCTCGTAGTATCCTGGAGTAGTCACGGGGCATTGCCTGTGAGGGGTTATTGCACGGAGCGACGGGTCCGTATAGTGACTCACGAGCAGGATTGCCAGAGGTTAAAACCTCCCCCCAAGGAGGGTCATTGATCTGAGGGTCATTGACCTGGGTGGACCCTGGGGAGACTTGGGATTTGAGACCCCGGGTAGCACACGTAGCTTGGAATAGTGATAGGTGTGATTGTGACATCTCAGATGTCAGGCATCAAGGATACCGAGGATTGGTTTTGGGCTGAGTCCCACCGGTAATGGTTTTGGGCTAAGACCCACGTGACGTGATTTGCGCTGAGTCCCACGTGTATTTGATTTGGGATGTGTTCCATAAGGTTTGATTTACGTTTTAGGCTAAAGACCTAACAGTTTCATTTTGATAGCTGGTTTTCGAATGCATGCATGCTTTGATAGCTGGTTTTTTATCGCGGATGCGGATTGTAGCGGAGACTGAGACATCACATTCCTCCCTCGGATCCTAGCGTACTCTGGAAGCCCGGTGGGGCTAAAGTTGGCTTTTCCCTTGTCTGACACTTCGTGTCAGATGGGATCAGGCGCGTCCCGCGTTAATCCTGGGGGGATTTGGGACGGGTCCTGACAGACTCTGGGGAGACTTGGGATTTGAGACCCTAGGTAGCACCCGCTGTAACGACCCGAAAATTCGAAAAATGAAAAATTGGAAAATTTGAAGGAAATGAAGATTTTGCCCCTGATTATAAAGGCCGAAAGTTGACTTTTGATCGGGACCTTGTTTGAATTTTTCGTAAGTACCCTTGGATAGGTCTTGGGACGCTGAATCCGTAGACAGACGGCATGCGTCAATCGGAGTCCGGATGAAAAAGCTATGGATTAAGGAATGCTAGGGGCATTTTGGTCATTTGTGTATAGAAGGGTAAAATGGTAATTTGACTAGGATAATTGATGAATCACCCATCAGTGACTCATTTAGTCCAGTAGGTGACACATGTCACTGCAGTTGGAGGATTGGTGGCTTGTTTGTGTAAGTCGTTTTTGAACAATAACAAAGACAACAACAAAACTGCCCAATCCATTTGTTTAAAATTGATCAAATTGACTGATAGATAAGGCCAAGGATAAAACCAGAGACGGTGGGATAAATCTACAGAGATTCAAGTGGAAGCTTTAACCTTCCAAAATTCGAAATTGAAGAATGAGACTGTAACGATTCAAATTGAGATTCAAGTGAGTCTTCTGGGATTCATTGGAATGTTTTCATCTCAAATTTGAGAAGAATTGACACAGGAATGAGCAAGAACACGATTGGTGATGGTTCTGAAATTCCATGGTTGAGTTCGAATAATTAAAGGTAGGATGAACTCAAATTGACCTTGAATTCATGTTTAGAATGAATATATGATACTTCCTGTGCAATTAATTTAAGGAAACAACTTGAAATTGGGTGGAACCCGATTAAGAACCCATCGGGTATTCACTTCGAGTCGAGTAATTTGAGGACCCATTTCATGAAATTGAGCATACAGATCCCTAATTAGGATTGAATAGATGAAAATCAGTGGAAGAAATGAAGAAATTGGGGCCGAATTGACTGAGAACAGATCGGGTTGCAACGCGGGTTGCAGATCCGTTTACCAGGCATTCGGGTTGGGACGATGAACAATAGTGGTACTGTTCATCGGTGCGTGAGTCCATGCACAACCAATGTAATCGGCGCGTGAGGGCGCTTGGTTGACCTTCTGGGGAAGTGTTCAACATACTTTTTCATGTAATCGATGTAACGAACATTTTGGAGTTGGTTTCGAGTCGATCGGACACCGTCTCAATAATGTTTCGAGGGTCCGAAGGATTATGTAATGTTTTAAATTAATATTTAATTTCCGAAAAATTGTGGGAAATTAATATGCTATTATTGGATTCATTAGTGACCCATAATGATGTTGTTTGACAGGATTCGAGATTTCCGGAAATTACAGAAACGCGTGTAGCTCGGAAAGCGAGCGGTTTGGACGGTATGTGAGTGTACGTTTGTTTTATAAACCATTATGCATGCATAGTTAAATGTTTTACATGATTGATTGCATGATTTGAATTGCGATGATGTCCTGATGATGTGGCATGGTTATTTGTGATTTAATGATTATTTCAATCGGTATTTCGGGCACGTTTTATGAGGAATGTGCAAATGATATTTTGGGCTCGGCCCGGAGTCAAAATGATTTCAAAATGGATATTTTGACTTAATTGAGGAGTCAAGGATGATTTCTGGATTTTTTTAATTTTTTCAATGAGATTTTACGGATTTACGTGAAAAATGGTATTTGGGCTTGAGACCCGGTCGAAAATGAATTTGACTTGGTTTGAAGTTAAGGATTTGATTGAAATGTTTTGGGATGTAATCCCAGGATGGTTTTCATTGTGATTATGGATACCCAGACGGTCGGAGCTAGGGGATCACCCAGACGACCGGAGCTTGGGGGATATGATTGTATGATTGTGAGTTATTATGGTAAGCCAGCTTCTCGGATGCGACTGAGCCTGGATGTACCACTCGGATGTGTCTGAGCCTGAAGATGTGTTCGCCCAGATGTGACTGAGCCCGAGGGTTAAGCCCAGAGGTGTCTGATCCCGAGAATGTGGCTAGATGTTGGCTTACGCGTAGTGCGGATATGATTGGGTGATTAATTGTGCACTCATGAGTAGTGCGGATTGATGGATTGATTGATTGATTGCGTACTGGTGTTGAGTACGGGTTCTAGTCTATGTGGCCAGGTGATTATGTTTTCACATGTTTGGCTTGAGAGCCGAGATTTGATACTTGTTATGTGATTTGGCTGGAAAGCCGGTGAATGTTATACATATGTTTTATCCTATGCATGCATGGTTTGATAAACTGAAGGGTAAATTATGTATTTTGAAATATGTTTTAAAGGATATTATTTTTGTCCACTCACACCTTTGTTTTTGATGACCTTCCAGGTCGTGGCACGACGTTCGGGGCTGTTCGAGAGGCGGAGGCATAAGCGGAAATCAGTGCAGTTATCCCTGGTCTGACAAGTGCTGAAGGGTAGTTTCGGGACTTCAGTTGACTTGTCAGACGGGAGCAGGACTAGGCACAGTTATCAAAGTCCGGTTAGGACAGGTCCTGTCACGCGCGTAGCTTTATAAACTGTAACAGGATTGGTTATATGATAATGGTGAACATGATTTCTTGGATTTGTGAAATTGTGTTTTGAGAATATTAAATGGATTTGGGCAATGACCCACATATTCAGATTTACGGTTTTGGGCTGAGTTGCCACATATGATTACTATGTTCTGGATTTGAGTAAATGGTTTTGGGCAGGGGCTCGTATGTTTTGGATTATGGAAATTGAGGATGTAACCCTAATAATGTTTATTTGAATATGTGGTATGATAAACAGTTTTCCTATGCATGCATGCTTTTTAGTGAAGGGCATAAAGGTCTTTTATGAAATGTTTTTATTGAACTTATTGCTTTTCGTCCACTCACAGTCTTTTCTGGTTTTCAATGCCCTTCAAGTTGATCACGGATGCAGACTGTAGCAAAGACCGAGACATCACACTCTATTTTGGTAAATTTTTATGTGTTGAAATAGAAATTGTACTCACCTAAAAAAATCTTTACAATCCTTACAAACAGCACATAAGAGACAATTGAAATTAAAGTTGAAACACTTAAGGATTGTTGAACTAAAAATACTCTAATACTTAAATAAGAATTGAAAGAGGAATAAGAAACTTCGAAGTAAGAACGAATTAACTTAAAAGTGAAATGAACTCAACTATTTATAAGAAAGTTTTGGGAGTCACAGAGCATTCTGATTGGTCGGTTGATTTTGTAGTTAATAAATAATATATTTTTAATAAAAGATATTATCTAATAATGATACTAATTAAGCATTATTAAAGATAATAATGACATGTATAATAATTGAATATTAATAATAATTTTTCATTATTAAGAATAATGAAAATTAATTCTTGAGGAAAATATTAATATTATTAGGTTTTAATCCAATTAAATAATATATTCTGTTGATATTATTTAATATGTAAGTGTCTGTGAGCTGTTAATATCATTACTAATAGAAATTTGGACATTATATAATTAATAGGTATGGGACAGTTTCACAATTTTTCAATAATTTATGATTCTACAAATACCCTCGCATCGGTTAAGAATTCAGGGAATTCTAAGAGATGTAAGTTTTCAGTCATTCCAATAAATCATTTTTGAAGTAGAATTTCATTTTATCTTTTATTATTCTTGTCTGACAAATTTCATTTGGTTCATAATGCTATAACAAGTTGACATATATATGTAACAAACTCGGAGCCTGACATGAGATTGGATTGCGCTTCCTTAGTTGAACTCTATTGATGGTACATTAAAAAAAATTATGTATGAATATAATTTTATTTAATGAACCTTATAACATCAAAATTTTCTTCTTGCTAATGATGAGGAAGAAAACCTGTAATGGTGGATTTAATAATAATTAATTTTCCCATTAATATTTTGGGCAAAAATTAATTATTCAAAGGGAGTAATGGTTGGACTAGTGATGAAAGGATTTTGTGGCATTGCTTTGCTTCATCGCTACAGTCAAGAAAAGAGTAAAAATCAATGTTCAAAATGGCGGGGTAGGCGGCCGCTAGCGGCGCCTAGTCGCTAGGCGGAGTGGTGCCGCCGCGAATAAGGCCTATGCAGCAGCTATAGGCGGCTGAGTGGTTCCGCGGCACCTATAAGGACTCGGCAGCGCCTGGGCGCTCTAGGCGGTCCTGGGTGGGCTAGGCGGCTGGGCGGCAGAAACGTAAGGGCTAGGCGTTTTTGAAATTAAAAAAAAAAATAGAAGTCCTACCGTACTGTAATCTTAACAACAATATATCAGAACACGATATCAATTTTACCCAATTCTATTATATACATATATTTGTGGTCTTCTGCAATATTCATCATCATAAGATTCACATATATAGTGGTCTTCTGAAATATCATAACATCTACTCAAATCATTGAGAAAAGAAAAATTGAATCCTACCATCGCGAATAGCCTCCTTCTCCTCGGTCCTCTGTCTTCACCTCTTCAATTCTCTCGCACACGAAGTCTCGAACTTGAAGTCACACTCGAACTCAAAGTCACACTCGAACTTGAAGTCTTGTCCACTCCGCCGCGCCGCCGCCTCCAATCGAAGTCTCCTTCCTTCTTCGTGGCTGCAATCGCACCATCAAAACCCTTTCAAATTCTCAAATCTCAGGAGAGTGAAGAATGGAGATGGAGAGTCGAGAACATGATGCTGGTCTTTGTGATCCGTGGAAAGAATGGGCGAAAATCGGAAGAGAAGAGGTGAATATGTTTCTTCAGACGCTTTTGAAATGAGGATGAAGTTGAAGACTTTGACTGGGCTTCTTTTTTAATTGCTTGTTAGTTGTTATTATCGAAATAAAGTTGACAAATTGAGATAGGCGCCTGATCTCTATGAAATAATTCGACCAAAAAAAGATCCCTGTGAAATAAAGGAGATTTGTGTTGGAGCAGTGGAGGTTGGAACTTGGAAGTGGACACCTAGACCTTATCCATTCCAAATGGCAAATGCAAGAGCACTTAAGATTTGAGTAAGAATGAAAGAACAAACAATAAGATAGTGCACTTGTATTTAATTATAGCATATTTACAATTTTATTTGTAAAAATTTCAAATTTCAAATTCAAATTCTATTAAATTTTATTTAATCTTTTATTGATATTATGACAATATGATATTGTGACATTGTAAACCAAATTAGAACATTGATCTATAATATTAATTTGTAATTGTATATCTTCTTTATGAAACTTCTATTTTGAACATTTATGATTCCCAATTTATTATTTGTCGCATGCACATGTGCCTTCTGATCAGGGAACAAAAAGAAAGTTTGCAAGTTGATTGGTGAAGGGAAGGACCCGTCTAGCGCATGCGCGCGCGACAACAAAGGGTGGTCAATTGTAGAGTGTCCACAATGGTTGTTTGCAGTAGACTAGACATGTCTACAAGCGTGCAGATCCAACTACGTGGAAAAATGAGAAAGGCTGGTAACAGGTACGTGCGTACAACACGATGACAAGCGGAGGTGGAAAGCTGGCACGTGCTTTTGCTATCAACATATGTTATTCCGTTGCAAGCCTAGAGCCAACATCTGGCAATGTGCAGTTGACAGCAACAGGAGGTGTCGACAATTTGTCTGGATGTAGTGGATGCTAACGTCACACTGACGTCAGCGTGTTTGTTGTTGTTGTGGGATGTCAATCTGGGATTACAACGACCCAAAAATTGAGAAAATCAAATAGGCAAATGACATTTTTACCCCTATAAGGTCAAAAGTTGACTTTTTACCTAAATACTTTCTAGAAATTTCGTGAGTACCGTTATAAAAGTCTCGAACTCTTAAGTCCACAAACATGCAGTATGTCAAAATTAGAGATCAAATAAGTTTGTTATGGGTTAAAAATAACTAAGGTCATTTTAGTAATTTTTGACATATGGGTATTTTGGTAGTTTTGCAAGAAAGACCTAGAATATTCTACACATTTCCCTCCCATTATCTCCTCTACTGACCTACTCCTTTATATATATATATATATGTATATGGAATTGATTACGCGATTTGGTAGAGCATGATTGAAAAAAGAAGAAAATGAAGAACAATGGAAGTAAGAAAGAAAAAAAAAAGAGAAAAGGAAGCTAGAAAAGGGGAGAAAATAAAGAAGAAGAGTTATTCAAGGTTGGTGGTACGTTAGAAATGGACAGGAGAAGTGAAGAGCACCAGACTTGAAGTAACCCAATAACTCAAACTTTGGTGGTGGACCACCAAACTGTCGTGAAGCTCCCTCGTGTCTAACTGGAGTCTTTAGGGTGCTCATTGAGTAAGACCCGTGTCCTGGCGGGAACGGTGAACGATCCCACATTCCTGCAAGGGGAATGGTGATGTGCCTTATATGTGTGGGCACACACCTATCTAGAACTAGGCCTTTTGGAAGCTCACTCGCTTTAGGTTCGGTTGGAACTCCAAAGTTAAGCTAGTTGTGTTGGTACAATCCAAGGATGGGTGACCCACTGGGAAGTTTCACGTGAGCTCCTGAAAACAAAACCATAAAGGCGAGGAGGCCTAATGTAACAACCCGTCCCGAATTCCGGGATTAGTTTAGTGACTAATCTCGATTAGTGAGGTTGAACAGTGGTTAGTAGGGCGGAATCGGACAAATTGTGCAAAATGACCGTTTTGCCCCTGGTCGTGGGCAAAATGTTGAATTTTTGATCGGGCGGTCAAATGGACTTTGACCGATGACCGTGACGTAGTTCGGGACGTCACGAGTTCATAGACAGGTGTCACGTTCGATTCCGACATTCGTAGAGAAAGTTGTGGTGTTCGGAAGTTAAGGGATATTTTGGTAATTTGGCTTGTTAGGGGCCAAATGTTGACTTTTTGACCTGGAAGTCCGATGGGCGAGGGCCAAGGACCGTTACGTAGGTATCGTCGATACGAATCCAACGACAGGCGGCATGCCGAAATCGGAGATTCGACGACGACGTTATGGTCAAGGAAACGAATTTACGAATCGAGGCTCGGATTAAAATAATAATATAATATTGAATAGTGACCGTTGACTGTGCACATCCGGATGAGTGACAAGTGTCACCCATCCCCTAAATTCTGATCCTTGTTTCCCTCCAAACACCATCATTACTACATCATCATCATCTAATCCACCATTTCCCCTAATTTTCTCCTCTTTGTTCCTAAACCGTGCACAAAATGTGGGATTCGGATTAGGGAGATTTGGCTCCCTTCTTCTGCTGTTCTTGAGAGAAAATGAGAGACTAAGATGAGGGAATTAACGGGGAAACACGAGGGGTTGTGAGAGTGTTGAATTTTGGATTTTGGATTTCGGGAAAATTGGGGGGAAAATTTGAATACTGGGAATTAGGCCGTGAGGATCGCAATTGAGCTCACATTCAGCTTCCTGGGATCACAACGATCAGAATTGTCGAAGAAACGAGATGAATTGGTGCTGTTTTGGCTCTGATCACACTTGGTGACAGAGGAGGAAAATCGAGTTTGAGTCGTGGAGTTGGAGGCTTCGATGGACGGAATTGAGGTGGGGAAACTACTTCTCATGATCCCACGATGCTTCTGGGTTCATCAATTGAAGGAAAACGGCTGTGGTTGACAGAACTCCATTGTTGAACAGTGACGGTGCTCGAGCTTGAGTCGTGACGATTGAGCACAGGTTTGATGCAATTGATGTGGGGGAATTGTTCCTCATGGTCCATTGATGCTTCTGGATGCATCAATTGGATGAAACCAGCAGCAATTGACGGAATTCCATGAACGAACAGTAACCTGGGTGTTCTTGGTGTTCATCATCGAATCGTGGGAATTTGGGTAAGTTATCGTGTAATTGATGTTACAGACCTGTAATTGAACTAAGAACAAAACTAACTGATTGATCAATTGAAGGAATTAGGACCGAATTGATGGACTTTGAACCGGGTTGTATCGCGGGTGAGTTGGACCCGTTTACCAGAGATACGGGTTGGGCTGGTGACACTGTAGCAGGCGCGTGAGTTTCACGTGCAGCCACTCACGGCGGCGTGTGACGGCACGTGGGCACGAATCTCGAGGTGAGGTCAACATGACTTTTAATCCATTCGATGTAACGGACATTTTGGAATTGGTTTCGTGTCGTTCGGACACCGTCTCGATATTGTTCGGGATATCCGAAGGTTTTAAATTAAGTTTAAAAATAAGTAAAAATTCGGGAAAATTACGGGACTTTGATAGGATGTTAATGATGAGGTTAGTGACCCTCTAATGTGATTTGGACAGGATTGGGAGTCCCGGTGATAGTGGTGAGGCCCGGGAGGGCCGGTGGCAAGCGTATCGAGGCATACCGTTAAAACGGTCTGTGAGTGGACTTTGGTTTTATAAATTCTATGCATGCTTAAATGTTTTATATGGATTATGGTTGTGATTGTGTGATGTTGATTTGGTTGTTGGTAAATTGTACGGTTTCACGTATTTCGAGGCGATTTACATGCTTGCACGTAAATCGAGGTTTTCTGATTTTACATGGATTTTCCATATTTATGACTTGGATATAATATGATGAAATGGTTTTGAAATTGGAAATATGAACTCGGGCTTGAGGCCCACTTGTTTTGGAAATTTCGGACTTGGAGTCCATTTGGGTGCGTAATCGGGCCGGGGGCCCAGTTACTTTATGAAATCGGGCCAGGGGCCCAGTTGATATGAAATCGGGCTGAGACCCATTTGAGTTATGTTATCGGGCCAGGGGCCCAGTTGATTTACGAATTCGGTCTGTGGGCCCAGTCGGTTTATAAGTCGGGCTGCGGGCCCAGTTGGTTTACAAATCGGGCCGTGGGCCCAGTGGTTCATAAAATCGGGCATGAGGCCCAATTGGATTAAAATGGTGATTTTAGGTCAGGGACCCTATATTTAATAATTGTGATTTTGGGTCAAGGACCCTAAATGGAATTATGTGGTTTTATGGAAATTTCGGGCAGGGCCCAATGGTAATGATGTGATAAAAGGATTTAATAAAACTGTATTCCATATACCATCTGGATACAAGGATGTATGATGGTCTCCTCCTGATGTCTGGGACACTGGGGAAGTCACGGTGCATTGCCTGCGAGGGGTCATTATACGGAGCAGCCGGACCGTATGATCACTCTGGAGCAGGATTGCTATGATTGACGTCAGGGACGTCAGACATCAGGGATGTCAGATATATGGACCCGGAGAGACCCCGGGCAGCACGCGTAGCTTATGAAACCGTGAGATATGAAGTCAGGGACGTCTAGCGTCTGGGACGCTAAGCATCTGGGATGCTGGTGATGGTAATGGTAAAATATGGATTAATGGATCTATGAAATGGCTTTTCGGTTGGATATGTGTTATGTGGTAAAAATGGATTATTGGTTATGAAATGGTATGTCGGGTCGGGGACCCTAAAGGGTTTTGGATTTTTGAATTGATGTTCATTTATGGTCGTGGGTGGTGACCCACATGGTTTTAATATGTATGGTGGTGGTATTCCACAGTTTTGGGCTGAGTTCCCACACTTGGTTTTTGGTTAACGGTTTTTGGGCTAAGGCCCTAAGGGCTCGGTTGAGCAAACGTTTTGGTTACTGGTTTTTGTGGCATGCATACGTTTTATTGGAGGGCATAAATGTCTTATAAATGTATTTGGTAAACTTATTGGTTTTTGTCCACTCACAGCTTTTGGTTTTAATGCCCTTCAGGTTGATCACGGATGCGATTGCAGCAGAGACTGGGACATTGCACACCTCCTCCATCGATCCTTGCGCACTCTGGATGCCCCGTTGGGCAGTGGCTCTTGGTTATCCCTTATCTGACACCTCTTGTTGGACGGGAGCAGGGCACATTCCACGGTAATCCCGGGGGGATTGGGATGGGTCCTGTCACCTAAAGCGGACAATATCGTGCTAGAGTCGGGTCCTGACGGAGGAGGGTCGGGTCCTGACAGAATGGTATCAGAGCCAGACTCCGACCGGGAAGTGTGCCAACGAGGACGCTGGGTCCTAAGGGGGTGGATTGTAAGACCCGTGTCCTGGAAGGAACGGTGAACAATCCCACTTTCCTGCAAGGGGAATGGTGATGTATCTTATATGTTTAGGCACACACCTATCTAGCACTAGGCGTTTTCGGAGCTCACTGGCTTTGGGTTGGGTTAGAACTCCAAAGTTAAGGGAGTTAGACTGGTGTAATCTTAGGATGTGTGACCCACTAGGAAGTTGCACGAGAGCTCCCGAAAAAAAAAACCTGGAGGGCTAGGTGGCCCAAAGCGGACAATATCGTGCTAAAGTCGGATCTTGACCGAAGAGGGTCGGGTCCTGACATTGAGTCCTTAAGACTGATGTGGAATAGAGAGGAATAGGTTCTAGATGCGGGAAAGTCCCAGAAATGGACCTGGAACAATGGCCAAAAGATCAACAATTTGAACCATGATCTGTAACGACCCATCCCGGAATTCGGGATTAGATTAGTAATTAATCATGATTAGCGGGGTTAATTGGTGATCAGTTGGGCGAATTCGGACGAACGATGCAAAATGACCGTTTTGCCCCTGGTCGTGGGTAAAACATTGACTTTTACTTCGGGCAGTCAAATGGACCTTGACCGATGACTATGACGTATTTTGGGACGTCACGAGTTCATAGACAGGTGGAACGTTCGATTCCGACGTTCGAGGTGAATGTTGAGACGTTCGGAATCCCAGGGGCGTTTGCGTAATTTCGACAGAATAAGGGGAAAAGATGACTTTTTGATCGGGAGGTCCGATGGTCAAGGGCCAAGGACAGTTAGGAAGTTCTCGATGCCCTGAGTTCGTAGACAGGTGGCACGCATCAATCGGAGTACGGATGACCGAGTTACGGGCCTGGATGCGTGAGGGGCATTTTGGTAATTATCTGCACAAGGGCAGAATGGTAATTTCACAGGGGCTGTTTGAACGGTTACTATAGCACCTGTTAATGGGAGACATGCCAGTGCACGGGTGGATGGTTTTTGGGGCAATTGGATGGGCTAAATTGTTGTTTAAGGGTTATTGGATTGTTTAATCATGTAAGTGGGTTATTGGATTGTTTAATCATGTAAATGGGTTATTGGATTGTTTAATCATGTAAGTGGGAGATTGTGTGTTTTGTGCACAGTGAGCAGGTGCTGTGCTGGTGTTTTTGGAATTGAAAAACAGGGACATTGTTGGCTAGTGATCAGTGTGTGTGGGTGTGGAATTGGAATCTGAAGCCACGGGTATGCATTGTTTATGAAACAAATTGGTGGGGCCGAGTGTTAATGAATTGTTTTATGCCTTAGTGGGGTGAGCAGGGCACGGGAGGTGTGTGCAGGGAACAAATACCGTGCTGCTGGTGCTTCTAAAATTGGGAAGAAAGTAGAGGCTACTTCCCACGTTGATCAATTTTCCGAGACCATGATGAACTGAGGACAGTCAGGGGCAAATTGTTATTGTCTTGGTGCGAGAACAACGACAGTTAGGCAGGGCACAAGTGTATTGGTTGAGGGGAGTGCGGAAAACAATCCGGGGAGAGTGCCATTAAACTGAGAAAACAGGGACTTTGTGCAGGGTGTGATCGTGCTTTCCAAGGCCAGTTTGAGAGAAATTGTGAACGGGAAAGGGGTCATGGAGGTGAGAACAGAGTTATGAGAGGGAGAGAAGGAAGAAAGGGAGGAAATTGGGAGAGGGAATTCAAATCCGAATTTGAATTTTAGACGAGCCCAAGCCAAATTGAGGCTCGAATGAGTCTCCTGGAACCTCATGTAGTCGGTCCAAATCGATTATTGCAAGCTTTGAAGCTCCTGGAACCATGGACAGACTTCTCGGGTGGCCGGGAAATCTAGCTTTGTGTTCGTGCAATTGGAGGTAAGTGTTTGTGAAATTGGATCTCAAATCATCCCTACCATGAGGCTACGATGCTGTGCTACCAATTAATTGAAGAATTACTTGGTTATACGATGAATTCAAACGAGGAACTCGTTCGAGAAATTTGGTTTAAGTCGAGATAGTTAGAGGTAATGACGACTGCAATGGATGTTATAGATCCCTAATTGGACTGGGTACGAAGCTAATGGAGTGTTCAATTGATCAAATGGTGTCGAATTGGTGGGACACTAGCCGGGTCACTTCGCGGGTTACCAGACCCGTTTTACAGACGATCGGGTAAGGAAGAAGCACTGTGCGAGGTACTGTAGCAGCGAGTGGCTCCCACGCGCAGCCGCTTGCAGCGGCGCGTGAGGGCTTGTGGCTCTGATTTTCGAGGTAAGTCCAACATGACTTTTTTCCTACACATTGTAACGAACATTTTAGCGTTGGCTTTGAATTAATCGGACGCTGTTTCGATGTTGTTTCGAGGGTCCGAAAGTCTATGTCACTTTTTTCATTAACGATTAATTCCCGAAAAATTATGGGAAATTAGTATGTTGTTATCTAAGCCCTCAGTGACCCTAAAGTATGTTTTCGGGCAGGATTTGAAATTTCTGGAAACTATCGAAAATTACGGAAATACGCGCAGCGCGGGAAAACGAGCTTATTGGATGATGTGTGAGTGGACGTTGCTTTCAAAATTTAATGCATGCGTAAATTATTTCTATGATTTTTATGATTATGATTATAAGTTGTGATTGATTTCGATTTCCGTATTTATACGTATTTTTACTATACATACGAAATTACACGTATTTCTAGACTATGGTTACTCCTATGCTTGATGATGGTTTAACAAATGGTTTGTATGAATTGTGCGTGTCATGATTTAATAATGTTTTGAATATGAATGTGAGTATGATTTACGACTTTGACACGTTTTTCGAGAACGTTCCGAATTTGCACGTTTTACGAGATTTTGAGTATGTTTTAATTGGACCGTGATTTTGGTGATTATGAGTGTGGTTTTGAGGTTCTAATGATAAGATTTGAAAATGATGCGATTTCAAGGATTTAAAATGGATTTTTGGAAAAAGGTGATTTCGGGCTTGATGCTCGGGGCATAAAAGTAGCGAGATTTCGGTTTTCGGAAATTTAAAGGGGATTCTTGGTTTAGGTTCGGGATGATGCTTCCGGATGCCGGCTTACGGAATCATTATTGCGAATTTGAATTAGGGAATGAAAAAGGATTTAATAAAGTGATTTGGTCTGATTTTGCATGCCCCGTGTTTAATGATAATTTGATTATGTTTGTGAAGTATGATTTGGGGAATTGAATGTGGAAATTCGGACCATGGGTCCTGTTGTGAAAAATGTGATTTCGGGATGGATCTCGCATTGTTGTGATTGAAAAATGTTTTGGGTTTAAAGACCCGCTGAAAACTGTTTTGGGTTTAAAGACCCTGTGCTATTGCTGGAGCACGTTTTGAGTTTAAAGACTCGGTTAGTTGATGATGGGGGAGGGCCCTTAATGAGTTTAAAGACTCGTGAGTTTAAATACTCGGTTATTGTGATACCCCCGAGGCCTATTGATTATGTTTTGAGTTTAAAGACTCGTTGATATCCCGGGAAGGCCTGAATATGCGCATGGTTTTGAGTTTAAAGACTCGGGCGCACTTGATATCCAGCAAATTGTTTGACTTGTGATTCATTGTTAATTTCTGATGTTCGGATGTGTTGGGCAGTGGCCCGGTTCATATAGTTGATGGATTTGGATTATGTTGTGTATTTGGATTTGATTCACGGTGTTGGGCTGAGGCCCGGCGTTTATGATTGCGGGCTAAGCCCGATGGTTAAGAAAAGGAAAATGTTTTGCTTTTCGTATGCGGATTTATTATGTTGGGAATGTAACAGATTGCGAAATGATTCTTTGTATGCATGCATTGGTTTTTACTTGGATGGTAAAAACGTCTTTTCGTAACTGTTTTATAAAACTGATTTCTTTTTGTCCACTCACACCTTTTGGTTTTTATTGACCCTCCAGGTCGTGGCGCGTTGCTCGAGGCTGTTCGAGGGGCGGAGGCATGAGTAAGCACGTGTGGCTATCCCTGGTCTGGCACGTACTGAGGGTACCTTGGGGATTTCATTCGTCTTGCCAGACGGGAGCAGGACCGGGCACGGCTAATAATGCCCTTTTCGGGGGCGGTCCTGTCAATTTGGTATCAGAGCGCTAGTTTGCTGATTCTGTTGCCACATCATGCCTCCGAAGCGTAAGCCTCGTGCGCGACCTGGTAGTGAGACGAGTAGGCGACGTTGTTTGGGACCTCGTGTTAGACCTCGGTTGAGATTGACCCTGGTTTGAGGGGCGGATGTCGGGTAGTCTACACTGTGAACTGTGATTTGTTAGATATGGAACTGCGGGGGTCGCAGGGACGAACGAGACCGGTGGCTGGAAGGCCGCATAATTGGACAACTTGTTCTAGCTCTTAGGCCCTATTGGTCGCTTAGAATGTGGTTGAGCATTGGATATTGCTCGGGGACTGGGTATGTCAGTGATGACATGATTGGTTTGGTATGAGAATGGACTCAGGAGGACTCGAGGTGTGGATGTGGGACTTACGATGAGTCAGGATTTTGGGTCAGGAACGCGAGATGAGTCATGGTAAGGTGTCGGGGCTCGAGGGGAGCCAGAAAGACTGAGTGAGGAACGTTTGGCACTCAGGATGCGAAGAACCGGTTTACGGTCGGGGATTGAATGAGTTAATAGATTATGGCTGGATCTGGTAGAAATTGCTGAGTGTCACGGATACTTGGTGTAGTGGTAGTAGTTGAGAATTCCGGGGCGTTCAGGGAACGTCCATTATCCTGATGTGGATTGTCAGAATGGTGGTACCCCTAGTTGCGGAGTACGAGTAGTGATGCGGGATCGTTGTTCAGTATGAGCGGAGATCTAGGGCCATCAACCTTACACCCTGTGTGTTTGTGGGGATGTTGTATGATGGTACTGGTACCAGCGCTGGTGCTGGTGTCAGTGATGGAGAGTGTTGGGCCACGAGTGGGGATGTGACTCTGTCTGGATGAACGTACGTTGGTACTTGATATTCAATAGGGGTTGAGTCATGGACTGGATGGAATCCGGCGGGAGATTGTGATGTGTTGGGATAAGTCCCAACAGTGATGAGGTGATAAGAGATTAGTGGATAAACGGTATATTTGAGACATGAGGAATCTGGGGACGACGTTCCCTGTGTCATGAGAGTTGGAGGATTTGGGGAATTGTTGTCAACCCCGAGATTGGTGTGACCATGCGTTCCTTATATTCCCAAAAAGTTCAAGGAAATTACTGAATAGGAGAGGATGAGGAAATCATTGGTGATTGGTATTCTGAAGTCATTGAGGTTGACTTCTTATCTTCTTCCCTGGCAGACGATGTTGGCTATTAGGTACGGTGGGTGTAGAGAGTTTTGTTTGCACTCACATAGGATGGATGTTGATGACATCGTATTGGATCATCCTTGGTCTCTCCTAGGTGGAGTGGCAGGGATCGAGATGAGGTAGATGGAGGGGATCCACAGAGTGGATGTACTACGTTGTTGAGTGAATGATTGGAGGAGAAAATAGTGGAGGATTGTCGGGTGGTTAACAAGAAATCTAGTGGGTGTAAGACCCTACGGTCAAGTTCTAGGTGGATTGCTAGCTGTAAGTATGAGTGGATCCTAGGTGGATCCGGATTATGATGTTGTGGACCTTGGGCGTGGTGACGATCTAGGATCGTGGTGCTACCCGTCGGGTGACGCGGTGACTGATTTTATTGGTAATCGTGTTGATCAGGCTAGGTGAAGAGCTTATCGCTCTGTCATACATGTTTAGATATGGGAATAGTTGGGCCGAACTTCTTTTCGAAGTTAATCCGTACTCGAGCAAGTTGGAATGTTTATATTTGACTCGAGGTTTCGACTCGTGAATGATGGGATTGGCTTCCTTTCGAGGTCAATCGGTTGTGACGTGGTAACCATTGAGCGAGTACTCGATATTCCGGAGTTGGTATGCCTCGGTAGATGTGAGTGAGGTTAGATGCCTTTTGGTATGACTGTACACGCCTTGGTGAGCATGCTTGGATTGGTATCTTTTGGATGACGTGTTTGGGAGTAGATGTTGTGTTGCTGGTCGGGTGACCGTGGGACCCAGAATGAATGATGAGTTGGGATGAGCAATTTGTCTAGTCTGAGATTGGACAGGAGAACCCCAGTATCGAATTCTGTTGACTGTGGGCCATGCAGTGGACTTATTGGAAAATAGACGTACGTATCTTGTACGGTGTATGGGGATCAGTATTGGACAGACCCTGTGGTGCTTGGCGACGGTACATGAGTGGTACTAGTGGTGTATGGTTGTACGTGTTGGTGGTCGGCCTAGTTCAGACACCATTGGATTTGGTGGTGAGTGTGAACTGGACATCGAGTTTGATATGTGTTGCAGGATTGGGCTTGCCCTGCGAGATGAGATCGTGTTATTGATCTTACGCTACTTTGAGTGGCACCGATTGGCTGGTAGTTGGAGTTTTACTAGGGTGGTAAAGCTTAACGGTGAAAGTTTGAATGGTAGCGCCAGCATGGACTGACGAGTTAGATGTGGTGACTCCCAGGGGGAGCAGACGTCGGGTATATTAATGTTTGTGAGGAACCGACTAGCGGAAGGAGTGTGAATTCGACAAGCGGTATTAACACGGATCGGGTGATCAATTTCACTCGCGGTGGCCGAGAGCGATCAGTACGACGTGAGACCCTGATGGGACGTCTGAGTACAGACAAGCTTGGTGGGTGTACAAGTGTACACAGGCGTGAGATCGACATGTTTTTCCACGAGGTGGATTTGGAATAAGGATATTGGTAATTTCGAGGACGAAATTCTTTAAGGGGGGAAGATTGAAACGACCCATCCCGGAATTCGGGATTAGATTAGTAATTAATCATGATTAGCGGGGTTAATTGGTGATCAGTTGGGCGAATTTGGACGAACGATGCAAAATGACCGTTTTACCCCTGGTCGTGGGTAAAACGTTGACTTTTAATTCGGGCAACCAAATGGACCTTGACCGATGACTGTGACGTAGTTTGGGACGTCACGAGTTCATAGACAGGTGGCACGTTCGATTCCGACGTTCGAGGTGAAAGTTATGACGTTCGGAAGCCCAGGGGCGTTTTCGTAATTTAGACATAATAAGGGAAAATATTGACTTTTTGATCGGGAGGTCCGATGGTCGAGGGACAAGGACCGTTAGGAACGTCTGGATGCCCTGAGTTCGTAGACAGGTGGCACGCATCAATCGGAGTCCGGATGACCGAGTTACGGGCCTGGATGCGAGAGGGGCATTTTGGTAATTTTCTGCACAAGGGCAAAATGGTAATTTCATAGGGGCTGTTTGAACGGTTACTGTAGCACCTGTTAATGGGAGACATGCCAGTGCACGGGTGGATGGTTTTTGGGGCAATTGGATGGGCTAAATTGTTGTTTAAGGGTTATTGGAGTGTTTAATCATGTAAGCGGGTTATTGGATTGTTTAATCATGTAAATGGGTTATTGGATTGTTTAATCATGTAAGTGGGAGATTGTGTGTTTTGTGCACAGTGAGCAGGTGCTATGCTGGTGTTTTTGGAATTGAAAAATAGGGACATTGTTGGCTAGTGATCAGTGTGTGTGGGTGTGGAATTGGAATCTGAAGCCACGGGTATGCATTGTTTATGAAACAAATTGGTGGGGCTGAGTGTTAATGAATTGTTTTGTGCCTTAGTGGGGTGAGCAGGGCACGGGAGGTGTGTGCAGGGAACAAATACCGTGCTGCTGGTGCTTCTAAAATTGGGAAGAAAGCAGAGGCTACTTCCCACGTTGATCAATTTTCCGAGACCATGATGAACTGAGGACAGTTAGGAGCAAATTGTTATTGTCTTGGTGCGGGAACAAAGACAGTTAGGCAGGGCACGAGTGTGCTGGTTGAGGGGAGTGCGGAAAACAATCCGGGGAGAGTGCCATTAAACTGAGAAAACAGGGACTTTGTGCAGGGTGTGATCGTCCTTTCCAAGGCCAGTTTGAGAGAAATTGTGAACGGGAAAGGGGTCATGGAGGTGAGAACATAGTTATGAGAGGGAGAGAAGGAAGAAAGAGAGGAAACTGGGAGAGGGAATTCAAATCCGAATTTGAATTTTAGACGAGCCCAAGCCAAATTGAGGCTCGAATGAGTCTCCTGGAACCTCATGTATTCGGTCCAAATCGATTATTGCAAGCTTTGAAGCTCCTGGAACCATGGACAAACTTCTCGGGTGGCCGGGAAATCGAGCTTTGTGTTCGTGCAATTGGAGGTAAGTGTTTGTGAAATTGGATCTCAAATCATCCCTACCATGAGGCTACGATGCTGTGCTACCAATTAATTGAAGAATTACTTGGTTATACGATGAATTCAGACGAGGAACTCGTTCGAGAAATTTGGTTTAAGTCGTGATAGTTAGAGGTAATGACGACTGCAATGGATGTTACAGATCCCTAATTGGACTGGGTACGAAGCTAATGGAGTGTTCAATTGATCAAATGGTGTCGAATTGGTGGGACACTAGCCGGGTCACTTCGCGGGTTACCAGACCCGTTTTACAGACGATCGGGTAAGGAAGAAGCACTGTGCGAGGTACTGTAGCAGCGCGTGGCTCCCACGCGCAGCCGCTTGCGGCGGCGCGTGAGGGCGCGTGGCTCTGATTTTCGAGGTAAGTCCAACATGACTTTTTTCCTACACATTGTAACGAACATTTTAGCGTTGGCTTTGAATTAATCGGACGCCGCGATGTTGTTTCGAGGGTCCGAAAGTCTATGCCACGTTTTTCATTAACTGTTAATTTCTGAAAAATTATGGGAAATTAGTATGTTGTTATCTAAGCCCTCAGTGACCCTAAAGTATGTTTTCGGGCAGGATTTGAAATTTCTGGAAACTATCGAAAATTACGGAAATACGCGCAGCGCGGGAAAACGAGCTTATTGGATGATGTGTGAGTGGACGTTGCTTTCAAAATTTAATGCATGCGTAAATTATTGGTTGATGGATTTGGATTATGTTGTGTATTTGGATTTGATTCACGGTGTTGGGCTGAGACCCGGCGTTTATGATTGCGGGCTAAGCCCGATGGTTAAGAAAAGGAAAATGTTTTGCTTTTCATATACGGATTTCTTATGTTGGGAATGTAACGGATTGCGAAATGATTCTTTATATGCATGCATTGGTTTTTACTTGGAGGATAAAAACGTCTTTCCGTAACTGTTTTATAAAACTGATTTCTTTTTGTCCACTCACACCTTTTGGTTTTTATTGACCCTCCAGGTCGTGGCGCGTTGCTCGAGGCTGTTCGAGGGGCGGAGGCATGAGTAAGCACGTGTGGTTATCCATGGTCTGGCACGTACTGAGGGTACCTTGGGGATTTCAGTCGTCTTGCCAGACGGGAGTAGGACCGGGCACGGCTAATAATGCCCTTTTCGGGGGCGGTCCTGTCATGATCTTGAGGTTAGTTTCCTTGATTTTGAGCTCAAAGATCCTTTTCTTGAATCCCGTAGATGAATTAGGACATTTGAATCATATTAAACGGTTGAGAAATAGTCAGGTTTGAATCAGGTCGAGGTCGCGAGTCGGGCGACCCAAAACCAAGAGCTGTCTGAAAGTTAAAAAAACCTATGTGTAGGCGTATAAGGCCCACACGCAGAGGTTGTCGATGACGCGTGAGGGCACATGGTACATTTTCTGGGCTTCAGTTCAACATGGTTTTTGTTGTGTTTCGCTCTTGTGAATCTTTTGGTGCTACTTCTGCGTTAATTAGCCACTGTTTGAGTATAATTTTGGATGTTCAAAACAATATGTTATATTTTAATCAGGAGTTAAAACCTAGAATTGGGAAAATTAAGTATAAGACTAATCTGGAATTTTATGAGTTTTAATGATAAATTTAGAAAGTATGATATAATAATTAACGAGGGATTTTGCCTACGTGTATGGCTTACAAGAAAGGCATTCCTTTTCTAAATTGTTATGTCTAATTATTACATGATTATCAATACAATATTTAATTATATTTTTTTTGAATATTTAATCATCTTCCATAGTGTATAAGAATGTTAACTATTTTTAGTGGAGAATTGATTAAACCTTGGAATAGCGTCGAATTGAAAAATTCCATTACTTGACAGGGTCAATGGGTTGGACGTGGGCGGTAACCCCGTAAGAAAGGATTATGTTTTGCTAATTTATCGAATTAGGGTGTGAATAAAATTCGGAAAATCCCTGGTCTGGCAAAAATTAGAGGCAAGTATTTGTAAATTCAGGAAGGTTTTCAGACATGAGCAGGACCAGTATGATTATCCAAGTGATTTACGAATAGGTCCTATCAAGGATGGCCAAGTGTCGAGCTCTCAATGGTCAACTCCTAACTTTAACTTGCACATTTGCAGAGGAGATCTGTCTTTTTAGCGGGTGGGTCATACTCCCAACTATTTGCATCCGGTGCTATCGAAAAAGCAACTAGAAGTGTGGCATGTTTTCAATGATGTTCGTCTATCGTTTTCTTTCACAAGAGAGGAAGAGCTCTGCCATTTTCAATGGGTGGGCCCCACTCCCTGCAATTCTAGTGCGATGTCATCGGCTAAATATTAGAAACTAGCCACTTGGTGGGTTCTCATTTGCCATCGCCTATCATTTCATTTGATTGTGTGCAAAATGGGCTTTACCGCATACTTCATTGTAGCCTCATGTTTTTGCACATTCTAGGAGTTCGGGACATCTGTTGGTAATGATTCAAGTGGAAACTTATTTATTTTTCCAAGACAATCATTTGAAGATGCAATAAAGTGTCATTTTTGGAGCGATTTGGAAAACTTAAATTATGGCAGTGTGGTGGTTCGCGTGGTCAGTGTGTATTTTGAGGATCCCAAAGATTTTAAGGCATGAAAAATTTGATATCTTGAGTCCTCAATTGTGTTTGAATAGAGTTGTTGTCCGAAGAATGAGCCAGATCCTGAAATGCCTTCCCAGTTCATTTAGGGCATTGTTCATGATCAATCTAGCCTAGCAAGGTCCTCTAGCAAACGTAAATTGTTCAACAATCCTTCTAAGCATTTGGTCAAACGCTTGGAGGTGGAAATCCAACAGGGTGGAAATCCAACTGTTGAGATCTGAATGGTCTTTGCTCGTGATATGCACCCACAACGATGCTCCAAATAAAATTGAGGAGATAAAGTTTGGTATGATGAGTTGCGGTAGAGCCCATACCAAAGAGCTGGAGATGGGGCCGGAGAAAGAGTTTGAGCTTGAACCTAAACCTGAGCTTGAGGTTAGGAAAGATGTTGTTCTTGATGTTGATGTCTCATTTTTGTATAGTTTTCCCCTATTTTCAGCTAACGAATGGATCGAGTTTCAGAAGACAATGGGCATTAACGCTTTGCCACCGGAAAATTTCCATAGATTATTTGTTTTTTTCTATGATTTGATTTTGATTCTAGCATGGAGTAATTAGATTGAGCAATAGATATGTGGTTTGCCAACCACTTTTCCAATGAATAAATGAAAATGTTGTTTATGCAGAATTTTGAGATTCAAGTGTTAAGTTTGTTTGAATTAATCTCCAAACTAGTTGGTTCTTCAAATGCTCCATGTTGTAGCCATAAACGTTCAACATTGGGGTTCTTGGTGTCAGGACCTGACCCTCCTCTGTCGGGATCCGAATCTAGCACGATATTGTCTGCTTTGGGCCTCCTAGCCCTCACGGTTTTGTTTTCGGGAGCTCACGGTGCAACTTTCCAGGGGGTCACCTATCATGGAATTGCACCAACATCAACTCACTTAACTTTGGAGTTCCAACCGAACCCAAAGCCGATGAGCTCCCAAAAGGCCTCGTGCTAGATAAGTGTGTGCCTACACCTTTTAAGGCACACCACCATTCCTCTCCCAGACCATTCCCCTCGCAGGAATATGAAATCGTTCACCGTTCCCTCCAGGACACGGGTCTTACAATCCATCCCCTTTAGGGCATAGCGTCCTCGCTAGCACACTTCCCGGTCGGGGTCTCACTCTGATACCATTCTATCAAGACCCGACCCTCCTTTTTCGGGACCCAAATCTAGCACGATATTATCCGCTTTGAGCCTCCTCGCCCTCACGATTTTGTTTTTGGGAGCTCACGGTGCAACTTCCTAAGGGGTCACCCATCATGGAATTTCACCAACCTCAACTCGCTTAACTTTGGAGTTCCAACCAAACCCAAAGCCACTGAGCTCCCAAAAGGCCTCGTGCTAGATAGGTGTGTGCCTACACCTTTTAAGGCACACCACCATTCCCCTCCCAGACCATTCCCCTTGCAGGAATGTGGGATCGTTCACCGTTCCCTCCAGGACACAGGTCTTACACTTGGCCTCTTAGAAAGGGTTTATGTTTTTTTTTGTTTCTTTAAGGAAAGGCTTTTACTTCCTAAAAGAAGGTTTGATGTGCTTTATAGAAAAGCTTACTACTTGCAAGAGAAAGGCTTGAGGTGCTTGCTGAAGGAAGAATTTGATGCTTCGCAAGGCCAAAACTTGTTTGCTTGGCAGGGCGGACGCTTATATGCTTCACACACCAAAGTCTTAGATACTTTACAGGGTGAAGCTTAGATGCTTTGCATGGCTTAGATGCTTTGCATGAAAAAGGCTTAGATGATTCGCATGGAAAAGGCTTTGATTTCAGAAGGAATACTTAGTTTCACCTTGAAGGAAGACTTGAATGCTTTCGAGAGAAAGGTTTGAAGTGATTCCTAGTGGAAGGCTTTAGGTGCTTCTCGGAGGAAGGCTTTGGATTGCTTTGAGTACTTCTAGGAAGAGGTATTGAAAATATTTTATGATGTATGAATGTGTCTGTATAAATTGAGAATAATTTGATAAATTTATTGATAATTCAAATACAAGGTTCTTGAATTTAGGGGACGACATAAAAATGAAATAGAACTTTGCATATGCTTCTATGTCATGTTTGGTACTGGTACACTTGGATTGGCATGCAACTTATGGCAAGTAATGGCAAGATCAATTCTGTTGATATGCAGTTAGTTGGTATTTAGAAGACAAAGAAAGGGATTTGCTCCTTGTAGTTGTGTCAACATGAAGAGTAAATGTAGTCTCCTTAATCTCTTTCAACCCCTCGGTAGCCACCGTTGACCCATAACTTGATCTCCATTCATCTCTCCAATACCTTCTCCGAGAATCGGGAATCGGATTTTTTTATAAAGGTTTGATGTGTTGACTAGGATTTTGTGAAGCCAAAGTCTTTCAAATATGCCACTTTATGGGGTATACTCATCCATGAGGTAAAACATTTGCGATGTGATGATGCGTAAGGAATGAACATCTAGCTGGAGAGTACCAACGGTCGTGCTTGTTGATTCATTGAAACCCCGATACGAGACAACCCTTTCGGTGGTGAATTTCTCCAAACCCATTTTGCGTATAGAATCCAAGTTGAGGATGTTTGATGCGTTTCCTTTTTCAACATGGATTCGATCACCCTGAGCATGCATGGATTGATATGACGAGAGCGTCATCATGTGGCCAATCAATTCCTACCTTGTCTTTCAGAGAGAAACCAATGATAAGATCAACGGCCACTTCAGGGGTGCTGATTGATACGCATAAACTAAACATTAAAGTAACACACAAAGTCACACTCAACACTTAAGGAAACATAAGCAATTAAAAATCCTTTTTTCTTTTTGTAGATTGTAGCATTGGTAAATAGGGATCGTTCTTAACCGAGAATTGAGGGTACCTAAGTATGATTATCGTTTAATTGATTAATTGGGGGTAAAGAGATTGATTTAAAAGTCCTAAGTAATTAAACTACTCTAAACTAACCTAATCTAATATTTACATGGTCAACTCATCTTTAACCTAACTCATTCATAAATCATACCAATTTCCATAATCAACGAAATTCCAAAACCTTAGTTTAATGAAATACATGTACATTATCTTAAGTACGTACTCGGGAATACGCCCTAGATCTAATCAAGCATTAAGCATAAACATAGCATGGAAGATTATTGAAATCAATATAAAATATAGAACCATAATAAAATTAATGATCAATCCAATAAATATGATATTCAAGTATAAAGAGAAAACTACGGGGTTAAGAGGTTGAGTTACACTTTGAATCCTCTGGAATACGCCCTATAGATGCTAGGTAGTTCGACACTCTTGGTGAGACACTCAGGAATACGCCTTATATGTCAATGGAGGATTGGTGAATTATGGAGGATGGTGTAGTTTATTTTTACACAAGAAATCTCGAATTTATTAAAAAGGGAAAATTGGTTTAAGCAAAGCTTTGGTGTAAATAATGAGCAACCCTTACAAATAACCTAAACCTCTCTATTTATAGGAGAAAATAATCTCAAAATAAATAGAAGTTCACAATTTAATTCTAAAAGGAAAAGGATTAAACTAATTAAATTAAAGTCCTAAAGAAAAAGGTATTCTAAATCCTAATGAAAGAATAAATACAAAACTTAATTAAAAAAGTGATAGAAACTCCTAATTTAAAAAGGGAAAACAAATCCTAATTAAAAAGGGGAAATTCTTGTCCTTAATTTGCTTGGAATTTGGGTTGCTTGCTGGAATTTTAGAAGATGGAACAGCTGGAAAATGTGCAAGACTTCAATTCCTAGTAGAACAAGTAATCATATTCGCGCAGACTGACTATACCTCACCAAAACAGGAATTCGTGTAGATGTAGGACTCCGATTTGAGTAATTCTTGAACCATTGGAAACTAGACTTTTAGAGCTTTCCAACCATATCTTACTCACATTCTGATTCTATCTGAGGTGTTCACAATGGTTTGTGGAAGTGGGCTGATTTGCACAGACAGATTTCTGCTTTGTAACTTTTAATCCACTTCTTCTTTTGGGCTTCTACAAGAACGAATCTTGGCATAATCTTGAGCCTTATTGCCAGTATGGACATAGTGTTAACCTAACTTGATGAATCTTGATCCAATCTTTATAAGTCTTGGCCCATTCTTGATAGCTTGTGTGGTTTTACTCCAATTTAACCTTTTTACTCCACATTTTTGGGTTCTTACCTAAAAATATTAAAACAAGTTAGAAATTGTAAGATTAAGGATATAACAAAGTAACATGAAAAGGAAATTGAGATGAAAAGGTGATAAAATATGTGCTTATCAAATTCCTCCATACTTAAATTTTGCTAGCCCCTAGCAAATACCAAAACAAATTAAGGCTTTGAAAACTCATATATTTTTTTCTTTTTCTTAAAAACAAAAACTACTAAGCCCTTAACCATTTGTCTCGAATTGTATCAACATAAGTATGGCATCAAAGATTTACACTAAAGAGCTATATAGCATATGGAATTTAAAAGTTAATAAATCATAACAAAATACTTTGACAAGTAAGATAATGAGTAAACTTGGTGAAATGTATCTCAACATGAATAAAACAAGTATGAATCAACTCACAAGGGATATGCACTCAAGATTTCACTCAATGTGTATAGGGTTTGTGTTTGCACTCAAGATATGTAAGAAAGATGCTCACATAATAGAAAGTAAGTTACCTCATAAATATTTCAAACATAAACCATAAGAATATGAACATAATTGCACAAATGAACCAAAACCATAAGCTTACCCAAGTGATAGACTCAACTAATCAGAATTTACCCATCTTAAGGATCATAAGGTCTTTATTTAAAGGTTTTAATAGGGTTAGGTGTAGAGGCATGGATTTTTTTGGATAGTAGTGTTAAATTTTGTTCCAAGACTCACCAAAGGCTCCATCACATAGGCATACGTGCTTCGAATACCCCCACACTTAGATTTTGCTAGTCCCTAGCAAATACTTGAAACGCGCTTGAGCATTGTAATTAGGACAAAGACCGAAATCTTCAATGTTTCCAAATTCACAAGTATAAAGGATTTAACTCAAACTCAAAACTTATTTACCGTTTGAGAGATTCAAAACTTTTTTTTCTTTTTTTTTTCTTTGTTATTTTTTCTTTTTTTTTCACTTTTTTTTCTCTCGTATATATATTTTTTTCATGGTAATTCTATGTTTACAATGTAGTTTGAGCAAGTCCTTTCCTATACATAAATACAAGTCTTCAATCATCATCTCTTTTTTCACGCCATCTTGAAATCTTCAACCAAGTCTTTGGAATAAGGGTAAATGATGTCTATACTAGGCTCACGTGAATAGATGTATTGAGGGTGATGAAATAAAGACTTAATGTAGGCACTAAGTGAGTTAAACTAAGGGGACCACACTTGTGCTATCAAATAGGGACATGGATATTTAGATAAATGGTGTTAACCCTATTGTCTTAATCATGTCCAAAATCAGAGAGTTTATTGACTTAAAAGCTTTGAAAATCACATAGAATAAGTTCTAGTACTCCAGAGTTCATTAAAATCTATTGCAAGCAGTTATGAGACATATGTATATCAATTTAAACAAAGAACTCCTATGAATCACTCAACAAAAAAAAGTATATAAGACTCTAAAGCTCACATAGGGTTCATATGATTCATACAAATCTTAACATGCTCGTTCTGTACCAGTTTAACATGCATCATCTACTACAAGTCATAAAAATTCAATCATAAAGCATTAGCAAATAAATTCAAGTTGTAGTGATGATCTTTTAGCCATGTCTTATCTTTTTTTTTTCATTATTATCAGCGACAGGTTAAAGGCATCCTAAGACCTTTAAAAATAAAAACTTAAAACACACAATTTTTTTTTGTTATTATTATTATTATTATTATTATTTCTTTTTTTATTTCTTTTTAAAAGACTCATAAAG
Organism: Prinsepia uniflora; assembly: GCA_032719365.1. Classification (NCBI taxonomy): domain Eukaryota; kingdom Viridiplantae; phylum Streptophyta; class Magnoliopsida; order Rosales; family Rosaceae; genus Prinsepia; species Prinsepia uniflora. The sequence goes on from CM064873.1 coordinate 23,895,882, forward strand.
TTGTAAAACCCTCCCCCACACTTAAAGTTGGCATTATCCTCAATATATAAAAGTAAAAGCATAAAATCAAGTATGAGATAGAGTTTTACGAAAATAAGATAAACATAAAAACAAATGAAAATAAAAGATAAGGGAAGAGAATGCAAATCTGTTGTAGACTCCTCCATTGGGTTTCCTCCCAACAAGCACTTAAGTTTAACGTCTTCAGCCTAGACGAAGTGCTACAATCAACTCATTCGATGCGAGGTCTATGCACTCTTTCGAACTCCACATCGTGCTCACCAATTGTCTCTAGGTAAGGCTTCAATCCATCATGAATCTGAGGGTCAAGTTCATACGCTATCTCCTTGACAAGGGCGTCCCCAAGTCTAGTTCATGTGACTTAGATTAAGTGAATTGTATATAGAGTGTTCCTTCAAGAGAGTTAGATGATAATATGTACATGAAAAGAAGACGAGATATAGAAAAGAATATACATAAGAAATTGAGAATATTTATAAGTAAGTACGGTATTTATGCACAAGTAAGATATTTTCATTATAAACATATTTACACAAACGAAATCACACAAAATATTTTTCAATCACCGGCAATAGCGCCAAAAATTGATATGCAAAAACTAAGCATTAAAGTAAACACAAAGTCACACTCAACACTTAAGGAAACATACGCAATTAAAAACCCCTTTTTGTAGATTGTAGCATTGGTAAATAGGGATCGTTCTTAACCGAGGATTGAGGGTACCTAAGTATGATTATCGTTTAATTGATTAATTAGGGGTAAAGAGATTGATTTAAAAGTCCTAAGTAATTTTACTACTCTAAACTAACCTAATCTAATATTTACATGGTCAACTCATCTTTAACCTAACTCATTCATAAATCATACCAATTTCCATAATCAACGAAATTCCAAAACCTTAGTTTAATGAAATACATATACATTATCTTAAGTACATGCTCGCGAATATGCCCTATACACTTTCAATGATTTAGACTCGGGAATACGCCCTATAGCTAATCAAGCATTAAGCATAAACATAGTATGGAAGAGTATTGAAATCAATATAAAATATAGAACCATAATAAAATTAATGATCAATCCAATAAATATGATATTCAAGTACAAAAAGAAAACTACGGGGTTAAGAGGTTGAGTTACATTGTGAATCCTCTGGAATACGCCCTATAGATGCTACGTAGTTCGACACTCTTGGTGAGACACTCAGGAATACGCCTTATATTTCAATGGAGGATTGGTGAATTATGGAGGATGGTGTAGTTTATTTTTGCACAAGAAATTTCGAATTTATTAAAAAGGGAAAATTGGTTTAAGCAAAGTTTTGGTGTAAATAATGAGTCACCTTTACAAATAACCTAAACCTCCTTATTTATAGGAGAAAATTAATCCCCAAATAAATAGGAGTTCACAATTTAATTCTAAAAGGAAAACGATTAAACTAATTAAATTAAAGTCCTAAAGAAAAAGGTATTCTAAATCCTAATGAAAGAATAAATACAAAACTTAATTAAAAGGTGATAGAAACTCCTAATTTAAAAAAGGAAAACAAATCCTAATTAAAAAAATTTGCTTGGAATTTGGGTTTCTTGCTGGAATTTTAGAAGATGAAACAGCTGGAAAATGTGTAAGACTTCAATTCCTAGTAGAACAAGTAATCATATTCGCGCAGACTGACTATGCCTAACCAAAACAGGAATTCCCTTGACTGTAGGACTCCGATTTGAGTAATTCTTGAACCATTGGAAACTAGACTTCTAGATATTTCCAACCATACCTAACTCACATTCGGATTCTATCTGAGGCATTCACAATGGTCCGTGGAAGTGGGTTGATTAGCACAGACAGATTTCTGCTTTATAACTTTTAATCCACTTCTTCTTTTGGGCTTCTCCAAGAACGAATCTTGGCATAATCTTGAGCCTTCTTGCCCATATGGACATAGTGCTAACCCATCTGGATGAATCTTGATCCAATCTTTATAAGTCTTGGCCCATTCTTGATAGCTTGTATGGTTTTACTCCAATTTAACCTTTTTACTCCACATTTTTGGGTTGGTACCTAAAAACATTAAAACAAATTAGAAATTGTAAGATTAAGGATATAACAAAGTAAAATGAAAAGGTGATGAAATATGTGCTTATCAGTGATATGGGAGACTTGAGCCACAGCTAAAGCATCATCGATCTTCCTTTTTCTGCTTAAAAGTTGTTCCTAGCAATTTTGTTTTGGTAATGATTGTGTTAATACAAATCACTTTTGATTTAGGCTCCCTGGTCCTTTATTCCCCAGATGATCTGTGGTCTTATTTTTATGTAATTAGTACAGTGCCCTCCTTCAGGATATTTTGGAGATATCTTTCAAAAGATATACATGTGTTGATATTGTGCAGGTAGTGTTCATAATAGGAAACCTATTTAGTTTTACCAGTCATCTTCTGATCGCTTTTGACGGGTCCTGATTTCTTGAACTATGTCTTGTCTTTGATCTCGTTATAAATCTGGTGGACTAGTACAAAGAATTGCATATTAGGCTTCCCAATGGCTAAGTCATTGGATGTTTGGCTTGCCTTGCACTTATTAGACCCCACATATGAAAATTTGTTGTCAACATCCTCTTTGTAGGGTGATGATGGTTTGGAGGTTTTTTTTTTCTTGTACTGGCATGATCTAGCACATAGGTGGCATTCTTCTCATCCTCCCAGCATGCATGTTGCTTTTCTAAAGAGAGCATTTTGGTGAGACTGCAAGCATTGTTCATAAGAATTTCTCCGTAAAGCTTGCTATCCTAGGGAAGCCCTTACTTGAATGCCATAGCAGAAAAAAGGTCTCTTCATCCAACTATCCAAGATGTAGTATTTCTAGATGTATTTTAGAAGGATCTCCTTTGATCTCTTTCTGATAGTGAAAAGATGATCATATTTTACTTCTACTATGTGAAGTTGTAAGAATCTTCACAAATGCTAGAGCCAGTTCTTGAAATGAAGCGATGAACCTCTAGGGGACCATGTCATTCCATGTGCAAAGTGTTTTACGATGCACATCAATTCGAGATGATGTCCCTAAATGTTCTCCAAGTCGATCATGCACTGACATCCTTGGGTAATTTTGGCTATTTGTTCTTCAAGTGTGACTTTCCTCTCTGAAATCACTTAGCGAAGTGTCATGAGACATCATTTAATGTCATACTGTTTCTTTTCCATGACGTCGTAAGATGCCCTCTTGCCTTTTTCTTGATAAGGGGTGTCTCATGACCACTTAAGTTGTTCGTTCTACCAAAAGTTGATGTAGAAGCTCGAACTACATTTGGACTAGGTTACTCAACCTTTCAGCTTGTGATAATGGGTTGTCTTAATGAGGGGACGTCGAGGTGTTCACATCTGTCGCGTATTATGTTGAGACCTACGCTATGTGTCGCGGAGTTGGTGGCATACATCAGATCCCTCTTGTGCTTGATTTTTCCCTAGTACGCCATGGAGTTCATCTAGGAATACTCGTAGATCCTTATTTGCATCGGGCTAATTCTGCCTTGAAACCTATCCCACCAAACGTACGTCATCTTTCTGGAAGGCTGTAGTTCTCAAACCTAATGTAAGTTGTCAGGACCCAACCCTCCTCGGTCAGGACCCGACGCATCTAGCACGATATTGTCCGCTTTGAGCCTCCTCGCCGTCACGGTTTTGTTTTCGGGAGCTCATGGTGCAACTTCCCAGGGTGTCACCCATCATGGAATTGCACCAACCTCAACTCGCTTAACTTTGGAGTTCCAACCGAACCCAAAGCCACTGAGCTCCCAAAAGGCATTGTATAGATCACAGTTGCGCAGCAGCCTACTCTATCTAACACTATATTGTCCCCTCTACACTCGCTAGTCGAACCAGCCTATCATATAAGGTTTTGTTCCCGGGAGCTCACTGTACAACTTCCCAGTGAGTCACCCATCATGGGATTTCACTAGCCTCCACTCACTTAACTTTGGAGTTCCCTCAGAATCCAAAGCCAATGAGCTCCCAAGAGGCCTAGTGCTAGATAGGTGTATGCCTACACATATAAGGCACATCACTATTCCCTTCGCAGGAATGTGGGATCATTCACCGTTCCCTCCAAAACACGGGTCCTACAATCCACCCCCCTTACGGCCTAACGTCCTCGCTGGCACACTTCCTTGGCGGGGCTTGGCTCTGATACCATTCTGTCAAGACCCGACCCTTCTCAGTCAGGACCCGACTCATCTAGCATGATATTGTCCGCTTTGGGCCTCCTCGGCCTCACGGTTTTGTTTTCGAGAACTCATGGTGCTACTTCTCAGGGGGTCACCCATCATGGAATTGCACCAACCTCAACTAACATAACTTTGGAGTTCCAATCGAACCAAAGGCTACTGAGCTCCCAAAAGGCCTCGTATAGTTTAGAGTTGCACAGCGGCCCACTCTATCTAACACTATATTGTCCTCTCTGGACTCGCTAGTCGAACAAGCCTATCCTATAGCGTTTTGTTCCAGGGAGCTCAAGGTGCAACTTCTCAGTGAGTCACCCATCATGGGATTTCACCAGCCTCCACTCGCTTAACTTTGGAGTTCCCTCGGAATCCAAATCCAATGAGCTCCCAAGAGGCCTAGTGTTAGATAGTTGTGTGCCTACACATATAAGAAACATCATCATTCCCCTCGCAGGAATGTGGGATCGTTCATTGTTCCCTCCAGGACATGGGTCTTACACAAATGTCGAGGTTGTTGGGGAAGGGAAAGTTTCGAAACCAAATGTTGGAATCGGCCCATGTGACCCAATAGGTGCCATGATATTCAAGTGAGGGGTATGGCTTTGGTGTTCGTCTGGAGTCACATTGTGTGCTCTGTTCCTAGTGTGAGCTGCAGAGGCCGAAACACCATCTTCAGCTGATCGAATCGCGAGGATTGAACAAGAATTTTTTTGATGAATGATGAACAAAGTTCAAGAACTTCAAACAACGTCGATGAACGACGAATGAAGTATGATGAACAATAAACAACGTTGATGAACGATGAACGAACTAGAGAGTTCCTCTTGAGTATTCTCAATTCGACTATCAATGAAAGCTCCAGTTGTTGAAACCGAAATTGTACGCACTTGAAAAAGTCTTCACAATCCATACAAGCAACAAACAAGAGACAATCGAAGTTAAGGTTGAAACTCTATGAGGTTGTTCAACCAAAAATTCTCTGATACTTAAGTAATCTTTGAAAGAGTAATAGGAAATACTTCGAAGCGAAGAACAAATTACCTTGAAAATGAAATGAGTACATTATTTATATGGAAACCTTGGGAGTCACAGAGGGTTCTAATTGGTCGGTTGATTCTGTAATTAATAAATAATATATTTTTAATAAAAGGTATTATTTAATAATGATAATAATTGCGCATTATTAAATATAATAATGACATTTATAATAATTTAATATTAATACTAATTCTTCATTATTAAGAATAATGACAATTAATTTTTAGAGAGAATATTAATATCATTAAGACTTTAACCCGATTAAATAATATATTCAGCTGGTAAATACATTATTTAATGTGTGAGTGTCTGTGAGGCGTTAATGTTATTACCAAGGGAAATTTGAACACAATATAATTTATGTGTCACGTGGAAGCTCCACAAATTTTCGGTAATTTATGGTTCCCCAATATGTATATTTGATTATTCGATTGTTTAATTTAAGTTATCAAAAAAAGTTCGATTATATTTGATCCTGTTAATTTTTGAATCGATTCTAAGTTTCAAATTCAGTTGCCTAAACTTTAGGCAGAAGTACCTGTATACCCGATTGGAGTATGACTTTAATCATTCGATGAGGTTAAGGAGTGCATCACTAAAAAGGTGCTGATATATGAGAGACTAGTTGGTATATTCCTCAATCATTTGGGTATGGTAGAATGAGGTTAAGAATGTGGGTCAACCTTGAACATAAATCTTGAGAATGAGGCATTTTAGATTAATCATGTAAGATCCCACATCGCTCAGAGAAAATGGGAGATGTGCCTTATATGTGTAGGCATGTCTCCATCCAACATAATGCATCATGGGAGTGGCACTCCTGGGAGCAAAATCCTGCGAGCAGGGCCAGTAGGGCCGGCGGGATCCAAATGGGATAATATTCCGTTGGGTAGAGGGAGGGAACCGTCCCGAGAAACACCTCGTAAACCACCCCCAGGCCTTGTACCCGTCTGAAAAGTAAACTAAAATGCTTAGTTTACCCCGGAACCTTGTCAGAAAAAGGATACTAATGTACTTATTAGTTCATGCCTCCATCCCGTAAGTAACCTCAATTCTTGTGCAACGGCCCTGAAGGGTTTCAAAACCAGGAAAAACTGTGTGAGTGGACCTAAAAAGAATGGTTTAAAAACATAATTTCGAGAACATAATCATAAAACACAACCGTTACCCTCAATTTTAAAAAAACTATGCATGCATAAGGGAATTCCATAAAAACTCAGTAAATATGTAATAAAAAGCAAAACCCCATAATGCGTACAATATCGAAAATCCAGCAATACTAGAAACAAGGACACATAAAGACTTATCAGGAATCATAATCACAACTATATACAGTCAACCCATCCTCGATGCCTGCAAGTCAAATCATCATCTCATAACTGCTCTACTAGTAGGAAAAACCACTAGAGAACTACGAAGCCCAGCTCGACATCCGAGTGTGGACCGGCTCAGGAACTACGGAGACCAACTCGACGTCTGAGTCACGGTCCTAGTTTCAGGAACTATAGAGCATTACCTCGACATCTGAGAATACTTCTTAGTCTTGGGAACTACCGAGCATTACCTCGACGTCAGAGACTACCCATCACAATATCGGTCTCGAGAACTACGGAGCATTACCTCGACGTTCGAGACCATCCAACCACTTGACATTCCGAGGAGAGTTTTCACATCACATCATATCACATATAAGTATAACTAGAATTACATCTCACATACCTAGGAACACATCCTTATAACCCATCGTAAGACCAAAATCAAATCCAAATCAAAATATCCAAAAATCCCAGATATACAAATTTCTCGTAAAACGTGCATCAAGTAATTATTGTAAATCATCCAAAACTCACCATCACAAGAAATACAATTTAAAACCCTCATAAGACGTTTCTAATCCAAATCACATTATGAAACTCAGGGCTTAAGCCCAAACCACCAATCAAATACAATAGCGTAAAACGTGTCGTTAAGAAAATAATTAATTATCCTTAAATCACCAAAAACCATATAAAATTCCAATCAATCAAACATCATTGAAAACATATAGAACTATTTAAAACCATTAAATATGCATACAAAATAAGTTTAATAAAGAATGGGTCCACTCACAATCAAGAAGGGACAATATTCTGTTAGGTAGAAGGACTTTAGTGTAAGACCGGTGTCCTGGAGGGAACGGTGAACAATCCCACATTCCTGCGAGGGGGGAATGGTCTGGGAAAGGATGGTGGTGTGCCTTAAAGGTGTAGGCACACACCTATCTAGCATGAGGCCTTTTGGGAGCTCAGTGGCTTTGGGGGGAATTGGAACCCCAAAGTTAAGCGAGTTGAGGCTGGTGCAATTCCATGATGGGTGACCCCCTGGGAAGTTGCACCATGAGCTCCCGAAAACAAAACCGTGAGGGCGAGGCCCAAAGTGGACAATATGGTGCTAGATGAGTTGGGGCCTGACTGAGGAGGGTCAGGTCCTGACAATTTGGTATCAGAGCCAGACCCCGACCGGGAAGTGTGCCAGCGAGAACGTTGGGCCCTAAGGGGGGTGGATTGTAAGACCCGTGTCCTGGAGGGAACGGTAAATGATCCCACATTCCTGCGAGGGGGAATGGTCTGGGAGAGGATGGTGGTGTGCCTTAAAGGTGTAGGCACACACCTATCTAGCACAAGGACTTTTGGGAGTTCAGTGGCTTTGGGGGGGATTGGAACCCCAAAGTTAAGCGAGTTGAGGCTAGTGCAATCCCATGATGGATGACCTACTGGGAAGTTGCACGTGAGCTCCCGAAAACAAAACCGTGAGGGCTGGTCCCAAAGCGGACAATATTGTGTTAGATGGGCCGGGTCGTGACATTTAGTGGGACCTGAGGGTACTCTCTTACTTGGAGAATGCGTTTTGAGGGTGGGATCCCCATATGCATAACTGTGAACGCGGGAACCTATGTGTGCTCGATCCCGAGGGAGTGAAAGAACCCAGGCCGAAAGGAGGTTCCTTGCTCGGCCGCACAATCATAAGGTTAGAAGTCGGCCTTAGGGGCGCACCCAATATTTACAATTCCATTCAGGCCATTTGGTGTCCGGGTGGTGGCACGCCTGCGCATTTATTCGAAGAAGGACCAAAATCCCTTCTAACGGTTTGATAAACCAAATCGAGGGAAACATATTTTGGAACGCCCGGTGGGACACACTAGGTTTTGATAATGCATGGTCGTTGGCACTAGGGGGAATCCTAGAAATGACCAAGAAATCCAGCTGCCGAATTTAGTAGTCGGGCGAAGGAGAAGAAACATGGTTGGAACACTCCCAATGTCGACCCAGCCATTTGGTATGCCAACTTAGCCATTTGGTATGCCAACTTCTCAAGCAGGCCATAGTGGCCAATTACAAGTCGGCCGGACCTCGGCTGTGACAACAAATACAAGTTCAGTAGAGGTTACCCGCGGCCCTTTAGAGCCGGTCCTCCAGCCAAATCCGCCGAGGGGGAATGGTCTGGGAGAGGATGGTGGTGTGCCTTAAAGGTGTAGGCACACACCTATCTAGCACAAGGACTTTTGGGAGTTCAGTGGCTTTGGGGGGGATTGGAACCCCAAAGTTAAGCGAGTTGAGGCTAGTGCAATCCCATGATGGATGACCTACTGGGAAGTTGCACGTGAGCTCCCGAAAACAAAACCGTGAGGGCTGGTCCCAAAGCGGACAATATTGTGTTAGATGGGCCGGGTCGTGACATTTAGTGGGACCTGAGGGTACTCTCTTACTTGGAGAATGCGTTTTGAGGGTGGGATCCCCATATGCATAACTGTGAACGCGGGAACCTATGTGTGCTCGATCCCGAGGGAGTGAAAGAACCCAGGCCGAAAGGAGGTTCCTTGCTCGGCCGCACAATCATAAGGTTAGAAGTCGGCCTTAGGGGCGCACCCAATATTTACAATTCCATTCAGGCCATTTGGTGTCCGGGTGGTGGCACGCCTGCGCATTTATTCGAAGAAGGACCAAAATCCCTTCTAACGGTTTGATAAACCAAATCGAGGGAAACATATTTTGGAACGCCCGGTGGGACACACTAGGTTTTGATAATGCATGGTCGTTGGCACTAGGGGGAATCCTAGAAATGACCAAGAAATCCAGCTGCCGAATTTAGTAGTCGGGCGAAGGAGAAGAAACATGGTTGGAACACTCCCAATGTCGACCCAGCCATTTGGTATGCCAACTTAGCCATTTGGTATGCCAACTTCTCAAGCAGGCCATAGTGGCCAATTACAAGTCGGCCGGACCTCGGCTGTGACAACAAATACAAGTTCAGTAGAGGTTACCCGCGGCCCTTTAGAGCCGGTCCTCCAGCCAAATCCGCCGACCTCGTTGGACTTTCAACAATTAATTCGAACGTTGGAGGTAACAAATCGCGCGACCATTCAGCTGCTTGACAAGCTCACTAATGAGATGAACAACCAGAGGCTGGACGTTCGCAACCAGTTCGCCCAGGTGAATGATAGACTCAGTCAACAACCTGTCCCAAATGGACACCCAGCGGCCCGAGGCCAAGCAGGTGCTCAAGCCGAGAATTTTGGGGCGAATGAACAACCTGGCAATAATCCAGTGGGGAACAACCAGGGTATGAATATCCCAAATCACAATAATCTCCCGGGTTGGAACAATCAGTTCGTGCTGAATCCATATCAAGCTTTTCACCAGGCTCGACCACAAGCCAACCTAGCGGCCGGGGGAAACTTCGCTGGCCCATACATAAATTAGATTGCAGGCCTAGGTGGTTGGGGAAACCATGGAGGAAATCATCTGAATGGCCATGACAACGGACCCGGCCAACAAAGGGCTCTCGACTGGGGTGTGGTCGAGCAACTGATCCAGGGGATGGTTCCTCTCGCTAGGAGAGTCGGCCGACCTGTGTACAGGAGGCCGTATCCTCAACACTTTGACACGGAAGAATTTCCACGTGGTTTCAGAGTTCCTGATTTCGCCCTTTTTTCGGGTGATGGACTTCAATCCACGGTGGAGCATGTAGGCCGATTCACGGCTCAATGCGCGGAGATAGCTCACCGTGAAGGTCTTATGTTAAGACTTTTTCCAAGTACACTCACGGGGATTGCGTTCACCTGGTATGTGAATCTACCACAAAACTCCATTCCGAATTGGGCGACCATGGATCAAGTCTTCCATGAACAATTTTATCGACCCAAGCCAGAAGTGTCCATGGCTGACCTAGCCAAAATGAGACAAAATTTTAACGAGTCGGCTGAGGAATTCTTGGCCAGGTTCAAGGTGGCTAGGACCAAATGTATGGTCTCCATGCCAGAACATGAGTTTGTCAAGCTGGCTCAAGGCGGACTTTCTTTAGACCTTAGGAAAAAGTTTGAAGGAATGGAGTTTCGTGATATATACGATCTTCTTCTAAGGGTCGACCGATATGAGGGTCTACTAAAGGAAGAGCAACAGAAAATCGCCAAATTTCTAGGCCATCCTTTTATAAAGATACGCCCAAGCCGGCCACGGCTAGGACAACATCGGTTCACACCGTAGAGCTGGATAATGAGGAGTCAACTGGTCAGTTGGAGGAAATCCTATCTGAGGTGGATGATGAATAGGCCGAAGTAAATCTGGCCGAGATGTTTATTAATGGGCCGCACATGTGTAAGGCATTGTCAAAAGCCACAAAGGACCAGCAGCCGACGTCGGCTCAGGTCCCAAAATTTAGCGGAAGCTTCCAAAAAGGGGTTGGGAATAAAACTTACACCTTTGATATATCTAAAGCCGAACAAATCTTCGACCAAATTTTAAAAGAAAATATTATAAGATTGTCATCCGACCATGTTATTCCATCAGCCAATGAATTGAAAAATAAAACTTATTGTAAATGGCATAATGTGTGGACTCATGGAACTAATAATTGTTTGGTTTTTCGCAATGTTGTGCAGGACTTAATTGAGAAAAAGATTTTGAAATTTCCGGAGAAGAACCCAATGGGAGTTGACAAGAATCCATTCCCTTCTGCCCAGGCTAACATGGTGACAGTCAATTTTCTCCGGCCAGGCCAGCCTAGGCGAAGGTTGGATTTAGGTGGGTCAGCCAAGGCCGCAGCCGATAGAACAACCAGGGAGGTTCAGCTAGAGCCTACAACGAAAGGAAAAGAGAAGATGTTCTTAGAGCCGCCAACCAAGGAAGAGCTCCCAAAGGCCATCGTGTTATGTGGCAAGTGTCAATGCGAGGTGGCATTAGATGTCCCGCAATTGAAGCCGTAGGAGTTTGAGAAAGAGATGGTCAGGTCAGACCAACCAAGAGCGTTAGAGAAGAGGGTGACCCTGAGTCCGACTGAGAATTACGGTCTCTACAGCCCGAGAGAAAGGTATGAAGCTAGGCCGAATAAACGGTCATTTTTTCCCTACCAGGGTAGGCAGGAAAAGTCACGTTTCCTACCGAGGGGGAACCATCAGAAGCCACTAGAGTATGAGGATATTGTGGGTGGCCCGTTCCACCAGAGCGAGAACAAGCATAAGAGCATTTGGGTGACTACAGGCAATGGCAAGAAGAGGACTGTAGACTATGTCCAAAGGCCCAGGCCATCTGATGGTAGTAGTATCAATACTTACAAAATTCCGAATACTAAAGCGGGTCAATGGTACCAGAACCGGGGGCACGGCTTGCCCCCAAAGCCCTTGACTAGGACCCAAGTGAGGAGAGCTCAGAGGCAATTCTCTGCCAATAATAGAGCTGACGATAAGTGGACAGAAGAAAGACAAACTCAGTTGAACCGATTGGTAGCCCTTAAAGAGAAGATAAAGAGGGAAGAGCTTGAGTTGGCCAAGGCTGATGTCGTGGCCACTTTGGAGGCAGCAGCCGCAAAGGAAGTTGAGATGCACAGGAAGTGAGTGAATGGTCGAGTCGTGGTAACATCCGCAAAGGAACCAATTTCTGAGCAGGAGTCTCACTTGACAGTGGCATTTGAAGTAGAGAACTCAAGGGAGAACCCTCACCAACCATTGGTTGTGGGGGCAAAAAGTGAGGCCAGGCGAGGGGCTAGCCAACTAGGAGGCCATAAGGTGAGTATGAAGGAGGTAATAGAGAGCCAGGGTCAGAAGGTAAGCCAAGCTACTAGAGGGCCAGCTAAATAAAAAATGTACCAAGTCGTGAAAGGGGTTGAAAGTGTCCCTAGGTTAGCTGGGGGCAAGGCCGGCCCCATGGCTAGCCAAACCTTGGCTAAGAAGGATGGGGGCAAGGATTAGTCGCAGAAGGAAGTCGAGAAGACAGAAGGTGACCAAGCCATGGTTAAGCTGGGTGTGAAGGACACCAAGTCACCCAAAGTAGAGGAGAAGGCCAAGCCGATGGCCGAAGAAGAAATTGCGAAGCAAGACCATTTGGGTGAGCCAAAGGTGGATCTAGGAAAGAATGAAGTACCTTTGGGTGAAGATGAAGAAATGTATGATGAAGGCGATGGGTACGGCGATGAGGAAGAGTACATGGAAGAAGAGGACATAGGGGAGATGGAAGGTGAAGACCCAGGAATGAATGTGGCTGAAGCAAAAGAGGTCGGGCAGGTGACCCCAAAGATTTCTCAAGCCAAGATCCTAGAGCCTGAAATGGACATGGTTCAAACCGAGAAAATGTGGAAGACCAATACTAAGAGGACCCTCAAATTTGGCAAGAATGAAGAGGTTCCTATTAATATGGTCACATTACCATCATTCTTTGAAGCCCAACCCGGACAACCCAACATTATAGCTGGCGATGTTTTGGACGAGCTAGAGCCTACGTTGCTAGTAGGCGGGTCGGAGGAGCCGACCATAGAAACGAAATTTGTGACACCCCGAGTCAAGTTTAACGAGACGCAAATTTACATTTCAAATGAGGAAAAAATGAATCCGGGGAAAATTTGCTATGAGATGCCTACTAAGAGGATGTCAACCCACTTGAAACCATTATATGTGTGTGCTCATTTCGATGGGATTCCAATAAGTAAAGTACAAGTGGATACCGGGGCGACCGTGAACATCCTCCCAACTTCAATTATGAAGAAGTTGAAAAGAGGGATGGATGAACTTATCCCGACCGAGACGACAGTTAGTGGGTTCATAGGAGAAACCAACATAACTCGAGGGATCCTCCCTCTTGAGGTTAGAGTTGGGGGAAAGGTCAGAATGACGGCTTTCTTTGTGGTGGAAACTAGAGCTCACTTTAATTCTCTACTGGGCCGGGATTGGATCCATGGAAGTATGTGTGTGTCATCGTCTCTCCACCAATGCCTCAAGTTCTGGCATGAAGATGGATCTACCGAAATGGTTGAGGCCGACTCACAGCCATTCATGGCTTCAGCTAATGCAGTAGAGGCCAAGTTCTATGATGAGGATATTGGTCCTCTTTACTTTATTGGATCAGACAAGAACGGCCGACCTACGGGAGTCTCGGCCCAGAAGCTAGTAGACTTGGGGGCACATGATGCACAAGCCGACGGAGAGCGGCCCACAGTTGCTGATTTTTTCATTCTTAATGAATAGTATAAAAAATATGGAGGATGAAAGAAAGGTCGCGGTGGAAAGCACTTTGAGACGGCTGTATGGTTTTTGGGCCGAAAGAGCGGCTGAACATGGATCATCGGCTGACTTGGTGGAATTTCTCCAAGAAGGCCCGGAAGATGATGCTCTTGAAATTGAAGAGATGGACTTAGCACCGGCCAAGATAGATGACTCGAAGGCCAAAGTTCAAGACCCTTTGATAGAAGTAAATTTGGGGACAGAAGAGGAGCCAAGGCCAATCTACATTAGTGGCCTACTGGAGCCAGGTCTACAGACCAAGATGGAGGAGTTGCTTTCGGGAGTTCAAGGACTACTTTGCTTGGGACTACACCGAGATGCCCGGGTTGAGCCGAGACTTGGTGGAACACCGCTTGCCTATTTCGGAGGACTTCAAGCCATTCAAGCAACCACCCCGCCGGATGGCGGCGAAAGTAGAGTTACAGGTCAAGGAAGAAATCGTAAAACTTCTTAAAGCTAAATTCATTAGGCCAGCTAGGTATGTTGAGTGGCTTTCGAATATTGTACCTGTTAAAAAGAAAACCGGAGCAATAAGAATTTGTGTTGATTTTCGTAATTTAAATCTTGCTACTCCAAAAGACGAGTATACAATACCTATGGCCGACCTCTTAGTTGATGGAGTGGCCAAGCATGAAATTTTATCTTTTATGGACGGACATTCCGGCTACAACCAAATTTTTATAGCTGAAGAGGATGTTCACAAAACCGCTTTCAGGTGTCCAGGGTCTATTGGTACGTTTGAATACATGGTAATGCCTTTCGGCTTGAAAAATGCTGGGGCTACATACCAACGAGCCATGAACGCAATCTTCCATGACTTGATTGGCCGAAGTCTGGAAGTTTATATTGACGATGTAGTAGTAAAGTCCAAATCAAGGCCAAGTCACTTAGAAGACCTTCGAACGGCCTTCGAGAGAATGAGGAACCATCAATTAAAGATGAATCCCAAGAAATGTGCCTTTGGGGTCTCAGCTGGGAATTTTCTCGGCTTTCTGGTGCACCAACGTGGAATTGATATTGATAAAAATAAAGCCAAAGCCATCATCGATGCACCACCCCCAAGAAATAAGAAAGAGTTGCAAAGTCTTCTTGGCTGGATAAATTTTCTCAGAAGATTTATCGCTAACTCGACCAAAAAAATTGAACCATTCTCTTCTTTGTTAAGACTCAAAGGAGAAGAAAAGTTTCGATGGGAAGAATCCCACCAAAAAGCCTTCGATTCGATCAAGGGCTATTTGACCAGACCACCGGTGTTGAGTCCCCCAAAGCGAGGCCGCCTACTTAGACTCTATATCTCGGCGGTGGAGAATTCTATTGGTAGCCTACTGGCCCAAAATAATGATGAGGGAAAAGAGCAAGCCGTGTATTATCTAAGCCGAATACTAACGACCACCGAAAGGAATTATTCTCCTATTGAGAAGCTTTGCTTGGCATTGTATTTCACGGCCACTAAGCTTAGGCACTATATGTTGCCATCCGTGGTTCATATAATCGCCAAAACTGATTTAATAAAGTACATGCTTTCCCGGCCTATTATTAGAGGCCGGATTGGAAAGTGGACAATGGCTCTGGCCGAGTTCACTTTTCACTATGTACCTCAACAAGCCGTGAAAGGTCTAGCATTAGCCGACTTTTTGGCTTTCTCACCCAAGTGTGGAGATTGAGAGCATGGAGAACGTAGAAATTAATAACGTCACTTTAATCCCATGGCAACTTTACTTTGATGGATCTCGGACAACAAATATGTCTGGAGCCGGGATTATTGTTGAAACTCCGCTTGGTTTTAGAATGCGTTATGCTTTCCAATTTGATTTCGAATGTTCTAACAATGAGGCGGAGTATGAAGCTTTGATTATTGGGTTGGAAATTCTTCGTGAAATGAGGGTCACCAACATATTGGTCATAGGAGACTCCTTATTGGTTCTAAAACAATTATCCGAAGACTATAAAGTATCTAGCTAGAATCTGTTGGCTTACCACGCAATGGCAATGCAACTATTGGATGATTTTGATGAAGTAGAGTTGAGGCACTTACCAAGGGATCTTAATTCACAGGCCAACGCGATGGCTCAACTGGCCTCTGGGGTTCAAATTTCGGAAGGACTTTCCGAAGAAATGTTCAAAGTAGAGAAGAGATCTTTACCCTCGTTCGCCGAAAGAGGGATTCCTTTAGAAGTGTTAATATTAACCGTTGACCCGAACGACTGGAGGTATAAAATCATAGAGTATCTAAAAAATCCAAGTGTCCCTTCTAGTCGACAAACCCGAGGAATGGCTCGTAATTACGTCTTACGGAATAATGAACTCTTTCGTATCTGCTTTGATGATTTGTTAATGATTTGCTTGGGTAAAGACGATCAATTCTTGGCCATGGCCGAAATCCATGAAGGGATCTGTGGAGCTCATCAAGCCGGGATTAAAATGAGGTGGCTTTTGAGAAGACATGGCTATTATTGGCCAACAATCCTGAAAGATTGCATTGACTATGCTAAAGGGTGCCAAGCGTGCCAAAAGCATGGCCCAATCCAACATGTCCAGGCCGGGCCAATGAACCCGATAGTAAAAGCATGGCCATTCAAGGGTTGGGCGATGGATATAATTGGCCAAATCCACCAAAAGTCATCCAAGGGCCATGAATATATTTTAGTGGCTATCGACTTTTTCACCAAGTGGGTGGAGGCAATCCCATCAAAGAAGGTCACTCAAACTGAAGTGATAGAGTTCATAGAAAAACACATTATTCATCAATTTGGGATGCCGGAGTCCATCATGACGGATCAAGGAAAGGCCTTTACAGGAATAACGATTGAAGCGGCTGCGACCAACTGGGGTTTAAGGCTAGCACACTCTACACCTTATAATCCTCAGTCCAATGGTCAAGCCGAGGCCAGTAACAAGGTCATCAAGGGAATATTAGAGAGAATGATTGAAGAAAATCCTAGAGATTGGCATTCACTTTTGTCCAACACCTTGTGGGCTTACCGAACTTCAAAGAGGGCGGCCACCGGGACAACTCCATTTGCATTGACTTACGGCCATGATGCCATGTTATCTCTTGAGATGAATGTAAAGTCTTTGAGGGTAGCACGCCATGCCGAATGGAGTGAGGATGAATACAACCAAGCCATGTTTCAAGAGTTGGATGATTTAGATGAAGTAAGGTTGAATGCCTTGGACAAGTTGAAGGCCCAGAAGGAAACGGTGGCCAGAGCCTATGATAAAAGAACTATGGCCAAAAGTTTCGATGTAGGAGACCTGGTGTGGAAAACAATATTACCAGTGGGAACCAAAGATCGTAGGTTCGGTAAATGGTCTCCAAATTGGGAAGGACCATTTTTAGTTCACCAAGTGCTAGGAAAAGGGGCCTATAGGTTGAGTTATATAAGTGGCCGAATTCATGATCTCCCAATAAATGGCCGGTATCTTAAGAAATATTACCCTACGTCTTGGGAGATGGCAGCAACCAACTAGAAATAAACTTTCAGTTAATATAAATGTGTATTGGTTGTGGCGCATCATGTATTGGGTATGTTTGAATTCAATGGCCAATGATTAGAGAAGTCGGCCAAAAAATTAGTGGCCAGCAAGCTTTGAACATAAACTATTTAGGGTAGTCTAGTGGCTACAAAAATATGCCAATAGATGGCAAAATGACTACCAAGTCAGGAAAAATGGCTTCATAGTTTACAAAATATGGTGGCCGAGTGGAAAATAAAAATAGACTAGTGGGCCGGGGTACATATTTAGTGGCTAAGGAAGTGAGACCGCAATATCAACTTGAGGGTGGCCCAATGGTGATCTCCACGAGCTGTAGTAGCCAAGTGTACTTCTCTTCTAGAGGTAACCTCTTTGACCTCTGCCTTTTTAGCCATGAGTCGGGTCTCGAGTGGCTGGGTGGCTTGGTACCTATCACTTCTTTCCTTGAGGAGGGCTTGCTTTCTGGCATCCAACTCCCGCATCTCATTTCAGAGTTGTTGACTTCGCTCTTCAATAGTTGCAAGCTCACGATCGCTATGGCGGCCGAACTCAATTGTGTCCCTGAGAGAAGTCTTGATGGAAGAAACTTCACTCTCCAAGGCTGTGCCCACTTCAAGCTGGGAGGATGACCCAAGATAGCTTGGAATAAGGTTCTCCAACTCAGTCATGGAAAACACTACCGTCTCTGATGTGGATGGATCGGTCAAGGAGCTGGATCCTTCCAAGTTTTCAATGGCGGCTTTGAATTGGCTGAGGTTGGCCTGGGAAGCAAGGGAGGAAAGGTCCTGCTCAAGAAAGCCTCGGATGGTGGCCTCGGCTGTGGGATCTCGCTCCGATACGACTGCTAGAGTGGTAACCGGTAAGGGAGAATCATCATCACTCGCAACTAGTTTCTCAAGCTGGGAGAAAGAAACAGGCAAGGTCGAGGCGGATGTCTGCATGACAAGATGAAAGAGGTTAGATTCTATAAACAAAATATTCAGTGTACATGCCTACTTTCTTTTCTAAGAGAGTATGTAAATTTACCGGGCCGAGTAGAGGCTCGGTAGCATCGCATCCGGCCGGGTCACCACCTGGGACAAGCGTATGGCTCTCAGGCCCAGCTGGGTCTCCTGAAGCAGGTGTAGGATGCATAGTCATCACCTGCAGTAACAAGTGTGGGTGGGTGAATCTCACATTTATATACAAAATATTTACATGCATAGGTTGGCGGTTCATACCTCATGAGTAGGGGGTGCTAACCCACTGAGAGCAATGGAAGCAGGAGTTGGAACAATAGCCTCTAAGGCTGGCTGGGCGGCCAAGGTGGGAAGCTGACTAGCGGCATCCACCTGATTCGAAGGCATATTGAGAATCCAAAATTCAGAAATCGAAAGAAAGAAATACGAATATAGCTCTCCATAGGAGAATGGGGATCGGGTTGGCTAGGCCCGTGGGTAAACTCTTCAGCAAAGGTCTCTGGCTCGGGTTGGCAAGTCTGTTGAATGGTCTCCTCAATGATGGTCTCCGGGTCCAAAGCACCACTCTATGATAAAAGGGGAATGAGTGGGAAATGCATGATATTTTTAGAAAATAATGGTAGGATGAAGTTAACTCACTTGGCCCGGTGTGAATGACGCTGATTCGGCCACACCATCGTCGGCCAGCTGCAAGACACGGTTTGCCTTCCCAACCTATGAGTTTGATGTGTTGGAGAACATGAGTAATCACACAAAATAGTTGTGTGGTACAAAATTTAAAAATCACAAAGTAGTGGCGTACCTGAAGGCCAGAGGCTGAGCTGGCCGAATGAGTTCCTGTGGTCGAGGCCGAAGCTTTAACCGGCCTGGGGGCATTTGAGGTAAGTTTTGGACGTTTAAATGATTTTCTCGGCCTATTTTCTTCATTTCGAGTGGAATTTTCAGTCGCCCCTTAAAATAGGAGTAAAAATTGGGTGAAGCTGAAAGAAGAAAGTATTACAAAGAATTCAAGTAAGGTGGATCATACCTTGGGTGGATGGAGTTTGTCTCTTGTTGCCTTGGCCGGTAGGCGGGTGCTGAGCAGGAGAGCCGGTGGCTTTGGCTTGAGCTTCAAAAGACCAATCCAAACAAAAGTCACGATATTGCATGGAAAGATGCCAAGGAGTTCAAAAAATATATATATTTAAAAAAAATCGTACAAATACCTTTGGAGCTTGAGGCCGCCGGCTTGGGGTTGGGCCGCTTAGGGGGAACAGGGCAAGTCTTAAAAATCCTCGTAGCGTGGACGTCATATGGCTTGCTAAACCAGGTAGCCGATAGTTTGGCCCAAAAGTCAAGAAACTCCTTGAGGCAGCCGAAGTCTGGAAGGCGACTTTCAATGTCAAATTCGTCAAGTTGAAGGGCTTGGAGGCTATCAACATGCTCAGCATCTTTTGCTTTCTTAAATGAAGTTCTCCAAGCTGATAAGAGGTTTTCGGACTCTGTAATTGGGCTCGGGATGGCCTGAGCAAACCCAAATTGACGACCCACGGCTGCTGGGTAATACAACTCAGAACCACACTCATAATTGTTTGATGGGCTGGCCAGGAGGCCAAATGGGATGTCTCGGGTGACGAGGATGATGGCCCATAGTTTCTTGTGTTCATCAACAATATCGTTTGTGGGAATAGTGTCTAAGCTTAGAGCTAGATAGCTCGGGTGACGCTGGGCTAAACAAATGGAGAACTGCTGAGCTGTCCTATCCTCACAATGGTATAAGAATTTAAAGAACTCCTCTACACTACGGTTTGGTAAAGGAAGTGAAAGTAGGGTGTCACCAAGGAGTTTGTCATGGGCAAAGTTTGGGGTCGAGGGCCCTAACTCAAGGAAGTAAAGTTGAAGCCAGAGTTGAAAACCCCACAATGGCCCAGAGACGTTGGCCAACATGGGTGTAGGGTGGACAATGTTGGCTAGTGTCCTATACAGATAGCCCAATACTACAGGTCCTAAAGCTACACGTTGGCCATCCGCGAGGGCCTCGGCCAAGGGTTGGACATCTTTCGTAACCGAGAGAGATAAGGGGCAGAAGAAAAACTTACAGAGCCAGAGTTGCAGAAAGGCTACATGCTCCACCCGAGAGACTCCATTGATTGGTCGCAGTGGTGACCCGAGAGTATCGCCATCAAAGCCATAGTAAAAGTTTACCCAACCATTGTAGGCCTTGATGTGTTTTTCGTAGTTTAGTTCGAGTGTTGGGTCGGGGAGGCTAGCTGCTAAATAGTACACCCCATGTGGATGTAGGCCGAGCATAGCGGCCAG
The DNA here is from genome assembly GCA_032719365.1 of Prinsepia uniflora. Taxonomy (NCBI): domain Eukaryota; kingdom Viridiplantae; phylum Streptophyta; class Magnoliopsida; order Rosales; family Rosaceae; genus Prinsepia; species Prinsepia uniflora. The sequence continues at coordinate 23,916,417 of CM064873.1, forward strand.
GTCAAGTAAGGTTGGAGTCATCATCCCAAAACGGAGCTTCATGCAATTGTTGAGTGAAGACCAAAAACATAACCCGGCTTGAATGAGTGCACGGTCACATGGGAAGTGCCCGGTCGCACAAAGCTCCAACATATGGGAGATCCCGATTTCATCCCAAAACTCACCCAACTTCGGCTTGAGCGCTTTGTACCAGTCACACCATTTTTTCCCTTGAGCGGGTGGAAGGCTTGTATGGGATGCGGCCGGGGGAGGATTTTGTGGTTTCAACCCGGCCAGCTTGCATGATAACCCAACCGGCCAGCTTTTGGTTGGCTTGGAAAGGCCCCATTGGGAAGGCCAATATAGATTCTCACGTAAGAACAAAGGGGTATCGCCCCCACCCTCCTCTAAAATCTCCAAGAAGCCGGGTGGGATTTTTGAGAAATTTGGTCCGAGATGAGAGCCAAGACGGTCTGGCCACATGTGATGGAAATGATCATCCAAGTCGGCCGGATTTTCATCCATGATTTTTTGGATTTTCCTATAGTGGCTAACCACATGTTTTGGGGGCATTTTCTCCCTACAAAAAACACCAAAAACTCATGAGCCAAAGAAAATTTTGGATTCAACCAAGTGAGTGAAAAATTTAAAAAAAAAAAGGAACACCAAGAACATCAAGAACACCATATCCTCAACCCGGAAATTCAAGCCCCAAAATCAACCAAAACTCATGCATTCATGCCAAAATTAAGTGCAATCTACCTCAAATGTTACTTGGAGTTGGTTCTTGAAGAAATTTGGGGTAACTTTTGCTAGGAAATGAGAGATTTTGAAAAGGGCCAAGAGGGAGTTCTTGAAAAGCCTAAAATGGCTTTTCTTTGAGTTTTGAAAGGAAGAAGATGCCAATGTATTTATAGTCTCAATGGGGAAGATGAGTGGCCATGGAAGGTTAAGAGCAAAAATTAAGCTAAGTTTAATACCCATAACTACAAAATTAAATGCACAAATTGAAGACGAGAGTTTGGGGGTTTACCTCATCAATGGAGATGGGGAAGAATCTCCAATTTCAATTGACCACCCTAAAGAATTTGGATAGCCAATTGAAGGGGGCAATGTTTGGTGGTGGAGTGAACTTTCTCCCACCCAATATATGAAGCAAAGGAGGATTTTTGGTTGGATATTCTTGGTGGATTTCGGCTTGACGATGGGTGGGTGTTGGCTGGATTTTTTATGATGGTTTGGCTGGAATGGAGAGGAAGCCTTAGCCAAGTTTTGTGAGTTGTTTTGGCTTACAAAGTGTTGGCTGGATTTTTTGGCTTACAAGAATGGCTAGATTTATTTTATGAAGAGTTGGCTGGACGTTGAAGTAAAGGTATGGCTGGGTATTTTGTTTTTGTTTAAAAAAGGCAGTTGGGATGTGAACAAAAGAGAGGTTTAAAAATAAGAAGGCCACGAGTGGGGTTGGCTCACTCACTGTGAGAATGTTGAATTCTCAAACCACCAGTCAAAACCCTTTGCTTTATTATATACATGCATATATACGCATATGTTCTTAACAATTCAAAAGATTTGAATTATACCCAAAGCCATACGCCACCTTTGTGGCATGGATGACTTTTGTTTATATATATATGTCCTTGACAATTCAACACATTTGAATTGAACCCATAGCTTCACACGCCATCTTTGTGGAAGTATTGAGTTTTGTGTACATATATATATATATATATGTATGAATGTGGTGTCAGGGCACACCAAATCCACTTGCTTTATTAATATGTCCTTGACAATTGAAAAAGTTGAATTGTTTCCATGGTTCCACACGCCATTTTGTGGTGTAGAGAGAGAGAGATATATATATATATACATATATATATATATATTTGAATTTAAAGTCATGGGACCCACCAAAACATTAATGGGTTTTTGTTTATATTTATAATATATCATAGTTTTTATTTTTGTCAATTGGGTCACATGGTCGACTGTGATAATTAATCTCTTGGCCGGTTGATCTTAGTAAAATTCTATGACCGAAAAGTAAAGTGGTGGCCACTAATAGTCTAATGCCATTCAACTAAACTGGGTTGGGCTTTTATTTTACTGAATTTAATTTTTCGACCCAACCCAAGCTTGAAAGAAAATATGGATACGGGTCAGGTTCTCGACGAACCTCACCCAGCCTTGATTGCCAATTGGTCGAGATAAAGAAACAAATCAAGCCAAGATTATGTCAACCTAGAATCTTCCCGAAAAGAAAAGGTTTTAATTAAATCTCAATCAAGTATTTTGATATCAATCCGACTTGGAAAGATTTGGGTGGCCTGACTTGGAAAGATTTTGGGAGGCCTGACTTGGAAAGATTTTGGGTGACCTGACTTGGAAAGATTTTAGGTGGTCTCGATTTGGAAGGATTGCGGGAGGATCAAATTTGGAAGGATTTCGAGTGGCTCAACTTGGAAGGTTTTCAAGTCAGAAGGGTGGAGGCCAAGCATGGCCAATTCGTGGGTTGGCTAAACCCTATAAATAGCCAAGGTGAAGAAGAGGAAAAAACATCAACATCAACATCAACACACAAGCTTACTCTTATCTTGCACCTTTTCAATCCTTAGACTAAATTTTCATATTCGAGTTCTAGTTAGTCAAGTTCTTCATTTTTCTAGAGTAAGTTTATTGTTCAGAATACTTTCAATTATTTTGTTTTAAATTCAAGTTCATTTTTATTTAATCTTTATTTAAGTTTGATTCAAGTTTGTTCATTAGCGTTCGTTTGATAACTTCAATTAATTGTTTCGTTAATTTTAGTTTATTATTCTTGTCTTTAATTTTAATTATTGTTTTTCTTTTAAGTATCAATTTATTACATTTACGTTTAAGTTTATTTTCTTCAAGCATAGTTAATTTTCTTACTCAATTTAATTATTGCACTTGCACTTCGTTTACATAATAAAAAAATATAAATATATACAAGTTCAAAGCCTAAACACCCTCGATCCCGAGGGAGTGAAAGAACCCAGGCCGAGAGGAGATTCCTTGCTCGGCTGCACAATCATAAGATTAGAAGTCGGCCTTAGGGGCGCACCCAATATTTAAAATTCCATTCAGGCCATTTGGTGGCCGGGTGGTGGCACGTCTGCGCATTTATTCGAAGAAGGACCAAAATCCCTTCTAACGGTTTGATAAACCAAATCGAGGGAAACAGTGGGCATGTATCTTCCTAGCAACGAAGCCTTTATTGTAAGATCCCACATCGCCCAGGGGGAAATGAGGGATGCGCCTTATATGTGTGGGCACACCTTAGGAAAAATTACATGTTTACCCTATTGGCCTTATATGTGTGGGCACGTCTCCAACCAACAAAACGCGTCTTGGGAGTAGGAATCTCGGGAACAAAACCTTGTGTACGGGCCCAGTAGGACTAGCAAGGCCCAGAAAGGACAATATTATGTTGGGTAGAGAGAATCAGGTGGGACCCGAGGGTACTCTCTTAGTTGGTGAATGTGTTTTAAGGGTGGGACCGCCAGAAGTAAAACCGTGAGGGCAGGGACCCGTGTGGGCTGGGTCCAAAGGGGGCGGTCGTAAAGCGAACAATATTCTGTTTGATGGGTGGGGGCTTGACAATTTGGTATTAGAACCCAACTCAGACGAAATTGATTGTGCTAGCGAGGGCGCTGGGCCCAAGAGGGGTGGATTTTAAGATCCAACATCTCCCGAGAGGGAAATAAGGGATGTGCCTTATATGTGTGGACAAGTATCTTACTAGTAACGAAGCCTTAATTGTAAGATCCCACGTCACCCGGGGGTAAAATGAGGGATACGCCTTATATGTGTGGGCACATCTCCATCCAACAGAGCACATCTTGGGAGTAAGACTCCCGGGAAAAAAAAACCTTCGGGGCGGGCTATAGAACCAGCGGGGCCCAAAGGGAATAATATTCTGTTGGGTAGAGGGATTCGGGTGGAACCCGAGGGTACTCTCTTACTTGGAGAATGCATTTTGAGGGTAGGACCCCTAGAAGAAAAATTGTGAGAGAAGGGACACGTGTGCGTTGGGCCTAACGGAGGGGGCGGGGGAGGGAGCTCCAAAGCGGACAATATTCTACTGGAATTAATTGTGCCAGCGAGCACACTATGCCCCAAAGGGGGCGGATTGTAAGATCCCACATTTCCTGGGGGGAATGGGGGATGTGTCTTATATGTGTGAGGGCCTTTCCATCCAATAGAATGCGTCTTAGGAGTGGGACTTTTGGTAACAAAACCCTTAGGGCAGGGGCCGGTAGGACTGACAGGGCACAGAGGGGACAGTATTCCATTGGGTAGAAGGACTTGGGTAGGGCCTGAGGGTAGTTTCTTACCTGGAGAACACATTTTGAGGGTAGGATCCCCATAAACAAAATCGTGAAGACTGAGACCCGTGTGAGCTAAATCCAATGGGAACGGGTCCAAAACGGACAATATTCTGCTGGACGGAGCAGGGCGTGACAAATCCCCTTTGAAAAAACATGTTAGGATGTCCATTTTAGTTTATTACACTAATTTTGTTGTTGGTATTTTTAAAGATGAAATTGCTTTTCATAATGTTGTATAATATTTACAATTTAATATGTTATATATGTGCATGTGTACATACATATAATCGAAAAGCTGGTTTGGCTAAATTTGAAATAATTTCGAAAATATTCGTATGCTGAATAGTAAATATTAAATGACAAATTTTTAATATTATAAAAGTATAACGATACAAAAACCACTCGAAGACACCCTACGAGGCTACGACTCAGCTGACGGTGAGGCTAGCTTCATATTGCACCTCAACATAATATATCTAAGAATATAAACTAAAAATTAATCATTGATTACTCAAAAATTTGAATCAAATTACATTTTATTTTTATTTGAGAAAATATGTGAATCATAACGATGGAAGAATTTAGCTTGGTCCAATCTTCTCTTACTTTATACATTTTTATCATGGAGGTGGGGAAGGGTGGACTTAAAGTTATGATTAGAATTTACGTGACCCATAAAAAGGGATCCAATGTAGTTTTTGAAACCTTTATTATTCAGAATCCCCTATAAATTCAATATCAAATCTCAATTTTATTCTACACGATAAATTATAATAATATACTCCTTAAATCCTTCTTTTGTCAAGTCTATTATAGTTAAAGTTATAATTTGTTATTAATACCATTAAAAGTCGGGGTGGGCACGGTTCAGTACGGTACAAAATTGATCGATACCAGAACCATATCATTTAATTTTAATCGGTACGGTACGGTTCGGTATTCAATATTTAGAAAGTGAAACCAGATCGTACCGTACCAATTAAGTTCGGTACGGTTTCGGTATGGTTTCGGTTTTGAACCAAAATTTTGTTTGTGATTATAAAGTAAGGGTTAGGTTTAGGCATGGTTAAGTGTGAGCTTAGATTATCAATAATTTTGTTTTTGGTTCCCTAATAAAAAATCAAACTCAAAAGCAAATTATATATAAATAAATATTACAGACTTCATGTCCAATCTAAAAAATCAATTGGCTGGCTTTGCTAATTAAAAACTTTTAGTAGTTTAGAATAGACATTCAAGTAGAAGTTTCTGAGTCCTCTATGCAATTTTGTTTTTAATTAGCAAAAACAACCAAAAGATCAATGACAAACTGTAACGACCCGTCCCAAATATCGGGATTTAATAATATTTAATTGTGATTTACTAATCTGGGATTAGTTGAGCGATTTCGGACGAATTGTGCAAAATGACCGTTTTGCCCCTAGGCGTGGGAAAACGTTGACTTTTAATTTGGATGGTCAAATGGACTTTGACCGATGACCGTGACGTAGTTCGGGACGTCACGAGTTCATAGACAGGTGGCACGTTCGATTCCGACGTTCGTGGTGAAAGTTATGATGTACGGAAGTCCAGGGGCATTTTCGTAATTCGGACGATATAAGGGTGAATGTTGACTTTTCGACCGGGATGTCCAATGGCCGAGGGCCAAGGACCGTTACGTAGGTATCGTCGATACGAATCCAATGACAGGCGGCACGCATCAATCGGAGTCCGTATGACCGAGTTACGGGTCAGGATGCGTGAGGGGCATTTTGGTAATTTTCTGCACAAGGGCAGAATTGTAATTTCACACGGAGGGTACTGTTTCATTGCACTGCCCGTGTAGTGGATACTTTGTACGATCGATCCCTTGATTGTTTATCAATTAAATGGCTGGATTGGGACGGTTTGAGGTGGAATTGCACATGGGGATTGTGCTGGCATCGATTGCACGACATGGCACTGGGTTTTTCTATTGTTTTGGGACAGTGCAGGGGAACATTACACAGTGGAAATTGGATACTTTTGGATGCCTTTAATGGCTAAATTGAATTAAAAGAATGAAGAGTGAGTCGTGGGCAGTTCACCGAGATTGAGAGAGGGAAAATTGGAGTGGAAATGGTGGTGGAATGCTCAAAAACCCGAAACTGGTTGTCTGGGAAATTCAAATTCGAACTTCCAGTTTTAGGCCAGCCCAAGCCTAATTGATGATGGATTAAGCTTTCTGGAACTTCAACGCGTCGAACCAGATCAAATGGGGCAAGCTTGGGAGCTCCTAGGGCCGTGAACGGACATGGTGGACGGCCGGAAAACTCAAGCTTGAGTTGTGACGATTGAGGTATTGTCGAGTTCAATTAATCATGCTAATTAGTTCGTATTAGTCCTTATTAACTTCCTGTGAAGTTAATTTGATAATGGTTAAGGATTGGAGGAGTTTTGGTGATCGACCCGTTTTGGGTGATCACGGGTTGTTGACACGATTGATCGATGGTTGATGCTAATCATGGACACAGAACTGAAATTGGTGGATTGATGATTGTTGTAGGATCAAGAACGGATTGAATTGATATCGAATTGAGGGTGATTGAACCGGATCCTATCGCGGGCTTTTCGACCCGTTTACCAGACAAACGGGTGAAGGTGGTGACTGTAGCAGTCACTGTAGCAGGCGCGTGGCTTTCACGCGCAGCCACTCACGGCGGCGCATGACGGCGCGTGGGCACGAATCTCGAGGTAAGGTCAACATGACTTTTTTCCTATACAATGTAACGAACATTTTGGGATTGGTTTCGTGTCGATCGGACACCGTCTCGATATTGTTCGGGATGTCCGAAGGTTTTAAATCCAGCTTAAAAATACTTAAAAATTCGGGAAAATTACAGGACTTGAATAGGATGTTAATGATGAGGTTAGTAATCCTCTAAATTGATTTGAACAGGATTGGGAGTCCCGGTGATAGTGATGTGGCCCGGGAAGGCCTATGGCACGCGTATCGAGGCGCTCGGTTAAAACGGTCTATGAGTGGACATTGGTTTTATAAATTCGATGCATGCATAATTGTTTTATGATTGTTATAGTTATGATTAAATGATTTACTTTGGATATCGGTGAATTTAAATGATTTCACGCATTTCGAGGCGATTTACGTATTTGCACGTAAATCGAGGTTTTCTGGATTTGCACCGATTTCCATAAATGTGGTTGGATATGATTTCATGAAACAGTTACGGATTTGATAAATGGAATCGGGCCAGGGGCCCAGTTAATTAATGAATTGGGCCAGGGGCCCAGTTAACTTATGAATCGGGCCAGGGGCCCAGTTGACTTCTACCTGTGATTGCGGGTCGGGGACCCTAAAACGGAATTGAATAAATATTTTCTGGTTTACATTTTATATATATTCACATGCTAAAAACAATAGTGGTTTTGATGATATGGAAAATATGGTTATGGCACGTTTCACGGTATTTGGGCTTGAGACCCGTCTGATGAAACTTAAAGATTGGTTTGGATTTTATCCATGTATATATATATGCCTTGCATGTGGATATCGATAAAATGTATTTGGTACTGCACTGTATAGATCCTTCCATATTATATTGTCTCCTCCGGCGAGGTACCCCGGAGAGGTCACGGGCATCTAGTACGTCCAGCGTCTATGAGGCTAAGCATCAGGTGATGCTGCATCAGGTGATGCTGTACCCGAACGGGGTTCGGGGATTTAACTCGGAAAATTGAGACCCGAGTGGCACGCGTAGCCTTGTGATTGTGACCTTATTGACGTCAGGGACGTCAGACATCAGGGATGTCGGATTGGAGTGTATGGTGCAGTGGCTAGAATTATATTTATGGTTCATATTATATGATATATGATTTAAAATGATGGTGCATGCATATGATTTTACTGAGGGGCATAAATGTCTTAGAAATGTTTTAAACAGACTTGTTTATTTTCGTCCACTCACAGCTTTTGTTTTAATGCCCTTCAGGTTGATTCCGGACATGACTGCAGCAGAGACTTGAGCATCGCACACCTCCTCCATCGATCCTTACGCACTCTGGAAGCCCGTTTGGGCAATGGCAATCGGTTATCCCTTGTCTGGCGCCTCTTGTCAGACGGGAGCACGTCACATTCCATGGTAATCCCGGGGGGATTGGGATGGGTCGTGTCGCAAACCGTGTCTAATAATACAATTGGTGCAAGGCAATATTGCCATAGAGAAAAGAAAACAATAAATTAACAATTTTAACACTAATTTAGCACAAGATAGACTCCAGAAGTTTATATTCATTAGTGAATTCTACTCCTCTAGCATAGTAAAAAACTAAAAAAAAATGAAAACTACATTTATGAAGGACTTAAGTTTTCATATATGTATTGAAGAAGTGGCACTAAGTTGAAGATATCAACTCTTAAAAGCTAAATTAAGACATGTATGGTCATATCAACTCTTGAAGAAGGCATAATCAACCAATAAGAAATAAATTTAATTATTAAAAAAAAATATAATTCGGTTTGGTATCGGTACGGGACGGTTTTTCAAAATATCGATACCGAAACCGTACCGAATTATATCGGTACGGTTTCGGTACCGTACCAATCATACAACAGTTTTACTATTCGGTTTTTTTTCGGTATGGTTTGATCTGGAACGGTACGGTCTCGGTATTTTGGTTCCATATGCCCAGCCCTAATTAAAAGTAGGAATATTATAAAATTTGTTTGAGCAATTAAGATATTTGTATATTTTATTAAATTTTATATTAAAAATCTCTTTAAAAAATTAAAAACAAATCCTAAAATAGAAACAAACTTCTCTCTCTTTGTCTCTCTCTCCCTTACGCCCCTCTTCGTCTCCCTCATTCTCTGCACCCAGAACAGCAAGGAAACCAAGAGTCTATACGATAATCCTCCCCAACTTCAACGCCTTCTTTCTTCATTGCCCGCACAATTGGGACTGAAAATGAAGCAACGAGATTGAAGGAGAACACAAACTGGGATCCCGGAATGCCCAGAAATGAACAACAACTTGACAAACCGTAAAAAATGGAACCTCTTTGAATTCTTGGGTCAATGCATCTCTTCCTAACTTATCACTTGTTTTAACTCATCATTTGAAAAATTATATCCCTTAAAATAGAATTTTAACTTATCATTTGAAATTCTCAAATCCCCCTAGATTTTTCTCTGAAAATTTATTAAATTCTTACTCATTTTTCCAAATGAAAAAAAAAAAATTGATTTTCAGCTCACCAAATGCTCCCTTTAGAGGCAATTCAAGGTAAACCGAAATAATTTGAGTTTCATTTTTATTTATCGGAATTAAATCTTATACTTGTTCAAAAAATTTGAAGGCAAGAGACGTTTCTCATTTGTATGAGTAAATATATTAATCTTATGAGTTTTTTTTTTCATTATATTGCTCTTATGCGTTTGATTTATATTATTTTTTACCAAAAAAAAGTTTGATTTATATTATAGTGGGCCATTTGAACTAATGAGTGAAGTTTTAAAAACAAATAATTAAACTTTAATGACCAATCAAGATAAGGTAAGTCCAACAATTAATGTATATAACTCGCATGTATTACATGTAATAGACAAAAAATAGTATTATAATAATCAAACTTAGTTGTCCTTATTCTTATATATAGGAATCAAATTCACGTGAATTATTGCAGAAAGCTTAAGTATCTACAATAAAAATATGGAAAAATTAGAGAAATGGTCCATCAACTAAACCTCAATTATTGGGTTCATCCCTAAATTTGATGTTTTACTTTTTTGGTCTCATTACATCAGAAAAATCGCTAATTTAGTCCTTCCGTTAAAAAAAAACTCACGGATTCTGTTAAATTATGGGCATATTCATCAATTCATGCCAAATTATCCAAATTTGAATTCCTCAATTAAAAATTGAATATATTAAAATAATTAATAAATGAAAAAAAACTCTATATCTCTCTCTCTTCTTCTCTGTTTCTCTCTACACAAAGTCGAAGACAATCTCCATAACCATCATCAATCCACTTAGGCTAGGAATCCATAACCTCCATAACCATAATCGAATCCATAACCACCATCGAATCCATCTTGACCTATGTTGGTGCTATTCCTTGAGTAGCGATGGCTCAGGTCTTAGGTCTTGGGTCGTGGGTCGTGGGTCGTGGGTCGTGGGTCGGGGTCGTGGGTCGTGGGTCGTGGTTAAGGAGGGGCGACGCTACTGCAATTCCCTCACGATTCCTTTATTGATGCTGGTACGGTTAATGAGGCAGAAATCCGTCGGTGAGCTATGTTGAGGACCAACAACATTTTGACTCATCGGTGTGCGATTGTCGTTTCAAGGCCTAGAAATGGAGTTTTCCAAGATGACATGAGGTTTTACGTGAGAAACTTGATGACGATAATGAAAATTGGGGGCGCAACTAAACCAAGGTTGGGAATAGAATCTAGGGGCCCTCATGAGGTAGAAAAGCACAGTTTTGAAGGTGGAACAGCTTGGTGGTGCACGGTGTGAGAGAAGAAAGGTTGGATGAAACTTTGGGAGCTCATAACTTGGAATCTAGGCATTATTTCTCAATTCTAGTCTTGTAGAACGTCCAAATTTATTGAGAAATTAGGGAGATATTGAAGTTGAAGTTTCAGCCCTCAATGGAGTTTTCCAGCCAGCCATCGGCGGCAGCCAGGATGGTTGCCATAACGGCGTGATCGTCTTCTCCAGTGAGCAAGTGATGTCAACCTAACATCATGATGATTTCACCAGCTGAAGTCATAATGATGTTAGCTCACACATGGCAGGTGGGCAAGTTCCACGTGGCATGGAACGGGTTGTGCCGCATAGCAGGGTGCCACATGGCAGGGCTGTCAAACTTGTCACATGCCACATGGTAAGGGTGCCTCGTGGCAAGTGGTTAGTATTCCATGTGTCAAGGGTGCCATATGGCAGGTTGTCAGGTGTCAAGTCAATGTGGCAAGGTGCCACATCAGCAGCTGACGTCACACGCGTGGGGTGGTGCGTAGGTTGACCGCCGAACTATGACCAGCGCTTGGTGGGGCGTCCTCAAGAGTTTCGAGTTGGGACCAATCTTGTTTGAAAATTTTTGATGTCCTGAATCTAATAGTAGTGGTTTTAGGTCGATCTGAGGTCGTTTGGTGGTCATTTGGGGGTTTTTCTGTAACATCCTGAACCATCAAATCATGTATGTAACGCCCCGGAAAATGCAAAAAACGAAAATTTAGAAAATTTGAGGAAAATGACGATTTTGCCCCTGAAATTGGGCGAAAAGTTGACTTTTAATTTGAGCGGTCAAACGGACTTTGACCGATGACCGTGACGTAGTTCGGGACGTCACGAGTTCATAGACAGGTGGCACGCCCAATTCCGACATTCGAGGAGAAAGTTATGACGTGCGGAAGTTGGTAAAAGGGGCCGAAAGTTGACTTTTTGATCGGGACCATGTTTGGACTATCCGGGAGTACCATTGGGTAGGTCTCGGGACGCTGAATCCGTAGACAGGCGGCATGCGTCAATCGGAGTCCGAACGAAAAAGTTATGGTTCAAGAACGATTAGGGGCAATTTGGTAATTTATTGTAGGAAGGGCAAAATGGTAATTTGTCACAACTGGAATAATTGGTTAATTAAATGGCTGATTCAGCCTAATTGGATGAGGATTTGGTTATGTGGTGACACTTGTCACAATAAGTGTGAGATTAGTGGCTTAAGAAATGGATTAGTGGCAGTGTTGTATAATTAACTAATTTCTAAAACGGTTGCACCGGTATTAACCTTATGAACTGAACTGTTCATATTTAACTAAAACAGAGAATAGAGAACACAGCTCCTTTACGTTTTGATTGATCATGATCCAAAACCAGTTAGTATAATTGTGACAGAGAGAAAAACAGAGGAAATTAGACGAGGAAAACGGAGTGAAAACCAAAACAAATCGGTCCTTATTGCTCTGAAACAACCCGAAAAACCATTGAAGAACACAAATTCAATTTTGATTTTCTGGACTGTTTCGAGGGAAATTAATTAGATATTGAGTCTTCTGGGAGCTGAACAACTTGAACCAAGTCGTTTGGGTGGTCAATTGACGGTGAACCAACAAAGAACAGCTCCTGCGACTGTGTCGAAATTGGAGCTTGAGTTCGTCGACTTGGAGGTAAGGATTTCTGAAATTGATTTCACATTCATGCTTAAAATGGACGTAGAATGCTTCATGTATGAACAATTGAATGATACGGGGTGAAATTGGACAGAACCCGATTAGGGACCCGTCGGGTGTTCTTATTGAGTCGAGGACTTTAGGGCTTTGATTTCTTAAATTTAAGTTACAGACCCTTAATCCATATTAATTTGATGCTAATGAGTGAAAGAAAGAAAAGAATAGGAGTCGAATTGGCTAGGAATGAATCGGGTTGAATCGCGGGTCATAAGCTCCGTTTACCAGGTAAACGAGTAGAGAAGAGGACTGTCCACGTTACTGTAGCACGGCGCGTGGACTCACGCGCAGCCGCTTGCGGCGGCGCGTGAGGGCGCGTGGCACGTTTTCTGAGGAAATTTCCAACAGGTGTTTTACTCCCTGTAATGTAACGGACATTTTAAAATTGGTTTCGTGTCAATCGGACACCGGCTCGATAATGTTTCGAGGGTCCGATGGTTTAAATTATATTTTAAAATAGTATTTAAATCCCGGAAAATTATGGGAAAATTATATGATGTAACTTGACTTGTTAGTAACCTTGAATAATAATTGTGAACAGGATTCGGGATTCCTGGCACGTATCGGAAATTACGGAAACGCGTGCAGCGCGGGAAACAAGCAATTAGACGGTGTGTGAGTGGACGTTTGTTTTATAACTTGATATGCATGCATAGTTAAATGTTTTACATGATTGATTGCATGATTTGGTTTGCAATGATGTCATGATTTGTTTGGATAATTATTTATGCTTTCATGATTATTTTAATCGGTACTTTGGGCACGTTTTACGAGGAAATGTGTAAGTGATATTTTGGGCTAAGCCCGGAGTCAAAATGATTTCAAAAGGGGTATTTTGATGAATGAATGAGTTAAGAATGATTTCTGGATTATGATAATGTTTTCTATATGATTTTACGAAATTACGTGTAAAGGATATTGGGCTTGAGTCCCGGTTGGTAATGATTTGACTTGGATTGGGTCATGGACTTGACTGACATGTTTTGGGATATGCTCCCGGGATGATTCATTGTGATTGTGATTGATTGTGAATACCCAGACCGTCGAAGCTTGGGGTGTTCCCAGACGACCGGAGCTCGGGGATATGATTGTGATTGTTCCCAGGCAGCCGGAGCTAGGGGTGTTCCCAGGCGGCTGGTACTCGGGGTGATAAGTTTTCCCAGATAGCCGGAGCTCGGGGTGTTCCCAGACGGCTAATGCTCGGGGTTAGGGCCTAGTACGGATGTGATTATGTGATGACTTATCCACTTGTGAATAGTGCGGATTGAGTAATTGTTTATGACCTTGTGCATGGTACTGTTTGATGATAATTATGATTATGATGGCGTACTGGTATTAAGTGCGAGTTTTAGTCTGTGTGGCCAGGTAACTATGTTTTCATGTGTTTGGCCTGAGAGCCAGGATTTTGATTTGTTATGTGGTCTGGCTGGAAAGCCGGTGATTGTCATTCATTCATTTTTTTCCCTATCCATGCATGATTTGATAAACTGGAGGGTAAATGAGGTCTTTTCAAATGTGTTTTAACGAATATATTTTTGTCCACTCACACCTTTTCTGTTTTGTTGACCCTCCAGGCCGTGGCACAACGTTCGGGGCTGATCTCGAGGCGAAGGCATAAACGGAAATCAACGCAACTATCCCTTGCCTGATAGGCACTGAAGGATCGTTTCGGGACTTCAGTTGACTTGTCAGACGGGAGCAGGACCGGGTACGGTTTTTGAGGTCCAGTTGGGGACGGGTCCTGTCAAATTGGTATCAAAGCATTTGGTTACGGATTTGTTATGCCTCCGAGACGTGAGCGCTGTGCACGGCCTGACGATTAGTTAGGGAGTCCAGATGTTGAGAGAGCCCAACATCTGGGAGCCACTAGATTTACGGGCCAGACTGACCCAGAAGAGGCCTATGAATGGATTATTCAATTCGAACGGATTTTCGAGATTATGAGATGTTCACAGGAAGATATGGTTTTATTAGCTACCTTTATGTTGAGTGGCAACGCCTACCGGTGGTGGCGTGGGTTGCAACTGACTGGGTTAAATGCCCATACTTTGACTTGGGAGGCTTTTCGGGAGCGCTTCCTGGATCAGTTTTACCCCCGCTTGTTTCGTAATGCGAAAGAGGTTGAGTTTTTGGAATTGCGACAGGGGACTCTGTCAGTGGCGGAATATGAGCAGAAATTCTTGAATCTATCAAATTTTGCTCCTCTATATGTGACTAGTGAGGAGGATAAGTGTCGCCGATTTGAGTACGGACTGAAGAATGAGATTCGGTCCGCTGTGACGGTTGGATATTATGCCACACTTCGAGAGTTATCAGATGCTGCTACTCGTGTAGAAGCGACTTTGCCTCCCCGAGAACGTTCTGGACAACGCCGAGAGCGTCAGGAGACTAGGGTGATGTCTCAGGGACCACCAAAAAGAAGTAGTGGTAACCTTGATCCTTCTGGGGGATCTTGGGGATCTCGATTAAGTTCTCATGATGATGAAAATGAGCAAAGGAATAATCAGAATGTTTCAGATCAACAAGATAGGGGCGGTCGACCTAGACGACTAAGCACAGAGGGTTGTTATTTCTGTGGGAAAGCTGGGCACATTAAGCGATTTTGTCCTTATCATCCCACGGGTGGCACTATAGAACCGGGCTCAGAGACGGCCTCTACTGCTCGATCCGCAGGTGGACGAGGAGCTGCTAGCACTAGGGGTGCACCACGAGGACGTGGTCGACCTTCGGGCCCACTTGCTAATGCACCACCCGGGGGGAGTTAATGGTGATACCCCGTGACTTAACGTTTGTATAATTGTATGATATTTACGTAGAGTTGTACAGTTGAACTGTTGTATGTAGTGGTTGTGATGTAAAGGTATGTACTCTTGTACTGTTATGTGTTTGTACTGTTATGTGAGCGGTTTGGCCTGGATCGTTGTACTGTTGTGTGTTTGTTGTGTATGTTGTACTGTTGTGTTTGTTTAATAAATACTATGACTGAATTTCGGGGACGAAATTCTTTAAAGGGGGAAGGTTGTAACGCCCCGGAAAATGCGAAAAACGAAAATTTAGAAAATTTGAGGAAAATGACGATTTTGCCCCTGAAATTGGGCGAAAATTTGACTTTTAATTTGAGCGGTCAAACGGACTTTGACCGATGACCGTGACGTAGTTCGGGACGTCACGAGTTCATAGACAGGTGGCACGCCCAATTCCGACATTCGAGGAGAAAGTTATGACGTGTGGAAGTTGGTAAAAGGGGCCGAAAGTTGACTTTTTGATCGGGACCATGTTTGGACTTTCCGGGAGTACCATTGGGTAGGTCTCGGGACGCTGAATCCGTAGACAGGCGGCATGCGTCAATCGGAGTCCGAACGAAAAAGTTATGGTTCTAGAACGATGAGGGGCAATTTGGTAATTTATTGTAGGAAGGGCAAAATGGTAATTTGTCACAGCTGGAATAATTGGTTAATTAAATGGCTGATTCAGCCTAATTGGATGAGGATTTGGTTATGTGGTGACACTTGTCACAATAAGTGTGAGATTAGTGGCTTAAGAGATGGATTAGTGGCAGTTTTGTATAATTAACTAATTTCTAAAACGGTTGCACCGGTATTAACCTTATGAACTGAACTGTTCATATTTAACTAAAACAGAGAATAGAGAACACAGCTCCTTTACGTTTTGATTGATCATGATCCAAAACCAGTTAGTATAATTGTGACAGAGAGAAAAACAGAGGAAATTAGACGAGGAAAACGGAGTGAAAACCAAAACAAATCGGTCCTTATTGCTCTGAAACAATCTGAAAAACCATTGAAGAACACAAATTCAATTTTGATTTTCTGGACTGTTTCGAGGGAAATTAATTAGATATTGAGTCTTCTGGGAGCTGAACGACTTGAACCAAGTCGTTTGGGTGGTCAATTGACGGTGAATCAACGAAGAACAGCCCCTGCGACTGTGTCGAAATTGGAGCTTGAGTTCGTCGACTTGGAGGTAAGGATTTCTGAAATTGATTTCACATTCATGCTTAAAATGGACGTAGAATGCTTCATTTATGAACAATTGAATGATACGGGGTGAAATTGGACAGAACCCGATTAGGGACCCGTCGGGTGTTCTTATTGAGTCGAGGACTTTAGGGCTTTGATTTCTTAAATTTAAGTTACGGACCCTTAATCCATATTAATTTGATGCTAATGAGTGAAAGAAAGAAAAGAATTGGAGTCGAATTGGCTAGGAATGAATCGGGTTGAATCGCGGGTCATAAGCTCCGTTTACCAGGTAAACGGGTAGAGAAGAGGACTGTTCACGTTACTGTAGCACGGCACGTGGACTCGCGCGCAGCCGCTTGCGGCGGCGCGTGAGGGCGCGTGGCACGTTTTCTGAGGAAATTTCCAACAGGTGTTTTACTCCCTGTAATGTAACGGACATTTTAAAATTGGTTTCGTGTCAATCGGACACCGGCTCGATAATGTTTTGAGGGTCCGATGGTTTAAATTATATTTTAAAATAGTATTTAAATCCCGGAAAATTATGGGAAAATTATATGATGTAACTTGACTTGTAGTAACCTTGAATAATAATTGTGAACAGGATTCGGGATTCCCGGCACGTATCGGAAATTACGGAAACGCGTGCAGCGCGGGAAACGAGCAATTGGACGGTGTGTGAGTGGACGTTTGTTTTATAACTTGATATGCATGCATAGTTACATGTTTTACATGATTGATTGCATGATTTGGTTTGCAATGATGTCATGATTTATTTGGATAATTATTTATGATTTCATGATTATTTTAATCGGTACTTCGGGCACGTTTTACGAGGAAATGTGTAAGTGATATTTTGGGCTAAGCCCGGAGTCAAAATGATTTCAAAAGGGGTATTTTGATGAATGAATGAGTTAAGAATGATTTCTGGATTATGATAATGTTTTCTATATGATTTTACGAAATTACGTGTAAAAGATATTGGGCTTGAGTCCCGATTGGTAATGATTTGACTTGGATTGGGTCATGGACTTGACTGACATGTTTTGGGATATGCTCCCGGGATGATTCATTGTGATTGTGATTGATTGTGAATACCCAGACCGTCGAAGCTTGGGGTGTTCCCAGACGACCGGAGCTCGGGGATATGATTGTGATTGTTCCCAGGCAGCCGGAGCTAGGGGTGTTCCCAGGCGGCTGGTACTCGGGGTGATAAGTTTTCCCAGATAGCCGGAGCTCGGGGTGTTCCCAAACGGCTAATGCTCGGGGTTAGGGCCTAGTACGGATTTGATTATGTGATGACTTATGCACTTATGAATAGTGCGGATTGAGTAATTGTTTATGACCTTGTGCATGGTACTGTTTGATGATGATTATGATTATGATGGTGTACTGGTATTAAGTGCGAGTTTTAGTCTGTGTGGCCAGGTAACTATGTTTTCATGTGTTTGGCCTGAGAGCCAGGATTTTGATTTGTTATGTGGTCTGGCTGGAAAGCCGGTGATTGTCATTCATTCGTTTTTTTCCCTATGCATGCATGATTTGATAAACTGGAGGGTAAATGAGGTCTTTTCAAATGTGTTTTAACGAATATATTTTTGTCCACTCACACCTTTTCTGTTTTGTTGACCCTCCAGGCCGTGGCACAACGTTCGGGGCTGATCTCGAGGCGAAGGCATAAACGGAAATCAGCGCAACTATCCCTTGCCTGATAGGCACTGAAGGATCGTTTCGGGACTTCAGTTGACTTGTCAGACGGGAGCAGGACCGGGTACGGTTTTTGAGGTCCAGTTGGGGACGGGTCCTGTCAATGTAACTTTAGTAATTTCTACTAGAAATGACTATTTTGCTCCTATTGATATTTTGGTTGACTTTGTAGCAAGAATGTTGCTTGGATTTTACGAGAGTATCATTAGATAGGTCTTGGAATCTACAGTCTGTAGACAGTTAGCACGCGTGAAACTGAGGTGGAATGGTTATGCTACTGGCCTAGTGCCATAAGGGGCATTTTGATCATTTTCCTTTCAAGGGTATTTTATTAATTTCACTTGGGATCTTTCTAGATAATGGTTGGATGGTTGACACATGTATCACTATCATTTAGGGAGGTGCGGACCACCTCAATTTTGTGTGTGTGTGTGTGTGTGTGTGTGTGTATGAGTGTGTATGAGTGTGTGTGAGTGTGTGTGTGTGTGTGTGTGTGTGTGTGTGTGTGTGTGTGTGTGTGTGTGTGTGTGTGTGTGTGTGTGTGTGTGTGTGTGTGTGTGTGTGTGTGTGTGTGTGTATGAGTGTGTATGTGTGTGTGTGTGTGTGTGTGTGTGTGTGAGTGTGTGTGTGTGTGTGTGTGTGTGTGTGTGTGTGTGTGTGTGTGTGTGTGTGTGTGTGTGTGTGTGTGTGTGTGTGTGTGTGTGTGTGTGTGTGTGTGTGTGTGTGTGTGTGTGTGTGTGTGTGTGTGTGTGTATGAGTGTGTATGAGTGAGTGTGTGTGAGTGTGTGTGAGTGTGTGTGAGTGTGTGTGAGTGTGTGTGTGTGTGTGTGTGTGTGTGTGTGTGTGTGTGTGTGTGTGTGTGTGTGTGTGTGTGTGTGTGTGTGTGTGTGTGTGTGTGTGTGTGTGTGTGTGTGTGTGTGTGTGTGTGTGTGTGTGTGTGTGTGTGTGTGTGTGTGTGTGTGTGTGTGTGTGTGTGTGTGTGTGTGTGTGTGTGTGTGTGTGTGTGTGTGTGTGTGTGTGTGTGTGTGTGTGTGTGTGTGTGTGTGTGTGTGTGTGTGTGTGTGTGTGTGTGTGTTTATATTAGGGAAGCATAGAGGTGGTCGGCACAGAAGGAAAAACAACGAAGAAGAAGAAAAAGAAAAAGAAAGAGAAGGAAAAGACGAAAAGAAATGAGAGAGGGGGGGTGTGAGTGTTGTGTTCAGTTCACTGGGAGGAAGAGAAGCAGAGAAGGGGAAAGTGAGAAGAAGAAAATAAAAGAAAAATTGGGGTTTGGATTGCACCCCTTAGTTTTTGAGCAAGAACGTTTGAAACAAGGTTACTGAGCTTCCTTCTAAGACCCACGATCTTCTCAGGCTACTTAAGTGAAGGTTTTGACGTGAAAGTCAACCAGGAATCAAGGAATAATTCTGGACGAATTTCCATTTCTCAGACGACGGTTTAAGGTAAGATTTTCATGATTTTGAAGCTATAGATCGAATTCTAAGGTTAATTTGGATGTTTTGGTTGAAGTGGAAAGGAAAAGGGTGGAAAAATGGTGGGTTTAGGACCGGGTCGACCCGCTAGGTCAAAAACTCGAAACTGGGGTATCGGGTCTACCAGTTGAGAGATTGACGATAGAGCTGACTTGGAAAAGCTAACTAGGCAGCCACGTGGCAGGTTGTATTAGGCAGAGCACTAACGTGGTAGGTAACGTGGTAGCCACATGGATGCCACCTAGCATCCACGTGTCAACCTTGTTAGAACTTGAATCATGTTTTGGACGTTCTGGATTCTAGATTTTTGTTCTAAAATTGATATGTAAGTATAAGAGTAGGTTTTTCTACTATTTGAGATGTGATATGATGTGTTGTGAAAATCCTCCTCGAGATGCCGTATTGGTTGGACAGTCTCGAACGTCGAGATAATGCTCAATAGTTCCCGAGACCGATATTGTGATAGATGGTCTTAGACGTCGAGTTAACGCTCCGTAGTTCCCGAGACTAGTGAGTAGTCTCAGAAGTCGAAGTAATACTTCGTAGTTTCTGAGACTTAGACTGTGATTCAGACGTGGAGTCGGGCTCCGTATTTCTGAATCAGTCCACACTCGGACGTCGAGTTGGGCTCCGTAGTCCCCGAGGTTTTTGGCCTACTGGTAGTGTGGATATGTTATGATGATGATGATTTGTTTTTGTAAGACCCGTGTCCTTGAGGGAACGGTGAACAATCCCACATTCCTGCGAGGGGGAATGGTCTGGGAAGGGAATGGTGGTGTGCCTTAAAGGTGTAGGCACACACCTATCTAGCATGAGGCCTTTTGGGAGCTCAGTGGCTTTGGGGGGGATTGGAACCCCAAAGTTAAGCGAGTTGAGGCTGGTGCAATTCCATGATGGGTGACCCCCTGGGAAGTTGCACCGTGAGCTCCCGAAAACAAAACCGTGAGGGCAAGGGCAAGGAAGCCCAAAGCGAACAATATCATGCTAGATGAGTCGGGACCTGATAGAGGAGGTTCGGGTCTTGACAGTTTTGCAGGCATCGAGGACGGGTTGTCTACATGGTTTTGAACTTGGTTTTCATACGGGTTATAATTGCCTTATTTTCTGAAATTATTGATTTTCTGATTGTCCACGTACTTCAATATTCGTATTTATTTTTTCGTTGGGTCAAGCTTTCTTGGGTTAGTTTATGCATGCACTGTGTTACTTACAGAGGGTATGATATTGTTTTATTAGTTATGTTTTTACACATATTTCTTTTAGTCCACTCACAAGTTTTGTCAATTTCTCTACCATCTAGGTCATGACACGAAGACTCGGATCCCCTGGATGAACAGAGGCATACTTTAGGCTCTGCGCACTCGTCGGTGGGTATGACTGAACTTTTGAGTTGTATGTAATCTAGCATTATGCTCTTTAACCAGTAATGTAACGTTATCCCTTGTCTGAGTGTTGGTGAAACTACTTAAAATTAATTTACTTTGAGATTGCTTTGTTGTATTTGGGATTAACTATTCGAAGGATGTAGGATCTCCTCACATCATGGAAGGGGCCCTGTCATTTTCTCCTCGAGAAGCGTGTTCAAGACACATTTTCAGTTTCAAGGTTTCAGGGGATTTCACGTATGAGCTTATATGGATTGTTGGTGACCCTCGAGTGTGACTTTGGTAGGGCAGAATGCCCCAGAGACTTCGAAGTAGAATACGGCTGGGGATTCGGGCGACCAGCGGTATTGTGAGTGGATACTTTCTTTAAAAATTGTGATGCATGCATATTTACGTATTTGTATGATGGATTCTCATGGTTTGGATGGTTATGGTTATGGTTATGTTTTATGAATAAATGCTTAATTTTTTAATGTATTTTCGGTTGTGGTTTCTGGACATGGGTTTTATGGTGGTTTTGGAAACCAGATTTTGGGCTAGTACTCGGAAGGAAAATGTTTTGCGCTGGTACCCGGGTTGAAAAGGGTATTTTGGTTTGGTTATGGTATTGTTCTCTAGTTGGGTCAACCTTCGGTGATTGGATCTCTATTTTGGAGTTGGACTCCAATGATTCCTAGGGACGGACTCGGATGTGGCCAGAGTTGGACTAGAAACATGCCAACGGAGTTGGACTCGACACATGCCAACAGAGTTGGACTCTGCAGGACCGTGGTTCTCTACCAGTCGTACATACATGATCTATTTGGACTTGCAGGCTGGTTGTACAAGCGGGAGGAGGTTTAACTAGTATTGACTTGTTGTGTGACTAGGGGTTTTCAAATGATTTATAACCGGGGTTTTCAAATGATTTATAACCAAGGTTTTCAAGGAAATGTGGGCCATGGGTGTTTCTGTATTTTCATATGTTTATGCATGCATGTTTTTATAAACGGAGGGTTTAAAGGTTGATTTCAGAAAATAGTTTTCTAAACGCTTTATTTTTGTCCACTCACATTTTTCCTGGTTTTGGTACCCTCTAGTAGGGGTGGTAATGGATCGTGTCTTGTCGGGTTCATGTTGTGTCATAAATTATGTTTTACCCATTTATGCCCAACCCAAATCCGACCCGTTTAATAATCGTGTCAAGAATGTCCAACCCGAACCCGACCTGTTAATGACCTGTGTAACCCGTTTAACCCATTTAATAAACAAGTCATACTCAAAATCCAATTAACCTATGACCCGTTTGACCCGTTTAACCCGTTTAACATATTTAACCTATTTAAATTATAAGATTTAATAGATATTTAAGTAGGTAAATGGGTAGATATATGGGTTAGTAATGACACGTTTATTAAATATGTCAATATATAAGTCAAATACGGGTTAACCTATTAATCCGAAATCTACCCATTTATTAAACGGGTTAACAGGTCATTATACAGGTTAACAGATTGACCCGAAACCCACCCGTTTAATAAACGGGTCATAACGGGTTGACCCGAAAATGACCCGAAATTTTAATCGTGCGGGTTGACCCGGATAAATCTCGTACGGGTTTCGATTCGTGTCAAAAATTGGCACCTTTACCCTCTAGGTTGATCTCGAACGCATGTTGTATTGATGCTGAGGCATTTTCGTGGGTCTACGCGCTCTGGTTAACCTGTGTAGATTTTGGTTGTCATTTACTTTCGTGTCTAGTGCTCTGTGTATTTTATTATTTGAGTTCTTTTTTATGCTTGACATAGAGAGTTATCTCTTATCTGACACTAGGTTTGTATTATATTCATACTGAGGGTACTTTGGGAATTTTAGTGTGTTTGTGTCATATGTGAACAGGTTCTCTCACGAGAATTGAGGGTGATTTTGGGGAGGGTCTTGTCATTTACCCCTAGCCTCGGCAATCTATATGAATTTGAAAATTTAGGAAAGTCTCATAATTATTTTACTTTTTGTTGTTAATTTTATGATTGAGGTATGAAAAAAATGAGAGACAAAATATCTAAAGAAATGTAATGATGTAGAGAGATAAAATGAAGGAAAAATTATTAGATTATAAAACCCACGAAAAAAGAGTTTTTTGTTTCATTTTGTGTTGTGAAATTTTTGGGTTATATGTACATTTGAGAAAGGAAGAGTTTATGATGCAGAAAGATGCAGAGAGATAATTGATTTTCTGCATTATTAAATTAGAAAATAATAATAAATATTGCCCTTATATACATTAGCCAATTAACCAAATACACAAAAAACATATATATCTTTACATGATAATAGCCACTAACTTCTAAGTATTTACAATACTCCCTTTTTATATTTCTTGTGCTAGTACTATTTGGCTACGGGCTTATATGTTGCCTTATTAAAACTTTTTCAGGTGACAAAAACTTTATAGGACAAAAATAACCCTAGTTGAAAAAAGCTACAAGGTGTAAGGATACAGAGTAATCGCATTAGAATCTCCAAAGATAATTGAAGTCGTCTCTTCTAGATCATGAGTAGATAGTACATCTTTGGGATAAGATACATAGAGTTGCTACACCAAAACCAATGCATATGAGTCGCATCATGGCATCTTCAGAATGCATTATTAATTGGGTGACTATACCAAAATTACGCCTCATTAAAATCTAGCCAAAGTAACAAAATCCAATGAGACAATCTAGCCAAAGGAACACACGATGGTCAATTTAGAATTTCATTCTACTCAGTATGCTTCTGAATACTTGATATACTTTAGGATACTCCCATTGATATCGACCTCCCCTGAAAACTACAAGCTAAGTAGACCAGTCAGTCTATGTAAGCCAATACCTAGCACATGTTGCTGGAATGTAGCCTTTGGTAAGGATTTAGTGAAAAGGTATGCATGGTTGTCTTAAGAACAGATTGACTTGATCTCAATCTTTTGATGCTTTTGCTTTTGTTGGTTGAAGAAGAATTTCGGTTCAATATGCTTGATGTCGTCTCTGATAAGATCGTTCTTCGTTTACTCATTACAGGTAGCATTATCTTCATAGATTATTATGTAATGACCCGTCCCAAATTCCAGGATTAGATTAGTGCCTAATCACGATTAGTGAAGTTAATCGGTGATTAGTTGGGCGAAATCGAACGAACGATGCAAAATGACCGTTTTGCACCTAGTCGTGGGTAAAACGTTGACTTTTCATTCTGGCTGTCAAATGGACTTTGACCGATGACCGTCACATAGTTCGTGACGTCACGAGTTCATAGACAGGTGGCACGTTCAATTCCGACATTCGAGGAAGAAGTTATGACGTTCAAAAGTTTAGGGGCATTTTGGTAATTTTGGTAAAAAGGGGCCAAATGTTGACTTTTTGACCAGGGTGTCTGATGGCCTAGGGCCGAGGACCATTACGTAGATCGGGACGATACGAATACGTAGACAGGCGGCATGTCGAATTCGAACGTTCGACGGCGAAGTTACGGTTCACGGAAGTTCAAGTGCATTATTGCACGAATTACGAAACGAGTTGACTTTTGGACTCTAGTGGGCCCCAGATATTTTGTGGAGGCCCAATGGATGAGTGACACTTGTCACCCATCCACAGGCCACCCAAATTGATACATGCATTGACCATTCCATTTTCTTCATTCAAAACACAACCCGATCTCATCATTTGTACCCAAACCAATCCAATCCAAACCTTCACCCATGGCCATCTGAGGAACCAGGAGAGTGAGAGCAAGACTGAGGATGATGGTGGCCGGCCAGGATGGAGCCACCGTGCACGGCTGAGACCCAAACCCGAAGGTATGGCTCGGTTTTGGTTTTAGGATCCAAAATTATGTTTTTGTTGTTATTGTTAGTTTTGGTTGATTAGGACTTGATTAGAGGACTGCTAGGATGTTGTTGGAAAGGTTTTGAGGGTGGTTGGACGGCTGAGGAGCGGTGGGACGAAGTTGGGAAAACTGAACCTTTTGGTTCAAAATCAAACCATGGGTTTTAGGTGTTTTTTATTAGGTTTAGGGATTGGAATGGATAGGAAATGAGGAAATAGGAAGAAAGGAATCGAAAAGGAAAAGATTGGACGAAAAATGGGGGGTCTAGAGCAATGAACCGGTCACGCCGGTCCAACTGGACCGGTCAAACCAGGTGAACCGGTCGGCTGAAGGTTGATGGTGCAGGAATAGTGTCGTCACGTGAGGCCTACGTGCAGGCCACTCCTGGGGCGCGTGGGGGCACGTACCTCACCTTTTGGGGAAGTTTTCAACACGTGAAATCTTCTATTCGATGTAACGAACATTTTGGGATTGATTTCGTGTCGATCGAACACTGTCTCGATAATGTTCGGGGCATCGGAAGGTTTCGGATCGAGTTTAAAAATAATTAAAAGTACCGAAAAATTACGGAGCTTTGGTAGGAGGTTAATAAGGTAGTTAGTAACCTTCTATTACGATTTGGACAGGTTTGGGAGTTCCGATGAAGATGATTTGCCCGGTGACGCTTACGGCACGCAAACCGAGGCAGTAGCATAGGACGGTCTATGAGTGGACCTTGATTTCTAAACTGTGATGCATGCATAATTGTTTTATATGGATTATGATTGTGATTATATGATTATGAATTGGATGATTGTGAATTATGTGGTTTCACGTATTTCGAGGCGATTTACATGCTTGCACGTAAATCGAGGTTTTTCGGTTTTACACTGATTTTCCGTACTTATGGTTTTGGATATGATTTGATGAAATGGTTTTGGAATTGAAAAGGTAAACTCGGGTTCGACACCCCTTTGTTCGGAAACCCTCGGACTCGATGTCCCTTTTAGTTATGTTCTCGGGCTGGAGGCCCAATTGGTTCTTAAATTGATTTCGGATTTGGAAATATGGAATTGGGCATGAGACCCATTTGATTTACGAAATCGAGCACAAGCCTAGTTGGTTTACGATTCGGACCAGAGGTCCAGTTTGTATGTGGATTCGGGCCTATGGCCCAGCTATGTGTTACAAATGGTTTTTACGGGTCATGACGGTTTATGGGAACCGGCATGAACCCTTGAAAGGATTTATGATTCATGACGGCTAGTGAGGGCCGGGCATGAATTCTTGAAAGGTTTAAAGAATGATTTCAAAGGTTTTTCATATGCCATCCTTTATATATGATTGTCTCCACCGGGGAGGGTCGTTGGCCTGGGTGGACCCCGGAGTAGTCACGGAGCACTGACTGAGTGGAGTTACCCCCCAGTTGGGTTCCTTACTCTCAGGATGGGCATGGTTCGTTACCTCTAGGGAGGGTCATTGATTTACGGACATTAACCTGGGTGGACCCTAGAGAGACTTGGGTTTGAGACCCCAGTTAGCACGCGCGTAGCTCTATTTTACCGTGACAGGTTCTTGGATATGAAATATAATGGATAAACATGATTTCAATTGGTTTGGGAAATTGTGTTGTATGATGATAAATGGATTTGGGCTGAGATCCCACATATGTTTACTATGTTATGGTTTTCTGTAAATGGTTTTGGGCAGGAGCCCGTGTGACTTGTATTTACGGAACTTGGGGCTGCGACCCTAAATATGGTTGATTAAACATATGTGATTGGATAAATGGTTTTACTATGCATGCATGCTTTTTAGTGAAGGGTATAAAGGTCTTTATGAAATATGTTTTTATAAACTCTTTATTTTTGTCCACTCACAGTCTTTCTATTTTTAATACCCTTCAGGTTGGATACGGTGCGGACTGTAGCAGAGACCGAGATATCACATACCTCCTCCGGATCCTGGCGTACTCTTATAGCCCGGGAGGGCAAAGGTCGGAAATATCCCTTGTTTGACACTTCGTGTCAGACGGGAGCAGGGTCATCCCGCGTTAATCACGGGAGATTGGGATGGATCCTGTCATATTATCGATTCATTGTTGATGGAATGCAATCCACAAGTACTTCTAAAATTCCCCATAATGGCTTTCAAACATATACATTCACTAACTACTTCATGAAGAGTTAGAATCTCTGCATGATTTGAAGACGTGGTAACAAAGGTCTGTTTCATATACCTCCAAGATATTGGGGTGTTCGCAATTGTAAAGAATAATTAGTTTGGAAACGCACCTTGTGTGGGTTTGATAGGTAACTTGTGTCAACATACCCAACAAGGCGTGCATCATTTCGAAGATCACATGAGTTTGATCCATTCCTTGATGCATAGTGATAGAATAAACCCATGACCTTTCTACCTATGAGGTATCAAAAAATGTCTTTTATGCTATTCTAGTGGCAGCATATTGATGCTGAGCTAAATCTAGCAAACAATGTTCGATCTAGTGCATTGCGCGAAGTACAATAAATTGCGCTTAGATATGGAATTTTTTGTGTCAATATCTCTTTATTGTCGTTTGATGAACCAAATGGGTCCCTCTTAGGATCTAGATTATGGATGATCATGGGTGTGCTTAAAGGTTTCACTTTATCCTAATTAAAGTGTCCCAACATCTTCTGGATATTATTTAATTGATGGACTAAAATTCCATTTGCATGGTGCTCGAGCTCCAAGTCAAGACAGAAGTTCGTTCTCCTAAGATCCTTCATTTGAAATTCTAACTTCAGGTGTTTAGCGGTTTCTTTAATCTCTTCAGGGGTACCAATCAGATTCATGTCATCAACGTAAATTGACATAAAAGCAAACTCCATAACTTGTTTTCTTAACAAACACCTATGGGCATAATTTGTTATTCATATATCCCACTCTGATCAAATACTCACTTAGAATATTATACCACATCCGTTCAGATTGTTTTAATCCATAAAGTGAACGCCTCAGACGAATGTAGAGTTCCATGGTCTGGAACTATTTGCATCATGTATTCTAAGTCCTTTGGGAACTTTCATATAAATATATTTATATATATATATATATACATGTGTGTGTGTGTGTGTGTGTGTGTGTGTGTGTGTGTGTGTCTAGATTCCCATGGAGATAAGTTGTAACCACATCTATAAGCTGCATACTCAGTTTTTCAAAAACTACTAAACGGATAAGGTAGCAAAACGTTATGACGTCCATGATGGGAGAATATATCTGTAACGACCCGTCCCAAATTCCATGATTATATTAGTGACTAATCACGAATAGTGAGGTTAATCGGTGATTAGTTAGGATAAATCGGACGAACGATGCAAAATGACCGTTTTGCCCCTAGCCGTGGGCAAAACGTTGACTTTTCAATCGGACGGTCAAATGGACTTTGACCGAGGACCGTGACATAGTTTAGGACGTCACGAGTTCATAGACAGGTGGCACGTTCAATTCCGACGTTCGAGGAGGAAGTTATGACGTTCGGAAGTTTAGGGGCATTTTGGTAATTTTGGTTAAAAGGGGCAAATAGTTGACTTTTTTACCAAGAGGTCCGATGGCCGAGGGCCGAAGACCGTTACGTAGATAAGGACGATACGAATCCGTAGACAGGCGGCATGTCGAATTCGGACGTTCGATGGCGAAGTTACGGTTCACGGAAGTTCGAGTGCACTATTGCACTAATTACGAAACGAGTTAACTTTTGGACTTTAGTGGGGCCCGGATATTTAAGGGAGGCCCAATGGATGAGTGACAAGTGTCACCCATCCTCATGCCACCTATATTGATTCATGCACCGTGCAAACCATTCCATTTTCTCCATTTCAAACACACACAAAACACCCACCCGATCTCACCCATTTTCCTCCCATCCGTGCAACCCAAAACCCATCCAATCTTCACCCATGACCAGGCAGAGGACCAGGGAGACTGAGGAGGTTGCTGGGCGGCCAGAACCGCCGTCCACGGAGACGAGAGGAGGAAGAACCCGTGAGGTTCACGGTAAGTCCATTTTGATCCATTTTTACATTTTTGATGTTATGGTTCGTTTTTAATGGTTTTAATGAGTCCATTAGGTTGCTAGGGACATGTTAGGAAGGTTTAAGGAAGCTTGGGATGGCTGGGCAGCCATGGGAGAGTTTTGGGAACTTTGAACCGTTTGGTTCAAAATCGAACCATGGGTTTAGGCGGTTTTTAGGTTGTTTTAAGGATTGGAATGGATAGAAAACTCCAAAATAGGATGAAAGGAACCAAAAAGGAAGAACTAGGATGAAAAATGGGGTTTCTAGGGCTGTGAACCGGTCACGCCGGTCCAGTTGGACCGGCCAAACTAGGTGAACCGGCCATGAACAGTAAAACTGGTCTGCTGGAGGTTAGTGCCGATGAACAGTGTTTTTGACCTTCTAGGGGCTCGTGAGGATGCGTGGTCCATAATTTGGAAAAGTTTTCAACACAGGAATCTTCTATTCGATGTAACGAAGATTTTGGGACTGGTCTCGCGTCAATCGGACATCATTTCGATAGCTTTCAGGGTGTCGGAAGGCTTAGGGTCGGCTTAAAAATAGTTAAAAGTTCGGGAAAATTACGGAGCTTTGATGGGAGGTTAATTAAGTAGTTATTAACCTTCTATTAAAATTTGGACAGGTTTGGGAGTCCCGGTAATGGTGATCGGCTCGGGGAGCCGAATGGCACGCAAATCGAGGCGGCAGCTCGGACGGTCTGTGAGTGGACCTTGTTTTCTAAATTGGTGCATGCATAAATGTTTATTATATTTTTTAAATACTTATTTGTGATGCCATGAGTGCATTTGGATGTGTGGTTACGTATAGACACGTATTTCGAGGTTTCGGCCCTATACGGTGCCTATACGGGTCGATATTTCTTTATCGGTCTAAATGAAATGATTTTGGATTTCTAAATGGCTTATGAATATGATTTTATGATGTTGATATGGATGCTTGTGATTTATATGGTTTCACATATTTCGAGGCGATTTACGTGCTTGCACGTAAATCGAGGTTTTCCGATTTTATACTGATTTTCCGTACTTATGGTTTTTGATATGATTTCATGAAATGATTTTGGATTTGAAAAGGTAACTCTAGGACTTGAGGTCCATTTGATTTACGCAATCGGGCCGGAGGCCCAGTTGGTTTACGATTCGGACTAGAGGTCCAGTTTGTATGTGGATTCGGGCCTAGGGTCCAGCTATGTGTTACAAATGGTTTTTATGGTTCATAACGGTTTATGGGAACCGGCATGAACCCTTGAAATGATTTTTACATGTCATGACGGTTTATGGGAACCGACATGAACCCATGAAAGGTTTTATGGTTCATGACGGCTTATGGGGGCTGGGCATGAATCCTGGAAAAGTTTAAAGAATGATTTCAAAGGTTTTTCATATTCCATCCTTTATATATGATTGTCTCCTCTGGGGAGGGTCGTTGGCCTGGGTGGACCCCGGAGTAGTCACGGAGCACTGACTGAGTGGAGTCGCCCCCCAGTTGGGTTCCTTACTCTCAGGATGGGCATCGTTCGTTACCTCCAGGGAGGGTCATTGATTTACGGACATTGACATGGGTGGACCCTGGAGAGACTTGGGTTTGAGACCCCGGTTAGCACACGTGTAGCTTTATTTTACCGTGACAGGTTCTGGATATGAATATAATGGATAAACGTGATTTAAATTGGTTTGAGAAATTATGTTTTATGATGATAAATGGTTTTGGGCTGAGATCCCACATATGTTTACTATGTTATGGTTTTCTGTAACTGGTTTTGGGCAGGAGCCCGTAGAACTTGTATTTACAGAATTTGGGGCTGAGACCCTAATTATGGTTGTTTAAACTTATGTGTTTGGATAAATGGTTTTACTATGCATGCATGCTTTTTAGTGAAGGGTATAAAGGTCTTTTATGAAATGTTTTTATAAACTCTTTATTTTTGTCCACTCACAGTCTTTCTGTTTTTAATACCCTTCAGGTTGGATACGATGTGGACTGTAGCAGAGACCAAGATATCACATGCCTCCTCCGGATCCTGGCGTACTCTGATAGCCCGGAAGGGTAAAGGTTGGAAATATCCCTTGTCTGACACTTCGTGTCAGACGGGAACAGGGTCATCCCACGTTAATCCCGCGGGGATTGGGGTGGGTCCTGTCAGCGTGGTATCAGAGCATGGTTGCTCATGTTACTCTGCTTTCCAGAGCGAATTTTGCGCATTACTCCGTACGCAGGTCGAGGATGTGATATCTTAAGTGGCTACAGTTTGTGGTCAACCTGATTGTTGGGATGCCAATACGATAGTTAGTAGGGTTGAATCGTGGATTATTTTGGTTCGGCATTTGATGCCGGGGTTGCCATAGTTCTGTCAGGGTTGGTAGAGTGGGACCCTATGAATGGATGAACGTAAACGGTACTTTCGAGTTTTGATCGTGAGACGATTAGTTGGGATCGTCTTCTATGATGTCGTAGGATCGGTTCCGACGACTGGTTAGGAATTATGACCATCCGATGTTCGGATATGGTTGAGTTAGATTGATTTACTACAGTCGGTAGTTAGCAGTCGAATTCGAGGAATCCTAGTTGGATTGACGTCTTTACGATGTCAAGACCGCGGAGTCGGTCAGGTTGTTTATTTTACTACTTTCTGCAGTTGGTAGCTTGCTGTTGGGTTCATATTGACCCTAGATGTAATCGTGGAACCCTACCTTGGGTGTATGGTTCGGCAATGTGAGTTGACGAGTGATGTGACTTTGACGACTATTCGGATTTGGGTTCGTTAGTCGGTCTAGGCATGTCAGCTTGTGATGGAACTGCAATTCGCAGTCGAGGTTGTACTTATTGGTTAGACCTACTTGGCTGTCGTGCTACTCAGTTGTGGTTTGGTGCAACTAAGGTCGTGGATGACTTGGTAGACGACACTGGTTTAGTCGAGTTACAACAGGTTAGAGATTGTTGGACAAGTTACCAGGGTTGGTACTTGTCGATGGAATCCCGGAGCGGGGATACCGAGTAGTTGGTACAGGCGGTTGATTCCGTTGGATGAGGAGTCTCGATAGTGATGTCTGGTAGTGAGGTATGCACGACTCTGAGGCAGGTGCTACTACCGAGAGTGGTTGTAGTTACGGTTGTTGGGAATCGGGGACGTTTTCCTTTTCTCGTATGAGTTATCAGGGTGACTGTACCCAGAGGTGTTGGGTACGATGGAGGCAGAGTATCTCCAAAACGGGCAGAGGCTCAAGGTCGTTGCTCGGGATGAGCGGAGATCCAGGGTTGTCAGTTTTGCTCACGGTGTGCTGGTGTTAGTGTGCTCCTACTAGTGTGGATGCTTGTGTGCTGATACTAGTGCAGGTGATAATGCGTTGGTGCTGGTACTCGTGCTGTTGCTGGTACCGATGATTGATATGATGTTGAGTCACAACCGTCGTGATGTGCATATGTTCGGTATCTATGGTTCAGGAGTGGATCTCAGATAGAGTTAAAGTGGTTAAGGGACACTTGGTCGATGTCCAGGTATGTTGTTTCCAATCTTGTTGGAACTTCGGAATTGCGGGAGTTTGTGATTGAGGTGACACGAGGAATGCGGGTTTTCCGCATTGGTAATGGGTATTTCGAAGTTGTTTTGGGTGACTTCTCAGTTTCTACCATGATTGATGATGGTAGATGATGTTGATGATATAGATGTTGTTGGTTGCCACTAGTACACTGATCGTGTATTGGTTGGTGGACCCGGGATTTGTTCTGGATCATCAGGAGGAGATGAGTATATCGAAGTTAGGTGACTGAGATTTCTCATTTCCTGCTTGGTGGCAGACGAGGTTGGTTTACGTGACATGGTGAATGCAGCGAGTTTGGTTGTATTCACATAGGATGAGTTTTGATGTCATAGTCTTGGATCATCCTTGATTCTCCTAGGTGGAATGTCAAGGATTGATACGAGGTAATTGGGGAGAACCCACAGTCTCGACGTGTCTCGTCATTGACTGATCTATTTAAGATGTGGGAATTGGTTGAAGAACGATGTGTCAGTATGCAGATTCGTTGAGGGTGTAAGACCCTATGATCGGATCTCAGGTGGATTGTTAGCTGAGTGAGCTGTGTGATCCTAGGTGGATCCAGATTTTGATGTTGAGGACTTTGGACGTCGTGACGATCCTCGATCGTGACGCCTATGGTCGGTTGATATAGTGATGGATCTGGATCGTGATCTTGATGATCCAGATGGATGGAGAGTTTATCGCTCTTACTTGGATGTTTGAGTTGAGGACGTTGGGAATGAACTCCTTTTCGGGGTGAATCCCGTATGGTATATTCCTCAGGTGAGTAGGTGTCCGACGAAGTCGGGTTTTGTCAGACTTAGTGTTGTGTGTGATGTTGTGATTGGCTTCCATATGAAGTCAATCGATTGTATTGTGGTAATCGGTCGAACAGGTATCCTATAGGTTCGAATATAGTGCGTCTCGGTAGACGAGAACGAGATTTCGGGTTTTGGAATTAGATTTATGGATGACAATTCAGGATTTGATTTTGGAACTTGAAAAAGGATTTCTGGATTTGGGTTTTGGAATCGGATTCTGAGTGACGATTCAGGATTTGATTCTAGAGCTTGACTGTGGATTTTCTTTTTATGGATTTGAGTTCGGAATGGTTATTCCAAATGCTAGCTTACGGAATAATTATTTCAGATTCGGATTTGAACATGGCTATGGATATGATTTCTGGGTTTGGATTCGGGATTTCTTACGAAATTGCGGATTCGGATTCGGATCTGGAAATGGATAATAGGTCGGAGTTTTGATCCGTATGGTACTGGATTGGACAGATGGACTCCATTATTGAAACGTGTTTTGGCTATGACTTAGGTGGTTGTAGTCTGGTTGGTAGATGTACGTACCTTGTACGTTGTTCGAGGTACGATACTGGGCAGACTTGTCTTGCCTGGTGACCGTATATAGGTTATACCAGTGGTACGTTGGTGAGCGTGTTGGTAGTCGGATTGGTTCTGATACCATCGGATTAGTTGAGGTCGTGGACTGAACATTGGATACTGTGCATTGGGTCATGGTATTTCTGATGGGTCTAGTTACCCACAGGTCGGGTGAATTGTTGGTTGGTGTATACTCACGTTGAGTAAGTTGGAGGTTAGTGTAACCACGGGTGTATAGTGTTAGTTTTCGACTGACGACTGTCAAGTGGTGACAGTTTGTCGGATGTGTCAACGTGGATCGATTAGTGAGGTCTGGTGACTCCCAGTGGGAGTAGACGTCAGGATAGTTAGTGGTTGAGCAAGGAACCGTCTAGTTGGTTGTGTCAACGAAACGGTAGATTTGACAAGTAGTGTCAATTCAGAACGTATGGCTACTATCATTTGACGTGGTCGAACGTAGTTGATACGACGAGAGTGTTAGTGGTACGTCTGGGTGCAGACGAGTTTTATTCTGGTTAGTAGGTGTACTAGTGTACACGTGTTTCGAGGTTGATTCTACTTTCCACGGGGTGGATGTGGAATCAGGATAGCTGGAGTTTCGAGAGCGAAACTAAATTAAGGAGGGAAGATCGGATGGATTTAGGTCGGTTGGAATTTCGAGGACGAAATTAATTAAGGAGGGAAGGTTGTAACGACCCATCCCAAATTCTATGATTAGATTAGTGACTAATCACGATTAGTGAGGTTAATCGGTGATTAGTTAGGATAAATCGGACGAACGATGTAAAATGACCGTTTTGCCCCTAGGCGTGGGCAAAACGTTGACTTTTAAATCGGGTGGTCAAATGGACTTTGACCGAGGACCGTGACGTAGTTTAGGACGTCACGAGTTCATAGACAGGTGGCACGTTCAATTCCGACGTTCGAGGAGGAAGTTATGACGTTCGGAAGTTTAGGGACATTTTGGTAATTTTGGTTAAAAGGGGCAAATAGTTGACTTTTTGACCAAGAGGTCCGATGGCCGAGGGCCGAAGACCGTTAAGTAGATAAGGACGATACGAATCCGTAGACAGGCGGCACGTCGAATTGAGACGTTCGACGGCGAAGTTACGGTTCACGGAAGTTCGAGTGCACTATTGCACGAATTACGAAACGAGTTAACTTTTGGACTTTAGTGGGGCCCGGATATTTAAGGGAGGCCCAATGGATGAGTGACAAGTGTCACCCATCCACATGCCACCTATATTGATTCATGCACCGTGCAAACCATTCCATTTTCTCCATTTCAAACACACACAAAACACCCACCCGATCTCACCCATTTTCCTCCCATCCGTTCAACCCAAAACCCATCCAATCTTCACCCATGACCAGGCAGAGGACCAGGGAGACTGTGGAGGTTGCTGGGCGGGCAGAATTGCCGTCCACGGCGACGAGAGGAGGAAGAACCCGTGAGGTTCACGGTAAGTCCATTTTGATCCATTTTTACATTTTTGATGTTATGGTTCGTTTTTAATGGTTTTAATGAGTCCATTAGGTTGCTAGGGACATGTTAGGAAGGTTTAAGGAAGCTTGGGATGGCTGGGCAGCCATGGGAGAGTTTTGGGAACTTTGAACCGTTTGGTTCAAAATCGAACCATGGGTTTAGGCGGTTTTTAGGTTGTTTTAAGGATTGGAATGGATAGAAAACACCAAAATAGGATGAAAGGAACCAAAAAGGAAGAGCTAGGATGAAAAATGGGGTGTCTAGGGCTGTGAACCAGACACGCCGGTCCAGCTGGACCGGCCAAACCAGGTGAACCGGCCATGAACAGAAAAACCGGTCTGCTGGAGGTTAGTGCCGATGAACAGTGTTTTCGACTTTCTAGGGGCTCGTGAGGACGCGTGGTCCATAATTTGGGAAAGTGTTCAACACGGGAAATCTTCTATTCGATGTAACAAAGATTTTGGGACTGGTCTCGCGTCAATCAGACATAGTTTCAATAGTTTTCGGGGTGTCGGAATGTTTAGGATCAGTTTAAAAATAGTTAAAAGTTCGGGAAAATTACGGGGCTTTGATCGGAGGTTAATTAAGTAGTTATTAACCTTCTATTAAAATTTGGGCAGGTTTGGGAGTCCCGGTAATGGTGATCGGCTCGGGGAGCCGAATGGCACGCAAATCGAGGCGGCAGCACGGACGGTCTGTGAGTGGACCTTGTTTTCTAAATTGGTGCATGCATAAATGTTTATTATATGTTTTAAATACTTGTTTGTGATGTCATGAGTGCATTTGGATGTGTGGTTACGTATAGGCACGTATTTCGAGGTTTCGGCCCTATACAGGTCGGTATTTCTTTATCGGTCTAAATGAAATGATTTTGGATTTCTAAATGGCTTATGAATATGATTTTATGATGTTGATATGGATGCTTGTGATTTATATGGTTTCACATATTTCGAGGCGATTTACGTGCTTGCACGTAAATCGAGGTTTTCCGATTTTATACTGATTTTCCGTACTTATGGTTTTTGATATGATTTCATGAAATGATTTTGGATTTGAAAAGGTAACTCTCGGACTTGAGGTCCATTTGATTTACGGAATCGGGCCGGAGGCCCAGTTGGTTTACGATTCAGACTAGAGGTCCAGTTTGTATGTGGATTCGGGCCTAGGGCCCAGCTATGTGTTACAAATGATTTTTATGGTTCATAACGGTTTATGGGAACCGGCATGAACCCTTGAAATGGTTTTTACGGGTCATGACGGTCTATGGAAACCGGCATGAACCTTTGAAATGGTTTTTACAGGTCATGACGGTTTATGGGAACCGGCATGAACCCATGAAAGGTTTTATGGTTCATGACGGCTTATGGGGGCCGGGCATGAATCCTGGAAAAGTTTAAAGAATGATTTCAAAGGTTTTTCATATTCCATCCTTTATATATGATTGTCTCCTCTGGGGAGGGTCGTTGGCCTGGGTGGACCCCGGAGTAGTCACGGAGCACTGACTGAGTGGAGTCGCCCCCTAGTTGGGTTCCTTACTCTCAGGATGGGCATCGTTCGTTACCTCCAGGGAGGGTCATTGATCTACGGACATTGACCTGGGTGGACCCTGGAGAGACTTGGGTTTGAGACCCCGGTTAGCACACGTGTAGCTTTATTTTACCGTGACAGGTTCTGTATATGAATATAATGGATAAACGTGATTTAAATTGGTTTGAGAAATTATGTTTTATGATGATAAATGGTTTTGGGCTGAGATCCCACATATGTTTACTATGTTATGGTTTTCTGTAAATGGTTTTGGGCAGGAACCCGTAGAACTTATATTTACAGAATTTGGGGCTGAGACCCTAAATATGGTTGTTTAAACTTAGGTGTTTGGATAAATGGTTTTACTATGCATGCATGCTTTTTAGTGAAGGGTATAAAGGTCTTTTATGAAATGTTTTTATAAACTCTTTATTTTTGTCCACTCACAGTCTTTCTGTTTTTAATACCCTTCAGGTTGGATACGATGTGGACTGTAGCAGAGACCGAGATATCACATGCCTCCTCCGGATCCTGGCGTACTCTGATAGCCCGGGAGGGCAAAGGTTGGAAATATCCCTTGTCTGACACTTCGTGTCAGACGGGAGCAGGGTCATCCCACGTTAATCCCGGGGGGATTGGGATGGGTCCTGTCAATATCTCCTCTTAATCAATCCGAGGATGTTGAGAAAAACCTTGGGTCACTAGACGAGTTTTGTATCCCACTGTTCGCTCCTCGTTATGCTTCTTTACAAATACCCATTTAAATCCTACAAGTTTAACATGGGGAAGTGTGGGAACTACATATCCAAACACCTTTCTTTATGTCAAGGAATCTAATTCGACCTTAATTTCTTCTTTCCATTTTGGTTAGTCTTCTCTACGTTGGCATTCATTAATAGAGCGAGGTTCGATATCATCATTAGTTATTCTGAGTGGGATAATATCATTCTGATTCCATATCTAACACATGCACAATTTGCTAAAATCTCTCTATTCTCAAGAGTGGGTTCAGATGTTGGAGTTCCTCAATGTCATCTATTCTAGGACAGACCCATAATTTGGAATTATTACATAAGATAGATCATTTGATATTAAGATATCTAAGGGACTCAATTGTGCTAAACTTATCCTCTTTTGGGGATGACAACCCTTCGAACCTATTGATCTACTAGATTTCTGGGTAGGGACATGTGACTAATCCTCATTTTTGTACCTCATTCGTCTGGGACAACTCTACCATCTAGGATGACGTGTCCTACGTGGACATCTATCCTTATAGGCACATTTGCAGCAAATATAAGTTATCTCGTCACTTTAGCTAGATCAGAAAAAACATCTGCTTATCATTAGCTATACTCTGTAGATCTAGAATTCTCCACACTTCAAAATCACTTGTGCGATTCGGGTATCAAGATGAGACATATATTTCATGTCAATTCACGTTGTTTTTCAAGAACATTGATGTTCATATCTCCCCCTATTAGCGAGAACACTTTCTGATCAAAGTGACTATCCATAAATCCAACGATAAATATATTACCTATCAAGGGCTCTAAATAGCGTATAATCAAGGGGAATTCATAACCGACATATATTCCCTTCTTCGTTGAGGTCCCATTTACATACGTTAAATTTTCAGTTTCAATGAGTTCCTCGCCACGATATTTGATAAGAGATCAAAATCGGCATACTTTAGAGTTGTATTTCTTTACAGATTTGAAATTCTGAAAACGAATATTATATCAATCATGTCTTGCTTTAGGAAAGAAAATTCCATCTAATGATCGAATCGATCTGTTAGTAGAACCCATAATGTTCTGGAGTTTTCTTGACCAAGATACTCACGTTGTAGTGCCCGATCCATGTGCCTTCGAATGAGATTCATAACATCAACTCTTTGCTGCTCTGAAGTCACATTATATTCTTGGATGGGGGAGTGTATTTTTTTCGCAGTGAGATGAATTTCACATCTTCAATCCACTAGTAATAGTTTCTTCTAGAAACTTTCAACACATCAAAATCGAGTTTGTTGAGATGTCATTCTATACAAGGAGTAAATAATAATATTCGTGTTTTGGGAAAACACATCCATAAGAAACTAATGAGAACTGCATGTTCTATAACGTTGTATGATTAATTCGGAATAAGTTTGTAATAGTGAATTTATGAAGAAAAATTTGAGTTCATTTTATTTACTATTAGTTTATTTATAAACTTTTGGTTCATTCAAGTACATGCATTTCCTAAATAATAATTAAGTAATTAAATGAAACATTTGAACAATTACGTAATGTAAATAACACTATATAAAATGTATTAATAATTGAAATAAATGCTTCTAGCTTATAATTTAAAAGAAAAATTACATAAAAGACCTCAAACTATATGACTCAATACAGACTTATATCCAAACTATCAAAATTTTCAAACAAAAGCCCAACCTATATGACCACCCACATTTAACTACCTTCGTCAAGTTTTCCATCCATTTGGCCGTCAAAATGCCACGTGTCAAAAAAATTTCTAGTCAGCCTACTGATGTGGCAAAAAACAGAGGGGCATTCTTGGAATTTCAAAAAATACTAATTAACATCATTCAAACATTGCCCAGAAACCCTAAAATTAGTCCCCTCACCCCCAATTCCAATTCCCAACGCCCCCTTCCACCCAAATCGAATTCTCAGCTGAAAAATCTGGGCGGTGATGAAGAATTGAGAAGGCATACCCCACTCTGATGAAACCTTAGATCTAAACATAAAACTCTGACGAAGAGCAAGAAGGCTCATATATTTTCAAACTTTAGATCCAAACACAAAATCAGAAATTCAAAACTTCGTAAACCAACAAATTCAACAAACTCATAAACCCATAAATTCAACAAACCCAAAACATCGTAAACCAAGAATTTCAACAAACTCATAAACTTCATCGGCGTAAAGCCAAGTCTTTGACAAAGCCTATCCCTAACCTCCAAAACCTTCCATGCCCAACGACCACAACCATACTCTCTCCCTACTAAAACCCACTTCATTTATATCAGAAAAATGGGATCTCTCATTCAAATTCTTGACCTGAATAACCTCTCATAATTAGGTGCAGTCGTAACCATAGATGCAGTTGCGAGTCAATCCCATACACCAATACCACCATCACCACGACAATCCCCAAAATTGAACCTAAGCTCGAATCTTTCGACGAGCCGCTTGATACCCAACTGCCCCGAGAACCTTCCATTTCCAGTCCTAACCCCAACTCTTTCTCCAATTCCCCATTTACGCCTTTCTCAGATCACGACCACACTGCTCTATCGGAATCCTCTGCTGAACCACTGGACTAAGAAAATATGTACTCATAGTTCCATCAAATTTCAGAGCTTTTCTGAAGCGTATTTGCAAAAAGGCTACAGAGTTTCGGCGAAGTCGATGTTGTGGACCCAGATTGACAGGATCTGTCTCTTATTACAAAAAAAAAAATGGTTGGTCCTGCTTCCGTTTGACAACCCGAGTCAGACAAGTGATTTCACTAATTTTGATCATAACCATATTTTATTCAATTAACCAAACTCAATCCATCCTTGAGGGGTTACCGCCCACATCCAACCCACTCTCTGAACAAGGCGATGGATTCACTAAAAGCTTCTTAAACTTCTTGCATTTCTTGATTTTACCATTTTAAGTACTTGCCACTCAATACATGTAAACATTCTTAAATAAAATACCATGATCACAACCTTATACTTATGGCATCATTATTAAACATCACAAATTACTTTTAACCAAAGCAAGGCTATTGTATATATTCCTCTAAAATTGGTTCACAATTTTAAAAGAATAATTCAAGTATCAAGGGGCATAGATTTGATCATTAGTAATTAAACCATATACATAACTCATACAACTTCTCAAACAATAAGAATAATCTCAAGAGACACAAATTATCCTTATTTCCATATAATTAAGTTATTAGTTAGAAAGTATCACACCACTTATATGCTTATAATCTTTATATTCTTATATCACCTTCAAGAAACAATCAATTAAATCCTTAATTATACTAGGTTTAGTTTAGAACCTTAGAATCATCCATAGGAAAA
This sequence comes from Prinsepia uniflora, assembly GCA_032719365.1. Taxonomy (NCBI): domain Eukaryota; kingdom Viridiplantae; phylum Streptophyta; class Magnoliopsida; order Rosales; family Rosaceae; genus Prinsepia; species Prinsepia uniflora. The sequence goes on from CM064873.1 coordinate 23,957,393, forward strand.
TTCACAAAATAACTAACAGCTAGTCACCATAATTTTATCATTAAAAAACACTAGAACGTTTAGGTCCAAGTATCCATTACGAATAATAATCCTTTAATTACACATTAAGCATTCCCACCTCACTAAAACCTTATTCCATACATTCAACATTTAACACTCACCTTTATAATTCTTCATAAAATGTATTATGACTATAATTCATTATCAAGACCCTTCTGGAATGATCAAATCATCCTTAATCTAGGTTTAATGTCATTAACAACATGGTTAGTTAAATTAGCCTATTATTTTGGAAATTCAAGATTAAATCAAGATATGATCTAATAAACTCAGACACTATATCACTAAATTCATAAAATTAAATGGAATAACTTTCATGTTCATCTGACCACCAACCACCACCGGACGCGCCCTCACGCGCCACCATGGTTCTCTCCGCGTGAGGCCATAAGCGTCACAGCTACAGTCGCAGCAATACCGCCTCCTACCTCGAGCGGGTTTGTGAACTACCCGGCGACCTCGACCCGGCTATAACACCTCCATTTTGGTACCGTTTTCTACGTACTAATCGTCCAGTTGAGTCTATTCAATCCCAGAGAGAGATTGGTGACTTTAAAAGTAGATACCTTAAACGTGTACTCCAAGTTCATGGCCCTTCGGCCATGGTTGCCCACATATACTGCAGCCTTCCCAGGGCTCTAAATCCACCCAAACCGCCACTGTATGATCTTAAGTCACTCAAAAATGCCCTAGGAACAATTGTTTGTGTGTTACCCACTTTTAAACTAGGAAACCAAAGAATCCCATAAATAGACCTCACAGGTTTCCTTCACTTTCGTGCTCATTCTTCTCATTTCTTTCATCAGACTCCATCAGTCTCTCTTTCCTTCTTTCAGTTCTTCGTTTTCTCTATCCTTCACTTTCATTCTCTGAGTTTTTCTCTTTGGGTGGGAGAATAGCATGGCTTCAGCCATCCTCCATTTTCTTCTTATCTAACACATATACATGTACTTAAAAACATGTAACTCGGTGATAAGCATTTGATAGAAGAATACTAGATTCTTCTAGATTAATTCATATTTTTCACATGCTAAAATAGTCAAATTACCATTTTACCCTCCAAGCCAAAATTACCACAATACCCTTAGCAATTTTTTACCCATAACAACTTGGTTCGACCTTCGTTTCCAACATGCTACCTGTCTATGTACTCAGGAGGCCGAGACCTACGTAATGGTCTTCTCGGAATTCTCAACGAATATCCCGATCAAAAAGTCAATATTTTGACTTTCAAGGGTAAAATAGTCATTTTTCATTTTCAAAGCTCCGGGGTGTTACACAGATTCCCAAGAAATTGTTCCAGTACCTGAAGAAACCCAGGTTTCTGACATCGTAGTTGCACGAAGAAAATACCCCCAACCGTCATCTGAACTTGTCCAGGTCACCGATCTCAACATTGAGGACCAGAGGTACTTCCGAGATGTGGTGCAAAAAACTAGGATGTTATATGATTCGATTCGCATCATCTCAGTTGCAGAGGAGGATAAGCAAACAACGAGGCTTAGGAAACAAGAACGAGGGGATTTAAGAGCTGCGTCGTTGCGGAGGGATCACAGTTTATGGCTAAATAGAGACAAGAGAATCCTGGGTTCAATTCTAGGTGTATGTGGGTGATGTGGGTGAGGTCGCTATCAATAGATTTGGGGCACTGGGAATTGGAATTAGGAGTGATGGGACTAATTTTAGGGTTTCTGGGAAATGTCTGAATGATGTTAATTAGTATTTTTGAAATTCCAAGAATGTCTCTCTATTTTTTACCACATTAGTGGTTAAGTGGAAAAAATTTTGACACATGGAATTTGGACGGACAAATGGATGAAAAATTTGACGAAAATAGTTAAATGTGAGTGGTCATATAAGTTGGGTAGTTATTTGAAAATTTTGATAATTTGGATATGAGTCTGTGTTGAACCCTATAGTTTGGGATCTTTTATATAATTTTTCCTAATTTAAATATATAGTGTGATACTTCAGGCATTAGTGTTCATGTTTCAAGACACGAAAGGTATAAAATGAATGTTTTTTTTTCGAAAAAATAAAAACGAACTCGAGTAATTACCAAGCCACCATTGAGCTGGACAGCCAGAGGAGCGTCTAGAGTTAGGCCGACTGAGCCGAGTCAGGCTAATTAAGCCTAGCCAATGAATTGAGCCAATGGCCCGAGCCGATGACTCAAGTCGAGCCGAGTCCATACTGAGATGCTGACTTCAAGCCATAGCCAATCTAGTCTGAGCTTGGGCTATTGAACTCTGGGCAATTGTGCTTTGGACTCTGCAAGAAACCTATTGGGCTTCAGCATAAGCCCTGGGCTCATTTCTATGGGCTATTTGGTTGGGTCTCAGCCTTCAAGGCTGCTTTTATTGGGCTGCAAGATCTGTTGTGCTGATGCCTTCTGCGATGGTTGCCCTTTTGGGCATATTGGAAGTGGATTGGCTACTACCCATCAATCAAATTATCATCAACATCAAGCATAATCATCATATTTCATCAATTATCAAAAACATCAAAATAACAAACATCCAAAGTCCAAACTGTGAATTTTTTTTTTCAATTTCTAATTCAATTCAATTCAAGCATCAATTATCAAAATAATTAAAAAAAATCATGCTTTGTGAAAATTCATATAATCAATACATCAATTATCCTAGAAACATAATTTCTAGGGTTTGTGACAATAATAAATTGGCTTTTTCTTGAGATACAAAAATCTACTTGGTTGAAGAGTAATAATCTTCATAAGATGAGCAATTTATATTTCCTTCCTAAACTTTTCGTGCTGATAAGAATTACCGGAGTATACAGATTACAGCAGTACAAATCACAATAAATGAAAAACGTTAAATATAAGAATTACCGGAGTAGATTTTGTCAAAAACAACAGCAAAACCATTCCGTGCTGCCTGCCTATCATTGATTTCATCTTCATTTAAGAGCCCAGCACGGCAGCATCCCAACGTACGCCAGCAATCAAAGAAGGTGATTCGGGTTTCAGGTTTGATCTAGAAAGGAAAGAAACGACTTACAGGTCTACAGTTTCTTAAAAATGATGTGCACTTTTATCATCAAGAACGGAATTTAAAACTTACAAGAACAGGGGCAGAGAAATTTATTAAAACCCTCAATCCATCATCTTTGAGCACAAACGGGAGGATACATCATGCTACCTGATTTTAGAGGTTATTAAGAAAAGTGATATTAGTGGACCCTAGGGATTTTATCAAGTGCGTTTGCAATGTGGTTCCTGAGACTTACAATTTTTTCCATTTTCTTCATAATGTTTCTTACGATGATGAAGAAAAAAGAACAGGTCATGAAAAAATATCCTAGTTCATATAAATTACAAACATTTAATTGACAAGAAAATAAATAAAAACCTATAGAAATTGAACAAATGCTATTTCGGTGAGAACTATACCGTGTTTGTTTCTGACGGTACAGAATCCAATGGCTACCAGTTAAGTAACTTCCCATTTTCTCTGCGTCCAAATGGCTCAACAATCAGTCAGACATCATTTTTCAGGTAGACACTACAAAGGCATGCTGACGGAGTTTTTGGCACCATGAAAGTTGCTATGCTTCTAGAATCTAGACCAATGAGTGCTTAATCCCCCACAATATCTGCTGCTTAATAAGATTATATTTAATTGAATGCAATCACTTCCATGCCCCAAAATCAATGGACTGAAGTGATATATGACCAAGATACAAATCCTTTAAATGTTGCTTGCACAACCCAATTCTCCGTCTATTCAGGCTGGGATGTATGCAACTTGAGAATCCTGTCTTCCATCCTGGAAACTTCTGCCTTTCCATTATATGAAGAGCATAAACACCTGGAGCTGGATCCATACACCCGATCACAAAACAATTGCAAGGTCGTGACTCACTCACCATTCTTGCAAGAGAGAGTAAACATATGCCACTATAAGAAATTCCATATGCTAATGCCTCATCAGTTTCCAAAGCTCGAGTATCTGATGTCTCATTAACCATCTCTAGCTCTATTTCCTGGGTAGATGGGATCCTGCTTAGTTCTGTGTCAAAACGTTTTTCTATCTCATTTTCATGCACACGATACTTTGCTGCAAGAGTTCGAATGCAAGATTTTCTAACTAGATCCGAAATCAAAATCTTTAACTCATCAAAGTTTGCACACTCAGCATACCATCTAAGCCAACGGCGAACAATACCTGAAAACCAGTTGATAATTTGATCATTATCTTGTAAAATAAGTGAAGAGGACGTACGAGGATAACCATCAGATGTGGTCAATCCATATCGTAGGAGACGCTTTTTAATGGCATCTACAGGTGCAATAATCTCAGTGACGACGACAGATTCAGTAGAAGAACCAGCATTGGGCAAAAGGGCAAGAGTAGAAGTGGTCTCAGAAGAAACATACTTGTCCACCTGCCTCTGAAATTCATAAAAGGAATTTCTTAGTTCTTGGGGTAGGGCTGGTTCTGCAATATACTTAGACAGGATAAATTCCTCAGACTCTGCTGCTTTGGCTTTGACGTCTTGCATCCATATCTTCAACAAGTACTTGTACCAATGGTCAGTTTCCATACCGGGTTTACGGAAATGGGAAATTTGGCTTAGAACAGACCTACTGTCAGCTAAATGCTTAATCTCCGACTCCTTGACCTTCTTCAAACCATGAGCCAGCCATTTTTTCCCTATACTAACAGTGCCAGCATTCCAAGCCTCTTGTTTTTGTAGGCCAACTAAAGCAACTTTCTCCTTCAATTTGTGGACCGCTTTCATAGCAGGACTATCTCTCACATTTCTTCTAACCAAAGTGCCTAAAAAGCGAATCCCATTGGGCTTTCGACAAGGCAATAATTCTGTTTGATCATTCACTTCCAAGTGCAAAGACTGCTGCAAGTAATTTAGAACCTCATATTTGAAATCAGCAGCAGCATCCTTAGAACCAGCAAATGAAAAGAATATCTCATCCATGAAGCGACAAGAATGGACCCTTAGGCTAAAACTCTCTTCACCTGCGCAGCCATCATTTCCTTTCAATTGTCTCCTAAACCAGCTTCGTAGCTTAGAGTGGGACTTTTGATCAGTATGAAAACCTGGACTAAGAGCTTCATATTTCATCGACAACCTGTAAAATTCACGGTCAAATAGGTCCAGATAAATATTCATTAATATAGGGGACAATATTCCCTCCTGTGGAAGACCATGTCCTTTCGGGAAACCACCAAACTCCAAATTGAGTACATTAGCCTGAAACATGCCTTGGATCATAGCATAGAGGCTAGGGTCCTCTATCTTGTCCTCCATCACCTTTATGAGTTTACTAAAGATGCAAGCATCTAACTTTTTATTTATGGGCAGTGTAAACCACCAATCAGGATTAGAAATCTCATTGCTGATATACTTCAAAGCGGTGGAATGTCCCCTCCCGCTCCGATAACCATGTGAAATTTTAGAGAAGTTGGGTTTGTAAACAACTTCCAAAACAATTCTGATGGCTTCCTGAATGATCCTCAGATTTAGATTGGGAAGTACTAAAACTTCTTTCCCAGCACCCTTTTTTGAGATAGAGAAGGTATTGGCATTAACATCAAAACTCCCAAGACACAGCTCTTCAACCATAGAATCAAACGAAACTTTTGCATCACCTAATGCTATATCAATATTTGAGTTAAGTCTAATACAATCATAAGCATCTTGAATAGTTTCTGGACTGGCAATGACTTTTGCCATTAGGTCTCGAAACTTCCCATTTATGAACTGCTCCTTCACTCTCTTCTTTATCCGCAATTCAAGAGACCTCTTCAGTTCCATTCGGCTCTTGGGTCTTTTTTCATCTATATGAGAAGACTCCTCTAAAAGACAGGCTAAATTCTCGGCCAACTTCATTTGATGAATGCCATTATGGGTATCACCACTTGCGGTAGAAACAGTTGAATGATCTGCAAACTCTTGCGTCCTTTTTTTAGGTCCACCATAATCAGCTGCTGCAACAACACTACTTACACTACTTCCTACTGGGTTTGAAAGAGCGTCTGACTGCATAAGCCTTTTTTGCACCTTCTCGCAGAAGCAAGCAGTGAGAGAGGCAGCTTTTCTGGCAACAGCCAGCCTTTTCTCATAAGACATTGAACAAGACGCTAAATCTACCAAATATGGGGCGTGCATTCAGTTATAATGAGAAGGATATGCAGTTGCATATGTCTCTGAAACATTTTGTCAAACAGGTAGCGTGCATTCTATTATAGGGAGATTTTCTACTGTAGAACAATAATTAAAATTAAAATTGAAAACGTAAGATTTACCGGATTAAAATTTGTCAGAAGCATCAGCTAAACGATTCGTGCTGCGTAATGTTAATATCATTGTATTAGAGCCCAAGACCGCAGGGGCGGATCTATTATGGGTTATGAGGGGTCAATTGACCAGCCCAACCCCTGAAATCCTCCATGAAAGCTTCCATCTTGACCTCTAGAAGCTCCAACATGTTGTTCTCTAAGTAATTGTTTAATTGTCCTTCCAACTTGGATCCGCCACTGCTAGAAGACCGTACGTGAGTAATCCAAGATAGTGAGTTTCGATTAAATAAGAACTAAGAAGCCTGCAATTTCTTAAAACAGATGGGCATTTTAACTTGAGTACCAAAGAATAGGGTTTAGAATAAGCGAGTTAGCGTTTAGGCCTCCCCACAAGGTGGGTTTTGATTTTTTGGGAAATCGATAGAAATTGGTGGTTCGGAAAAATTTATTCGAGAATGAGAGCTTTTAAAATATTTTTATAAAATTATACATTATATAAGTATTATTGTTAGCCATGTTAATTGGTTCGAAAAAATTGATTCAAAATCCAGACCGAACTAAAATTGAACTTTAAAAAGTCGAATCGAAAGAAAATCAAAACTGAATAGTAAAAACTTAACTGAATCGGGTCTAAATCGGTTCAGTTTCAATTTTTGATTTAACCAAATCGAATAAATGAACTAAAAGAATGGGCTTCTGTTTTTTGGGTTTTAATGGAATGGCCCAACCTCTCTGTCTCCAACCCAGCCCCAAAATCAGGTGGAAGCCCAACCCAACCCTAGGTCCCCGACCTTTTTGTCTCCAAAACGACACCGTTCGCACCATCCCCTAATCCCAAATCCATACCCTCTCACTCAGTCGCTATCCCTAATCGGCTCTCTCAGGTTTTCTCCCTCATAGTCATCCGCTCATCTTATTCACATCTCCCTCATCGTCTCATATCTCTCCTCCATTTCAAACACAAAGTGTAAATTTGAAGTCTGAAAGGTCTCCCCTCATTCTCATTCTCACGGCCTCATTTCATTCTCAATTCGCATAGCCTCTCTTCATTCTCAATTCGAAGTCCAAAAGGCATCATATCACAACTTCCTTTCATTCTCAGTTCGAGGCTCGATCTCTCCAGTCCAGTTTCTATCTCCCTCGGCCTCTCCATCTCAGTCTCACTCCCTCGATCTCTTCAGTCTCCGACTCTCCATTTTCCTCGGCGCTCGGCCTCACCAAATGGGCTTACCGTTCACGGTCTCACAGCCTTACCTCGCCTCGCCTGACGCTTCCTCGCACGACCTCAGTCCCTCGATCTCTCTAGTCTTTATCTACCTCGGAATTTCCCTCGAACACTCAAACCCATCCACGAAGTCCCTCGATCTCTCCTTCTCCCTTTCCATCTCCTTCTCCCGCTCCCTCTCCTTTAATGGCTCGATCTCCTTTGATCTTTCTCACCCTCTCCCACGATCAATCGATCCCCTCGATCTTGATTAGTCGATCCCCACTTGATCTCAATTGCAACTAGAAAACCGATTAAATCGGTCCAAACCGGTTTAATCAGTTTTTGGTTCAATCAATTTTTAGGTTGAGAATCGGACCGAACCAGAAACGATTCCCTACCCGGTTCTGTTTCGGTTTCGGCAAAAAATCAAATCAAAAAAACTATTAACACCCCTAATTATTGTAACATGATAGTTAATAACTTATTTAATTGAATACTCCACCAAGAAGAAACCCTAAACTCTAAATCACAATTAACTTTTTCTTATCCATTGTTTTTTCCTCATCGAAACTATTCAATTACCCACTGAGAACGAAAGCTTCCCTTTATCATTGCGAATTAGCGACTTCTTCTCTTCCATTGTTTCTTCCTTATCGAATCATTCTCCTCCATCGTTGCGACTCAGCGGCTTCTTCCCAAATCCTGCTACCTAAACCAGCTCATCATTTTCTTTTCTCCCTTATTTTCTCACTCCCCTCATCTTTTCATCGTTCTCAGTTTCTCATTGCTTCATCTTCTCATCACTCTCGTTCAACATCGGCTACAACTATGAATTTGAACTAGTCGTCATTCATCGTTCTATGTCTTTAATTTACTTCATAATCTTTATTTTGAGTGTTTTATGCTTGTTGAATTTGTTTAATTATGTGTTGGAAATTAAACAAATTAAAGAAAATAACCAATTAGGGAGTGAGGAAGATGAATTTGCAGATATGAGGTTGGGAAGATGATGTTGGGTTGAAGTTCATAGGAACCATTTTCGAATATGCATATCTAATATGAAATTAGTTCTTATCTTGATTGGAAGACACTATCAAACTATGAGGACACCATCAGACTATAGGGACACTATTAGATTGTAGAGACAACAAACAATCTTAGTTGATGGAAAATTTTGAAATTGACTATGAGGACATTATCTGACTATAAGGACACCATCTAATTATGAGGATGCTATCAGACTACAAGGACACTATCAGACTATGGGGACATAAATGTAATTTCAAAAATTTCACCAACTATGGTTGTTTATTGTCTTCATAGTTTGATAGTGACCTAGTAGTCTGATAGTGTTCTTACAGTCTCAAAGTGTCCTATAACCCAGATCAGATCTAATATCATATTAGATCTGCATATTCAAAAAAGGTTTCTATGGCCTTCAACCCATCATCATCTTCCCAACCTCACACTTGAAAATTCATCATCCTTACTCCCCAATTGGTTATTTCCTTCAAATTGTTTAATGCCCAATACATAATGAAATAAATTCAAAAAACACAAGACACCGAAAATAAAGATCAAGAAAAACTTAGAGAGATAGAAAGATGAAGGATGATTGGTTCAAATTCATAGTTATGGTTGATGATGAACGAGAGCGATGAGAAGATGAGAGTAAAAGAAGGTAATGAACTAGTCCACGTAGCAAGATTTGGAAGGAAAAAAAAATTCAAGTTACAATGGGGGAAGAAAGAGAGAAAGAGAGAGAGAGAGAGAGAGAGAGAGAGAGAGAGAGAGAGAGAGAGAGAGAGAGAGAGAGAGTGAGTGTGTGTGTGTGTGTGTGTGTGTGTGTGTGTGTGTGTGTGTGTGTTAAATGACCTGTCCCAAAAATTAGACTGATTTGGGAACTTAATTCTAGGAAATGAAGATCTTACTTTGGGGATAAAAAGGGGTCCAAAATTCAATTTGATCTCGAAAAACTTCTCGAAAGTTCCAATTGGGATGTTGCGTGATTCTCAACTCATGAGTTCATAAACTGGTGGCACGTAGAAATCGACGATCGTATGATACGAGTCTAAATTCTAAGGGAATTTTGGAAAGTTGAAGAACAAAGGCAGTTTTGTAATTTTCCTAAGCTGTCTTTGGTATGTCATTAGGAATTTATGGTGGATTGTCTGGAAGGTGATATGTGTCACCATGGCGACGGCTGGGCAGGGACTTCATCGCCCAACCTTATATTTTGAGGAAACAAGCAAAAACATGAAGGGAAAGGAAAATCTTCATGTTCTTGAACACTAGTTCTTTGGGACAAATGTTGCTTAGTTATAAGGCAAGGAACAAATCTTGGAAAGATTGAGAAGCATGAGGGGAGGACTTCATGAGGAAGCTCCCGTTTAGTGGAGGAGCACTACAATACCTAACTTCCCTTCATAGGCCATGCGCATACCATTTTCGACATGGTTGGAGGACATAAACAGCCTCCCTATATTGCCTTTGAGTCGAATGGTGATTGCTGGAGATGGGAGCCTTATTGTGGATAGTGGTTTAGAAAAAGTAAAGAAAACCTGAGACTTCTAAGGGCTGCTCCAATCAACCCATTTGATATTTACCAATTTAGATTGCATCATGGTGTTTCTAGCATCTTTTAGATGAATTTGATATAAATGACTTGGAAAATGGTTGAGAACTGAGAGAGAACGGAGTCGGGTACCATTTCTAGGTCGGGACCTGGTTGCAGAGAACCGAGTTAGCCCAGCTAAAGGTTGAAGATGACTTCATAGCGCGTGAGGCGTGCGTGTGTGTGTGTGGGCTCTACTTTCGGCTGTTTATCGGTACCTGGCAGTGGTCCTATGGTTTCGATCAACATGATTTTTTTTCAATTTCGCAGTTGCGAACCTATTGATGCAGGTTTTGAGTCAATCAGACACCGTTTAGAACTCATGGGGTATTAGGAGTTTGAATAATGATCTCCTTGTATGATTAGGATGTCAGATTAAGGCTCGGAGGAAGCTATGATATTAGCTTAAGGCTTAGGAAGAGCCAAGAGAGTCGAGATATCAACTTAAGGCTTGGAAAAAGCTGGGAAAGCAGGGATATCGGCTTAAGGCTAGGAAGAAGCTGAAAGATCGAGTTCCATGATTCGTCAGGGTCAGTGGGTTGGTGTGGGTGATGACCATAGGTGGGCGAAATATGTTTAGTCTGTATGTCAAGATGGTGTTCATCCCTTGTCTAACAAATTTCTCATATTATGTGTTAAGGCCCTAAGGGTAATTCATGGGGCATTGGTTAGTTTTCATATGGAAATAGGACCTTGCACGATTATCAAAGTATTTTCGGGAAGGGTTCTATCAATTTGGTATCAGAGCAAACCAAGTAACTATATCTTGGGGATTTTAGAAAAGTTTATAGCGCGGGCTTGAGATTTTTTGAATACACAGTGAGTGGACTTTGTTTTATAAACTTTGATGCATGCATAATTAAATGTTTTCAATGTTTTCTTGCATGAGATTGATTGTAATGTGCTGAATAAATGATTCTAAATGTGTTTTGGTGATTTTCCTGATTTAGAATATTTATTCAGGATTGATTGCTTCTAGCTTTGGCCCAGATTGGGAATGTTTTGACTTGGTTTTGAATCAAGGATTTATGTAAAAGAAAAGTTTGGGATTTATTCCATATATTTTTTTCCACCGTTGATTTTTCTTATGATATGATGTGAGGACCCGTGCCCTGGAGGTATGGTTAGCAATCACATATTGCCCGGGGAGATCTGGGGGATGCGCCTTATACGTGTAGGCACACATCTATCCAACAGGAGGCCTTTTGGGAGCTCACTGGCTTTGGATTCTTAGGGAACTCCAAAGTTAAGCGAGTAGGGGCTGGTGCAATCCTAGGATGGGTGACCCACTAGGAAGTTTTACATGAGCTTTCGAAAATAAAACCGTGAGGGCTGGAGCCACAGCGGACAATATCGTTTTCGAGAAGGTCAGGTCTTGATATATGATATATACCTAAAGATGTAACTGATCCCGGAGATGCCACTAGATATGTTGGATCTTGAAGAGACCATGATATGCACCCAAATGTACAACCTAATCCGGAGGAGGTCACGTGGACGTCATTTAGATCCAGGGGATGTTAATTTGATGTTGTAGGCATATGAGCTAAGGATCCCGAGGTAACTCAGACGTTGCAGGTACGTTGTAGGATCCCGAGGCCACTCGGACGTTGTAGGATCTTGAGACAACTCAGACATGACGTTACAGGTACACATAGGAGTGAACATATCATCTCGAAACACTGAAATCATCTTGTCCCGTATCATACCCAAACGAGAAAAAAAACAAATAGTAAAACTGAATGGATGATTGGTACGGTACAGATACCGTATCGATTCAAATCGATACGGGATCGATTTCGATGTTAGGGAATACCATTATGTACTGAAACCGAATCGGTTTTAATTTTTTAAAATTAATTAAAAATTAAATTAAATAATAAAAACCCCTAATAGTTTAATACCCTAACAAGCTAATAACCAATAAATTGTATGCTAATTTTAGTTGATAGATTTAATTGTATGTTAGGGTTTTTTAGGTGATGGATTTAATTGTATGTTAATTTTAGTTGATGGGTTTAATTGTATGTTAATTTTAGTTGATGGATTTAATTGTAGATTAATTTTAATTGATGGATTTAATTGTATATTATGATTTTTTAGTTGATGGAGTTAGTTTTAGTCGATGTATTGAGATTGATTGGTTGCCTTATGAATTTTCTATACATTTTGAGTAATATTTGTTATTTAGGAGGAGGTCTAATTTCTCAACTTCATCAAAATGTTACTTTTAGACATTCAATCAAGTAATACAGAAATGGAATTATGAATTTGGGCTCAAAACCGAAACCGTATCGAACATAATTGGCACGGTACGGTACGATATCAATTTCATATTTTGAAATACCGTACAATACCGAACCGTACCGAACCATGCTCAGGGCTAGGAACACCACATGACCTCAAGGCTACTCAAATATTGCAGGTATGCTGCAGGATCTCAAGGTTATTCGAATGTTGTAGGTACGATGTAGGACTCGGAGGCTACTAAGACGTTATAAGTACGTTGTAGGACCCCGAGGCTATTCGAACGTTGTAGGTACACTACAGGATCCCGAAGCTATTCAAACGTTGTAGGTACTATGCAAGATCCCGAGACTACTTAGACGTTGCTAGTATGCTATAGGATCCCGAGGCCACTTGGACATTGAAAGTACACTACAGAATCTTAATGCTATTTAGACATTACAAGTACTCTGCATGACAGGACCCAACCTCCAAGACAACTTGTAAAGTGTTCCCGGACCCTGCTCCCGTTTAATAAGTAACTCATGCTAACTAGGATTTACAAACCATAGATTAGTTTCATAGACAAAACCGACACTTTTCTTTAAGTAAATCTGAATTAACAATCACATTATTGAAACTACTTCTACTTTAACCTTTGTACAATGGACTTTCCTTAATTACAAATTTTTCCAACACACTAGCATTTTGCACATATTGAACCAATCAAGAAATCCTACCTTAATCATCTCAATTACATGCATACATTTTTCAATATTATAAGTGCCCTGTACAACGGTCATAAACACTTACAATATGATTCACCTTACGTTTTTTATTTGAATGCGCGTCAAACATTTAAATCTCTTCAATCTTATTCTAAGTGCACCGAACAGCGATCATAAACATTTAGCATTGAATTGAAGTTTAATCAATAGAATGTATGAAATAAATGAAATTTAAAAAGTAAAACACATGGAGTTTGTATTCATATTTACAAATGTTAGAAAGAAAATACCAACACATATATTGAATAAGTAAAACCAAAACAATAATAAGAGTTTTAAGTAGATGGAACAAAGTTGCACTTTTGGAATCCAAGAACGGCTTGTGATTCATAGGTGAATGGAAACAGTGGAATGTTATTCACAAGATTCTCTGACATCAGAAAGAACCTTGTGAAGATGGAAGAAGAAACATGAGAGATTACGGACTTCAAATCTAGAATTGCCTCGAAAATACTCGGGTTAGGTTTTTCTTAAGGAAAACATAAATTCATGTTTAAAAGAGAAGTCTATAAAAGTCTAAAAACTAAGAAGAAAATGTAAGAGAAAAAAACTAAGAAAAAAGTCTAAAAAGAGGTAAAAAGAAGGTCCTTAAACAAAGAGAATGGCCTCTCTATTTGTAGAGATGGCTCATCAAAGAGCTAAAAAAATTTAAATAAAAATTACTATAAAAATAAATAATGAAATGTTGAAATTAAGCTGAATTTCAGTGATAAAAGGGGCTGAGAAATTTTCCAAAATGGAGCAGGTATGATGCAGAAAGTGCAATGCATGGTTTCAGTGGCAAGCTACTGAAAAAGAGTTGGTGGAATCAACATGACAGGCGCTAGAGCAGGGCATGTGGTTCGGCAGGCGTGCGCTGAACGAAGTGGGCTTGTCAGTAGGTCAAGCGCTAACTGGGTATGTGGGGTTTTAGTATGCATGCTCCAAAATAAGATATGTGTATTCGGCTAGCGCCTGCCGAAGGGTTTGACCTAGCTGAACGCGAGTTTTGGGCTTCACAATAGTGGGTTGGACATTGGATTCTGGGCTAGTTTCGCGGGTCGTGGGCTGAAGGCTAGGCTTCCGAATTCGGTAGGCTTCTACCGAATTGTCTTGCAATATTTGGTAGCCTTAAATGATTTGGTCATATCGTCTTCGTTATAACTCCGATTAAGACGATTCTTTCGCCAAAATTTTCAAAATTTCAAGCATTATCCGATTGTGCACATTTCCCGCAAAATACATTATTTTCTCCAATTGTTTGGTATTTTACATTAAAAGATAAGCATAAGAGGTATAAAACGATATAAAATAAAGCTAAAATAAAGGCTTATCGAATACCCCTACACTTAAACTTTGCTAGTCCCTAGCAAATACTAAAATTAATCTAAGAAATTTAAACAACTAAGCCATTAACCATTTGCCTCTTAAATTTTTCATTTTATACATATGGCATTAAAGATTTTCACTGGAAGGCATTTAAGTATATGAAATTCAAGAGTTAATAAATGGTAACAAAATGTTTCAACAAGACAATGAGTAAACTTTGGTGAAATGGATTTCAACATGAATAAAACAAATATGAATCAACTCACAAAGGTATGCACTCATAAATTCACTCAATTTGTAAAACTTTGTGTTTGCACTGAAAGTATGTGAGAAAAATGCTCACATAATAGAAATAAAATATTTTTGAAAAATCTCAAAAAAAAAACACCTCATGATAAAATTAAACATACTTTCATAAATGAACCAAAATCATAAGCTTACTCTAGTGATAAACTCAACTAATCAAAATTTACTATTTTAAGGATCATAAGGTCTTTATGAAGGTTGTAATGGGGCTAAATTTAGAGGCATGAAATATAGAGGATAAGTGGTGCTCAAATTCGTTACAAGACTCACTAAAAGACTCTCAAAACGTAGCATAACTTCTCA
Organism: Prinsepia uniflora; assembly: GCA_032719365.1. Lineage (NCBI taxonomy): Eukaryota > Viridiplantae > Streptophyta > Magnoliopsida > Rosales > Rosaceae > Prinsepia > Prinsepia uniflora. Next base: position 23,972,492 of record CM064873.1, read on the forward strand.
TCCTTAGTGCAATGACGTCAATAACCATCCTTCAAGCATGAGCCAAGTTTCATCATGTTGAGCCTCGCATTTATTCTTTGTGTTAGATTTACAAGTATAAGGGACTTAACTCAAACTTTTACATAATCAAACCTTATTACCTTGAGCAAGAATTATAACTAAGTTTGAGCAAGAAAATCGATAGAATACATATACAAGTCTTCAAAACATCGTCAATTTCTCTTCACACCATCTTCATTTCTTCAACCGAGTCTTTGGAACAAGGATAAAAGATGTTTATACTAGGCTCAAGTGTTTAGATATTCATGGTGATGAAAGAAATGCTTAATGTGGGCTCAAATGGGTTAAAACTAAGGGGGTCGCAACTTGTGCACTCAATTAGGGAACATTGATGTTTGAATATGTGGTGTTAACCCTAATGCCTTAATCATGTCCAAAATAAGAGAGTTTATTGACTTAAAAGCTTTGAAAATCATATAGAATAAGTTCTAGTACTCTAGAGTTCATTAAAAGCTATGTCAAGCAGTTATGAGGCATATGTTTATCAAATCAAACAAAGAACTTATGAATCACTCATCGAAGATGTATATAAAGTTCTAAAACTCACATAAGGTTCATACAATTCATACTTATCTTAACATGTTCGTTTATGTACCATTTTAACATGCATTATCTAAAAATCATAAACACTTAATCACAAAGTATTAACAAACGAATTCAAGTTATAGTGATCATCTTTATAGCATATGGTACTCATTTTTCTTCATTTATATTGTTGAAGCGTTAAATGTTCCAACGGTCGATTACTCGTCTTCCAATCACCAAATGACGCGTGTCCTTTCTCGTAACTTGTCAACCTAAATGAATAGTGGGTTTCTCGTTAGTACGGACATCGGTGTGGTGCTGGCCTAAGCTTCTCCGACGGTCAAGTCAATAACTTTGTTTGTAAGAGGAAACAGTAAATGGTAAATTGGGAAGAGTTGTAGTGAATAGTAGATATTAGTTCTCTTTATTGGGAAATGTGTACCTCTTATTTATGGGTAGGTAGAATGTTCAATTCCCATAGTTTCAATATGGGACAAATACTCCTCGATTTGCGTGCTAACACGTGTTATGTAGATCGATGGTGGATAACCTTCCACGTGTCATACCGCATTGGGCCTAGTGTTGGGGTTGTGTAAGTACGATGGTTTTGGGCCTTGAACGGAGCTTGGGCTTTAAGTATAAGGCTCAGTGGGTCTGGTCAGATATGGTGTAAACAGAAGTCCCCCAAGTCCTTGATTGAGGTGGAATTTCTCAGTCGGGGGCTTGTCTCATTCTCCCAGACCCTAGTGGGGAGTATACCGGCAGTCCCCCAAGCCCCTGGCGAGAGAGTCTTCCGAGACAGTCTTGGTCACGGCGGAGAAGTGGAAAGGGGTCGATCTCATGAGAAGGTTTCTCGACGAAGTCGATGTGGTCGGTCAGGTTATGTATATAGCTCGGTGGTGGTACCACGGTCGGTGATGAGGGCCAGCCCTTTGTTAGCTTGTTAAGAGAGGTGCATCTTTTCGGCGTGGAGTTGTTCTGGGTCAAAGGGGGGGTCTAGCGCCTGCTGGGAGTGGTGGGCACCTAGCGGTGTACGGGGCTCCGTGAGAACACGGAGAGGTCGGTGGTGGAGTTGGGAAGGATGGTTGGGCTCCCTCAGTTGGATGGTTGACACGTGTCGGTATGATCGGTTGGTCGTGACACTTGTTGGCCACCGAGAGAGGTGACGCCTCGTAGTTTGTGTACTAATCTCTATAAATATGAGAAGTTTTTACCGATTTGCTCACTTTGCGTTTGTGAAAAAAGTAGGAAAACTTTGCCGAAGTAGAAAGCGATTTCCAATCAGCTCTCGGCGGTGGTGCATACGGTGGTTGCGATTTCCGACTAACAAATCCTCCGTGAAAAAACACGATAAGCACTCCTGAAGTCCAAATGTTCGATTAAATTAGGATTTGGTGAAGAACTGGTCATAAACTTTGATAGGGCCCACCCCTAATCCCCCAGGATTAAGGGCTAAATCCTGCTCCCGTCTATCTTACGCATGACACGAAGGCTAAACTGACGTCCAACCTCCATGTGACACGTAAGTCGGACAAGGGATTCTCGATCTAACCGTACGAAAAGTAACCGGACTTCCCAGAGTGCACCGAACTACTATGGATCACGGGTGTGATGTCTTCGTGTCTCTCGACCAACAGCCCGTACCGCAACAACCTGGAGGGTATCGAAAACATGAAAGGCTATGAGTGGACAAAAATAAAGTATAGTTCAAAAACAGTTCAATAAAACAATTACATTTATACCCTCCATGAAAAAAAACCAATGCATGCATATCAACTTAAGTCATGAAACCATTTATATCAAAACCATCAATGAAATCATTATCGAAAACCCGAGTCAAATTCGTTATTCAAATCCAGGCCTCAGTCTCAAACAATCTCTAATACGGCAACTCAGTCCCAAAACTCATCAAATCCAATTCATCCGGGCCACCGCCCAAAACATCGAAAAACCAGTGAAAAACATCAATCATACAAGTTTACTGGATCTCAAGTGCGCCCGAGTCTTTATACTCAAAACTATGCACAAATAACCAGGCCTTCTTGGGATATCAACGAGTCTTTAAACTCAAAACACAATCACAGGCCTCGGGGAGTATCATAATCACTGAGTCGTTAAACTCAAAACACATCAATCCAGGGTCCTCCCCCCGTCAATCAATTCGAGACTTTAAACTCAAAACCAGATCCAGTGGGTTTTTCTCTTTTACCGGGTCTTTAAACCCAAAACCATTTTTCAATCAACAGTGAAAACCATAGAAAATCCTTATCCAAATTCGCAACAATGATTCCGTAGGCTAGCATCCGGAACCATCATCCCGAACCTAGATCCAGATTTCCATTTTCAAGTTCCAAACCGAATCCCGAATCGTCATCCGGAAATCTGATTCCAAAACTAGAAAACACGTTTCTCAAAACCACTTTTCTGAACTGGGCTTCAAGCCCGAAATTACTTTCCAAAATCCATTTGAAATCATTGAAATCAAATCGTATTTCGAATCCCGAAATCAAATCATTAAAACCATGGTCAAATCACAACATCGATCGAAATCTCGTAAAACACGAAATTCTGTAAATATATCGAAAAACGTGTAAAACCGTAAACCATCATGATCATAAATCAAATCATATAATCACGTATAGAAAACATATAAAAACATATATGCATGCATCAAGAGTTAGAAAACAAAGTCCACTCACAGACCATTCCGACGTCGCCTCGATACGCTAGCACTTACACCGTTCCCGGCCATTCCGATATCCTCGGCTTTCCCGAACCTGTCCAAATTCCATAATGAGGTCACTAACTACTTCATAAAGCTTATACTAAAGCCCCGTAATTTTTCTGAATTTTTAACCGAGCCCTAAAACCTATCGAGACGATGTCCGATCGACTCGAAACCAGTGCCAAAATGTTCGTTACACCGAATATTTTAAAAGTCATGTTGGAAACTTCCCCAAACAACCCTTCACGAGCCCTCACGAGCATCTGGAAACTGTTGTGCGTGAAACCCACATGCGTGAACAGTGTCACCAGCAACCTCTGGCCGACCCGGTTCAGACCTGGTTAGACCGGTCTCTGCAACTCGAACCAGCGTGGCCAGTTTTCGTCCAATTCTAACCCATTTTCAGTCCTAATTAGCCAATTAGTTTCGTCCTTTCATTCCTAACCAAATTACCTAATCAAATCATGGAATTCGAGGCTCGAGCTTACCTCCCACATCAAAGGAGAAACTGTCCCCTATTCATCGTTCAGTTGTCACGATTCCGGCCACTAAAACCCTTGATTCCAATCGTAATCGATCACTAGCACCATCAGAAAACTATTTCAATCAACACAATCGAGGAATAGACAACAGAACGTGACTTACCATTTTTGATTTCAAAACTCACCCCTGCTCGATTTCCCGGCCACCGTCCACGGAAGGCCTCCCTACTTAGCTCCTCAGCCTTGTCTGACCCTCAGAATCAGGTTTCAATCCATAGAAATGATCAAAACTCCTTACAGGTAAGCTCACCACTTTTGAATTCAAAACAGAACGTCCACGGGTACTTACCTATCGACGCCGTCGTGCATTGCCGTGACCACCTCAGGCCTCAGTTCACCTTCCTCTCTCATTCTCCTTCACACATCACTGGTCAGGAATGGCCTTGATTCATGGTTTCACACTCATTTCTCTATTTGCACTCTGTTCCCTCTCAAAAACCGTATAACACCATTATACCGTATATCAATTGTGTGAGGCGGCTGTGCACACTTCTACAACTATACAGAGAAGGACATGTGTCCAAATTCTGATGGTCACTCCACCCAAAGACAGCCAAGTGTCCTGATCTCACTGGGCACACATTTCCAAGATAGCCAAATGACCATTTTACCGCTGCCTTGCAAAATTACCATTTGCCCTTCAATTTTCTTGACCCGTAACTTCATCGTCCGAACTCCCATCAACACGTGTCGCCTGTTGTTATAATCAGGGCATCGAGACCTTCCTAACGATTCTCGAAATGCGTGAAAATTCCAAGTCGTTTGAAAAGTCAACAAAATACCCCTATTCAAGAAAATTACCAAAGTACCCTCGACCTTCCGAACATCATAACTTTCTCCTCGGATGTCGGAATCGGACGTGCCACATGTCTATAAACTCGTAGCATGCCGAACTACGTCACAGTCATCGGACAAAGTCCTTTTGACCGGCCAATCGAAAAATCAACATTTTGGCCCATTCTAGGGGCAAAATCGTCATTTCGCACCGTCTGTCCGGAAACATCCAACTAATCACCGATTATCTTGGAAAATCCGTCATTAACGCTTAATCTAATCCCAATTTCTGGAATGGGTCGTTACAAACTTGGTGAAGTTTGTGGTCAGATCGTCGTAGGTCCGAGTTGGTCTGCTGAGTTGTGTTTTTTTTTTCTTTTTTGTAGATGTCCGGGGATAGTGACTTTGTATCCGAGGGTGAATGCTACGACTTACAAGGTGGTGAGTCGTCAGACAGTAGTGTGCAGGTTCTCATTCCTATCTCCCGGAGTGAGGAAGAGGCCTACTCGTCCGAGGTACAAAATAGGGCGCACTCGGTGCACAGTACGACGGAGTCATCTGGGAGGAAAACGGAGACTTGCGCAGGGGTTGAGGTGGCCGATCGGTCGGGCGGTGGCAACTTCTTGGTGGATGCCGAGACGATTGTCAAAGTAGGTGTACATCGAGTGTCAGGACCCACCCCGGTTTCACCCCGAAAACGAGGTAAATCATGCTCCCGTCTGACACCCCGACACGCACAAAAGTAAACTCACTCTAAACCACCAAAGTGCACAGTCAGACACAGGAGAAACTATATGAAACATCCCGAAGTCAAAAGTTTACAGAGCATAGTACTAAATACAAAAGAAAGAAAACCGATAGACTAGATACACGCACACGGAAAACTTAAAACACTCCGGGGTCGCTCTTGTAACTTCTATGCCTCCGACGCTGCCTCGACGTCACAACCCCGCGCTAGCTCCACGACCTGGAGGGCAATTTAAAACAAAAGGTGTGAGTGGACCATAAATAAGAAAAGAATTTCCGAAAACCATTTCATAACAAAACCAGGGTTTTAGCCCTCCGTTTTGAAATCACACATGCATAACCCATTTACTGAAATCAGTTATAAATCACATAAAGATTGTCATAAAAACATTTGCAGAATCATCATAAAAACAATTATAGAAATCATGTCATAAGCATCATAAAAACCACGTCATAAAACATAAGTTTCAACCAATCATTATCCGATCAAACCTGCTGGACCTATCCGAGTCTTTAAACTCCCGAGTCTTTAAACTCAATCCAGGCCTCAATAATATTCGAGTCTTTAAACTCCCGAGTCTTTAAACTCAATAGGCCTACGGGGGAAATATCAATATATCCGAGTCTTTAAACTCCCGATTCTTTAAACTCAATCCGGGTCTTTAAATCCAATCTGGGCCCGTCCCCCTTCAAACACAATATCCGGGTCTTTAAACCCAATAACCAGATCCAGCAAATCCAATCCAAATCATTTGAAAACCATTTCTAAATCCACATCCAAACCCGAATCCAAAATTACCGGTCTGAAGCCCTTCCGGCATCCAGAACCGTCATTCCGAACCCAAATCTGGAAATCCACTTTCCAACTTTAAAACCAAATTCCGTTTCCGAAATCTGATTTCAAAACCAAAAGCCTCGATTATCAAATCACGTCTCAAATCCATTTATAATTATTGAAAATCACTTATCGTTTGAAAACCCCAAATCATGGCATCATAATCAGTAATCAAGCCTTTCTCGTAAAACGTGCCATTTCATAAAACAGATATAAAGCATTCAATAATCATGAAATCATAGTGAAAACCCTAAAACAAGTAATTAAAAGCAGTTATGCATGCTCGAGTTTATAGAAGGGGTCCACTCACAGTCACCGACACGTCACTCGCCCCCCGTACGTCCCGTACGTTCCTCAGCTTCCTCGGGAAGTCCCGAACCTGTCAACCATCACCCAAGAACGTTACTAACACATCTACGAAGGTCCACCTCATTTTCCCCAAAAATCCGCGGGTCCTAAACGTAACGAACCGGAACCCTAAACTTTCACCTTCGCGGAACTAACATCAAACGACGTCTGATTAACCCGAAACCTATTCCAAAGGATTCGTCACAACACCTAAACTAAGAACCATGTTGACCGTTTTTCCAAACACCGCTGCACGCGCCCCCACGCGCCGCCCAAAGTGGCTGCGCGTGGGCCTCACACGCCTGCACACAAAGCACTGTTCACTGTCGCCTACCTCGCGTGAACCGGTCTGAACCGGCGTTCCCGGTTCACCGCCATCCCGTCTCCGTTTTCCTCCCTTTCTTCACCATCTTCTTCGTCCAGTCCTAAGAAACCTACCCCCTTCACTAAAATACCACGACACAACCCCTAAGTCGTCGACTCAAACTCGAAACCAAAAACCCGAACAACCCCTGTTTCCTATTCCGGCCACCCAAGTCTTCCCCCGTCACGGTGGCGACACTAGACGCTTCCTAGGACCTCCCTGAGCCTCACCCAACTCACCAAAACCGTCGACTCAACCCCAGACTTCACAACTTTTGGTTTGAAATTCGAGGCCAAAACAGAGTAAATCACGGGGAGAAGAAATTACATGTCGTCGACCGCAGCAGTGCTCACCGCCGCACTCCTTGGAGGTCACAGAGTCCTCCCCAGCTTCCCTTCGAGTTCAATTGAACCGTACACGGCCACACCACCACCACGAGCTCTCACCTCTTCTCTGTTTTTCCTGGTTTTCCCGTGAACTCCCACTTCACACACACACAACCACTGCACCTCCCAACCTTCTCCCTAGCTCTCTTTCATCCTCTGGTCACTCCTCACTCACCAGAACACACCAACACTCATGATCACCTCTCAATTTTCTCTCAAGCTTCCTCTCTGTTCTCTCTTCTTCGAACACACACACGGGCACACACACCTGCACGATTTGAAACACCCGTGCACTCACTAGAACCCTGTAGCCAAGCCCCACGTGTCACCATCCCCTCAAGCCTCACACAAAAATCTCCTCTCTGCCCTGGACACTTGTCTAAATCCGGCTGCACCAAGCCCAAAGTAAAAAAGACCAAACTGCCCTTCTTTAAAACCAAAATTACGATAATGCCACTACCTTTCTAGACACGTAACTCACGCATCCTAACTCTGATGAACACGTGCCGCCTGTCCTTGAACTCAGGACGATGAGATCTACCTAACGGTCCTAGGTCAACGTGTCAAAACCCAAACGTACAAAAAGTCAACTTTTTCCCCCTAGTTTAACCAAATTACGAAAGTGCCCTCAACCTTTCGAACATCATAACTTCCTCCTCGGATGTCCGAATCGGGCGTGCCACCTGTCTACTGATTCGTGACGTCCCGAACTACGTCACGGTCAATGGTCAAAGTCCATTTGACCGCCCGAACTCAAAGTCTACATTTTGCCCAACCTAGGGGCAAAATCGTCATTCTACCGTAACGAACCTATCATAACCGACTAACCACCGATTAAGCTCACTAATCTCACCTTAAACACGGTCTTAACCCTAATTTCCTGGACGGGTCATTACATCGAGCACTGAAGTTGACCCACGACCGAGAAAAAGGCTCTGTGCCGCTGAATAAGAGAAAACCGACCAGTGATGAGTCGGTCTTGGATGCGGTTCCGATTGAACGGGCCGCCTTCACTGTTGACAAAATAGTCAACAAGGAGACCGAGAAAGGTCTGATGAAGATGCGGATCGAGTTCGGCGTTCTTGAGTCGGTTATTACGAGGTTGCCGAGATGAGAGACCGAGTAACCCTCAGGCTGGTATGGTGTTATTTTATACCGAGCTGATGCACCATGGGGTGAGGCTGCCGTTGCATCCCTGGTTGTGGAGGATGGTGAAGAAGATGGGGGTGGCACTCGGCCAGCTCAATCCCAACATTTGGATCATGCTCTGCTCCTTCTACACGACCTTCTGTTGGGCCGAGCAACCGGAGCCGACCTATGCCCAGCTCATGTACTTGTATGAGTTTGGGTTCCAACAGTAGAGCGCGGGGTGGGTCTTCGTTCGCCACTGCAAGAAGAGAAAACGGGGGGAGTTTATCCTGGACATACTGACCTCCCAGAAATCGTATAAGACTAAGTTTTGCCTGGTCGGTGGTAGCTGGGAAAGGGTTGCCGAGGGATCTCCAATACCATCCAAATTTCAGACCCAAGGTGGAAAGTTGTAGCATAGGCTGACCATTTCTTTGTTTGTATAATTGTTTTTGATTTGTATGCTAAGTATGGTTATAATTGCTAACTGGTCTCTCGGTGTGCAGACTTGTTCCCGCACGAGGAGATCTCCGCGGAAGAGAAGGCAGTTGTACGCCAAGTAAGGAAGATCTTCGATGACCTGAATCTGAACCGACGCATCCTTCGATTGCTAGGGTTAGTACAAAGCAAACCAAGCTCTAAGTATTGCGGTTCCATATCATCTCGGTAGCCGAATTTTGAAGGACTGCTAACAGCTAAGGATGAAGGCCGATAAGACTGCCCAGGAGTCTTCTTCATTGTCAAAATCTGTCAAGTGTCTCGAGCTTCTCTTCAAGAGGAAGAAAGACCGAGAAAAAAAAGGACAGCATGAGCAGACTGATCGCTCAAAGCAGGGCTAGTCCTCCAAACCAAGGCCGCCAAGTCCCACTCAGTCTCCAAAGAGGAAACAGAGCACCGTTGAGGGAGACCGAGTGATGTCCCCTGACCCCAGGTGGTCGAAGGTGCGAAAGGAGGCCGAGAACATCCTTTCGGCGCAGGAGGAGATTGGGGGCAAGCGGACCATGCCTCCCCCAAAGTTCAACCCTCTACCGTCCCCCTCCCCCCCCCCCCCCCTCGCCTGGACATGAGAATTCTGGAAATGCTGAAGAAGCAAGGGGATGTGAACCTTGGTGTATTCACCGAGGGGGAAGTGCTCGGCGAGGGATCCAGTGCCGAGGTGACTTTTTGTTACCAGAGACAGATGGTGTCGTTACTGAACGGGGTTTGTCAGAGGGTTTCTATTCCATTGGACGAGTTGGCCGAGGTGCAATGCAGGTCGGCCGACCAGAAGATAGAGAAGGCCATGCTGCGTCTGAGCAATGTAAGTTTGTTTTTTGTACAAGTGTAATGTGTAGGCCGAGTAGAGGACATGCTAATGGTTGTCATGTGCAGAGGTGTCGCCCACTTGAGTTTTCTAGTTCATAGGTGCTGGGCCGGAAGATCCTTGTAACCCGGTAGGGGCCTTCCCAGTTTGGGGTGAGACTTCCAGCTGAGCGATCTTTAGTGGCAAGGTTGACCTTTCGTAGGACCTAGTCTCCCTCCTGAAAACCCCAGTGTTTTACTCTGGCGTTGTGATAATTGCAGAGTCGCTGCTTGCAGGCAATGTTTCTTAGGTTAGCATGTTCCCTGTGTTCTTCAATGAGGTCCAAACAGAGTGCAAGCTGGTGGTGATTTTGTTCAGGCTCGTAGGTCGACACTCGGTAAGAAGTTTCATTCAGTTCAGCAGGGATGACCGCTTCTGTTCTAAAGGTCATTGAAAAGGGGATTTCATTTGTCAACGTTCGGTAAGAAGTCCCATATGACCAGAGTGCGTTGGGGAGGATTTCAGACCACTTTCCCTTGGCCTCGTCTAGCTGTGTTTTTAGCGTGTGCTTGATGATTTTGTTGATGGCCTTTACCTGTCTGTTGGATTGGGGGTGAGTTGGGGAAGCGAAGAAGATACGGATGTTGTGCTGTCACAAAAGGCACTGAAGCGCGCATTGTCGAATTGTTTCTCATTGTCCGTGACAATAGTGTGTGGGAGACTGAAATGATAAATAATGTTCTGGAAGGCGAAAGTTTCAATCTGGGTCGTGGTGATGAAGGCTAAAGCCTTTGCCTCTACCCATTTTGTGAAGTAGTCCACTACCACTACTGCATACTCTATCAGCTCTGCTGATCATCGGTGTGAGGTTTTTTGGAGGTAAATGGAGGAAAGGGGCGAACCGTTGACACTTATCACATCGCTTGGTCAACTCTGCTGCATCCCCGTGCATGGTTTTCCAGTAAAAATCTTGCCAAAAGGCTTTATGGGCCAGCGATTATGGACCAGAGTGGTTCCCGCAAACACCAGCATGTATCTCCTCCAGAATGGATCTGCCTGCCTCCAGGATGAGACATTTTAGGAGGGGAAGAGTAAAGCCCCGCTTGTAGAGTTGACCGTTGATGAGTGTATACCGTGCTGTCTGTCGTCGGACGTTCTTTGCTTCAATCTTGTCGGAAGGGAGAGCTCCGTTTGTGAGGAATCCCAACAGTGGGGTCATCCACGTGCAGTTAGTGTTTATTTTGCAGACCGCTGAGCACTGGGTGCTAGGATGGTTAAGAATTTTGACAAAGACATTAAGATTCTGTGGCTCATCGAGGGAGGATGCAAGTCGGGCTAGAGCATCAGCGTGACCATTTTCGGAGCGCGGAATCCGTGTGATAGCATAACTGTGGAAACCACATAGGAGAGATTTTGCTAATGCTTTATATGCCGCCATGGAAGAGTCTTTGGCCTCATACTCGTCGTTTATTTGGTTGACGATGAGCTGTGAATCGCTATATATTCTGATCTGTTTCGCATCCATGGTTTTCGCGAGGCAGATTCCAGTAAGGAGGGCCTTATACTCAGCGGCATTGTTTGAGGCCTTGAATAGAAAACGAAGGGTGTATTCCATTCGGACCTTGTCTTGTGTGGTGAGGACAAGTCCGACCCTGGACCCATTGTGGCAGGCTGATTCGTCGACGTAGAGGAGCCAAGTCGGCCTAGCAGGGTTGAGCTGGGGGCTCTCTTCATCTAAAGTATGTGTTGTGGATGAAAGAAAAGCGGACGGGATGGTCTCATGTGCGGCTGCCGCTGGAACATAGGAGAATTCAGAAATAAAATCTGCGACGGCCTGCCCCTTCTCAGCTGTGCGGGGAGCAAAGGTGATGTCAAATTCGCTGAGTTCGATTGCCCATTTAAGTCACCTTCCCAATATTTCAGGCTTCTAGAGCACCTACCGGAGTGGCCTGTCGGTCATGACGATGATGGAATGAGCCTGGAAGTAGGGTCTGAGCTTCCTGGAAGACATGATGAGGGCGAAGGCGAGCTTCTCTAGGTCAGAGGACCTTGTCTCGACGTCCTGCAAAGCCTTGCTAACGTAGTATACTGGGTGCTCAGTGCCGTCCTTACGCTTAATAAGCACCGAATTGATTGCAGAAGCGGAGACAAATAGGTACATGTAGAAGGATTCGCCTGTGTCGGGTCTCGCCAACAGTGGTGCTCTACCCATGTATTCCTTGAGTTCGACGAAAGCCTTTGTGAATTCCTCAGTCCAGGTAATGTGTTTGGATTTGCTCTTAAGTGCTTTGAAGAAGGGCACGCATTTTTCGGTGGCTTTGAAGATGAAGCGTGTAAGGGCTACTACTCGGCCGGTTAGGATTTGTACTTCCTTCTGGGTTCGTGGGGCTCCATGTCGGGGTTGGCCTCGATACCTCTTTAACTAATCATGAAACCCAGGAACTTCCCAGAGCCGACTCCGAAAACGCACTTGGCCAGGTTCCTCATCCGATATCATTTGAGGACGTCGAACATTCGCGAGAGGTTGGGGATGAAATCAAAAGCCCACTCACACACAGTCTTCGTTTCGTAAATGAACCACCTAAACCTATCCAAACACATCCAAGGGTCACTAATGGGCTCTACAAGTTGAAACATAAAACCCTAGAATAGTACCGGCCCGGGAAAGCGGCCCGAACACACTTCCCAAGGTATTAAATCCAATTTTGACCAATCAAACGATCTCGGATCGACACGAAACCACCACCATTGGATTCGTATCTCCGAAACCTTGAAAATGGTGCTCGTCCCACCTCGAAACTCGCCACACGCGCCCCCACCTACGGGTCAACGGTCAACGCTTGTTGACGTCAGCATGATGTCACCTGACACTTGTTAAGTCTGACATGTGTTAGACTCTGACAGGTTCCACGTGTCATCTACTGGTTGGTCCACGTCACTACCACATGTCAGGCTCTGATAGTGCCACGTGTCAGCTTCCGGTTGGTCCATGTCATTGATATGTCAATGTTGACTGGGCACTGACCTGTGACACGTGTCACTCCAAAATTGGCCACTTGTCTGATAGGTCTAACATGATGATGTCATTATCCCCTACCTTGCGACGGATCAACCCAAACGTCTGCAACTAGGTCGCGCACAGACCCACGACTCGACCCGACCACCATTCCTCCATTTCTCAACCAAATTTGATCTTGTTTCTTCCTAAGTGCTCGACTCAGTCCCAGTAAGAGATCTACGTGACTAAAAACACTAAAAATGGACTAGATCTTACCTGTGAATTCGATGAACAGTAGCCCGTAAACTTCCCCCGTTGATATCTCTCAAATTCGACCACCGTTTGCTTCGAAAACCAGCCTACTGAGTTCGCCTTAATCCCTAGAATATTTTCCAAGTAACTAAAACAATTTTCAGACGTCAAAACACGATTTTCCATGGTTGGACCCAAAACGGGTTACGGGTTTCTTCTTACCTCCGCTGTGGCCAAGGCTACTCAGCCTCCCTTCATGTCTCACTGGTCACACACACACACACACACACACACACACACACACACACACACACACACACACACACACACACACACACACACACACACACACACACACACACACCATCACACGTCCAAGGATGAAGATTGAGGTAATGTAGAAATAGAAGATGAGGTATGGTGTGGGTTTGTGCGGTTTTGTGTTGTGTGTTTAGTTTTTAGGAAGAAATGAAGATGATGATACAACGAGAGGGAGAGAGGGATGAGTGAAAATGTTTAAATAAAATCCCAACCAATCAGACATAGATCCACCATTTAAGGAAACCCTACCAATGGGATGAGTGACAAGTGACACTTGTCACTAATCCAGGGGCCCACATTAAATCTTCAACCAATCAGATTTTTGGATTAATTAATTCGAATCCTGAGACGTAAAAATAACCGATTTTGATCTCGTGGCCACAACTAGCCCGTCCGACATCCGATATCGACGTGTCGCATGTCTACGGACTCGTGACGTCTCAAATATGTCACGGTTATAGGTCAAAGTCCAAAAAAAATATCGGGTCAAAGGTAAACTTTTTTCCTACTAGGGGCAAAATAGTAATTTTGCATTAATTAATAGAATTTACAAATATAATATAGCACGTTTACCCTAAAGCCCTGCCAGATAAAGGATACTCGTTTGCTCGTAACTCATGCCTCCGCTCCATAAGCAGCCTCAATCCGCGTGCAATGGTCCTGGAGGGATTCAAAACCAATGAAAGTGTGTGAGTGGATGAAACATGAGAGATTACAGACTTAAAATTTAGAATTTTCTCGGAAATACTCCGCCTAGTTTTTTCTTAAGGAAAACATAAATTCATGTTTAAAAGAGAAGTCTAAAAAAGTCTAAAAACTAAGAAGAAAGTATAAGAGAAAAAACTAAGAAAAAAAGTCTAAAAAGAGGTAAAGAGAATGTCCCTAAACAAAGAGAATGGCTTTCCTATTTATAGAGATGGCTCATCAAAGTGCTAAAAAAATTTAAATAAAAATAAAAATAAAAATAAATGATTAAATGATGAAATTAGGCTGAATTTCGATAAAAAGGGTTTGAGAAATCTGCCAATATGGAATAGGTGTAATGCAGAAAGTGTAGGGCATGGTTTCAGTGGTAGGCTGCTGAAAAGAAGTTGGTGGAATCGGCGTGACAGGCATTGGAGCAAGGTAGGTGGTTCGGCTGGCGAGCGCTGAACAGAATGGGCTTGTCAATGGGTTAGACTTTGACTGGGTATGTGGGGTTTTGGTACGTGCGCTCCAAAATAGGATATGTGGATTCGGCCAGCGCCTGCCGAAAGGTTAGACTAGGTTGGACGCAAGTTTTGGGCCTAAGCGATTTTTGGGCTTCGCGATGGTGGGTTGGATGCTAGATTCTGGGCTGGGTTCGCGGGTCGTGGGCTGAAGGCTGGGCTTCTGAATTCGGTAGGCTTCTACCGAATTGTCTTGCAATTTTTGGTGGCCTTCAATGACTTAGTCATATCTTCTTCATTATAACTCCGGTTTAGACTATTTTTTTGCCAAAATTCTCAAAATTCCAAGCACTATCCGATTTTACACATTTCTCACAAAATATATTATTTTCTTCAATTGTTTGATATTTTTACATTAAAAGATAAGTATAAGAGGTATAAAAAGATATAAAATAAAGCTAAAATAAAGGCTTATTGATACGGCTAAAACTAAGCATTTAAGTAAACACAAAGTAACACTTAACACTTAATAAAAACATGTGCAATTTAAACCCTTTTTGTGTAGATATAGTATTGGTAAATAGGGATCGCTCTTAAGCGGGGAATTTAGGGAACATTAAATAATGGTTAGTGAAAAATAAATAATAAATAATCAATAATCAAAACTAAAGCCAAGTCCTATTCCAAAACTTAATTACGACTACATGACTTAACTAATTATCAACTCAATCACAAACTCTGTAACCAATGCATACCAACGCACCAATATCGATGAATCCCTCGTTAACATCACATAACCATAACTTAAGTCCAATCCACAATTTAATGAAAATCTGAGAAAATATCGCTTTCATCTCAATAACAAACTTATTGAGTTCATACTATCTTAAGGTCTTTCCCGAGCTCTCATTCCATATCCCAGACTAAAACACAAAATCATAGCTATAACCAAGCTCAATCAACTAATAACTCATGTAGCAATCACATCACACGACAACACCAAACCGGTATCCAACACTAACCACAAAATTTCCATATCCAATCGCACTTTTTGGCTCCACCTCGAGCCCTGATGCTTACACCAAACTCCTTCCAAGTCTTAACCCACAATCCTGACCCATGTTTGAGTCCTCATCCAACATAACCATGTCTGTAACCAACGAATACATGAACATACCAATACAAATAACTCACACTTAGTTCACCTCACAAAGCACAAATATTGGGGAGTCATATACATCAACTCATATTATATCCATCAATAACATTCAACACATATACGAATATCCTGAGGCATAACAATCGATAATCACATTGAACCATCTCATTTAGAGCACAAAATCAATAAGCAGCCTAAAGCTTACACATTTTTCAACACCCACAATACATACATACATATAATATTCACAATTTGACCTCATAGTCTAGAACCACTAACAACCCTACAACTATCCAGGGCTCGTCTAGTCTCATCGCCAGACCGTGCACGGGGCTCGAAACTTGAAAGCATGAAATCAACAACACAACAGAACCCTAGCTCTGAAACCAAGTTGACATGACCCAACCCCCAAGACACCTCGTAAATTGTTCACGGGCCATGCTCTCATCTGATAAGTAACTCAAAGTACCAACACTACCCTTGAACTTGTCAGCAAGGGATACATGTAAGTCTCATTAGTTCATGCCTCTGTCTTCCGAGCCTCGGTTCCCGTGCGACGATCCTAGAGGGTCACAAAACCATAAAACGTGTTATTGGACAAAAAGAAATAGTTTAAAACATTGTTTGAAAACAACCGTGATTTACCCTCTGTTTTCCAAAACCTTGCATGCATACAAAGAAACCATTTCAAAACCATACTCTTCGATTAAAACAAACCCAATTTATCATCTCGAAATAGGCGAGTAGAAATCTCAAATCACAAGAAACATTAAACCATCTAAGACCTCGGTAAGTCAATATAACCATTACCACAAGAACAACACATTAATCACAAACAATCAACTCACCATCATCATAATGTCACACATAAAACCACTCCCCCACTGACCAGTACACCACAAGCTCTCAGAGCCCATCACGACTTCTGAGATTACCAAATCCACCAATGTTAGGACCCGACCCTCCTCAGTCAGGACCTGACTCTAGCACGATATTGTCCGCTTTGGGCCTCCTCGCCCTCACGGTTTTGTTTTTGGGAGCTCACGGTGTAACTACGTAGGGGTTCACCCATCATGGAATTGCACCAGCCTCAACTCGCTTAACTTTGGAGTTCCAACCGAACCTAAAACCACTGAGCTCCCAAAAGGTCTCGTGCTAGATATGTGTGTGCCTACACCTTTAAGGCACACCACCATTCCCCTCTCGCAGGAATATGGGATCATTCACCATTCTTTCCAGGATAAGGGTCTTACAATACACCCCTCTTAGGGCCCAGCGTCCTCGCTGGCACACTTCATGGTCGAGGTCAAGCTCTAATACCATTATGTCAGGACCCGACTCTAGCACGATATTATCCGTTTTGTGCCTCCTTGCCCTCATGGTTTTGTTTTTTGGATTTCATGGTGTAACTTCCTAGAGGGTCACCCATCATGGAATTGCACCAGCCTCAACTCACTTAATTTTGGAGTTCCAACCGAACCCAAAGTCACTGAGCTCCCAAAATGCCTCGTGCTAGATAGGTGTATGCCTACACCTTTAAGGCACACCACTGATAGAGATTTTGCCAAGAAAAAAAGATGTACTAGGAAAAACCTCTACGTGTAATAAACTTTGCAAGCGCACAAGACGTATAGGTAGTAAAGATGTAAGCAAAGGTCGATCCCGCGAAGACTTGCTCAATGATATCCAATTCCGTTTAACTCAATTGACTTAAGTGGAGTAATTAAAATGGAATGAGGGGGTTTGTTATGTTTAATGAATGAAGTAAATTAACTAATAATAACTAACTAAGTCGAGCTAGGGTTTCTATCCACCTTTACCAATTATAGTTCCGTTAGATTTCCTTGATTAGATTACTATGCATGTATCTGAATTAAGTGCCCGTGCAGGGGTCCGGCTAAGGCTCACCCCACACATATTATCTTCTCTTAAATTGCATGTTTAAGAATGATGTGCCCGTCCTTAAACAACTATTACCGATGGTGCGTGATAATGCATGAAACATAAAGAAGATTTAATGACACTACAATATCCCTAGAAAAGTGATGTGCAGACCTAGGATGTCAGGGCCCACCCCTAATCCCCCAGGATTAGGGACTAACCCTGCTCCCTTCTGACTTACGCATGACACAAAGGCCAAACAGATGTCCAACCTTCATGTGACACGTAAGTTGGACCAGGGATTTCCGAACCAAACGTCTCACTATCTTCCAAACTTCGCAGAGCGCGCAGAGTCTACTGTGGATTGGACGTGTGATGTCTCCATCTCTCTCGACCAACAACCCGCGCCGCAACAACCTGGAGGGTATCGAAAACACGAAAAGACTGTGAGTGGACAAAAATAAAGTATAAGTTTAAAAACATTTATTAGAAAACACATACATTTATACCCTCCGTTTAAAAACCAATGCATGCATATCAATTTCATATCATAACCCACGTACGAAAAACGAACACATTTTTCTTTTTCTCAAATCCCGGGCCTCCGCCCAAAACCATCAAAAACCATTTCATCCGGGCCACTGCCCAAAACCTCAGAAAACCATTATCATCTATTCTCAGTGAACTCCAAAACACATTTGAAACCACACTCTCATCCATCGAACCTGCTGGATCTATCCGAGTCTTTAAACTTCCGAGTCTTTAAACTCAATATCCAGGCCTCAATAATCCGAGTCTTTAAACTCCCGAGTCTTTAAACTCAATAGGCCTACGGGGGAAAATCAATATATCCGAGTCTTTAAACTCAATCTGGGTCTTTAAACCCAATCTGGGCCCATCCCCCGTTAATCATAATATCCGGGTCTTTAAACCCAATAACCAGATCCAGCAAATCCAATCAAAACCATTTGAAAACCATTTCTGAATCCTTATCCAAATCCGAATCTGAAACCATTGGTCTGAAGCCCTTCCAGCATCCAGAACCGTCATTCCGAATCCAAATCCAGAACTCATACCCATTTCCTTTCTAGATCCGAGTCCGCAACCATTATTCCGTAAGCTGGCATCCGGAATAACCATTTCGAACCCAAACCTGAAATTCCACTTCAAGTCCCGAATCGAATCCCGAATCGTCACCCGGAATTCCGATTCCAAAACCCAAAATCACCTTTCCAAAAACTACTTTGAACTGGGCCTTAAGCCCGAAAAGACTTTCCAAAATCCTTTTTCTTTCCTTGAAATCCAACCGTATTTCACATCCCGAAATCAATTTATTAAACAAGTTCAAATCATGATAGTTATCAAAACCTCGTAAAACGTGAAAACTGTCCTTTCCTAAAAAAAAGTGCAAAAACCATAAACCATCACAAGCCATAATCAAATCATAGAATCACATATGAAAAAGTATAAAAACATATATGCATGCATCAAGAGTTAGAAAGCAAAGTCCACTCACAAACCATTCCGACGTCGCCTCGATACGCGCGCACTAACGCCATTCCCGGCCATCCCGCTACTCTCGACTTTCCCGAACCTGTCCAAAGTCCATAACGAGGTTACTAACTACGTCACAAAAATCCTACTCAAATCCCATAACTTTCCCGAACTTCTAAGCGTACTTTAAACGAGACCCTAGATCTTCGTTCCCGCAAAACTAACCCGAAACAACGTCCGAATAACCCGAAACCTAGTCCATTGGATTCGTTATGACATTTAGAACAAAAACTCAGTTGGACTCTTCATCAGAAACCGCCGCACGCGCCCCCACGCGCCGCCCAAAGTGGCTGTGCGTGGGCCTCACGCGCCTGCACCCAGACACTGTTCATCAGCGTCTTCCTTGGGTGAATCGGTCTGAACCGGCGCACCCGGTTCTCTGTCATTCCTCTATCATTTTCAACCATTCTAATCCCAAAAGCTTCGTCCAATCCTCCTTAATCTATTCCCCACCTGAAAACTCAACATCGATGCCCCTAGCTCGTCGACTTCAAGTTCGAAGAAATTTACCCGAAACCCCTGTTTCGGTTCCCAGCTAATCAGGCACTCCTCCGTCACGGCATCAAGCTTATTCGACTCCTAGGGACCTCCTAAGTCTCATAGCACCCACCAAAATCCTCGACTCGTACTCAAAACCCACAACTTTTGGATTAAGTAAAACGGGAAAACATAGCACTTAAAGAAAATCAAAGGGCTTACCTGCTAAGCGACAGCCACCGTGCTTACCACCGCGTCCTGCGGCGTTCACAAAGTCACCCTAGCCTCCTACTCCGCCTTGCTTGAATCAAAACACCGCAAAACCACCACCAGCTACCTCGACACGTCTCGGTTTCCCAGAGAAATCGAACCTCTCACCCACAACAATACTTGCCCAATTTTCACTCTCAACCCAATCACCAGCTCCCTTCTTCTCTCTGTCACTCTCGCCACTCACAAAAACCTCACACACTCACTGAATCGATCAAAATCCTCACCGCCTCACCTCTTTGTTTTCTGTGCTTCAAAGCCAAGTTGCACGGTTTAAAATCGTGCAACATGTACCCGTGTCCATTGTAACCACCTAGAAACCTCTAGGTTCCTTCCACGTGTCACAATCCCTTCAACCCTCTCACAAATATCTCAATCTCATTAGTACACTTGTCCCAATCCTGTTGCACAATTCCCAATGTGCAAAAGACCAAATACCCCTCTTTGACTCCAAAATTACAATTTTGCCCTTACTGTTTTAGACCTGTAACTTACACACCCTAACTCCGATGAACACGTGCTGCCTGTCGTTGAATTCAGGACAACGAGATCTACCTAACGGTCCTAGGTCAACGTGCCAAAACCTGAGTCAACTTTTCCCCCTATTTTAGCTAATTTACAGTAATGCCCTCAACCTTCCGAACATCATAACATCCTCCTCGGATGTCGGAATCGGGCGTGCCACCTGTCTACTGACTCGTGACGTCCCAAACTACGTCACGGTCATCGGTCAATGTCCAATTGACCCCCCGATCTCAAAGTCAACATTTTGCCCAAACTAGGGGCAAAATCGTCATTCTACGCTAAAGTCCAAAAGTACCCAACTAAACACTACTTAAGCTCACTAATCCTTCACTAATCACCGTCTTAACCCTAATTTCCGAGACGGGTCGTTACATAGGAAGTCATGAGTTTAGATTACGAATAAGATTCCCCCTCTTAAACGTGATGTCATAAATTGCAGGGTGAACACAAATATCAAGGTGATCCGTCAAGCAATTACATCGACAATTATACACAAATAAGGTAGCTAAGCTTATAAGCATAAATTGAGTTCATGAAGTGCAGTAATCCAACAAATCCAGGCATGCATAACAATCATAATCAAGAGCTGGAAATCTAAGTAAGAACTAGCCTGGCTAGGGCTTCAAGTAACCCTAGCCCTAATTACACTACTCAAACATTATTGAATTAACGAATAACATAATTAAATGCATAAGAAACATAAAACGATAAAAGAATAAATAATAAAAATACTAAAGAATAACAAGGAGTAGGTGACACGGCCCATCCAATCCCCCCGGGATTACCATGGGATGTGCCATGCTCCTGTGTGACACGAAGTGTCAAACAAGGGATAACCTCATGCCACTGCCCACACGGGGCTTCCAGAGTGCGAAAGGATCAATGGAGGAGGCATGCGATGTCCCGATCTCTCCTGCAGTCACATCCGTGATCAACCTGAAGGGCATTAAAAACAACCAAAAAGCTGTGAATGGACGAAATAATCAAGTTCATAAAACACATTTCACAAGACATTTATGCCCTTCATTAAAACTTATGCATGCATCGAAAACCAGTAATCAAAAAATTTGCTCAAACAGCCATTAGGGCCTTAGCCCAAAAACCGTAACTCAAAACCAAGTGTGGGAACTCAGCCCAAACTGTAGAATACCAAATCCGTAAATACAAAACCTAGTGGGCCACTGCCCAAATCCATAAACACAAATCCAAAAGAAAACCATTTCATAGATCCAATAGTCCATATTTACCACATTACCATCTCCAGCATCCCAGATGCCTAGCGTCCCAGACGCTTGACGTCCCAGACGTCATATCTCACGGTAATAAGCAACGCGTGCTGCCCGGGGTCTCTCCGGGTCAATATCTCTTACATACCAGATGTCTGACGTCCTAGACGTCTAATCATAGCAATCCTGCTCCTGAGTCACTATACAATCCGGTAGCTCCGTACAATGACCCCTCGCAGGCAATGCACCGTGACTTCCCCAGTGTCCCAGACACCTGGAGGAGACCATCACATATCCTTGTATCAAGATGGTATATGGAAAAAAGTTTTATCAAATTATTTCATAACATTTCAATGGGCCCTGCCCGAAATCTCCATAAAACATCACAATTCCATTTAGGGTCTCCGAGCCGAAATCAAATTTATGAATAATAGGGTCCCAGACCCGAAATCACATTTATGAAACATAAGGTCCCAGACCCAAAATCATATTTATAACCCAACTGGGCCTCATGCCCGATTCTGTAAACCACTAGGCCCATGGCCCGAATTTGTAAATCAGTTGGGCCCGGACCCAATTTCATAAATCAACTGGGCCCCTGGCCCGATAATACAACTCAAATGGATCTCAGCCCGATTTCGTAAACAACTGGGCCCCTGGCCCGATTTCATAAAGCAATTAAGCTCCCGGCCCGATTACGTAACTCAAATGGACTCCTAGTCTGAGGTTTCCAAATCAATTGGCCATCAAGCCCGAGTTCATCTTTCCAACTTCAAAACCATTTCATCATATCATTCATGAAACCACAAGCACGTAAAACCACAATAAAATCATCAGTCTCGATATACGTGCAATACGGAAAACATCTCGTAATACGTGCAACATAAGTGCAATCAATAATCACAATCATCATCATGGAAATCATGTATATAAAACATATAAAACCGTTAGGCATGCATAGAATTTCTAAAACCAAAGTCCACTCACAGACCGTCCAAAGCTACCACCTCGATACACGTGTCATGGGCCTTCTTGGGCTAATCCGACCTCTCCGGATCATCCTGACTTGTCCAAATCATACCCAAAGGTTACTACTAACCTATACAAGTCCATTATAAGAACCCTAAACTTTCCCAAAAAAGTCAACGTGTCCCGTACACGTTTCCCAAGGTGAAAAACCTCGATTTGGCCAACTTAACGATCTCTGATCGACCCGAAACCACCGCCATTGGATGCGGATCGTCGAAACCTTTAAAATGGTCCTGGTCCCACCTAAAAATATGCTCACATGCGCCCCCACGTGCGGGTCAAAGTTCTAGTCAATCGTTGACCAAAAAGTCAACGCTGATGTCAGCAAAGTCAACGCTAACATCATCATGAACAGTAAGTCAACGGGTCAAAAATTAACGAGTCAACTCGCCGGAATTTCTCGCCGGAAAACTCCATTGATGCCTCAAACTTCAAACTTCGATATCTCACTCGTTTCTCAACAAAATTCGATGTTCTACTTATGTAAATCCATCTACTCGAGCCAAGCATTCCAAATATCAACCCAGAAATTTCAAAAAGCACCTGGATTTTAAGTTATGGCCCTTCAAAGTTTCGGCCAGAATTCCAATCAACATTCCGGCCACCTCCAACATCCAAATCCGTCCCAAATTGCACCTACAAGCTCGTGAGAGCTCAAAGAACATCATCCTAAGCTTAGAATCGATCAACACCATCAAAATCAAAAACCCAAAATTTGAATCCCACGGTTTACCTTCCAAAATTTCGGCCACCGTGCACGACGGTCCTTGTCCTGGCCACCATTGGGTTCGTCTCAACATCCTCTCTAACTTTCATTCACGGGTCATAAGCAATGGATGATGATTGAGAGGTGTTTGTGTAGGATTGAGGTATACGGTTTTGAAGAAAATAAATGAAGAAGATGAAGATGACAGATAATGAAGAATGAATGATGATTAAGAGTGATGCTGGATAATTAAAAATGAATTAAAGGGAAACATGATCCACAATTTAAGGGCCTCAAAACATGGGATGAGTGACACTTGTCACTTATCCAAGTGTCCACAATCATCGGTCACTGTTCATTATTTTAATATTATTTAATTCAAATCTCGGTTCGTTCGGTTAATCGATTTCGCTCCCGTGACCACAACTTCGTCGTCGAACCTCCGATTTCGGCGTGCCGCCTGTCTACGGATTCGTATCGACTCGATCTACGTAACTATCCTAGGACCTTCGCCATTGGACCTCCCGGGTCAAAAGTCAACATTTTGCCCATTTTCCACCAAATTACCAAATTACCCCTCGACTTCCGAACGTCATAACTTCTTCCTCGATTGTCGGAATCGGACGTGCCACCTATCTATGAACTCGTGACGTCCCGAACTACGTCACAGTCATCGGTCAAAGTCCATTTGACTGCCCAAACTAAAAGTCAACATTTTGCCCACGCCTAGGGGCAAGACGGTCATTTTGCACATTTCGTCCGATTTCACTCAACTAATCCCTGATTAGTCATTTTAAATCATAATTAAATAATATTTAATCCCGACATTCGGGACGGGTCGTTACAGTAGGAAAAGGGGCTCAAACACTCTTCTTCTCCCAAGCCTCGCATTCTCCTTATCACAAGCTTGAATCCAAAAGCATAAAAAAAAATACGGCTAGACTATGTAAATAAATTGAGTATGAATTTTGACAGAGTTTTGGGACCAAGGAAGGTAAATTCGGCCCCCTACAATAAACCCTAATGCCTTTATTTATAAGAGAATAAGTAATCCTCTTAAAATAGGAGTTTTTAATTAAATTCTATAAGGAAAAGACTACCTGATTAATAAAAAAATCTAATTAAAACTTTTCCTACAAGTAAAGGAATTAAAAATAAGAATACAAAAGGAAATATGACTAAAATCCCTATACAATATGGAGAATAAATGTGGAAGGAACTTGAAATTAACCTAAAAAATGAGGAAAATCCGGAATTAAAGTTGCAGAGCCTTCCTATGCAATCTTCTTTCCTTCATAACTTTTTCGTTTCAACTCCGATTTAGGTGATTCTTTCGCTCAAATTCTCATAATTCCAAGCTCTATTTGATTACACATTTCTCACAAAATATATTATTTTCTCCAATTGCATAGAATAAAATATTAACAAAACATACGTAAAAGGATATTAAATCATGGATAAAACATGCATAAATTATGACCTATCAACTACCATTCCCCTCCCAGACCATTTCCCCATCGCAGGAATGTGTGATCGTTCACCATTACTCATCACAAAGCACAACAGTAACACACAATCAATCTCAATCACTGTATCACAAGTGCACCACTGGTATGTGACGATCCGGAAATTCAAAAAAGGGGAATTTGGAAATTTTAGTGGGAAATGACGATTTTACCCTTGGTTAATGGAGGCAAAAGTTAACTTTTTGGTCAGGACAAATTTTGGACTTTTGCAAAGACCGTTGCGTAGAACTCGAAATTGTGAGTTAGTAGACAGGTGGTACGCTGAAATTGGAGTTCAGATGTGATAGTTACGAGTCTAAAATGACAAATGGTATTTTGGTAATTTAAGGTCCTACGAGGGGCAGTTTAGACCTTTTGCTGTCTTGATGAGTCAACAACAGCGACGACTCACCCATTTCATCTTGTGACATGTGTCACTGTTTTGGTTGGAATTAGTGGCACATAGGCCATGGATGTGTGTTTTTTGCACATTTAAATATTAGAAAAACCCATTGTTGAGTTTGATACCCGAAAAACAATAATCCAACCCATCAGTGTAAGTAGAATCCAGAGAAAACAGTGGAATTAGGAGAGAAAACCCGAGAGAAATGAAAGAGGAGAAGAAGAAGAAACGTGAAACAAACTCGAAACCCAAACCCGATTTTCTCTAGTGAGAATTTGACTTTGCATTCCAGTTGTGGGTGACTAATTATCGAAATTGATGGTCGTTTAAGGTTTCTGAGGTGCCGACGAATCAAACCATTCAAAAGTTGAATGAATTGAACGAAGAACAAGCTCAGAACGACCCTATTTTTTTTTGACTAATTTTATTCCGAGTTCGAGTAATTAGTGGTCAAATATCGTGAAATTGAATTTAAATTCGTATTTAGGACGATCTTGCGAAGGTTCATGATTGATTAGAATGAAGAAATTGATCGAAAACAGTTGGAATAGAATCGAGTAGGGACTGGGTCGCATGACCCGTTTTGCAGGAAAACAAATGAGGAAGGAGGATATTGTAGCAGTTACTGTGCATGACACGTGGCTTTCATGCGCAACCGCTTGCGGCGGCGCATGGGGGCGCGTGAGACCAATTTCTGAGGTATGGTCAACATGAGTTTTGATCCTTTTGATGTAACGAACATTTTAGCACATGTTTTGAGTCGATCAGACACTGTTTCAATATAGCTTCGAGGGTCCGAAGTGTTATATCACGTTTTTATTACGTATTTAAATCCCAAAAAATTAGGGGATTGTATTGTGAGGTTATTTGAAATCTTAGTGACCCTTAGTGGTGGTTTTTAACAAGATTTGTGATTCTTGGAATTTACGAAAAAAACGTGCAGCTTGGACGGTGTATGAGTGGATGTTTGTTTTATAAACTGTTATTCATGTAAAGTTAAATATTTTACATGATTGATTGCATGATTTAAATTGCAATGATTGCATGATGATTCGATATGATTGTTTGTTGATTTTATGAGTTATTTAATCGATTTTGGGCATGATTTACGAGAATGGTGAAAACAATGTTTGGGCTAGGCCCGGGTTTGAAAATGGTGTTTTGACTTGAATTGTGAGTCAAGGATGATTTTATAGAATATTTAATGATTTCCGGATGTGATTTTACAGATTCGTGTGGAAATGGCATTTTGGGTTGTGATTGTACAGATTTGCGTGAAATGGTGTTTTGGGCTTGAGACCCCATTGGAAATGGTTTTGACTTGGTTTTAAGTCAAAATGGTTTTGAAAAAAAGGTTTTGGATTTATGTTCAGTGTCCTCGGATGTGTAATGCCTAGGAAAACCCGAATGTGTAATTCTTGGGTTAGTTCAGATGCGTAATTCCCGATACGTTTCGGAACGACCGGATGTGTAAATTCCGGAGAAACTGGATGTGTCATGCCCGGTAAGTCTGGATGTGTAATTCCCAGAAAACCTGAATGTGTAATTCCTAGAAAACCTGGATGTGTAATTCCCAGGAAAGACCTTAGATGTGTAATTCCCATGAAAGACCTTAGATGTGTAATTCCTGAACTTTAAAGTGTTGATTTGTGTTTGATAGTGATTTTGCATTCAAATGTTTTATGATAATTCTTAGAAATGGATTTCGGGAAATATTGTCAGGACCCGTCCCAAATATCGCCGCGATACCCGGGACGAACCCTGCTCCCGTCTGACAATCACACCTACAGTACCAAAAATAACCTTACTATTACTATAAGCATAACTATCAGACGAAGGAGTAAATATATACAACAGTCAGTCAGAGCATAGTTCTACAAAATGGGCACAAAATCCTACAATGCTAGTCCCGCAACGGAAGAACGTCGTAAGCTCTATGCCTCGATATCTGCCTCAACGTTCACCCCAGCGCTATCACCACGACCTGGAGGGAAAATTTACAACCAAAAGTGTGAGTGGACTAGAATCACTAAAAGTTTTAAAAAAAAATCAGTTTATCACTAATTCAAGGTTAAGGAAAAATAAGAATCATTGTTCCCTCCGGTTTGAAAACAGGCATGCCTAACGAAGTACTAAACAAATCATAATATGAAACATCATAAGAAACAGAAACACTATAAAATATCATAAGAAACAGATACACTATAAAATACCATTTTTCGACCAAATCTGCTAGATCTATCCGAGTCTTTAAACTCAACCAGGCCTTAAATGTAATCCGAGTCTTTAAACTCCCGAGTCTTTAAACTCAATAGGCCTATAGGGGTATCATAAATATCCGAGTCTTTAAACTCCCGAGTCTTTAAACTCAATCCGGGCCCGTCCCCCGTCAAAGCAGTATCCGGGTCTTTAAACCCATATCCAGATCCAGCAAATCCAATCCAAATCCAATATACAACTATTTCCAATTCCATAACCAAACTCGAATTCGAAATCTCCGGTTCGAAGCCCTTCCGGCGTTCAGAACCGACATTCCGAACCCAAATCCGGAAATCTACTTTTTAATCCAAAACCCACATTTAATCACAAATTATGTTTCACAATCCATTTATCAGCATCAGAAATAGTTATAGCTTGAAATCCCCAAATATGATATCAAAATTCGAAAATCAGCTTTTTCTCGAAAAACGTGCAAATCCCGAAAATGTCTCGAAAAACGTGCAAACACATCAACCATATATAAACATCGTTAAGAAGCATAAAAACACATTAATATCATAAAATATCCACAAAAACAGTTAGGCATGCTCGAAATAAAGAAAGAGTCCACTCACAAATCAGAACGAGTCAATCGCGCTCCGTGCGCTCCTCGACCGTCTCGGGTACCTCCCGTCCTGTCAATATGCACCAAAAAGGGTCATAAACACATCAAGGATATTAACCCTAATTTTCCCAATTTTTCGGGAATTTATTAATATTTTAATCCTAAACCCTAAACCGTCCGGGTTCCCGAACAACTCCGTAACATCGTCTGATTCACCCGAAAACCACACCAATAAACTCCTTAGGACATTTAGAACCAAAACCATGTTGGAAGCTTGGCCGGATTCCTCCCCATGCGCCTCCACGCGCCGCCCAAAGTGGCTGCGCGTGGGCCTCACGCGCCTGCTACAGTGCATCCCCAACCTCGATCGAACCCGGTTCGCACCAGGGCTGCAACCCGGACCGGCGAGAGCCATTCTCCGCCGTCCGGCCACCATTTTACTTCCTTCCTTCACCCAAAGCTTCGTCCAGTCACAACGAACTCATCCCCCTCACTCTCCTGGTTCGACTCAACCCTCAGCTTCACGACTGAAGCTCGAAAGAAAACACAACCAAACCCCTGTTTTCCTTCCCGGCCGTCCAGTGCTTCCCCCTTCACGGTGGCGATCCCAGCCTCTTCCTAAGACCTCACTAAGTCACCCCCAACTCACAGAAACCTTCGATTCACCCCTGAAGTCCACGACTTTCTGTTTGAGCTCACGGCCAAAACAGAGTACAGAGTACTCGCCGTCATCTGAACTCCGCCGTGTACTCCCCCGTCACGGAGACCGTCACAACCCACTCCTAGGACCTCCCTAAACACCACTGTACTCACCAATCCCCTCGATTCGCATCCTACCTTCACGACTTTCAAAATGAAACTCACGGGAAAAAACAGAGGAAAAGGGCTTACCTTTCGATTCAGGCTCCGCCGTACGCACCGCCGCGTGCCACGGTGCTCGTTGGGTCTCCTGAAACCTCCTAAGCCTCCCACTGCCTGGGTTTGAGCCACCTCACGGCGTAGCCACCGCCACAGTCCACCTTCTCTCTGTTTCCCCCAGAAATTGCAACCGTCCTCCGCCGTGTCCCTGTGTACGATTTCCGTCCAGCAGCACGACCACCAGCTCACTCTTACCTCCCTCTCACTCTCACGAATCACTCTTCACTCTCCCTTGCACAGAATCGATCACTCCTCCCCAATTTCTCACCCTCTGTTTTCTGTGTTTGAACCAAATGCACGATTGATTTTTGAACGGTTTGTGGCCGTGCACACGTAGACTCCTCCAGAAGCCTCTGGCTTCTCCCCACGTGTCCACAATCCTATGGACAACATCACAAATATCTTACCCCACTCAGCCACTTGTCCTACTCTGATCGGTTGAAAACAATGACCAGAATACCCCTCATTTTAAGAATTACCGTTTTGCCCTCGAACGTTCTAGACCCGTAACTTTTCCGTCCGACGTCCGATGACAGCGTGCCGCCTGTCGTTGTACTCAGGACGTCGAGACCTATCTAACGGTCCTCGGTCTACGTGAAAATCACAATTCCTCCAAAAAGTCAACATTTTCCTCATTTACTCAAAATTTACGGTAACGCCCCTAATCTTCCGAACGTCATTACTTTTCCTCCGTTTGTCCGAATCGAACATGCCACTTGTCTACGGACTCGTGACGTTCTAAACTACGTCACGGTCAAGGGTCAACAGTCATCTAATCAGTAATTCAAAAAGTCAACTTTTAGCCTACTATTCACAAGGGCAAAATCGTCCTTTATATACAAAAATCTTATAAAATTACATTTTTACCCTTCCCGAAGGTACGGGTTGTTACAATCTACCCCCCTAAAAAGAATTTCGTCCCCGAAATTCAGTGAAACAAATAAGGGTACTGCTCGCGCATTAAGGCCTCGGGTTCCCAAGTAGCTTCTTCCACCTGATGATTCCTCCACAATACTTTAACTAAGGGAACCGTCTTCCGTCGTAAGACCTTATCCTTCCGGTCCAAAATCGCTACTGGTTGCTCTTCAAAACTCAAATCTTCCCTCAGTTCAACTGGTTGTGCTTCCAGAATATGTGAATCATCTCGAATATACTTTTGAAGCATAGAGACATGAAAGACATTATGTACCTTTTCCAAGTCTGCTGGTAAAGCCAATCGATATGCAACAGGATCAATCCGTTCTAAGATCTCATAAGGTCCAATGTAACGAGGACTCAACTTCCCTCGTCTGCCAAACCGTACAATTCCTTTCCAAGGAGATAACTTCAAGAAAACCCAATCGCCTACGGCAAACTCCAAATCTCTGATCCTACGGTCGGCGTAACTCTTTTGTCGGTCCTGAGCTGCTTTCAATCGATCCCTGATCAACGCCACTTTTTCCTGTGTAAGGTCCACCAATTAGAAGTAGTTAATCGCCTCTCACCAACCTCAGTCCAACACAATGGAGTCCGACACTGTCGTCCGTATAACGCCTCATAAGGAGCCATCCCAATGCTCTCCTGATAACTGTTGTTGTAGGCGAACTCTATCAAAGGTAAATGAGACTCCCAAGTACCCTGAAACTGCAAGACACAAGCTCGCATCATGTCCTCGAGAATCTGAATAGTCCGCTCAGACTGTCCATCGGTCTGAGGATGAAAAGCAGTACTGAAATGCAGCTTAGTCCCAAAAGCTTCCTGTAAACTCTGCCAAAAGCGGGAAGTGAATCTCGGATCTCTGTCAGATACTATCGACTCTGGAGTCCCATGCAACCGAATAATCTCATCTATGAACAACTGTGTAAACTGCGCCAACCTGAAGTTCTCCCATACTGGCAAGAAATGAGCAGACTTCGTAAGTCGATCCACAATAACCCACACACCATCGTGTCCCTTGGGTGTTCTGGGCAGCTTGAATACAAAATCCATAGTCAGGTGATCCCATTTCCACTCGGGGATCGGGAAAGGTTGCATTGCTCCATAAGGTCTCTGTCGCTCGGCTTTCACTTGCTGACAGATCAAGCATTTACTAACATATTCTGCAATCTCACGTTTCATCCCCGACCACCAGTAATGCTCTCGAAGTGTACGATACATCTTGGTCCCACCAGGATGCATCGCATAGGCTGAACAGTGAGCCTCATCTAGTATCACCTTCTTCAAAGTTTCATCCTCGGGTACGCACAACCGTCCACCCTTAACCAAGGCTTCATCCTCACGGATCTCAAAGTCCTGTCTCTCTCCAGCCTTGACCTCAATCCGAATGATGCCTAGAATAGGGTCCTCAAACTGAGCATCAATAACCTGATCAATCAAAACATGTCGCACATGGAAACTCGCTAGGAGTGCTCCCTGATCATCCACAGTCAACTCTACTCCCAACCTGCGGAGCTCAACCAACAACGGTAACCTTACTGTCTTCAAATGTGACAAAGAACTAGCTGACTTCCTACTCAGAGCATCGGCTACCACATTAGCCTTCCCTGGGTGATACTCAATCGTGCAGTCGTAGTCCTTGAGTAATTCCAACCATCGGCGTTGTCTTAGATTCAATTCCTTCTAAGTGAACAAATACTTCAAGCTCTTGTGGTCCGTGAAGATCCTGCACCTCTCGCCGTACAAGTAATGCCGCCAAATCTTCAGTGCATGAACCATCGCTGCCAGTTCCAAGTCATGTGTAGGGTAGTTCATCTCATGGGGTTTCAACTGCCGGGAAGCATAAGCAATCACTTTCCCATGCTGCATCAAAACACAACCCAAACCGTGCAAAGAAGCATCACTGTACACCTCGAACTCCCTACTATTGTCTGGAAGGGCTAGCACAGGAGCAGATGTCAACCTCCTTTTAAGCTCCTGGAAACTCTGTTCACAGTTCTCGTCCCACTCAAATCGAACTCCCTTCCGGGTCAACCTCGTCAACGGTGCTGCTAGAATAGAAAAGCCCTCAATAAAGCGCCGGTAGTAGCCTGCTAAACCCAGAAAACTCCTGATCTCTGTCACCGTCTTGGGCTGTTCCCAATTTGCTACCGCCTCAACCTTCTGAGGATCCACTCTAATGCCCTCGGCCGAAATCACATGGCCAAGAAATCCAACACTGGTCAACCAGAACTGACACTTACTCAGCTTCGCAAACAACTGATGTTCCTTCAATATCTCAAGCACGAGTCTCAGATGTTTCTCATGTGCCTTCGCACTCTTCGAATACACCAAAATGTCATCAATAAAGATGATCACAAAACGATCCAAATATGATCGGAACACTCGGTTCATAAGGTCCATAAAAGCTGCTGGGGCATTAGTCAAACCAAAAGGCATCACAACAAACTCATAATGACCGTACCTGGTCCGGAAGGCTGTCTTGGGTACATCCTCCTCTTTAACCCTCAACTGATGATAACCGGAGCGAAGATCAATCTTCGAAAAGTATTAGGCTCCCTTCAGTTGGTCGAACAAATCGTCAATCCGAGGTAGAGGATACTTATTCCGAATAGTTACCTTATTCAGTTGTCTGTAATCCACACACAATCTCAATCCTCCGTCCTTTTTCTTGACAAACAATACAGGTGCTCCCCAAGGTGTCATACTCGGTCGAATGAATCCCATATCGACCAACTCTTGCAACTGGGCCTTAAGTTCCCTCAATTCTGTAGGTGCCATACGGTAAGGAGTCTGTGAAATAGGCTGTGTACCTGGAAGAAGATCAATCGTAAACTCGAGATCTCGGTGTGGGGGTAGTCCTGGCAACTCCTCGGGAAAAACATCGGGAAACTCCCGTACCACTGGTATATCCTCCGCCCTCACTGGCGTAGTACGCGTATCCACCACATGAGCTATGTAACCTTGGCACACCTTACGCAACAACTTGCTAGCCTCAAGGGCTGATATAACTCCAGTAGGAACTGCACGCCGATCCCCCTGAAACGTAGTCTCTGGTAATCCGGGACTCCGGAAAGTCACTCTCCTATCAAAGCACTCGATAGAAGCATGATGTCTCGTCAACCAGTCCATACCCAAAATAACATCAAAATCCTGTAGATCCAAAAGTAACAAATCCGCCATCAACTCAACCTCACCTACCATCACCGGACACTCTCTCAACACCTGAGTCACCACCAACACCTCCCCAGTAGGTGTACTCACCCCTAAAGCACAATCCAAAGTAGACACCTCCCTCTCTGTCACCAGACTACAACTCCGGGCTACAAACGAATGCGTAGCCCCGGGATTTATCAAAGAAAAAACAGTGTGGCCGAGTATGGTGAGTGTACCTGTCACCACTCCCGGTGCTGATCTGGCCTCCTGCTGAGTCATAGCAAAAACTCGCTCCTGAGGTCCCGATGACCTACCGCGCCCTCTGGAACTGCTCGTGGCACCTCCGCCACCCCTAGGGCCTGCTGCCCCTGACACTGAAGCAGTACTCCGCCCAGGTTCCGCTGCACCTCGGCCTACTCCACCCTCCGGAGCTAACAATGGGCACTCCCTCTGGAAGTGTCCTCGCTCTCCGCAATAGTAGCAAGCATCCCTACCGGGTAAACCGGTCTGCATCCCAGTAGAAACAACAGAAGTAGCACTCGCCTGAGGAGTCGGCTGTGCCCTAGCTCCCCGAAATCCAGAGCCCTGAAAACTGCCTGGTCTGCCATACCGGGCTCCACCAGCTGAGGACGAACCACCAAAATTACCCCGCTTCGGGGTCCTCTGACTCGATGCTCCGGGAAAAGAATGCTCTCGGCACCGCACACTGCCCGAGTACTGTGGCCTGGCCGGCAAACTGGCCTCCATTCTAACAGCAGCATCAGATAACTCTCGGAAAGTAGCAAAAGAGCCGGCTGTCACAATGGCTCTAATCTCTCCTCGAAGACCCAACTCAAACCGGCGGCACTTCTCCGCCTCGGTCGCCACAAATGCAGGAACGAAACGAGATAGCATCTGGAATCTCTGCTCATACTCAGCAACTGTCAAGTTCCCTTGCTTCAAGTGAAGAAATTCCGCCTCTTTAGCATCCCGGAAAGAACGGGGATAGTACTGATCTAGAAACCGCTCCCGGAAAGTCTCCCATGTCACGGTATGTGCATCCCAGCCGGACAGTTCCAACGTGTACCACCACTCATATGCAGCTCCATCCAACAGAAAAGTAGCTAACAAGACCCGATTCTCTGGAGGACAGTGCATCACCCCAAAAATACGCTCGAGCCGGGTGATCCATCGGTGAGCTTCCTCTGGATCGGCCCAACCGCTGAACGTAGTAGCCCCAAGCCTCTGGGCTCTCTCGATCGAAGCGCTCTCAGTCCCTCTCGCCGCTTCATCTTCAGGTCGTGGAGGGGGTTCACGTCTCGGAGGCATGATCGATCGTACGCTGAAAGAGGCATAGAGTTAGTAAAACAACCTAGACACGACACAAACCGACAAACCTGTGCTCTGATACCAATTGTCAGGACCCGTCCCAAATATCGCCGCGATACCCGGGACGAACCCTGCTCCCGTCTGACAATCACACCTACAGTACCAAAAATAACCTTACTACTACTATAAGCATAACTATCAGATGAAGGAGTAAATATATACAACAGTCAGTCAGAGCATAGTTCTACAAAATGGGCGCAAAATCCTACAATGCTAGTCCCGCAACGGAAGAACGTCGTAAGCTCTATGCCTCGATATCTGCCTCAACGTTCACCCCAGCGCTATCACCACGACCTGGAGGGAAAATTTACAACCAAAAGTGCGAGTGGACTATAATCACTAAAAGTTTTTAAAAAAATCAGTTTATCACTAATTCAAGGTTAAGGAAAAATAAGAATCATTGTTCCCTCCGGTTTTAAAACAGGCATGCCTAACGAAGTACTAAACAAATCATAATATGAAACATCATAAGAAACAGAAACACTATAAAATATCATAAGAAACAGATACACTATAAAATACCATTTTTCAACCAAATCTGTTGTGTCTATCCGAGTCTTTAAACTCAACTAGGCCTTAAATGTAATCTGAGTCTTTAAACTCCCGAGTCATTAAACTCCCGAGTCTTTAAACTCAATAGGCCTATGGGGGTATCATAAATATCCGAGTCTTTAAACTCCCGAGTCTTTAAACTCAATCCGGGCCCGTCCCCCGTCAAAGCAGTATCCGGGTCTTTAAACCCATATCCAGATCCAGCAAATCCAATCCAAATCCAATATACAACTATTTCCAATTCCATAACCAAACTCGAATTCGAAATCTCCGGTTCGAAGCCCTTCCGGCGTTCAGAACCGACATTCCGAACCCAAATCCGGAAATCTACTTTTTAATCCAAAACCCACATTTAATCACAAATTATGTTTCACAATCCATTTATCAGCATCAGAAATAGTTATAGCTTGAAATCCCCAAATATGATATCAAAATTCGAAAACCAGCTTTTTCTCGAAAAACGTGCAAATCCCGAAAATGTCTCGAAAAACGTGCAAACACATCAACCATATATAAACATCGTTAAGAAGCATAAAAACACATTAATATCATAAAATATCCACAAAAACAGTTAGGCATGCTCGAAAGAAAGAAAGAGTCCACTCACAAATCAGAACGAGTCAATCGCGCTCCGTGCGCTCCTCGACCGTCTCGGGTACCTCCCGTCCTGTCAATATGCACCAAAAAGGGTCATAAACACATCAAGGATATTAACCCTAATTTTCCCAATTTTTCGGGAATTTATTAATATTTTAATCCTAAACCGTCCGGATTCCCGAACAACTCCTTAACATCGTCCGATTCACCCGAAAACCACACCAATAAACTCTTTAGGACATTTAGAACCAAAACCATGTTGGAAGCTTGGCCGGATTCCTCCCCATGCGCCTCCACGCGCCGCCCAAAGTGGCTGCGCGTGGGCCTCACGCGCCTACTACAATGCATCCCCAACCTCGATCGAACCCGGTTCGCACCAGGGCTACAACCCGGACCGGCGAGAGCCATTCTCCGTCGTCCGGCCACCATTTTACTTCCTTCCTTCACCCAAAGCTTCGTTCAGTCACAGCGAACTCATCCCCCTCACTCTCCTGGTTCGACTCAACCCTCAGCTTCATGTCTGAAGCTCGAAAGAAAACACAACCAAACCCCTGTTTTCCTTCCCGACCGTCCAGTGCTTCCCCCTTCACGGTGGCGATCCCAGCCTCTTCCTAAGACCTCACTAAGTCACCCCCAACTCATAGAAACCTTCGATTCACCCCTGAAGTCCACGACTTTCCGTTTGAGCTCACGGCCAAAACAGAGTACAGAGTACTCGCCGTCATCTGAACTCCGCCGTGTACTCCCCCGTCACGGCGACCGTCACAACCCACTCCTAGGACCTCCCTAAACACCACTGTACTCACCAATCCCCTCGATTCGCATCCTACCTTCACGACTTTCAAAATGAAACTCACGGGAAAAAACAGAGGAAAAGGGCTTACCTTTCGATTCAGGCTCCGCCGTGCGTACCGTCGCGTGCCACGGTGCTCGTTGGGTCTCCTGAAACCTCCTAAGCCTCCCACTGCCTGGGTTTGAGCCACCTCACGGCGTAGCCACCGCCACAGTCCACCTTCTCTCTGTTTCCCCCAGAAATTGCAACCGTCCTCCGCCGTGTCCCTGTGCACGATTTCCGTCCAGCAGCACGACCACCAGCTCACTCTTACCTCCCTCTCACTCTCACGAATCACTCTTCACTCTCCCTTGCACAGAATCGATCACTCCTCCCCAATTTCTCACCCTCTGTTTTCTGTGTTTGAACCAAATGCACGATTGATTTTTGAACGGTTTGTGGCCGTGCACACGTAGACTCCTCCAGAAGCCTCTGGCTTCTCCCCACTTGTCCACAATCCTATGGACAACATCACAAATATCTTACCCCACTCAGCCACTTGTCCTACTCTGATCGGTTGAAAACAATGACCAGAATACCCCTCATTTTAAGAATTACCGTTTTGCCCTCGAACGTTCTAGACCCGTAACTTTTCCGTCCGACGTCCGATGACAGCGTGCCGCCTGTCGTTGTACTCAGGACGTCGAGACCTATCTAACGGTCCTCGGTCTACGTGAAAATCACAATTCCTCCAAAAAGTCAACATTTTCCTCATTTACTCAAAATTTACGGTAATACCCCTAATCTTCCGAACGTCATTACTTTTCCTCCGTTTGTCCGAATCGAACCTGCCACCTGTCTACGGACTCGTGACGTTCTAAACTACGTCACGGTCAAGGGTCAACAGTCATCTAATCGGTAATTCAAAAAGTCAACTTTTAGCCTACTATTCACAAGGGCAAAATCGTCCTTTATATACAAAAATCTTATAAAATTACATTTTTACCCTTCCCGAAGGTACGGGTTGTTACAAATATGGGCCACGGGCTTATTGTGGGTCTCACGGTTTGTGATATGATATGATTGAAATCTGGTTATTCATATGTTTTATTCTATGCATGCATGTTTTATAACTGGAGGGGGAAATGATTCGTTTTGAAATGTATTTTCAAATGATGTTATTTTTGTCCACTCACACCTTTTATGTTTATGATGACCCTCCAGACCGTGGAACGAGGATCGGGTCTGATCGAGAGGTGGAGGAAAGAGTGGAAATCGGTATGGTTATCCCTTGTCTAGCAAGTGCTGATGATAAATTTCAATACTTCAGTTGACTTGTCAGACATGAGCAGAACCAGACACGGTTATCAAAGTCTAAGTGTGACGGGTCCTGTCAGGTAAGCATATCATATACTCGCTAGGGAACTGGAGCCCCAGGCTCGACGTTTGAAACTCACATCCAATCGATACAATCACAATCATACACAATACTTGTCTTAGGATTCGGTGCACCAGGCTCGACGTTTGAGACAAATCAATCAACGAGCATCATCACACATAATCAATTCAAGTTCACATCATAATCATCATCATAACCCAAACCATTAATACCATTAACACAGACACATGTCACATCTTAATATCATAAGTCAAATCCATAATCAGAACCTTGGGCCTAAGGCCAAAACCATAATCCACATCATTCTCGTAAAGCATGCCATTTACATGACTTTCGTAAAAACCGACTGGGCAACACATGAAAATCGTAAATATTCCAAAATCACATTATTTCATGTCATAATCCACATTCAACTCAAAACCACATTCGAAACGGTGTTTAAAACATAGTTTATCGAAGCCTCGTAAAACGTGCAATAAAATATTCATAAGTCACTGAAAATTTGATAAGATTCTCAATCACTTAATAACATAAAAATCAAATAGAAAACCATTTATATGCATGCATAATCGTTTACGGCAAGAAAGTCCACTTACACACCTCCGAATCTTCGAATCCCACTTTGCACGCTTTTCCGTAATTTTTGAGAATCTCAAAACTTGTCAAAATTCACACCTAAAGGTCATTAACCATCCAAAAAATCTTTTATTTTAAATCCACAATTTTTTGGTATTTTTAAATGAATTTAAAACGAATACTAAACCTTCGGACAACTAAAACTACACCGAACCAATGTCCGATCAACTCGAAACATGTGCTAAAATTTTCGTAACATCGAAAGGATGAAAAAAAAAGGTTGGACACATCAATAGATTCCCTGGCAAGCGCCCCCACACGCCGCCTGAAGCGGCTGCGCGTGAAGTCTACGCGTCAGCTACAGTGTCGTCGTCTTAACCCTGTTTCCTGGTTTTCCGAGTCGCCCTACCTGGTGACTCGACCCGGCAAACCTACCCGATTCTAAAATCTTCATTTTAAGTCATTTGTCAATTTTATTTCGACCAGTTTCTTCTAAATTAACTTAGGACGAGATCCATATAATCAAAACAAGAAACCTTACCTTAAAACTTGTCCACCAACATAAACCTTTCGGTCGTTTTGTACCTCCACCAACCAGGTTGTTTTTAGCATTCAAACTCACAAAATACTAGATGATTATGGTCGTAGGAACTTAGGGAGATTGTTTGTATCCTAGTTTCCTGGGTTTCTAGTCGAGAATTGGGTTTGAGAACCCTAGACCCGACAATTCCTTCTCGGGTCTTTCCTTCTTCTCTCTTGATTACGCACAATCTCTTCTTCTCTCTTCCCTCCTCTCTCTTTGTCTCTCTTCTCTTCTCACTTCTCTCATGCTTCTTCTTCTCTCTCTTTTCTTTCATTTTTTCATTGTTTTTTTTCCTTCTGAGCCGAATATTACACAAACACACACAACAGAAATTAACTCCACAACACACATAGTCGATAACACACCTTCATAACAGATAAGGACATGTGCACACCCCAATTAGCCACATAGAAAAAAAAATCCCCTAGAAGAAATTACCAAATTGCCTCTTCCGCGCCGAATTACTAAAACGCCCCTACGTAGTTTAGACCTGGAACAAAATTGTCTGTACCCCGTTTTCAGCATGTTGAATGTCGACCTACTTGGGAGATCGAGACCTTTCTAACGGCGTTTTTAGATTCACCAAAAATCATTCCGGTCAAAAAGTCAACATTTTGAATTTGACAAAAAATTCAACCCTTTGACTTAGGGGCAAAATCGTCATTTTCTCCTTAAATTTCCAATTTCACGTTTCCTCGAGATCCGGGTTGTTACACTGCACGATCCCGAGATTGATCGAATGTTGCTGGAATATTAACCTGCAAAATCCCGAGGCTACCCTAATATGAGTAAATCCTAAGAAGACTCGCTCTCGGAGAAGACATGATATATACCTCCAGATGTGACTGAGCCTTGGGATATTACCTGTATGTGT
Source organism: Prinsepia uniflora (assembly GCA_032719365.1). Taxonomy (NCBI): domain Eukaryota; kingdom Viridiplantae; phylum Streptophyta; class Magnoliopsida; order Rosales; family Rosaceae; genus Prinsepia; species Prinsepia uniflora. The sequence goes on from CM064873.1 coordinate 24,012,196, forward strand.
TTAATGCTAGAAATGTGATGATTTGATATATATTTCCACATGGCTAATGCTCGGGGTAATCGAGGACTTGTAGAAAATTGATTCTTAACCTACATAAATAAATTTCAAGGACAAAAAGTCTGTAAAGGGATAAATTTGTAACGACCCGTCCCAAAAATTAGACAGATTTTGAAACTTAATTCAGGAAAATGATGAACTTACCCTTGGGTTAAAAATGGATCCAAAAGTCAATTTGAGCTCGAGAAACTTATCAAAAGTTCCAATTGGACAATTGCATGAGTCTTGATGCCAATGGTATTTTGGTAAATTGAAGAACCTGGGCGGTTTGGTAATTTTCCTGAGCTGCCTTTGGTGTGTCATCAAGATTTTGGGGTGGATTATTCGAAAGGTGACATGTGTCACTATGAGGATGGTTGGGCAGGGACTTCACCGTTCGATGAAGAAGCATCGAAGTACTTAACTTCCCTTCATAGGCCATGCTCAGACCATTTTTGACATGATTGGAGGAAATAAACAGCCTCTCTATATCGTCCTTGGGTTGAATGGTGATTGTTGGAGATGAGGGCCTTGTCGTGGACGGTGGTTTAGAAAAAATAAAGAAACCCCAAAACTTATGAGGGTTGCTCCAATCAAACCATGTGATATTTACCAATTTAGATTACATCATTGTGTTTATGACATCTTTTAGATGAAAGTTGATATAAAGGACATGGAAAATGGTTGAGAAATTAGGGAGAATGGAGATAGGTAACATTTTCAGGTCGGGAACCAGTTGCAGAGAATTAGGTTCACTGGGCTGCATGTTGAAGATGACTTCCCAATGCGTGTAGCGCATATGCACGTGGGGTTGCTGCCTGCCCGTCCACTGGCGCATGTAGATGGGGGTCCTTAGGTTCTGGTCAACATTAAATTTACTCATTTCGAGGTTGCGAACCCTATTGGTGCTGTTTTGAGTCAATCAGACACCATTTAGAGGTAATCCTGAATGTCCGAAGTGATGGTGCTCCTAATTAAAGGGCGAATGGAACTCTCGGGGCTTCGTGAGTTTGAACAATGATTTCCTTGAATGACTAGGATGTCAGATTGAGATTGGGAGGAAGTAAGAATATCAGCATAGGGCTTGGGAAAAATTGGGAAAGCCGGAATATCGACTTATGGCTTGGGAAAAGCTGGGATATCAACTTAAGGCTTGGAAGGAGTCGAAAGAATGGGTTCCATGATTCGTCGAGGTCAGTGGGTTGGTGTGGGTGGTGACCTTAGGATGATAAAATATGTTTGGTCTGTATATCGAGATGGTATTCATTCCTTGTCTGAAAATTTTCGCGTATTACGTATTAAGGCCCTAAGAGTAATTCGAGGGCACTAGTTGAGTTGTCAGACGGGAACAGGACCTTGCACGGTTATTGAAGTGTTTTTGAAAAGGGCGTGTAAGAAAGGGTTACTATAATATATTTATAACGTGTAGTTTTGTAAATAAATTTTGAAGACCCTTATTTTTGAATAAATCTTTGCCAATTCACCTATCTCCATCAATTTTTTTTTTTTGCAAATAAAAATTTAGTCACATGAGTTAATTTGTTTTTTATAAATAAAAACTTTGTTATTTGAGTTTGATTTTTTTTAATAGGATTTGGAATATCATTATATAGAATTATGAGATACATTTTGAAATAATTACATATTGATTTTATATTATGTGATAGGAGTTTTGTTGAACATTATATTGACTTATATTTGATAGACATGTATTCGAAAAGTTTCATAAATTAAATCATAAGTTTTTTTTAACTCAAATTCCACAAAACTAAAATAAAACAAACCACTAAAAGCCAGTTTATTATGTTGTGTTTTTTTTTTTTGAAAAGTTGCATTTGTTGTGCTTTACTTTTTCGAAAAGTTACTTTTGTTGGGTTTTTTTTGAAAAGTTACTTTTGGTGTGTTTTTTGAGAGATTATTTTTGTTTTTTTATAATAAATAGTTATACACTAAAATCATTTTGGTAAAAATATCTTTTAAAAGTAACACACATATTGTTTTAAAAGTATTGTCAAAAGTCTATTATTTGTAAATAAAAAACAAGATTTCTCATTTTTATCAAACACGTTTTACTGCTTCATTTTTAGATAAAACAATTTTTTTAAAAGCAATACCAAAAGAGCATAAAGATGATTCAGTAGTGAGAAGCAAACTTAGGATGTCTTTGGTAATGTGTTCCAATACCTCTTGGGTTATTCTTATGTGACTCGTGAAGTTCAAAGGAGTTGATTTGAAGGAATGGCTAGGATTTTGCTCAAATGTTATTACATGCATAATTAAAAACTTGTCTAGCGATACAATCCTTCAAAATATTATTATTATTCATCTTATTGATTTGTATTGAATGTTTAGATTTTATTTTCATAATTTTTTTCTTCTTATTCTTCAAATAATAAAATATTAATGTAAATGTGATATTATTTTATTATTTATAAATACCAATGATATGACATTTATATTTTATTAAGTTTATTGAAAAATTAAAAAAAATAATTATTATTTTCAAAATTTGATATGAAATCTGTAGAAATTCGATGTCTATAGAAATCATGAACTTGAAAAAAATATAATCTATGCAAAACCTCTACTATTTAATAAAGTCACTAATATTCAAGGACTTTTACAATGCATCTATATTCGTGTGAAGTAATGAAGTGTCATTATTAAATACGATGAAGTTTAACAACTTTGTAAAGATCCATAAAAGTATTGTTGATACTATATCAACCAGCCACACAAAGGAAGACCATCAATACCACAACCGTCAACATACCGCGACATTCAATCACGACAACCTTGGTCAGCCACCCACTAGTTGGCACTTAGCAAGTCCACCACAATGCCAATGACACACCCTAATTCAGAATGTTCACTAGGATGTCAAAATTAAGGCATGCTGGCAAATATATAGACGGTGACGACTAGATAACGAAAGCTAAATAGATAAAACATTGTGTTTTACAAGGTCGTATGAAACGTAATTATTAAAAACTAATTAGCATTGCACCACGATAGTGGAAATATAGAGCATAGTATACTAATTATGATGATTATCTGTCAGGACCTGACCCTCCTCGGTCAAGACCCGACTCTAGCACGATATTGTCCGCTTTGGGCCTACTCACCCTCACGGTTTTATTTTCGGGAGCTCACGGTGCAACTTTCCAAGGGGTCACCCATCATGGAATTGCACCAGCCTCAACTCGCTTAACTTTGGAGTTCCAACCGAACCCAAAGCCACTGAGCTCCCAAAAGGCCTCGTGCGAGATAGGTGTGTGCCTACACCTTTTAAGCACACCACCATTCCCCTCCCAGGCCATTCCCCTAGTAAGAATGTGGAATTGTTCACTGTTCCTTCCAAGGCACGGGTCTTACAATCCACCCCCTTAAGGCCCAGCATCCTCGCTAGCACACTTCCCGGTCAGGATCTGGCTCTGATACCATTCTGTCAAGACCCGACCCTTCTCAGTCAGGACCCGACTCTAGCACGATATTTTCCGCTTTGGGCCTCCTCGCCCTCATGGTTTTGTTTTCGGAAGCTCATGGTGTAACTTCCTAGGGGGTTGCCCATCATGGAATTGCACCAACCTCAACTTGCTTAACTTTGGAGTTCCAACCAAACCCAAAGCCACTGAGCTCCTAAAAGGTCTCGTCTTAGATAGGTGTGTGCCTACACCTTTAAGGTACACCACCATTCCCTTCTCAGACCATTCCCCTCGCAGGAATGTGGGATTATTCACCGTTCCCTCCAGGACACGGGTCTTACCATTCTACCAAACCCCGATCGGGAAGTGTGCCAGCGAGGATGCTGGGACCTAAGGGGGTGGATTGTAAGACCCATGTCTTGGATGGAACGGTGAACAAACCCACATTCCTGCAAGGGGAATGGTTTGGGAGGGGAATGGTGGTATGCCTTAAAGGTGTATGCACACACCTATCTAGCACGAGGCCTTTTAGGAGCTCAGTGGCTTTGAGTTCGGTTGGAACTCCAAAGTTAAGCGAGTTGAGGCTGGTGCAATTCCATAATGGGTGACTCCCTTGGAAGTTACACCATGAGCTTCCGAAAACAAACCGTGAGGGCGAGGAGGCCCAAAGCAGAAAATATCGTGCTAGAGTCGGGTCCTGACATCATCCAGTTAAAGTAATTGCCTAAGTTATCCTGATTTCCTTCGCTTCACCCCAACTATTGGTGTGAATGTTAGAGTAACTACCATGAACTCCTCGAAGTACATGAATTAACAACGAGGTATGAGGGGTACAAAATAGAAGGGTGAGTAGACCTAATAATTATTCCAGTATAACACTATAACAAAAGAAAAATAGCTAAGCCCTCAAGTCCCGAAATTCACATACTTCGAGGAGTTCACTGATACGCAAAAACTAAGTATTAAAGTAAACACAAAGTCACACTCAACATTTAAGGAAACATATGTAATAAAACCATTTTTGTAGATGTAGCATTGGTAAATAGGGATCATTTTGGACCGGGGATTGAAGGTACCTAAACATGATTATTATTTGATTGATTAATTAAGGGGGGTAATTGATTGTTTTTATTATCCTACGTGATTAACTAATCTAAACTATCCTAATTTATTATTTATATGCTCAATTCATCTTTAACCTAACTCATTCATGATTGTATTAACTTCAACCTAAGTAATCCTATAATCTTAATCTTACGAGTTACTTGCATATTCTCTTAAATACGTGTACGGGGCTCCTGACGACACTTTCAATGACCTAGACTCGGGGCTCCCTATATCTAGTCAAGCATTAAGCGCGAACACACAAACATAAAAAAAAGTAGAATCATAGAACACATAGAATATTGAAACAATACTAATCATAAAACCAAGAATATTGTTAGAAGTCAATTCATATAACCAATATTCAAACATAAGAAATAACTATAAGGTAAAAAGGTTGTGTTACACTTTTTCTCTTCGGGGCTCCCTATGGATACGAAGTGATTAAGCACTCTTTGGTGAGACAAGCGAGGGCTCCTCAACTTAGTCATGGATGAAGGTGTAGAAGGTGAAGTATGGTGTAATTATTCTTACACTAGAAATCTTGAATATAATGAAAGGGGAAAATTGGTTGAATAGAGTTTTGATACAAAGAATGAGTGACCATTACAAATAAACTAAGTCTCTCTATTTATAGGAGAAAATTAATCCCCAAATAAATAGAAGTTCACAATTTAATTCTAAAAAGAAAAGGATTAAACTAATTAAATAAAAGTCCTAAAGAAAAAGGTATTCTAAATCCTAATGAAAGAATAAATACAAAACTTAATTAAAAAGGTGATAGAAACTCCTAACTTAAAAAGGGAAAACAAATCCTAATTAAAAAAGGAAAATTCTTCTCCTTAATTTTCTTGGAATTTGGGTTGCTTGCTGGAATTTTAGAAGATGGAACAGCTAGAAAACGTGCAAGGCTTCAATTCCTAGTAGAACAAGTAATCATATTTGCGCAGACTAACTATGCCTCACCAAAACAGGAATTCCCGTGGCTGTAGGACTCCGATTTGAGTAATTATTGAACCATTGGAAACTAGACTTCTAGAGCTTTCCAACCATACCTTACTCACATTCTGATTCTATTTGAGGCGTTCACAATGGTCCATGGAAGTGGGCTGATTTGCACAGACAAATTTCAGCTTTGTAACTTTTAATCCACTTCTTCTTTCGGGCTTCTCCAAGAACGAATCTTGGCATAATCTTGAACCTTCTTGCACATATGGTCATAGTGTTAACCCATCTTGATGAATCTCGATCCAATCTTTTTAAATCTTGGCCCATTCTTGATAGATTATGTGGGTTTGCTCAAATTTAACCTCTTTACTCCACATTCTTGGGTTGCTACCTAAAAATATTAAAACAAGTTAGAAATTGTAGGATTAAAGATATAACAAAGTAAGATGAAAAGGAAATTGAGATAAAAATGTGATGAAATATGTGTTTGTCATTCACAATAGCTGCTTTGGCATTCACAATACTAATTGGGGTGAAGGAAAGGAAATCATGATAACTTAGATAGTTACTTGAACTATGTGATTATCATAATTAGTGTATTATGCTTTGTACTTCGACTGTCATGGTGAAATGCTAATTGACTTTTACTAATTATGTTTCACAGAACCTCTTAAAATGCAACATTTTATCTATTTGAATTTCGTCAAAGTAATTTAGCCAACCCACAAGGATTCAAGGCCATAATGGTTGGCACCCATGGTCGGTACCTTTGGTTAGCACTCATGTTCTACCCCTTTAACAAATAACAGATGTAGCTCCCTGACATGCAGGAGGTCTACTGCCACCTATTCTTTATTCCAAATCCTCGGGACACGTGACATGTAACGACTCGGACCTTCAACGAGGGTAAAATAAAAAAAGTCGGATGGAATGCACCATTTTGCCCATGGAAGTCAAAGGTTGATTTTTGGTCAAAGTCAAAGGGTTGACTTTGACTAAGGTCAAAATTTCGGCCTTTTTGATTGGGACAGTTTGGCACGGCCCATCCCAAATCTCTCTGGGATTAACGCGGGATGTGCCATGCTCCCGTCTGACACGAAGTGTCAGACAAGGGATAACTCAAACCTTAGCCCAAACGGGGTTCCAGAGTGCGCCAGGATCAGTTTAGGAGTGTGATGTCTCGGTTTCTGCTACAGCCCACATCTGCAATCAACTTGAAGGGCATTAAAAACCATTAAATGCTGTGAGTGGACAAAATAAATAATTTATAAAACACATTTCAAGAAAAGACGTTTATGCCCTTCACTAAAAAGTATGCACGAAAATGAAAACCAGTAATCAAACCATTTACCTGTATTAAATCATTAGGGCCTTAGCCCAACATCATAGATCCAATCATATGGGAACTCAGCCCAAAACTAACCAACATTAAATAACTAGTTTATCGAAATACAATGTAACCAATCCTCGGCATCCCTGATGCCTAATCAATACCATTGTCACAGTCACCAAGCTATGCATGCTACTCGGGGTCTCAATCCCGAGTCTCTCTATGGTCCACCCAAGTTAATGACCCGCAGATCAATGACCCTACCTGGGGGTATTATCCATAATTGCACTCCTAATCATGAGATGCGCCTCGGGGCAGCCCCTCTCAGGCAGTGCGCTGTGACTACTCTAGGATACTACGAGACGTCTGGAGAAGACAATCCATACATAAGGATGGTATATGGAAAATATTTCATAAATCATCTTGAAACCTTTCAAAGGGTTATGCCCGGGATTTCCATAAAACCATCGTAAATCCACAAATGGGTCTCGTGCCCGAAGTATAACTTTCATAAATCATTTCCACAATTCCAATTTCCAAATTCAAGGGACTCCGTCCGAACTTCCATTTCATAACCCAACTGGGCCTCAAGCCTGATATCATAACCAACTGGGTATTAAGCCCGATAGTACAAATCAAATGGGTCTATAGCCCGATGCCTCATTAAATCAAATGGATTTCAAGTCCGATAGTTTACAAATCAAATAGGTCTCATGCCCGATTCCGTATTTCCAAATCTGAAATCATACCATCAAACCATTAATGAAATACCAGAACGTATAAATACCGTATAAAACCATAAACCTCGAAATGCGTGCAAATACGTGAATACTAAATACCACAATCATGTTCATCATAAATCACACATTTAAAACATATAAAATAGTTATGCATGCATCAAATTTAGAAATCAATGTCCACTCACAGACCGTCCTAACTACTGCCTCGATATGCGTGCCATAAGCCTTTCGGGGCTAAATCGCCGTCTCCGGAACTTCTGGACCTATCCAAATCACACTCGAAGGTCACTAACCAACTATATAAGTCCATAGGATAAAACTCCAAAATTCCCAGAAAAGTCAACGTGTCCTGGACAAGTTTCCTGAGGTGAAAAACATCGATTTCACCAACTTAATGATCTCCGATCAACCCGAAACTACCATCATTGGATCCGAATCGTTGAAACCTTAAAAATGACATTGGACCCAAGTCGAAATTCGAGCCCACGTGCCCTCATGCGCGTGGTCAAACCAAAAGCCAACACTAAGAAGTTAACGGTTAGGTCAAAGTGAACGGTCAGTCAACGCTAGTGTCATGCTGATGTCATGTTGACGTCACACTAACAGGTGTCAGACCTGACAGGTGTCAATCCCTGACCTCTTGACGGATCCTGTAAATCGAGTCGCGCAAACCCCCGACCCTACCCGGTCCTAAAACTGTCAATTCTTAACCATTTTAATCCCAATTTGTTCCTACATACTCGTCTAGTCAATCCTAAGAGATCTATGCGATCAAAACTAACAAAAACTAACCAAATCATACCTGTTCATGGAGGAACAATAACCGGCCACCTGCAAACGTGGATTCCGGCCAACCCAAGTCATCCCAGCCTTCGAAACTGGTCCCAATTGACTCGTCTCACTCCCCAGTACCTATTCCAATCCATAAAAACAATTAACAACCATCCAACTATAACTTTCCATTTTTGAACCCAAAACTAACTACAGGTATCAGTTTTTCATACCTCAGCCATGGCTACCGCCGTGGCTGCCATCTTCAACCCCTCGTCTGTCTCAATCCTTCTCATTCAATCACTCAGTCTCTCAGTCTCTCAGATGAACACAGAGGAGGATATGGTAGTGGGGTGGCAAGTGTTTGTGTGTTTAGTTTTAGGAAGAAGGAAGATGATGATACACAGGAAGGAGAGAGAGAGATGAGGGAAAAATATATTTTAAACCTTTACCTAATCATAATTAGACCTAGATCCACATTTTAGGGACACCCACCAATGGGATGAGTGACACTTGTCACTCATCCAAGGGCCCACACTAATTAATCAACCAATCTCAATTAAATATTAATTTTAAATCCCGAGACATTAATTATACCGATTTCGATCCCGTGATCATAACTTCCCCATTCGACGTGGCGCTTGTCTACGGTCTCGTGACATCCCGATCTACATCACGGTCATCGTTCCTTGTATGTTTGACTCCCCAGGTTAAAAGTCAATATTTTGCTCGATTCTAGGGGCAAAATGATCATTTCACACCGGTTGTCCGTAATTACTTGATTAATCCCTGATTAGTCACGATAATCCTTAATTAGTCATTAATTAATTATAATTAATCCCGTAATTCTGGACAGGTTGTTATATGGTTTTGGCGATTCCAAGAACGTCGTTAGGAAGATCACAGTCTCTCGAGCACGTCGGCATGTGGTATACCAATAACGGAGTTCGAATGGTTTTGTTTCGAGTCTAGACTACGTAGGGCTAATTTGGTAAATTGTCTTAATGAAGGGTATTTTAGTCATATTTTGTTGTGAGATTTTTATGTGGTCCAATTAGACAAGGACAAGTGTCCCTTATCTATTATGAAAGTGTGCACCGACTTGGTGCTGGTATGTGTGTGGTTGTTTTATGAGTTAAGTGTGTGTTTGTGTGTTTCTGACCAAGGAGATGAAATGGAAAACAGAGAAGTAGGGGAGAAGGAGAGAATGGGAGAAGGAAGAGAAGAAAGAGAGAGGAGAAGAGGGAGAAGCCCAAAGGAAAGAAAAAGAGGGAGAAGCCCAAAGGAAAGAAGAAGAAATCCATGGAGGTGGAATTCAGGTTTTGAGATAGGAAGCAAGAACAAGTGAAAAGGAGCAGTCTCGTGTCTTCCTGGAGTCTTTGGGATTGTTCTGACTGCAAAATAGAGGAGTTATGGCCATATGATCGTCGTGGGCATTGACGGGCCGCCATGGCCGAACCATGAGGTATGGTATCTTGACTTGTAGTACATTTTGCTAATTTAGATGTTATGGGCAGGTTTGTGGGGTTGATACGATAAACATTGGTGAAAGAAGGGTGATGAAAGGACGTGAAATGTAAGAGTTGTACCTGGGTCGGGGTGACCCAAAAACCAGGTTATCGGGTAGAGAGGATGATGAATAGTGTTTTGACCTTTGTCACTATTGCAGCGCGTGGCTCTTACGCGTGCCACCCAAGGTGGCACAATGACCTGACAAAGGTTCCCATAAACCGTCATGTACCACAATGACCTGACAAAGGTTCATGCCGGTTCCCATAAACCGGCATGAACCACAATGACCTTTCCAGAGTTCATGCTGGTTCTCATAAACCGTCGTGAACTTGGAAATCCATCTTGGGTCCCTGACCCGAAATCATCAGTGTAAAACAACTGGGTCTCGTGCCCGAACATATGACTCAACTAGGCACCGTGCATGATATCTAAGGGTCAGTCACGACTCCGATCATAGTGATGCGTGCAACCATCCATCCAGGACCGCCCTCAATCCTGGTATGTCGCCGTGAACGTATCAACCGACACGACCACCACAATATCATGGTGCACTCATCATCGATCGCTATCCTGAACCGTCAGCACTCCGAAGTCGAGCCTCCCTAAGCTGCACGATCACGAATTGACAGGACCCATCCTAATCCCCCCGGGATTACCGTGGAATGTGCCCTGTTCCCGTCCAACAAGGGGTGTCGGACAAGGGATAACCAAGAGCCACTACCCAACGGGGCATCCAGAGTGCGCAAGGATCGATGGAGGAGGTGTGCAATGTCCCAGTCTCTGCTGCAATCGCATCCGTGATCAACCTGAAGGGCATTAAAACCAAAAGCTGTGAGTGGACAAAAACCAATAAGTTTACCCAAATACATTTATAAGACATTTATGCCCTCCAATAAAAACGTATGCATGCCACAAAAACCAATAACCAAAACGTTTGCTCAACCGAGCCATTAGGGCCTTAGCCCAAAAACCGTTAGCCAAAAACCAAGTGTGGGAACTCAGCCCAAAACTGTGGAATACCACCACCATACATATTAAAACCATGTGGGTCACCACCCACGACCATAAATGAACATCAATTCAAAATCCAAAACCAATTAGGGTCCCCGACCCTACATACCATTTCATAACCAATAATCCATTTTTACCACATAACACATATCCAATCAATAAGCCATTTTATTCATTAATCCATATTTTACCATTACCATCACCAGCATCCCAGATGCTTAGCGTCCCAGACGCTAGACGTCCCTGACGTCATATCTCACGGTTTCATAAGCTACGCGTGCTGCTCGGGGTCTCTCCGGGTTCATATATCTGACATCCTTGATGTCTGACGTCCCTGACGTCAATCATAGCAATCCTGCTCCTGAGTCATCATACGGTCCGGCTGCTCCGTATAATGACCCCTCGCAGGCAATGCACCGTGACTTCCCTAGTGTCCCAGACATCTGGAGGAGACCATCATATATCCTTGTGTCCAGATGGTATATGGAAAACAGTTTTATTAAATCCTTTTATCACATTATTACCATTGGGCCCTGCCCGAAATTTCCATAAAACCACATAGTTCCATTTAGGGTCCTTCACCCAAAATCACAATTATTAAATATAGGGTCCCTGACCCGAAATCACATTTATTATCCAACTGGGCCTCATACCCGATTTTATGAACCACTGGGCCCACGGCCCGATTTGTAAACCAACTGGGCCCGCAGCCCGACTTTATAAACCCACTGGGCCCACGGCCCGAATTCACAAATCAACTGGGCCCCTGGCCCGATAACATAACTCAAATGGGTCTCAGCCCGATTTCATACCAACTGGGCCCCTAGCCCGATTTCATTAACCAACTGGGCCCCCGGCCCGATTCTCAAATGGACTCCAAGTCCGAAATTTCCAACATAATTGGGCCTCAAGCCCGAGTTCATATTTCCAATTTCAAAACCATTTCATCACATTATATCCAAGTCATAAATATGGAAAATCCATGTAAAACCGGAAAACCTCGATTTACGTGCAAGCACGTAAATCGCCTCGAAATACGTGAATCCGTACAATTTACCAACAACCAAATCAACATCACACAATCACAACCATAATCCATATAAAACATTTAAGCATGCATAGAATTTATAAAACCAAAGTCCACTCACAGACCGTTTTAACCGTGTGCCTTGATACGCGTGCCACTGGCCCTCCCGGGCCACACCACTATCACCGGGACTCCCAATCCTGTCCAAATCACATTAGAGGGTCACTAACCTCATCATTAACATCCTATCAAAGTCCCGTAATTTTCCCGCATTTTTACTTATTTTTAAACTTAATTTAAAACCTTCGGACATCCCGAACACTATCGAGACGGTGTCCGATCGACCCGAAACCAATCCCAAAATGTTCGTTACATTAAATAGGACAGAAGTCATGTTGACCTCACCTCGAGATCCGTGCCCACGCGCCGCCACGCGCCGCCGTGAGTGGCTGCGCGTGAAACTCACGCGCCTGCTATAGTGTCACCAGCCCAACCCGTTTATCTGGTAAACGGGTCCAATTCACCCGCGACACAACCCGGTTCCAATCCTGTCAATTCGATCCTAATTCCTTCAATTGATCATTCCATTAGCTTCGTTTTAAGTCCAATTATAAGTCTGTAACATCAATTACATGATAACTTACCCAAATTCCATCGATTCCACGATGAACACGAAGAACACTCCGGTCACTGTTCAATCATGGGATTCCTTCAATCTCGATTGATTTCCCCAAATTGGTTCAACCAGAAGCATCAGTGGACTCCGTTAAACATTTCCCCCAACTCAATTGCATCAATCCATTGCTCAATCTCCACGACTCAAGCTCGAACATCCGTACACTGTGCAACCATGGAGTTTCATCGATCTCAGCCGGTTTCCTTCAATTGATGATCCCAGAAGCATCGTGAGATCATGAGAAATCATTTCCCCACAACAATTGAGTCAATCACAGCCCCAAACTCCACGACTCAGCCTCGATTTCTTCCTCTGTCACCAAGCTCGATCAGAGCCAAAACGGCACCAATCCTTCTCGTTTTTGATGTGGATTGACTCGTCACAACCTCAGGAAGATGTTTGTAACCTCCAATTCGATCATCACAGCCCAACACTCAGTATTCGAATTTTCCCTCTCATTTTCCCGAAATCAAAAATCCAAAATTCAACACTCTCACAACCCCTCGTGTTTCCCCGTTAATTCCCTCATCTTAGTCTCCCATTTTCTCACAAGAACAGCAGAAGAAGGGAGCCAATTCTCCCTAATCCGAATCCCACATTTTGTGCACGGTTTAGGAACAAAAAGGAGAAAATTAGGGGAAATGGTGGATTAGATGATGATGATGTAGTAATGATGATGTTTGGAGGGAAACAAGGAGCTGGAAACAAGGGATGGGTGACACTTGTCACTCATCCAGGTGTGTAGGGTCAACGGTCACTATTCATTATTATATTATTATTTTAATCCCGGCCTCGGTTCGTTAGTTCGTTTCCTTGACCATAACGTCGTCGTCGGATCTCCGATTTCGGCATGCCGCCTGTCGTTGGATTCGTATCGACGATACCTACGTAACGGTCCTTGGCCCTCGCCCATCGGACCTCCCGGTCAGAAAGTCAACATTTGGCCCCTAATAAGCCAAATTACCAAAATACCCCTCAACTTCCGAACACCATAACTTTCTCAACGAATGTCGGAATCGAACGTGCCACCTGTCTATGAACTCGTGACGTCCCGAACTACGTCATGGTCATCGGTCAAAGTCCATTTGACCGCCCGAACAAAAAGTCAACATTTTGCCCACGACCAGGGGCAAAACGGTCATTTTGCACATTTTGTCCGATTCCGCCCTACTAACCACCGTTCAACCTCGCTAATCAAGATTAGTCACTAAACTAATCCCGGAATTCGGGACGGGTCGTTACACGAATCGTGTTTCGTGACCTCTCCGGAAGGAACACATCTCAATCCTGAGGAGAGCGTCGTATCTTCGATCGCCATGCACATAGCACCCGTCGTGACCACGATTTAGACCCGAAGGTCGTAACTAGAGTCATATGCCCGAGACTAAACCAAATGGGTCTCATACCCGAGCTTATCCTTTTGGAAATCCAAAACCATTTCATTTAGACCAATAAAGACATACAAACCCGTATAGGCACCGTATAGGCCGAAACCTCGAAATACGTGCCTATATGTAACCACACATCCAAATGCACTCATGGCAATACAAACAAGTATTTAAAACATATAATAAACATTTATGCATGCACCAATTTAGAAAATAAGGTCCACTCATAGACCGTCCGAGCTGTCGCCTCGATTTGCGTGCCATACGGCTCTCCCGAGCCAATCACTATCACCGGGACTCCCAAACCTGTCCAAATTATAATAGAAGGTTACTAAGTACTTAATTAACCTCCTACCAAAGTCCTGTAATTTTCAGGAATTTTTAACTATTTTTAATCCCGATTCGAAACCTTCCGATTCCCCGAAACATATCGAGACGGTGTCCGATCGACACGAAACCAGTCCCAAAATGTTCGTTACATCGAATAGAGTGTTTCACGTGTTGAACACGTTCCCAAATAGTGGGACACGCGCCCCCACACGCCCTCTGAACCTCACGCGCGTGAAGCCCACACGCGGGCACTGTAGTAGCATCATCAACCTCGGTCGGGTCTGCAATCCGGGTCGCCGTGACCCGCGGATTGACCCAGCCGGTTCTCCTCACTCCGGCCACCATTTCTCCTCCCGTTTGTCCCATGTTCATCCTTTAATCCTAACCTAAGGTTATATGACATTAAAATGGAAGGAAAACATCGAAAACCATACCTTCGAGCTTGGCCATTGCGGCCGTGACCTTCCCCTGCCGTTCACGGCCCTTCCCGGCCATCCCCAACCCCTAAACTAATCCTATTCGATTCCTAGAGTCCCCAGAAACCTAACCTAGGTCTTAGAATCGATTAAAAACCAATAGAATCGAATTTAGGAATTTTGAATATTCCTTACCTGACGAGTCGAGCTCCGCCGTGGCCACCGCCGTGAGCCACCCTCCAGCCTTTCAGTCCTCAGCCCCTCACACTCCTCACACGGTCACTCTCAGCTCACACAAGCAATGAATGGTGATGGTGTGTGTGTGTTTCGGTTTTTTGAAGAAAATGAAGAAAATGAAATGAAAATGGTGTTGGTGTCGTGGAAGAGAAGAGAGAAGAAGGTGATGTGATCAGATGAGAGAATAGAGGATTGATGGTGAGCATTGAAGGATTAATTGGTAATGGATGGTTAGGATTTGATGATAGATGGATTAATTATATAATAATCAATATAATAATATTTTATTAAGTAGATCCACTTTTTAGGGAAATTGGCCAATGGGATGAGTGACACTTCCATGGGACCCACCTAAATATCTAGCCCAATCAGATTTTGCCAAATCATCACCATCTCGAAGTACGTGCATAGTGAAATCGAACTTCCGTGACATATAACTTCCCCGTTCGAAGTCCAATTTTAGCATGCCGCCTGTCTATGGATTCGTATCGTCCCAATCTACATAACGGTTCTTGGCCCTCGGCCATTGGACCTCTCGGTCAAAAAGTCAACATTTGACCCCTTTTAACCAAAATTACTAAAATGCCCCTAAACTTCCGAACGTCATAACTTCCTACTCGAACGTCGGAATTGAACGTGTCACCTGTCTATGAACTCGTGACGTCACGAACTACGTCACGGTCATCGGTCAAAGTCCATTTGACCGCTGAATGAAAAGTCAACGTTTTGCCCACGCCTAGGGGCAAAACGGTCATTTTGCATCGTTCGTCCGATTTCGCCTAACTAATCATGGATTAGCCTCATTAATTGTGATTAGTCACTAATCTAATCTAGGAATTCAGGACGTGTCGTTACATGAGAACTCAAGAAAGATTTAAGATATGGCGAGCATGATAGGTATGTTGTGGAGATGGAAGTGAGATTTTGTTCGGAATCCTTTTAGAGTCGTTGTGTCGGAATTGGTGTTTGTGGATTCGACTTGATTGCGAATTTCGAGTGTAACGCCCCGGACGTTCTGAAAATGTAATATTGTAAAATATTGAATAAAATGACGTTTTTACCCCTGTGATTTGTGTGGTTAATTTGTTGACTTTTTGATTGGGAGGTCGAACGGACGTGGAGTGATGACCGTGACGTAGTTCGGGACGTCACGAGTTCATAGACAGGTGGCACGTTCGATTCGGACGAACAGGGTGAAAGTTATGATGTTCGGAAGTTCAGGGGCATTACCGTAATTGGGCGTTATTAAGGGGAAAAGTTGTTTTTTTGCTTGACTATTGATTTGCATTTGACTTGAAGACCGTTGTGTTCGTCTCGACGCCCCGATTACAACGACAGGCGGCACGCTTGAAACGGACATCGGATGACCGAGTTATGGGTCACGGAAGCTGGAGGGCAATTTGGTAATTATTGCACAGAGGGGCATTTTGGTCATTTTCACGGCGGTTACTGTAGCACCACCGTGAAAAACAGAGTGCGGCCGTGGAGCGTTGTGCGTGCAATTGTTTATGGCTAAGTGGACTGGTGAGTGGGTTTAGTTTATGAATTTTGAGATTGTGGGAAGCATCCATGCGTGTCTGGGCTGAGACAGAATGCACGGGAGAGGTTTTTAATTTGTTCTTGGGGTCTGTTTGCGGGAGGCAACTGCGCAGTGACCAGCTGAGGGATTTTCACGGGTTCTCTTGGGGCTTGGTAACTATCAGGGTTCCGGATTCCGAGCGCCTAGGGCGCAGACTGCTCCGCAGGAGAGCGCGACTTCTGTTGCTTCCACGGGACGGCAGGGTGGTGGTTTTGTTCGAGATGCTTCTAGTGTTATCTGTTTCTTCTGTGGCGAGCGGGGCCACTATCGGAGGGACTGTCCATCTTTGCAACAGGGTGGTGGCGCAGGTCGGGGTGGAGCAGAGCAGGGACGGAGCACAGCTGCAGTTTCTGGGACTGGGAGCACTCGAGGAGGTGGTACTGGAGCAGCTAATGGACAGAGGGGCCGGGGCCGTGGGCGAGCAGCTGGACCACAGGCCCGAGTTTTTGCTGTTACGCAGCAGGAGGCCAGGGCAGCACCTGGTGTTGTGACAGGTACACTCACGATCCTTGGGCATGATGTTTGTGCTTTAATTGATCCCGCAGCTACTCATTCATTTATATCACGAGACTGTGAGTTGTTGGCGGGTAGAGAGGTGTCCGCCTTGGACTGTGACTTGGGTGTGAGTACACCCACGGGAGACGTATTTGTGGTAAATCAAGTGTTGCGGGAGTGTCCCGTAATGGTAGGTGATGTTGGTCTGATGGCAGACTTGATACTCTTGGACTTGCACGACTTTGATGTCATTTTGGGAATGGACTAGTTGACGCTCCATCATGCTTCTATCGAATGTGTCGATAAGAAGGTTACCTTTCGGAGCCCTGGATTACCGGAAACCACCTTTCAGGGAATTCAGCGAGCCACTCCTGTCGGAGTGATTTCTGCCCTGAAGGCAAGTAAGTTGTTGAGGAAGGGGTGCCAGGGATACTTAGCTCAAGTGTTGGACTCACGAGCTGCACCATTGAGGGTGGAGGATATATCGATTGTACGGGAGTTCCCGGATGTCTTTCCGGAGGATCTGCTGGGATTGCCACCGCATCGAGATGTTGAGTTCACTATTGATCTGGTTTCAGGTACGCAACCTATCTCTCAGACTCCGTATCGTATGGCGCCAGCTGAGTTAAAAGAACTGAAGGCGCAGTTACAAGAATTACTTGAGATGGGATTTATTCGACCGAGTGTATCCCCCTGGGGAGCCCCGGTGTTGTTTGTGAAGAAAAAGGATGGGAGTTTGAGACTCTGCATCGATTACAGGCAACTGAATAAAGTAACAGTCAGGAACAAGTACCCGTTGCCTCGGATCGATGATTTGTTCGATCAGCTGCGAGGAGCGCAGTACTTCTCCAAAATTGATCTACGTTCTGGGTATCATCAATTGCGGGTTAAGGATGAGGATGTACCCAAGACAGCCTTTAGGACCCGTTATGGTCATTATGAGTTCCTTGTGATGCCGTTTGGTTTGACCAACGCACCCGCAGCATTTATGGATTTGATGAACCGAGTGTTGCAGCCTTACTTGGATCACTTTGTCATCGTGTTCATCGACGATATTCTGGTCTACTCGAGGAGTGCGGAAGCGCACGAGGAGCACTTAAGGATGGTGCTAGGTACCTTGAGGGAAAACCAGTTGTATGCGAAGCTCAGCAAATGTCAGTTTTGGTTGACGAGCGTGAGTTTCTTGGGGCATGTGATCTCAACGGACGGGATCAGTGTGGATTCTCAGAAAATTGAGGCAGTGGCGATGTGGGAATAACCGAGGACCGTCACTGAAATCAGAAGTTTCTTGGGTTTGGCGGGCTATTACAGGAGGTTCGTAGAGGGTTTCTCTACCATTGCTGCCCCGTTGACACGACTGACGCGGAAGGGAGTCAAGTTTGAGTGGGATGACGACTGTGAGCGTAGTTTTCGGGAGCTAAAGGAAAGGTTGACATCTGCTCCTATACTGACCCTTCCAGACGACAGTGGGGAATTTGAGGTGTACAGTGATGCATCCTTACAGGGTTTGGGATGTGTACTAATGCAGCATGGGAAAGTGATCGCCTATGCTTCGCGCCAGTTGAAACCGCATGAGCTCAATTATCCGACGCATGACTTGGAGTTAGCTGCTGTCGTGCATGCGTTGAAAATTTGGAGACATTACCTGTATGGTGCGACTTGCAGAATGTTCACGGATCACAAAAGCCTGAAGTACTTGTTCACTCAGAAGGAGTTAAATGTGAGGCAGCGACGGTGGCTAAAGCTAATTAAGGATTATGATTGCACGATTGAGTACCACCCGGGAAAAGCCAATGTGGTGGCTGATGCTCTAAGCCGGAAGTCAACGCATTCTGTAGCACATCTACGGACGGTTCATTTACCACTTTTGGTTGAACTCCGTAAGACTTGCATTGATCTGGGCTTGGATGGCCAAGGTGTTTTACTGGCTAGCTTTCATGTGAGACCACTTCTGATCGATCGGATCGTTGAGGCTCAATCTCAAGATCCTGTCTCATGTGTACCTCAGATTGAAGTGGAAGCCGGCGAGCGGCTAGATTTCACAGTCAGGGAGGATGGAGTGTTGCTAAAAGAAGGGCGGTTGTGCGTGCCCGACGTTGAGGCACTGAAGAAGGAGATCTTGGACGAAGCTCATAGTTCGGCCTACGCGATGCATCCTGGTGGGACCAAGATGTATCGTCCTTGCAAGAGCACTACTGGTGGCCGGGGATGAAACGGGAGATTGCCGAGTTTGTCAGCAGGTGTCTGATTTGCCAGCAAGTGAAGGCTGAGAGACAACGACCTTATGGAGCTTTGCAACCCCTACCTATTCCGGAATGGAAATGGGATCACTTGACGATGGATTTCGTGTTTGGACTTCCTAGGACACCCAGGGGTCACGATGGAGTTTGGGTGATTGTGGACAGGCTTACGAAATCAGCTCATTTCTTGCCGGTACGAGAGAACTTCAGGATGACACAGTTGGCCCAGTTGTTTATTGACGAGATCATCCGTTTGCACGGTACTCCGGAATCAATAGTTTCTGACCGAGACCCAAGGTTTACTTCTCGATTTTGGCAGAGTCTGCAGGAAGCTTTTGGGACGAAACTTCGTTTCAGTACTGCATTTCATCCTCAGACTGACGGCCAGTCTAAGCGGACCATCCAGACATTGGAGGATATGATGCGAGCTTGCGTTTTGCAATTTCAGGACACTTGGGAGTCACATCTAGCCTTGATGGAATTTGCCTACAACCAGGGATGAAAAAATCGGACATATCGCCGATATATCGGTCGATATGTCGGCATTTCTGACCACCGGCATCTAAGCAGGGGGTGAAGAAATTTCTTCCCCGGATATCGAAGATTTCGACAAAAATCGCCAACTATCGAAGAAATTAACCGATAGTTTCAATATCCAAGCTGGAGTCGAGTTTGGAGCCGGGAGCTGCGGAGCCGAAACTGACTTTCCCGCCTTGGAGATCGGTGATGTTGACGAAGCCAAGTTTTCTGGGGGCGTATCCTGTGGTCTGGTAGAGAGTGATGGTGAGGACGTTGCCGTCGGAGATTTTGTGGAACTTGGTGGGGTCATAGTAGGCGAGGAGTATGTGGAGGATGAGAGTGTTTTTTACGACGTATAGGGGGTGTTTGGCGGCGAGGATGGAGATGGCGGCGTTGTTGAGGACAAGGATTGTGATGGTTTGGCGGGTGTTGATCTCATCGGCTGAGATTGTGGTGGCGAGGGCCAAGAGGGAGAGAAGGAGGAGAGTATTGCGCAATGAGGCCATTGTGGTCTGCACTGTGTTGTGTGAGTGAACGTGAGAGTGAGTGAGGGGAGTTAAAAGAGTGGGGTTTGAGAGGAGTTAAGTTAACTAGGGTTAAGAATAGAGGGTTTAAGTAATTATGGTTGAGTTTAGGATAGGGCCATGTGGAAGGGGATGAGGGCAAGTGTTCTTCACAGCTGGAAATGGAAAGGAGGGGTTTTGTGGGCTGTGTGGCAGATGTTTGGTCTGTTTCTTTTGGGTGGAAATAACAAAAATGACCTTATTTTTGGTGGTTTTAACTTTTAAGTTGGGGGATAAGTTGAAATCCATCCCATCTCCTTTGTTGGGATTCAGCCGGTCCTTATCCAACCCTAAATTTATGACAATTAAGGTAATTATGAAGTGCTAAAGAGATAAGATAAGGTAAAATATATCAAAAAATTCAATTGTCTTTATATGGATGATCTTTTTGTTTCCACAAGCTAAACTAACTCATGGCCGGCTAATCAAACTGTATACCTTTTAATATGTTTTCACATCACATGATGCACAAAAAATAAAAGTGAAAGCCTACAGTTTTCTCAATGATACTGAGATCTAATTCAGTTCAAAGCAAAAAAAAAATCACGAGAGAGATGATAGAATGCAAAAAATGAGATGTTATTGATTATTGATTACAATAAAATAAAATAAAATAATCAATGATAAACGGTGGTGATGGAAGTGAGTTTAGATACTTGAAATAAACTATAATATATGACCCTAAAAAAGAAATAAAATAATGGAGGAAGAGTAGGTCATTCAAATGAGATATACGAATATTATGTCCAACAATACATTTCCGTTTGGTCAAGCAGCATCACTTGACAAAACTTTTGTGTCTTGGTAGATAGAGACCAATCTAATTTTCAATCTAGTAGACACTCTACTTATTTTTAATGAAGTTCAATGTGTAAAGTATTCTTAGTGCAACATTATCAATACAATTATGTTTTAATTTAAGTTTATCTTTAGATTTTATACTGTTAGTTATCGGAAGATCTATATTCCATCATATGATTTATCATATATTTATTATATCAAGTCATTTTTATAGTTTTTATTAATCATTTATAACAATTATTGGGTACGTAAGTTTTTCCCAAAGTTTCATTCCAAATTTCCAATTTTTGGATCCAATTTCCATCATTTTTGTTAACCGTAAACGATATCGATATCGATATCGATATTTTGGGCGAGATATCCGTAAATTCGACTAGCGATATATCCGTCGATATCGATATTTTAATCCTTGCCTACAACAACAACTATCAGGCGAGCATTGGGATGGCTCCGTACGAAGCCTTGTACGGACGGCAGTGCAGAACTCCGTTGTGTTGGACGGACGTGGGTGAAAGGAAGCTGACTAAATCCGAATTGGTGGAACTGACGACCGAGAAGGTCAAACTCATCAGGGATCGGCTCAAGGCAGCCCAGGACAGACAAAAGAGCTATGTGGACCATCGGATTCGAGATCTAGAGTTTGCGGTCGGAGATCGGGTATTTCTGAAATTGTCCCCTTGGAAGGGTGTGGTGAGATTTGGCAGGCGAGGAAAGTTGAGCCCTCGTTATATCGGACCTTATGAGATTACCGAGAGGATTGGCCCGGTGGCCTACCGGTTGGCACTACCGCCAGAGCTGTCGAAGGTCCACGATGTTTTTCATGTGTCGATGTTGCGGAAATATGTGTTTGACGCATCTCATGTACTGGAGGAACAGCCCATTGAACTTCGAGATGATTTGAGCTTCGAGGAACAGCCGGTACAGATTTTGGATCGGAAGGATAAAGTACTACGTCGGAAGACCGTTCCTCTGGTAAAGGTTCTCTGGAGGAACCAGAATGTGGAGGAAGCCACATGGGAACCCGAGGCGCAGATGCGAGAACAGTTCCCCTACTTGTTTCCTTGAAATTTCGGGATGAAATTTCTTAAGGGGGGAGGATTGTAACGCCCCGGACGTTCTGAAAATGTAATATTGTAAAATATTGAATAAAATGACGTTTTTACCCCTGTGATTTGTGTGGTCAATTTGTTGACTTTTTGATTAGGAGGTCGAACGGACGTGGAGTGATGACCGTGACGTAGTTCGGGACGTCACGAGTTCATAGACAGGTGGCACGTTCGATTCGGACGAACAGGGTGAAAGTTATGATGTTCGGAAGTTCAGGGGCATTACCGTAATTGGGCGTTATTAAGGGGAAAAGTTGACTTTTTGCTTGACTATTGATTTGCATTTGACTTGAAGACCGTTGTGTTTGTCTCGACGCCCCGAGTACAACGACAGGCGGCACGCTTGAAACGGACATCGGATGACCGAGTTATGGGTCACGGAAGCTGGAGGGCAATTTGGTAATTATTGCACAGAGGGGCATTTTGGTCATTTTCACGGCGGTTACTGTAGCACCACCGTGAAAAACAGAGTGCGGCCGTGGAGCGTTGTGCGTGCAATTGTTGATGGCTAAGTGGACTGGTGAGTGGGTTTAGTTTATGAATTTTGAGATTGTGGGAAGCATCCATGCGTGTCTGGGCTGAGACAGAATGCACGGGAGAGGTTTTTAATTTGTTCTTGGGGTCTGTTTGCGGGAGGCAACTGCGCAGTGACCAGCTGAGGGATTCTCACGGGTTGTCGTCTCACTGCGATCGATTAACTGAGTTAGAGGTTGTGGGGAGGTCATTTTGGTTCAGTTTGGGAGCTGAGAGTGTGAGGAACTGTGAGAGGAGCCGTGAGGAAACATTTTCGGGTTTTTGGAGGGAAGTTTCAGGGTTCAATTCCTACGGTTTTGGGGCCAAACTAAGGACACTGAGGGACTTCTGGGAGTGAAAGGATCACGTGGGTGCAAGTTTTGGGTGAGGACGACCACTGTTGGCCCTAGAACCCAAGTGCTGTTCAGGGAGGAACCAGTTGGAGGGAAAAATCCCATTCAATTTCTGGAGCCTGTTGATCGAAACCAAAGGCCGTGTTAGACTTCTGGGGTCACTTCGTGCACAACCGTGCAAGAATTGAAGGAGGAGGAGGACAGTTTGGCAGGGAACCTGAGTCTCAGTTTCAGGGGAAAACCAGTGCTGAGGACGACGACTTCCAGGTAACGGCGAGCTAAATTGTTAGTGCCATTATGTTCGTCTAAGTTCCCTTAATCTACTGGTGAAATTAATTTGGGAATGGGGTTAGTTTGGATGAGTTCAGGGTGACGACCCGTTCGACTGATCAAGTCTGGGTTGAAATGGTTTAGGGACAGTCGAGGTTAATAATTAGTACAGACTTAAAATTAATAGAGTATAGAAGGTGTTAGGATTGAAAACGGGAGGAATTGATTGAGAATTGAGGGCTAACTGATCGGGTTGAGTCGCGGGTATCAGACCCGTTTAGCAGGCTGTTCGGGTAAGGGAGAAGACACTGTAGCTTGGCGCGTGGCCTTCACGCGCAGCCACTTTGGGCGGCGCGTGTGACGTCAACTCCGATCACGGTCAACATGAGAAATAATCCTTTCAGTCTAATTAACAATTTCCCTTTTGGATTCGAGTTGTTCGGGAGTCGTTCGGGATAAGCTCGGGAGCCCGGAAGTTTAGGTCCTTAAGGTTTATTTTGCCGAAAAATCCGGGAAATTAGGGAAAAATCTTACGAGCTATTTGGGAATGTTTGTAACCTTTCTTGTACATTTTTACAGGCCCGGACACTTCCGAAGCTACGGAGGAGCACGCGGGACGCGATTGACGCGTCCTAAAACCGTGAGTGGACTTTTTGATTTCTAAACTGGGCATGCATGACTATTTTACTTATTTATCTTATGGTTTTACATATGATTTTATGATGGTGATATGATACTTCGATTTTACGTATTTTCACGCTTTTCGAGATATTCATCGTATTTCACGCATTTCGAGGTTACGGTTTTTGCTTATGCATGAATGATGTTTTGATGAAGAATCTGGATATGATTATGCATGTTACGCATTTATGATGTCTTGATTATAATTGTGAAGTGATTTCGGGAATTGCATGTTTTGGAAATTGCATGTGAATTCGGACATAAGTCCTATTATGACGTGATATGATTTCGGAATGATGTTGGAAAACGGTTTATGATGAATCCTGGTTTATTGTGTTTAAAAACGGTTTTGGGTTTAAAGACCCGGTTGATTGTTGGATCTGGTTTTGGGTTTAAAGACCCGGTATATTGATGAAGGGGGCGGGCCCGAAAATTGGGTTTAAAGACCCGAATTGAGTTTAAAGACTCGTGAGTTTAAAGACTCGATTATTATGATACCCCCGAGGCCTATTAATCATGTTTTGAGTTTAAAGACTCGTTGATATCCCGGGAAGGCCTGATGTTGAGTTTAAAGACTCGGATGGATCCAACGGCATAATTGTGGTTAATGATTCACGTTTTACTTGATTTGTGCAATTAACGTTCAAAATGACGGTTTCTGAAACCTGGAATTATTAAATGGTTTTTACATGAATTATGGCGATCCTTTGTAAAGTTTTTCACGTGTTTCGGAAAAAGAGTTTTCAAAAGTTAATTTGCAAAATTTGAATATTTGGTTATGCATGCGTGTTATAAAACTGGAGGGCGAACCCGATTTCGGAAAAACTGTTTTTCCTGTAAAACTTATGTTTCGGTCCACTCACACTTGGTTGTTTTAAATTCCCTCCAGGTCGTGGTACAAGTGCGGGGGCAAGCGCCGAGGCAGAGGCGGAGGCATAAAGTTTTCTGTTGCGGAGTAGTTAGTTCACAGAGTAGGACTTGTTTTCCTTAACTTGTTGTGTAATATTGCTCTGTGAAACTGTGGACTTGACGTCCAGTCGGATGTATTTGTTTAATCTCCCTGGTCTGACAATGGGTGTGTTGTAATATTAATTAGTTTTCCAGTCTTTTGGGTTCGATTGTCAGACGGGAGCAGGATGCTTCCCGATTATCGAGGCGATAATCGGGGTGGGTCCTGTCATCGAGGGTGAAATTGTTCTAAGGGGGGCAAATTGTAATGATCCGGACCTTCAACGAGGGTAAAATCGGAAAAGTCGAATGGAATGGACCATTTTGCCCATAGAAGTCAAATGTTGACTTTTTGGTCAAAGTCAAAGGGTTGACTTTGACTAAGGTAAAAAATGTTGACTGGGACGATTTTTGGCTATTCCAAAAACGCCGTTAGGAAGGCCTTAGTCTCCCGAGTACGTCGACATGCGGCATGCCGAGAATGGAGTTCGAACGGTTTCGTTTTGGGTCTAGACTAGTAGGGGCAATTTGGTAAATTGTCTTAATGAAGGGTATTTTAGTCATATTTTATTGTGATATTTTTTGTGGTCCAATTAGGCAGGGACAAGTGTCCCTTATCTATTATAGAAGTGTGCACCGACATGTTTGAACGAAATGTTTCAAATCGAATCAAAATGTTTACACCAATAACAAAGATGTCAAATTGCAACTCAGGTTCTAAACGTGCCCAAAAATGTGTTTGGACGAAAGAATAGAATGTCAAAAGTCACAATTTGAAATGTATGGGCACTAATAAATAGAGATTTTTTTTTAAAAAAAATATGGACATTAGTGCCCAACTCTTTCCCTATATTCAAGTTATAAAAGGAAAGATTTTCCACAATAAAGACCCAGATTTAATGAAAAATCTCAGCTCGGATACGACCCGCTTGAAGAAGGGGACCAAGACTCATGCATGGATTGAAATATCGACCGATAGGGTCGATATATCGACGATATATCGTTAAAATTGGCCGGCGGCAGCTATGAGGGGGAAAGAAATTGAGCGAAATATCGACATTTTTCCTTGTTTTAAGCCTATCGATCTCCTTATTTTATTAAAACGATCGAGATAAGAACAAATTTCATGAAAATCGGACGTAAAACCATCAAGTTACAATCAGGTCATGCCGCCGGGTCAAAAAACTCGAATAGCAGACCCGCGCAAGGTAGAAGATGAGTGTTTTAAGTCAGTAAGTGTACTTTATATATTACTTGGTTGAGTAAATTTCAGTTAGGCTAGTTAGTTGAGTTGGTTGTGGGTTGTTTTCATTTAAAAACAATTGTACCCAACACCCAGGTTCGACCCCCCCCAAGGCGCGTATGCTGCATTTTTTTTCCTTTTCATTTATTCCTTATTTTGAACTATATTTGTCATTTTGTCCAATTTTAAATATATTAATCCTTTCCAATTTTAAATATATCAATCCTTTCCAATTTTTGAACAATTTGTTTTTTTCCAAATTTACATATATTTACTCATTTTATAATTTTTCTTTCATTCAAATTTTTTTATGCTTATTGTTATGTTTTTAATTATATTAACATTCAATTATAGTAATTCACTTCAATTTATATTTATATTTAGATTTTTATATTACTAGTCATCGGCAGAACCCTATTGTGTCATATTATTCATCATACATTTATTATATCAAAGTCATTTTATAGTTTTTATTAGTCATATATAACCATCATTGAGTATTTAAGTTTTTCCTAAAATTTCATTCCAAATTTCCAACTTTTAGACCGATTTTTCGTCATTTTTGTTGACCGTAAATGATATCGATATCGATACCGATATTTAGGGCGAGATATCAGTAAATTTGACTACCGATATATCTGTCGATATCAATATTTTCATTCTTGGACTCATGGATGACAATATCGGTATTTATCAGCGAAATTTAGCCAAAATTTCGTTTTTTGGGCCGACGACACATAAGAATTGGAGGGGGGGAAGATATTGACCGAAATTTTGATATTTTTTTTTCTTATTTTAAGCCCATAGATCTCATTATTTGATAAAAACGATCGAGATAGGGTCAAATTTCGTGAAATTCGGACGTAAAATGACCGATGTCCAATCAGGACATGCCGCTGGGCTGAAACTAGAATCGCAGACCCAACTAGAGGTAGGGGATGACCCTGTGAAGGTGCGTGGCAACCACGAGCAGAGGTCGTCACCGGCGCGTGGCAGTGTGTGCAGAGTCCGTTTGCCATCCGTCCAACATGAAATATTTTTTATTTTATTTTTTGAGTTTAGTGGTACAACTTTGAAGTTAATTGGATACCATATGGGTACATTTCTGAATATTTAATATAATATGTTTTATATTTAAATTAGTATTTGATATAAAAAAAATTTGGGAACATAAATATAAGGTTAATTTGAATATTAATGAATTTTTGAAGAAAATTATATTGAATGGAAGGATTCGTAGAGTAGAGATGGTTAATTTGAAGCAAATTATGTTGAATTGAAACAAATTATGTTGAATTCAATTAAAGTAAATTATGTTGAATTGAAGAAACTTATTTGAATAGTTAATTTGAATATTAATGCATTTTAGAAAAATATATGAGATGAGCATACGATTAATAACAATTTGTTTTACGAAAATTTTTCACTAATTAATGTCCAATTTTCTAAATTATTTTGTAAATGTAAACTCCATTATTATGCTTATTTTTATGTTTTAAGTATATTAATATTCAATTTTAGTAATTCACTTAAATTTATGTTTATGTTTAAAATTTTATATTATTAGTTATCGGCAGGACCCCATTGTATCATATTATTCATCATATATTTATTATATCAAAGTTATTTTATCATTTTTATTAGTCATATATCACAATTATTAGGTACTCAAGTTTTTCCCAAAGTTTCATTCCAAATTTCCAACATTTAAACTGAATTTCTATTATTTTGGTTACCCGTAAACGATATCGATATAGATATTTGATGCAAAATATCCGTAAATTTGACTAACGATATATCTATCAATATCGATATTTCAATTCTTGTCAAGATCCTTGGAAAAAATTCGGTTCCTGATTACCCTAAACCGGTTTTTATTTTATTTATTTATTATTATTATTATTTATTTTTTATGATTATTTTTTGTTGTTGGGGCTCTTACAGAGTTACAGCTCTGTTTTGGCTCGATCTTCGCAGTTTGTTTCCACAAATTCGAGCTCTCTTTGATATTTCTATCTTCCTCGTTCTTGTGCTAGAAACCAAAACCCTAGCGGTTTTCTCAAACACACTTCAGTTTACGTAAAGAAAGTTCGACGCAAAGGAGATTTTTGCAGAGTAACAAAGGTACATACCTCTCGACTTCATAGCTTGCTATGACACTGATGTGATGGAGAACTTATTTGTGTATTTATTATTTTAAATTTGGAAAATTTGCATTTTTGGTTAAACTAGTTCTTCTTTATAATTGTTTATTGTAAATTCGAAAATGAAAAAGGCATTTAATTTAAGACATTGGTAATTGCTTACCTTGAATTCCATTGTTTTGGTTTCTGAGTATTCCCCAGTTCATGAAGTTTTTAACTTGCGTTTGGTTCTCAATCGACCCCGCCATTTATTTCCTGCTACATTCACGCAGAAGGTGTTTAAATTAGTGCCCCTGTCTAGTGTTGTCTAATCCTAGGGTTTGGGTTCTCTTGTTTTTTTTCTCTCTATGTACTGAGGTTAGGTCAGTGTGCTTCAGTTTGGGGCGAAAATGATGTACCCTGATCCTCAACAGCAACAACACCAACAGCAGCATCAGCAGCAGCATCTGCAGCAGCATCAGCATCAGCATCCACAACAGCAGCTTCAGCATCCGCAGCAGCAGCTTCAGCATGCACAGCAGCAGAATCAGCATCAGCAGCCACCGCAACAGCATCAGCTTCCACAGCAGCATCCACACCAACAGCAGCATCCTCATCAACAGCAACACCAGCAACACCAGCAACACCAGCAACATCAACAGCACCAAGGTGGAGACTTTCATAGGGGCCCTCCACCACCGGCCCCAATGATGCGTCAGCCGTCTGCCTCTTCAACTAATATGCCCCCAGAGTATCAACACCCATCTGGCCATGCTCCTCCTATTCCTCCGTATGATGGTTTGTGCCAAATTATGCCTGGGCTTTGCTATTCCGTTGTCATTTATTTGCTTGGTTTCTGGAAAATTAAAGAAAAAAGAAAATTAGAGATTTGAAGTGTTTGGAAGTACCTAGACAAGATTTTCACTGCACTTTTCTTCTTTTGTTGACTGGGTTATCAGCTATGGATTTACAGTTTTAAGGATACAGGGCTTTGAAGAAATAATTTGCAAATTAAACCCCTAGAACTGGTTGTCGATCCTGAACCATGGCTGGAAATAGTAGTTATATTTCGGTAGAAGTTTAGGGTAGATTTAATGATTTTGTTTCGTTTCTTTCTAACGAGTGAAAAATTTGTTGTATAATGTAGCTCATGCCGATGGTTTTGCTGCTAAAAGAATGAGAAAGCTCACTCAGAGGAGGGCAGTTGATTACACTAGCACTGTTGTGCGATATATGCAGGTAAAGATTAGATTCTTGTGTAAATTTAGTTGGTACATTCCTAGTGTCATCATTTCAGCCAGACTTCAGCCTTGAAGTTAATGGGTACATGTAATTGGGGTGTGCATATATGTATTAATTTGTATCCTCTATGAACTCATGTATGTAAATTCTTCCAAAATACTACGATCCTGATACTGGTCTCTTCTCTGCTTAAGGAATATTTTAAGGCGACTGTTGTTTTCGTATTTGTAGCCAATTAATTTGTGGTTTCTTTTGGTGGGCTTCATTGAAGTCCAACATGTTGATACTGATTTTTTTTTTTACAAGATCGAGTTTGACTAATAAAATGCAAGCTTACATAACCAGGAACAAGGTGTCCCCTGATCTAGATATCAGTATTACCAAACCCAATAATTTCAGACCAACAAATACACATGAATTTAAGCAATCAGCTTTAAGAATCAGAAGCTTTCCAATCCTAAAGAAAAATATCTAGCTAAGAAAATACTATCGCTATGCTCTGAAGATATAGAGGTCCATAAAGCTGCCAAGAATGAGGCCTTCTCCTGCACATAATCCATCCACTCACATCATAAAACCTTTTTCTGTTCCTTTCCAGCCATATTACCCACAGCGTAGCCACTGTAGTACGTGTCCCTCGAATTACACTCCTATTCCTCTTACCCAAAAAACTTAAGCCTCTAACAAGATACATAACTTAAACCTAGAGTAACCCAGCGCAGATGCAAATGGGTGATGCAGCACTCTTTCAAACACCCTTTGTGCAGAGAACATGCCATTGGGGAGAAATACAACTGAATGTGTTCTATTTTCTTTATATGCTGCCATCTCTAACTGAACGGTGTTCCGTGCATCTTTATGTTCATGCATTGGTTTTGGGTTGACTGTCATCTATGTGGGGCCTTCATTCTATGTCAATTGGTTACCTAGTGGTGTAGGGTAGACATGTTTCCTCATATTTTATTTTACTGTACAACCATTTGGTTTAGTAGTTTTATGATGACATATTTTGGCTCTTTGTGTTAGGATTGGCTGCGTTTGTGTAAATGCAATGGTTTGTGGAGATATCCAGAATTTTTTAAAAACAATTTCTATTTTTTGGCTGAGAAAAATTGTAGGTTGCCTAATATAATGCTAGGTATTCCTAATTCTCCTTGGCCAACCTATAATAGAGTTTAAAGTTACTATCTCTCTTTGTCTCTTATGTTTATGAGAAGCTATAATACAATTTTTGAATATTGTCTCTGTAATTTCGTTGCTTTGTTGCATGTTTTCTTAAGTTATGAATAATACGCTATCAAGATGAACCCACATGTGTACCCATTTTCTAGGAAACCGAAATCGTTACGTTAAAAGATGATGCGATAGAAATCCACGAAACTAAATCGCCGCACATAGCAGCATAAAAGAGTCTACAAAGTCAGTACCACAGACTCCCTACAATGACTCAATCACAGAACAGCCACAACAGAACCTTATGAAGCACAGAATATAACAGAAAACATCACAATAGATCTAAAGTGGAATTCCCAAACAGATGTGAAATGCACAAAGTATTTATGTGTGTGTTCTTTATATATATCTATTTCATTTTTAGTTGTAAAGAACCTTGTAGGGTTCAGGTTTCAATTGTCCTCTTAGTATTGAAAATTAATATTATTGATCTAGTATCTTAAACTGACACATACCGTTGTTTTTTAGATTCGAATGTGGCAGCGGGATGCACGAGATAGGACAATATTGCAACCCACGCCTGCAGCAGCAATTGATGTCAGTGATCTTTAACCTTTCTGTTCCATATTTTCTGTGTGTATAATGAAGGTTGGCTGGAAGGATGATGGAAGTCTAATCATGGTCTTAACTTGGTGTATTTGTACGTTTTACTTGATAATTTCTTTTTTCTTTTGGTGTAGATGTTGCCGACTGTTGCCCATTCAGATAATCCATCCAGTAGCTTTGCTGCAAAGTTTGTACATACTTCTCTAAACAAAAACCGTTGTTCGATTAATCGGGTTTTGGTAAGTTCATAAGATCCAGCTTTATGCACCTTTAACCGATGAACAAGCTTAGGGATCTCCTTTTTGGAGAGAGGTTTGGCTACCCACTGTTGTTGTTTCAACCATTTTTGACCGATGAACAATCTTATTTTTCATCTGTAAGATAGTTTAGCTGTTTTATTGGAATTTGACATTCAATGAGGTGTAGGCCCCCTTGATTTTGGAAGCTGTTTACCGGTTTCCGACTATTTAGATGTTGGACAATCATGTTACTTTGTCAGCTGTGTATAAATAGCTATTGCAGTAACCTTTCTTTCCGCTGCTAATTTTTTGGACTTAAAGTATATTGCATTCCTCTACTCTCTGCTACCATCACAATGCCAGCTATATTCAAAGAAATAGCGCGCATAGATTTTAAATTGGATGGCACAACCCATCCAGCTATGAACTAGACCTGTCTGCACCTGTTGCTTTATTAGGCATGAACCTGATAAAACGTTACTTTAGCATTTGCACTCGTATTTTCTGAAATGTTCTCATATTCTATTGGTTTTATGATGTTCAATTTATTTGGAAGGGATGGAATTTCTTACATCACTTTATTGTTTTAGTTGAGTTATGGTTCTAATTTTGGCTGAACCCCCTCTTTTTCAAAGTGGACTCCTACAGGGAGGCGTCTTATTACCGGCTCTCAAAGTGGGGAATTCACTCTTTGGAATGGACAATCGTTTAACTTTGAAATGATTCTTCAGGTTAATAAGAAAAAAAAATATTTATTAAAGTTATATAGGATTTCAGAATGAGAGATTTGATATTTTCTAACTTTCAATCGGTAGGCTCATGATCAAGCAATCAGGTCTATGGTGTGGAGTCATAATGACAATTGGATGGTCTCTGGTGATGATGGGGGCGCAATAAAGTAATTACAGATTTGATTTTCAATTGTTGATATGTTTTTTTTTTAAAAATAAAAATTCTATTGCCTTCCTTCACATGGATGACTTTTTAGGTATTGGCAGAACAATATGAATAATGTAAAGGCCAATAAATCTGCTCATAAAGAATCTGTTCGCGACTTAAGGTAACTGCTCACGTATGTGTACTTTCTTCATTCGGCTTGACATGTCTTGACTGGAATTTTCTTATACAGCTTCTGTAAGACTGACTTGAAGTTCTGTTCCTGTTCTGATGATACTACTGTTAAAGTTTGGGACTTCGCACGGTGCCAAGAGGAGCGCACATTGATTGGTAAAGTGCTTTGATTACATAACAGATTTGGAATGAGCTTATTGTTCCTAATTTGTTAGCCCTGCTGTACTGATTTATTGATATGTTGCTATCTGACAATAAAGAAGTGCAATTTGGTAGTCTTCCTTTATTTCCTTTGTCCAAAGTAAATGTCCATTTTTCGGCTTGAGTTGATCTGTATTTAATATTTTCTATCTGGTTTGTTGATGAAGAAGAAGATCCCTTCAGTTTCCTTGAGAGGAAGTGATGTAATATTTAATATACCTTTCTTTTGGATTTGCAAAGGAAAACTTTTGGATCTAAAATTCTTTTCAACCTACAACTTTTCCATAATCGGTAGTCCTGGATGCAGCCAGAGTTCATCCATAGTTTTGGCAGTGGGTTGGAGCATTGTGATAGAGAATAGACTTCGTTGGAAGAATTAGATTGTTTCTGGAACTCGTGCTCTGCATTATGCATCATGAGATCCCGTTAATATGGAGTTAGTTGAGAGCCTTGAGACCTTTGGCTATTTTTTACATTTTGTTTTGTTGAAAAGTTGGAATATTTATTTATTCAATTTGGGTTGTCTACAACTTGAGATACGTATACCATCACTGTTTGAAGATCAGAAACTTTTGAATTCCAGAGTGCATTTATTGAAACTTTTGTGAATGGAGTGTATATTTACCTCACTGTGAGTGGGTGCTCATTTATGGAAAAAGCTTCTAAATTGGGGTCTTGTGTTGTTGGACCCTTAGCCATTTGAACGGCCAACAGGGATGTTCGAACAGCCATTATATATATATATATATATAAATGGTGGGTGTATTACTGATGGTGTAGAGCTCGGTTAGCTAAAATGTAAGGCCTAAATGGCCATATTTCAAAATAAAATAAGGTCCTATTCAAACAGCATGAGCCTCTATTTAAGAAGCTCACTCTATATGTACATCTATAAGCTTGGGACTTTTTTTAGCATCATCTGGATGTATAAAAGCACGTTTTCTCCGTTTCTGGGATGCTAGTTTGCTCTCTTAATAGGATACTTCATTGAGCTCAAAGAATGAACTTTGAAGAGATTATTTTTGATTTATAACTGTATGAATTTTGCTTCTTTAGTGTTTGACATCATGTTCTTGGGGTTGCTTGGTTAAAAAGTGCATGGATTAACCTTAGAATTTCTCTGTGTGGTTTGAACTCAGGCAGGCCATGGTTGGGATGTGAAGAGTGTTGACTGGCACCCTACAAAATCTCTACTAGTTTCAGGTGTTTGCAACAATTCTCTTTTGATTTTATATGTAATGATTTTTGTAAATTTTACTGTTCAAGTATTTATTTCGCTATGATTGGTTTGTACTCAGGTGGGAAAGACAGTCTGGTCAAACTTTGGGATGCTAAGTCAGGACGTGAACTATGTTCATTGTGAGTAGAGAAACATAACAGTTAAACCTGCAAAGTTGTTTCATTTAAATTGTTACAAGATGTTATGCATTATTTTGCAGTCATGGTCACAAAAATGTGGTGCTCTCTGTTAAGTGGAACCAAAATGGTAACTGGGTGCTAACTGCTTCAAAGGATCAAATCATTAAGGTTGGTGGCCAATGTTTTGATTTTGTGATGCCACATAAGTTTGTATGATTAATTTTATTTCTGCGGAAATGGTTTTCCTTCTATAGTTGATATTGTTGCAACCCACACTCAGGTTTATGACATAAGAGCTATGAAGGAGCTTGAATCTTTCCGTGGGCATCGGAAAGACGTGACTGGTTAGTGAAGTTCTTTTTCAGATCACCTAAGCATAGTTTCTCGTATCTTATTATTATGGGGGTCATTTTCGGTGTTATTTTAATAACTCAGTGTTTGAATTTATCTTTCCTAGTGATTCCTATTGACGATATGAGCATTGTTTTTTGGTTACAGTTTTTATAGGTAATAAAATAACACAAAAGACAAAGATATAGTACAAAAACACTGTACAAGAATAGGGATGATCAAATGGTTTTTTTTAAGGGTATAGGGTATCACCATACCCAATAAGGGTATGGATGGGTTTATACCCATACACAACCCATTTTCAATTTTAAAGGGTATCTATCCATACCCTACCCAATCGGTGATGCGTACTCATGATTTTTTTACTGTTTGTATGTTTTTTATTTTTATTTTCTTTTCATTTTTTTTCAGCTCCACTACAAGAAAATGAACACGTTCTCCCAACATTCTTCAAAATAACATTAGTTTCCTAGTACATGCATAAAATTAAAAAATATTACTAAATTACAAGTTCAAATCTTATAACAAAATAGTTAGGATGTTTGCGCCAGTTTATTATCATCAACAATGGCATAACCTCAACGTTGTTGTCAAATACGCCAGGTTCAGTATTTATGTAGGATAATTTGAATGATGGATAATGAATGTGTTTTTAACTTAATGGGTATTGAATACCCATGGGTAAATCCTTACCCTACGCAATTGATGACGGATAATTTTTTACCGATCTAGATTTCTGCCCATTTAGACAATACCCATGCGCATCCCTGGACAACAAGTTCATTAGATCAAAGATCTGAAAAAGCACCAACAAGCCAAAAAAATAAATAAAAAGGAAAGAAACAGATGACACTCGCAAATAGCTGCATTCTAATTTGAAGGCTCTGGAGATGCCCCATAGCGAACCTTGTCCCACAAATAATTCACCTCCTCTCCCCTCAGTCAAGTATCCTTCTAGTCCTCTCCACCAAAATTTCCCAAAATATAGTCATCACTACACATTATCCCAGATCATATCTTTCTTGCCCCCAGAAAGCTTATGCTTCTGCAAAATGAAGCTGCACTCTCGGCTTGGATAACCCAACACAGTTGGCCTCCCTGAACAATTTTAACCTGAACTGTACCCTTCTTCTCTGGACTGCACTCTTTTGTCTGCAACATTGATGCATCACTCTTGCATTTACTTTAAAACTTTAAAGTAACGTTGTCCCCATAAAGAATAGCTGATCTAATGACAGTTGTCTAAGACTTCATTTTAAAATGTTGTGTACATTTTTTACCCTAGAGCTTCATTTCATCCATCACACCATCATCATTTATTCTCCTCTGATTTTCATTTTTTAAATAAACAAATTTAATTATTAAAACTAAAAAATTACAGGTGCGGCCGAGATAGCCATAAAATGGGAGCTCTATAATTTTAATTGCGAATCCCAAGTGTTCTGGGTTATCCTGTTTGAATGCTTATGTGCTATTTCTACTTATTTCATCAGTACCATGTCGTCCTTTTTGTTAATTCTTATTATATTTCTCATGGATATGCTTCATAATGCCTTTGCTATGTTCACTTGTATTATTAGATTCTATAATATTGTGCTATATGTATTTCCAAAGCATCATCCCCATTCTCTTGTGTCCTTATTATGCTCACACCTAGGTCGACCCAGTTAGGAGACTCGTTATTTTTGTTAACATTTTATCTGGGTATATTGTTAATGGTTATCATTTTTCAAATTGTGTTAGCTCTGGCTTGGCATCCATTTCATGAAGAGTATTTTGTCAGTGGGAGTTTTGATGGATCCATTTACCATTGGCTTGTTGGGTAAATTCCATTTTTGATAAATTTACTTTTTTCTATGGGTCTTTTATTCTTTGCTTCCATGTGATACAATATTTCGCGCTCATCTTCTTTCTTTATAGTTTACCCATCAGAACATGAAAAGAAAAAGGAAATCTATTATCATGGTTGTATTCTTAATTCATTTAAGTGAATGGTTGTTATCCTCTTATTTTTACCACTGATTACTGTTAGTGCAAGCATTTGAGTCAAATTTGGAATATATATGATGATATTGAAACTGTAATTTGTTTTCAAGAAGCATATTAATTGACAAGGATGAACCTTTTCAGATGATCACTTGGTATGATGTTAGGCACTTGCAAAGAAGTGACCAATAGGAAACAGTTCAAATGTGATTAACTAATATTTTTCCTCAAGGAATTTAATAAAATTTGTCACAGGGTGCAACCCAACTTCAGTGAAGTATATAGAATCCTGAAAAAAGAAAAGAGGGATAAAAATTCTTAAAACAGAGAGAATAAAAGACCATTGAATCTAATGAGGGAAAGAAGCTAGAAAATTGAATAATGAATCATGACAAACAAAAAGGTTTTGGAGATGTTGATATACAGTGTTTATAACGAATCATGATAAATGATGTAGGATTAAGTCTGCCATCCTATAGTTGTACTGCATAAACAAGGATCAAGAGGCTATATGTTAAAAATAGTGTTACGTAGGCTTAAGATTGCATTTAGTAGTAAATTTATTTATGTCCACTTTAGTTATCATTACTGGAGTGAATTCTTTGGTACAAATTGATAAGTATAGGATTGGTATTGTTCAAATGAAAACTAAAGGGACCAAACTAATACGAAAGTAAAATTTCATGGTCTACATTGTCTGAATTGGAATTCAAAACAGGTGTGCAAGTTTATGTTTCCCTATTTAATGTGAAGTATGTCTCTCCTGTAAGAGAAATTGGTTGACCGATGACTCAAAAGAAACTCATGAAAAAAGATGAAATGTTGTAGGCATTTGTACATACTGGGAAGTATTGGCATTTTCATAAGAGAAATGGTGAATTTGTATGTAATAGTTGTAACAGATTTGGTCACTGAAATGTATCTTTCATTAAAAGAATGAAAATGCTGAGAAGTTCTTGAGGCGAGAAAAGACTATATCAGCTTTTCATGGAACTTAAGTGTTACATATAATGCAGGAAATAAAGGCAAAGAAGATTAACATGTAAACGTAAATAACTGGAAGCATTCTTCATGGGCTTTTGGGTGATTATAAAAGTGACTTGTCTTATAACAAGTTCAGTATTGTTGGTCCTTTTTGTTTGGGTTTGGTTTGTTCTTGTAATGGTTCCTTGCTGCAATTTGGAGGTTTAGATCGGTCTTGTATCTGAAAGTTGAAAATCATTCTGATGCACAGGCATGAAACTCCCCAGGTGGAAATTCCAAATGCACATGATAATAGTGTGTGGGATCTTGCATGGCATCCCATTGGTTATCTTCTTTGCAGGTGTGTAATACTGCTCCTCATAGTGTACTTTATTTTATTTTATAAATTATTGAGGTCAGCCCCCTTTTAAACAATTTTGTTATACGAGTGAACGTTCCCAAAAGTTGGTGGAATGTTCCCAAAAGCAATTAACTTTAAAAATAAAGTTTTATAGTTGATCTTCTGTGGTTGCAAGCTTATCTTAAAAAGCTTTGATTTTCCATTGCTTCAATAGTCATCTTACTAAGGCACGTAATTCTCAATAGAGCCACTATATCCTAGTGATAAACCAAAGATGGTCCATCTATTAAATCAATCTTAAGGGGTTGTTAGCTAGGGTTTTTCCTTAATCAATTTGCTGGCCATCGACGGTGAACTTCTTTGGGAACCTCATGGTTTGTCAGAGGAGGTTTGTTTCAGTTTAGAACATGCTTTGTGATCTGGATTGGCTATTATTGGTTCATCATTGAGTTGTGTATTTGTTGTTGTAAGTTCTGTCCCTTTTCTGATTTTTTTTCTTGATAGACTTTAGGTGACCCTGCAAACAATAGAATGATGCTAAGATATTGCGGATTATAGATGAACAATAAAATAAACACACCACACACACGAACACAAGAATTTAGCGAGGTTAATCTTTGCCTACGTCCTCGTGTGATCTCCTTGAGGGACCATTAGCACTATGAAGATAACAAGATTACAAGAACTTATGTAGAATCCTCACCTAATCCCCAAACCCTAGCTAATGATTTCTCAAATCGCTCTTTTGCTCTTATACCTGTATATGACTTCTTTGTTTGTTGCCGTCTTATTTTATGTGTCGATTTGAGGACTTCTAAGAGGCCTATTTATAATGTATAGGACTTAGGTTACACTCTTTAGTGTGGAATTTCCTGGAATAATTCATTCCATTCATAGCCGCAAAGCTTGTTTTGGGTTGGGGATAGAGATATCTGTGAACAGTTATTTCTCCTTATCTATTTCTAGGAGGTCTGTCCAGAAACTAACGCTAACT
The DNA here is from genome assembly GCA_032719365.1 of Prinsepia uniflora. Taxonomy (NCBI): domain Eukaryota; kingdom Viridiplantae; phylum Streptophyta; class Magnoliopsida; order Rosales; family Rosaceae; genus Prinsepia; species Prinsepia uniflora. The sequence goes on from CM064873.1 coordinate 24,051,127, forward strand.
AACAAAGGTATATGATTTCTATACAGTGTACTAATGTATTTAGTGTATGCTATTCTACACCCCCCCTCAAACGTGGCTAACGCTAACTAACGGAGGTATATGATTTCTATAGTGTACTAATGTATTTAGTGTATGCTATTCTACATTCCCCCTCAAATGTGGCACCTCGTGGGTGACAAGTTTGGATGCTAAGAGTAAAATGATGATTCACAAGGAGCCCTTTGGTAGAAAGTGTTGAATAACCCTAGGCGGATCTGGTTCTTTAATGTAACCAATAACAATAGACTAAAACTAGCAAAATTTAGGAAACCTAGAAATACACAAGAATTATACTGGTTCGGCAGAACTTTTGCCTACGTCCAGTTGTGATTTCTCTACCAAGAGAAATCACGGCTCCTTTTATTAATAATAGAGATTACAGAACTTTTGTAACCCTAGAACCAATCTCAAAAACTCTTGGCTGTTCTAACTGTTTTTCCTCTCTTAGAAATAAGCCTTGCCGCACCCTATTTATAGATATAGAGTTGGCATACATGTCCCAAGGCTGATTGAATTCCACTTCCTAAGAGGGATAAGAATTTAGACTTATTTTAAACCTAATTGAATAGGGAAACCAGAAATTCTTTCCTAATCCCTTTTGGATAAGAATTGGTATACCTCTAATTTTCCTAAAACAATCCTAAACCAACTAAGACATAATTGACGAGCTAAAAATCTAACAATCTCCACCTTGGTGAGTCAAACCAAGTCTTGATCGTTGCACCCCAGAGTATCTTTGAACTTCCTTGAAGCAGCTCTGTAAATCTTCAAGAGTCTTCACCTTGGCAATCTTCATCTTGCCTCATTGCACCTCAAGTGAGGAGGTGCTCTACTTTAATCAATCAACGAGATTGATCAAGTTCAAGCAATACTTGAACTTTTTGGCCGACACTATCTTTGTAAGGTTATCTGCGGGATTGTCATCCATATGGATCTTTTCAATCCAAATCTCCTTAGACTCCACCCAATTTCTGATTCTGTGATATCTTATCTTACTTCAATGTGCTTTGATTTTCTAGAAAAAACTTCATTCTTTGCCAAATGAATGTCACGCTTCAGCTTCACACAATCTTGAGTGATTCCCATTTGACTTACTAAACCACTAAGCCAAATTGCTTCCTTTCCAGCTTCAGCCAATGCAATATATTCTGCCTCTGTGGTTGACAAAGATGTAATTGGTTGTAGTAGTGCCCTCCAACTTATCGGGTCCTCCTGCGTGTGTAAACACATAACCAGAAGTTTACCTTCTCTTGTCCAAGTCCCCTGCATCATCCACATATCCCAATACCCCTGCATGTTCTTTTTGCTTTTCAAACATAATCTTTTGTCGCCAAGAACCCTTCAAATAACGCAAAATCCACTTCATTGCTTCCCAATGTTGCCTTCTTGGATTTTCCATGTATCGGGAAACGACACTGATTGCTTGAGCTATGTCGGGACGTGTGCATACCATTGCATACATGAGGCAGCCCACGACATTAGCATAAGGCACATTCTCCATTGCTTGCTGCCCTTCCTCAAACTTCAGACACTGTTGCTCACTTAACTTCAAGTGGGCTGCCAAAGGAGTCGAAACTGCCTTTGCTTTTTGCATGCTGAACCTCTCAAGAACCTTCTGAATATACATGGCTTGTGATATCCAGGTCCTTCCTGTGGTCCTATCTCTCTGAATTTCCATGCCAAGGATGTTCTGAGCTGCACCTAGATCCTTCATGTCGAACTCCTCACCCAACATCTTCTTCAAGTCTCGAATTCTAGACTTGTCTTGACACGCGATTAGCATGTCATCCACATGTAGCAATAGCAATATGATCATCCCATCTTGAATACATGATAGTACACGCAACAGTCATATAAACATCTTCTAAAATTAATTTTCCGCATGAAGTAATCGAACCTTTTGTACCATTGTCTTGGAGACTGTTTCAGGCCATATAGAGACTTCCTTAGCTGACATACTAAGTTTTCTTTCCCATTCTGAACAAACCCTTCTGGTTGAGCCATGAAAATTGTCTCCTCAAGATCCCCATGAAGAAATGCTGTCTTCACATCCATCTGCTTAATCTCCATTTCATGCTGAGTTGCCATTGCTAAAAGCAATCTAATAGAAGTATGCTTGGCTACGGGTGAAAAAATCTCATCATAATCCACCTCTTCTTTTTGTGAGTACCCTTTAGCCACAAGCCTTGCTTTGAATCTCACGGCTTCTTGTTCATGTAGTCCTTCCTTTTTCCTAAATACCCACTTGCATCCAACTAGCTTTCTGTCTTTGGGCTTAGGAACCAATTCCCAAATAGAGTTCTTGTAAAGAGACTCCATTTCTTCTGTCATAGCACTTATCCAACTAACTCACTCATCACTTGCTATAGCATCTTGATAAGTAGTTGGATCTCCTTGACTAATGTTGAGAGCATAATTAACTTCGTCTTGGTCAAACCCAAATTTGTCAGGTTTCTTGTTCCGATTAGGTTTGTCTAGTGCTATGTATCTCTGGAATGCAGGTGGATTGTTAGTTGGAGTTTGTACCCTTTGGGATGTCTGGCGGATTAGAGTGTGCCTTCAATCTGCCCTGTTTCTTGCTTCACTTGATTTCTAACTGGTGAACAATGCTGATGCTCATCTTCTTCCTCAAAAAAATCAGATTCTGTATCTTGCTCAATTTGCTCCACCTGAGCTTCTTCCTTGTCTAAATTTATTAACGGAATCCTTGTTGCTTTAGTTTCAGCATTGTCTTTCTTCTCCCTACTGCTCTCGACTTTATTCAGAGGCATGGTTGTCTGTCTTATCAAAGACAACATCTCGGCTGACAACCTTTTTCATGTTGTTGAAGTCCCAAAGCTTGAAACCCTTTATTCCTTTCTCAAAACCTAAGAATATACAATGCGTAGACTATGGTTTGAGCTTGGACCTTTCATCACTTGGAATATGTGCGTAAGCACTACAGTCGAATACCCTGAGCTGGGAATAGTCCACTGGTTTCTCAGACCATACCTCCTCTGCACTCTTAAAATAGAGAATCGTAGATGGTGATCTGTTAATCAAATAACATGCATGATTAATAGCCTCTGCCCAGAAACTCTTAGGCAATCTTGCATGAAATCGTATGCTCATCTCTCTCTCTCCATGAGAGTTCAATTCATCCTCTCAGCAGCTCCATTTTGTTGGGGATTTTTCTTTACTGTGAAGTGCCTTATTATGCCTTCTTGCTTGCAGTAATCCATAAACTCATTACTTGTATATTCACCTCCATTGTCACTTCTCAGGTACTTGATCTTTCTTCCAGTTTGATTCTCGGTTTTTGTTTTCCATTCCTTGAACTTTGCAAAAACCTCGGATTTATGCTTCATGAAATAAACGTAAATCTTCCTAGAAAAATCATCCATGAAGTAACAAAGTACCTAGCTCCACCTTTTGACTTGGTGGGTGCAGGTCCCCAAACATCTGAGTGAATGTAGCTGAGTTGCTCCTTGCTTCGGTTAGCAGTGCCGGTTATCTGCACTACTACTCGTGAATGTTACCTTCTTTTGCTTTCCAAGAACATTATTCACAAAAGTCCAGTTTGCAGGATGACACGCCTTCTAACAGGCCTTGCTTGTGTAGTTCTTATAATTCTTTCTGACTTATGTATCCGAGCCTATGATGCCAGAGTTCAGTCTTGTCTTCTATTCCTTGAGAAACAGCTGCCCCCCCCCCCCCCCCCCCCCCCCCCCCCCAATTATGGTGGTCCCAATTAACTTGTACAGCTTATTGGGTTGTAGGTCACCTCGCATTACCACCAGTGATCCTTTGGCTACTCTGAGTCTTCCGTCTTTAAACTCTTACCCGTAGTCGACCTCATCTAAGGTATCCAAGGAAATCAAGTTCTTCCTTAGTCTAGAGACATCTAATGTTCCCCAAAACTTTTATCATTCCATCAAACATTTTGATTCTGACAGTGCCGATTCCTTTTACAGGGCATTAAGAATTGTCCCTCATTATAACTTCCCCACTGCTGACTTCTTTGTAAGTATCAAAATATTCTTTTATTGCACACATATGAAAGGTGCATCCGATATCCAAAATCCAATTTGTGAGAGCCTTGGAGCCTGATGTTACTGAAAGAAGCTCCCCGTCACTCTCATGCTCGGTGACTGCACTAGCTGAATCTTAGTGTCCTTCCATCTTGGCTTTCTTCTCTTTCCAAATCCTGCAGTTCCTTTTCTAATGATCAACTGAACCACATTCGAAGCAACCTTCTTTTCCTTCTTCTTTTTGGATTTTTGACCTACCTCTGTTGCCTGTTTTCTCTTCCTTTGTCTTTTCCCGCCCCCTCTCCTTGCCTTTGGCATAAAGACCCTGAGAGCCTTCAGTTATATCATCTAGTTTAGCATATGACTGAAGAGCTTGAATTACGTCTTCAAGCTTTAGAAACTCTTTTCCAAACATTAGGGTTGTTCGAAAGTGCTTGAAAGATGAAGGTAGAGACCTCAGTAAGATGATAGCCAAATCATCACCTTTGTACGTTTCTCCGACCTTTTGAAGATTAGCTATGCAATTCTAGAACCTGCATACATGATCTTCAATATCACCTCCTTCTTTTAGTCGAAGTCCATATAGTTCATCCTTTAGAAAAATTATTGGCTGTTCTAACTATTTTTCCTCTTAGAAATAAGCCTTGCCGTATCCTATTTATAGATATAGAGTTGTCATACATGTCCCAAGGCTGATTGAATTCCTCTTCCTAAGAGGGATAGCAATTTAGACTTATTTTAAACCTAATTGAATAGGAAAATCAGATTTTATTTCCTAATCCCTTTTGGATAAGAATTGGTATACCTCTAATTTTCCTAAAACAATCCTAAACCAACTAGGACATAATTGACGAGCCAAAAACCTAATAGAAAGATCAGCAAGCTGGTTAGCAGAAGGGACAAACTGGACATAGTGAGTTCCTGAAGCCACCATTTCTCGAAGAAAATGATAGTCTAATGCTAGGTGCTTTGTGCGGGCATAAAAGACTGGATTGCTGGTCATGTACGTTGCACTCAGGTAGTCACAGTACAATTGAATAGGCATGGCTGGTAGAACACCTAGTTCTCGTAGTAGACTGAGGATCTATAGTGTATCTGCACAGGTGTAGGCTAGAGCACAATACTTTGCCTCAGAACTAGAGTGGGAAACTGTTTTTTTTTTTCTTTGCACGCTAGGAAATGAGAGTGGAGGCAAGAAAGATACAAAAACCCGTGATAGAGCACCTAGTATCCCTACATCTAGCTCAGTATGCATTAGAGAATGCCTGAATCTGGAAGGGAAATAGAGACTTGTGGATGTGAATGCCATGACTAAGACTGCCCTTCATGTAGCGGATGATCCATGTAAGACAGTATAATCCTAGGGCTGTAGGACAGAACACAGAACACTCCTAGACCTGTATAGGTCGACTTACACGTGTATACTAACATTAGACATCTGTCCTAGATAGTTACTAGCAGTTAGTCAGTTACTAACTGTTGTTAGGATCAGATTAGGACAGATATAGCTGCCTGATCTTATCTCCCTACACTTGGGCATATATATACAGCCGTTTGGCTATGTAAATGATATAAAAAAATTCACCATTTCTACATGCTATTAGAGCAGAACGTCTGACCAGCATAATTCGATCCTCCTTTCTACCCTACCATGGCTAGTGACTTCTGTGCCTCCCCCTCAATCTCACCCAATCATGTCTCAACCCTAGTGTCCATCAAACTCACTAAATCAAACAATCCTCCCTCGGAAAGCCAGATCAAACCGTTTCTGATCGGCCATAACTACTGGCGGTTCATCGATGGAACTCACTCCCCTCCCTCTCCTACCCTTCCCTCTTCGTTCAATGATGAATCCTCTCCCCAATCCGACTCATCATCCTCCGCCATTACTGCCTCTTCCGTTCCTCTGCCTAATCCTGCGTACCACCAGTGGTACCAAATCGATCAAACCCTCATCAGCATGCTTCGAGCAACGCTGACAGAACCAGTTCTATCTCAGGTTGTCTACCTGAACACTTCCCGTGAAATCTAGGAATGCCTACTGCAAAATTTCTCCCAACAATCCCTAGCAAATGCCACTAACCTCAGATTCCAACTCATGTCTCTCACGAAAGGCTCCCAATCTATCTCTGAATGCCTCAACCATGCCAAAACACTCGCAGACTCTCTTGCTGCCATCAACGAACCATTCTCTTCCCGTGACTTGGTAACTGTTGTTTTACGTGGGCTTGGCTCAGAATATAGCATGCTTGTGACAGCCATGCTCAACTTTCCTCCTCTTCCTCCCTTCACTGATCTCCGAGCCCGACTCCTCTCCTTTGAAGCCCAAAAAGCCTCAACTCTCTAACCTGCAGCTGTTAATCCACCCACCGCCCTATACACTGCTCACTATGGACCTGTTGTTCACCGTGGTTGTTCTGGTTTTCAGCGAGGCCCTTGACCAGGTCGTGGAACTCGCTTCCCAAACCGCCGCGGTTATCCACGCTTCTCCTCCCCAAATCCTTCCCCTGGTGTGCTCGGATCATCTCTATATTCCTCCAGTCGCCCTACCAGTCCTCAATGCTGGTCTTGCCACTGCCATGGCCACCTTGCTGCTCACTGCCCTAACCTGTCCCAGTCTACAAATCACAACCTGTCCCAAGCTTTCGCTGGTCTCCACTTCGCCAGCGTTTCAGACCCAAATTGGTACCCGGACACAGGTGCCACTCACCATGTCACCATGGATCCTCCCTACTCCTCACACCCTCTAACTCCTCCCACCACTTTCTTTATTCAAGATCTACTCACTAATCTAGTTCTGTTTCAGGGCCCCTGTAAAGATGGTTTTTACAGGATCACGCCACACTCCGCACCACCCCAAGCCTTCCTCACCAGTGCCGCCCCTTCCCTATAGCACCAGCGGCTCGGACATCCCTCTTCCCAAGTCCTTCGCATGGTGGCAACCAGAAATAAATTGTGCACTCCTGTATCTTTAATTCTGCATCCTTTTGTAATCAATGTGCTCTTAACAAGAGTACTCGATTGTCTTTTTCTTCTGTTCATCAATCAATAAAACCATTTACTTTAATCCATTCAGATGTTTGGATGTCCCTTGTAATTTCTGTCTCTGGTTTTCGGTACTATGTCCTGTTCACTAAAGACTATACTAAGTTTACATGGATATTTCCCTTAAGACACAAGTCTGAAGTCTTCACTCATTTCACAAAATTCTATTCCTATGTTTAAACTTAATTCCACACAAATATAACCCAATTTCAAAATGATGGTGTGTACGACAGTATAATCCTAGAGTTGTAGGACAGAACACTACTAGACCTGTATAGGTAGACATACAAATGTACACTAACATTAGACATCTGTCCTAGGTAGTTACTGACAGTTAGTTAGTTACTAACTGCTATTAGGATAAGATTAGGACAGATATAACTGCATGATCTTATTTCCCTACACTTGTGTATATATTGTTGAAGAATTGGCTCGGCAAATACCAAGAATTAGTGTTTGACTAGGAATACTAGTTTAACTAGGATTCCAAGTTAATCTAGTGTTTCCATATAGGATTAGGAAAAGTATTCCATAGCCCTCTAGAGATTAGGAAATAAGTTATCTTTCCATCTCCAAAGAGGAATATGAATTGTAATATGCTAAGGAGTGTAACCTAAGTCCTATACATTATAAATAGGTCTCTTAGGAGTCCTTACATACACACAGAAAAATAAGACAGCAGTAAACAAAGAAGTCATACACGGGTATAAGAGCAAAAGAGTGATTTGAGAGATCGTGAGCAAGGGTTTGAGGATTAGGTCAGGATTCTACATAAGTTCTTGTAATCTTGTTATCTTCATAGTGCTAGTGATTTCTCAAGGGGGTCACACGAGGACGTAGGCAAAGATTAGCCGAACCTCGCTAAATTCTTGTGTTCGTGTGTGTGGCGTGTTTACTTTATTGTTCATCTATATTCCGCATTATCTTAGTCATAACCTCTCTCCTCCTCCTCATAACCTCTAACTTCCTCCCCTGAACAAGTCATGATCGACAATGGCACCACCCTCCCCATCCACCAAACTGGTACAGTCTCCTTCTCCTCTGGTCCTTTCAAATTTCAACTCTCTGACGTCCTCTATGTTCCCTCTATCCAAAAGAATCTGCTCTCAGTCTCTCAATACACTAAAGATCACCAAGTTAAAATTACCTTCTTCCCCCACCACTTTTTTATTCAGGATTTACTCACTGATCAAGTTCTGTTTCAGGGCCCCTGTAAAGATGGTCTTTATAGGATCACACCGCAATCCGCACCACCCCAAGCCTTCCCCACCAGTGCTGCCCCGTCCCTATGGCACCAGCGGCTTGGACATCCCTCTTCCCAAGTCCGTCGCATGGTGACAACCAAAAATAAATTATGCACTCCTGTATCTTTAAATTCTGCACCCTTTTGTAATCAATGTGCTCTCAATAAGAGTACTCGCCTATCTTTTTCCTCTGTTGTTCATCAATCAATAAAACCATTTAATTTAATCCATTCAAATGTTTGGATGTCCCCTGTACTTTCTGTCTCTGGTTTTCGGTACTATGTACTATTCACTGATGATTATACTCGATTTACATGGATATTCCCCTTACTCGATTTACATGGATATTTCCCTTACTCGATTTACGGGGAGAAATGAGAGATCAGAGGGAGTGGTGGAAATAGGGTTGGTGAAGGGAAAGTTGTGTTCATTAAACACGACAAGGCGACTGATGTTTACTTGGCCAGTGGGGACATAAGAGGCACCTATAGCCTGTGTGGTGAGGACTATAGCTGCGAAAGGTGCGGTGAAGTGAGCTGAGTTCCAGCTTTTGTTTTGTGTAGGGGCCAAGGTAGGGATTGCAGGAGGACCCAAAGACTCGAATTAGGTGGTAGGGTGGTTAGTTTCTATGGAGTTTGTAGTAAGGGCTAGACCAATTTAGGGCAGGAGTGGGCAAGATGTTAATGAGGAAAACAACAATGGATACTGCTTCTGCCCAATAAGAATAAGGCAGACCAGCAGTGAGTAAAAGGGGTTTTCCCATTTAAGAGATGTGCATGTGCTTCCTTTCAACCATGCCATTCTGTTGGGGTGTATGGCTACAAGAGAACCGGTGGTGAATTCCATGGTGAGAACAAAGAGACCGAAAGGAGCTATTATCAAATCTTTGCCACCATCATTGTGAAATTGTTCGATGGTGGTGGAGAACTGAGTTTGGACATAGGTGAGAAATTGAGAGAAGTGGGAAAATACCTTAGATTTGAGGCATCAGTGAGACATAAGTTGAAATCGAAGGTTCGTTGCATTGGCTAGGGACTGTTGTGAAAATTTTTGACAGAGACATTCCAAGATGTCTCTGGAGGTTTTAAGACCTACTACTTGGGATTGAATGGATTCAGTGAGAGTGACTCGTTACATGCTAATCAGGGTCTGATCAATCCAGTACCATTGATTATAGGTTGGGTTAGGTAGAGGGATAGAAGGAGAGGTGATAACAAACTCAGAAGGTTCAGGTTGAAAGGAAGAGGCAAAAGGTGTTTGTGGTTGCAGAGTAGGAGGAGCAGGGTGAGTTCCATCTATGAAACACCAGTAATTATGGCCAATGAGGAATGCTTTGTTCTAGCTTTCTCAGAGATAATTAGTCTCATTTAGTTTGAAATTGACCAAGGTTGAAACGTGATTAGGAGAGACTGAAGGAGAAAAGCAGGAATCAGTTGCCATGACCATTGATGAAAATATCGACACTATTGTTGATATATCAGCCAATATATCGGTTTTTTTGGCATGCGACACGTAAGAGGGGGAAAGAAATGGAGCGAAATTTAGTCATTTTTCCTTATTTTAAGCTCATAGATCTTATTTCATTAAAACGATTGAGATAGGGCCAAATTGCATGAAAATCGGATGTAAAATCATTGATTTCCAGTCGGGTCATGCCGCCGGGTCAAAAAACCGAATCGTAGACTCGCGGGGAGGAAGAAGATGACTGTTAGATGTTAGTGTGTTTACTTTATATATTATTTGGTTGTTTATGTTTTCAATTAGGCTTGCTTAGCTGAGTTGGTTGTGTCTTTGCCTCAAAACCTGAGGGTCCTGTGTTCGACCCCTAGGATGCACAGCGTTGAGTTTTTTTTTTGTTTTTTGTTTTTTTTCCAAATTTTCAACTATATTTTTCCTTTTTTCCAATTTTAAATATATAATTTTTTTCTAATTTTTGAACAAAGATGGACTCTTATTTTTTTTCCAATTTTAAATATATTTACTCATTTTATAATTTTTCTTCCATTGAAATTTTTTATGCTTATTGTTATGTTTGTAATTATATTAATATTCAATTATAGTAATTCACTTCAATTTATGTTTATGTTTAAAATTTTATATTATTAGTCATCGACAGAATCTTATTGTATCATATTATTCATCATATATTTATTATATCGAAGTCATTTTATAGTTTTTATTAGTCATATATAACCATAATTGGGTACTTAAGTTTTTCCCAAAGTTTCATTCCAAATTTCCAACTTTTAGACCGAATTTCTGTCATTTTTGTTGATCGTAAACGATATCGATATTGATATTTGAGGCGAGATATCCATAAATTTGACTAGCGATATAACTGTCGATATCGATATTTTCATCCTTGGCCATGACAGAAAGTGAGATTAGAGAAGGATCAATTATGGTGGTCAGACTTAGGGCTCTGATACTATGAAGAATTTCCTGGAATAATTGATTCTATTTATAGCCGCAAGGCTTGTTTTTATGCAGGGTTAAGGATAGAGGTAACTGTGAATAGTTATCTTTCCTTATCTGTTTCTAGGAGATAACTGCTTAGAAACTGTCTAGAAAACTTACTAGGAACATCTGTCCAGAAACTAATCCTAACAAACAAAGGTATACGATTTCTATAAAGGGTACTGATGTATTTAGTGTGTACTATTCTACACTTGGCATATTACAATTCTTATTCCTCTTTGGAGATGGAAATGTAACTTATTTCCTTATCTCTAAAGGGGTATGGAATACTTTTCTTAATCCTATATGGAAACACTAGAAAAACTCTGATTTCCTAGTTCATCACTTGGAATCCTAGTCAAACCCTAATTCTTGGCATTTTTTCGAGCGGATTCTTCAACAATCTCCACCTTGGTGAGTCAAAACCAAGAAATGACCGTTGAAAACCCAGAATGTCTTTGAACCTTCTTGAAGCAATTCTGGAAAAACTTCAAGAACCTTTCACCTTGGCAAAAAAACTCATTTTGCCGTACTGCACCTCATGTGAGGAGGTGCTCCACCCAACCACTTCAAGAACCAATTGCATTTGTACTGGTGACTATTGTTGTTGGTCTATTTCTTCCTCATCAAACTCCTCATTGTAATCCACATGCTAATGCTCCACTTGAGCTAGATTTCTTCCATGACTGGTTGGGATTGAGAAACTTCGGTTGTTTCATCTTTCGCATCGTTCCTTTCTTTGTTTTTCTTATTTTGGTTTAAGGGCATAGTCTTCTCGTTGAATATTACTTCTTTACTTAAGACTACCTTCTTATTTACGAAATCCCATAGCTTGTAGCCCTTCACTCCTTCACTGAAACCAATGAATATGCACTCAAGGGTCCTAGGCTTTAACTTGGTTCTCTCATCACATGGAATATGGACATAAGCACTGCAATCGAAAACTCGTAATTTTGAGTAGTTAACGGGTTTTCCAGTCCGTACCTCTTCTGCACACTTAGAGATCCCTTGATGATGATCGATTCACCAAGTAGCAAGCATGGTTAACTGTTTTTGCCCAGAACACTTCTGGTAATCCAGCATGAAATCTCATGCTTTTCTCTTTTTCCATGAGAGTTCTGTTTATCCTCTCGGCCGCTCCATTTTAATGGGGAGTTTTCTTCGCCGTAAAATGCCTTCTTTGCAAAACTCTAGGAAGATGTTGTTCATATATTCACTTCCGTTGTCACTCTTTAGGTATCTGATTTTTTGTCTAGTCTAATTTTCTACAGCTGCTTTCCACTCCATAAACTTTGCGAAAGCTTTGATATCTCTCTCATGAAATAGACCCAAACCTTCCTTGAAAAATCATCAAAGAATGTGATAAAATACTTAGAACTTGCCTTGGATCTGGTTGGTGTAGGGCCCCATATGTTTGTGTGAATATAAACAGATTGTTGCTTCTTTCCTCACTGTTCACAAGCTTTAACGACATCTTTGTTTGTTTCCCAAGAATACTGTACTTGCAGAAATACAGTTTGCAATAATTAACTCCTTCTAGCATATTCTTCTTGTGTAACTCTTGCAAACTATTCGGACTCATGTGCCCTAGCCTCAAGTGCCAAATTTCTGGTGCTCCACCTATTACTGTATTCCCTCAAAGCTTATATAGCTGATTAGGTTGGATTTCTCTCTTCATTACGACAAGAGATCCTTTGACAACCTTGAGTATCTTTCCTTCAGTTGAGTACCTTAGCCCTGCCTTGTCAACAGTGCCGAGAGATATAAGGTTCTTCTTCAATTTTGGAATGTGTCTGACGTTGTCCAATTTCCTAACAACTCTGTTGTGCATTTTGATTTTAATTGATCCGATACCTTGGATCGTAAGTGGTGAGTCATCTCCCATTAACACTTCTCCGTTGTTGGTTTCCTCGTATGTATCAAACCATTCTTTGATAGAACACATATGGAATTAACATTCCATATCCAAAATCCAAAAGCACTGGAGCTGGATGAAGCTGCAAGCAGCTCTCTGTTGTAATCCTTAGAAGTTACAACATTGGCTACATTTGAGTTTTCTGCCCTCGCCTTTGCTTTCCTTTCCATATGCCGCAGTTCTTCCAATGATCCGAAGCACCACATACGAAACAATCCTTTTTATCCTTTCCTTTGGATTTTAACCTACCCTTGTTGCCTGATTTTTCCGATCTATTCTCTGATCTGCCTATCTCTGTTCCTTTAACATAAAGGTCTTGTGCTTGAGAGCTTTTAGTGTTCTTATCCATCTTGACGTAGGACTGAATAGCATTGGTAACCTCATCTAACTTTAGAGTATCCTTACCGAACATCAATGTGGTCCTAAGGTGCTTGAACGAAGGCGGTAGAGATCTTAGCATTAAGAGCGCCTTGTCGCCATCCTCATATTATACATTCACTTTGGATAAATTCGCAACACAATTATGAAACTTGCTTGGGTGATCTTGCAAGTCTCCCCCTCCTTCCATCCGAAAGTTGAATAGTTCATCTTTTAAGAAGAGTTTGTTGGATAAAGTTTTACCCCTGTAGAGCTTCTCCAGCATATCCCATGTTTCCTTAGAATTCATGTACTTGTTGATATGAAGCAATACCTTATCGGCAAGGTGATGCTCTAGAAAACTCTTTGCCTTCCCATGTTTGCCACTGTGCATCTATTATGCCAGTTGGCTTTTTCTCTGTACCGAGAAGAGCCTCCTACAGATCTTGTTGGTTCAGGACGTTCGTCACCTTCTCTTGTCATAACATGAAGTTCTCTTTCCCGTCAAATGGCTTGATCACAGCCTTCACGTCGTTGCTCGTGTTTGCCTTGACACCTGCTAGCTCAAAAACACTCTCCGCGAGAGCTCTGATACCAATTGTTGTAAGTTTTGTCCCTTTCTTGTTTTTGTTTCTTGATAGACTTTAGGTGATCGTGCAAACAATGGGTTGATGCTAAGATAATGCGGAATATAGATGAACAATAAAGTAAACACACCACAAATACAAACACAAGAATATAGCAAAGTTTAGCTAATCTTCGCCTACGTCCTGGTGTATGACTTCTTTGTTTAATGCTGTCCTATTTTCCGTGTCGATGTGAGGACTCTTAAGAGGCCTATTTATAATGTACATGGCTTAGGTTACATTCCTTAGCATATTACAATTCCTATTCCTCTTTGGAGATGAAAAGATAACTTATTTCCTAATCCCTAGAGGGCTATGGAATACTTTTCCTAATCCTATATGGAAACACTAGAAAAACTCAGATTTTCTAGTTCAGCACTTGGAATCCTAGTGCACTTGGAATCCTAGTCAAACTAGGATTCCTAGTCATACCCTAATTCGTGATATTTTTCCGGGCCAATTCTTCAACAGTTGTCTACCTTAACAAGCCCAAATTGCTTTTGATGATTGGACTTGGTTAGAAATGTCTAATGTTGGGCTAAGGATCTATAAAGGGGCCACCTAAATCTGTATAATTTTCGGGAAGGTTGGATGTCCAAATTGAGTCTGCTATATAGAATTGTTTTGGATGTGCTATATAGAGTTGTTTTGGATGTTCTATATAGATACCGTTCGTAGAATGTGAATGTTTATCATGCCTTCATTTCTTTTACTTATCTTCTTGCAGTGGGAGCAATGATCACACTACGAAATTTTGGTGCAGAAATAGGCCAGGAGATACTGGTCGTGATAAATTTAACATGGGTCAGAATCAAGGTTGTACTTTGCCTACCTCAAAATCAATACGAGTTCAATATAGTCTGTTATCTTGTCAAATAGAATTACATACAATCTTTGTGATTTTTTTTTTCCATTTACAATATTTTTGTAATTTCTTGAGCAATTAATAATGTCAACATGCTTGAAATTTCTTCTTAATTTTGGATCGGTAATTCTCAATGCTTGCATGCATGTACTATCGTAGAGCAAACTGCACATATAAGCATGCATGTACACAAACAACCCACCGACCCGCATCCTGCATATGAATTTGTAGTTTAAATTGAGGGAGATGTAGCTGAACTTGGACAAAGCATCATGCATTTTACTTTTCTCAGGTTATGGTGAGCAAAACCCTGCTTTTGGCGGACGGTTGACTGGTAATTTTCCGGTTCCCGAGGGACCACCAACTCCAGGACCGTTTCCTCCTGGGTTGACTCGAAATGAAGGAACAATTCCGGGCGTTGGAGTTGCTATGCCGTTATCTCTTGATGCATCAACACAGGGTGAGCAACAGCAACCTCATGCACTTTCAATGCCTTTAGGGGCTCCTCCTCTCCCACCTGGGCCACACCCCTCTCTTCTTGCTGCAAATCATCAGCAACAATATCAGCAAAATCCTCAACAAATGCCACAACAGCAACATCAACACCAAGCTCACCCGCAACAGATGCCCCCTATGCCTATGCCACCTCCCAATATGCCGCAGCTACAGCCTCCATCACATTTACCTTTGCTGCCGCATCCTCATTTACACCGGCCACCGCCCCAAATGCCACCGCTTGGCATGCCCTCTTCAGTGCCTGGATCTTTGCCTATGCCTTCATCAGTTCCTGCCTCCCATTCGATGCCAATGGTATGTTTTCCTTTTCATGGAAAACTATTTATCACTTTATTTACCTATCCTTTTAATTTTAAAAGTTGAATTTATTTCAATTAACAAATAGGGACGATTGCTTTGTCGCCTTGGCTATTAGGATGATGTTTGTCGACTATGTACTCTTGTTCAAAAATCTTTGTAATTGCTAATTAACATTAGTCTGGGTCGTTAGGGAATGCAAGGTACGGTGAGTCAGATGGTTCACCCATTGCCACAAGGTCATTATAATATGGGCATGAACCCAATGCACTCAGGGCCTCTCCCTACAAGTGGTGGTGGACCTCCACCTGTTGGAAGTTTTCCAAATGGGATGCCAAACATGCAGGGACCATCAAATGTAGGTGGAGCCCAAATGTACCCTCAGGGTGGCGCCTTTAATCGTGGTCAACCTGGGCAAATGCCAATGCATCCCGGTTATAATCCTTACCAGGTAAGATAAAATAATCTATTTCCTCTGTGATAGAATAAATTTCCAGATTACTCAGCGCAGAAGCTAATGAATGTGTCCTTGTCTTGCCTATATTTTGCAGTCTAGGGGTCAATCTATTATGCCTCAACCTCCACCGGGCCCGCTACCACATGGCCAAGCACCTCAGTAGACCATTTTCTGTCAGACCGAACGTCTTTATGCCCATTGACTGGACAAAAAAATTTATTTAGGCCCATGTCGGCACCCTCTCTAAATTCCTAGCTTTGCCTTATGGCTTTGTGGTACTTCAGCATAGAATTGAATCGTGGAGATGCCTTTGGTGAAGCAGAAAAGAAAATTGCAAGAGCCATCTCTATTTGAGTCAGCCATCAGCTCTCAGGGCAAACCCCCGGCTAGAGCAGAAGCGACGAGGCTAGAAGAGTAGGGAAAGCTGTTCCGTGTTCTATTTTGTTATTGTACTTCGGCGTAGAATAATACAATTGATTCATTGAGATGGCTTTGGTTGAGCAAATCAAAATATTATTCAGTATTGTCGTGTGTTCTTTTTTTTTTAGGCTATAACTTGTATGCTTGTTTTGGGTTAATGCGAGGAACATTTACTAGTAAATTTCATTAATGACCAGTTTCATTGGATCCTTTAATTTGCTCATCTTTATTCCTTGGAACAAATTTAGAAAAAGAAGTAGCCAAGGCCGCAATCAAAATTTTTACACTAAACCACTAGTTAGAGTACATCCCAAAATTTCAAAATCTTAAAGCACCTTCGGTTGCTCCTCTTCAAAAATGGCGTCAAGTCTCTGGCATTCTGAAATTTCCAGGCCATCAAGAGGTGAGATTATTCGGTCTTTTGGGAAAGGCCTCGAGATTTGGTAGTCGCTGAAGTTGAAGAGAGGATAAACTGGTAGGCAGCAACCAAACCTCCGGAAAGGACACAAGCCCTTGACAACCACCGAAGGCAAGCTTGGTGAGGCAAGTGAGTCTGTGCAACCCCCACTCAAATGAAGGCTTGAAATCTTCAGAGTCCATGATTGACAGAGACAATAGATTGGTGGGAAATCCAGCCTCTGGAAGTGACACAAGACTAAAGCAACTTTCTATGCATAGTTCTTCAAGAGAAGTGAGGCTGTGCATCCGAGTTGGCAGGGACTTAAGGCTTGGACAATTGGAAATCTTGATTGGTTTAGGCATGGAGTTTAGCAGTCCAAATTCCGCAATAGACTGGAGGAGTGGACACTAATTTCCAAGTGATTGAGATGCATAAGGCTGTATTAGCCTTCAGGTACTGGAGGTTGGCGCAGTTGCTGATGATGAGCTGTTTAAGGCTCATCACTCTGCCAGATAGTGCTGCAGAAAGACCAAATGTACCTTTTAGAAAGGAAGCAACCGAATGACACCCGGGGATCTTCAGAAATTCAAGAGAAGTATTGTTATGAATCATGTCCTTTGGAAGGGACTCCCAATTTATGCAGTTTTGGACTTCAAGTACTTTAAGTGTGCTAGGAAGCTCGCATCCTGGGAAACACCTCAGAGCACAATCTTCGATAACCAATTACTCAAGTGGAAAGGACAACCTGTTACTGTTCTGCATTTTCCAATCTGGTAGGAGTTGCAAAGAATCACAACCCTTGATCTCAAGGCCTCTAAGATTGGTGGGCAAACCTGTTTCCGGAAAGCATAAAAGTGAAGGACATCTCCATACTCTAAACTCCTTAAGAGATGAGAGTTCATACAAGCATTGTGGCAATTCCATTAACAACGGACATCCAGAAATCTCCAAGCGCTGGAGGTTCAAGAGGTTTCGCAAGCCAATCTCATTAGACAAAGTGGTGATCTTGCTGAGATGTGCAATGTACAACTCTTCAAGAGCTGTCAACCGTTGCAGAAACCCTTCACATAGACACGTCAGCTGCGGAATTTGATGCAAATGCAAGTTGGTAAGTGAGGCAAGTCCAACTATACTTTTTAGTACACCCTCATTGCTCTTTTTAAATTCCAAATCCCTGAATGAAGGGAGGGTAGCCCTTTTAACTCTTGACATCCAATTATCTCAAGTGTTTGAGGAGAAGGAAAGAGGCTAGGTAATTCCTTCAAGTTGGGACATGTCCATATAGAAAGTTCAAGGAGGTTGGGAAATTCTTTGCCTCGTTCTAAGCATTCATCTGTTCTCAAAAGGCTAGGAAGAGAAATCAATTCTTCACACCACTTAATTCTCATTTTTCTCAAGGCAGAGGAGATCTGAGAAAACTATCTGAGCTTCGGACAGTTTGAAATTTCAATCTTCTGCAGGCAACAGAATTCTTCCCTGTCTCCAACCCCAGAAGACGACCACTCTTCCCAGTTTATCATGTAGTCAAATTTTAGAGTCTCCTAAGATGGAAATGGCAAGGCATAAGAATAACAATTTCCATAGAACTGACCACAGATTCTTTTTACCCCTTCCATCCCTTGAATAGTGAGTGGTCTTTTAGTGAGGGAAGTTGCCCAAGTGCCGGTAGTTTTATGCATTTCCTACAATCGCTGAGCTTTATATATATGATATTGGAGAGCATTGGGGATGCAATCCAACTAGGGAACGTTGTGCCGCCATAGTCTTCAATAGTAACTCTTTTTATATTCTTATGAGGCTGTAGCATCTTGAGTACAACCATCCCAACTCTTTCATTTCTCGAATTATCCACAATGTTTCTCCATTTCAACCTTAACTCAGGAGCCTCTTGGTCATAAGCATCCATGGTTTCCTTAAAACTTGGAAATCTTTTACCATTATGACCTCTGATGCTAAGATCTTCTAGGTCCCTATGAACTTGCGGCATGTTGGGAACTTCCTCTTCACTGTATCAGCGAGTGAACCATCGGAACTATTACTCATTGAAATACCAAGGGATCAAGTCGCTCCTTGCCCTTCAGATCAGCATCCATTACATCTACAAAATTTGCAACACTGTAGTCTGGAAATGATAAGTGAACCCTTAAGTTCCAACATGTCCCCCAAGTCTCTAATTCCGGATCCACTGTCTTTTCCAATCATAAACATAGACAAATTTTGGAGATTCTTCAGCCTACACACTTGTGGTGGCATCTCCTTTATTCTGCTTCCACTAATACGAATGTGACGCAAGCTTGTTAGGCTTCCCATCTCAACTGGCAACTTAGTAAGAGAGCGGCATTCTAGTAATAACAACGTCTGTAAATTGTAAAGCATACTCATTGAATCAGGCAACCTCTTAATTGCAGTGCGAGAATGGTCCAGATAATGCAGATGTTTCAAAATTCCTATTACATCTGGCAACTCAGTAATACGACAAGTATTGAAAGATAACATTCTTAGATATCTCAACTTTGGTATCAGATGACGAGGGACTTTGTTGGCCAAATAGCTAACACCAGTTCCATCTGTTGGATCCAGTGGATGGAAGGTGCGTAAGCACTGAAGTCTAGTGAAAGACTCAAACCTTGTTGCTACCTCACGCTGACAACGAATGTATGAAGAATGCCGAGCCTTCTCATAAACTTTGTTTTGATCACTGTCCCTGATCTTATCTTCCAATCTGAAACAGAATTCTCCGGAAACAAATTCAGCTAGTTCTTTCAGGAGGCAGTGCATTATAAAACGTGATCTACTGCAACTTGTTTGTTGAAAGAATGATCTGGATATTAGCTCCTGAAAATACTCACCACCAACAGCTTCCAATTTTTTATTTCCTTTAGGCTGCTCAAGAAAACCTTCTGCCATCCATAACAAAACAACTTAATCCTTGTCAAATTCAGATTCCACTGGGAACAAGGAACAATATGCGAAACACGGCTTCAAATGTGCAGGAAGATGATAGTAGCTTAATCTTAAAGCTTGCAGGATGGTACATTCATCATCTGGTAGATCCCATATTTTCCTACTCAGTATATCTTTCCATTCATCTTCTTCCATTCTAGAGTGCAATAGGATTCCAAATCTTTTCACTGCAAATGGCAAACCATTGCACTTTTTAACAATCTCCTTACCAATGGCCTCAAAATTCCCAGGTTCTTTTCTCAAATGCTTGACTCTTGAACAACGACCAACAATCTTCAAATAACAAACCCTTTAAATGGTAAGATGGAACTGTTCCCATGCTAGAGGCAGCATCACTATTCTGTGTTGTCACTATTATCTTGCTTCCACTCCTCCCTGGTTTCAATGGAATCTTCATTTCTTTTGTCCCAAACATCGTCTAGAACAAGCAAGAATCTTTTTCCAGCCAATTTTTCTTTCAAACAAACTTGTATCTGATTCATGTCACCGAGATCAACACTTTTCGAACTGACTGACTCGAGAATTGTTTTTGTCACCCTCACTGCATCAAAATTATCAGATACAAACACCCAAATTCTTACATCAAAATGCTTGTCCACTCTTCCATCATTGAAAACCATCTGAGTAAGAGTAGTCTTACCAATTCCACTCATGCCAACTAGAGGAACTACACCAACTTTACTACTTGTCTGTTCATCGCATAACAGCACTCGAATTATTCCCTCTATCATAATTCTTGTAGTAAGCACACGATTCGTCTACCAACGAAGTTGCTGGTGATCTATGCCTAAATCCAAACAACCTCTATCCAACATTTTCTTTCAAGCCTAACACATTTTTATATTTGGCAATCATTTCTAACCTATCAATTATCTTCATCAATTTAGATTCTATCCCTCTATTAGATGGGCTGAGAGGGCTAGAAATTCGGTTCCAATTCCATACCTTATTCGCAGCAGCTGGAGATTGATCAGCTGCATGTTAACCTTTAGTTCTAAAACAAGAACACAATCATTTGCATTCAAGTATGGATAGGAACAATACCTCTAGACGCCATTGGTTTCGACAGAGAAGAGCAGCAGCTGTTCCACGCAGGGCTAGGCGTCTTCCTCCCAGCACGGACACCTTAATCACTCTTTAGATGGGGTAGTTAACCTTTCAGGTTTATTTGTGATGATTATCCGAGTAGGAGGGGACCCTAACTTATATAGGCTTTGATCCTAGAGAGTTTTGCCCATCAAGAAACTCTGCTAGGTCTCCTTATGCCTAAAAGATTCTTAATCTATCCACTTAAGCAATAAGAATCCATCAAGTCTCAGACCCTTGCTGCACAAGGAATCAAGACTCCCGATTGAGCCATCAAGTCGAATCCTGATCTAAATCAAACTACAACACCTTTTCGATTAGGAGTTCAACTTAGGTTGGAGTTGCTTCCAACATTCTCCCACTTGATCGACTAATAGTGTAGATTTGATTAAGATCACTTTATTGGCCTTGCGAATTCTCATGGAGACTCAATTCTTATTCAAGTTTCTGTCATGATCAAACTTTCACACAGAGCTACGAAGGCACCCTGAACACTCAATGCTTAGAGCCTTCATAACCACTAATGCAATCAATTGAAAACACATGAAACCCCGTCAAGATAGATTTTCCAGAATGACAGATTTGAGTTTGCACTTTACAACACAATGTCATTCATTGGTCCTACTTTATGAGGTGAAAACCTTTCCTCTTAAGTTCCTGCAAACCTTATCTCTTGCACCCGCAAGAGTCACCAGATAAGCAAAACTGTTGTGCCCAAGATTGCTAGCTAGAAAACAACAGTTTACTTTATTGCATTCAAATATGGTGAAAACACTTTAACCAACACACTAAATGTTGGATTTATCACAAATCATAGTTATAAAGTAACATAATCGCAAAAAACAAGAGTAAAAACACAAGGAAAAGTTTCCACTCAAAACTTCAAGGCATGCCTCCCACTAATTCAGTGTTTCAAGACATCCCACTAATCCCATGCATGAGACATGTCTTTTGAAGGCTGCATTGGGAGTGCCTTGTTTAGAGGGTCTGCGATCATTTGATCAGTCCCAATATGCTGGAAATCAATGCACCCTTGCTTGACCTTTTCTCTAACCAACAAATACTTGAGTTCCAGGTGCTTGGTTCCTGAGGACCTCTTGTTGTTCTTGGTGAAAACGACTGCTGAGCTGTTGTCATACCATAACCTGATAGGTCTGTTAATGGATTCCATAAGCTTCATATTAGAAATGAAGTTTTTCAACCAAGCAGCCTGGATTGTGGCTTCATAGCATGCAATGAATTCTGCATTCATTGTTGATGCTGCAACTGTGGTCTGCTTTACACTCTTCCAAGAAACAGCACCACCTGCTAGCAAGAATACATAGCTGGAAGTGGACTTCAGTGAGTCTGGACAGCATGCGTGATCAACATCTGAATATCCTTCCAATTCCAACTTGCTTGTCTTCTGTATACTAACTTAAAATCTTTTGTCATCTGTTAATATCGCATAACCTTCTTGGTAGCAGTCCAATGTGCAAGGCCAGGATTGGATTGGTACCTACCTAGTACTCCCACCGAGAAGGCAATGTCGGGTCTGGTGCAAACCTGAGCATACATCAAACTACCTACCAAGGATGCATAGGGTTTAGTATTCATCTCACTTCTCTCCAGTTTAGTCATAGGACATTGTGCCTTGCTTAGTTTGTCTCCCTTTGTTATTGGTGCATATCCATTTGAGCAATTTTCCATATTGAAGCGTTTCAACACCCTTTCAATATATCCCCTTTGAGACAATCCTAGTAGACCACTACCCTTATCTCTACTTATTTCGATTCCTAGAACATACGATGCCTCTCCCATGTCCTTCATATCAAAACTGTGAGACAAAAAGCTTTTAGTGTGGTGAAGCATTGTAAGGTTGTTAGTGGCAAGCAGTATGTCATCAACGTATAGGATTAGGATGACAAAATTGCTCCCACTGATTTTCAGGTAAATGCATTCATCCACTGGATTCTCAGTAAACTCATTTTGTTGAACAATCTCATCAAACTTCAAGAACCACTGTCTTGATGCTTGCTTCAAGCCATAGATCGATTTTTGCAGTTTACAGACAAGATCTTCTCTCCCTTCTTGAATGAAACCCTCAGGCTGTTTCATGTAAATGTCTTCAAAGAGGTCACCATTCAAGAATCCAGTCTTGACATCCATTTGATGCAAAAATAAATCAAAATGAGCAACCATGGCCATGATGATCCTAAATGAGTCTTTACACGACACTGGTGAAAAAGTTTCATTATAATCGATTCCTTCCTGTTGAGTGAAGCCCTTGGCTACAAGTCTAGCCTTGTAACTTTCAATTTTCCCATTGCATCTCTTTTGGTCTTATACACCCATTTGCATCCTATAGCTTTGCTTCCCTTAGGCAGTTCAACCAAACTCCAGACTTGGTTCTGTGCCATTGATTCGAATTTTGACTTCATAGCAGCTAACCAGTGCTCGTTTGTCTCACTTAGCATAGCTGCTTTGAAGCTTTCTGGATCATCATCAAGCTTTACCTCAGTATCTGTCTCCTGCAGGTACACCACATAATCATTTGGCAAGGCAGGTTTTCTGCTTCTTTGAGAACGTCTTGTAGTGAGGTTTTCCGCATTGTCGGTTTCAGTCATCACTTGATTTTGAATATTAAGAATAGGTGGAGGGTTGGTCAAAACTGGCTCAGTTGGGATATTTGCAGGTTCCAGGAAAGGGAGATCAACTTGCTGGTTCCTAGTGGTGTGACTCATGGTATTAGACACCAATGTGTCATCCATAATTTCATTCACTTTTCTTTGGTGTGAAGCAACCCTTTCAGTATCTTCAATCTCATCAAAATCAGACATGTTTCCTATTCCATTTGTGGTTTCTTCAAAAAATTTTGCTCTCCCAGTTTCAACAAAACGAGTGGCATGGCGAGGACTGTAAAACCTGTATCCCTTTGTCCTTTCTGGATATCCAACAAAATAGCAAGTTGTTGTCTTTGGTGCTAGCTTCTTTTCTGCAGGATTGCAAACCCTTCCTTCAGCCGTACATCCCCATACTTTCAAGTGTTTTAGGCTAGGACTCCTTCCTTTCCATAGTTCAAAAGGGGTTTTGGTTACACTCTTACTAGGTACACGATTTAACAGGTAATTTGCTGTTTTTAGGGCTTCTCCCCACAAGAAATCTGGTAGGGTCGCAGTGCACATCATACTTCTCACCATTTCAATGAGAGTCCTGTTTCTTCTTTCTGATACCCCATTCTATTGTGGATTTCCAGGGTTGGTGTATTGAGCTATGATTCCATGCTCTTGGAGAAACAATGCAAAGGGTCCAAGATTTCTGCCATGCTCGGTGTATCTACCATAGTACTCTCCCCCTCTGTCTGATCTTACCACCTTGATTTTTAGATCCAACTCATTTTCAACTTCTGCCTTGTAGATTTTAAACTTACTTAAGGCAGCAGCCTTTTCTGTCAACAGGTACACATGACCAAATCGTGTAAAGTCATCTGTGAAGGTGATGAAATATCTGAAGTTTTCATGCGTTGGAGTAGGGAATGGTCCACAGATATCAATGTGTATAAGTTCTAAGGGTTTCTGGCTCCTGGTGGCTCCCTTCTTACTCTTATCAGTAAATTTTCCCTTAACACATTCTATGCAGATTTCTTTCAACTGTTTATAGTTCATAGGTGGTAAGATGCCCTTCTTGGTTAGTATTTTCATTCTATCTTTTGAGATATGTCCTAAACGTCTGTGCCACAGTTTGGATGAGGTGTGAGTTGTCAGTGTCGATGCTTCATTCAAGGTGTTAAAAGTGAAGTGAGTTGGGATTTTGCAATTCAATTTGAACAAACCATCTGATAAAATTCCATCTCCAATTACTCTTGAGTTTTGATACAATGAGAAACCAGAATCATTGACTAGAAATTGAAACTTAGCTTTAACTAGTCTACTTGTTGAAATCAAATTCCTTCTCATGGAAGGTATATAAACTACTTCTTGTAAAATCAAAACAAAACCAGATTCCAACTTGATCTTCACTTCTCCAATTAGCTCCACTTGCACTTTTACTTCATTTCCCACGAATACTGACACCTCATCCTTGCTTGGCTGCCTCTTCTTTGTAAAATCCTGCAAGGAGTTAGCTACATGAATTGAGGCGCCTGTATCTAACCACCATGAATCTCTTGAGATGTCCACTAAGTTAGATTCAAAACAGACTAGAACCTGATCTATTTTACCTTTTGTTTTCTTTTCTGCCCACTTCTTGTACTTCCTGCAATCTTTCTTGATGTGTCCCCCCTTCTTGCAGAAGAAGCATTTTATCCCCGGGCCACCATTTGTTTTGACCTTCAGCTTGTCATGAAATTTTGGGACGTTTGCCTTAGGCAGAACTTTGTTAGCATGCACCAGGTTTATCTGATTTTCTTGTTTTTCCTGTTTCATAAACCCTTATTCTTGTACACAGATGCTAATCAACTAATTCAGGTCCCAAGATTCCCTTGAGACATTGTAGGAACTTTTGAGCTGTTTGAATTCTACGGGTAAAGAGTTCAGGGCAAAATGAACTAGGATGGAATCATCGATTGGTACTTTCAACATGCTTAGTCTGCTGCCTATATCTACAAAGTTCAGAATATGCTCTCTGACACACCCTTGTCCTTTGTACTTGGTTTCTGTGAGTTGATGCAGTAAGGTGCTGATTTCAACCTTTGTTGAGGTTCTATACCTTTCCCCAATGAGATCCAGGCAGTCCTTAGCCTCCTCCTTCATCACCACGCTGCCCCTCACGACATCTGTCATATGTGCCTTCATCACCAGCAGGGCCATTCGGTTGCTTAATTCCCATTCTTCAAACTTGTCCTTCTGATCAGCAGTGGAGGTGTTGGTGGGTTTCGTGGCTCTGGGTTCTCTCAGTGCTAAGTCCATGTTCCTTAGTCCCAAGTATATCTCTAAGTCTTGTTTCCATTTTTTAAAGTTGGAACCGGTCAAGCATTCAATGGTTCCAAGTCCTAACGTTGTATTCATGACTGAAACATAAAGTAGGTTCGATTTTAATTTCAACCCCAGAAAACTTTATCGATATAACTCATGTATATCTGTAGATGTACATCGAGTATATCATTGGTGCTAGAACATTATGCTACATGAATTGACTTGGATGATGGAAAATCTGTGTATGTGTACACAAATAACTTCATGAACTCATTTAGTTTCATGTCCTACACCATTCCATCGTGTAAATCGGACCAGTTGAGAAAAATCCTTGTCTGTGTTTGTAAGGATTGCCTCATCTGTCATCATCAACATGATGCAATCTGATCAAGTGATCCTTGAGTTCAGTAAAACCTGGAGGCAATCATGTTGCTGCGGCTACATGATGACTCTCAGATTTTGATTGAAAACCGTGATCAGTTTTCTCCAATTTTCCTTTTAGTCAGTGCATACATATATCTATTTATTGCCATAGTCTTAATAAGAACATATTAGGGTCCTTGATTATTTAGAAATAGCTCTAATACCACATGTTAACCTTTAGTTCTAAATAAAACAAGAACACAATCATTTGCATACAAGTATGGATACGAACAATACCTCTAGACGCCATTGGTTTCGACAAAGAAGAGCAGCAGCTGTTCCACACAGGGCTAGGCATCTTCCTCCTAGCACGGACACCTTAATCACTCTTTAGATGGGCTAGTTAACCTTTCAGGTTTATTTGTGATGATTATCATAGTGGGAGGGGACCCTAACTTATATAGGCTTTGATCCTAGAGAGTTTTGCCCATCAAGAAACTCTGCTAGGCCTCCTTATGCCTAAAAGATTCTTAATCTATCCACTTAAGCAATAAGAATCCATCAAGTCTCAGACCCTTGCTGCGCAAGGAATCAAGACTCTCGGTTGAGCCACCAAGTCGAATCCTGATCTAAATCAAACTACAACACCTTTTCGATTAGGAGTTCAACTTAGGTTGGAGTTGCTTCCAACACTGCCATCTTCCGTGCCAAATCTTTCGTGGCCAACACATCTAGTATGTCCTCTGCATAATATAGAGCATCTTTCGTCATGTGTAGCCACTTCTTCACTGGACGGTTGTAAACTGCTTCTCCTCGGCATCATTAAGCGGCGACGTGACAGCCAGCATGGCGATCATCAACTTATCCAGAACCTCGTCATACTTCCTCCCAGATAATAACCCTACAATAAAATCAAAATCGATAATCCAACAGATTCTGATAATCCATCTGTTGACGATGAAGAAGGATTACCATCTCCTCCTTTGGACGAAGGACCTTTCTTTGCAACCACCACATCAATAGAACTCTCACTTGTATCTTTCGCGTTCTCTAATCTTTTCTTACTGAGGAAAATATTTTTCATTTCAATATGATGGTGTAAACTGATTGGTTTCAATATGACCGGCCAAATGGCGAAAAGTAATTAATTGAACATTGTATTTTAGTAGTTCGTGTGAAACCTAATTAACAAAAATTAATTAACATTCTACTTTGATAGAGGAAGTATTGGGGTATTGAGTTATTGGCGGGACTACTATGTACTTACCATCATTAATACCAAACAAAAACATACTAAGGAAATCTTTAAGCAGTACAATCATACTCGTGGAAATCAACCAGTAAATCATATACTAACATGCTCAGTTAATCATCATGTTGCACAAATCATAACCAAGCATCTATCATAAACAAGTACGTAAAACACGCAAGTAGTAATCGAAAGTATAAAAACAGTAAAGGAGGTCCACTCACAAACTAGTTAGGGAGTCAATATCACCCGATATATTAAGCTAGCACTGGCTCCAAGCCTATCCAACCCTAACAAAATCATTCGTAAAGGTTACTAATGGTTCACAAATCAAATTCTAAATAAAAACCCACTAGGTTGGTTAAAATGGTGCATAAAATCACTCCAAACGGAATAAAACATTCTTAAAATGATCCGAAACACCCTAAAACTAGGGCCACACGCCATTGTGTGCTGGAAAACAGCCCAAGCACTGGAAGATGGCCAAAAAATTGCTTCACACGCCACACGATATTTCGGTGAGGCTGTTAACATTCTTAATATGTTAACAGCCTCACACGCTATTGTTATGATGCCGTTAATCTATGACGGAATATGCTAAGGCTGTTAACATATTTTGGTAAGACTTGATAGCATTAGTCAAACTTGACGGTTAGTTTAGTCGCTAGAGTCTCATTGGAGATGGTGACTAGACCGCCACCGTCTCTGCCATCCACGGAGACCAAAATTATAGGAAATCATCGATTTCGACTAGAATTCAATGTATAGGCTTGGAATCACACCGAGAGTTTAGAAATATACATGTTGATGTTGAAGTGTAAGATGCCAGCTGGCACCAATCCAATTGCATCACACTTAAGTATGAGTGCTGAGGTGGATAACAGAATGAAAAATAATAGTGGCAGTGTGGGAATCAGTTTCGTGTGCCTCAAGAAGATCCTATGAATCTAGGAAGTGAGGTGGCTTCTTGTAATTGGCTGTGTGAAAGTGATGTGAAGTGTGTGTGTGAGTTGTAACCGTGAGAGAGAGTGTGAGCGGATGAGATGCTTGTAATCTCTCCAATATATTGTTACAATGAATCATTATGAATGATGATGAAGTTTATGAATGAGAAAGAGGGTGAAATCTCAGATTGAAGGTGAGATCGTGTAGGATTACTCACAAAGCATTTCATCAAACAGTTGGTGTGCATAACCAAGCTGTGTGGAATTTCTCTGTTCAATCATCATCGATTTCTAGTTTTCATTATCGCTAATCGAATAGAAACTATCCTAAAACAAAAATAGTCACATGTAGTCCTGATTCACAAACAATTTAGCTAGGAGGATCGAGTTGGAAGCTTACTTGATCGTGAAACAATCCGCTGCGTGTGCTGAGT
Source organism: Prinsepia uniflora (assembly GCA_032719365.1). Taxonomy (NCBI): domain Eukaryota; kingdom Viridiplantae; phylum Streptophyta; class Magnoliopsida; order Rosales; family Rosaceae; genus Prinsepia; species Prinsepia uniflora. The sequence continues at coordinate 24,079,707 of CM064873.1, forward strand.
TCTAGTTTGTGTTATGTGATGAACTTCGACATGGTATCAGAGCTTCCACGATCGTTGTGATATGGGTCGTCTGAGGTAGAGTGTGCATCTAAGGAAGAAGGAAACTAGCTATGAATGCAGGAGTAGGTGGTGAACTAAGAGCTCCAGTGTTTACTAGAACTAACTATGACTTTTGGTGTGTAAAGATGAAGACGATCTTGAAGGCATACGATCTGTGGAGTCTAGTATCAGATGGTATTCCTAAGAGAGCCATGAGACGAAAAGGAACTGAGAAGATTGAGATGCAGTCCTCGCATCAAGATCTGATCTGTGATGCAAAGGCTCTCAGTATTCTGCAAAATGCAGTGGCTGATGAAATTTTCCCAAGGATTCAAAATGAAGAAACCTCAAAGAGTGTGTGGGTTCTTCTAACTCGAGAATACAAGGGAGATTCTAAGGTGATATTTGTCAAACTTTAATCCCTTAGACGTGATTTCGAGTACACTAGAATGAGGGATGATGAAACTCTTGCAAATTACATTTCTAGACTATACCATATAGTTAACCAAATGAGAACTTATGGTGAGGAGATTGAAGAAAAGAGATTAGCACAGAAGATTCTGATTAGTTTGACAAAACCTTTTGATACTATCGTGTCTATAATTGAAGAAACTATAGATTTGGACTCAATCAATGTTGAAAATGTGATTGCATCAATCAGAGCTTATGATTAGAGGTAGGAATGCATACTGAGCGCTCAGTAGAGAAAGCCTTCTCAAGTTTATCTGTTGATACCAAACAAGACTGCTCTTACTCTAAGACTAGAGACCATTACAAAGGAAACAAACACTGGAATAATGGTTCACATTCACAGAGGGCCAATTCCAATCAAAACTCAAAATTAGGAAAAGATCCTGGTAATCAAGTTAGGGAGTTCTGTAAGAAGTGTAAGAAGATTCACTATGGAGACTGTTGGTCAATTTCTAAGGCCAGATGTTACAATATGTAAAAAATTTGGGCATTTTGTAAGGACTTGTCCTACTAAAGCTAGTGGAAGGAGCAGTGGAAAAAGGCCACTATAAATCTAGTAAAAGAGGTTGTTGAATCCCCTAGTAACCTATTTCTAGCTTATAACACAATCACTGGTGCAAAGGATAATCATGTGTGGTATGTGGACAGTGCATGTAGTAATCATATGACAACTCAGGAATCTATGCTGGTGGATATTGATAGAAGTATCAGGGTGAAAGTCAAGATGGGAAATGGTGAGCTAGTACAAGCAATGGGGAAATGAATACTGTCAGGACCCAACCCTCCTCGGTCAGGATCCGACTCATCTAACACGATATTGTCCGCTTTGGGCCTCCTTGCCCTTGCCCTCACGGTTTTGTTTTCGGGAGCTCACGGTGCAACTTCCCCGGGGGTCACCTGTAACGACCCGTCCCAAATATCGGGATTAAATACTAATTAATTATGATTTAGAATGACTAATATGGGAGTAGTTGAATGAAATTGGACGAAATGTGCAAAATGACCGTTTTGCCCCTAGGCGTGGGTAAAATATTGACTTTTAGTTCGGGCGGTCAAACGAACTTTGACCGATGACCGTGACGTAATTCAGGACGTCACGAGTTTATAGACAGGTGGCACGTCTGATTCCGACATTTGAAGAAGAAGTTACGACGTTCGAAAGTCGAGGGGTATTTTGGTAATTTGGTTGAAAAAGGGTCAAATGTTGACTTTTGACTCGGGAGGTCCAATGGCGAAGGGCCAAGGACCGTTACGTAGATCGAGTCGATACGAATCTGTAGACAGGCGGCATGCCGAAATCGGACATCGAACGGGAAAGTTATGGTCACGAGATTGAGATTGGTTAAACGAACGAACCGAGTTTCAATTAAAATAATAATAAATTAGTGAACAGTGATCGATGAATCTGGACCCTTGGATGAGTGACAAGTGTCACTCATCCCCACACTCCCTAAAATCTGGATTATGTCTCCACTAAATAATTAAAATATAATTTATTTTCCCTTTTAATCTCATCCGTCCATCTCACTCCCCAGATTGCATCTACATCGTCCATCTCATCTCTTCCCTTCTATTTCTGATCAGTCCTCACTCCCTCACTCTCATATATTTTCCCCACCCGTGAACACACACATACACGGCTCACCATTGTGAAACAAACACACATCACCACCATATCTGCATCCTTTAGGCTGTGTGGAGGACTGTGAGAGACTGAGAGTTCGTGGACGACTGAGGTGAGCTGGGCATGGCGGGGACGACAGTGGAGGTGAGAGCCCGTAACCCATTTTAAAACCAAAAATGAAAATCAAGTTCTGGACAGGTGTTAGCCTTTGGAATTGATCCTACAATGTTCTAGGAACCTAAACAAATACTTTGGACTCAGTTTTGAGGAGGGAGACGGCCAGGATCGACGGCATGACGCACTTGCAGGTGGCCGGTCTGCACTCTTCCTTGAACAGGTAATGAAATGAACTTCTTTCTGGTTTTTGAAACAACTGATCAATTGGAAATAGTAAGACGAAGATGTAGGGACAATTAGGATCGAAAATGGTTGGATATTGGGTGAGAACCGGCTGGGTTAGATCGTCAGTTCGGTTGAACCGACCGAACTAGTGAACCGGTTCAGACCGGGTTCGCTGGAGCTTGATGATGAACAATACCCGGCGCGTGTGTTTCATGCGCAGGGGTTCAAACGGCACGTGGAGGGTATTTTGGGGAAACCTCCAACATGACTTTTAATCTATTCTATGTAACAAACATTTTGGGATTGGTTTCGTGTCGATCGGACACCATTTCGATATTGTTCGGGACGTCCGAAGGTTTTGAATCGAATTTAAAAATAGTTAAAAATTTGGGAAAATTACGGGACTTTAATATGAGGTTAATGAAGAGGTTAGTGACCCTGTAATGTGATTTGGACATGTTTGGAAGTCCCGATGATAGTGGTATGGCCCAGGAAGGCCTATGGCATGCGTATCGAGACACATCGTTCGACGGTCTGTGAGTGGACTTTGGTTTTATAAATACTATGGACGCTTAACTGTGTTATATGTTTTATATACGTGATTTCTATGATGGTGATTATGATTATTGATTTCGCGTATATTGCACGTATTTCGAGATATTTTTTGTATTGCACGTATATTGAGATTGACGATTTTATTGTGGTTTTACGTGCTTGTGATTTCATGAATAATGTGATGAAATGGTTTTGAATTTGGAAAGATGAACTCAGGCATGAGGCCCAATTGTTTTGAAAACCTCGGACTTGGAGTCCAATTGAGTTATGTAATCGGGTCGGGGGCCTAGTTGTTTACGAAATTGGGCTGAGACCCATTTGAGTGATATTATTGGGTCATGGGCCCAGTTGATTTAAAAAATTAGGCCAGGGGCCCAATTGATTTACGAAATCGGGTCGTGGGCCCAGTTGGTTTACGAAATCGGGCATGAGGCCCAGTTGGGTTACAAATGTGATTTCGGGTCTAGGACCCTATGTTTTATAAATGTGATTTCGGGTCTGGGACCTTATGTTTCATAAACGTGATTTCGGGTCGGGGACCCTAAATGGAATTGTGATGTTTTATGGAGATTTCGGGCAGGGCCCATTGAAATGTTGTGAAATGATTTGATAAAACTGTTTTCCATATACGATATGTGATGGTTTCCTCCAGGTGTCTGGGACACTAGGGAAGTCATGGTGCATTGCCTGCGAGGGGTCATTGTACGGAGCTACTGGACCGTATAGTGACTCAGAAGCAGGATTGCTATAATTAGACGCCTAGGATGTCAGACATCTAGGATGTCAGAGATATTAACCCGGAGAGACCCCGGACAACACGCGTTTCTTATTATTATCGTAAGATATGACGTCTGGAACGTCAAGCGTCTGGGACGCTAGGCATGTGGGATGCCCGAGATAGTTATGTGGTAAATATGGACTATTGGATCTATGTAATGGTTTTTCGGTTGGATTTATGTTTATGGATTTGGGCGGTGGCCCACATGGTTTTGTATTTATGGATGTGGTATTTCACAGTTTTGGGCTGAGTTCCCACGCTTAGTTTTGAGTTACGGTTTTTGGGCTAAGGCCATAATGGCTTGTTTGAGTAAATGTTTTGATTACTGGTTTTTGAGGCATTCATATGTTTTTATGAAGGGATAAATGTCTTGATGAAATGTGTTTATGAACTTATTTATTTTCGTCCACTCACAGCTTTTGGTTGTTTTTAATGCCCTTCAGGTTGATCACGGATGCGACTGCAGCAGAGACTAGGACATCGCATACCTCCTCCATCGATCCTTGCGCACTCTGAAAGCCCCGTTTGGGCAGTGGCATCAGGTTATCCCTTGTCTGACACTTCGTGTCAGACGAGAGCATGACACATTTCATGGTAATCCCGGGGGGATCGGGATGGGTCGTGTCATCACCCATCATGGAATTGCACCAGCCTCAACTCGCTTAACTTTGGAGTTCCAACCGAACTCAAAGCCACTAAGCTCCCAAAGGCCTCATTTAGATCAAAGTTGTGCAGCAGTCCACTCTATCTAACACGATATTGTCCCCTCGAGACTCACTGGCCGAACCAGCCCAGCCCGAAGGGTTTTGTTCTAGGAGCTCACGATGCAACTTCCTAGTGGATCACCCATCATGGGATTGCACCAGCTTCCACTGGCTTAACTTTGGAGTTCCCCAGGAATCCAAAGCCAGTGAGCTCCCAGAAGGCCTCGCGCTAGATAGGTGTGTGCCTACACCTTTAAGGCACACCACCATTCCCCTCATAAACCATTCCCCCTCGCAAGAATGTGGGATTGTTCTCCCTTCCATCCAGGACACGGGTCTTACAATCCATCCCCTTTAGGGCCCAGAGTCCTCGCTGGTACACTTCCCGATTGGGGCCTGGCTCTGATACCATTCTGTCAGGACTCAACCCTTCTCGGTCAGGACCCGACTCATCTAGCACGATATTGTCCACTTTGGGCCTCCTTGCCCTTGGCATCACGGTTTTGTTTTCGGGAGCTCACGGTGCAACTTCCCCGGGGTCACCCATCATGGAATTGCACCAGCCTCAACTCGTTTAACTTTGGAGTTCCAACCGAACTCAAAGCCATTGAGCTCCCAAAAGGCCTCGTTTAGATCAGAGTTGTGCATCGGCCCACTCTATCTAACATGATTTTGTCCCCTCTAGACTCACTGGCCGAACCAGCCCATCCCGAAGGGTTTTGTTCCTAGGAGCTCACGATGCAACTTCCCAGTGGGTTACCCATCATGGGATTGCACCAGCCTCCACTGGCTTAACTTTGGAGTTCCCTAGGAATCCAAAGCCAGTGAGCTCCCAGAAGGCTCGCGCTAGATAGGTGTGTGCCTACACCTTTAAGGCACACCACCATTCCCCTTCTAGACCATTCCCCCCTGACAGGAATGTGGGATTGTTCACCCTTCCATCCAGGACACGGGTCTTACAAATACTGGCAATTCAAACCAAGTAAGGACAAAGATATATTAAGGATGTGATGTTATTACCTGGCCTAGAAGATAATCTGCTCAGTGTAGGTCAAATGATAGAACATGACTATTACCTAGTCTTTGGTAATAACACTGTTGATATCTTTGAAGACAAGGATCTAAAGGACAGAGTGGCCAAGGTCCATATGACTAGAAACAGATGCTTCCCTATGACTTTAGACTGTGTTAATCCTATTGCACTGAGGTAATCTATTGTAGAGGACTCTAAGTTGTGGAACAGAAGGTTTGGAAACCTAAATTATGCTAACCTAAAGGTTTTGCAGCAGAAAGACATGGTGGTTGGTTTTCATGTACTCACATAATAGAAGATTGGTGTTTGTGAGGCCTGTGTAACAAGAAAACAACATGTTGAGCCTTTTGACAAAGAAGAGGCCTGGAGGGCATCTTCACTTCTGGAACTTGTTCACACAGATGTATGTGGCACTATGCAGGAAACAATAGCAGGAGGAAATCGATATTTCCTCACTTTCATTGATTACTTTACCAGAATGTGTTGGATTTACTTCCTCACTTGTAAGTTAGGAGTGCCCAATGTGTTTCAAAAGTTCAAAGCTATGGTGGAGTTATAGTCTAAGTTCAAGATCAAACAACTGAGAAGTGATAGAGGAGGGGAATACATGTCCAATGAATTTGAAAGATTTCGTGAAGAAAATGACATTGTGAGGAAACTGACTGTTTCTTATTCCCCCAGCATAATGGAGTTGCTTACAGGAAAAACAAGACAGTTTTTGAGATGGGAAAAACAATGATGCATGAAAAAGGGGTGCCCTATAAGTACTGGGGAGAGGCAGTGTATACTGCTGTGTACCTACTGAACAGATGCCCTACTCATGCTATGAGTGGTAAAACACCATTTAAACAGTTTATAGGAAGGAGACTTGGAGTTAAGCATCTAAGAGTATTTGGTTCTATTTTCTATTCACATATCCCTGATCAACTAAGACAGACTTGATGAGAAAAGCATCAAGTGTGTGTTTATGAGATATGGTGATGTGAGAAAGGCTACATGTTACTCAATTTGAAGACAGAGAATATTGTGATTACATGGAATGTGATCTTTGATTTAAGTGCTCAGTGGGATTGGCAGAAGAACAAGGAGCATGGAGGAGGTTCAATCTCCTTAGGATATGGAGTTGAGTATAAGGGAATGAACATTGAACCTCAGAATGAGAATACTATCCCTATAGCCTATTCTGAACAAGAATCACCTAGAACACAGACTTATGAATCTGAATCTTCTAGTAGCACCCCAGTGAGATACAGGAGCATAAGTGATATCTATGCACGATGCCATATGTACATAGTAGAACCTGAAAACTACAATGAAGCTGATAAGGATCATCTGTGGAGATCAGCTATGGAAGCTGAGCTTGAGATGGTTCAGAAAAATGAGACTTGGGACTTGGTGGGTATACCTGAGGGAAAACCAGTCATTGGGGTAAAGTGGATCTTCAAGACAAAGATGAACCTTGATGGCTCAGTGCAGAAACACAAGGCAAGGCTGGTGTCAAAAGGTTATGCATATAAGCCTGGAGTTGACTACAATGAAACATTTGCCCCAGTTTCCAGGTTAGACACTATCAAAACACTCATTACCCTTGCAGCATAGAAAAGATGGAAACTGTACCAACTGGATGTAAAGTCTGCATTTTTAAATGGGACACTGGAGGAAGAAGTCTACATAGAGCAACCAGAATGGTACGTGGTAAGAAATCAGAAGGAAAAAGTGCACAGGCTTAAGAAAGCTCTGTATGGACTGAAACAAGCCCCTAGGGCATGGTTTGGGGAGATTGACACCTTTCTGTCTCAAAGTGGATACAAGAAGGGCGCCACTAAAGCTACTCTATATGTAAAGACAGTAGAAGATGGAACTCTCACTATATGTAGATGACATTATCTACACTGGATTAAGTGAGGAAATTATGAGGAATTTCAAGTCTGAGATGATGAATAAGTATGAGATGTCAGATCTTCGTTTGTTGCATCATTTTCTAGGAATGGGGGTGATTCAAATAGATCAGTATGTCTTTATACATCAAAGGAAGTATGCTACTACTTTGCTTGACAAGTTTGGTTTAAGGGATTGCAAATTTGTGAGTGCACCCTTAGTTCCTAGTGACAAGCTAAGAAGGGTTGATGGAAGTGAGACTGCAGATGAGTCTCTTTACAGGAAGATTGTGGGAAGTTTGCTATACCTAACAACAACTAGATCAGACATAATGTTTGCTGCTAGTTTGCTATCAAGATTCATGCATGGTCCTACAACCAAGCACCTAGGAATAGCTAAAAGGGTTCTGAGATACATCCAGGGGACACTGTCCTATGGCATTGAATATGAAAAAGAAAGTGTTCAATTTTGATAGGGTTCTGTGACAGTGATTAAGGTTATTCAGAGGATGATATGAAGAGTACATCTGGTTATGCTTTCTCCTTGGGAAGTGGAGTGTTTTCTTGGGCCTCTGTGAAGCAAAGCACTGTTACTTTGTCCACTGCATAAGTTGAATATATTAGTGTAGCTGATGCTACAACTCAAGCAATTTGGTTAAGGTTTGTACTTAAAGACTTTGGAGAAGAATAGTGTGATGCTACTACCTTATTCTGTTACAATATGTCAGCAATTGCCATAGCAAGGAATCCTATGTTTCACCAGAAAACCAAGCACAAAAACAGGAAGTATCACTTCATTCAATAAGCCTTGTAGGAGGATAAAATCACAGTCTTGTACTATTGAACTGAAGTTCAGCTTGCAGATACTTTTACCAAGGTTGTATCTAAGGACACCCTAGGAAGACTAAGGACTCTACATGGAATTAAGCTAGCTTCCAGCTTAGGAGGGGTTGTTGAAGTGTATGCTGCTAGCTGGCAACAATCCAATTGCATCACACTTAAATGTGAGTGTTGAGGTGGATAACAAAATGAAAAGTGATAGTGGTAGTGTGGGAATCAGTTTCGTGTGCCTCAAGAAGATCCTATGAATCTAGGAAGTGAGGTGGCTTCTTGTAATTGGCTGTGTGAAAGTCATGTGAAGTGTGTGTGTGAGTTGTAACCGTGAGAGAGAGTGTGAGTACGTGAACTGCTTGTAATCTCTCCAATATATTGTTACAATGAATCAATATGAATGATGATGAAGTTTATGAATGAGAAAGAAGGTGATCTCAGATTGAAGGTGAGATCATGTAGGATTACTCACAACGCGTTTCATCAAACAGTTGGTGTGCATAACCAAGCTGTGTGGAATTTCTCTGTTCAATCATCATCGATTTCTAGTTTTCATTATTACTAATCAAATAGAAACTATCCTAAAACACAAATAGTCACAAGCTAGTCCTAATTCATAAGCAATTCAGCTAGGAGGATCGAGTTGGAAGCTTACTTGATCGTGAAGCAATCCGCTGCGTGTGCTGAGTACTAGTTCAAGTTATATGATGAACTTCAACCGTTAAAGCTCGAAACCAGCTCAAAGTCCTTGAAACTTTCCAAAATCTGCGATGAACACCTAACTAATTTCTTGGCCAAAATCTTGTAAAAAAACAACATGCAATTATTATAGGGTGATGCTCTCAACCTCACAAGGACAATTATAGTTAAAGGGATTGATTTTACCTTCATTTGAGCCTAGGCTTTGCGGGTCATGATTCTCAGGTCTAATATGGGTCATACATTACAATCGTGACATTGTGGCCCTTATGGCTCATGGTCCTGTCTACTGAGCTCATAGGGACGAGACGATGGGAGTAAGTACGGTTGGGCACTCTAGTGCGAAGTTTTTAGATGGACAGTGGTGTGGTTCACCGTGACTCCGTCGTACTCTCTCTCTCTCTCTCCACTACAATGGCCTACATCGGCCAAGGAACGGTGAGTGGCTCACTTTCTCTTCAAGTTGCGGAGGAGACGTCAATTGTGGAGTCCAAATCATCTATGAGTGATGGTGGTGGTCGCACTCTCGCTCTCAGCAATTCAAATCGACAGTGATAGAGAATAAAGTTAAGAGTGTGATGGTGATGGAGGTTGATTGGGTTTAGGATAAAATAAATGTAGGTTACGGGCCTGTGCCAAATATATAATTAAAAATCCCAAATGGACATCTCTTTGTCTTTTGGGCCTAAACGATGCTGGACTTAATGTTACGTCTAACCTAATAACTCACTAGTCGAGGCCCAAACGACCATGATTAAGGATAGTAACTCTCAAATTCCAAATTCGCATTTACATGATGGGATGTAACACTGGGTGTCCAATAACATGTGAAGTATTTTGAAAGTATGGATGATATTATAAGTGAGTTGAACGTGCAAATTTATGTGTTTTTCGTGTATAGCTTTGCACACAGTGTTTTAGTTGAGGTGGTTCCAATTGGATGCCTTCAGTTATTAGTTGACTAAGTTTGTTTCCAATCTTACGTCATTATTGCTCTTAGCCTGATGGAACAAGGAGACTCTTTTTACTCAGTTTCATTTATGCCATTAAAGTTCTTTACTTTCCATAATCCTTCATCACATTCTTTTGGATTAAGCGGTGAGCTTCTTCATGATTGATTAAATGTGAGGGATATAACTCCTATTTGTAGCTTCAGCTCTGCATAGGAGTATATGTGCATGATTTTTTATTTTTGTAAAATATAAACTGAACAACTGAACTCTAGAAGGCCTTTGTTCCAAATATAGTTGAATTTTTGGAAATGTGGATTTATGTTTTTGCATTATATATTTGCAGTTTTAAAGGAATTTTTCTACTACCTATTTTATTTCAGGTTACTAACCTACAATTAATTTCTACTTTTCTATTTTTTGTTTATTTTATAAAATGATATTTAATATTAGAAAATACTTCCATTGAACTCCATTTACCATTGCTTTCAGAACCACATGTTGTATAATCTGACATGCTTATATGTAATGGCTTGAAAATTCAGGGAAAAGTGAAATTGGAAAATTAAAAAGAAAATGACAGTTTTGCCCTTGCAGGTCAAAAAATGACTTTTTGACCTGGACATCTTTTGAGTATGTAGATAGACAATATTCCGCAATCGGAGATCGATTGAATATGATACGGGTCAAAAGAGACTAGGGGCATTTTTGTAATTTTAACTTGTAGGGTATTTTGGTAATTTTGCAGGAGGGCTATTCTGTCGTGTTCTAAAATTTTCTTTATTTTTCCCCTTTTATTCTTCCACCAACTTAACCCATTATATAAGAGGGGGTGTGTGTGTAATGGTGCTTCAGTGAGGGGTGGCCGAAAAATAAGAAAAGAATGAATAAAAAATGGAAACGAGAGAGGAAACTAGTTAGGGAGAAGGAGAGAAAAGGAAGGAAGAAAGAAGGAAGAAAGGAAAGGAGAGGAACTGATTAAAAACGGCAGAGGAAGGGAGTGAGATACTCTAGACCCGAAACCTGTGGAGATTTAAAACTGGCCCGAAGTTCATCACATAATTTTGAGATTTTCCAATTCAAAAAGAAGGATCCTAGAAGGTTGGGTGAGTCTCTAGGGTCATTAGGAGATAGACAAGATGAAGGTTGGACGAAGGAAGGTCGAAGAACAGATTCTAGAACCACGACCGAAGCTTGAAGGTAAGCTTCTCTAATTTTTAGTATGATTTACATTTTTGTAAGGACATAAGGATGTTCTTGAGTTCAAAACGGTTTGATTCGATGTATATAATGTGAAAAATAAAGGAAATACAGTCATGTTTGACTCACGGGTCGGGTGACCTGAAAAATGAAAACGAGTATTGAATAGAGGTTAGGGACGATGAACAGTGTAGCGCATGGCCACCACGCACATGGACTGTGGCGGCGCGTGCTAATGTATCTCGGTGTCCAACCAACATGAAACTTCATGTTCCTGATGTTACGAGTCTAATGTTACGATTTTCGAGATGAACAAATATCGTCTCGAGACAGTTTTGACTGTCCGAAGGTTTATGTACTATTTTAAATTTGTTTAAAATCCCAAAAAATTAATGGATTAAAATATGAGTTTATTGGGACGATTAGTAATCCTCATAAGTGATTTATGATAGGTACTAAGGCTCTCAAAAATTACGGAAAAACGTGCAATTCGGGATTTGTCTATATGGATAGTGTGTGAGTAGACTTTTATTTTTATTAAATTATTATGCATGCGTATTTAAGTATTTTATATGATATTAGTTTGAACGTAATTTTTATTTATGCACGTTTTACGAGATTTATCTTAAATTGTGTTTTAGGCTTAGGCCTGGATTTGGAATTGTGGATTTGGATGGAAGTGTTGATATGTGTTATGAAAAATGTGTTTCTCAATATTTGTGTACTATATGTATTGTTGGATGATGATTGGTTAGTCTTAGACGTCGAGTAGGGTTCCTTTCATAAGACTGGTATTGTGATGACAATTCATACGTCGAGCTGGGCTCCTCTCCTGAGTCGGTTTTCACTCATGCATCGAGCTAAGCTCCTTTCCCAAGTGGTTTACGTATCGGTAGTGCAATCGATTACTATTGATATTGAGTATCGAGGATGGGTTGGTTGTTTGTGATTGTTGTGGCAACTTTGTGTATGATTGTTACGATGATTTACTGATGCTATTCTCTTTATGTACAATTTTCACATTTTTTGAGGTCATAAGATGTGTTTTATCTTACTTGATATTTAACGGGTTTTCATATGAATGCATAGTTTTTATAAAACGAATAGAGGGTAAAATGAACTATGCTTCCTGAACCATGTTTTAAATATTTATTTTTGTCCACTCACATGGTTTTCGTAGTTTTTATTAACCCTCCAGGGCCGTTGCACAAAATTTGAGGTTGTTCAAGAGGCGGAGGTGTGAATTTAGGAAGAGTACAAATATCTTTTGTCTAATAAGCGTTGAGGGTAAAATGGATAATTTTGTTGTTTATTAGACGGGAGCAGAACCGAGTGTGGTTGCCAAGGTAAATTAAGTATTGGTCATGTCAATTGTTATCAGAGCAAGGTTTCTAAGTTGTACGTTTTAATGTCATGCCTCTGAGATGTGAGCCTCATGAACAACCTGATAATGAGACGAGTATTTGAGCTCAGGATAGTGATATGGCCGGAAGTGGACCTGGATAATTAGTTCGAAGAGCCAATGTTACGCCCCTATAAGGGAAAATTTGTGTGGTCCTGATAGTAAAGTGAGCTCAGAGGCAAAAATCATAATATTCGTAGGCACGTTGTGATAGAGCCAATGTTACGCCTATGTCTGACCACTCTTGTCAAATAAGGGATATTACCAATTTTAACCATGTCTATAGTTTATTAGATTAACCAAATCAAACCCACCCTTGCGGGGTTACTGCCCACATTCAGCCCACTTCCCCCCCCCCCCCCCCCCCTTCCTGACAAGTAATGGTATTTACTAGCTCGACCATATTCGATTTTCCTTTATCACCATTTATTATTATTAGTGTTATATTCTTCTTACATATTTTTCATCAATCACGATAATCATAGCATCAACATCACATATACCAACATATATATATATATATATATATATATATATAATTTTGTCGACATGTCATCATCATATCATCATCAACATAATCATCATCGTATCATAGCATCCCTATTAGTATGATGTTCTCATCATTTCACATTACATCTTTATCATGTATTATCATATGAATCTTTATATCATCATCTTAAACCATTATATCATCAAATTAACATTGTCAGATGCCCATGACCCTAAGATTAGCATACATATCTCATTATCATAACATGATGCTATGTGTAACGAGCTTAAGAAAAAAAGTGTTCATCTTCTATACAAACTTCTTGTTAATTGAACATTGATGAAATTTGTAGCCGTTTCCAAGCACCATAATTACCATTATCACTCATTAAGCTCGATCATAACATTATAATTAACCCCTTTTATTTTCCCAATTTAATTGTGGATTTAAAGTATAAAAAATATATGTTAAACCTTGAAACTATACTCAATCGATGTCCAAATTCCATAAACCTTATACCATTGGATTCAAAATACAAAGAGGAACGTTTTTCATGTTGATCAGACGGCCAAAGGAGGTCGTACGCACTCCCACATGCTACTAGTGGCCTCTGTGTTTAAGCTTCACGCGTTTGCGTAGGGGTAATCTCCTTCCTCTATCCCGGTCTGTAATTCAGATCGTCCGACCTGGCGGTTTAACCCAGTTATATTTCCTTTGTTTTACATCCGTTTTCCACGTTCTAATAACTAAACTATATCTACTCAATCTTAGGAAAGGTTCTATGTTGTCAAAGAAAGTAAATACTTACCCAAAATCACTGTTAAATCCTTCATGTTTCGACTAAGGTTTCAAAATACGTCCTCGAGTGCTTCTGCATCCAACCTTCAATATAACCAGCTTAAAATGATGACAGGGACTACCTTTTACTTACTAGGATCCTTGGTTTCGAGCCAACAACCTTGAAACAAACTGAACCTCCTCGGGCCATACTTAAGTCATTCGAGTTTTGAAGGGTTGCTCCTCAACTGCCTCCTTTCTTTTTCCCTTTCTTCCTCTCCTTCCTTGATGTTCTCCCTGGCATTTCCTCTTTTATTCTCATTTTTTTCCTATTTTTCCTAGTTCGGTTCTTCTCCATCGAACCTCCCTTTTTACGCACGCACACACGCACACACGCACACACGCACACACGTACACGCACACGCACACACGTACACGCACACGCACGCACGCACACACACACGCACACGCACACACACACACACACACACACACACACACACACACACACACACACACACACACACACACACACACACACACACACACACACACACACACACACACACACACACACACACACACACACACACACACACACACACACACACACACACACACATAGTATGCTAAGTCGCAAATAGAGAGAATGTGAGGGGAAAATATAGAACCCTCTAGACACATACCAACATCTCATATGATTCGCTTGTCAAAATTGTAAAATTACCAATGTACTCCTTTATGCCAATATTACCATAATGCCCTTAGTTGTCATTGACCCGTATTAAACTTATTTGACCCCCATTTTTTAGCATACCTCTTGTCTACAAACTCAAGACAATGAGACCTACGTAATGGTACTCACAAATTGTTCGGAAGGTGTCTAGGTAAAAAAAGTCAACTAGTTGACCTTATAAGGGAAAAATTGTCATCTCTGTTCAATTTTCCAAATTTTATTTTTCTGGAATGTCTGGGTCGTTACACGATGGGCTCGGATGGGATAGATGAATTCATTTTTTGGTTAGAGTAAGTGTTTGAAATGACGAAAAATCTTTTGTCGGATCCGACACGTATACCGATGTTTGCTCGACGACTAAGCATGGATTACAAATATCAAATTAGGACTTTAATGGAAGTCTGGATATCTAATAAGGATTTACAAATAAGTTGAGATATTGAAATAGGACTCAGGAAAGAGTCGGAGTCGGGAGAAACTAGGGCTCGAGAGGAGCCGGAACATGGAAATGTTGTTACAAGTTGAATACTAAATAAGGACTCGAGGCAATGTTCCTGGTAGTCTAGTTGTTTAATATATAAGTTTGATACACTAATAGAGGATTAGTTGTGTGTACATTCAAAATGTGTTGGGTTTTGGATAACTAGTGTAATTTTTTGGGGGATGTAATGCCAGCAGAACTAAGGTAACAACCAATGGGGGTGGAGGAAAAAGTTCTAGACCTGGGGAAATTTGAAGGGAATGAAACCCCAGAAATCAAATGATTCGTAGGTCGGATGTTAGGCCCCTAATGATACAATCCATCCCAATCCTCCTGAATTATCGTGGGATGCATGATGCTCCCGCCTAACACCACGTGCCAGAATATGGATAAAACCGTAACCCACTCGAGGTTTCGAGAGTACGCAGTGATTTTCAGAGTACGCAGCTACATGTGACGTCTCGGTATCTCCTACAGCCCGCATCCGCGATCAACTTGAAGAGTATCAAAAACCATAAAAGCTGTGAGTGGACAAAAATAATCAGGTTAAAAATAATTTAATGAAAAGACATTTATACCCTTCACTTAAAAGCATACGTGCATAAGAAAAGTATCTTAAATACTTCTTCATACGTCTGCCACTCGACTTGCTTCTTGCTCCTTGGCATCTGCAACCTCTAGATGCATCCGGCGTCATCCGGAATCGTCTGAACGCTGCTAGGATTCCATCCAACTCATCTCAGTCATCTAGATCACTACTGAGATTTCGTCAACTCATCTCCATTGAGATGTCACATTAACATTCGAGTAGGAGTAAGACTCGACACAAACCGACGAATCCTCAACATCTCAATCGTCAGTAAATGTAAGCATACCAAGATAAGGTCATAAACCTCTGCTCGTACTGAGCTACATCAAATCTCTTGCTCATGTGTGAGGAACTTCGCCTCCCTTATCTCGATGAAACTGGGATGCGAATGACGTAAGAACGTTTCTCGAACATCGCCCAACTCTCGATGGTCTTATCCACATCCGTGGATAGCCATGTTTGCCATAAACCTCGTGCAGACCCAACAAAGAAAAATTCCATTATCGAGACTCTGCACTCGGGCAGTAACGCATCACCCATACAATCCGCTCAAAAGTGTCAGGTCCACTGATCGTTCCACCCCGGGATCAGATCCACAAGTACCACTCTCCTAGTAACTCGTGAAACCAACCACAAATAGGGTCATCCACGACCACATCCATCCTGACCAATCGTCAAACACATCTCTGGATGATCACGATATTGGCATCCATTTAACTAGTAACTACTACCCGAGGATCTCATCCACTCGTGGCTCTACGGTTCCAAGCCGTTAGGTACACAGGAAACTCGACCCTCCTCGGGTCTAACATACTGAAACACGATATAAGATGCCAAATAGAATCTATCTGGGGTTCATTATCACTTAACTTTCCTATTCTTACCCTCACTATCAAGTTGATGACGGGTTGTAGTCATCGTAGAGACATCACATTTGACACATGTGTAACACCACAAGAGCAACCAAGTGCTCTGATACCAAACTGACACGACCCATCCCAATCCCCATGGATTATCGTGGGATGTGCCATGGTCCCTTCTGACATCACGTGCTAGATTAGGGATAAAACCGTAACCCACTCGGGGTTTCCAAAGTTTGTAGTGATTCCAGAGTATGTAGCGGCATGTGATGTCTCGGTCTCTCCTACAGCCCGCATCCGCGATCAACCTGAAGGGTATCAAAAACCATAAAAGCTGTGAATGGACAAAAATAAATAAGTTAAAAAAAATTTAACGAAAAAACATTTATACCCTTCACTTAAAAGCATGCATGCGTTAGAAAACAGTATCTCAAATACTTTCTTAAAAGCAAATCATATGGCTTTCCAATTCAATACACAGTGAAGACATTTGTCATTCAAAACCATTTCCTCAGTAGGGTCTCAGCCCAAAACCAAATCAAGTACGGTCTCAGCCCAAATAAAAACCACGTGGGATCTCAGCTCAAAAAAATCTCATAAATCATCTCAATAGGGCCTCTGCCCGAAATGTAGACTAGCATCCGGAGTCTCATGAAAACATGAGTAACCAATCCTATCAATATCTAATAAAACATCTCAATAGTCACGATATCAGCACTACGGGTGCGACTCGGGATTACGTATCCGAATATATAGTAGGTTCGGAGCCTGTGGCTCGACATCTAAGTGTTCTAACTCAGGCTCGACGTCTGAGCGATGGCATCCACAGGCTCGGAACCCCTAGCTCGACGTCTGAAAGATTTCATCTCTAACACTCATGCAGGCAGTGTGATCATGACCTCTCAAGGATTTACGATGTCTGGAGGCTACAATCTCATCATAGAGGATAATAGTGTGGAAAACATTTCACAAATCATCTCTTAATATCTCAATAGGGCCCACGCCCGAAATATAGTTCATCAAATCAGTTTCCACAAAACCATCATAAAAACCGTGTTCAAAACTTTTCACAAATCCAGGATTCCTCGAGTCCTATCAAATTCAAACTTGTAAATCTACAACAGGGTCATAACCCAATATCTCATATCGAAAATCAAAACTGGGTCACAAGCTCGATATATCATATCGTAAATCTGAAACAGGGTCATAGCCCGATATACCATTTCCTCACGTTTGAGTATACTCTAAATCAAACCATAAATCAACTGGGACACATGCCCGAATATCATTTCCAAATTCAAAAACCATTTCACAATTCAAATCTTTACTCAAAATCACCCTTGACTATAATCCAAGTCATGGTTAAGATCCAACTAGGACTCAAGCCCTAAATGTTAATTTCACTCATCTTCATGAAATCATTCAAAAATGATAGTCAAATCCTCAGTTTCACGCCACTTCATGAAACCATTCAAATCAAATAAATCACAAGTACAAAGAATACTCGGCGTAAGCCCAAGCATCATATAAAAATAGAAATCTCGAAACACGTGCAATATCACATTTTCAACGAAAATGCCAAATCATCAACACGAATCATATTCAAATCATATGCAATCAATGCATCTCAAATCATGTTCATAAAACATATAAAACAATTATGCATGCATCATTTCATAAAACAAAGTCCACTCACTGACCGTCCAAGCTGCGCGCTCACAATCCGCGCCGTAAGCCACTCCGAGGCTAATCCAACGTCTCTGGAACATTCAGACCTGTCCAAATCATACCCAAAGGTCACTAAAAATCTATACAAGTCCATACCATAAATCCTCAAAACTCCTGAAATAGTAAACGTGTCCCGAACATGCTTCCTAGGGCATAAAACCTCTAAATGACCTATCATATGATCTCTGATCGACCTGAAACCATCACCATTGGATTCAGAATGTCGAAACTTTTCGAACAAGACCGGTTCGACCTCAAAATTCATGCCCACATGCCCTCACGCGCAAATTAAAGTTTCAGTTAACGCTGGTCAACTGTCAACGGTTAACGTTGACGTGGCACCCCTGCCACATGTCACTAACACTCTGCTGATGTGGCATACTGTCGTCATCTGATGATGTGGCATGATGACATCATCAATGATGTCATCACGTCGCTAGGGAAGATGACCGCCACCGCCGTGCACCGATGTCTGGTTAGCTGATCGATGGCTAGAAAATTTCCATTTTGGGCCTAATTTTCATACCTTCATATCTCCATCAATACTTAACCAAATCCTATATTCTTTATATGGAAATCTATCTACTCGAGCCAAGAAATCCAAATATGAACCCAAAATTAAGAGAAAGTACCTGGTTTTGAAGATACAAGCTTCCAAAGTTTCGGCCAAACTGTGTCCTTCTCTTGGCCATTCCCGGCATCTAAAACCTCCAATTTTCGATCCTACGGACTCCCTTCTCTTGCAAGAACATGAATATGGGTTTAGAATCGTGCAAAAACATTTAAAATTGAAAATCCAAATTCAAACACCCACGGGTTATCTTTGTTTGATGGTCTTCAGCCACTGATATGGCCTCTGTCGCGTCCCTCGTCGTCTATTAGTCTCTCTCACGTCCTCAGCCACTCTGCTTAGCATCCGATCTGACAGTCATGCTCCACCAAGCTGATATTCAGTTCGGCAGGAGTATCACAAGTCGTCTCTCACTCGACGGTCACCAATCGTAAATCACACCCACGACACACCGTCATCTCATGCCAGTTACTCACGGCTCCACTGTGACCACTCGAGTCACTAACGACACATTCGACACGCTATCGAGTCCTAACACTTTACCTCTTGTCACTCAGCGACCAACAATGTGATCCTAACTCCTCTCGAGTCCCAAATTGACATATCACACATTCTCATGATACACTCAGGATTTACCTGGACTTCATCGAATACTTGCTCTAGCTGAGGCAATCACAATCACAAATAGTAGGGTTCCTTTGGCCCATCATGGCCTTGAGCTCCATGCCCACACAACAACCGAACCCTCTCAAAGTTACTCTGCACTAGTGCATAATATTCGATGTTCTATCCTTGTTCAAAATGTAAAATCAACATCTGACCCCATTCGATTACCATACCATGTCTATCTTGAACTCAATCTAATGATCTTACCACATCAGTCAGACTAATCAATACTGAGAAATATCGCTGTCAAACGTGCACAACTCACAGGTGCACTCACAACACCCAATCACATCAGCCTTACTCATTGGCCTGCTCAAGGACTGTACTTACTCAACGTCCAATCACTTACTAATATCCAGAATCCAATCCACACACCATAGCAATCTCGGATCTAGCACATCTACTACATGGCTGGCATGGTAGCCATTGATGATCCAACATTGGAACATGTTTGTCCGATCTCTGCTCTAGACAGATTGAATACTATACTCCACGTCTTACTCAACGTCCTTCTTGAGTTCTCCTGGTCACCTGACCAACTCAAGAGACCAACCACTTACTTCTACCAAGACATACCAATCCAAACCTCGACCCCCATCGTGACAATGCAAAGAGTTGAATCTTGAAGTTATACTATCAACCTCTAATCCATAAATATTCTCCAATCAAAATCAATTTGATTCCTTCCCTAGTCAATCACGTCAACCACTACAAGCACAAGGATAACCTCTACCCGGCAATCAATGACACCCATCCAGTCTGAGTGAATCCAACCTCAATCGTCGTGGTTGGCTGTCGCTAATCCCAAACTCTCTCGATCCATCACCAACTTGGTCCTTGACCGTCTCTATTCACAATCATCATGATTCACACTTATCGCGATCCATTACCACCCCGATCCACATCTATCTCGATCCTCTCGATCAATAACCAAATCGGTCCTTGCTAATCTATATCCAACTTGATCCTTAGCCAAATCGATTCTCGATCCCAATGATCCACTGAGGATCCACACTAGCTCTCTCAGAAGATTTAAAATGACCTATTATACCAACACGGGTCCACCAAATCCAAACTACACTCAACAACGTTAGGTGACACCATGCACCTTCCACTCCTCAACTCATTCAAATCGTGGTCTACAGCCAAACCAACATCTACCTGGGTGACATCACTATGAAACCCAGAAGTGATGATGAAAGTTCACTAAGCTGACATGTGGTAGGGAATACTCACTCCGTACCAGCTCCCCGTCTAGCTGCCTCATCAAATCTAACTCTCGAAGTTCCATTGAATTTCAACAAGGAATATTGGGTTTCCCAACAGTGACATTCCAAGTCAACTGAACCCCAAATCCACTAAGTTCAGTTATAGGACTTAGTAAAAAAAAAAACTCTTCTAGATGGCAACCATGTAAACCTTGTGTCATCAGAGGGAACTCGGCACAGCTTAAATCACTCGAAGCTCACTAAGCTAACTGGGGACATCACAACATGTCTCCATTGACCCTAACGACCAACCTGTCGTATCGTCCCGGCGTCCAAGCCGTATCTCACTTAGACATCAACCACGTGTCCTAGAAACCAAATCTGTCTTTTCTCACCCTTTTTACGCAAAACTAATAGGTGATTCCTGATAGGTAATAATTTATGCATGTTTTATCCATGATTTAATACCCTTTTACGCATGTTTTGTTAATATTTTATTCTATGAAATTGGAGAAAATAATATATTTTGTGAGAAATGTGTAGATCAAATAGAGCTTGGAATTATGAGAATTTGAGTGAAAGAATCACCTAAATCAGAGTTGAAACAAAGAGGTTATGAAGGAAAGAAGATTGCATAGGAAGGCTCTATAGCTTTAATTCTGGATTTTCCTCATTTTTAGGTTAATTTCAAGTTCCTTCCACATTTATTCTCCATATTGTATAGGGATTGTAGTCCTATTTCCTTTTGTATTCTTATTTTTAATTTCTTTACTTGTAGGAAAGGTTTTAATTAGATTTCTTAATTAATTAGGAAGCCT
This sequence comes from Prinsepia uniflora, assembly GCA_032719365.1. Classification (NCBI taxonomy): domain Eukaryota; kingdom Viridiplantae; phylum Streptophyta; class Magnoliopsida; order Rosales; family Rosaceae; genus Prinsepia; species Prinsepia uniflora. The sequence goes on from CM064873.1 coordinate 24,101,136, forward strand.
TTTCCTTATAAAATTTAATTAGAAACTCCTATTTTTAAGAGGATTACTTATTCTCTTATAAATAGGGGCATTAGGAATTATTGTGGGGGGACCGAATTTACCTTCCTAGGTCCCAAAACTCTGTCAAATTCATACTTAGTTTATATACATAATTAGTCGCATTTTATAATTGTTTTATGCTTTTAGATTCAAGCTTGTGCTAAGGAGGACGTGAGGCTTGGGAGAAGAATAGTGTTTGAGCCCCTTTCCTACTCCTTGCTATTCTTTAGTATTTGTGTATATTTATTCTTTTACCATTTTATGTTTCTTATGCACTTAATTATGTTATTCGTTTATTCAATAATGTTTGAGTAGTGTAATTAGGGCTAGGGTTACTTGAAGCCCTAGCCATGTTAGTTAGTGTTTGATTTCTGGCTTTTGATTATGATTGCTATGTATGCCTAGATTTGTTGGATTACTGCGCTTCATGAACTCAATTTATGCTTATAAGCTTAGCAACCTTATTTGTGTATAATTGTCGATGTAATTGCTTGACGGATCACCTCGATGTTTGTATTCAACCTGCAATTTATGGCATCAAGTTTAAGAGGGGGAATCTTATTCGTAATCTAAACTCATGACTTCCTAGGTCTGCACATCACTTTTCTATGGATAGTGTAGTGTCATTAAATCTTCTTTATGTTTCATGCATTAAATCATCTTTACTCCACTAAGAGAAGATAATATGTGTGGGGTGAACCTTAGCTGGACCCCTGCACGGGCACTTAATTCAGATACATGCATAGTAATCTAATCAAGGAAACCTAATGGAACTATAATTGGTAAATGTGGATAGAAACCCAAGCTGGACTTAGTTAGTTATTATTAGTTAATTTACTTCATTCATAAAACGTAACAAACCCCCCATTGCATTTTAATTACTCCACTTAAGTCAATTGAGTCAAACATAATTGGATATCATTAAGCAAGTCTTCGTGGGATCGACCTTTGCTTGCATCTATACTATCTACACGTCTTGTGCTCTTGCAAAGTTTATTACACATAGAGTTTTTGCCTAGTACATCTTTTGTGCTTGATAAAATCTCTATCAATTACCTCACCGCACCAATCAGAGTACTGGCTCATATGTCCCAGCCCTATGGGATCAACTCTTGTTGCACCCAACACTTGTGTAATCCGCCCAAAGATAACAAGGGTACCTGTCACCAACCCAGGCATATCCCGTACTCCCAATAAACCAACCAAACTAGGAGGATACTAACATCTCACTGAGCCACTCGGGATCCTCTCTGTCCCGCTCATAGACCAATATGACTTTTACGTCTGCCACTTGACGAACTTGGATTGTTTCTAGCTTTTTGGCATCTGCAACCTCTAAATGCATCCGGTGTCATCCAGATTCATCTGAACGCTGTTAGGATTCCGTCCAACTCATCTCAGTCATCTCGATCACTACTGAGATTCTGTCAACTCATCTCCACTGAGATGTCACACTAACATTCTAGTGGGAGTAAGACTCGACACAACCGACGAATCCTCAATGTCTTAATCGTCACTAAACATGAGCATACCACGATAAGGTCACAAAACTTTGCTCATACTGAGCTACCATCAAATCTTCTGCTCATGTCAGAGGAACTCCGCATCCCTCATCTCGATGAAACTAGGGCGAGAATGACGTAAGAACGTTCCTCGAATGTCTCCTAACTCTTGATAGTCACATCCACGTCCATGGATAGCCATGTCTGCAACAAGCCTTGTGCAGACCCAACCAAGAAACACTCCGTTATCGAGACTCTAGACTCGGGTGGTAACCAGTCACCCGTACAATCTGCTCAAAAGCTCAAAGTCCACTAATTTGTCCACCTCGGGATCTGTTCCATAAGTACCACTCTTCTAGTAACTTGTGCAACCAACCTCAAATGGGGTCATCCACCACCACATCCATCCTGACCAATCATCAGTCACATCTCTAGATGATCACGATATTGGCATCCACTCAACCAGTAACTACTACCCAAGGATCCCATCCACTCGTGACTTTAAGGTTCCAGGTCACTGGGTACACAAGAAACTTGTCCCTTCTCGAGTCTAACATGCTGAAACACGGCATAGGATGCCAAACAGAATCTATCTGGGGGTTCATTCTCACTTAAATTTTCTATTCTGACCTTCACTATTAGGTTGATGATGGCCTAACGTCATTGTAGAGACATCACATCCGACACATGTACAACACCACAAGAACAACAAAGTGCTCTGATACCAAACTGACACGACCCATCTCAATCCCCCTAGATTATCGTGGGATGTGCCATGCTCCTATCTAACACTACGTGCTAGATTGGTGATAAATCCGTTACCCACTCAATGTTTCCAGAATGCGCAATGATTTTCAGAGTACGTAGTGGCATGTGATGTCTCGGTCTCTCCTATAGCCCGCATCCACGATCAACCTGAAGGGTATCAAAAGCCATAAAAGCTGTGAGTGGAAAACAATAATCGAGTTAAAAATGATTTAATGAAAAGACATTTATACCCTACACATAGGATCTCAGCCCAAATCAAAACTATGTGGGATCTCAGCCCAAAACAATCTCATAAATCATCTTAATAGAGCCTTGGCTCAAAACATAGACTCATATCTAGAGTCTCATGAAAACATGAGTAACCAATCCTCTTTATCCAATATCCAACAAAACATCTCAATAGTCACGAAATCAATGCTACGCATGCGACTCGGGATTACACATCTGAATATACACCAAGCTCGGGAGCCAGTGACTCGATGTTTAGGTGTTCTAACTCAAGCTCGGAACCCTAGCTCGATGTTTGAAAGATGTCCATCTCTGACACTCTTGCAAGTAGTGTGATCGTGACCTCTCTAGGATCTATGACGTCTAGAGGCTACAATCACATCATAGAGGATGGTAGTGTGGAAAAAATTTCACAAATCATCTCAAAATATATCAACGTGGCCCATGCTCGGAATATAGTTTATCAAATCAGTTTCCACAAACCATCATTAAAACCGTGTTCAAAATATTTCATAAATCCAAGATTCCTCGAATCCTATCAAATCTAAACTAGTAAATCCATAACAGGGTCAGAAGCCTGATATCTCATATCATAAATCAGAACAGAGTCACAAGCCCGATATATCATATCGTAAATCTGAAACAAGGCCACAGCCCGATATACCATTTCCTCACGTTTGACTATACTCTAAGTCAAACCATAAATCAACTGGGACACATGCCCGAATATCATTTCCAAATCCGAGAACCTTTTCACAATTCAAAACTTTACTCAAAATCACCCTTGACTATAATCCAAGTCATGATCAAGATCTAACTGGGACTCAAACCCGAAATGTCAATTTCGCGCATCTCCGTGAAATTATTCAAAACAGATATTCAAATTCTCAATTTCATGCCTCTCTTTGAAACTATTCAAATCACATAAATCACACGCATGTAGAATACTCGACTAAAGCCCAAGTATCATATAAAAACAGAAATCTCGAAATACATGCAATAGTACATTTTCTACGAAAATGCCAAATCATCAACACAAATCATATTTAAATAATATACAATCAATGCATCTCAAATCATGTTCATAAAACATATAAAACAGTTATGCATGCATAATTTCATAAAACAAAGTCCATTCACAGACTGTCCAAGCTGCTCGCTCACAATCCACGTCGTAAGCCACTATGAGGCTATTTCAACTAGGCCTCGTCATTAGGCCGGGTCGGGCAAGCCCGACCCAAAATTTTTGGGCTTGGGCCTAGCCGGGCCGGGCCTATTTCATAATTTAAAAAATACCGGGATGGGTCGAGCGGGCTTGATCATAAATATGAAAGCCCATGCCCTTTTGTCGGGCTGGGTTTGGGCCGGGCTTTTATCGGGCTTTACGGGTCGGGCCTACTAAGCCCACTTGGGCCGGGCCTACTAAGCCCATTTGTGCCTACCTAATTGTAAAAAAAAAAATGAGTTGAACTTAAATATTATTATCGAATATTGAAATAAGCTAAGGAGGAGTACTATTGGATTTGGAGAATTGACTTAACTTTTCGACCATAAAGCCGAGATAGGATAAAGAGGTCGATAAGAGAGTCAGAGACCTAGTGAGTTTTTTTGAATTTAGGGTTAGGGTTTGGTTTGGGCATTGGGCTTTTAAATGACACTAGGTTGAGATTTGGTTGGAGTTTTAGATTTTGGCTATGATAGTAGTAACAAGATTGGACTGGGTATCAATTCTTAATTTATAATTATTTTATATTATCGGGCTTATGGGTTGGGTTTACTTGGGCGGGTCGGGCTGGGCTTACCGGGCTTTATCGGACTCGGGCCTATCGGGCCTAGCGGGCTTGAATATCCTAAGCCCAAGTCCAGCCCGTCAACATGCGGGCCGGGCCGGCCCACGACCCATATCAGGCCGGGTCGGGCTTTTTGTTATCGGGCCTATCGGGTACCCATAAGCCCGTGGGCTTCTGGGCCAAATGATGATGGCTAATTTCAACGTCTCTGAAACGTTCGGACCTGTCCAAATTATACCCAAAGGTCACTATCAACATATACAAGTCCATACCATAAACCCTCAAAACTCTCGGAACAGTAAACATGTCCCGAACACGCTTCCTGAGGCTTAAAACCTCCAAATAACCTATCATACGATCTCCGATCGACCTGAAACCACCACCATTGGGTTCAGAATGTCAAAATCTTTCGAACAAGATCAATTTTACCTCAAAATTTGTGCCAATTTGTCCTCACGTGCCGGTCAACGCTGGTCAATGGTCAACGCTGACGTCAGCTGCTAACATGGCACCCCTGTCATGTGTCACTGACACCCTACTGACGTGGCACTATCATGTGTCACGCTAATGTCATCCACTGACGTGGCATATTGACTTCATCATGTGACATCATTGATGATGTCATCACTTCTTCGGAGAAGACGACCAGTGTCGCGGTCTAGTTCGTCGGCTAATGGCTGGAAAACCTCCATTTTTGGCCCAATTTTCAAACCTTCATACCTCCCTCAATACCCAACCAAATCCTACATTCTTTATATGGAAATCTCTCTAATCGAGCCAAAGAATCCAAATCTAAACCCAGAATTGAGAGAATGTACCTGGTTTTGAAGATACAAGATTCCAAAGTTTTGGCCAAACTTTGAGTCCTTCACCTGGCCACTCCTGCCATCCAAAACATCCCATTTTTTAACATACAGACTCCCCACTCCTCCAAGAACATGAATATGGGCTTAGAATTGTGAAAAAACATCTATAATCGAAAACCCAAATTCAAACACCCACAGGTTACTTTTGTTTCACAGTCTCGACCAAAGTTTTGGCCTCTGTCGCCTCCCTCGCCGTCTCTCAATCTCTCTCACGTCCTCAGCCGCTCTTTGTGGTCTCAGCTACACCAGATGAAGGAGATGAAATGGGGTAGGGGGTGGGTGTTCGAGTTGGATGAACAAAAAGAAGGGAAAATGGTTTGGATGCATGTATATGTGATGCCATCAATAGATGGGTGACACTTGTCCCTCATCCAAATTTCCAAGCTAAGATATTTTGGGCCCCAATTTTAAATCCCAAAAGTTAACTTCTCGTAATTTGTGCAAATACGAATAGTATAAAAACCATTCTTGACCCGTAACTTTCCCTTACGATGTTTGATTTAGACGTGCTGCCTATCTACAGACTCGTATCATCTCGATCTACGTAATGGAACTCGGTTCACATGCAATTGACCTCTCGGGGTCAAAGTTCAAAATTTTCACTTGTTTAGAGGCAAAATCGTCATTTTACCCCGATCGTTCAATAATCCTCAATTAATCCCGATTAATCCTCGATAATCCGCCATTAATCCTTGATTGATTCTTGTTAATCACGAAATTCGGGATGAGTCGTTATACCTAAGTGGATTGCATTGTGCTTGAGGCCTAACTACACTGTTCCATATACCTTGTTGACACATATTTTTTTTATAAAGGGTGTGCAAGCATTACTACGTGTGATCGTAAGGTATCCTCCTAGAATTACTGTTGTTGGGGGACCATAGACAGTTAAGATTATGGAGATAAGACTGGAACTATTCCCCAGAATGTATTCCCTATTAGGGAACTTGTTGGTGTACTAGCAGTGATCGCAAACAAGCCCCACTCACCGAAATTTCGAGGAAGAATTTTTTTTAAAGGGGGATAGGTTGTAACGACCCCGAAATTCAAGGAAAAGTGAATTTGGAAATTTAAAAAAAAATGAAAGTTTTGTTCATGTAGGATCAAAAGTTGACTTTTGGACCTGGACATGTTTTGGATATCTCGTGAAGGGTGGGCGAAAAAAAAGAAAAGAATGAAAAATAATTATAGGAAACAAGAGAGAAAACCAGTCAGGGAGAAAGAGAGAAGAGGAAGAAAGAAAGGAAAAGAGAGGAATCGAGGAAAACAAAGTAGAGGAAGACATTAAGATACTCTAGACTCGAACGCCGTGGAGGTTTAAAAATAGCCCGAAGATCATCACACAGTTTTGAGATTGTCCAATTCAAAAGTAAGGATCCTAGAAGGTGGGGTGTGTCTCTAGGGTCATGAGAAGATAGACAGAATGAAGGTTGAACATAGGAAGTTATCGAAGAACATATTCTGGAACTATGGTCTAAGCTTGAAGGTAAGCTTCTCTATTTTTTTTAGTTTAATTTACATTGTTTTAAGGATATAGGGATGTTCTTGAGTTCAAAATGGTTCGATTCGATGTATTGAACTTGAAACAAGGATGCAAAGTAAAGGAAATACAATCGGGTTAGACTCACGGGTTGGGTGACCTGATAACCAGAAACGGGTCCTGAACAGAAGTTAGGGATGATGAACAGTGTGGGTGGGGATTGTGGCGGCGCATGGGGGGCGCGTGCTGCTGTATCTCAGTGTTTGACCAATATGAAACTTCATGTTCTCGATGTTTCAAGTCCTATGATTTTCGAGATGAACGGACATCGTCTCGGGACAGTTTTGACTGTTCGAAAGTTTATGTGTTATTTTAAATTCGTTTAAAATTCCAAAAACATAAGAGATTAAAATATGAGTTTATTGGGACGATTAGTATTAGAAGTGATTTATGACTGGTACTATTGATAGCATATTGGACCATACTCAATGGGCCTAATACCTTTAAGGCCAATACACACATACAAGCTCAAAGGGCCCAAGCCCACACCAGTAAGCAAACCCTAGCAAGGGCTGATCACCAGTTGTCATGTGGACAAATCTCCCCCACCTATTAGGAGAACACTTGTTAGTACCACAACAGATGCACATTTTCCCACATGAGAATAACTCATTTGTTTACTCCCTCACACCCATACAAAATAAGTCTTTTTTTCCAATAAAGGTAACTAAATATTTACTATTCACAACTACTTACGAATTACAATTCACCGCTTACTCTTTATACATACCGACCTATAATGACTTGGGCGTCGGAGTACCCTTAGGCTAGCACCCTACCATCGCTTACCTCTAACTGACAACCAGTTACCCTCTTTTGACATATCAATCCAAGGACATGTGGCTGAGCCGAATTCCACCTCTAAAGTTGGCACTTTTTGTTCATCAACAGTTAGGCGCCATCTAATTAAATCTTCCCACCACTCCACCGAGCTGAGCACTACCTTCCTTGCCATCTCACCAACATCCAAGATCACATGGATGGTGAAATCACACCCGCACTAGGATACGGGGGACTAAGGGACACCTCTCTCGACGTGGCCTGAGTACTAGGAAGCTATAACGCGACATAGCCGAGATCAAGGGTAGCAAAACTCAAGCTGAGGTAGGATTTTAGGAGCAAAGCAGGAAATACACTGACATGGTGGAACAGTTGAAAATTGCTCAGGTTGAGCTGGCTACTGTAACTACCCATCCCAAATCCCCCCAGGATTAACACGGGATGTGTCATGCTCCCGTCTGACACGAAGTGTCAGACAAGGGATAACTTAAACCTTAGCCCAAATGGGGCTTCCAGAGTGCTCAGCTCGGTGGAGTGATGTCTCGGTCTCTCCTACAGCCCACATCCGCAATCAACTTGAAGGGCATTAAAAACCATTAAAAGCTGTGAGTGGACGAAATAAATAATTTATAAAACTCATTTCACAAAAAGACATTTATGCCCTTCACTAAAAAGCATGCATGCATTCGAAAACAAGTACTCAAACCATTTACTTTAATTAAATCATTAGGGCCTTAGACCAATATCATAAATCCAACCATGTGGGAACTTAGCCCAAAACCAAGTATATAGGAACTCAGCCCCAAAACCAATCATGTGGGAACTCAACCCAAAACCAATCAATAATAAATAACCAGTTTATCGAAATACAATTTAACCAATCCTCGGCATCCCTGATGCCTAATCAATACCATTGTCACGGTCTCTAAGCTACGCGTGCTACTCGGGGTCTCAATCCAAAGTCTCCCTAGGGTCCACCCAGGTCAATGACCCGCAGATCAATGACCCTCCCAAGGGTATTATCCATAATTGTACTCCTGATAATAAGCTACCCCTCGAGTAGCCCCTCTCAGGTAATGCGCCGTGACTACTCCAGGATACTACGAGACGTCCGGAGGAGACAATCCATACGTAAGGATGGTATATGGAAAACATGTTATAAATCATCTCAAAACCTTTCAAAGGGACCTATGCCCGGGATATAGTGTTTAACCATTCGTTCCATAAACCATCAAAAATCCACAAATGGGTCTTGAGTCCGAAGTATAACTTTCATAAACCATTTCCACAATTCCAATTTCCAAATTCAAGGGACTCAACCATAAATTCCATTTCATAACCCAACTGGGCTTTGAGCCCTATAGTATAAACCAAATGGGTCTCCAGCCCGATGCCTCATTAAATCAAATGGACTTCAAGTCCGATAGTTTACAAATCAAATGAGTCTCATGTCCGGTTCCATATTTCCAAATCCGAAATCCTACCATTGAACCATAATTGGAAACACAAGCAAGTTTAACACTGTATAAAATCATAAACCTCAAAATACTTGCAAATACATGAATATTAAATACCACAATCATGTTCATCACAAATCACATATTTAAAACCTATAACACAGTTATGGATGCATCATATTTAGAAACCAATGTCCACTCACAAATCGTCCCAGTTGTTGACTCGATACGCGTGCCATAAGCCTTTCGAGGCTAAATCACCATCTCCGGAACTTTCGAACCTGTACAAATCACACTAGAAGGTCACTAACCATCTATATAAGTTTATAGGATAAAACCCCAAAACTTTCGAAAAAGTTAACGTGTCCCTCACATGTTTTTCAAGATGAAAAATCTCGATTTGACCAACCTAAGAATCTCCGATCGACCCAAAACCACCACCATTGGATCTGGATCGTCGAAACCTTTAAAATGACACTGGTCCCACCTCGAAATTCAAGCCCACGCGCCCCCACGCACATGGTCAACATGAAAGTCAACGGGTCAAAAAGTCAACGAGTCAACTCGCCTGTCAACAAGTCAACTCGCCGAAAAACTCGCAGGAAAACTACATTGTTGTTTTAAACTTCGAACTTCAATATCTCACTCATTTCTCAATCAAATTTGACGTTCTACCTATGTAAATTAATCTACTCGAGCCAAGGACTCCAAATCTAAACCCAAAAATTTCAGAAAGTACTTAGTTTGAAAGTTATGGTCGTTCAAAGTTTCGGCCAGACTTCCGGTCATCATTCTGGCCACCTCCGACGTCCAAATCCGTCCAAAATTGCACCTACAAGCTTGTGGGAGCCCAAAGAACATCATCCTATGCTTAGAATCAATCAAAAACTTCAAAATCTAAAACCCAAAATTTGAAACCCATGGGTTTTACCTCAGTTTTCTAGATTCCGGCCACCTCCCGCGGTGGTTCCATCGTCCAAGCTATCTCCCTAGTTCGTCTCTCTTTCTTACTCATTCACTTTCTCCCTCTCAAGTCGAAACATGAAAAAGATGAACCCATGGGGGGTGGGTACAGGTTTTGAGTGAAGAAAATAAAGAAGATGAATGAAAATGGTGGGTGCATGTATCAATTAAATGGGTCATGGGTTGGGTGACCAGTGTCACTCATTCTTTGGTCCAAAACCAGATATTTTAGACCAATCAAAATCATCCATTTAATTCAAATCTCGAAATACGCGAATAGTCCAATTTCGCCCCCGTGACAATAACTTTTTCGTCTGGCGTTCGATTTCGACGTGCCGCCTGTCTACGGTCTCGTGACGTCTCGATCTACTTAACGATCATAGGTCAAACTCTAAAAATAATTCCAGGTGAAAAGTCAACTTTTCCACCCACCAAGGGCAAAATCGTCATTTTACCCCGTTTGTTCGTAATTACTCGCCTAATTCTCGATTAGTCACGATAATCCTTAATTAGTCATTAATTAATCATAATTAATCCTGTAATTTGGGACGGGTTGTTACAATCTTCCCCCATTAAAAAATTTCGTCCTCGAAATTTATATCAACCCATGTCCATATCCGATGCGTGGAAGTCCAAACCTGCCTCACATTCAGGCTTCACGTTCAATCTCACATTTAGTATATTCTCGTGTACACCCTTGTGTGTATGTACAAGTCCACAAATTGACCACACATTGACCCCTCTGAAGCAATGCATGATAACAAAATTAAACACAAATTCCCCACTCAGAATTAAGCACCGGATCACGCATTAACCACAAATTTTCCACGTGGAAGGTGTGGTCCCTGTATTGACACCACCTGAAAATTCTACCATTGAGCACACTAAGCGCTACGACTAATGACTGGGAAGGAAAATGCTACTTCCATTGTCGAGACGATAACATGGCTTCTCATTTCTTGATCCTTCTTGGAAAAGGCCCACACGGAACTAGAATCTATCACGACGCCCTGAGCGGCACATCTCGACAGAACTGCCGACATTTAAGCCCTATCAAGCTCACATTCCCTTGGGAAAACGAGTACCACCAATGGAGCAGATCAGTTAAACACCTTTTGAGACCGATCCATGACAGCCCCCCCTTCTCACCACCCCCCACATCGAGAAACCAACCCACATCTTGGTCATAAAGGGTGCTAACTCATCCCTAGAAGTCGCCAGTATACGACAATCCGACTGGCCTCTTCGGAGTACCAAATCCAAGGGACACAAAGGAAACTCCTCCTAATGAAAGAGATATCGACTTGTCCAACATATCGACTGACCGAATCAGAACAAAGGCCCTAGTGCTGACTCGCTAGTCTAGCAGCTCCTAGACCAAGTAAGGACCCTTGAAGCCGAGAAATGACCACCGCAGACACCAACTTGGAGCAAAACCTGCCTAGGCCCATTCACTAGCAAAATAACCAGTACGAGTAAGATCACGAGATCAGGCCACTCAAGGCTTCCTCTACATAGTCAAGGGAGACCCCATAACCCATCTCAACAACTATCGGTCGGTGTTGGTTTCAAGACCGGACCCTCCTAGGTCAGGACCCGACTCTAGCACAATATTGTCCTGTTTGGGCCCCCTCGCCTTCACAGTTTAGTTTTCGGGAGCTCACAGTGCAACTTCCCAAGGGGCATCCATCATGGAATTGCACCAGCCTCAACTCGCTTAACTTCGGAGCTCCAATCGAACCCAAAGCCACTGAACTCCCAAAAGGTCTCGTGCTAGATAGGTGTGGTCTTGAAAAGTTGGTATTAGAGCTAGACCCCAACTGGGAAGTGTGCTAGCGAGGGCGTTGGGGCCTAAAGGGGGGTGGATTGTAATACCCGGTCTTGGAAGCAAGAACGGTGAGCTTAGACCAATGAGCTTGGAAAGGCAAGATCGATGAACAATCCCACATCGCTCGGGGAGGGAAAGGTGAAGTGCCTTATATGTGTGGGCACGTATCTATCTAACACAAGGCCTTTTAGGAGCTCACTGCTTTGGATTCCTTGGGAAATCCAAAGTTAAGCGATTTGAGGTTGAAGCAATCCCATGATGGGTGACCTACTGGGAAGTTGCACGTGAGCTCCCAAAAACAAAACCAGAGAGGGCAAGGAGGCCCAAAGCGGACAATATCGTGCTAGATGAGTAGGGTCCTAACCGAGGAGTGTCGGGTCCTGAGAAATTAATATCAGAGCCATACTCCAACTGGGAAGTGTGCCAGTGAGAACGTTGGGCCCCAAGGGGGTGGATTGTAATACCCATTCTTGGAATCATGAACGATGAGCAAGACCCATGAGCTTGAGAAGCAAGAATGGTGAGTAAGACCCATGAGCTTGGAAAGGCAAGATCGGTGAACAATCCCACATCGCTCGGAGAGGGAAAGGTGAAGTGCCTTATATGTGTGGGCACGTATCTATCTAACACAAGGCCTTTTGGGAGCTAATTGGCTTTGGATTCCTTAGGAACTCCAAAGTTAAGCGAATTGAGGCTGGTGCAATCCCATGATGGGTGACCTACTGGGAAGTTGCACGTGAGCTCCCAAAAATAAAAATGTGAGGGATAGGCCCAAAGCGGACAATATTGTGTTAGATGGGCCAGGTCGTGACATCTGGCTTTAAAGAATCTATCTGACGAGGCTCAATACATTTTTTTTAGCTCTACCCTCACCGAGATAGCGATAATTGGTTCTACCGATTGGAGCCTGGCACCATTGAATCCTTCGAGCAGCTTAAGATAGTCTTTCTCAATTAGTTTATAATACAAACTGACCGCCTGTTCTCAAGTAAGGATTTTTTCCTCTTGAAGTAGGGGGAGACCGAGCCATTGCATAAGTATGTTGTTCGATTTAGGCACAAATATTCTCGGTGCGTTGAGATGGATGACAAGGCAACCTTACCAATTTTAAGGGCGGTCTACACGAATCACACTTCCGATATGCCTTACATACTCAAGGTTGGTCTACCTATAATGAACTTATGAAACAAGTCATGATTCACGCCAGGGCCGGTCTACCTATAATGAACTTATGAAACAAGTCATGATTCACGCCAGGGCCGAGCTTTTGACCAGCAAGGGGATGCTACACTTACCAACACCTACTGGCCTAGTGTTGAGAACTCAATCAACACATACCAACCAATTAACCCCAACACGTAGCCCTTAACCTAGCAGTTGACCTCAGGTTAGAATCACCGCCAACACTATATGAATGGAATAAGGAAAGACTACTCCAGCTCTTAACACCTAGGAAAGAAGGGGAATAACCATGGCAGTATAACAATCCCCAAGGACAGCACCAATCAGATTATCGACCCAACGACGCTCACACTTAGTTGTCACCCTTTCGATCTAAGTATAAGCCGTACACCATCCTGAACACCTCCTACGAGAACGTACTCATGAAATTCGAGAACATGATCCCTAAGCCAGGCTGGGCACCAGTAACGGGCCGATCGACAAAGAACACTAGAATTTATTTCAAGTACCATAAATACAACGGTCACCGAATCAACCAGTGCCTAGATTTTAGGGATCTGATGGAGGCACTCATTTAAGACGACAAGATTAACTAGTTCTTGCAAAATGCACCTTAGCAATCCAGTCACCCTCAAATAACCAAGATCAGTGGTGGCCTTTCCATCTCCTTACACTTGGCATCAAACGGAGCAAAAAAGAATTTCATTTGCGTTATACAACACAATCAGCATGTCTTCCATATCGAGGAAAACCGAGCTAGGAAAATCAAGAAGTGACTAGGAAACTATTTCTTTCTGAGAGGATGAGGAACGAGGGGTAATATATCGACACGATAACTCGATCTTCATCTGAGCACTCAACGCAAACTTTGATGTCGATCTGATCATGACAGACACAATGAGCTCGATTAACGCGATCTTCATGGAGGCCTACCAATGACTCGATATCCCAGAGTCTGACCTCAACCGATCTTCGACCCCTCTTTTTAGCTTCACTAGGGACTCGATTGTATTAGTCAGAACCGTGACTCTACCTCTTTCTATTGGAGAAAACCCTAAGTGGGCCACCATTTTAGCTCCATTCCTGGTGGTCGACTGCCCGACCGCATATAATGTGATACTAAGGCGAAGTCTGATCAACCAACTCTGAGCAGTAGTCTCCACCCACTTTGTTTTGATTCAGTTTGGACCCCATGGGTATTGGACAGGTCAAATGAGATCAAATGGGCGAATGAACTTGCAATTCCACCAATATGGTAGGGAAACCCATCATCCAGCCGAAGGAAACAATGGCAATCACCGAGTCCACCTTCGTGGCCAACCTCGTTGGCCCTCATATTGCTTAGCATATCTAGGATGAACTAATCGAGGATCCACGAAACCACTCAGCAACACTGCACCCTTAACTAATCGAGGAGGTTGTCATCTCTCACAATTTTGCAGACCATAAAGTCAATATAGGCACCACGTTCAGCCCTTGCCTATGCAATGACTTGGTTAAGTATCTACATGATAACTCTGAGGTCTTTGCATGGTCCTATGTCGACATGCCTGACATTTCGACCGACGTTATATGCCACCGACTCAACATCTATTGGGCTTCAAGTCCATCGAGCAGAAAAGACGCATCTATGATGCCGAGCAAACCAAGGCCATGAAGGCATAAATTATAAATCTGAGCACCATCCACTTTTTTTCGCAAGGCAGTCTACGTGATATGGGTGGCCAACGTCGTCTTGGTTAAGAAACACGCTGATGCTTGGTGCATGTGTATCGACTTCATTAACTTGAACAAGGCATTCCCTAAAGAGAGCTTCCTTCTGCCCAAATCAACCAATTAGTCGATGACACAGCCGAGCATGAGCTACTAAGGTTTATGGATGCTTACTCGAGGTATAACTAGATATTCATGCATCCGGCCGACCAGATCCATACTAACTTCCATACCGACCAAGGCCCACTAGCGGACCGACCATAGGGTAAGAGGGGTCACTTGACCTCCTCCTCACCAGAATATTGCACATAGAGGTTGGAGGTTGACCCCCCAAGCCCAAAAAGCTTGCCTTTAGGTATGTTAAAAAATCCATCTATAAAATTCATTTTAGTGGAAAAAAAATTTAAAAATTTGAAGCTAGTTCTTCCTCACTACAATAAAAAACAATCAACTTTTCTCTTCTCCATGATCTAGCTTTAGGAGTGGGAAAATTCAAGGGAAGAGGAAATTAAGATGATTGAATGATAGATGCGATTGAAATTACTTTGGCTTGGGGCTTCTTATCCTGTTCTTTATTTTCTTATGGGAAAGAACAACCGATAGAGAGACTGAAAAAGTCTGGGTATTGTGGTGGTGGTGGTGACTCTGAATTAGGATGTTTTTTTTTTAGATGAAGACGAAGGGAGAAGAATTAGGGAAGATATTGATGTGGCGGAGAGCACGCAAAACAAAGAAGAAAGCAGAGAACAATAAACGGAAGAAAGATTTCAATAGCTAACTTGCTTTACTTGAATTTTAGAATTTATACTTAGATTATTATCCAAAGTTGTTTCATCTCCATACAATACCACTTGGACATTATAATTGAACTAAACACTAAGAATGCATTATACATATTTGTTATTTTCATTTTATTTTTTTAATATTTAACAAATCATTTTAATAGTAATAATTTTTTCATAATTTTTAAATAGATTATTGAATATTTAGTAATTATTTTAATAAAAATAAATAGAAATGATTAAAAGTATATTTAGAAACACACTGCATAAATTAGACAAATCATTCTTAACTGTGATATTATTCCAAAAATTAAACTTTCTAAAGCTTCCTTTCTAAAACATAATATTGAGTAAGCAAGTGCGTAAACTAGCTTGCCAAGTAGATTGGCTTGTGGCTTGTCATTTAGACTTTTGATCAAAGAAGTTCCCCTAAAACATAGCAGCTAAAATAAAATTTATACCAAAATACAATATCAAAAAGGTATTTTATGCTTATTAATATTGATAAATATGCTTTTGTATCTCTAAATTCATCAAAAATTGCTTATAAAAAATTCTTATTGGCTCTAAATTTCATTTGATGGCATTAATGTAATCATAAAACTCAATCAAATGAAATAATCTCTAATTTTTCAAAAATTTCTAGACAATCTTCGGTCTCATCTATTTTTTTTAATTTGAATAATTACAAGACAACTTTTTTAGAATGCTAATAAAGGATTATGACCTTTTACAGTTGGCCCCCTTGAAAACAATTATGGGTCCGCCCCTACCAAGGCCTATATTGCTATAATGTAATTCCCTTCGGTCTAAAGAATGCTGGGGTAACCTATCATTACCTCGTCAACTAGATGTTCGCAGACCAGAGTAGCAAAACTATGGAGGTCTACGTGGACGATATGCTCGTCAAGAGCAAGGCGGCCAACCAGTACATCACCAATTCGCTCGGATGTTTGCTATTCTGAAGAAGTTCAGAATGCGCCTCAACCAAGCCAAGTGCGTCTTTGGGGTCGGCTTGGGTAAGTTCTTGGGTTTCATGATCAGCCATCGCGGCATTGAAGCCAACTTCGAGAAGGCCCAAGCCCTCTTGACAATGGAGCGCCCTCGGACACAGAAGGATATCCAGAGAGTCTGATAGGCCGAGTGGCAACACTAACCTGAATCATCTCGAAAGCCACTGATAAATGCTTCATTTCTTCAAGGCTCTCAAAGACAAGTCCAAACAAATTACCTAACACTCCATCACTTTTGATAGTAAAATCCTGCTGGTCACCTGCTACAACTTCTATCATACACAAAGTGGGATCTTGAAGTTGAGCCTCTATAATCTCGTTAATCAAGATGGGTCTCACATGGAATCTGGCTAACAGAGCTCCTTTATCATCCACTCCGAGTACAACTCAGGCTCTTCGGAGTTCTACTAGCAATGGCAAATACACCATCCTCAGATGTGCTACCGAACTCGCAAACTTCCTACTCAAACCGTCTGCCACTACATTTGTCTTCCTGGGATGATACTTGATCGTGCAATCAGAGTCCTTTATCAGTTCCAACCATCGTCTTTGTCTTGGATTCAGTTCTTTCTAAGTCAAAAGGTGCTTCAAGCTCTGATGGTCTATGGAAATCCTGCAGGTCTCTCCATACAAGTAGTGTCTCCAAATCTTTAGACCATGTACCACTGCTGCCAGCTCTAAATCATGTGTAGGGTAGTTTGACTCATATGGCTTTAACTGTCGAGAGGCATAGGCAATGACTCTTCCGTGTTGCATCAACACGCAACCAAATCATTGCAATGAAGCATCACTATATACCTCGAACTCCCCATTATCATCTGGAAGGGCTAACACTAGCGCAGAAGTCAACCGTCTCTACAATTCCTGACAACTCCGTTCACAGTGTTCATTCCAATCGAATGTAAACCCTTTTTTGATTAAATGGGTTAATGGAGCTGATATGGTAGAGAAACCCTCTACAAAGCGTCTCTAATATCCATCCAACCCTATGAAACTACGGACCTCAGTAATAGTCTTCGGTTGCTCCCAATTAGTCACGACTTCTCTCTTCTGGGGGTCCATACTGATCTCGTCAGCCGAAATCACATGACCTAAGAAGACTATATTGTTCAGCCAAAATTAACACTTACTCAGTTTAGCATACATCTGGTTCCTCATCAGTCCGTTTAGCACTAATCTCAAATGTTTCTTGTGTGCCTTGGCACTCTTCAAATATACTAGGATATCATCAATAAATACTATCTTGAACCGATCCAAGTATGACCAAAATACTCAGATTATCAAATCCATAAATGCAGCCGGTGCGTTTGTCAACCCAAATGGCATTACTAGGAATCCGTACTGGCCATATCTCATCTGGAAGGTAGTCTTCGGAAAATCTCCCTCGACAATCCTCAACTAGTGGTATCCCGACCGAAGGTCAATCTTCGAAAAGTACTTGGCCTCTCTCAATTGGTCTAACAGATCATCAATTAGGGGCAAATGGTACTTACTCTTTACTATCACTTTTTTGAGTTGCCAGTCATCTATACACAATCGCAGACTACCATCCTTTTTCCTCACAAATAGCATTGGAGCTCCCCAAGGTGATGCACTTGGTCGAATAAACCCCATATCCACCAGTGCCATACGATATGGTGTCTAAGATATAGGTCACGTATGTGGAAGAAGCTCGATGGTGAACTCAATCTCCCTATGCGTTGGTAATCCTAGTAAATCCTCTAGGAATACGTCTGGGAATTCCAGCACCACGAGTATGTCCTCTGCTCTCTCTGGGGTAGCCCGATTATCCATAACATGATCCAAATAGCCTTGACAACCTTTCCTCAGTAACTTTTCCACTATCAATACCGATATAACTCCGGAGGGTAACACCCTCTAGTCTCCCTGAAAAAGTCGTCTCGGGTAGTTTTGGACTCTGGATTATCACTCTCTTACTGAAATAGTTGATAACGACATGATGTTCCAACATCCAATCCATCCCAAGTATGACATCGAAGTCATGTAAATCTAGGAGTATCAAATCAGCAACCAAATCAACCTCTCCTACCCTCACATGACCGTTTCTCAACGCCTAATTCATAATGTACACGTCTCCGGTCGTGTACCTACCCCCATATCGAAATCAAGTGTGGACATCTCTCTATCCACTAACAATGCACACCTCTGAGATATAAATGAATGAGTGGCTCCAAGGTCGATTAAAATGTGTACGTCATGGTCTAAAATAGTGAGCATACCCGTCACCACTCTTGGGGCTGCTCTGGCCTCCTGTTGAGTAACTACAAACACTCTAGCATGTGGTCCCGATGATTGACCCCATCATCATGATCTTCAGAATCCACCCCTAGCTTCTCCATATCCTCGGGCCACCAGTCGCAACTGAAGTCGTGGCTGTTCTGGAGTCCTGCCCTGCTGCACCTCGACTAATGTCACTTCCACCCGAAATTTGTGGGAACTTTCTCCTGAAGTGGCTAGGCTCTCCACCTATATAACAAGTCAAAACCCTCGGTCTGTCCGTAGACCACACTGACGTATCAGTCGTCTAAGAAGTCTGCTGTGACCTGAAGCCAAACCTCTGGGTACTCTCGTACCTTCCAAATCGTCCACTGCCTGATGATGTTGATGATGCTCCACTGAAACGACCTCTCTTCGGGGCCCTCTGACTCGATGGTCCAACATACGAACACTCTAAGCGTCTTCCAACACTAGAAAACTGTTGTCGGGCCGGCCAACTATCCTTCACTCTCATAGCCGCATCCGTCAACTTTCTTAGTGTGACATATGATTCTACTGTCACCATAGCACGAATCTGCCCTCGCAAGCCCATCTCAAATCGGTGACACTTGTCGGCCTCGGTGCTCACAAATGCAGAAGCAATGTAACACCCCGGAAATTTGGAAAATGTACTATTGTAAAATATTGAATAAAATGACGTTTTTACCCCTGTGTCTCGTATGGTTAAATTGTTGACTTTTTGATTGGAGGGTCGAACGGACGTTGATCGATGACCGTGACGTAGTTCGGGACGTCATGAGTTCATAGACAGGTGGCACGTCCAATTCCGACATTTGTGGTGAAAGTTAGGACTTTTGGAAGCCCAGGGGCATTATCGTAATTTGGACGTTATAGGGGGAAAAAGTTGACTTTTTGTTTGACAATTGATGTTCACATGACTCGAAGACCGTTAGGTTCGTCTTGAAGCCCCGAGTATAACGACAGACGGCATGCTTGAAACGGACATAGGGTGACCGAGTTACGGGTCACGGAAGTTGGAGGGCATTTTGGTAATTATTGCCCTGAGGGCATTTTGGTCATTTGCACGGCGGTTACTGTAGCACCACCGTGAAAAACAGAGTGCACGGCCATGCCGTGGTGTTTTGTGCGTGCAATTTGTTTAATTGTGTAGTGGCCTGTCTGGGATGAATTGTTTATAGACTTTGAGGCTGTGGGAGGCATTCAGGTGTGTCTGGGCAGAGTCTCAGAGCACGAGTTGGTATTAAAAATGGCCATGGTTTCTGTGTTTGCGGGAAACCATTTTCAGAGACCTTAGTTGGTCTCCCACGAGCTGCTGGCCACACTGATCGACTAACCGTGTAAGGGAGTGGAGAGAGGATTCATTTGGCGTCATTTGTGCATCAGTTGTGAGGGCTGAGATTGAGAGAAACCGTGAAGAACCATTTCGGGTTTTTGGGGGGAAAAATTCCGAGTTCAATTTCTACGGGTTTTGGGACCAATCTAAATACTGAGGAAGCTTTCTGGGATTGACAGGAACAGAACCGTGCAAGAGTTGAAGGGATTTGATCAAGGATTGCTCAGGAACTCAAGTTCCAGTTCAGAGAAAACCCAGTTTGGAGGGAAAATCGAAGATCAAATTGTGAGGCCATTTGCGCGAAACCAAGGGCCGTATTAGTCTTCTAGGAGCAAAAGGAAACCGACCACATCGATTTCGAAGGACATCACTCACGAATTGGCCAAGAACTAAGGCCCCTGATTTTGAGAATTTTCGAGCTTGAGGACGACGACTTCCAGGCCCGGACATTTCCGAAGCTACTGAGGAGCGCACGGGGCGCAATTGACGCGTCCTAAAACCGTGAGTGGACTTTTGATTTCCAAATTGTGCATGCATGACTATTTTACTTATTTATCTTGTGTTTTCGCTTATGATTCTATGTTGCTAATTATGTTATTTCGGTTTTACGTGATTTCACGCTTTTCGAGATAATTATCGTATTTTACGTATTTCGAGGTTACAGTTTTCGCCTATGCATGAATGAGGTTTTGATGAAGTAATTGGATATGACTATGCATGTTACGTATTTATGATCTTTGATTATATTTGTGAAGTGATTTCGGGAATTGCATGTTTTGGCATTTGCATGTGAATTCGGACATAAGTCCTATTTTGACAAGTTATGATTTCGGAATGAATTTTTGAAAAATGGATCATGAGGAATTGTGTCATAAATGGTTTTGGGTTTAAAGACTCGGTTGATTGTTGGATCTGGTTTTGGGTTTAAAGACCCGGTTAATTGATGAAGGGGGCGGGCCTGAAAATTGGGTTTAAAGACCCGGATTGAGTTTAAAGACTCGTGAGTTTAAAGACTCGGTTATTGTGATACCCCCGAGGCCTATTGATTATGTTTTGATTTTAAAGACTCGTTGATATCCCGGGAAGGCCTGATATTGAGTTTAAAGACTCAGATGGATCCAGCGGTTTAATTGTGATTATTGATTCACTTTTTACTTGATTTGCGTAATGGATGTTGCAAAATGACGGTTTCTGGATTTTGGTAATATTATATTATTTTACACGAGTTATGATGGTTTTCTGCAATGTTTTCCATGTGTTTCGGAAAAAGGGATTTCGAATGTTTAATACGCGGTTTTCGAATATCTGGTTATGCATGCGTGTTATAAAACTGGAGGGCGAACCCCGATTTCCTTAAACTGTTTTCTGCAAACTTTTGTTTCGGTCCACTCACACTTTGTTGTTTTAACTACCCTCCAGGTCGTGGTACGAGTTCGGGGGCTAGCGCCGAGGCAGAGGCAGAGGCATAAAGTTTTCCGTTGCGGAGTAGTTAGTTCACAGAGTAGGATTTGTTCTTTAACTTGTTTTGTAATATTATTGCTCTGTGAAACTGTGGACTTGACGTACAGTCAGTTGTATTTGTTTAATCTCCCTGGTCTGACAATGGGTGTGATGTAATATTATTTGGTTTTTCGATCTTTTGGGTTCGATTATCAGACGGGAGCAGGATGCTTCCCGATTATCGAGGCGATAATCGGGGTGGGTCCTGTCAAGCAAAGTGGGACAATTTCTGGAAGCTCTGCTCGTACTCTACCACTGTCATGCTCCCCTATCGGAGCTGTAAGAACTCAGCCTCCCTGACATCACGTAACGAGTGAGGGTAGTACTGCTCCAGGAAACGCTCTCTGAAGGTTTCCCATGTCACCATTCGGACATCCCAAATGGACATCTCAAAGGTCGTACCACCACTCATATGCACCGCTATCATACAAATATGTGGCCAGCAACACTCGATTCTCTGGAAGGCATCGCATGATTGCGAAAATCCGCTCTATCCGAGTAATCCACTGGTGGGCTTGCTCTAGTTCTAACCCACCGCTAAATGCAGTAGCTAGTCGTTGGGCTTTCTCAATGCTAACACTCTCTAAATCTCTAGTGAGATCCTCATCAGACAGTGGAGGGGGAACTAGTCTCGGAGGCATGTTTATCTGTTAAGAGGCATAAATTAGTACGACGTATTAAGCAAGTCAATGTACAATGTACAGACCACTATCCTAATGCTCTGATACCAAGCTGACAGAACTCGTCTCGATCCCTCTGGATCATAGTGGAACGTGCCCTGCTCTCATCTGACAATCATACTCAAAATGCCGGAAATACCCTCATAGGTTTAAAAACGAATAGAATTTAACTACAACATTGTCAGACAAGAGATAAGTATCTATATACATGAACAAGCATACGTGTCAGTACAATACAAGTACCAAAACCTACCCCAAAGGGGTTTCAGGTGCGCAACGGTACTAGCTATGCCTCTGTCAAGGTATCAGCCCCTACCTCTCTGTCACGGCCTGGAGGGTCAATAAAACAGCCAAAATGTGAGTGAACTAAAAATAAGCATTTTCGAAATACAGTTTAATAACAATAATATCTTCCCCTCCGTTTTATAAACATGCATGCATTCAAATCAAATAGTATGAAAACAGTTCAAATCATACATATATATATATATATATATATATATTTATATCTGGACACACATATCAGTAAAACACAATATAGATAATCCTCGACATCCACGATGTTTATAACCAAGTCATGATTTCCAATGTTACGCATGCAACTCGGGGTCTCATCTCCGAGTACCTCCCTAGGATCCAACTCAACGACGCCCGAGGGGATATCATAATAGGGTGCCTTCCTCGGATTTACCACGTCCGGGGTGATATCATAAACTCACACTCCTGAACCTGAGCCTCTGCTTGGAGCTACTCATTCCAGGTAGTGCACCGTGACTACTCCAGGATCCTCGATGTTTAGAGGAGATAATTGAACTCACCAGGATGGTATATGTGGAACAGTAACCAAATACATTTTAAATCATTTTAAAACTGTTTATGTCCCAAATCGAGTCAAAACCCAATTCAAACATTTCAACTTAAATCATATAATAAAGCATTCAAAACAGTTATGCATGCATTTCAGTAATAAAAAAAAAAGTCCACTCACTCTCGGTCCAAGTTGCGTGCTCAATATCCGCAGCGTAATCTCACCTAAGCTAGTCCAAAGTCTCCGGGCCTGTCCAAATCACATTCGAGGGTCATTAATGTTCTATACAAGTTCATACACTAAACCCTCAATAGTTCGATACCGAAAATGTGTCTCGAACACGCTTCCCAATGCTAAAAACTCCTAAATGACCCATAAAATGGTATCTGATCGAGCTGAAACCACCACCATTGGATTCAGAACGTCGAAACCTTTTGAACAAGACCAATTTGACCTCGAAATTCATGTTCATGTGCCCCCACGTGCTGGTCAATGTCCGGTCAACGCTAGTCGTCGCCGATCAACGGTGGTCAACTCCTGCTGTCAACCTAACAGGTTTGATATCCTTACACGTGGCACTTCCTGACTGGTGCCACGTGTCCCTCACACCTCTGATAGTTCTCTGACACACTGCCACATGGCACTACCCTATTGGATCATGTAGTCTGACAGTGGTTGACGTGGACTGCCATGTCACTCTGACACTCCCTGATAGGTTGCCACATGGCACCACCATATTGGTCCACGTGGTATATCATGCTGACTGAACCTAACATGTCAGCTGCTGACTGGGCCTGACAACTTGCTACGTGACATCACCTGATTTGCCACGTGGACTGACAGGTCTTACACGGTGATGAAGTGGACTGCCACGTCATCATCGTTAACCTCTAGCTAGGTCGACCTGTTTCTCTGTAACGGTTCGTTTGACTTGCGATCTAGACCCGGCCATATCTCACACATTTCTCAACCATTTCAGCCCATTTTTCTTCCTACATGCTCGTAATCTATCCAATAATGGATCTATGGACTCATAAACATCAAACAATGGCTAAATATACCTTTTCGAGCTTGATGATTTTCAGTTAAACTTTAACCTTAATTTATAAGCAGTTCCAGCAGTCACAATCTCTCCTTTTGGTCCTTATGTGTTCATATAGTCTCTAGGAATCATTTCTAAAGCATTAGTAGAGCCTAGAAAACCCTCAAAATCTAACTTCAATTTTTTGAATCCTACGGCTTACCTCTAGGTTTTTCGGCCACCGTACGCCGTTTTCCTCGCTGTTGCCACCTTCTTCTTCATTTTAGATCACTCTCTCACTTCTTTTTTTTTTCACTCAGACAATAGCAAGGATGAGAGGATGATGATTATAGGTTAGGTTTGGGTTGTTTTGTGGGTTTCAGGTGAAATGAAAACAAAGGAGATGAAGATGGATACAATGAATGCATCAATTTGGGGGGCTGGGCCAATGAGATGAGTGAAACTTGTCACTCATCCATTAGTCCACCTTAGATATTTGGACCAATAAATATCTGCCATTGTACGCGCCTTGTAAAATGTGAATAGCACCCGATTTCTTCAGTGACTCGTAACTTTCCCGTCAAGCGTCCGATTTCAACGTGCCACCTGTCTACGGACTCGTGACGTCTCGATCTACGTAACTGACCTTGGTCAAAGTCCAAATAGTATCCTAGGTCAAAAGTCAACATTTTTCCTATCTAGGGGCAAAATGGTCATTTCAGATTTAATTTTTCGAATTTATATTTTTAAAAAGTTCGGGTTGTTACAAGTCTACTCAGGGATATAGAATTTGAGCGTTAACCATACGTCATATCACATAGCCACACAGGGATACATTATCCGAGTGACCACCTAGGGATACTCTAAGTCTAACCCACACAATTCAACCATTCAGGGATACGACATCTGAGTGGCCGTCCATGGATACAACATCTGGACGTTAACCTCATAAGTCAACCATTCAGGGATATATCATCTGAATGGCCACCTAGGAATACAACATCTAGGCGTAACTCAATAATCCAGTGTAACCTATTCACAAGATATAATACACTAATATCAAGAAAGCATATATGAATGACAAGCATGCACAACCACCGTCAATCACTATTTTCATCATAACATCACAATATCATCACTCCATGGAATCATTATGTTGATAGGGCATTAAATAAATATTATTTTATACCCTTTATACTTGACTTTTAATATTAAAATAATAAACAATTAGACAAATTAATTTTTTTTGTGATATGTTTGTAGAAATAAATAAAGCTTGGAATTTGGAGCATTTTGGTGAAAGAATCGTCCCGATCGGAATTATAACGAAGAAATTATGGACGAAATATGAGAAGTCACCGAAAATCGCAAGGAAATTCGGTGGGAAGCTGCTGAAATCCAAAAGCCCAAGCCAAAAACCAGCAGCCCAAAACTAGCAGCCCTATTTCCTCATTTTCAACCATTTTTGCTGATTTTTCAAACATCTTTTCCCCAAAATCAGCATATTTTCCCTAAAAACCACGCAATCTCATCATTTCCACCACTTCTTCATGTACTATTTTATTGTTATTTTTATATTTTAATTTTGTACTTTTATTTAAACAATTGTGGCACTCCCTCTATAAATAGGGAGGCCATTTCATGTATTTGGGAGTCCCCATTAGTCTCCCTTAGTCCCCATTTTTCCCATTTTGTTTCTCCTTTTAGTTTAGGTTCTTATAATTTCTCTCTAGTTCTTCTCTTCTTTTAGTTCTTGTTCTACATTTTTGGGGACGATTTTAACTTCTTGTAGATTTTGTTATTAATTAGCTTTCTTTTAATTCTTGTTCTTAATTTATGTTACTTTTATTTTTCTTAATTTCATTTCTTCTTTATTTTGTTCTTGTGATATTTCTTTGAGATCTCTTAAACACATTTTTATGCTTTCCTAAAGGAATACCTAGGCCAAGTAATTCTAAGGCAATTCAAGAGTTTTAAGACCGAATTTCTCGTATTTCTTCTTCCATCTTCACAAGTTTCCTGCCGCTGTTCAATGATTCTTGTGAAAATCCATACTTTTCTACTTAAATTCTTGTTATTGTTATTGGTTTTACTTATAATTCAATATATGTGTTGGTATTTTCTTTCTAACATTTGTAAGTAAGAATGCAATCTCCATGTGTTTTACTTTTTGAATTTCTTTTACTTCATATGTTTTAGTGCTTAAACTTCAATTCGAAGCTAAATGTTGATCCGCTGTTCGGGGCATTTAGAATAGAGTTGAAGAGATTTAATGTTTGATCACTGTTTGACGCATTAAATCACTAGCTTAAGGTGAATCATATTGTAAGTAATAATCCGATGTTCGGTGCATTTATAATATGAAAAATGTATGCATGTATTTGAGATGATTAATGTATGATTTCGTGATTGGTTCACTATGAGCATGATGTTAGAGTGTTGGTAAAAATATGTGTTTGAAAAAAGTTCACTAATACAAAGGTTAAAGTAGAAGTAGAATTACGTATTTAATTATTTTTATTTGTTTTCTTTAGTTTAGATTACAAATCTTTTCAAACCCCCCTTTTTAATTCTTTATTCTTTATTCTTTTATTCTTTTATTTTATTCTTTATTCTTTAATTCTTTATTCTTTATTCTTTATTCTTTATTCTTTATTCTTTATTCTTTAATTAATTAATTCTTTGATTATTTAATTCTTTGATTATTTAATTATTTAATTCATCAATTTACTCATTATTCTTTTATTCATTATTCTTTCTCACTAACACATTATTAATGTTCCCTAATTTCCCTGGTTAAGAACGATCCCTATTTACCAATACTATATCTACACAAAAAGGGTTTAAATTGCATAACACTCAAATTATGTGTTTAATTTGATGCGTAGTTTGAGCGTTGTCACATGCATATCGTCATCCATATAGAACCTCAAATCATCACCTCATCATTATGATATCATCATCACAACATTTCACGTACTCATATTACATCCCAATAACTCAATCAAATCTACAATCGGAATGTCCGGCCTATGTCCAAAACACAACTTAATCACAAACCTCGTAAAACATGCCATCAAAATACTTCAAAAACAAAAAATCCATAAATCATATGAAAACCACCAAAAATCCAATATCACAATGATTTCCTATCACACATTTTTAGAAACACACTTTACTCATACTCAACCCAAATCCACAATGTAAACGAATTTGGAAATATAATCTTCTAGAAATCTTGTGAAACATGCGATAGAACACTTTCATAATATTGTTAAATCACAAGAAAACCCTTATAAACGTCAAATCATCAAAATTTGAATTTAGACTTGACATAATTTCCATAAAGATTTCGTAAACATATTTTCAAAAATAATCAATAATCATTGCATTAACATAATTCGACAATAATCATTTGGAAATCCAAAATTCGAATCGTTGTCGCACAAATCGTTTAATAGACCTAGGCTCGTTTTGTAATGCCCCGGAAACTCAAAGGATGTAAATTTATAAAATGATAAATGAAATGATGTTTTTACGCCTGTGAATAGTATGGTCAAATATTGACTTTTTTCTTGGTAGGTTGAACGAACGTTAGCCGATAACTGTGACGTAGTTCAGGACATCACAGGTTCGTAGACAGGCAGCACGTCCGATTCCGACGATCAGGGAAGAAGTTATGATGTTCGGAAGTTCGAGGGCATTTTTGTAATTAGGTCGAAAAGGGGAAAATTGTTGAATTTTTGCTCGACCGCTATTTTCACGTAATTCGAGGACCGTTAGGTAGGTCTCGATTCCCTGAGTCCATAGACAGGCGGCACGCTGAAAACGGATCTCAGACGAAAAAGTTACGATTCTAGAACGAGGAAGGGCATTTTGGTAATTAGGTGAAGGAAGGGCAAAATGGTAATTTTGAGGGTGTAGTTTGAAATCAACCGTGGTTGTTTGTTGTGTGAATTTTTTAATTTGTTAAGTGAATTGTTAACAAATCAAGTGACAATTGTAACTAACAGAGGTTGGATTAGTGGCTAGATGGACTGAGTGGAAGCACAGGCGTGCAGGTTGCACTGTGAAGACAGAGCACGGGTAAAATTATTTTTTATTTTGGGCCATTTGCGGGAAACACAGACAAAGAGATTGAGAGATTCCCACGGGTTACTATTATGAGGGGATTGAAAACAGAGAACTGGAAGTCATTGAGAGACCATTTTGGAGAGGAAAGAAACGGAAACCAGAGAGAAAACCTAGAAATCGTGAAAACTGGAAAATGGAGGGAAATTTCGAAGTTTGATTTGTGAGTTGAGAGGAGCTAAATAGAGATTAAAAATAACTTTCTGAGCTCATTTCGACTTCAACCATACAAAAATTGAAGGAGTTTGACCGTGGTTTGGCCTAGAACTGAAGTTCCAGTTTCTGGAAAATTTTGAGGTTGAGGACGACTACCTACAGGTAAGGATTTGTGAAATTGGTTATGGTATAATGTTTATTTAAGTCTTAAGATGCTTCTGTATCATTTAATTTGAAAACTTAGTCGATTTGAGTGAGTTTCGAAAGTTAAGACCGTGTGTTTGATCTTGAGAGAAATGTTGGATTAAAAGCTTGATGTGTATAATTAAGGATGGAGAACTTAAATTAAGATGGAATGGATGGATTTCGGTGGAAGAATTTAAAGAAATAAGTTGGAATTGTAGGAGATTGAACAGGGTTGTGTTGCGGGTTTGTGACCTGTTTAGCAGTGAGTCGAGTAGAGAAGACGACACTGTAGCTTACTGTGCAGGGCACGTGGCTTTCACGCGTAGCCACTTTGGGTGGCGGGTGAGGGCGCGTGAGGCAGTGTCTCCGGTGACGGTCAATAGGTGATTTTATCCTTTCAATGTAACAGACATTTTGAGATAAATTTTGAGCCGATCGGACGTCGTTTCAGAATAGTTTTGAGTGGTCGAAGGTTTAGGATTTTAAATTAATTACGTCGAAAAAATCCCGAAAAATTAGGGAAATTAATGTAAGCTTAATGGAAGTGTTTGTGACCCAAATTGTGATCTTTGACAGGCCAGAACATTCCTGAGGCAACCGAGGAGCGTACGGGACTCGATTGACTCGTTCGAACTTCGTGAGTGGACTTTTGATTTCTAACCGAGCATGCATAACTGTTTTTACTCACTTGTTTTATGTTTCAATATATGATTTTATGATTATGTTTATGATATTTCTGCTTTACGTGATTGCATGTTTTTCGATGTGATTTATCGTATTTTACGTATTTCGAGACTATGGTTGCTCCGATACTTTGATGATGGTTTGACGAGTGATTTTATACGATTTGTGCATATTACATTTTAATGATGATTTGATTTTGATTTATGAGTAAGATTCGGGACTTGAACATGAAATTCGGACATAAGTCCTATTTTGATAAAATATGATTTCGAATTGGTTTTGAAAATTGGATCACGATGGATCCTGAATTTGTTATGATTTACACATGATTTTGGGTTTAAAGGCCCGGTACCATTGCTAGATCTGGTTATGGGTTTAAAGACCCAGTTAAGTTATGATGGAGGAGGGCCCTTGATTGAACCATGTTGAGTTTAAAGACTCAATTACTGTGATGTAACGACCCGTCCCGAATTAACGGGTTTAATTAAGGATTAATGACGGATTAGCGAGACTAATAGGGGATTACACGAGGATTAGCGGAAGTTCAAGGCAAAATGACGATTTTGCCCCTGAAATGGGCAAAACGTTGGATTTTTCTTTGGACAGTCAAATGGACTTTGACCAATGACCGTGACGTAGTTCGGGACGTCACGAGTTCATAGACAGGTGGCACACTCAATTTCGACGTTCGAGGAAGAAGTTGTGACGATTGGAAGATCAGGGGCATTTTGGTAATTTTGGCGAAAAAGGACCAATGGTTGACTTTTGACCCTGGAGGTCAGATGGCCGAGGGCCGAATACCATTATGTAGATCACGACGATACGAATCCATAGACAGGCGGCACGTCGAATTCGGACGTTCGACGACAAAGTTACGGTTCACGAAAATTCGAGTGCACTATTGCACTTTTTTCGTGACGGACGATTATTTGGACTTTAGTGGGCCCCAGCCTTTTCCTCATAGCCAATGGATGAATGATAGGTGTCATTCATCCATTCCCCATCATTTTTATTCATGCATCAAACCCCTTAACCGTGCATCCATTTTCCATTTTTCCCATCCAAAACCGATCCACCATTTTCATCCAAAACCCAAACACTTGACCCTTGAACATTTGTGAGAGGCCAGAGAGTGAGAGGAGGACCGGTGGAAGCGGTGGCCGGCCCAGGGAAGCACCGCCTTGGACGGCGGAGGGAGGAACCCGCGAGGTAATCAGTTTTACCCATTTTAATCCATTTTCGATTTCTCATTATTATGGGCTTGTTTGGATGTTTGGGTTGAACTAATTAGGATGCTAGGGAGGTTTTAGGAAGTTTTGGAGAAGGTTTGGACGTCGGGGAAGCCCTGGGGTGATTTTTGGATATTTGAACCATGAGGGGTTTCTTGGACCGGTCGGGTTTTAGAGGTTTTAGGGATTCTAATCGATTGGGTTAGGTTCCTAGGACGATTATATGAAGATTAAGATCGATTAGAAGTGAAAACGGTGAAGATTGGACCGTGTAGGAGCTTGAACCGGTCACGCCGGTCCAAGTTGCAGTAAAAACGGAACCGGACCGGTCTGACTGAGGTTAGGGGTGACACTGTAGTTAGGCGTGTGAGGCCCACGCGCAGTCACTTCAGGCGGTGCGTGCAGGCACGTGGGGGAGAATCTGGGGAAGGTTCCAACTTGTCAAATCATCTATTCGATGTAACGAACATTTTGGGACTGGTTTCGAGTCGATCGGACATCGTCTCGATATAGTTCGGGCTGTCCGAAGGTTTCGGTACGCGTTTAAAAATATTTAAAAATCCCAAAAAATTAGGGGGCTTTAGGGAGGGGTTAATTAACTAGTTAGTAACCCTCTAAAGTGATTTGGATAGGTTTGGGAATCTCGGAGACGACGGTTGACCCGGAAAGGCGTACAACACGCATATCGAGGCGGCATCGCAGACGGTCTGTGAGTGGACTTTCTTTCTGAAATCGATGCATGCATAAATGTTTTATACATGTTTTAATATGTGTTTTGTGATGCCTTGAGTGCATTTTGGTGTGTGTTTCCGTATGGGCACGTGACAGGACCCATCCCAATCCCCCCGGGATTACCGTGGAATGTGCCCTGCTCCCGTCCAACAAGGGGTGTCAGACAAGGGATAACCAAAGCCACTGCCCAACGGGGCATCCAGAGTGCGCAAGGATCGATGGAGGAGGTGTGCAATGTCCCAGTCCCTGCTGTAATCGCATCCGTAATCAACCTGAAGGGCATTAAAACCAAAAGCTGTGAGTGGACAAAAACCAATAAGTTTACCAAATACATTTATAAGACATTTATGCCCTCCAATAAAAACGTATGCATGCCACAAAAACCAATAACCAAAACGTTTGCTCAACCGAGCCATTAGGGCCTTAGCCCAAAAACCGTTAACCAAAAACCAAGTGTGGGAACTCAGCCCAAAACTGTGGAATACCACCACCATACATATTAAAACCATGTGGGTCACCACCCACGACCATAAATGAACATCAATTCAAAATCCAAAACCATTTAGGGTCCCCGACCCTACATACCATTTCATAACCAATAATCCATTTTTACCACATAACACATATCCAACCAATAAGCCATTTTATTCTTTAATCCATATTTTACCATTACCATCACCAGCATCCCAGATGCTTAGCATCCCAGACGCTTGACGTCCCTGACGTCATATCTCACGGTTTCATAAGCTACGCGTGCTGCCCGGGGTCTCTCCGGGTCCATATATCTGACATCCCTGATGTCTGACGTCCCTGACGTCAATCATAGCAATCCTGCTCCTGAGTCATCATACGGTCCGGCTGCTCCGTATAATGACCCCTCGCAGGCAATGCACCGTGACTTCCCCAGTGTCCCAGACATCTGGAGGAGACCATCATATATCCTTGTATCCAGATGGTATATGGAAAAACAGTTTTATTAAATCCTTTTATCACATCATTACCATTGGGCCCTGCCCGAAATTTCCATAAAACCACATAATTCCATTTAGGGTCCCTGACCCAAAATCACATTTATAATCCAATTGGGCCTCATGCCCGATTTTATGAACCACTGGGCCCACGGCCCGATTTGTAAACCAAGTGGGCCCACGGCCCGAATTCATAAATCAACTGGGCCCCTGGCCTGATAACATAACTCAAATGGGTCTCAGCCCGATTTCATACCAACTAGGCCCCTGGCCCGATTTCATTAACCAACTGGGCCCCCGGCCCGATTCTCAAATGGACTCCAAGTCCGAAATTTCCAACATAATTGGGCCTCAAGCCCGAGTTCATATTTCCAATTTCAAAACCATTTTATCATATTATATCCAAGTCATAAATATGGAAAATCCATGTAAAACCGAAAAACCTCGATTTACGTGCAAGCACGTAAATCGCCTCGAAATACGTGAAACCGTACAATTTACCAACAACCAAACCAACATCATACAATCACAATCATAATCCATGTAAAACATTTAAGCATGCATAGAATTTATAAAACCAAAGTCAACTCACAGACCGTTTTAACGGTAAGCCTCGATACGCGTGCCACCGGCCCTCCCGGGCCACACCACTATCACCGGGACTCCCAATCCTGTCCAAATCACATTAGAGGGTCACTAACCTCATCATTAACATCCTAACAAAGTTCCATAATTTTCCCGAATTTTTACTTATTTTTAAACTTAATTTAAAACCTTCGGACATCCCGAACACTATCGAGACGGTGTCCGATCGACACGAAACCAATTCCAAAATGTTCGTTACATCGAATAGATTAAAAGTCACGTTGGAAGTTTCCCCAAAATACCCTTCACGCGCCCCCACGCGCCAGGTCAACACTCAGGTCAACATTGATGACGTCATGCTACAGTACCGGGTTCAGAAACCGGGTCTGTAACCGGGTCGCCGTCGACCCACGGCTTGACCCGATCACAGATCGAGTTCCAGACCACCATTTTTGATGCGGTTTGATCCTA
Source organism: Prinsepia uniflora (assembly GCA_032719365.1). NCBI lineage: Eukaryota > Viridiplantae > Streptophyta > Magnoliopsida > Rosales > Rosaceae > Prinsepia > Prinsepia uniflora. The sequence goes on from CM064873.1 coordinate 24,134,330, forward strand.
TGAACTCGTCATAATCCCCTCTACGGTTCTGTGACAACCAAACGCATTTTTAGGTTGATTAAACTACCTGAAATCTGACTGGAAAATTGGCTGAGAACTCAGGTCATCATCTCCGGCGACTCGTCGAGATTCCGGCCGTGGTTCATGGTCCAAAATGGTCGTCTAGGTTCCTAGAACATGTCTCAAAAACAAACAAACATTCATAACGTTAAAAACGGACGTTTCAAAGCAGGGAAGTAAATCGGGTCTTCACGGGTTTCTGGACTTACCGCCGCCGTGTCGCCGCCGTGGCTCGTCCAGTCGTGGTCTGAGTCGTCCTAAGGTTCCAGTGGTCCTATCCCCTACGTTGGTTCGAGTCCAGGTATGAAGGTTTGGATGGTTGGATCAATTTGGGCTGTTCGGGTTCCTCTCGGGTCTGGGAAGTTTCCGGCCGTGCAGGGCGGCCGTGGTGGTGGTGGCTGGCGTCTGAAGGTGGCTGGGGTTCGCCTGGGGCTGACTGGTGTGTGAGGCTGGGCTGTGAGGTGGTGGAGTGATCGTGCAAGGAGTGAGAGTGCACGGGTTGAAAGAAATGAAAATGTGAGGATGATATTCTGATGGTTTTAAAAACAGAGAGAGCAGATGAGATCAATGGCCAGGATTCAATCCTGTTCAAAATGAAGGGTGAGGATTTGAGGAGAGGAAATAATTAATTAACCTAAATGGCCAGCAAGGATCCCTGAATTAGGGAAGGAAGGGGATGATGACATGTGTCATACATCAAGGGTCCAGATTGGTTTGGGATTAGGATAATCAGATTTTATTATTATATTATTATTTTATTCCGAGTCTCGGTTAATCGCGTTTCACGTCCTTGACCATAACTTCGTCGTCGAATCTCCGATTTCGGCATGCCGCCTGTCGTTGGATTCGTATCGACGATACCTACGTAACGGTCCTTGGCCCTCGTCCATCGGACCTCCCGGTCAAAAGTCAACATTTGGCCCCTAATACTCGAAATTACCAAAATACCCCTCAACTTCCGAACACCATAACTTTCTCTATGAATATCGGAATCGAACGTGCCACCTGTCTATGAACTCGTGACGTCCCGAACTACGTCACGGTCATCGGTCAAAGTCCGTTTGACCGCCCGATCAAAAAGTCAACATTTTGCCCATGACCAGGGGCAAAACGGTCATTTTGCACAATTTGTCCGATTCTGCCCTACTAACCACCGTTCAAACTCACTAATCAAGATTAGTGACTAATCTAATCCCGGAATTCGGGACGGGTCGTTACAATCTTCCCTCCTTAATAAATTTCGTCCTCAAAATTCCAACCGCTCTAATCTCAACGTACTTCCCTCCTTAATTAGTTTCGCTCTCGAAACTCGATTACCCTGATTCCACAAACACCCCGTGGAAAGTGGAATCGACCACACAACACGTGTACACCCGTACACCAACTACTTAGACAAAACTTGTCTACGCCCAAACGTACCACTAATACTCAAAATGCAACGACTACATTCGACCCCGTCGAATGACTGAAACTACTTGTTTCGAATTTGACACCACTTGTCAAATCAACCCTCTCGTTGACGCAACAACTCGACGGTTCCTTTACCACTCCCACTAGGAGTCAGCTGACCCCATTCAACGATCTATGTTGACACATCCTGACAATCTGTCACCACACAGTTGTTGTCAGTCGAAAACTGACACTAGACTCACTCGTGGCTACACATGCCACCAACGTACTCGACTCACCAATACCCTTACCGACATTTCACACGACCTGTGTGCAATTAAACACATCGGAATTACCTTGACCCATTGCATAGTAATGTCCGGTCCACAACCAATCCCATGGTATCGGAACCAATCCGACTACCAACAAGTTCACGGACACACCTCGGGTATATCCCGTATACCGTAACTAGACATCACAAGTCTGCAAGGTATTGTACCTCGAACCATGTACGAAGTACACACATCTACCTAATAACCAGACTACAACCACCTAGGTCATAGCCGAACACGTTCCAATAATAGAGTACGTTTTCCCAATCCAGCATGAGACAAATCGAAACTCCACCCAACATCTAGTTCCAATTCCGAATCTGAATCCGCAATTTCGTAAGAAATCCCGGATCCAAGCCCAGACATCAAATTTTAATTCATATCCAAATCCGAATCCGAAATCATTATTCCGTAAGCTAGCATTTGGAATAATCATTCCGTACCCAAATCCAGAAATATACTTTCAAGTTCCAAAATCGAATCCTGAATCGTCACCCAGAAATTCGATTCCAAATCCCGAAATCTCGTTCACATTTACCAAGACACACCCAAAACCGAACCTATCGGTCACGTGTTCAATACACTTGATTGACTTCATAGGGAAGCCAATCCAACCTCCACACGTCTAAGGTTGACAAAATCCGACCAGTCGGAAACCTAATCACTCGAGTAAGATACCATACGGGCTCCACTTCGAAAAGAAGTTCAATCCTGCCGTTTACGACTCACACACCCAAGTTCGTATCGATCCTTGTCATTCCACCTAGGAAAAACCAAGGATGATCCAATACAATGACGCCAAAACTCATCCTACGTGGATGCAAACAAAACTCGCTGCACTCACAACATCCTCTGCCACCAAGCAGAAAATGAGAAATCTCGTTTGCCTAATTTCGAATACGTAGCTCCTCCTAATGGCCCACAAACACACATGGGCCCACCAACCAATACACGCTCAACGTACTGGTAACTACAGTCAATGTCTGCCAGGGCAGAAGGCAAGAAGTCAACCCTAATGACTTCGGAATACCAATCACCAAAAACGAACACCCTCTCGTTCCCCAATCACAACGCTTCTCGAATCTAAGGTTCCAACCATGTTGGAAACAGACATGCTCCCAACAAGACGTCAAGTCTAACCACTAGACTTCCTACCTCCTCAACTCACTTGGACAACCCCGTGTCCACAATCAATCCGTTATTGTCCCGTTCGCACATCCTGACCTTTACAGGTTCAACACTCGGTTTTCTAAGTTCTCACTTGCCAATTTCCACATCTATACCACTAATAGTTTTCCTTGTCTTTTCCAGTTTTAATCATTTCCGTGTACATTTTAGGGATATTTAAAAACATAAAATCACACAAATTTTGGAGTTGCCAACAACTCCCCCAAATCCACCAATTATCATGACGTAGGGGACGTCATCCCAAGATTACTCAAGTCTCAATTATACCCTTTTAATCCACTCATCACTGGTTATCTCACCACCATTGGGACTTATCCCAACACATTACAATCTTAACTGGATCCCATCCAGTCCATCACTCAACCACTACCGAATCTCAAAGACCGAACGTATGTTCATCATGACGGAGTCACCCCTCAACTTGTGGCTCATCGTCAACACCATTACCGACACTAGCACCAGCGCTAGTACCAGCACCAACACACTATCAACAACACTAGTATCAGCACACAGGCATCCATACTAGCATCAGCACAAAAGTAATAACCCGCAAACATCCATACTGCACGCCGTGTGCAAACACGACAACCCTGGATCTCCGTTCATACGGAACGACGATCCCGTACCTCACGACTATGGGTACCACCACTCTGACAATCCACATCAGGAAAATGAACGTTCCCTGAACGTCCCCTGATCCCCAAGTATTATAACCACACCAATTACCCTCGATAGCCAGTCATCTCCATATGACTTCCGACTAACTGTCATTGCTGTCGAGATCCGCATCCATACCTCACACTAATACCCGATCCAACACGGGATTCCATAAGTTATCTCAGAACCGTATCCGTAAATCGGATCCCATAGTTCTGACGAGACTCACCAGAGCCATCCGCATGGTCATCCATGACCTCAGCCGCTCGTCGCAGCACAAGTTCTCACCCGCTAATCATTATTAAGGTTTACCTCTTTAATACTAGGGTTCCACAATCACACCCTATGGTTCAACCGAACCAAACAGCTCTCCGTAATATAAAATCCACAACCTGACCGACCCCGCGGTCTAGACATCGTATAGACGTCAAATCCAATCCTACCATCCACTCAATGTGGGTTCCACCACTAGGTCATCGGCCAACTCCGATGAATCAACATCCCTCACACTAGAAACTACCACAAGGGTTCACATTTTTAAACCATTACTCACATGAGGTTCCCCGAACCTGGCTGCACCTAGCAGCACAACAATTTAATATTACATGACCGAACCGTCGGTCCCATAATACCAGTTCATCACAATCAACCCCACTTGGGTCGAATCACATTAATGCACGGCGTATCGGGCCAATCACACTCCATCCACTATCCAAACCCAAAAACTATCTATCAGGTTGATAACGAATTGCAGCCCAAAGAGACATCACACCCTCGACCTGCGCACACATTTGGTCTTGATTATTCAGGCATGAGACCCATTTGGATTTGGTTTAACTCGGGATGAGACCCTATTGACGACCCATAGGTCGGAGTCGTGGTCGCGACGGGTGTTGTGTGCAAGGCGACGGACAATGTGACGCTCGCGTCTGGATTGGGATGTGTTCCTTCCGGAGAGGTCACGATGCACATCCCGTTATCGAGCAGCCACTAGAGGCTCGACTTCGGAGTGCTGACGGTTTAGAGGATCGATCGGCGACGTGTGCACCATGGTCCCGAGTTGGTCGTGGCAGTGACGTGTTCACAGCGACATACAAGGATTGAGAGCGGTCCTGGATTGATGGTTGCACGCATCGCTACGATCGGGATGGTGACTGACCCTGAGATATCGAGCTTGATGCCCAGTTGATTTGAGTTCGGGCTAGAGGCCCAATTATTGTGAAATCGGGCGAGAGGCCCTGTTGAGTCTTATGTTCGGGCTGGAGGCCAGTTGCTTTATGTTATCGGGGCGTGAGTCCCGTTTTTATGATTTTAGTATACTGGTATGTATATGCCCTCCTTATGAGCGTATTGATTGGTCTCCTCCAACTTCGACTTGAAGAGTCACGATCCACAGACCAGAGTGGGTATCCCCATAGGGATCCCGTTCCAGGAGTGAAGGTTACTTCTGATGTTGTGGTCCCGGACCAGATTTTGGAGAGATGTGGACTAGATCCAGAGAGAGAGCTCGGACTAGATCCAGAGATTGAGCCTCCCAGATGGAGATTCCTGGGAGAAGACTCGGAGTGAGACCCCGAGTAGTGTGCATACTAGATAGATATGATGACATCGTGACTATATCGGGGATGTGTTCCCTAGGGCTTGTGTGCCCCGAGATGGCATCTTCTCCGGAAGTGCCTAGGATGGGTTATATATGTATATATGTATATGTGTGTGTGATTTCACTGAGATGGTGTTGGGCTGTGACCCACGCGTATTAGTTTTGGGCTGAGACCCTTATGAGGTGGTTTTGGGTCGAGTTCCCATGTGTTTGGTTTGGGCGGAGGTCCCATGATTTGATTGATAGATTTCGGGCCAAGGCCCAAATGGTTTGACGGTTCATGACGGTTTATGGGAACTGAGCATGAACCCTAGAAATGGTTTTCAAGTGCATGCATATGTTTTTAATGAAGGGCATAAAGGTCTTTTATGAAATGTTTTAATAAAATATTTGTTTTGTTCACTCACAGATTTTATGTTTTGAATGCCCTTCAGGTTGATCGCGGATGTGGCTGTAGCAGAGACGAGACATCGCATTCCTCCTTCGGATCCTGGCGTATTCTGATAGCCCCGGTTGGGCAAAAGACAGAAATATCCCTGGTCTGACACTTCATGTCAGACGGGAGCAGGTACGTCCCACGCTAATCTCGAGGGATTTGGGGCGGGTCCTGTCATGTGATGTCCCCCGAGGCCTACTGATTGTGTTTTGAGTTTAAAGACTCGTTGATATCCCAGGAAGGCCTGATATGTGAGTTTAAAGACTCTGATGGATCCAGCAGTTTTGATTTGTTGATGTTACATTCGGTTTTACATGGTTTTATAGTTATCTACTTTAACGGTTTCCATACGGTTTATATAAGTGATTTTCGGATACTTAGTTATGCATGCGTGTTTTGAAACTGGAGGGTGAACCCTGATTTCATTAAACTGTTTTCCAGAATCGTTTATTTTAGTCAACTCACACTTTTCTGTTTTAATACCCTCCAGGTCGTGGTACAAGTTTTGGGGGTTAACGCCGAGGCAGAGGCAGAGGCATAAAGTTTTCCCGTTGCGGTGTAGTTAGTTCACAGAGTAGGGTTTTATCCTTATCTCATTTTGTAACCATGCTCTGTGATACTGTTGACTGGTTGTACCGTTGGTTGTATCGTACTTTCTCCCTGGTCTGACAGTATGTGTAATGTATTATTGTGTGGTTATTTTGGTTGTTTGTGTTCAATTGTCAGTCGGGAGCAGGATTCTCCCCGGTTATCGAGGCGATAATCAGGGCAGGTCCTGTCAATTGGTATCAGAGCATAGGTTTACGGTTTATGTCTGGCACTTGGATATGCCTAGGTTGTTGTACTAACTTATGCCTCTTTAGAAGAACGATCGGCCATGCCTCCGCGATGTGAACCCCTCCACGACCTGCAGACGGCGTTGTTAGTGATGGCGAGAGTGCCACGATCGAGCGAGCCCAGCGCCTTGGGGATACTGTATTTAGCGGTGGGGCAGATCCTGATGAAGCCCACCGATGGATTTCTCGGTTTAAACGGATTTTTGTTGTGATACGCTGTCCTCCTGAGGAGCGAGTTGTGTTGGCCACCTTTTTGCTGGATGAGGCCGCTTATGAGTGGTGGTATACTCTGGAGTTATCAGGTTGGATGCTCACATAGTGACTTGGAGACCTTTTGTGAGCGGTTCCATGATCAATACTATCCCCGTTCATTCCGTGATGCTAAGGAGACAAAATTTTTACAGCTTCGACAGGGGAGCATGTTTGTAACAGAGTACGAGCAGAAGTTTCAAATGCTAGCCCGTTTTTCTCCTACCTTTGTGTCTACTGAAGCTGAGAAATGTCGTAGGTTTGAGCTTGGCCTGCGAGGTGAAATACGTGCCATTGTGACAGCTGGAGCTTTTACTACCCTCAGAGAGTTATCTGACGTTGCAGTACGGGTGGAGGCTAGTTTACCAACACGTCCACAGTTCTCAGGTGGTGGACAACGTCCAGAGCGTTCATTTCCTGGAGTGTCGAGTCAGAGAGCTCCAAAACGGGGCTGTTACAGTGGAGCTTCGTCTGCGGGCAGTGACCGTTTTGGTAGGCCTGACAGTTTTCAGAGTTCCGGATTCAGACGACCCAGAGCACAGCAGGCTCCACAGGCGAGTGCGACCTCAGTTGCTTCCATAGGAAGATAGAGTGGCGAATTTACTCGAGATGTTTCTAGTGTTATCTGTTTCTTCTGTGGAGAGCGGGGCCACTACCGGAGAGAGTGTCCATCTTTGTTACAGGGTGGTGGCGCAGGTCGGGGTACAGTGGAGCAGGGGCGGAGTACAGCGTCAGTTTCTGGGACAGCGAGTACTAGAGGAGGTGCTGGAGCTACCAGTGGACAGAGGGGTCGTGGGCGAGCATCAGGACCACAGGCCTGAGTTTTTGCAGTTACACAGCAGGAGGCCTGGGCAGCACCTAGTGTTGTGACAAGTACACTTACAATCCTTGATCATGATGTATGTGCTTTAATTTATCCTGGAGCTACCCATTCTTTTATATCACGAAGTTGTGGTTTGTTAGCGGATAAAGAGGTGTCCGCACTGGGTTGTGATATGGGTGTAAGTACGCCCATGGGGGAGGTGTTTGTGGTAAACCAAGTGTTGAGAGAGTGTCCCGTATTGGTAGGTGGCATTGGGTTGGTAGCTGACCTGGTACTCCTGGATTTGCACGACTTTGATGTTATTCTGGGGATGGATTGGTTGACATTACATCATGTTTCTATCGAGTGTGTCGATAAGAAGGTAACTTTTCAGAGTCCATGGTTACCTGAAACTACCTTTTAGGGATTACAGCTAGCAATTCCTGTTGGGGTGATTTCAGCTCTAAAAGCCAGTAAGTTATTAAGGAAAGGGTGCCTGGGATACTTGGCTCACGTGGTGGACACACGTGCTGCACCATTAAAGGTGGAGGATATACTGATAGTGTCGGAGTTCCCAGACGTCTATCCGGAGGATTTTCTGGGATTGCCACCCCACCGAGACATTGAGTTCACCATTGATCTTGTTCCAGGTACGCAACCTATTTATCAGACTCTGTACCATATGGCGCCAGCTGAGTTGAAGGAATTGAAGGCGCAGTTGCAAGAGTTGATCGAGATGGGTTTGTTCGACCGAGTGTATCTCCTTGGGGAGCTCCAGTTTTGTTTGTGCGGAAAAAAGATGGAAGCTTGAGGCTCTGTGACAGGACCCATCCCAATCCCCCCGGGATTAACGCGGGATGACCCTGCTCCCGTCTGACACGAAGTGTCAGACAAGGGATATTTCCGACCATTGCCCTCCCGGGCTATCAGAGTACGCCAGGATCCGGAGGAGGCATGTGATATCTCGATATCTGCTACAGTCCACATCCGCTGTCAACCTGAAGGGTATTAAAAACAGAAAGACTGTGAGTGGACAAAAATAAAGAATTTATAAAAACATATTTCATAAAGAATACCTTTATACCCTCCACTAAAAAGCATGCATGCATAGTAAAATCATTTATCCAAACACATATGTTAAAACAGCCATAATTAGGGTCTCAGCCCCGAGTTCCGTAAATCCAAGTCACACGGGCTCCTGCCCAAAACCATTTACTGAAAACCATAACATAATAATCATATGTGGGATCTCAGCCCAAAACCATTTATCATCATAAACACAATTTCCCAAACCAATTGAAATCATGTTTATCCCTTATATTCATATCCAGAACCTGTCACGGTAAAATAGAGCTACGCGCGTGCTAACCGGGGTCTCAAACCCAAGTCTCTCCAGGGTCCACCCAGGTCAATGTCCGTAGATCAATGACCCTCCCTGGAGGTAACGAACCATCCCCATCCCGAGAGTAAGGAACCCAACTGGGGGGCGACTCCACTCAGTCAGTGCTCCGTGACTACTCCGGGGTCCACCCAGGCCAACGACCCTCCCCGGAGGAGACAATCATATATAAAGGATGGAATATGAAAAACCTTTTGAAACCATTCTTGAAACCTTTCAAGGATTCATGCCCGGCCCCCATAAGCCGTCATGAACCATAAAATCCTTTCATGGGTTCATGCTGGTTCCCATAAACCGTCATGACCCGTAAATCCATTTCAAGGGTTCATGCCGGTTCCCATAAACCGTCATGAACCATAAAAACCATTTGTAATACATAACTGGGCCCTAGGCCCGAATCCACATAGAAACTGGACCCCTGGTCCGAATCGTAAACCAATTGGGCCTCCGGCCCGATTCCGTAAATCAAATGGACCTCAAGTCCGAGAATTACCTTTTCAAATCCAAAATTATTTCATTAAATTATTTCCAAAATCATAAGAATGGAAAATCAGTGTAAAACCGAAAAACCTCGATTTACGTGCAAGCACGTAAATCGCCTCGAAATACGTGAAATTATATAATTCACAAATATTCAAATCAACATTATCAAATCATATTCATAATCCATTTGGAAATCCAAAACCATTTCAGTTAGACCAATAAAGACGTACGGACCCGTATAGGCACCGTATAGGGCCGAAACCTCGAAATACGTGCCTATACGTAGCCACACATCCAAATGCACTCATGGCATCACAAATAAGTATTTAAAACATATAATAAACATTTATGCATGCACCAATTTAGAAAACAAGGTCCACTCACAGACCGTCCGAGCTGCCGCCTCGATTTGCGTGCCATTCGGCTCCCCGAGCCGATCACCATTACCGGGACTCCCAAACCTGTCCAAATTTTAATAGAAGGTTAATAACTACTTAATTAACCTCCCATCAAAGCCCCGTAATTTTTCCAAACTTTTAACTATTTTTAAACCGACCCTAAACCTTCCGACACCCCGAAAACTATCAAAACGATGTCCGATTGACACGAGACTAGTCCCAAAATCTTCGTTACATTGAATAGAAGATTTCCCGTGTTGAAGACTTTCCCAAATTATGGACGACGCGTCCTCACGAGCCCCTAGAAGGTCGAAAATACTGTTCATCGGCACTAACCTCCAGCTGACCGATTTTACTGTTCATGGCCGGTTCACCTGGTTTGGCCAGTCCAAATGGACCGGCGTGACCGGTTCACAGCCCTAGACACCCCATTTTTCATCCTAGTTCTTCCTTTTTGGTTCCTTTCATCCTATTTTGGTGTTTTCTATCCATTTCAATCCTTAAACGCTACCGAAAACGTCTAAAACCTAAGGTTTGATTTTGAACCTCACGGTTCAATGTTTTCCCAGCCACCCTCACGGCTGCTCAGCCCAAACCACCACCTAAAACCTCCTTAATAACTTCCTAACAACCTAAAAACCAATTCCTAATCACCCAAAACAGCCCATAATGCACAAATAGAATTAAAATGGAAATTGGGCCTAACCGTGAAATCCTCTCGGTTCATGGCTCCACCGTCCATGGTGGCTTGCCCTTGGCCGGCCACCAGCATCTACACATCCTCTCCTCACTCTCTGGTCCTCTCAGTCATGATCAAATAGGGTTGGGTTGGATTTGGGTGAAGGTTTACACGGATTGGGTTGTTTGGAAACAAAGAAAATGAATGATCGATGAAGGTGGGAGGTGCATGAATGAAAGCTAAGGGCCAGTGGATGGGTGACACTTGTCACTCATCCATAGGGCAGGGATTAAATATCTGGGCCCCCACTAAAGTCCAAAAGTTAACTCGTTTCGTAATTCGTGCAATAGTGCACTTGAACTTCCGTGAACCGTAACTTCGTCGCCGAACGTCCGAATTCGACGTGCCGCCTGTCTATGGATTCGTATCGTCCTTATCTACGTAATGGTCTTCGGCCCTCGGCCATCGGACCTCCCGGTCAAAAAGTCAACATTTGACCCCCTTTTATCCAAAATTACCAAAATGCCCCTAAACTTCCGAACGTCATAACTTCCTCCTCGAACGTCGGAATTGAACGTGCCACCTGTCTATGAACTCGTGACATCAAGAACTACGTCACGGTCATCGGTCAAAATCCATTTGACCTCCCGATTGAAAAGTCAACGTTTTACCCACGCTAGGGGCAAAACGGTCATTTTGCATCGTTCGTCCGATTTCGCTCAACTAATCACGGATTAGCCTTACTAATCGTGATTAGTCACTAATCTAATCTAGGAATTTGGGACGGGTCGTTACACTCTGCATCGATTATAGGCAACTGAACAGGGTAACAATCCGGAATAAATACCCCCTGCCTCGGATCGATGACCTGTTTGATCAACTGAGGAGAGCTCAACACTTCTCCAAGATCGATCTTCATTCTGGGTAACATCAATTGCGGGTTAAAGAAGAGGATGTACCCAAAACAACCTTTAGAACCCGATATGGTCATTATGAGTTCCTAGTGATGTCGTTTGGGTTAACTAACGCACCAGCGGCATTTATGGATTTGATGAACCAAGTGTTGCAGCCATACTTGGATCACTTTGTTATTGTATTCATTGATGAAATTTTAGTCTACTCAAAAAGTGCGAAGGCACACAAAAAGCACTTAAGGATGGTGCTTGGTACCCTAAGGAAAAATCAGTTGTATGCAAAGCTTAGTAAATGTCAATTTTGGTTGACCAGCGTGAGTTTCTTAGAACATGTGATTTTGGTTGAAGGAATCAGTGTAGATCCTCAAAAGATTGAGGCAGTAGCAAAGTGGGAACAACCGAAGACAGTCACTGAGGTCAGAAATTTCTTAGGGTTAGCTGGTTATTACAGGCAGTTTGTAGAGGGGTTTTCTACCATTGCTGCCCCATTGACACGACTGACAAGGAAGGGAGTCAGATTTGTTTGGAATGAGGACTGTGAACAAAGTTTTCAGGAGTTGAAGAAAAGGTTGACATCTGCTCCTGTATTGACCATTCCGGACGATAGTGGGGAATTTGAGGTGTACAGCGACGCATCCTTACAAGGATTGAGATGCGTGTTAATGCAACATGGGAAAGTGATTGCATATGCCTCTCGCCAGTTGAAGTCTCATGAACGCAACTATCCTACCCATGATCTAGAACTAGCTGCAGTGGTACATGCTCTAAAGATTTGGAGACATCATTTGTATGGTGCGACCTGTAGACTGTTTACTGATCATAAGACCCTGAAGTACTTGTTCACTCAGAAGGAATTAAATGTGAGGCAAAGACGATGGTTGGAGCTGATTAAGGATTATGACTGCACGATTGAGTATCATCCTGGAAAAGCTAATGTGGTAGCTGATGCTTTGAGTCGGAAATCAACACATTCTGTGGCACAACTACAGATGACCCATTTTCCCCTATTGGTTGAACTCCGTAAGACTAGAGTTAATTTGGGACTTGATAGCCAAAGTGTCTTGCTAGCTAGTTTCCAGGTGCGGCCAATCCTAATTGACCAGATCATCGATGCTCAATTCCAAGATCCTGTCTCGTGCATTCTTCGGATTAAAGTGGAAGCAGGAGAACGACAGGATTATACAGTCAGAGATGACGGAGCCTTACTAAAGGAAAGACGGTTGTATGTGCCTGGAGACGTCACATTAAAGAAAGAGATTTTGGATGAAACACATAGTTCAGCGTACGCTATGCATCCAGGTGGAACTAAAATGTACCGTACGCTTCGAGAACACTATTGGTGGCCGGGTATGAAACGGGAGATCGCTGAGTATGTTAGTAAGTGTTTGATTTGTCAGCAGGTGAAGGCTGAGAGACAAAGACCCTATGGAGCCTTGCAACCACTTCCTATCCCAGAATGGAAATGGGATCATATAACGATGGATTTTGTGTTTGGACTTCCTAGGACGCCCAGAGGCCACGATGGAGTTTGGGTGGTTATGGACAGACTCACCAAGTCAGTGCATTTCTTACTTGTAAGGGAAGACTTCCAGATGACACGGTATGCCAGATTGTTTATAAATGAGATTATACGATTACATGGCACTCCTGTCTCTATCATATCGGATCGAGATCCGCGATTTACATCCAGATTATGGCAGAGTTTACAAGAAGCTTTTGGGACAAGATTACATTTTAGTACAACGTTCCACCCTTAAACGGACGGACAGTCGGAGCGGACTATTCAAACCTTAGAAGATATGATGAGAGCCTGTGTTTTGCAAGTCCAAGGTACTTGGGAGTCACACTTACCATTGATGGAATTCGCTTATAACAATAGTTACAAGCGAGTATTGGGATGGCACCTTACGAAGCCTTGTATGGACTGCAGTGCAGAACCCCTTTGTGTTGGACTGACGTGGGCGAAAGGAAATTGACTAAATCCGAATTGGTGGAATTGACAACAGTGAAAGTCAAACTCATCAGAGATAGACTCAAGGCAGCCCAAGATCGACAAAAGAGCTATGTGGACCGTCGGATTAGAGATCTTGAGTTTGCGGTCGGAGATTGGGTATTTCTAAAGCTATCTCCTTGAAAAGGTATAGTGCGGTTTGGCAGGCGAGGGAAATTGAGCCCCTGTTTCATCTGGCCATACGAGATTGTTGAAAGGATCGGCCAGGTTGCATACATATTAGCACTACCTCCAGAACTTTCTAAGGTCCACGATGTATTCCATGTGTCAATGCTACGAAAGTATGTGTATGATGCATCTCATGTACTAGAAGAACAACCCATTGAACTCAGAGAAGACTTAAGCTTTGAAGAACAGCCCGTACAGATTTTGGATCGAAAAGATAAGGTACTTCGTCGGAAGACTATCCCCCTAGTAAAGGTTCTCTGGAGAAATCAGAATGTGGAGGAAGCCACATGGGAACCCGAAACACAGATGTGAAAGCAGTATCCATATTTGTTTCATTAAAATTTCAGGACGAAATTTCTTAAGGGGAGGGGGAGGTTGTAACGCCCCGGAAACTCAAAGGATGTAAATTTGTAAAGTGATAAATGAAATGACGTTTTTACCCCTCTGAATAGTATGGTCAAATATTGACTTTTTGCTTGGCAGGTCGAACGGACGTTGGCCGATGACTGTGACGTAGTTCGGGACGTCAAGAGTTCGTAGATAGGTGGCACGTCCGATTTCGACGATCAGGAAAGAAGTCATGACGTTCGGAAGTTCGAGGGCATTTTTGTAATTAGGTCGAAAAGGGGGAAATTGTTGACTTTTTGCTTGACCACTATTTTCCCGCAATTTGAGGACCGTTAGGTAGGTCTAGATGCCCTGAGTCCGTAGACAGGCGGCACGCTGAAAACGGATCTCAGACGAAAAAGTTATGATTCTAGAACGAGGAAGGACATTTTGGTAATTAGGTGAAGGAAGGGCAAAATGGTAATTTTGAGGGTGCAATTTGAAATCAGCCGTGATGGTTTGTTGTGTGAATTGTTTAATTTGTTAAGTGAATTGTTTAACAAATCAAGTGACAATTGTCACTAACAGAGGTTGGATTAGTGGCTAGATGGACTGAGTGGAAGCACAGGCGTGCTGCTTGCACTATGAAGACAGAGCACGGGTAAAATTGTTTTTTATTTTGGGCCATTTGCGGGAAACACAGACAGAGAAATTGAAAGATTCCCACGGGTTACTGTGATGAGGGGATTGAAAACAGAGAACTGGAAGTCATTGAGATACCATTTTGGAGAGGAAAGAAACAGAAACCAGAGAGAAAACCCAGAAATCGTGAAAAATCAAAAATGGAGGGAAATTTCAAAGTTTGATTTGTGAGTTGAGAGGAGCTAAATAGAGATTAAAAACAGCTTTCTAAGCTCATTTCGACTTCAACCATACAAAAATCGAAGGGGTTTGATCGTGGTTTGGCCTAGAACTGAAGTTCCAGTTTCTGGAAAATTTCGAGGTTGAGGACGACTACCTACAGGTAAGGATTTGTGAAATTTGTTATGGTATAACGTTTATTTAAGTCTTAAGATGCTTCTGTATCATTTAATTTGAAAACTTAGTCGATTTGAGTGAGTTTCGAAAGTTAAGACCGTGTGTTTGATCTTGAGAGAAATGTTGGATTAAAAGCTTGATGTGTATAATTAAGGATGGAGAACTTAAATTAAGATGGAATGGATGGATTTCGGTGGAAGAATTTAAAGAAATAAGTTGGAATTGTAGGAGATTGAACAGGGTTGTGTTGCGGGTTTGTGACCTGTTTAGCAGTGAGTCGAGTAGAGAAGACGACACTGTAGCTTACTGTGCAGGGCACGTGGCTTTCACGCGTAGCCACTTTGGGTGGCGGGTGAGGGCGCGTGAGGCAGTGTCTCCGGTGACGGTCAATAGGTGATTTTATCCTTTCAATGTAACAGACATTTTGAGATAAATTTTGAGCCGATCGGACGTCGTTTCAGAATAGTTTTGAGTGGTCGAAGGTTTAGGATTTTAAATTAATTACGCCGAAAAAATCCCGAAAAATTAGGGAAATTAATGTAAGCTTAATGGAAGTGTTTGTGACCCAAATTGTGATCTTTGACAGGCCAGAACATTCCTGAGGCAACCGAGGAGCGTACGGGACTCGATTGACTCGTTCGAACTTCGTGAGTGGACTTTTGATTTCTAACCGAGCATGCATAACTGTTTTTACTCACTTTTTTTATGTTTCAATATATGATTTTATGATTATATTTATGATATTTCTGCTTTACGTGATTGCACGTTTTTCGATGTGATTTATCGTATTTTACGTATTTCGAGACTATGGTTGCTCTGATACTTTGATGATGGTTTGACGAGTGATTTTATACGATTTATGCATATTACATTTTAATGATAATTTGATTTTGATTTGTGTGTAAGATTCGGGACTTGAACGTGAAATTCGGACATAAGTCCTATTTTGATAAAATGTGATTTCGAATTGGTTTTGGAAATTGGATCACGATGGATCCTGAATTTGTTATGATTTACACATGATTTTGGGTTTAAAGACCCGGTACGATTGCTGGATCTGGTTTTGGGTTTAAAGACCAGGTTAAGTTATGACGGGGGAGGGCCCTTGATTGAAACATGTTGAGTTTATAGACTCGGTTACTGTGATGTCCCCTGAGGCCTACTGATTGTGTTTTGAGTTTAAAGGCTCGTTGATATCCTTGGAAGGCCTGATATGTGAGTTTAAAGACTCGGATGGATCCAGCAGTTTTGATTCGTTGATGTTACATTCGGTTTTATATGGTTTTATAGCTATTTACTGTAACGGTTTCTATACGGTTTATATAAGTGATTTTCGGATACTTAGTTATGCATGCGTGTTTTGAAACTGGAGGGTGAACCCTGATTTCATTAAACTGTTTTCCAGAATCATTTATTTTAGTCCACTCACATTTTTCTGTTTTAATACCCTCCAGGTCGTGGTACAAGTTTTGGGGGCTAACGCCGAGGCAGAGGCATAAAGTTTTCCCGTTGCGGTGTAGTTAGTTCACAAAGTAGGGTTTTATCCTTATCTCGTTTTGTAACCATGCTCTGTGATACTGTTGACTGGTTGTACCGTTGGTTGTATCGTACTTTCTCCCTAGTCTGACAGTATGTGTAATGTATTATTGTGTGGTTATTTTGGTTGTTTGTGTTCAATTGTCAGACGGGAGCAGGATTCTCCCCGGTTATCAAGACGATAATCAGGGTGGGTCCCGTCACTTTTATTAAGTCAAACCAAATTCCAATCCATAAAACATATTTTCCAAACAATTCCATAAATATGTTATGCATAGAGTTTATACTTCAAAACACAATTTAATTGAAATGTCTCGAAACATCAATAATTATATGAAACCAAAATTCAGTTTATTGACCTATCAATCTCATACTTACCTTAACTTATATTCCAACCTTATTTTTACTTAAACTCTGATAAAAAAAAAAATTGTAGGATATGTGTTTCGCGTAACCATACAACATGTTTCTGAACTCATATCATAAGATTTTTAGAGAATTTTTAAAACAAACCTCAAACCCTCGTCATAATAATAAGGCTCTTAACATGCATTATATACACAATTCACATTTCAAAGACAAAGTCCAAAACCGTGCTCTGATACCAAGTTGACAAGACCAGTCCCGACTATTCCTACTCCCGTCTGACAGTTCTTGTTAGACACTACTCATTATATTAACCAAAATAAAATTGTCCTTGCGGGATTTCCGCCCACATTCAACCCACTCCCCAAACAGGGCGACCGATTCACTATTAGCTTATTAAAACTCCTTGAATTTCTTAAATTTACTATTTATAAATAATTGGTATTCCAGATACTCAACAACTCTTATTTCACATACTCCGTTTATACATTTTCTATAAACAGCCTAATCCAACCTCACCATTTTATACATGCAAACACTCTTAATAAAATAACATGATCATATAACCTTACACATATAAACATTATTATTAAGCATCAACCTACAAATTATCAAGGAGCATACGTTTGATTATTCGCACAAACCATCCTTCTTATTTTTCATAAATCGTTATAAACACATCAACATGGCATATACTAATATATGTAAAATATACCATTCATTGGTTACATGTCACCATATGCTATTTCCACCATTAAGGTCTTTATCATCACTGAATCATTATCAATCCTCATAATCCCCCTTAGTATAATCATCAAAATAATCACTACACTTTGTCATTAATCCCATACACATTTCCCTTAATTATGCAAAATAATCTCATTTTATAACTTGCCTATTAATTCAATTATGACCAATGTAATTATATTCATCAAAGTATACACAAAACAATACGTTGATTTACTATTAATTAAGGTTTACCACTACTTACTCTTAGGTTAACTTTAATCATTTGTGCCTCAATATTTCAAGACAATGAATATATTTCTCTTAATCTCACTTATTCACCTCGATGTTGACTAAACATGTAACCATAATTCCATAAGAATTCCAAGTTGTTTATTCTAGAAATAATTAAGATTATTAAATAAAATCATAATAACTTTGAACAATCATAACTTTCTCATACTAAGTCCAATTAATTCGAAAGTTGAACCATTAAACTCTAAATTTCATAAGAAATAACTTTCATGTTGAACACATCGAGAGATATGGCCGGACATGCCCTCACGCTCTGCCCATTCTCTTTGCGCGTGGTGGCCACTAGGGATGGCCATAATTATCCATGGGTATGGGTACCCATGGGTATTGTTAAAATGGGTAGAAATTAGATGGGCAAAAATTTACCCATAATTTAATGGGTAGGGAGAGAGTTTACCCATGGGTATTGTGGGTATTTAATACCCATGAAATTCAAAGTATATTTTTTTTTATCAATTCTTCAAATTATCTATGAATTTTTAACACTCTTTCTTCCCTTTACTAATTTTTTTCTTTCTTTATATTATTATTATTATTATTGTTATTATTATTGTTGTTATTATTGTTGTTATTATTGTTGTTGTTGTTGTTGTTATTATTATTATTATTATTATTATTATTATTATTATTATTATTATTATTATTATTATTATTAGTATTATTAGTATTATTAGTATTAGTATTAGTATTATTATTATTATTATTATTATTATTATTATTATTATTATTATTATTATTATTATTCTTATTATTCTTATTCTTATTATTATTATTATTATTATTATTATTATTCTTATTATTATTATTATTCTTATTATTATTCTTATTATTATTATTATTCTTATTATTATTCTTATTATTATTCTTATTATTATTCTTATTATTCTTGTTATTATTCTTGTTATTATTCTTGTTATTATTCTTGTTATTGTTATTGTTGTTATTGTTATTATTATTATTATTATTATAGTATTATTATTAGTATTATATTTTGTTAAGAACTTAAATCATTCATTTTAAATGATTTAACAAAAATAAAAAATCAACGTAAACTATATAAATTTTTCAAGATTTCACAACCATGAAATAAATTAAAGGGAGTTTTATAAATTCTTAAAAATTATTTATAATGAAATTTTTAACGAGTTTTGTTTTCAAGTTTTGAATTCCATTTCGACATTTTCTACTCCTTCTTCATTTAATTGGAAATTTTTCGGAGTCAAATTATCAAATAACTCATTCACTAGCTTTAGTCAACTCGAATTTTTTTGATAATTAAGGATAGAAGGGTAAATTGGTAATTTACTAATTCTCACTTTAAATTTTAAGACGGGTTGTAATAGAAGCTCCAATAAAAATTAAGAGAATTTGAAAAAAATGAAAAGAAAAAAAAAAGAAAATGAAATTGAAAGGAAAAAGTATTAGAAGTTAAAAATAAAAAGTTGAAGACAAATGAAAATAAATAAATAAATAAAAATTAAAAGAAAAATGAAAAGTAAAAAGAAAAATAAATTGAAAGCGAAAAAAAATTTGAAGTTAAAATAAAACGAAACACAAAAAAAACAAAATTGAAAGGAGAAAATAAATGTAAAATGTCATGGGTACCCATTACCCAATGGATAGGGTTTGGGTAAAGCCTCAAAAATTGGGAATGGGTCTGAATGGGTATAAAACCCATTTGTACCCATGTGGGGTAATGGTTTACCTACACCCTCAAAAAAACCTATTTGGCTATCCCTAGTGGCCACGTGCCGCCACTATTCACTTGCAACCTCAGTTCCAAACCCGGTTTCCTGCAACCGGGCCATCTGATCCGCGACTAGGACTCGACTATAATCCCCTCATTTTACGTCCATTTCTTATGCATCCTTCACCAAACTTCTTCATCTCATTCCCAAAAACAAGCCTATGGCATCTAAACTAAGAAAAACGCATTAAAATTTTTGGTCATGAATACTAGTTCCTGCCCACAACGATCCAACTATCAAACCTTCACTAACTTCAACTCAGAACGATCACTGAGACCCTAGAAAGATGCGGGGCTGGTCATCCCCACTGTTCCTGTCCCAGAACCCAAAACCCGATTCTCAAACTCACGGGGTTCACGGTTCTAGTCCTTGTTTTCCTTCCCTCTCTCCTCATGGTTTTCACATAATTCTTCTCCTTTGATCTTCCTTTTCTACTTCTCCCCCTTCTCTCCATCATTTCCGAGCTCCCCTCCCCCCCCTCCACTCATCTCCTTTTTTCTCTCTCAGATCGCCACCTCCTATGGCTTTGGCCATGTTCCACCGAAAGCCACTAACCAGCACACACACGACTTTAAATAGAGGGACAAGTAGGTGGAGGGGAAGAAATCTCAGAACATTCTAGAGTTAGGCACTTGTCCACCTCTAACTGGTTCCTGAGGCATAATCACCAAAATGCCCTTCAAGAATAAATTACCAAATTACCCTCAATGGTTTTTGACCCAAACCAATCTCATATGACCTTTGATTTTAGCGTGTCGTTTGTCTACGAACTCAGGATCACGATCAAAAGTTAACACTTTCACTTGTAAGGGAAAAATGGCAATTTTTCATTCTCTAGAATATCTGGGGTATTACAATGAAGCCCTTCATGTGCCAAGACACGCCAGGGCACATCCAAAAAATTTCAAAGACCCAGTTCCAATTTTCAGGACATGCCTGAGGTCCTGCCCTAATTCCAACTTGGCAGCTAGCCTATTTTCACATTGCCAGCTTGAATTGGCATGCCCATCACATTTTTTATTGGTTTCTAGAGTATTTTAGGACTTTTTAATTACTTAGAAATGTCATTGGTACTCTAGAATATTTTAGGCTATTTTCTTACTCCCAATCGTGGTAGGAATATGGTTTCTTCTTATCTATAAAAGAAGGCGTTTGTCCACTATTTTAGGACACACCTGAAACCCCATCCACAATAGTTTTCACACTATTCAGACTTAGTTTTATTGTTTTTGGGCTATTAATGTAGGTTTATTGTTTTGAGCTATTAACGTGAAGCTTGTTGACAAGGATTCAGTAGTGTTATTGAAGCTATTCTTGGAATTGTGCTTGCAAATTGCCTTTGAGAGTGCAATTGGGTTTATTCTTCTATTTTTGCATTCAATACAATTAATGTTTTTGTTTTTGAGTATTCTTATTGAGTAGTTCACCTTAGGGTTAAGACTACTCTTGAAGCCCTAACCATGACAATTTTGTGATTTTAGTTTTTGTACTTGATTTGATTGTTGTTTTTGCCTTGGTAGATTGATTCACTACTTTTATTACCATTTTGTTCATGTTCTTGAAATTGGCCATTTTAATTGCATGACTTATAAGATGAATTTGCATCAATGATTATGGTAAAAATAATCCATGAAAAGATGAATTACTCACCTAGAATTGCATACCATTTTATAGGGTTAGTTTAGTGTCACTAATTCCTTTTGTACTTAATGCTTTCTTACATGCTTTGATAGTTTAAGAGAACTATTGTATAATTGATTAGAAGTTTAGTAACTTAAGAAAACTAAACATACAAACTAAGAAGGAAAGAATATGTGAGGGTGAGCTGAAAAGACCCTTGCAGGGGTACTAAACCAAGAAAAGAAACTTGATAATTGAACTTTGCAAACCAAGTTGGAAAACATTGTGCTTAGGTGTGGATGATCTGACTTTAATCCGAATGCAAATCCCTTTGATTTGCTTTACTTTCTTGCTTTAATTGTATGTTAGGATTTTTTAGTTGATGAAGTTAATTTTAGTTGATGTATTGAGATTAATTGGTTGTCTTATGAATTTTCTATTCATTTTGAGCAATATTTGTTACCCAACAAGAGACCCAATTTCTCAACTTCAAGAAAAGGTTCTTTTAGGCATTCAATCAAGTAATCCAGAAATATAATTATCAATTTGGGCTCAAACTAGAAATTGTATCGAGTTTAATTAGTATAGTACAATATCAATTTCATATTTTAAAATACCATACCGTACCGTATCGTACTGAATCGATTAAAATTATTTTGGTTTGATTCTAATATCAGCTGCATAGCGAACCGTAGCAAATCATACCCCGAACTAGTATTTGGTGTAAATGTTTACATTATCACTGTCTAGCCGAAACTAATTCCCCTAGAGTAATTAATGAAAAAAGTTGTATTCTTTGCCATATATTTGATATTTACATACCAGGGTCTAAAAAAATTATTATGAGAGAACATTAGCATGCTTGAAATTTGGTCTTGTACTTTGAAGCTCAAATTGTAATAATGATAAATAAAATCCATTTTGTTCCTTAATCAGGGAAGTCCACACACGTGCCACGCATAAAGGGTTCCAAAACATCCAACTGTATGCGGATCCTGATGAAGCTGCCTATACAGTCCTCCCCCTCAGATTGATCAATGTCAAGCACCTCACCAATTCAGCCACCAATGCGCCTCGCCACCTCCAACGTCATGTTAAGAGGTGGGATTCCGTGGATCTGAACCCAGAACACTGCCTTACTTAACTGCATTGAATGGAAAGTCTAGCCAAGGGGGAGATCACCTAGCAGCACAAGAGCATCCTTAAAAAGCCAAGGCTCCATCTCAAGAACTCTGGTTTTGCCACATCTAGAGCCAAACCGAACCAAGAACCTTCGATCCCTAATCTCTCGGACCGAGGAACAAGCCATACCACTCCATAATCCTGTGAACACCAAAACGAAGGCTTCACGATTCACTGCTTTTTTCGTGAAGACCTTCATCACCAGGTTGAACCTAGCCCCCACCATCACGCTGTCAGCCTCACTCTTCTCAGGGGCCACCCTAATCTATTCCTTCTCCGATAACCGAAGAGTGGTACCCAAACTCGTCGCTAGATCGTCCATCCAAGAAGTCCCACTCCGCAAGACTTGAGCGCGCTGCACAAAAACAAACCCAGAAACAACTGCTGCCCGTGAAAACCACAAACTCGCACTCGACACTACCCTCACTACATTGTTTCAAAAACCCTCACTTGTCTACACTCTGCGCTCAGATGGAAAACAAAAAAACCAGAGAGGACAGCAGGAAAATCACCCCTCGCCGCGAAACCGTGAACCCTAGCAAAACCTTAGCAGAGCGGAAAACCCTCCCTCCTAAACGAGGACCAGGTAATTTCTCTTTGAACTCATATATTTAGTGGTTCTATTGGATGAAACCTTCTAACATGACGACTTTTAAATAACTGGAAAAAAACGAGTGTCAAAAGTCAAAACCTCGTCGGATTTTAGGACTTACCAAAATCAGGAGTTACTTCTAGAAAATAAAATAAGTGGGGGCCACGTGCCACAAGACGAAGCCTAACCAGGAAAGAAAACCTCAGCAAGTCAGCAGTTTACTTTAAGTGTCCCGGATCTCATCGTTTCCGTTTCTCTGTTTGTTTATCAATTCAGAATTCTAAACCCTAATTTATCTCAATCAATGCACCGTCGCTTCGCATTCCCAACCCTACCAAACTTCATGCCTTCATTTTTTTTTCGGTTACAAATTTATTTTAATTTTTTTTATCAGCTTTTGTGATCCCTAGTCAATTCGATGGAGGTCGATGCGTCGTCGTTCTCCGGCCACAAGCTCTGCGGTTTCCTCTGTGCCGTTCTCAAAGTCACATCCCCGGAACACCCTAACCTCCGCCAAACCTTACCATTCGGCACCCGCTTCCAATTTTCCCAAACCGACGTCAATTTCACGTCTCAACAGGACGTCGTACTCTCCCCCATTGGTGAAATCCCAAACGCTGAATCCTCCTTTAACGACAAGGAGCAATGTGAGGACGTTCCAGTTCGGGAATTGGGGAAAAAGAGGAAGGCGGCGAAGGTCTCGAAGAAGAATGGGATGAGGAAGGGGAGGAGTATAGGGCTTGTCCGTGGGAACATAAGCGTGGTGTGCCAGCTCCACGCTTTGGTTATGAACAAGTGCTTGATGATCGATGCTCGATTTCTTGGGGCAGAGGCCGGCGTCAATGGAGAGGTCAGGGCTGTGTTGCTGGTTGATGTCTATCTCCCAATTGCATTACTGTCTGGTTGGCAGTTCCCGAAATACGGTTCCCTCGCCGGTGCCCTGTTCCGACATTTGAGGTTTAGTGCCGCATCACTCTTTTTTTTTTTTTTTCTTGTTAATGCTTAATTACATTAGCCGTTGGTCCCACTGCTTTCAGCTCAACCATTATGGGTTCGGATTCAAGTATTGTCTCATCAAAGCATCTATCTTTCCTATTTCTTATTTATGTTATCCCGGTATAGAGCATTAGCTTGCATTTGCACAATTTAGGTCTGGTTCTGTGCAGCCAATTTTGGTTTTGATTTTTTTTTGGTGATCGTGGCTTGTTTATAAGCCTTATGATTATGTGCACATGCATCCTATCTCCCTTTTTCAATATAATTATTAAGTATCATACACATGGCAACCAAAGAGGCTAATGATGGGGTGGTGAGCAAAAATGCTCCTCTCATATGCCTTAACTAAGAGAATAGTTGTTGCCGTTTTGAATTTTTTATTTATTTATTATTATTTATTTATGTCAATGCAGTTGGTTGATTCAGATTCAATGAATTGGTATTTACCCCAAAAATTGAAAACCTCTGTATTTTGCTCACTCAACAAGTTAAACATCACTTTGCAGTTCTGACTGGGGAGATAGAAGTGCAATGCTCATCAATGGAGATCATCTGGAAAATACTTTAGGAGCCAACAGAATCATATGGAATCTTTCATATTGTCACGTTTTTGGTTGCAAGCTGCATCATAACTTCACCGAAACGGACAGGCTATTTGAGCTTCATGAAATTTTTAAGAGCTTACCTAGTGTTGAAAAGACAGGAAAACCTGATTCTTCTAGGATACAATCATGTGATAGTTCTCACGGATCTGGTATTTGGGAGATATCTGATGATATTTTACTTAATATTCTAGCTGTTCTTAGCCCGATTGACCTTGTAAGGGTCTCCGCAACCTGCCGCCGTCTGAGACTGTTGGCCTGCTCAGTCATGCCATGCATGAAACTTAAACTGTTTCCTCATCAGCAGGCAGCAGTTGCGTGGATGCTACGGCGTGAGAGAAATGCTGATGTCTTGCCACATCCGTTGTATGTGACTTTCTCAACTGAAGATGGCTTTTCTTTTTATATAAACACCATTTCTGGGGATATAGTCACCGGGGTAGCTCCCACTGTCAATGATTTTCACGGGGGAATGTTCTGTGATGAGCCTGGATTAGGAAAGACTATAACTTCTCTTTCCCTTATTCTAAAGACACAAGGAACTCTGCCAAATCCCCCAGATGGGGTGCATGTTAACTGGTGTATGCATAATGGATCCCAGAAATGCGGTTATTATGAGCTTAATGGTGATTATGTGGCTGGTAGGAACATTTTCATCGGAAAGAGAGAGATGGCTCTGAATACTCAAAGTTTTAGCGGGGGTTCCAAATACCACCGACCTAAGAGAGCCCGGCTACTCCTCCTTGGTGAGGAAATTCCCCAATTCAGTAGTTCCTGTCCTGGACCTTCTGGTAAATCAATAGAAACACCAGTAGCTGCATGCTTTGATCCAGAAGAGTGTGCAGTTCAATGCTCCAGGAGCTTGAGTTGCATAAGAAAAAACCTGTTTTCCACATTTGAAGGTGAATCTAGCAAGGCAGTGGAAAGCTCTAGTATAATGAAGCATGCTTCTAATGACCCAGGTCATGTCTCTCGAAAAAAGCAAGGCGGTAGGTCGCATGGAAATTCAGATAGTCACAAGAAGCCTAGGAAGGTTAATGTAGATAAGTATGATTATAATGACACATGGGTTCAGTGTGATGCTTGTCGAAAATGGCGGAAGCTTCCCACTAGTAGTATTGGTAATACTAATGCAGCATGGTTTTGTAGCATGAATGCTGATCCTTTTTACCAGAGCTGTAGCGCTCCTGAAGAATCCTGGGATAATTTCCAGCCAATAACACATTTACTGGGGTTTTACACAAAGGGAGCATCTGGAGGAGAGGAGCGAAATGTTTCCTTCTTCATTAGTGTGCTTAAAGAGCATTATGCCATGATAAATTCCCTAACAAAGAAGGCCCTAAATTGGTTAGCTAAACTTTCTTTGGACAAGCTCTCAGCAATGGAAACAATTGGTATAGAAAGTCCTTTCTGTAGATATTATGATCCCTCCGGTGATCATGACCATGGGTTTCAAATAATCTTTAAAGCATTTGGTCTCAAAACGAGAGTAGAAAGGGGTGTTAATAGGTGGTATTACCCTCGAAATCTTGAGAATATGAGTTTTGACGTTGCTGCTCTCAAAATTGCTCTTTGTGCACCATTGGATACAGTCAGGCTGTATCTTTCAAGAGCAACCCTAATTGTTGTTCCTTCAAATTTAGTTGATCATTGGAACACCCAAATCCAGAAGCATGTAAGGCCTGGTCAGCTACGGGTTTATATTTGGGTTGACCATAGGAAGCCATCTGCACATAGTCTGGCTTGGGAGTACGATGTTGTCATAACCACATTTAACCGCTTAAGTGCAGAATGGGGTCCTCGTAAGAAAAGTTTAATGAGGCAAGTGCATTGGCTTAGAGTGATGTTAGATGAGGGGCATACCCTTGGCTCAAGTCTTAGCTTGACAAACAAAATGCAAATGGCAGTTTCAATGATGGCTTCAAACCGTTGGATATTAACTGGGACTCCAACTCCTAATACACCCAACAGTCAACTGTCACATCTTCAACCATTGCTCAAGTTCCTTCATGAGGAAGCTTATGGGCTGAATTATAGGTCATGGGAGGCTGGTATTCTTAGGCCTTTTGAAGCAAAGATGGAAGAAGGACGATCACGCTTGCTGCATTTACTGCATAGGTGCATGATTAGTGCAAAAAAGATGGATATGAAGACTATTCCTCCCTGCATCAAGAGAGTTACTTATCTTGATTTTACAGAGCAGCATGCGACAAGCTACAATGAATTGGTAGTTACAGTCCGGCGTAATATATTAATGGCTGACTGGAATGATCCTTCTCATGTTGAGAGTCTTTTGAATCCAAAGCAGTGGAAATTGCGATCTACAACAATCGGAAATGTTAGGTTATCTTGCTGTGTGGCTGGGCACATAAAAGTAACAGATGCTGGTCAAGATATTCAGGAAACTATGGATATTTTAGTTGAAAATGGTCTAGATCCTGCGTCAGAAGAGTATGCTTGTATAAGATATAATCTCATTTATGGTGGCAACTGTGTTAGGTAATTTATTTGCTTGACACTTAACTGCTCCCCAAAAATAATAGTTTTTGTAGGAATTTTTTATTACTGATGCTAGAGTTTGCATATTTATTTTATTAGATGCAAGGAATGGTGTCGGTTACCTGTCATTACGCCATGTAGGCATCTTCTATGCCTCGATTGTGTTGCTCTGGACAGTGAAAGGTGTACATATCC
Source organism: Prinsepia uniflora (assembly GCA_032719365.1). Lineage (NCBI taxonomy): Eukaryota > Viridiplantae > Streptophyta > Magnoliopsida > Rosales > Rosaceae > Prinsepia > Prinsepia uniflora. The sequence continues at coordinate 24,161,673 of CM064873.1, forward strand.
TGGCTGTGGCAACTTATATGAGATGCAAACTCCTGATACATTAACTCGGCCAGAAAATCCCAATCCTAAGTGGGCTGTTCCTAAAGATCTTATTGAGCTGCAGCCCTCATATAATCAGGCAAGCTGTCAATTTTCTTTTTGTTTCCTTGCTTGTCTTTGGATTTTTTTTTTGGGTGAACAATTTTACCTATGTATGCCTTTTGTTTTTTATGCAGGATAAGTGGAATCCTGATTGGCAGTCAACATCTAGCAGCAAAGTCACCTATATTGTAGAGAAATTGAAAGCATTGCAGGAAGCTAATAGGAAAACTGATTGCTCTCCAATTAACAATGATAATGCCTTGCACACTGAAAATTTACTTATAAGTGATTCAAAAGGCTTGTTTCAAGTTCATGTCTCTAAAATGAGCACCAAGACTCATGACACAAAGCTAGAAAAAGTTTTGGTGTTTTCTCAATTTCTTGAGCATATACATGTCATTGAACAGCAGGTGACTATCATATTCCATGCATTATTATGTGATTCTGTTTGTACAAGCAATGGAGTTTTAACTTAATTCGTTTTTATTTTTTTAGTTGACCATCGCTGGTATCAAATATGCTGGGATGTACAGTCCTATGCATTCCATCAACAAGGTACCTGTTTTTCCTCCTATTATTTTTTGTTTATTGTTGTATGCTCTGAGTAAATTAATTTTTTGGTGTAAAGTTAACTTTACCTTCATTGTTCAGATAAAGTCACTGGGTACTTTCCAGCATGATGCTAGTTGCACAGTTCTGTTGATGGATGGAAGTGCTGCATTGGGTCTCGATTTGAGCTTTGTAACACATGTTTTTTTAATGGAACCAATATGGGACAGAAGGTTATTCTTACCTATTATTCTGTGTTTTTGAGAATAATAGCACATGCCTTAGCCAAAATAATGAATAATAAAATTATGATTATCACATATACACAGTGTTATCGTTTCAACTTTGTTTTGGAAATGAACTTTCACTCTGTTCTAACCTGTGTTTTCCCATGATCAACACTTTTTGTTTGATTTGCTATTAACTTGTTCTATTGCTTGAAATATCGTTAGCATGGAGGAACAAGTTGTTAGTCGTGCTCATCGGATGGGTGCTACTCGTCCAATACACGTGGAAACTCTAGCTATGCGTGGTACAATTGAAGAGCAAATGATGGAGTTCTTACAGGTAAGCTCTGGAAATGGTTTCAGTTCATGGGACCTTTATATATAATCTCACACAAACAAACACATGCATATATCAAGGCCCTATCTAGTAACCAAAATAAGGAGCTAAAGTAATTAATCAGTCCTGATGTCCATAACACTCTGTCAGTCAACATACAAGCATTACACATTCAAGTATTTTAATCTTATCCACATATGTGAAGGAGATTGTCCCTTTGTCGAGGTGTAGCTGCTGGATTTTAATATGACAGCTTTTTCAATTTAATGAGGCAGCTTATGAATAGACTTGAGGAATCCTTTGAGCTGTAACCTGACCAGAGACCCAATTATAACTTTCTCAATTTAAAACACACTTGGAGAGCAGTATGTGAATTTTATAGGGCAATTTTATCACCTGGTGCAGAATTGGTGTTATCAACCACTAGAGCAGTATATCTATACCTCACATTTGACAGATCTTACTGTATTGTAGTCATTATGTTAGCCTGTCTAAACCTCTGGAGTTAATGGATCCTATGGGTTGTCATTTTCATTTTTCAAGGTTCTGGTTCGAGGAAATTCTTACTAAAAGATTTCTTTCAAATCAGAAACCACTAGTTATGTAGTGGGTTTTTTTTTTTTTTTTGTAACGATAAATGGGGATTTACGAAAAGGACAATTCAGATCATTAGACTGCATTCAGCTCCCTTCTTTCCCTTTATTTTTTAAAGAGGTCCATTTTCTTCAAGATACATGACCTCAGCGGCTTATCCTGTGAGATTGCAACTATGAAACTCACAGAACGATTAATATGGATTGGCTACTGTACTGCTTTTGAAGAAAGTTGCTAATGCTCATATGCTGGTCCATATTTAAGATGGGAAATATTGCATTTTTTCAACATTAGAGAATTATATCTTTCATTCCACTTGAATTTTTTCAAAAGTGATGATAACCTGTCAGTGAGCATGATGGGAAAGAATTAGATTGAACAAGGGAGTAGTGTTGGATTTATAATATATATCTCTCACCTGTAGCCTTCACCAATTTTTTTTTCCTTCAATATCATCATATGCAAAACCATCCTATGTTGTCCCAATCTCTTATGTTTTATTCAGAATTTTAAGTTTCGAATTTCAGTCATTCTTATGTTAAATGCTTCCTTCATGTTGCTTCAGGATGCTGATGAGTGCAGAAGAATTTTGAAGGAAGAGATCGGAAAATCTGACCCTAAAGGGGCACGAACTCAGCGTTCTTTACATGATTTTGCCGAGAGCAATTATCTATCTCACCTTTCATTTGTGCGGACAAATCATAAGTTCTAGAAGGTCTGTGCATGATTTGTCATCTTTGTGCCAGATCTGTGCTCTTATAGCTTAAATTTCTACAGGATACACACTGCCATTGTCATTTCAGAATAATATCTCAGTTTTCCCGTGTTCAATATTTTTACATGCATCAGATCTTTTTATTCTCAAGTTCTTTAGACTTTCGTGCCTCGTAGTCAATAAAATTGGCATAGCACTTTTTTCTCTTCAGTTTCTTCTTGCATATGCTAGTACTAACATCATCATCATTAGCATGTTTTGTAAAAGAAGACAACTTTAGACCCCATTTCATTTTGGTTTTGTGGGTTCCTTTATCATCTTCATATCAGAAATTTTCCTATAGCTTCCAATAGGTTAAGAGTTTAGTATTACTGCTACAAGGAAAGAACTTTGGCAGCTTTGATTTTCTAATTTTGAGTTGTTTTCAAGTAGTTCAGTCAGTGTTATTTGAGTTCTTTCAAGCACTTACCTTTGAATAACACTTGTATTTAACATTTTTGTTTTGCAAGGACAGTTGTCATTGGAAGTTTATCCACTTTTTTAGTTACGGAAAAATGTAGATCTAACTTTACTTAGGTTTGGTAAAGGACTTACCATACATGAGTCTACTAACTTTTTGTTCTCATTTAGAGATTAATATTTAAGAATGAATTTTACCTCCCGCTTTCCCCTTTCAAACAAATCAGTTTTTGTATCTGCTATTGTCTTAGACCTAATTCTAGTACTTTGGCCCATTTATTTGTAGCTGTATAGTTACGATACAAACATGGTAATCAGTTGGACCATTGATTAATTAACTTCTCTTGTTTGATTGACCTCCTACTTCCTTTGATCTCCATCCCCTCGGATGTCATTTTGGACTTATTGCGATTTTTCTGTGGACAGTCAAGCTCTTTATCTACGCTAGAGTAGATAAAGAGCTTGACTCTCCATCCCCTTTGATGCTCTTTATGACTTGGCATCTTTGTCCAAACATTTTGGTAATATTCCATTTTATTATTATTTCTCTAGGCAGGAAGTTTTGACTTGAATCTAATTTTTCATTTTAGTTTGAAGGGTGTTAATTTGGTGTACTTCTTTTCTATTGCACTTGGTACGCATATTATAAATTAGTGTTCCTTTTCTCACAAATAGCCCTGGATAGTCTGTTCCCCCCTATCACATCTGAATTTGGACTCTTGAATGTTGGAAAGCTTCTTACTAGAGGAGAGATCTATGGAACAGTTAGTTTGCTGTGTAATGTTGTTCATTCAGCTTGCGTTAATATAATTCTTTCGTCGAGTGTATATATATATATATATCACATTTGAGAATCTCACATAGGTTAAATTTAATTGAGAATGAACTGTTTGCTAACGAATTGTTGTTTTGAGGAATTTTGTGCATGTATTTTTTTTTTATATTGGCTTATTTTATTGTTTGTGATTACTCACATTGTTTTTCCCATCCAGGAATCTTGTATTGCCATGAGAACATCTAAGAGCCTTTTAGCTTGGAATGATCCCGGGGTTTTTGATGGTCTTTTTCTGATGCTGTTTCCTGTGAAGCAGTCTGCCTAACAATTGAATCGAAGGCGAATCCTATGACACGTATGATAATTGATATGATCTTTTGAGAACCAGTGGGGTTCGGGGTTTTTGCATCAATTGCATGAAGTCAGAGAGTTCACAGCTGGGGACGTCTCATGATTTTTGATTGAGGCATTGAGCATTGTATCATATTTTACTTTGGCCTCTACAACTAAAGGCGCTCTAGTATATGTATGTAAATATGTAGAATGCGCTGCGTAGTAGAACAGGAGGAAGGAAAGGCCTATATTTATTGTCTATTGGAAAATGTATTGTTTGCCTTCCTAACAAAATCTGTCTCCATCGGTTTATTGCCATCCCGTGAAAGAAAAAGGAGTTCCAAAGTTCTGATGTTAAATCATAATTCGATTGTGTTGTACAAGTTTGTATTTCCCCTATTTTGCTAGGAGTATGGTAGATCAAAATTATTTGTACTTGCTTGGCTGCGGGATTAGTGAACTTGTTACTTTTATTTTATTTTATTTTATTTTTGTCCGGGAACTGGTTACTAGTTTGGGTGTGGGCCGTTCATGTTTAGGGATTTTGAGTTTGTTCAATTTTCTTTTTCTCTAACAAATTTCAAAGTTTAGATATTGGAATTGTGAATTTCATATAAACTTTAGCATTTAATACAAAGGATTAATTTTTTTTTGAATTATTTCTATTTTAGTTCGGTTTTCTATAGAAAGATTGATGTAAATTTTCATAATATAAATTTCGGGCTTAGAAATTCAATTTTTGTTTCCACTTCAAAATTTAAGTTTGGATTTGAAGTTATAAGGTTCATAACTTCATATAAAATCTAGCACTTGATATTTCAGATTAGAAAAACAAAATTTGTTTCTTGTGGTAAGGTTGATGTAAATTTTCACATGATGAGATTAGGATTTTGATATTTCAAATTTTCTACCTTTTGAGTTTGGTTTTTGTATGCTGAGGTTAATTTGAACTCTCACAATATAAGATTGGAGTTTTGAAGTTCATTTTTTATTTCGAATTTCAAGTTTGGTTTTTGAAATTATAATATTCATATGAACTCCAAGTGTTTGGCATTACAGATTGGAGAAAGAGCTTAGAATTCTCTACATTTTAAGTTTATATTTTCTATAGTAAGGCTGATATGACCTTTCACAATATGTGATTAGGGTTTCAAAGTTCACATTTTTTTTCTTCAAAATTTTGAGGCTTGGTTTTGGAAATATAATGTTTATAGGAATTCTAATGTTTGGTATTACGAGTTGAAGAAATAATTTTGAATTTTTTCTTTTTGATTTTTCTGTGTTAAATTAGATTTGAAGTGTCCTAATATGAAATAGGGCTTTCGAAGTTCCATTTTTTTTTTCTTCAAAATTTCAAGTTTGGATTTTGGAAATATAAGGTTTATATGCTCTAGCATCCGATACTACGAATAGGAGAAATCTTTTTAAAAGTTTCTCTGCTTCAACTTGGTTTTTTTATAATAAGATTTAGTTTTTCTATAATAAGATTGATGCAAACTCTCACAATATGAAATTGAGGTTTCAAAGTTTAATTATTTTTTTTTTTTTCAAAATTTCAAGTTTGAATTTTGAAGTTATAAGGTTTGTATGACCTATACCAATAAATTTTATTTATCAAGGAAATAATTTTTGGGACTTCTCGTCTTGAGTTTGGTTACTCTATGGTAATGATGATCTCACAATATGAGATAGGCGTTTCAATGCTCAAATGTTTCTTTTCCAAAATTTAAAGTTTTGATTGTAAAATTATAAGGTTTATATGAACTCTAATATTTGAAATTACTGACTAGAGAATTTTTTTTTAAAGTATTGTATTGTGTTTGGTTTTTTTATAGTAAAGTTTATGTGAACTCCAATATGATTAGTGGTTCAAAGTAAAATAATTATTTGTCTCTACATATGACACACCCTGATCCAAAAATCCACCAAGGTCAACACATGAAGACGGGATGGCGAAACCAAGTGAAACAATTTGTTTGGGAATGATAGTAAAATGACTACCTGAAGTAAAAAAAAACATCCAAGGTGAGTTTAAGAGCTACAGAGCTACAGAGCATAGTGTGAATTTAAAGAAATAATGCGATGATGATCTGAAGGGTTAAATAAAACACAAAAAAAAGGTTATAACTCGTACAAAAGTTGTAGTGCTAGAACCGCAACTCGCAGTAGCTCTACATCCTGAGGGGTAAAAGAAAAGAAAGATGTGTGGGCCTTGCAATTATTTCTGTGTAAAACATAAATATAAGAAATAGTAGTTAACCCCTTAGTTTTACCAAAAAAAAGTTATCAAAACAATTAACCTACACGTTTTATGAGAAACAATATTAAAAAGAATATGCAGACCAACTAGTTCAACTCGAATCAATGTCTAGACGTATAACCCACTATGTTTTTGAGTTACTGGAGTCATGCGCACATTATAGGCTGGGTATCTAGGGTTTGCTCATGTACCTCAACCACATAAAGGTTGGGTGCAAAGCACCATCACCTCATGTATATTAGAGTTCAAAAACATGCTAGCGACATTTAACTAGTATTTGAGTGAGCACAGATGATCGATCACGTGAAGACTGGTATGTGGCCAACAGACGGGTACTAAAGAAACCAGCGACTCCTATATGGGTGTCATAAAATTTAAGTCTAAATTTTTGAATACCTTGGATTTTATTTTGATGACTAACCATAACTTATAAACAATGTCAGGAGTAGAAGATAACAATCTCAAAACAACCAAAATATGCTCCAGAAGTTAAAATAATAATCAATCAATCAAGCATGCTCGACAATATGTAGTATAATAATAAATCAATCAAGCATGCATTCCTTAGATCAAGTATATGTAAAATGTGCAAGTAGAAATAGTAATGTATAAAACCAATTTTGAGGAAAAGGTCCACTCACAAATACACCCGACATAGTAGGGTCAATGTGAGGTCCTAACGCCAGATTTCCTATTACAAGTAATTCTAGAACCACTTGATTATCTCGATTTCCTGTTACATGAACTCCACATCCCGATTATCCCGATAACACTGGCGATAAAACTGATGCAAGAAATGTTCCTTCAACGTCACCCAAGTCTCGGTAGTCTCATCCAACCCCATAGATAGCAAAGTCTACTGCCACACTTGTGCAGAACCATCGAAAAAGAACATTGCTATCTGAACCATATGTTCAATAAACCAGTGCATCGCCTGAAATATTCGCTCAAAGCATGTAATCCACTGATCGGCCACCCCGATATTTAATCCACCAATAAACTCAATGGCTCCAAGCCACTGGGCCCTCTCGATATCTAGCCACCAGGGGATCCTACCTCCCTGCATCGCGACATCCAATGCCTGACCAAACCAGTCCATAGTATTTTCCCATCTAGTTTCCCTATCCTTATCCTCGTTACCAGGCTGATGTCTAATAAGAGGCAAACATTAGAAATAAGGCTACCCTACACAACACGTGGAAAACTCCACATGAAACAACCTAGTGCTCTGATACCAAATTGACAAGACTCTCCTTGAAGATCACCCTCGATTCTTGTGAGAGGTCCTACTCTCGTCTGGCATAGACACAAAAATTACCAAAATACCCTCAGTCTGATTATTTTACAATCTCAGTGTCAGACAAGGGATAACTTCTCGAGTCAAGCATAAAGAAAACACGAATAATAAACATACACAGAGCAATAGACACGTAGTAAATGAAAACCAAAACCTACATTAGTTAACCAGAGCGCGGAGTCCCACGGAAATGCCCCAGTCTCAATACAGCCCATGTAATGACCCTCCCGAATATCGGGATTGAATATTAATTAATCATGATTTAGAATGACTAATCGGGGATTAGTTGAGTGAAATCGGACGAAACGTGCAAAATGACCGTTTTGCCCATAGCGTGGGCAAAATGTTGACTTTTAGTTCGGGCGGTCAAACGGACTTTGACCGATGACTGTGACGTAGTTCGGGACGTCACGAGTTCATAGACAGGTGGCACGTTCGATTCCGACATTCGTAGTGTAAGTTATGGCGTGCGGAAGTTGAGGGGTATTTTGGTAATTTGGCATATTAGGGGCCAAATGTTGACTTTTTGATCGGGAGGTCCGATGGACGAGGGCCAAAGACCGTTACGTAGGTCTCGTCGATACGAATCCAACGACAGGCGGCATGCCGAAATCGGAGATTCGACGACGAAGTTATGGTCACGGAATCGGGCTCGATTAACCGAACGAACTGGGATTAAAATAATATTTTAATATGAACAGTACCCGGTGACTGTGCACATCCGGATGAGTGACAAGTGTCACCCATCCCTTGATTCCAGCTCCATGTTTCCCTCCCAACACCATCATTACAACATCATCATTTATCCTTCATAATTTTCCTCAATTTTCTCCTTAATTTTCTCCTTCTTTGTCCTTCTTACCCGTGAGCTTTGAGCAGCAGAATTGGAGAGTGTTGGCTGCCATTTCTAACTGGTTTTGAGGGCAAAATCGAGTGCTTGTTGAGACTAACTCAACTGGGTAAACACGGGAGATTGAGAGTGGTTGAAAACTGGGAATTCGAAAATTGGGTTTTTGGGAGGAAAAATCAAATTGGATGAATTGAGCCTTGTTGATCGAAATTGGGTTCAGTTTCAGTCTTCTGGATTACTACGATCAATTTTGTAGAAGGAACTAAGTGGAATTGAGGTCGAATTGAGGTAGAACTGAGGAAGGAAACTTTCAGAATTTTCGAGATTGAGTCGAGGAATTGGAGGCTTTGATTGTGGAAATTGAGCTGGGGATTATGTTCCTGAGGATCCCACGATGCTTCTGGATCCATCAATTGGAAGAAACTGATTGAAATTGACTGAACTCCATAGTTGCACAGTGACGAAGAATCGAGTTTGAGTCGTGGCGTTTGAGCCATGAATTGATGCAATTGAGATGGGGAAAGAGTTTACCTGAATCCACTGAAGCTTCTGGTTTCATCAATTGAGAGAAATCGATTGAAATTGAGGGAGTTCTGAGGATGAACAGTGTGCGGGGTGTTCTTCGAATGATCAACTGTGATCATGAGGTTTGAGGTAAGTTCGATTGTAATTGTGTCCACAGATCTTAAATTGAACTTAATTCGAAGCTGTTTGAATGCTCAATTGATGAATTCAATGTCGAATTGTTAGGATTGGAACCGGGTCTGATCGCGGGTTAAACGACCCGTTTACCAGACAAACGGTGTGAGGGAGACAACACTGTAGCTGGCGCGTGGGTTTCACGCGCAGCCACTCACGGCGGCGCGTGGGGGGCGCGTCTGGCCTAGTCTCAAGGTGTGAGGTCAACATGACTTTTGATCCTCTCAGTGTAACGAACATTTTGACGTTGATTTCGGTGAAATCAGATATTGTTTCGATAATGTTCCGCGTATCCGAAGTTTTGTTTTACGTTAAAAATACGTATTTAAATCCCGAAAAAATTGGGGGAAAATTATATGTTGTATTTTGAGATGTTAGTAACCCTCTATAATGATTTTGGACAGCAGTTGTGATTTCCAGATTTTACGGAAAAAAGTGCAGCTCGGAAACGGACCGTTTTTGGACGGTGTGTGTGAGTGGACTTTATTTTCTAACCGTGATGCATGCATATATGATTTTTATGCCTTATTATATGATTTTATATGCTTGGGCATGATTTATGTTTCAATCCGGTAATTTCTCGGTTTTATGATTATTATATTATTATTTTGGGCGATTTTCGAGAAATTACGAAATTTGGTAAAAATGATGTTTGGACTTGGTTTGTGAGTCCGGGATTGAAATTGATTGAAAATGATGGTTGGACTCGGATTATTGAGTCATGGATTGAAAAATGATGTGGTGACTCGGGAATGAGTCGAGGGTCAATTTCGTGAATTTACGTGAAAATGGCAACGGAGGTTGCAACGCATGGATTTGCGTGATAATGTTATTTTGGGCATGAGAACCCAAGTGAATAGTGATTTTGACTCGGAATTGGAGTCATTTGTGAAATTGTGAAATTAATGATTTATTGGGATTTTATGATTAATTTAATCAGTCTTTCGGGCACGTTTTACGGGGAACATGCAAATGATGTTTTGGGCTAGGCCCGGAGTTTAAATGATTTCTAAAATGATTTTTGACCTTGTTGGTGAGTCAATGATGATTTCCGGATTATTCTATTGATTTAAATGTGATTTTAACGGTTTATGTGTAAAAGGTATTTTGGGCTTGAGACCCAGTTGAGAATGATCTTGACTTGGTATGAAGTCAAGCTTTGATTGAAATGTTTTGGGATGTAATTCCCGGGATGGTTTTCATTGTGATTGTGATATTCCCAGACGGCCGGTGCTGGGGGGGGGGGGGGGGGGGGGGGGGGGGGGGATTACCCAGACGACCGCAGCTTCTCGGATGTGACTGAGCCTGGATGTACCACTCGGAGGTGTCTGAACCTGGGGGATGTGTTCGCCCAGAGGTGACTGAGCCCGAGGGGGTTGAGCCCAGAGGTGTCTGTTCCCCGAGAGAGTGACTGGATATTGGCCTCACGCGTAGTGCATCACTTGTGAGTAGTGCAGATGTGATTTGTGATATTTTATGCACTTGTGAGTAGTGCGGATTGATTAGATTGATATATTTCTTGTGCACTGGTGATTAGTGCTGATTGGTATTGATTGTGATGATGTACTGGTATTGAGTACGGGTTTTGGTCTTTGTGGCCAGTGATTATGTTTTCACATGTTTTGGCCTGAGAGCCGGGATTTAATGTTTTATAACATGAACTGATTTGGTGAACATGAGTTTTACGGACCCTGGGTAAATATGTTTTGATTTTATCGGTCCACTGTACATACTTGAATGATTTCATACTATTACTCATGTTTTACGATATGCATGCAAGTTTGTGAAAACTGGAGGGTAAGATTGTATTTTGGTCAATGTTTTTATAAGAGGTCATTTTTGTCCACTCACACCTTTTCTGTTTTGTGACCCTCCAGGCCGTGGTACGACGCTCGGGACTGATCGTGAGGCAGTGACAGCAGCAGAAATCCGCGCAAACATCCCTTGTCTGGCAAGCACTGAAGGGGAGTTTCGGACCTTTAGTTGACTTGTCAGACGGGAGCAGGACCGGGGCACGGTTTTTGACGTCCAGTTGGGACGGGGTCCTGTCAGCCCACATCCCGAGATCAAACTTGAGGGTGCCAAAACCAATAAAAAAATGTGAGTAGACAAAAATAAAGCCTTTGAAATCATTTTCTAAATCTTCCTTTAACCCTTTTTTTATTTTTATGAAAACATGCATGAATAAACATATAAAAGACATAAATGTCCCGGGCATATATTTCCCTGAAAACCCCAGTTGTAAATCCTTTTGAAAACTCGTGGACACACCACAAGTCAATAAAAACCAAACCTGATCTCGCTAGTCAAACTAATCACGAAAGTCAAACCTCGTCCCGCTGGTCCAACCAGCCCTCTAGTCCAACTAGCATCCCATATGTACTATCGGTAGACAACAATGGATCATGAAGAGTTCAACTCCGTCTGCAAGTGTCAAATCCAACTTTGACCACGTCCAAGTTTGTCCTTGGGAAACCTTGGAGTCCAACTCCGGAATGGCAATCAAATCGATTGAGGTTGACAGAACTAGAAAATAGTTTACCAAAATACATTTTAACTTGGGCACTAGCCCAAAACATTTACCTCCCAAGTACCCGTCCAAAATTCGGTTTCCAAAACCACCATAAAAACTTGTGTATAGAAAACCACAACCGAATATCCATATATATACCAAAAATCCAGCGTTAATCTAAAAATCATACACCATCAAATAACCAAACCATACAAAAAAACCATAGAAATATGTAAATATCCATGCATCACAGTTATAAAATAAATAGTCCACTCACGTACCATCGATTTCCCAAATCAAGAGCCGCAAGCTAATTTGAAGACTCAGGGACGTCCTAGCCTGTCAAAGTCACACTCGGAGGTCACCAAAAATCCATATAAGTTCATACACGAAACCCCAAAAACCTCGAAACAGAAAACACGTCTCAAACACGCATCCCGAGGAGGAAACTCCCCACAACTACCATTAAACAAACTTTGATCGACCTGAAACCACTATCATTGGATTTAGGACATCAAAATGTTGCGAACAAGACTAGTTTCACCTCGAGATTCCCACCAATGTGCAATCATGCACCGATAAAAGTTATGGTCAATGCCCACACGCCGCCCCCTCCCCCCCCCCCCCCCCCCCCCCCCCCACACGCGCCTGACGTTAGCTGGTGATGTCACCTACTGACATTAGCCTGACACGTGTCAGTCAAGTTTGACAACTATTGACAGGACCCGCCCCGATCCCACGGGGACCACAAGGGGACGTGCCCTGCTCCCGTCTGACACCCAAAATAACATTCCAATTTTAACCTCAAAAGTTCAAATGCATAAATAACCAAATTAAAGTTATACATCAAATCCAAATTTAACAGATGTCAGACAAGGGATGAAAACCAAAATTACAAATTTCGAGCACGACTCAAATAATCCTAGGGGTCAACCACCCGACATTTATGCATGCAAGGGTTTAATGAAATCGGGCCCACTTATAATACAATCCTGCTGAAAACCGAACGTATACCCTCGTCCTGGTACTATTGTACAATCCCTGTCATGTCCAAAGTATACGTAAAGGTCAATATAAGCCCCTAACATTCAACCATGAAACCCTAGACTGAAACCGGCCCGGAAAAGCCACCCAAACGCGCTTCCCGAGGCAATAAACCTCATTTTGACCAACTTAACGATCTCCGATCGACCCGAAACCACCGCCATTGGATCCAGATCGTCGAAACCTAAAGAATGGTGGTGGTCCCACCAAAAATACTGTTCACATGCGCCACCATGCGCCGGTCAACGCAGGAACAATACCTGTTGACGTCATCTGACAGCTGTCAGGTCTGACGTGCCAGACTCTGACAGGTGCCACGTGTCATCAGGTGATTGGTCCATGTCACAGATCTGTCAGTGCCACGTGTCAAATCTGACATGTGCCACGTGTCAGCACGGCACTGGTCCACATCACTGACATGTTAGTGACACGTGGCAGTCCCTGATTGGGCCACGTCACTGACATGTCAGTGCTGACTATGCACTGACATGTGACACGTGTCCGCGGATGGGTGGTCCATGTCACCTTACAGGTCTGACAGGGTGCCACGTCATCACCATCAACATCGCGACGGGTCGACCCGTTTCTCTGAAACCGGGTTAGTCAGACCCGTGATCTGACCCGGTCACCAATCCTTCATTTCTTGACCATTCTAACTCAGGTTTCTTCCTAATTACTCGTTTCAATCCCAGTAAGAGTTCTAACTAATTAAAATCATCAAACAAGCTCTGGATCAAAGGCTTACCTTGATGAACAGAAACTGGTTCTCCCGTCGCCGTTTACTCTCCGTTCAGGTCTCCTCAGATCACGAAATCAAGTTCTAAAGGTTCCTATCAGTCCTTAGAATCAATCAGGGTCAATAGAAATCAAAGATTAATGTTTGAACAACAAGCTTCCATTTCTGAGTTTTTCAAAACAGTTTGGGTTCAGAACTGCCTACCTCGCCGCCGTCAGCCGCCCAACGCCGCCGTCTCTCAGCCTCACTAGCCCAGTCCAGCCACACTCAAGGCAAGGGAAAGGGTGATACGCTGGTGTGTTTGTCGAATGGATCGTGTGTGTGCGTTTCGGGTAGGAAAATATATAGTATGGGAGGGAATCTGCTGGAATGAAATGGACGGTCCAGATTCAACCATGGAAATGAGATCAAGGGTTCTGATGCAATCTGGGGGTTTTAGATGGATGGCTGAGATTAAAAGGTGTTTTAATTCCTATTTAATTACCTTAGTGGAGCTTGATCCAATCTAGCCAATGGATGAGTGACACTTGTCACTTATCCAAGTGTCCTTCAACCACAATATCAGAATAAAATAATCGACACGATTACCGAGACCCAAACTTCCCGATTTCACGTTTCAGACCATAACTTTTCCGTACGAAGTCCGATTTCGGCGTGCCGCCAGTCAACGGACTCAGGGCATCGAGACCTACCTAACGGTCCTTGAGTCGTGAAAATTAGTTGTCAAACGAAAAGTCAACATTTTCGCCCTTATCGTCCAAATTACGGTAATGCCCTTGAACTTCCGATAGTCATACTTTTCCCTGATCGTCCGAATTGGACGTGCCACCTGTCTATGGACTCGTGACGTCCCGAACTACGTCACGGTCATCGGTCAAAGTCCGTTTGACCCACCAATAAAAAAGTCAACAATTTGGCAATACAGTTCACAGGGGTAAAAATGTCAATTCATTTAATAATTTACAATATTCAAATACTCGAATTTCCGGGGTGTTACAACTATGCCATATGGCACTCCCTAACACATGCCATGTGGCACCACTATCACCTGCCACGTGGAACCTTGGAACCACCTAAGACCTGCCATGTGTCTACTGACGTCATCATGAAGTCACTTGATGACATCATCATGATGCCAGGCTGACACCACCATCTTTCCGAAAAAGACGGCTGCGTCGTTATGGTCGGCCGAAAAACCTGTATTAAAGACCAAAATTTCAAACCTTCCTAACTTCTTCATTTGTCAACCAAATTCTACAAAATTTATATCAAAATTCATCTACTCAATCCCAGGAATACAATTCCAAGGTCAAAATTCAGAAACAATACCTAGATTCCAAGTTATGATCCTCCAAAATTTCGGCCAACTTCCTTTACTCACCACGACCACCACCAGCATGTTCAACCTTCCAAAATTTGCTCAATATGCTTGTGTGTGTGTGTGTGTGTGTGTGTGTGTGTGTGTGTGTGTGTGTGTGTGTGTGTGTGTGTGTGTGTGTGTGTGTGTGTGTGTGTGTGTGTGTGTGTGTGTGTGTGTGTGTGTGTGTGTGTGTGTGTGTGTGTGTGTGTGTGTGTGTGTGTGTGTGTGTGTGTGTGTGTGTGTGTGTGTGTGTGTGTGTGTGTGTGTGTGTGTGTGTGTGTGTGTGTGTGTGTATTTTGTGTTTCATGGGCAAGAGAGAATGAGTGAGTGAAAAGTGATGATCCAACCTTATCCCAACCATCCTAAAAATATCTCCATAATTTCCTTGACCCAAAATACCGTTCCTCTAAGTAGAA
The DNA here is from genome assembly GCA_032719365.1 of Prinsepia uniflora. NCBI lineage: Eukaryota > Viridiplantae > Streptophyta > Magnoliopsida > Rosales > Rosaceae > Prinsepia > Prinsepia uniflora. The sequence continues at coordinate 24,176,917 of CM064873.1, forward strand.
AGTCAAGGTAAAATCCTAAGGGTAAAATGGTCAACTAGCTCAAATTAAATCTCGTAAATTCTCAAAACATCCTAGAAAATTCTCGTAAATTCTTGTAAATATGGGTCGGGTCGTTACATTATTGGTGCTAATTTCCAAAAATATGTGTGCTTACATGGATTTGTTGGATCCATGGTTTATATATATATATATTTGGCACGATTTTGCTCAGAATTTGTGTTTCCTTATTTATGTATGCATGTTTTCATAAAACGGAGGGACTATGGATGATTTCGGAAAACAGTTTTCAAAGAATTCATATTTTTTTCACTCACAGTTTTAATGGTTTTTCTTACCCTCCAGGCTAATTTTGTGACAAGGGCTAATCTGAGGCTGAGGCATTACTAACCTTAGAATGTACACTTATTTTAACTAGCGTAGGATTCGAGTTTTCTTATTTGTCTTTCTATTGCTTTGTGTAACCTTATTTAAACTCTGTTAACGATTAACACGTGGACTTATCCCTTATCTGACATTATATGCATGTTTACTTTTGAACTAAGGGTATTTTCGATATTCTAGGTACTTGTTGTCAGACGGGAGCATGCCCTTCCTCGAGTGTATTCTCAAGGAGGGTCCTGTCAATTTGGTATCAGCACACTAGGTTACTTTCCTGTGGGTCGCACACTTATTAGGCATGTTCATTTTGTTACTAGTGTATGCCTCTTTTTCAAACATCATGCCTCCACAACGACATCCTCGTTCATAGCCTGATAGCGATGACAAGGGTCGAGAGTCTAGGTGTGACCATATTATGGACTGTTTTGGTTAGGCATTGGGTGCCATGTTTCTGGAGAGGGGGAGCACCCGAGGGTTTGATATAAAGCTGGCCTAATAGCTCGGAGCAATGGAGTTTACTGGTACGGAGGATCCCAAGGCAATCAAGGAGTGGATTACGCACTTCGATATGATTTTTTGGGTGATGAATTGCCCTCCAGGGTTGAGGGTTGTGATTGCCACCTTCTACCTGATTGACTACGTTGAGAGGTGGTGGTAGACCACGTTGATGACTGGATTAGATGAGGCTAGTATGACCTAGGAGTTATTTGAGGAACAATTTATGCAACAGTTTCATCCTCAATCATACCGTGATGCGATGGAGGCACAATTTTTACAAGTTAACTGGGAGACATGACAGTTGTGACGACCTGGAAATTCGAAAAAGGAAAAATTGGAAGGAAATGATGACCCTTTAAGCTGTAGCACGAAGTTCGGAGCTAATCGAGAGGAGGAGGCTTGAGCGGAAATCAGTGCAGTTATCCCTTGCCTGACAGGTGCTAAAGGGTAGTTTTGGGACTTCAGTTGACTTGTCAGACGGGAGCAGCACCGGGCACGGTTATCAAAGTCTAGTAGGGACGGGTCTTGTCAACAGTTGCTCAGTACAAGTAGAAATTTGTGGACTTGAGATCGTATGCTCATGATTCTGTGACGACTGAGATAGGCAGACTCTGCCAGTTCATGTTTGGTCTTAGGACCAAGATACGGGCTCCTGTGATATCTGGGCTATATACTTCCTGTTCGAACTTTATCAGATATGTTTGCACTGGTTGAGTTGACGTTGGCAGTATCGCATCAGCAAAAATAGCAGAAACAGTACGGAGGTTCAGAGCGACACCGTGAACAATAGTATGTTGAGTCTGACACGACCCATCACAATCCCCACTGGATTACCTTGGAATGTGCCATGCTCCTGTCTAACATGAAGTGTCAAACAAGGGATAACCTAATGTCACTACCCACTCTGTAACGACCCGTCCCAGAAATTAAGGTTAAGACAGTTATTAAGATGGGATTAGTGAGCTTAATCGGGGGTTAGTTGGTCCCGATAAGGTCATTAGCCTAGAATGACGATTTTGCCCCTGGTCTGGGCAAAAAGTGGACTTTTAGTTCGGGTGGTCAGATGGACTTTGACCAGTGACCAGGACGTAGGTTAGGACATCACGAATCCATAGACAGGTGGTACGCCCGATTCCGACATCCGAGGAAAAAGTTATGATGTTCGGAAGGTTGAGGGCATAACCTTAATTTGGTTAAACTAGGGGGAAGAGTTGACTTTTGTTACAAATGGGTTTTAGTACGTTGACCTAGGATACTTAGATAGATCTCGTCGTCCTGAGTTCAATGACAGGTGGCACGTATGCATCGGACTTACGATGTGTGAGTTACGGGTCTAGAAAGGTAGTGGCACAATGGTAAATTTGACTTAAAAGGAAGGGTATTTTGGTCTTTTGGTCGTTTGGGCAGTGTGCAACCAGATCAAGACAAGTGTACAGTGAGATGGGGATATTTTTGGAAAGGGACCATGGGGTGGTGACACGTGCAATGTGTGTAGTGGCTTCTAGGCCGTGCACGGTGTGCGTTCAAATGTGTAACTGTGTATGTGTGTTCGTTCTTCGAACCAGACAGAAACAGAGGGAGAGAGTTAAGAGAAATTGAGAGATGATGGTGAGGGTTGGTGTGTTCTGGTGAGTGAGGAGTGACTTAGAGTTTGAGAGGAAGACAGTGAGGAGGTTTGAAGGTGCGGTGATGGTTTGTGTGTGAGTTGAGAGCCACGGGAAATCAGAAAAAAACAGGGAGAACGTGAGTGTTTGTGGGGGGTGTTGTGGCCGTGATCAACCAATCGAGGCTAGTGGAAGTGTCCAGAGGACGGAGGAGGACGGGAGGAACTACTGCCTCACGGCTGAGCTCACGACGGCGACAGGAGGACATGTAATTCCTCTTCCTAGTTTCTTTGCTCTGTTTTGTCGTCTGGGTTCAGGAGCTAAGTCGTAGGTTTAGGGGTTGAATCGAGGAGTTCCGTGAGGTCTAGGGAGTTCAGTAGAGTCCTAGGAGTCTTCTGGTGGGGCAGCCGTGACGGGGAGTGCACGGTGGAGGCTAGACGATGGAAGGTGCCCTGTGTGCCCTGTTTTTCTGTTTTGCTTCAAACGTAGAGTCGTGGACTTAGGGAGTGAGTCGACGGTCTTGGTGAGTTAGGTGAGGTTTAGGATGGTCTTAGGAAGAGGTTGAGACTGCCACCGTGACAGGGGATGACCTGGGTGGCCGGAGAAGGAAACGGGGAACTGAACGGGTCTGGTTTCGAGTTAGGGACGATGACTTAGAAGCTGTGTCGAGGTGGTTAAGTAAGGGGGATGGATAGCTAAGAACTGGACGATGTTGTGGGTGAAGAGAGGAGCAGTTTTGGTGCAGGTACGGCGGAGAACCGCTGACGCCGGTTCGATGTGCAGGAACTGTGCTGAACCGGGTCTGCTCGAGGTTGAAGATGCACTGTAGCTGGCGCGTGAGGGCCACGCGCAGCCACTTTGGGCGGCGCGTGCGGCGGCGGTTGGGGAAGTTGTCAACATGGTTTTTGGTCTAGGTTTTGTGACGAGTCTTTTGGCGTTGGTTTCGGGTTAATCGGACGTCGAATCGAACTAGTTTTGCGAGGGTGAAGGCTTAGGGTTCCGATTCGTTCCGGTTAGGACCCGGGCATTTTTGAGGGAAATTAGGTGGACCTTCGTAGACGTGTTAGTGAAGTATTTTGGTGGTTGTTGACAGGATCGGGAGTTCCCGAGGAAGCTGAGGAACGTACGAGACGTTCGGGACGCGATTGAGGGCTTGGTACTGTGAGTGGACCCTTTCCTTAAACTCAAGCATGCATAACTGTTTTTCTATAATTGTTTTATGGTTTTACATGTGATTTTATGCTTATCGAATATGTGATAACTATTTTATATAATTGCACGTTTTACGAGAAGTTACGGTTTTCAGTACGTTTTACGAGGAAGCTAGTTTTGGGATTTCAAATGATAAAGGGTTTTCAAATGATAAAAGGATTTTGGAACATGATTTGATGATCAAGGTTTTCGGTTTTAGAATCGGATTTCGGATAACAGAATTTGGTTTTAAAAGTGAAAAGTGGATTTCCAGATTTGGGTTCGGAATGACGGTTCTGGATGCCGGAAGGGCATCGGACCAATAATTTCAGATTCGGGTTTGGATGTGAATTCGGAATTGGTTTTCAAATGGTTTTGATTGGATTTGCTGGATCTGGATATTGGGTTTAAAGACCCGGATATTGATTTGACGGGGGACGGGCCCAGATTGGGTTTAAAGACCCGGATTGAGTTTAAAGACTCGGGAGTTTAAAGACTCGGATATATTGATATTTCCCCCGTAGGCCTGTTGAGTTTAAAGACTCGGGAGTTTAAAGACTCGGATAGGTCCAACAGGTTTGATCAGAAATGATTGGTTGAACTTTATGTTTTACGTTACGGTTTTATGATGCTTATGATATGATTCTATAACTGTTCTTATAGTGTTTCTGTTTCTTATGATGTTTGATGGCGATTGGTTTATAACTGTTTCAAGAACTGGGTTATGCATGTGGTTTCAAAACGGAGGGCTAAAACCCGATTTGCTTATAAAATGGTTTTGGAAACTTTTATTTTATTCTGGTCCACTCACACCTTCTGTTTTAAATTTCCCTCCAGGTCGTGGAGCTAGAGCAGGGTTTCGGCGTCGAGGCAGCATCTGAGGCATAGAAGTCGCGAAAGGGATCCCGAAGTGTTTTAAACTTTTCCGTGTGCGTGTATTTAGTTTTTCGGTTTTTTTTTCTTTTGTACTGTGGTACTATGCTCTGTAAAAATTTTAAATTTCGGGATGTATTGTATAGTTCTCCTGCGTCTGACTGAGTGTTTTGGTGGTTTCGAGTGAGTTTACCTTAGTGTTGTGTTGGGGAGTCAGACGGGAGCAGGATTTACCTCGGGTTTCGGGGTAAAACCGGGGTGGGTCCTGACACACTCGGGGGTTCCAGAGTGCGCAAGGATCAATGGAGGAGGTATGCGACGTCCCAGTCTCTGCTGCAGTTGCATCCGTGATCAACTTGAAGGGCATTAAAAAAAACCAAAAGTTGTGAGTGGACAAAAATAATCAAGTTCATAAACACATTTCACAAGACATTTATGTCGTCATTAAAACGTATGCATGCATCGAAAACCAGTAATAAAAACATTTACTCAAACAAGACATTAGGGTCTTAGCCCAAAAGCCGTAACTCAAAACCAAGTGTGGGAACTAAGCCCAAAACTGTAGAATACCAAATCCGTAAATACAAAACCAAGTGGGCCATTGCCCAAATCCATAAACACAAATCCAACCGAAAAACCATTTCATAGATCCAATAGTCCATATTTACCACATAACCATCTCTGGCATCCCACATGCCTAGCGTCCCAGACGCTTGACGTCCCATATGTCATATTTCACGGTATAAGCAACCTGACGTCCCAGACGTCCCAGATGTCTGACCTCCAAGTCGTCCAATCATAGCAATCCTGCTCCTGAGTCACTATACGGTCTGGTAGCTCCGTATAATGACCCCTCGCAGGCAATGCACCGTGACTTCCCCAGTGTCCCAGACACCTGGAGGAGACCATCACATATCCTCATATCAACATGGTATATGGAAAACAGATTAACAAAGTCATTTCAAAAAATCTCAATGGGCCCTGCCCGAAATCTCCATAAAACATCACAATTCCATTTAGGGTCCCCGACCCGAAATCACAATTATGAAACGTAGGGTCCCAGACCCGAAATCACATTTATGAAACATAGGGTCCCAGACCCGAAATCACATTTATGAAACATAGGGTCCCAGACTCGAAATCACATTTTTAACCCAATTGGGCCTCATGCCCGATTCTGTAAACTACTGGGCCCACGGCCCGAATTTATAAATCAACTGGGCCCCTGGCTCGATAATATAACTCAAATGTGTCTCAGCCTAATTTCGTAAACAATTGGGCCCCTAGCCCGTTTTCATAAAGCAACTCGGCCCCGAGCCCGATTACGTAACTTAAATGGACTCCAAGCCCGAGGTTTCCAAAACAATTGGGCCTCATGCCCGAGTTCATCTTGCTAATTTCAAAACCATTTCATCACATTATTCATGAAACCACAAGCACGTAAAACCACAATAAAACCGTCAATCTCGATATACGTGCAATATGGAAAATATCTCGAAATACGTGTAACATACGCCAAATCAATAATCACAATCATCACCATGGAAATCAAGTATATAAAAAATATAACACAGTTAGTCATGCATAGTATTTATAAAATCAAAGTCCACTCACAGACCGTCCAACGCTGCGCCTCAATACGGGTGCCATAGGCCTTCCTGGGCCACACCACTATCATCAGGACTTCCAAACCTGTCCAAATTATATTAGAGGGTCATTAACCTCTTCATTAACCTCTTATCAAAGCCCTGTAATTTTCCCAAATTTTTAACTATTTTTAAATTCGATTCAAAATCTTCGGACGTCCCGAACAATATCGAAACGATATCCGATTTCCTCGAAATCAGTGCCAAAATGTTCGTTACATCGAATAGATTAAAAGTCATGTTGGAAGTTTCCCGAAAATACCCTTCACGTGCCCCCGCGGGCCATTTTAACCCTGTGTGTGTGAAACCCACGCGCCGAGTACTGTTCATCTTCCTCCTCAGATCAACCCGGTTTGAACCGGTTCTGCAAATTCGGTCCCTGAACCGGCGTTCGCGGTTTCTGTTCAATCTGGCCGGTTTTCTATCCCATTTAATCCCATTAAGTTTGTCCCTTCATTTCTAATTGATTCCAATAATCAAAACCTGAAATTAAAAGCTTAAACTTACCTCCCATTGCGAAGAACTGGACTCTAATTTTCCCTCTCGGTGTTGTTGCGTCTCAGGCCGCTGTTGGCCATGGTATCCATCCCATTCGACCCCTGGGATCTCAAGGAGAAAAGTTCAATCATCAAAGACGATCAACACTCCCTATAACCAAACATACCTTTTTAAATTGAAATGGACATCTTACCCCTCTGTCCTCTTCGTGTGTCACCGTGGCCCTTACTGGTCTTCCCTAACCTCACTGGTTAGCTTCGATGAACAACCGATCACCAAGGAATCACGTTTAAAGGGGCTTGGTTTCTCACTCGTTCCCCCGTCCTCTGTTTTTCACAAGTACATCACGATTTCAGAGTCACCGTCAGCCACCGTCCACGGTGGTCACACCACCACGATCAACTCAATCTCTCAATTTTCCACTTGAGATTAGCTGTGAAAGGAATTAACCATGGAAGACAAACTCACACACTGAACCTCTATCTCTATTTGTTCACGGTTCAAAGGGAAAACAAAGAAGATGAATGATAATTAAGGGAGACAATGATGATTAAGGATGATGATGATGATGTTTAACGGGAAACATGGTTCCTAATTTAGGGCCTCAAAACAAGGGATGAGTGACACTTGTCACTCATCCAAGTGTCCACAATCACTGATCACTGTTCACTATTTTAATATTATTTTAATCAAATTCCCGGAACGTAAGTTTAACCGATTTCAGTCCCCGTGACCACAACTTTCCTGTTCGATATCCGATTTCGACATGCCGCCTGTCTACGGATTCGTCTTGACTCGATCTACATAACGGTCATTGGCCCTCGACCATTGGACCTCCCGGGTCAAAAGTCAATATTTGGCTCCTTTTCAACCAAATTACCAAAATACCCCTCGACTTCCGAACGTCATAACTTCTTCCTCGAATTTCTGAATTGGACGTGCTATCTATCAATGAACTCGTGACGTCCCGAAATACGTCACAGTCATTAGTCAAAGTCCATTTGATCGCCCGAACTAAAAGTCAATATTTTGCCCATATTTAGGGGCAAAACGGTCATTTTACTCATTTCGTCCGATTTCACTCAACTAATCTCAGATTAGTCATTCTAAACCATAATTAATTAATATTTAATCTTGATACTCGGGACGGGTCATTACAATCTTCTCGGCTTAAATAATTTCGTCCACGAAATTCCAACTATCCTTATTCCACATCCACCTCGTGGAAAACAAATTTGGCCTCACAACACGTGTACACTTGTACACGCACTAACCAACACTAAACTCGTCTGCACTCAGAAGTCCCATCACAGACTCACGTCGTACCGACTACACTCAACCACCTCGAGTGAAATTAATCACCTGATCCGCGTTAACACCGCTTGACAATTTCACCATTAAGCTGACTCCTTCAGCTTGACGGTTCCTTTCTACTCTGAGGTCTGCTACCACTGGGAGTCACCAAATCTCACTTGTCAGTCCATGCTGGCACTACCAGCCAAACTGTCACCACTGAGCTCTACCACCGTAGTAAAGCTCCAATCAGCAACCAATCAGTGACATCACCTTGTACTACAAGTCCCTCAATGTAGCGTAAGATCAACAATAGGATCTCACCTCGCAGGGTAAGCTCAATCCTGCGACATATATCGATCTCAATGTCCACAACTGTCAACTCCCTCAGCGATCCATGACGCTGGTAAAGTCATGGCATGATAACATCACGCAAAGCAACTTGTAGTTACACTAACCACCAAATCACTCAATCAGGTGGTGTAACTGAAACACATTGAACACCCGCCCAGCAGTGATCACACATCTCAACACTAGAGTTTCACTAGTCATCCATGGCTAAGAGCACCTGCTCATACAATCACTAAATTCAACAAGATCACTCTGGCCTATTTCGCAGTATCCAATGTCCTGTCCACGATCACTACAAATCTAATGATATCGGAACTAAGCTGATTACCAACACGTTCATCCACATACCCCTGGTACATCCCATGTACCGTCACCAGGCACCACTCAGCCTATCCAGTGTCAATCCTCGTACAACGTACAGGGTACATACATCCATCCACTAACCAACCTACAACATAGCTCGTAGATAAACACGCTTCGATTTTGGGGTTCAGTTTTTTAATCCAATACTAGACAGATTAAATACTCCAACTCATCACCTATCATGAGTCCCATGGTCACCCGACCAACAACACAAGGTCTACCCCCAATCACGTCATCCAAAATGTACCAATCAAAGCATGACCAGCAAGGCGTATCCAGTCATGCCAAAAGAGCATCTACTCTCACTCATGTCTACCGAGACGTACTAATTCCGAACCTATCAGATACTTGCTCAAACGATTTCCGTACCACATTCGATTGACTTCGAAAAGAAGCCAATCCCATAATTCATATATCTAATACTGACCAATTCGATCCTGTTGGATATCCACTCATTCACAAGTCAAATCCTCGAGTCAATTCGTAAACATTCCAACTTGCTGGAGTACCGTCTCATACCAAATTAACTTCGAAAAGAAGTTCAATCCAACCATTCCATATCAAAATATTTAAGACAGGGCAATAAGCTGAGTATGTAACGATACTTGCTCGAGTCCCGTCTCATACCAGATTAACCTGATCAACAAGATCACAATTCAAAACCATCACCACGTCACCCAACCGGTAACATCACGATCCTAGATCGTCACCATGCCCAATGTCCACAACATCACAATCCAAATCCACCTAGGATCCACACATGCTCACGTAGCTAGCAATCCACCTGAAATCTGATCGTAGGGTCTTACACCCTCTTTGAATCCTTCGTCAATCACACAATTCTTCAACTATTTTCACATCTAATCATTCAGTCAACAACGAAGCACAGCTAAATTGTGGGTTCTCTCCAATTTCCCATATTGATCCTTGTCATTCCACGTCATCATTCTGCTCATCTTGTCCTACTCGGACTCCCTCGTCAAATTTCCCTAGGTGGAATGATGATCTCGATTTTCACCACCCAAATCCAAAATTAAACACAACTCCTTGTGTCCAATGACCCAAAGCCAATCATAGGTCCACCAACCAATACACACTCAGCGTACTGGTAACCATAATCATCGTCTGCCACAGGCAGGAATTAAGAAGTCACCCCAATGACTTCGGAATACCTATCACCAATGCGAAAATGAGCACTCCTCTTATCTCCTCAATCACAACTCTCCTTGAATCTGAAGTTCCAACCACGTTGGAAACAGACATGCTCCCAACAAGATGTTAAGTCCAACCACTGGACTTCTCACATCCTCAACTCACTTGGACAACCACGTGTCCGCAATCAATCCATTACTCACGCCTCAAGTCCGTTCATAATCGTTTACGCATATCCGGAAGGATGTCATTCGTTACTATCTCGTTCTTATATCTCAACCTTTACAGGTTCAACTCTCGGGTTTCCAAGTTATTCACAATCACAAAATCCCACATCTACACCACCAATGATTTTCCTCGAATTTTCCAATTTCAATAATTTCCTTGTACTTTCTGGGGATATTAGAAGCATATAATCTCACCAATCTTGGAGTTGACAACAACTCCCCAAATCAACTAATTCTCATGACGCCCCCTGCGTCATCCCAAGATTCCTCAAGTCTCAATCATACCTCTTTCATCCATTCATCACTTGTCATCTCATAACTGTTGGGACTTATCCCAACACATCACAATCTCCAATGGATCCCCTCCAGTCCATCACTCAACCATTAACGAATCTCAGATACCGAACGTATGTCCATCATGGCGGAGTCACATCCCAACTCGTGGCTCATTGTCATCACAATCACCGACACCAGCACACTGCGTGCGAATCAGACAACCCTGAGTCGTTACTCATACCGAGCAACAACTCCGTATCTCCGCTCAGGTGAAGGAACTCTGCCTCTCTCGTACCCCACAACTATGGGTACCACCATTCTGACAATCCACATCAAGGTACTGAACGTTCCTTGAACGTCCCCCTATCCTCAACTACTAAAACCACACCAAATACCCTCGATAGCCAGTCATCTCCACACGACTATCGACCAACAATCATCGCTATCAAGATGCGTATCCTCACATCAACTATTATTCGGTCCAACTCGGGATTCCATATCTTATCTCATAACCGTACCCGTGGATCGAATCCCATCATAATATAGGGTGCCACAATCACACCCTATGGTTCCTCTGAACCCCACTGTCCACTGCAGTGTAATCCACAACCTGACCGACCCCGCGGTCCTGACATCGTAAAGACGTTAAATCCAATCCTACCATCAACTCAACGTGGGTTCCACCACTAAGGTCATCGGCTAACTCCGATGTACCAACATCCCTCACACTAGCAATCACCACCATGGTTCACATTTTTTAGACCATTCCTCAACTGAGGTTCGCATTTCCAAATCACTACACACATAGGGTTCCTCGAACCTAGCTGCGCCCAGCAGCACAACAATCTAATATCACATGACTGATTCGACGGTCCCACATTACCAGTTCATCACATACAACACCACTTGGGTCGAATCACATTAACGCACGACGTATCGTGCCAATCATACACTATCCACTATTCATGATTCATACCCACTAACTATCAGGTTGATAACGAACTGCAGTCCAAAGAGACATCACGCCCTCGACCTGCGCGCAAAAAAGAGCAAACCTGCTCTGATACCAAATTGACACGACCCATCCCAATCCCCCCGGGATTACCTTGGAATGTGCCATGCTCCCGTATGACATGAAGTGTCAGACAAGGAATAACTTAATGCCACTGCCCACTCGGGCCTTCTAGAGTGCGCAAGGATCGATGAAGGAGGTATGCGACGTCCCAGTCTCTGCTGCATTTGCATCCGTGATCAACCTAAAGGGCATTAAAAATAACCAAAAGCTCTGAGTGGACGAAAATAATCAAGTTCATAAACACATTTCACAAGACATTTATGCCCTTCATTAAAACGTATGCATGCATCGAAAACTAGTAATCAAAACATTTACTCAAACAAGACATTAGGGCCTTAGCCCAAAAACCGTAACTCAAAACCAAGTGTGGGAACTCAGCCCAAAACTGTAGAATACCAAATCCATAAATACAAAACAAAATGGGCCACTGCCCAAATCCATAAACACAAATCCAACCGAAAAACCATTTCATAGATCCAATAGTCCATATTTACCACATAACCATCTCAGGTATCCCAGATGCCTAGCGTCCCAGACGCTTGACGTCCTAGACGTCATATCTGACAGTATAAGCAATGCGTGCCGCTCGAGGTCTCTCCAGGTCCATATATCTGACATCCCAAATGTCTGACGTCCTAGACGTTTAATCATAGCAATCCTACTCCTGAGTCACTATACGGTCCGGTAGCTCCGTACAATGACCCCTCGCAAGCAATGCACCGTGACTTCCCTAGTGTCATAGACACCTGCAGGAGACCATCACATATCCTCGTATCAAGATGGTATATGGATAACAGTTTAACAAAGTCATTTCAAAACATCTACATGGGTCCTGCCCGAAATCTCCATAAAACATCACAATTCCATTTAGGGTCCCCGACCCAAAATCACATTTATGAAACATAGGGTCCCAGACCCGAAATCACATTTATGAAACATAGGGTCCCAGACCCAAAATCACATTTATGAAACATAGGGTCCCTGACTCGAAATCACATTTTTAACCCAACTGGGCCTCATACCCGATTCTGTAAACCACTGGGCCCACGGCCCGAATTTATAAGTCAACTGGGCCCCTGGCTCGATAATATAACTCAAATGTGTCTCAGCCTGATTTCGTAAACAATTGGGCCCCTGACCCGTTTTCATAAAGCAACTGGGCCCCCGGCCCGATTACGTAACTCAAATGGACTTCAAGTCCGAGGTTTCCAAAACAATTGGGCCTCATGCCCGAGTTTATCATTCTAATTTCAAAACCATTTCATTACATTATTCATGAAACCACAAGCACGTAAAACCACAATAAAACCGTCAGTCTCGATATACGTGCAATACGGAAAATATCTCGAAATACGTGTAACATACGCGAAATCAATAATCACAATCATCATCATGGAAATCACTTATATAAAAAATATAACACAGTTAGGCATGCATAGTATTTATAAAACCAAAGTCCACTCACAGACCGTCCAACGCTACCCCCTCGATACGCGTGCCATAGGCCTTCCCGGGCCACACCACTATCACCGGGAATTCCAAACCTGTCCAAATTATATTAGAGGGTCACTAACCTCTTCATTAACCTCTTATTAAAGCCCCGTAATTTTTTCGAATTTTTAACTAATTTTAAATTTGATTCAAAATCTTCGGACGTCTCGAACAATATCGAAATGATATCTGATTTCCTCGAAACCAGTGCCAAAATATTTGTTACATCGAATAGATTAAAAGTCAGGTTGGAAGTTTCCCCAAAATACCCTTCACACGCCCCTACGTGCCATTTGAACTCCCTACGCGTGAAACCCACGCGTCGGGTACTGTTCATCTTCCTCCTCAGATCAACCCGGTTTGAACTGGTTCTGCAAATCCGGTCCAGCACTGAACCGGGTTTCGCGCTTTCTGTTCAATCCAGCCGGTTTTCTATCCCATTTAATCCCATTAAGTTTGTCCCTTCATTTCTAGTTGATTCCAATAATCAAAACCTGAAATTAAAAGCTTAAACTTACCTCCCATTGCGAAGAACTGGATCCTGTTTTTCCCTCTCGGTGTTATTGCGTCTCAGGCCGTCGTTGGCCATGGTTTCCAACCCATTCGACCCCTGGAGTCTCAAGGAGCAAAGTCCAATCATCAAAGACGATCAATACTCCCTATAACCAAACATACCATTTTTGAATTGAAATGGACATTTCGAGACATCTTACCCCTCTGTCCTCATCGTTTGTCACCGTGGCCCTTACTGGTCTTCCCTAACCTCCCTGGTCAGCTTCGATGAACAACCGATCACCAAAGAATCACATTTAAAGGGGCTTGGTTTCTCACTCATTCCCCCGCCCTCTATTTTTCACAAGTACATCACGATTTCAGAGTCACCGTCAGCCACCGTCCACAGTGGTCACACCACCACGATCAACTCAATCTCTCAATTTTCCACTTGAGATTAGCTGTGAAAGGAATTAACCATGGAAGGAAAACTCACACACTGAACCTCTGTCTCTGTTTGTTCATGGTTCAAAGGGAAAACATAGAAGATGAATGATAATGAAGGGAGACAATGATGATTAAGGTGATGATGATGATGTTTAACGGGAAACATGGTCCCTAATTTAGGGCCTCAAAATAAGGGATGAGTGACACTTGTCACTCATCCAAGTGTCCACAATCACTGATCACTGTTCACTAATTAAATATTATTTTAATCAAATTCCCGGGACGTAAGTTTAACCGATTTCAGTCCCGTGACCACAACTTTCCCGTTTGATGTCCGACTTCGACGTGCCGCCTGTCTACGGATTCCTCTCGACTCGATCTACGTAACGGTCCTTGGCCCACGGCCATTGGACCTCCCGGGTCAAAAGTCAACATTTGGCCCCATTTCAACCAAATTACCAAAATACCCCTCGACTTCCGAACGTCATAACTTCTTCCTCGAATGTCGAAATCGGACATGCCCCCTGTCTATGAACTCGTGACGTCCCGAACTACGTCACAGCCATAGGTCAATTTCCATTTGACTACTCGAACTAAAAGTCAATATTTTGCCCACGCCTAGGGGCAAAATGGTCATTTTGCACATTTCGTTCGATTTCACTCAACTAATCCCATATTAGTCATTCTAAACCATAATTAATTAATATTTAGTCATTCTAAACCATAATTAACTAATCCCAGATCATAACTAGTTGTTTCACTTCCCAACTTCCCATCAAAGTTCTCAATTTCTTGATCTTGTCTCGTCTCTGAGTTCTAGATCGATATCCAAACTACGACATTACCATCCTTTTCCACCTATAAGTGAAGTCGCCATTATTTATTTCCGAATTAAACACAAGGATTCTAAAATGGGAATAGAATACTTGTTTCCTTAACTTCAAGTTTATCACCAACACTCCCAAGTAAAAGCATACAACCTCTCAAATTCCCCTTCACTATTTATCCTTCCCTTGTTTATTTGTGATTAACCACATAACACTTTCCTTTCCTTCTCTTTTTCCTATATCTTCTTCTTAGTTTGTTGCTTCATTAGCCTATACAAGTAGTTCCCTAAATCTCAGGCTCTTTCGACAATCATCCAACTGTTATTTCAACACAGGTGTTTTGTTACACCCAAAGTTTCTATATCACCGCATCTCACCAGGAGGCTTTAAGAGTAATGCCAACTGTATTCATTCACCATATCCTTCCAAAATTCTATAAGGTCCTATATGAATAGGGATTCCACACAATGACCTCCTTACGCTTCCCCAAGAATTGGGTAGTCTGATTAGGCTGATCATATACTTCTTTAAATTCCAACTAAACCCAACCAATTTTTACAACTTCATGTAGCTGACTTATTAATCGACCTACATTCCTCAGTCTCTACCACAATTTTTCTAGGTGTTTAGAAGCCGAAACACCAATTTCACCATTCAGTGAATCCCACATCTTCCCGGGGGGGGGGGGGGGGGGGGGGGGGGGGGTGGAACTACTACATTTGTATGGCTTCTACGACGACATACCTTACTCCTTGGTATAACACGATGTCTATCCCAACTCTGTCACTCATTGCCTTTTCTCCTTAGTACTACTAATCATCACCATGTTGTTGCCACATAAAAATTCATTCGTTTTCCCACTCAAGGTATTATCCGCTCCACACAGTTCCTTAAACAACACCAAATACATACATCTCATAAATATCGAGAATTCGAACACAATATCAATATCGCCAATCCAATCTACTGTTCTAGCTTATATATAAGATAGTCTATTTTACACGGCACAAGCGTAATCACACATTGAAACAACAACAATCGATCTCCCTGTTGCACAAGTCATGGATCATGAGGCCATAACAACCATCACACACTCTTTTCTCAACATATGCTAACAACCGCCCATTGGTAGATATGGCCCATTATCACGAGGCAATCCATCATATGGCCTATTATCCAGCTTATGAGCCTACCGAATTTTGGGTTTAGTTCCTCACTGTTCTCTATGTCAAGATTTTTCTTCCTCCTTATCATCAAGTTCCCTATCAACAAACATTACGTTGTAATTGTGCAACCTTCCTGCGTTATTTTATCACTCCCGCAAAATTACATTACCAATTTAAAGGAACATGAATCAGATGTGTATACCATATATCCCTCTATTAGGGTAATGATCCTTATCACAATCCAGTCAAGGGCAATCGAATACCCTTACTAATTCCATAATCATTGCAATGGCATGAGATTATCCAAACAACATCATTAACAACATATTACAGTTGTACTTATATGGAGGACTATTTGAGAAATCTTACCCTTCTTTATTCAACTTACGAATTACAAATCAATCATCAAAAATCATCTAACTTACTTAAACATGAAGAAATATCACTTATTCAAGGCGAGGGGTGAGTGTTTCTTTCCTACTAAATTTTTTTTAAACTACAAAAAATCATTACACCTGATGCACTTAATTACAATGCGTCCGCCTTCTAGCTTTTTGCAATTCTTATTCTGGAAACGTAATTCACCTCCAAACCATAACCGAATATCCAGACTCTTATTGGAGTCCCAATTGATATTCCCAATCAAACAAGTTTTGTTACCAATAATTATTAACCAAAACATTACCACACACGTCGGATCCAACAAAGGACCTTTCATCACATTATTCCTCAAGACTTATTCCAACCGGGGAACCATATTTACTCTTCTCATCTGAGTCCAACATATTGACAATTACACTGACTTCCAGTAGTGAGCTCACTTATTATTTCAAGTCATACAACTGTTTCCTCTTATAAGTACATGACATCCACAATTTACTCCACTAATCCAATCCAACATCACGAATATCAAGGAAAAACACTGTCATACAACACATATAACACCTCAACTAATCCTGGTAAGTCATACAAACAACACGTATTACATACAACCAATTCAAGTCTAGCCTCAACTACTAACCCAAGGTTCCTATTCCCGTCTCATTACTAGGTCGTGCACGAGCCTCACATCTCGGAGGCATGACAATTTCAAGCACATAACAGAACCTAAACTCTAATACCAAGTTAACATGACTCAACACAGAAAACACCGTATAGACCATACTCGAGTCTTGCTCCCATCTAACAAGTAACCTAAATTACCAAGTTACCCTTAAAACATTATTATATGATGGATACTTGCATACTCATGAGCTCGTGCCTTCGTCCCGTAGTAGCCTTGATTTCCGTGCAGCGACCCTAGAGGGTTTTAAAACCAAGACAAATGTGTGAATGGACGAAAATAAAGGTTTTTAAAAACATAATTTGAAAACATACTAATTTCCCTCTATTTTATTAAAACTATGCATGCATCAGACTAGTTCTCAAATCTTGAGAAAATAAAGAGAAAACAAGTAAACTTGGAATATGTACAGAAACCAAAAAACATAATCATAAAGGATTATATGTCAATACCAACACTCAGATGAACATACCAAGGCATAAACATATCTATCACACAGAACCAACCGTGGTACGAGCCAATCATACCAAGTGAACCAGTCATACCGACTAACCCATCATTGATGTCTGCAAGCCAAAACATCATATAAGCTATGCATTATCAGTAAGCCAATATCGTTCGGGAAAACACAGCCCCACTTTGGGCGTCCGAGCGCTAGGAAAAATACAGTCTGTCTCGAGATTTCCAGATATCACCTAAGGAAACAGAGCCCAAATCTAGACGTCTGGGTGTGGACGGATCCTAGGAAAACAAAGCCCAGCTCAGGACGTCCAAGACACCATCAAACACAAATTGAGGAGGGTTGTCCAATCACATCACAAATCACACACATATTCAGTAATCACATCCAATCATAACACATGTATCCAGTAGTCACATCACCGTATCATACATCAATTTCATATCCAAAACCAGGTTCATAAGCCAAAACCAAACCTCCAAAACCTAGGCCTAAGCCCAAATCACAAGTGCACCAAACCTTGTAAAACGAGCCATTAAAATAATCCATAAAATCGTATAAAATTACCCAATCTATTAACCAACACCAAAATCATATAATCAAGTCATTTCGAGTATAAAACCACTTTCCAAAACTCATTAATAAACCAGAACACAATATAATAACTTCCTCATCAAACGTGCAAAGTTGCAATTACCGTGAAATCACCAAAAGTCCATAAAAACCATGCTTAATAACCATCAAGAAATTCAATTAATAAATCATCTAAAACCATATAAAAATGCATGCATAGGGTTCAGGGAAAATAAAGTCCACTCACACGTACTGTACATGCAATCGAGTTATATTGCACGTTTTTTCGTAATTCCCAAAACCTTTTCCGACTGTCAGAATTCACTTATAGGGTCACTAATCATCCAAAATAATTCACACTTTAATCCCATAATTTTTCTAAATTTTTAAAGAAATTAAAACAACTCCTAAACCTTCGGACAACCCAAATTACCTCGAGAATATACCCAATCGTCTCGAAAACTATGCCAATAGATTCATAACATCAAATACTATAACTTTTGTGTTGGCCCCGTGTCCAAATAGTAATCTGCACGCCCTCACAAAGTCCATGCACGTGGGCTTCATGCGCGGGGGTATTGTTCACCTCCTTCAACCTTCAGTCGACCTGGTTCTCTACAATTCGGGTCGCTCGACTCGATGACTACAACTGTCAGGACCCGACCCTCTTCTGTCAGGTCCCGATTCATCTAGCACGATATTGTCCGCTTTAGGCCTCGCCCTCACGGTTTTGTTTTCGGGAGCTCACGGTGCAACTTCCCAGGGGGTCACCCATCATGGAATTGCACCAGCCTCAACTAGCTTAACTTTGGGGTTCCAATCCCCCCCAAAGCCACTGAGCTCCCAAAAGGCCTCATCTAAACCAGAGACGTGCACCTGCACGCTCTATCTAGCATGATATTGTCCTCTTTAGGCGCACCTGCGCCCGCAAGGTTTTGACCCCAAGACCTCACGCTTGGAAGGTAACCACCTTAACCAGCGTAGCCAAGGGAGGCCTCATGCTAGATAGGTGTGTGCCTACACCTTTAAGGCACACAACCATTCCTTTCCCAGACCATTCCCCCCTCGCAGGAATGTGGGATCGTTCACCGTTCACTCCAGGACACGGGTCTTACAATCCACCCCCCTTAGGGCCCAGCGTCCTCGCTGGCACACTTCCCGGTCGGGGTCTGGCTCTGATACCAAATTGTCAGGACCCGACCCTCTTCTGTCAGGTCCCAATTCATCTAGCACGATATTTTCCGCTTTAGGCCTCGCCCTCACGGTTTTGTTTTCGGGAGCTCACGGTGCAACTTCCCAGGGGGTCACCCATCATGGAATTGCACCAGCCTCAACTCGCTTAACTTTGGGGTTCCAATCCCCCCCAAAGCCACTGAGCTCCCAAAAGGCCTCATCTAAACCAGAGACGTGCACCTGCACGCT
Source organism: Prinsepia uniflora (assembly GCA_032719365.1). Lineage (NCBI taxonomy): Eukaryota > Viridiplantae > Streptophyta > Magnoliopsida > Rosales > Rosaceae > Prinsepia > Prinsepia uniflora. The sequence goes on from CM064873.1 coordinate 24,196,283, forward strand.
CTATCTAGCATGATATTGTCCTCTTTAGGCGCACCTGCGCCCGCAAGGTTTTGACCCCAAGACCTCACGCTTGGAAGGTAACCACCTTAACCAGCGCAGCCAAGGGAGGCCTCATGCTAGATAGGTGTGTGCCTACACCTTTAAGGCACACAACCATTCCTTTCCCAGACCATTCCCCCCTCGCAGGAATGTGGGATCGTTCACCGTTCACTCCAGGACACGGGTCTTACAACAACCCGAGTAGAAAAATGCCATTTCAACGTCTTTTATCATTCTTCAAACATTAGAATTCATCTAAGGACTTCCTTGAAGAGATCTACAACCTAAAAATAAGGAAAACTCACCTCGATGAGATATGGGTGAGATATGGGTTGAGATATGGGTATCAGTCTTAGATCGGTGCTATGCTAGTAGCTAGCTCTATGATCCAAGGCTGTTCAGTGTTGGTAAAAGTTTTTGACCTTAAGGCATACTTGATTCCTTTGGACATCTACGACTTCAATGTGATCTTGGGGATGGATTGCTTGACTACTCACCATGCCTCCGTTGAGTACTTTGAGAAGACAAGTGTCTTTCATATTCCCGACTTACCAATATTTGCCTTCCTTCAAAACCAGCAAATACTTCCTTCGGGGGTTATTTTGGCTTTGGAATCCGAAAAGTTGTTAAGGAGTGGTTGTTAAGGATATCTGGCACATGTTGATGAGTTATGGGATGCCTCAGTGAGTGTGGAGGAGATACCCATTGTGAGGGAATTTCGGGATGTGTTTGCAAAGGATTTATCAAGATTACCAACTCAGAGGGAGTTCAAATTTACTATTGAACTTCTTTCGGATACCCAACCTATTTTGCAACCACTATCCTAGATGGCATCGGTAGAGTTGAGGGAATTGAAAGTTCAGCTGCAGAATTTAGTGGAATTGGGGTTTATCTGACCGAGTGTGTCACCTTCGGGAGCCCCAATGTTGTTTGTGAGGAAGAAGGATGGTAGTTTGAGACTTTGTATTGTCTACCGTAGCTGAACAAGGTGACGGTGCGAAACAAGTTTCCCTTTCCATGTATCGATGATTTGTTTGACCAACTGAGGGGTGCAAAGTACTTTTCGAAGATTGATCTTTGATTTGGATATCACCATTTGAGGATTAAGAAATCTGATATTCCTTATACCACCTTTTGGACTCGATATGGTCATTATGATTTTTTGGTTATGGCATTCGGGTTGACTAATGCACTAGCAGCATTGATGAATTTGATGAACCGAGACTTTTGAAAGTATTTGGATCATTTTATGATTGTGTTTATTGATGAAATTTTGGTGTATACAAAGGCGCACGAGAAGCATTTGATACTGATTTTCAGTACCCTTGGGAGGAAGCAGTTGTATGCTAAGTTGAGCAAGTGTCAATTTTGGTTGACCGGTATTGGATTTCTAGGTCATTATTTCGGTTGAGGGGATTAGTATGGACCCTCGGAAGACTGACGCAGTTGCTAATTGGCGTCAACCAGCAATTGTAATTGTGATTAGAAGTTTTATTAGACTAGCTGGGTATTATAGACATTTTGTGGAGGGTTTCTCTAAGATTGCAGCCCATTCGACGCAGTTTCCTTGGAAGGAAGTGAAATTTGTTTGGGATGATCTGTGTTAGTGGAGCTTTCAGGAGTTAAAGAAACAGTTGACCACTGCTCTAATTTTGGCCCTTCTGGACGGTAGTGGGGAGTTTGAGGTCTACAGTGATGCATCCCTGCAGTGTTTGGGATGTGTACTCATGCAGAATGGGAGGGTTATTTTACAAGACCCACCCCGATTATCACCTCGATAACTGGGACGAACCCTGCTCCCGTCTGACAATCAAACTTAAAAGACCAAAATAACCGCGATAACCACAAAACATACATTGTCAGACCAGGGAGAAGTTACAATACGACTATTCAACAGTAGCACAGAGCATAGTTAACAGTACAAGATAAGATCAAAATCCTACTGTGAGCTGACTACACGCGCAACGGGAAAACTTTATGCCTCTACCTCTGCTTCAACGTTAGCCCCAACGCTAGCACCACGACCTGGAGGGTGTTAAAAACATTAAAAGAGTGAGTGGATTAAAAATAAAAGTTATAAAACAGTTTGTGAAGTAAACCAGGGTTCACCCTCTGTTTTAAAACATGCATGCATAACCAAGTATATGGAAACAACAATATGTACGATATGAAAATAAGTGTGGAAATCATCAGAAATCAAAACCAAAGTTCGGGCAGTCGGTCCAAAATCCATAAGATCCAACTCATTCGGGTCACAACCCAAAACATTTGTAGACCATTGAAAAACCAATGAAAGATATCAATCATACAAGTTGTTGGATCTCAAGTGCGCCCGAGTCTTTAAACTCAAAACCATGCGCATAATCAGGCCTTCCCGGGATATCAACGAGTCTTTAAACTCAAAACACAATCAACAGGCCTCGGGGGATATCACAATAACTGAGTCTTTAAACTCAAAACATATACCGAGTCTTTAAACTCAAAACTTCTCAATCCAGGGCCCTCCCCCGTCATCAATCAACCGAGTCTTTGAACTCAAAATGAGATTCAACCGTTTTCTTTTTCCGGGTCCTTAAACCCAAAACCATTTTTTTTAAAAGCATAGGAAAATCCATTGAAATTCGAAAGCCAAAACCAAACTTGAAATCTTCGAGAATCGAAAACCGAAATCATATTTGATCGAAATGGGACTCATGCCCGAATTTCACTTCCAAATTTCAAATCATATCCACAAATCATTAGCAAAACAGAATACGTATAAATAGAAATCATCCATCCGAAACCATCATCAAAAGCATAACAGAAATCATATTCTCGAAGTACGTGCAAATCTGATAACTCATATTGAAAAGCGTGCAATCAAGTAAAGCAAGAGTATTGTAATCATAAGCATAAAATCATATGTCGAAACATAAAATAAGTAAGTAAAAACAGTTATGCATGCTCGGTTAGAAAACAAAAATCCACTCACTATGTCCGAATGCGTCAATCACTTCTCGTACGCTCCTCGGATGCCTCAGGAATGTTCTGGCCTGTCGCATAGCATAATTTCGGGTCACAAACACTTCATTTAAGCTCACACTAATTTCCCCAATTTTTCAGGATTTTAAACGTAATTAAATTAACCCCTAAACCTTCGGACACTCAAAACTACCCCGAGACGGTGTCCGATCGACTCGAAACTTGTCCCAAAATGTTCGTTACATCAATTAGAGTGAAAACCATGTTGAACACTTCCCCAAAAGAGGCCCTTACGTGCCCTCACGCGCCGCCCAAAGGGGTTGTGCGTGGGAGCCACGCGCGACACTGTTCATCGTCGTGTACCTCCCACTAGCCCGATTCAGATCGGCTCGGTCCAACTGAGCCAACGAGGCCGGTTTTCACCCATTTCCAAACCTTTTTTTATCCTTTCTTCATCCTAAGCTTTGTCCTTAAGTTTAGAATTGATTTAACTATCTAAAACACAAAATGAAACCCTATTTCATACCTCTCAAAGTCGAACAGAAAAATTAGAGATTTCCATTCTCTGTTTCCGGCCACCACGAGCCTCTCCAATCACGGTTTCGACTCCCTGGGTTCAGTAGTAACCTTCTAGGACTGCAAGGGTCATCAGAGTCACTCAACAACCTAGCAAACCTATCGATTTTCATTTGAACCATTTTAGGAAAAACAGAGGAACCGAGATGACTCACCTGCTTCCAGTCCTCCGCCTTGGCTTCCACCGTGGTTTCTCAACGTCTTAGGTTCCATTCTGCTCACTGGACACCACCACAGAAAGGTTTTAGATTGGTTTGATCGATTGAGCTCACGGCTGTTCTCGGTTAGCCCTCTCTGTTTTTCTGGGTTTTTCTCACCTCCCACAACCCCTCTTCACTCAGTCTTTCCCTTAGACACAATCACACAAGTCACACACGTCTTTGATCTCTCACACACTACCTCTGAGCTCACACCCAACTCACTCAAATGAAAAATGGTCGATGCTTTTTGTCACTGTTTTCCCCTTGATCGATTAAACCAGTTTAAAATGACTTAATCGTGAGAATTGGCTAGAAGCCGCTGGAGGGTGGACATATGTCCTCAACCCTGTGGTCCTCAGCTCAAAATATCCAATCCTTCAGCCCCAGGTGTCCTCATCTGATTGCTCACATAATTCAAGCTGCCAAAAGACCATTTTGCCCCTTAATGCCCAAATTACCATTTTACCCCTCACATAATTAGACCCGTAACTAAACCGTCTGTCGTCCGATGACGGCGTGCTACCTATCGTTGTACTCAGGGAATCGAGACCTATCTAACGGTCCTCGAATTGCGTGAAAAATACTTGTCGTATAAAAAGTCAAAAAATTCCCCATGTTTAACCAAATTACCAAAATACCCTCAACCTTCCAAACATCATAACTTTTTCCTCGATTGTTGGAATCGGACATGCCACCTGTCTACGGACTCGTGATGTCCCGAATTATGTCACAGTTATCGGCCAACGTCCGTTCGACCTATCAAACAAAAAGTCAACGTTTGACCACACTATTCATAAGGGTAAAAAAGTCATTTTTATACAAATTTTTCCGAAATTACATTTTTCCCTTTTTGATGTTCTGGGCCGTTACATTATTGCTTATGCATATGCAGGTTTGTTATCCCACATCCACACTGTTCATTTACCGTTATTATTGGAGCTCGAGAATGAGGGGTTGTGCTAGAAGTGGATGATCATAGAGTTTTATTAGCCAGTTTCCACGTGAGACCTTTTTTACTTGACTAGGTTATTGCAGCACAACATCAGGATCAAACTTTGTGTATCATCAGGATGGAGGATGACAAAGGTAACCGGCTGGACTTTTCACTCAGGAACGATGGAGCTTTGCTCAATAAGGGTTGGTTGTGTATGCCAGATGACTTACAATTAAAGAGAGATATTCTTGAAGAGGCGCATAGTTCTCCTTATGAGATGCACCCAGGAGGGACCAAGATCTATCGTACCTTGAGAGAGTATTACTGGTGGTTAGGGGTGAAACTAGATATCACTGAGTTTGTGAGCAAATGCCTAGTTTGTCAATAGGTTAAGGCTGAAAGCTAAAGACCTTATGGGAGATTGCATCCGCTTCCCATTCTAGAGAGGAAATAGGACCATCTTACCTTGGATTTCGTGATTAAGCTTCTAAGGACTCAAAAGGGTCATAATGGTATTTGCGTGATTGTAGACAGACTTACAATTCGGCACATTTCCTGCCAGTGTGAGAAGGTTACTGGATGGATCAGTTGGCTAAATTTCTTATGGATCAAATTGTTCGTATACATGGGATCCGTGAATCTATTGTTTCAGATTGTGATCCGAAGTTTACTTCAAGGTTCTGGCAGAATTTCACCCAGTCTCTTAGGACCAAGATACATTTTAGTACACATTTGCATACCTCAACTGATGGGCAATTTGAGAGGACTATTCAGACATTGGATGACATTTTGAGAGCCTGTGTGCTGTAGTTCAGTGGGAGTTGAGACCTTTACCTACCATTGATAGAATATGCTTACAACAACAACTTTCAAGCCAATATTGAGATATCTGCTTTTGAGGTACTATATGGCCGTTAGTGTAGGACACCCATTGTTGGACCGAAGTGGGGGAGAGGAGACAAGAGACACCGGAGTATCTGGATTTAACGATAGAAAAATTCACGATTATCAAGGAGATATTGAAAGTGTGAGGACCCGTGCCTTGGGGGCATGGTTAGCAATCCCACATCGCCCGGGGGATTTAGAGGATGCACCTTATATGTGGGGCCATACATCTATCCAAGAGGAGGCCTTTCAAGAGCTCACTGGCTTTGGATTCCTTGGGAACTCCAAAGTTAAGTAAGTAGGGGCTTGTGCAATCCCAATATGGGTGGCCTACTAGGTAGTTGCACGTGAGCTCCAGAGAACAAAATCATGAGGACTACGCCCAAAGCGGACAATATCCTATTGGAGAAGGTCGGGTGTGAAAATTTGGTATCAGAGCCCAACCTCGGTCGGAATTGAGTGTGAGGACACTGGGCCCCAAGGGGTTGGATTGTGAGGACCCATGCCTTGAGGGCATGGTTAGCAATCCCACATCTCCTTGGGGATCTAGGAGATGCGCCTTATATGTGTGGGCGCCCATCTATCCAAAAGGAGGCCTTTTGGGAGCTCACTGGCTTTGGATTCCTTGGGAACTCCAAAGTTAAGCGACTAGGGGCTAGTACAATCCCAAGATTAGTGTCCCACTAGGAAGTTGTACGTGAGCTCCCGAGAACAAAACCGTGAGGGCTGGACCCAAAGCGCTTAATATCCTGTTGGAGAAGGTTGGGTTGTGATAGAAGGTATCAAAAGATTGTCAAAAAAGTTACGTAGATTGTCGCGTGAGGGACCTTGAGTTTGAGGTCGAAGATTAGGTCTTTCTGAGATTATCCCCTTAGATAGAGGTGGTACGATTTGGTCGGCGAGGGAAGTTGAGTACTCGGTTTATTAGACCCTATGAGAACATAGAAAAAATAGGCTTGGTGGCTTATCGGTTTGCTTTTCCTTCAGAACTTTCTTGAATTCATGATGTATTCCGTGTATCTATGCTTTGGAAGTATCAGTACAATGGGTCTCATGTGCTGAGGGAGCAATCTGTGGGACTCAGGGATGATATGAGCTATGTGGAGAAACCAATTATGATCCTAGACCGGAAGGACAAGGCGCTTCGTGGAAAGACTATTCTACTAGTTAAGATTTTGTGGAGGAATTCTATCATGGAGAAGGCCATACAGGAGCCCTAGACGTTGATGCGGAACCAGTATCCACATCTTTTTTAGTGATAGTTAAAAATTTTGAAGGTGAAATTTCTTTAAGATGGTAGATTGTAACTACCCAACCCTTTTTAATTTTATTCTTTCAGGAATTTTTGAGTTTTTATTTAGTTTAGGCGATTTTACCCCTAGGGTTTTGGATTGGTTACGAAATGGGGAAGGGGTACTATGGGTAGATGAAACAGTATGATATTTTAGGAAAGGAGTGACATATGGCTAGTTAGGGGCCACTCATTTACTTCTCATTGGATCAAAACAACACTTAGAACTCACTCACCCTCACTCTCTCCCTTTCCCGTGCAAAGAAAAAACCCATTCACCACAAATTTTAAAACTCTCATTTTGGACTAGTTTTAGCTCAAACCAAGGAGTGGATCATTTGGACCCTCATGATCAAGAAGGACCCAAATTTGAAGGAAGGAGGACATGAAACCAGCTAGAACTCAAGCAAGAATGAAACCTGAAACTTTCAAGCTTCACATCATAAAATTTAGGCATTTTCTCGAAATTCAAAGCTTCAATTTGGGTTCCTAGGATCGAGTAGATAAATTTTGACTATTAGAATGTTCACTTTGGTTGAGTTTTGAGTAAGTTAAGAAGGTTTGAAATTGTGGGCGAAAATGACAGATTTTGGTCGACCGAGGGCAGTGGCCATAGTGGCACATTTATCTTCTCTGACGAGGGATGACGTTAGCATGATGTCAGTATGACACGTGGTAGGTGCCTTGTCAGGGGATGTCAGGGCACGTGGCAAGGTGCCACGTTAGTTAGTGTCAGGCCACGTGCCAGGGTGCCACGTTAGCCAGTGTCAGGCCACATGGCAAGTGCCATGTCAACCTATGTTAGTCCACATGGTAGGTGTCATTTCAGCATGGTTGCCATATGGCAGGTAGCAGGTGGTACCATGTGGTAGTTGTTAAAGGGTGCCACATGGCACATGTTGTCAGATGTCGATCCACATGGCAATGACATGTCAGCTAGGGGTGATGTCAGCAGCTAACGTCACACGCTTGGGCGTCCTGTGAAGTTGAGTGCTGGACTTTGGCTGGCGTATGAGGGGCCCTGGGCACGAATCTCGAGGTTAGGCTGGTCTTGTTCAAAAGGTTTCAATGAGTTGAATGCAACGGTGGTGGTTTCAAGCCAATCTGAATTCGTTTAGGGGTATTTTTAGGCATGTTTCTCCCCAGGAAGAGTGTTCGAAACATTTTCACGGTTGTATGGTTTAGGGGGTGTTTTCATATGAACTTATATGGATTGTTGGTAACCCCCAAGTATTACTTTAATAGACGAGAATACTCTAGGGACTTCTGAGGAGCGCCCAGCTCAAGACTGAGCTATCGGTTCGACTGTGAGTGGACATTTTCTTTTAAAACTATGATGCATGCATATTTACGTATTTGTATGATTTTATGACATGATTTGGATTGCTATGACTTGGTTAAATGATTATAAATTATTTCTGGAATACTGTTGGATTTGATATATATATGTATATCGTCGATTATGGTTTATCGGACACAGGTCTTGGTTAATATTTTCAAACAAAATGAATTTTGGGTTGGTGCCCGGGTTATGAATTTTTTGGTCTTTTATGGACATTTCAAGGCAGGATAAAAGTTATTTTATTTGATAACTATTTTCTAGTTTGGTCAGCCTCATGCGATTGGATCGCTATTTCGGAGTTGGATTTCAAGGATTCCTAGGGATGGACTCGGACGTTTTCGGAGTTGGACTCTGCACGTACCAACTGAGTTGGACTCTACAGCACCCATATTTGTCTACACGTAGTACAGAAGAAATGCTGGTTGGACCAACGGGGCGAGGTTGACTATTATTGGTGGTTGTGTCCATAAATATGTGTGTTTACATGGTTTTATTGGATCCAAGGTTTATATATATATATATATATATATGGCACTGTTTTACTCAAAATTTATGTTTCCTTATTTATGCATGCATGTTTTCATAAAACAGAGGGACTATGGATGATTTCAAAAAACATTTTTTCAAAGATTTTATGTTTTTTCCACTCACGATTTTAATAGTGTCTTTTACCCTCTAGGCTGCTTTTGTGATGAGGGCTGGTCCAAGGCTGAGGGATTACTAACTTTGGACTGCACACTCATTTAACCAGAATAGGATTCTGGTTTTCTTATTTGTATTTATAGTGCTCTATGTAACCTTATTTAAACTATGTTGACAGTTGACACATGGACTTATCCAATGTCTGACATTATATGCAATTTTACTTTTGAACTAAGGGTATTTTTGGTATTCTAAGTAGTAGTCCCTCTCTCAAGTATCGAGGCATTCTCGGGGATGGTCATTTCACCTGTCACTTCAAAAACAAGCTGAGTCAACATCATTACTGTCTCATCAACAGTAGCTTATTGGAAATTATGAAAAATGCCCCTATTTTCCAAAATTTCCAAAATGCCCTTGGGCCTTTAAACTTGTAATTATTTTCTTATATTTTTTGTTTTTCGCATGATGCCTACTCATAAGTTCGAGACGCACACATCAGTCCAATTGGAACTTCTGAGAAGTTCCCCAAATTACAATTGACTTTTAGACCTTTAAGAAGAATAAGGGTAAATATGTCCTTTTCCAATTTAATTCATGAAATTGCCCCAATTTTTAAGATGGGTCGTTACAATCTTCTCCCCTTACAGAAATTTCATCCTCGAAATTTAAGTCTAGAGTTCGAGGCCTATTTCCAGCAAGTCTCCATGTCTAGGAATATCATATCGGCCTCCCAGGGCACAAGTCTTTAAACTCACCTCCGGGATATCATGTAAGACCTCCCATGGCACGAGTCTTTAAACTCACCACCGAGGATCTTCAAGATCCTGCAGAGTAATATTCCTGCCATAAGATCATTCATGAGATCTTGTAGCGTTCAGACAATATCCAACTAACCTTGGGATCCTACAACGTAATTACAACCTCGAAGTAGCCTCGGGATCCTATAGCTTACATGTAATGCCTGAGTAACCACGTTGCCTAGAAAACATCCTAAGTAATTCGCCGCCTGGGAAACACCTTGAGCATCAGTAGCTTGGGAACAATAATCCCGAGTAATCTGCTACTTGGGAAACACCCCTAGCATCAACGACCCTAGGAACAACCCTGAGTTTCGGTTGTCTATGAAACACCATGAGTTTTAGCCATTTGGGAATCTATCCCGAGCATCAGCCGTCAGGAAAAAAACTTCTAACTTCGACTGCTTGGAAAAAAAATAATCCAGAGCATCAACCATCTAGGAAAACCCCCTATCTTTGAGTGCTTGGGAAACAATAACCTCGAGTTTCGGTCATCTGGGAAACACCCCAAGTTTCAATCGTTTGGGAACTCATCACATAAACAGTGAAAAATAGTACATGGATTAAATCCAAAACTTTTCTTTTAAAAAAATCTTTGACTCAATTTGAAAGTTAAAATATTTTCAAATTGGGTATAAGCCCAAAACAGTTTCCACAAAACCATAAAATTCGTATCAAAAAATCAGTCAAATCTTGAATGAATATTTTCTTTCCAGAAAATCATCAAATCACACTTAGAATTATTTATTTAGGCTAGTGAAACCAAATCATGGAATAAAACATTTAAAACATTTAATTATGCATGCAACACTGCTTATAAAACAAATGTCCACTTACCGTGCTTTTGAACAATCATAGTCTTGCACTGAACATGTTTCCGAAATTCTTGGCACAATGTAACCTGGTTTGTTCTGATACCAAATTGACAAGACCCTTCCCGAAAAAGCTTTGATAACTTTGTCTGGTTCTACTCTCGTCTAACAACTCAAAACCTAATTACAGAATTACCCTTGGACTTGTCAACACAACTAGAGAACTTATCAGATAATGGATATACACCGATCATGTCGGAATTATTATCTCGATACACGAACCAAACATATTTTGTCCCCTTAGGATCACCTCCCATACCAACCTTTTACAAAAAAACTCGGGGTTTATGCGGTTTTCAGAGACTAAAGTTGCTCGTTAAGCTAAAAACAGAGAAGGTCCCTCACTACGAAGGGTGTACCGATCCTGACGAATATTGGAACTCGATTCCTCGGCACTTCCGAAGCCCTAATCTAATATCCCGGCTCTTTTCGAGCCTCGGTCTGAGATCTTGACTTCTGTCAATTCTATTATAATATCTTAGTCATGTGAGAAATCCATAATAAAATTCCCGAAACCCCGGGAGGTTCATATATATATATATATATATATATTTATATTCACTACGTTATCACTTCGAACGTATAAAATTACCCTAAAACAAGGTCTATTTGCCTAAAAATTTGTACCAATGGATCCACAATCTTATAAGGGTGAACTTTCATGTTGAATGGACTCCAAAGAGATGATACATGCATTGCCATGCGCCAATGGATGGCTGAAGAGTCTCACCCATGCGCATTGTAGCCACAGTTGCTACGGTACTTGCCTTCCTCCCTTCACCAGATCAGTCCATCGACCCGTTTTCCTGAAAAAGGGTATATGTGATCTGAATCCCATATTTTCCTCAATTCTCATCAAATTTAAATGTTTCAGTAGTCAAAATTTAACTATTCAATCTAGAACTTTCACTATAGAACTAGAATTGGGAGTTGTTACCTAAATCAAGTAGAAAATAAGCTTCCAATTACGGGTCCCCCGAGCTTGTTCTATTCCTTCGTCCGCAACAAGCTTCCTGCTTTTAATAATAACCAATCCACTTGAGAAGGATGTAAGGAGGTCATTGACGTCCGCCAATTGAGTCGAAAACGACCTAAATATAACTTGAGTAGAAAATATAGCTTTTCGGTGCTCCTTCACCAAAAAGGAATTTTTTTCAATTTTCCCCAACGGAATAAATCCATCCATCATGAACATTTCTTAGCTTCCCCTTATTATTTTGACCTCATGAAAGGAGGTCATGTGTTCTTTTAACCTTCTTCCAACCATTTTGGTTTTACCCAATGTACACTGGAGGGAGGCTGACTCTCTCCACCCCATCCACAGATGACATCATTCATTTCAAAAACAAGCTTAGCCAACACATTGCTAATTCATCAACAGCAGTACACCGGAAATTAAGAAAATATCCCCATTTGCGAAATTTTCCAAAAATTTATCGGGCATTTAGACTCATTACTTTTTCATACGATTTCCTTTTTGTGCGTGATACCTGTCTACGAACTCGTAAGTTCAAGACGCAGGTGTTGGTCCAATCAAACCTTCTAAGAAGTTCCCCAATTTGCCAGAGACGGATCCAGAAATTAAAAATAAGGGGGGCTAAAGTTACACACTTATAAATTATATTATAATAGAAAATTAAAATGAAAAATATGAAAATAATGATTAAAACTAAAAATAAAGGGGCTAAATTTATACACTTATAAATTTTATTAATAAAATAAGATAAAATTAAAAATACGAAACTAATGGTGAAAAATTAGAAAAAAAAAATGATGAAAATGAACAAAAAAAATAATGAGGGGAATGAACAAAAATAATGAGGGAAATGAACAAAAATAATGAGAATTTGCTTAAGGGATTCGAACTTGGGTACTTGGGGTAGGCTACCAACAGCTATGCCAACAGGCTAGCCTAACTTTTGTGCTAAAGCTAGGGTGATATTATATATATAAGGAAAATGTGACATGGGCTATAGCCAAGGCTGCCCCTTTCAATGGTTCGTCCCTGCAAATTGCAATTGACTTTTGGACCCTTAATAAGAATAAGGGTAAATGCGTCCTTTTTCCAATTTAATTCAAAAAATTGCTCCAATTTCCAAGATGGGTTGTTACACATATTTTCACGACCCAATTCCCCTAGCACAATATTGTCCGCTTTATGCTTATGCCCATACGGCTTTATTTCTGGGAATTCATGCGCAACTTCTCATATTGAGATTACTCCAGCCCAATATCGCCTAATTTCGAAGTTCCAAACGAATCCAAAGCCAATGAGCTCCCAAATGGCTTCATGCTATGAAGATACTTACCCACACATATAAGGATCCTCACTTTTCCCTCCCCGAGCGATGTGGAATTGCTCAGCGTTCTTACTTCCCAAGTTCACGGGTCTTGCTCACCGTTCTTACTTCCCAAACTCACAGGTCTTATACATATAAACCTCATAACTCAAATGGTACAGTTCCTATAAACCTCAAAAATTCAAACTCTAGAGTTCCTATTGACAGGACCCACCCCGATTATCGCCTCGATAATCGGAAAACATCCTGCTCCCGTCTGACAATCGAATCCAAAAGACCGGAAAACCAAATAATAATACATCACACCCATTGTCAGACCAGGGAGATTAAACAAATACAACCGACTGGACATCAAGTCCATAGTTTCACAGAGCATAATATTACAAACAAGTTAAGGAACAAATCCTACTCTGTGAACTAACTACTCCACAACGGAAAACTTTAAGCCTCTGCCTCTGCCTCGGCGCTAGCCCCCGAACTTGTACCACGACCTGGAGAGTAGTTAAAACAAAAAAATGTGAGTAGACCGAAACAAAGGTTTGCAGAAAACAGTTTAAGGAATTCGGGGTTCGCCCTCCAGTTTTACAACAGGCATGCATAACCAGTTATTAAAAAAAACGCGTATTAAACATTCAAAATCCTTTTTTCCGAAACACATGGAAAACATTGCAGAAAAACATCATAACTCGTATAAAATAATATAATATTACCAAAATCCAGAAACCGTCATTTTGCAACATCCATTACACAAATCAAGTAAAAAGAGAATTAACAATCACAATTAAAACGTTGGATCCATCCGAGTCTTTAAACTCAATATCAAGCCTTCCCGGGATATCAACGAGTCTTTAAACTCAAAACATAATCAATAGGCCTCGGGGGTATCACAATAACCGAGTTTTTAAACTCACGAGTCTTTAAACTCAATCCGGGTCTTTAAACCCAATTTTCGGGTCCGCCCCCGTCATCAATTAACCGGGTCTTTAAACCCAAAACCAGATCCAACAATCAACCGGGTCTTTAAACCCAAAACCATTTATGACACAATTCCTCATGATCCATTTTCCAAAAAATTCATTCTGAAATCATAACTTGTCAAAATAGGACTTATGTTCGAATTCACATGCAAATGCCAAAACATGCAATTCCCGAAATCACTTCACAAATATAATCAAAACATCATAAATACGTAACATGCATAGTCATATCCAATTACTTCATCAAAACATCATTCATGCATAGGTGAAAACTGTAACCTCGAAATGCGTAAAATACGATAATTATCTCGAAAAGCGTAAAATCACGTAAAACCGAAATAACATTATTAGCAACATAGAATCATAAGTGAAAACACAAGATAATTAAGTAAAATAGTCATGCATGCACAATTTGGAAATCAAAAGTCCACTCACGGTTTTAGGACGCGTCAATCGCGCCCCGTGCGCTCCTCAGTAGCTTCGGAAATGTCCGGGCCTGTAAAAACGTACAAGGAGGGTTACAAACATCCCCAAATAACTCGTAAGATTTTCCCTAATTTTTCCAGATTTTTCCGCATAATTAAACTTAAGGACCTAAACTTCCGAACCCTCGAAATTATCCCGAACGACTCCCGACCAACTCGAACCCTAAAGATAAAATGTTAAAAACATTAAAAGGAAGAAAACCTCAGTTGACCGTGATCGGAAAAGACCTCACACGCGCCGTCACGCGCCGCCCAAAGTGGCTGCGCATGAAGGCCACGCACCCAGCTACAGTACCTTCTCCCTTACCCGAATAGCCTGTTAAACGGGTCTATAATCTTCAATTCTCAATCAATTCCTCCCGTTTTCAATCCTATCATCTTCTCTAATCCAATAATTTTAGTTCTGTATGATCGATTAACCTCGACTGTCCCTAAATCGACCAACCCAAGCTTGCACAGTCGAACGAGTCTTCATCTAGAACTCACCCAAAACAGTTCCATTATCCAATTAACTCAGATAGTAGCTTAAGGGGACCTAGACGAACCATAACATCCAACCAATTAACCCCAAACTAACCTGGAAGTCATCGTCCTCAAGCTCGAAAATTCTCAGAACCAGGGGCCTCAGTTCTTGGCCAATTTTTGAGTGATGTCCTTCGAAATCGATGTGGTCGGTTTCCTTTTGCTCCCAGAAAACTAATACGGCCCTTGGTTTCGCGCAAATGGCCTCACAATTTGATCTTCGATTTTCCCTCCAAACTGGTTTTTCTCTGTACTGGAACTTGAGTTCCTGAGCAATCCTTGATCAAATCCCTTCAACTCTTGCACGGTTGTGTTCCTGTCACTCTCAGAATGCTTCCTCAGTGTTTAGATTAGTCCCAAAACCCGTAGAAATTGAACTCTGAATTTTTCCCCCCAAAAACCCGAAATGGTTCTTCACGGTTTCTCTCAATCTCAGCCCTCACAACTGATGCACAAATGACGCCAAATGAATCCTCTCTCCACTCCCTTACACGGTTAGTCGATCAGTATGGCCAGCAGCTCGTGGGAGACCAACTGAGGTCTCTGAAAATGGTTTCCCGCAAACACAGAAACCATGGCCATTTTTAATACCAACTCGTGCTCTGAGGCTCTGCCTAGACACGCCTGAATACCTCCCACAGCCTCAAAGTCCATAAACAATTCATCCCAGACAGACCACTACACAATTAAACAAATTGCATGCAAAAAACACCACGGCATGGCCGTGCACTCTGTTTTTCACAGTGGTGCTACAGTAACCGTCGTGCAAATGACCAAAATGCCCTCAAGGCAATAATTACCAAAATGCCATCCAACTTCCGTGACCCGTAACTCAGTCATCCGATGTCCATTTCAAGCGTGCCGCCTGTCGTTATACTCGGGGCTTCGAGACGAACCTAACGGTCTTCGAGTCCTGTGAACATCAATTGTCAAACAAAAAGCCAACTTTTTCCCCTATAACGTCCAAATTACGATAATGCCCCTGGGCTTTCGAACGTCAAAACTTTCACCACGAACGTTGGAATTGGACGTGCCACGTGTCTATGAACTCATGACGTCCCGAACTATGTCACGGTCATTGGTCAACGTCCGTTCGACCCTCCAATCAAAAAGTCAACAATTTGACCATACGAGACATAGGGGTAAAAACGTCATTTTATTCAATATTTTACAATATTACATTTTCCGAATTTCCGGGGCGTTACAATCTCCCCCCCTTAAGAAATTTCGTTCCGAAATTTCAAGGAAACAAATAGGGGAACTGTTCTCACATCTGCGCCTCGGGTTCCCATGTGGCTTCCTCCACATTCTGGTTCCTCCAGAGAACCTTTACCAGAGGAACGGTCTTCCGGCGTAGCACCTTATCCTTTCGGTCCAAAATCTGTACCGGCTGTTCTTCAAAACTCAAGTCCTCTCGGAGTTCAATAGGTTGTTCCTCCAGTACATGAGATTCATCAAACACGTATTTCCGCAGCATCGACACGTGGAAAATATCGTGGACTTTCGAAAGTCTTGGCGGTAATGCTAACCTGTAGGCAACTTGGCCAATCCTCTCAGTAATCTCATAAGGTCCAATATAACGAGGGCTCAACTTTCCTCGCCTGCCAAATCTCACTACACCTTTCCAAGGGGACAGTTTCAGAAATACCCGATCTCCGACCGCAAACTCAAGATCTCGAATCTGATGGTCCACATAGCTCTTTTGTCTGTCTTGGGCTGCCTTGAGCCGATCTCTGATGAGTTTGACCTTCTCTGTTGTCAATTCCACCAGTTCGGATTTAGTCAGCTTCCTTTCACCCACGTCCGTCCAACACAACGGGGTTCTGCACTGCCGTCCGTACAAGGCTTCGTAAGGAGCCATCCCAATGCTCGCCTGATAGCTGTTGTTATAGGCAAATTTCATCAAGGCTAGGTGTGATTCCCAAGTGCCTTGAAATTGAAAAACGCAAGCTCGCATCATATCCTCCAATATCTGGATGGTCCGCTCAGACTGGCCGTCAGTCTGAGGATGAAATGCAATGCTGAAATGATGTTTCGTCCCAAAGGCTTCCTGTAGACTTTGCCAAAACCGAGAAGTAAACCTCGGGTCTCTGTCCGATACTATTGATTCCGGAGTACCTTGCAACCGGATGATCTCATCGATAAACAATTGAGCCAACGGTGTCATCCTGAACTTCTCTCGCACCGGCAAGAAATGAGCTGATTTTGTAAGCCTGTCCACAATCACCCAAACTCCATCGTGACCTCTGGGTGTCCTAGGAAGTCCAAACACAAAATCCATCGTTATGTGATCCCACTTCCATTCCGGAATAGGTAGGGGTTGCAAGGCTCCATAAGGTCGTTGTCTCTCAACCTTCACTTGCTGGCAAATCAGACACCTGCTGACAAACTTGGTAATCTCTCATTTCATACCCGGCCACCAATAATGTTCTCGCAATGTACGATACATCTTGGTCCCACCAGGATGCATCGTGTAGGCCGAACTATGAGCCTCGTCCAAGATTTCCTTCTTCAGTGCCTCAACGTCCGGCACACACAACCATCCTTCTTTTTGTAAGGCTCCATCCTCCCTGACTGTGAAATCTTGCCGTTCACCGGCTTCCACTTCGATCTGAAGTACACACGAGACAGGATCTTGAGATTGAGCCTCAACGATCCGATCGATTAGGAGTGGTCTCACATGAAAACTAGCCAGCAAGACACCTTGGCTATCCAGTCCCAAATCAATGCTAGTCTTACGGAGTTCAACCAAAAGCGGCAAATGAACCGTCCGTAGGTGTGCTACATAATGCGTTGACTTCTGGCTTAGAGCATCAGCCACAACATTGGATTTTCCAGGGTGGTACTCAATCGTGCAATCATAATCCTTAATTAGCTCCAGCCATCGTCGTTGCCTCGCATTCAAGTCCTTCTGGGTGAACAAGTACTTCAAGCTCTTGTGATCCATGAACAGCCTGCAAGTCGCACCATACAAGTGATGTCTCCAAATTTTCAGTGCATGCACGACAGCGGCTAACTCCAAGTCGTGCGTAGGATAATTGCGCTCATGCGGCTTCAACTGGCGCGAAGCATAGGCAATCACTTTCCCATGCTGCATTAGTACACATCCCAATCCCTGTAAGGATGCATCACTGTACACCTCGAATTCCCCACTGTCGTCTGGAAGGGTCAGTATAGGAGCAAATGTCAACCTTTTCTTTAGCTCCCGAAAACTACGCTCACAGTCGTCATCCCAGACAAACTTGACTCCCTTCCGCGTCAGTCGTGTCAACGGGGCAGCAATGGAAGAGAAACCCTCTACAAACCTCATGTAATAGCCAGCCAATCCCAAGAAACTTCTGACTTCAGTGACGGTCTTCGGTTGTTCCCACTTCGCCACTACTTCAACTTTCTGAGAATCCACACTGATTCCGTCAGTTGAGATCACATGCCCCAAGAAACTCACGCTTGTCAACCAGAACTGACACTTGCTAAGTTTCGCATACAACTGATTTTCCTTCAAGGTACCTAGCACCATCCTTAAGTGCTCATCGTGCTCTCCCGCACTCTTCGAGTAAACTAGAATATCGTCGATGAACACGATGACAAAGTGATCCAAGTATGGCTGTAACACTCGGTTCATCAAATCCATAAACGCTGCGGGTGCGTTGGTCAAACCAAATGGCATCACAAGGAACTCATAATGACCATATCGGGTTCTAAAGGCTGTCTTGGGTACATCCCCATCCTTAACCCGCAACTGATGATACCCAGAACGAAGATCGATTTTGGAGAAATACTGCGCTCTTCGCAGCTGATCGAACAAGTCATCGATCCGAGGCAACAGGTATTTGTTCCTGACTGTTACTTTATTCAGTTGCCTGTAATCGATGCAGAGTCTCAAACTCCCATCCTTTTTCCTCACAAACAACACTGGGGCTCCCCAAGGGGATACACTCGGTCTAATAAACCCCATCTCCAGTAACTCTTGCAACTGCGCCTTCAGTTCTTTTAACTCGGCTGGCACCATACGATACGAAGTCTGAGATATAGGCTGCGTACCTGGAACCAGATCAATGGTGAACTCGACATCTCGATGCGGTGGCAATCCCAGTAGATCCTCCGAAAACACATCCGGAAACTCCCGTACTATCAGTATATCCTCCACTCTCAATGGTGCAGCTCGTGCGTCCATCACTTGTGCTAAGTATCCCTGGCACCCTTTCCTCAACAACTTACTTGCCTTCAGGGCTGAAATCACTCCAACAGGAGTTGCTCGCTGTATTCCCTGAAAGGTGGTTTTCGGTAACCCCGGGCTCCGAAAAGTAACCTTCTTATCGACACATTCGACAGAAGCATGATGGAGTGTCAACGAATCCATTCCCAAAATGACATCAAAGTCGTGCAAGTCCAACAGTATCAAGTCTGCTACCAACCCAACGTCACCTACCATTACGTGACACTCCTGCAACACTTTCTTTACCACAAATACATCTCCTGTGAGCGTACTCACACCCATGTCACAGTCTAGTGCGGACACCTCTTTACCCGCCAACAACTCACAGTCCCGTGATATAAATGAATGAGTAGCTCCGGGGATCAATTAAAGCACAAACATCATGTCCAAAGATCGTGAGTGTACCTGTCACAACACCAGGTGCTAGCCTGGCCTCCTGCTGCGTAACAGCAAAAACTCGGGCATGTGGTCCAGCTGCTCGCCCACGGCCCCGGCCCCTCTGTCCACTAGTCGCTCCAGTACCACCTCCTCTAGTACTCCCAGTCCCAGAAACTGCAGCTGTGTTCCGTCCCTGCTCTGCTCCACCCCGACCTGCGCCACCACCCTGTGGCAAGGATGGACACTCCTTCCGATAGTGGCCCCGCTCGCCACAGAAGAAACAGATAACACTGGAGGCATCTCGAGCAAAACCACCACTCTGCCGTCCCGTGGAAGCAACCGATGTCGCGCTCGCCTGCGGAGCAGTCTGTGCCCTAGGCGCTCTGAATCCAGGACTCTGAAAATTACTAGGCCTACCATAACGATCATTGCCTGCAGATGAGGCTCCACCATAACGTCCCTTCTTCGGGGCTCTCTAACCATACGATCCAGGATATGAACGCTCTCGACGTTGTCCACCACCAGAATACTGTGGACGTTTCGGGAGACTAGCCTCAACCCGCACTGCGGCATCAGACAACTTCCTGAGAGTATTAAAAGCTTCGGCCGTCACAATGGCCCATATCTCACCCCGTAGGCCAAGCTCAAACCTACGACATTTCTCAGCCTCAGTAGACACAAAGGTAGGAGCAAAACGGGCTAGCATCTGAAATTTCTGCTCATACTCAGCTACCGACATGCTCCCCAGCTGGAGCTGCAGAAACTCGGTCTCCTTAGCATCACGAAATGAACGGGGATAATACTGATCCAGAAACCGTTCACGAAAGGTCTCCTAAGTCACTGTACGGGCATCCCAACCCGACAACTCCAGAGTGTACCACCACTCATAAGCAGATCCATCAAGCAAAAAGGTGGCCAACACAACTCGCTCATCAGCAGGACAGTGCATCACAGCAAAAATCCGCTCAAACCGAGAAATCCAACGGTGTGCATCCTCGGGATCCACTCCACCACTAAACACCGTAGCCCCAAGACGCTGGGCTCACTCAATCGAAGCACTCTCCGCATCACCGTCAGGTCGTGGAGGGGGTTCACATCGCGGAGGCATGGTCGATCGTCCTTCTCTGAAAGAGGCATAAGTGAGTACAATAATAGAGGCCACGCGCCCAGCTACAGTGCCTTCTCCCTCACCCGAATAGCCTGTTAAACGGGTCTATTACCTGCGACTCAACCTCGCCAGTTAACCTTCAATTCTCAATCAATTCCTCCCGTTTTCAATCCTATCATCTTCTCTAATCCAATAATTTTAGTTCTGTATGATCGATTAACCTCGACTGTCCCTAAATCGACCAACCCAAGCTCGCATAGTCGAACGAGTCTTCATCTAGAACTCACCCAAAACAGTTCCATTATCCAATTAACTCAGACAGTAGCTTAAGGGGACCTAGACGAACCATAACATCCAACCAATTGACTCCAAACTAACCTGGAAGTCGTCATCCTCAAGCTCGAAAATTCTCAGAACTAGGGGCCTCAGTTCTTGGCCAATTCGTGAGTGATGTCCTTCGAAATCGATGTGGTTGGTTTCCTTTTGCTCCCAGAAGACTAATACGGCCCTTGGTTTCGAGCAAATGGCCTCACAATTTGATCTTCGAATTTCCCTCCAAACTGGTTTTTCTCTGTACTGGAACTTGAGTTCCTGAGCAATCCTTGATTAAATCCCTTCAACTCTTGCACGGTTGTGTTCCTGTCACTCCCAGAAAACTTCCTCAGTGTTTAGATTGGTCCCAAAACCCGTAGAAATTGAACTCTGAATTTTTCCCTCAAAAAACCCGAACTGGTTCTTCATGGTTTCTCTCAATCTCAGCCCTCACAACTGATGCACAAATGACGCCAAATGAATCCTCTCTCCACTCCCTTACACGGTTAGTCGATCAGTGTGGCCAGCAGCTCGTGGGAGACCAACTGAGGTCTCTGAAAATGGTTTCCCGCAAACACAGAAACCATGGCTATTTTTAATACCAACTCGTGCTCTGAGACTCTGCCCAAACACGCCTGAATGCCTCCCACAGCCTCAAAGTCCGTAAACAATTCATCCCAGACAGACCACTACACAATTAAACAAATTGCATGCACAAAACACCACGGCATGGCCGTGCACTCTGTTTTTCATGGTGGTGCTATAGTAACCGTCGTGCAAACGACCAAAATGCCCTCAGGGTAATAATTACCAAAATGCCCTCCAACTTCTGTGACCCGTAACTTGGTCACCCGATGTTTGTTTCAAGCGTGTCGCTTGTCGTTATACTAGGGGCTTCGAGACGAAGCTAACGGTCTTCGAGTCATGTGAACATCAATTGTCAAACAAAAAGTCAACTTTTTCCCCCCTATAACGTCCAAATTACGATAATGCCCCTGGGCTTCCGAATGTCAAAACTTTCACCACGAACGTCGGAATTGGACGTGCCACCTGTCTATGAACTCGTGACGTCCCGAACTACGTCACGGTCATCGGTCAACGTCCGTTCGACCCTCCAATAAAAAAGTCAACAATTTGACCATACGAGACACATGGGTAAAAACTTCATTTTATTCAATATTTTACAATATTACATTTTCCGAATTTCCGGGGCATTACACCTATACCTTACAAATCCAAAATCTAAACTTCAAATCTTGAATAAAATAAATTCGAACTTCGAAGCCACAACTATATTTGGATAGCTCACATCAACTGTAATGCGGTAAAGTCTATGGTAAAGTCAAGCTAAAAGGTTTAAAGTAACAATTTAAGCTCCAGTCTCCAATATGAAACATTCAAACATCAATCCAAACTTGAAATTTTGGATAAAATTAAAAAGTGAACTTCAAGACACCAATCTCATTTGCCATAACCCACATCAACCGTAATAAGAAAACCCACACTATCTCCATCTTTCCTTCTCAACAAAAACTAGTGCCAAGTACATCTCACTTCTTTATTAAAACAATTTCTAATGATCTAGGTTTAAAGATTTAGAGACCTAACAAATGTATAATGTTTTGAGTTACAAACGCACTCTAAAATTAATGAAATTCAATTGAAGAAGAAGGTTCCCCCTCCCCAACTGGCATTGCCTACCAAAAGAGTGGACCCCACTGACATTGCCTACTAAAAGAGTGGAAAAAGATTAAAGGAAGAACAAGATGGTTGCCCAACATTGAAACTAGGGTTATGGAGGAACTAGATAGAAATGTTACTTCATCCAATTTACTTTCTTATTAACCTTAAATCAATTTTCATTATGAATTTCTTTCAAATTTATAATAACATACATAATTATAGGTAATATACGTACTTACGTAGGTATAAGTTTGTGTAGCGCGTATCGTATTATTGTATGAGTCCCACTGTGGAAACTCTGAGAAATCTTAGATGATTTCATTAACCTGCCCGCAGGGCATATTTATACAAAATTCTAGGGTTGAGATAACTACAAGCACTTATCTCTTCCATATCTGATTCTAACATAGAACTGCTTATAACTGTTTAAGTAACTGTCTAAGAACAGTTGTCCTAAAGTCTAAAATATACAAGTGTCAAAAAACCTACGGCTATAAGGAATGTTCTACACCCCCCCCCCCCACCCAGTGGGTGACTAGTTTGGATTTAAGGTGGCAGTGGCGAGCAGTGGAAAGTCCCTTTGTGAACAAATCAGCTAGCTGATGAAGAGAAGGAACAAAGTGAACTTGATGGGTTCCAGAGACAACTCTTTCTCGAAGGAAGTAGTAATCAAGGGCGATGTGTTTTGTGCGTGCATGAAATACAGGGTTGGAGGACATGCATTTGGTACTGAGGTTGTCACAGTGGAGGATGATGGGCTTGATGGGCTGAAAGTGAAGCTCGCGAAGAAGACTTAGGGCCATAGAGTATCAGCACAAGTGTAGGCTAGTGCTCGATACTCTACTTCAGAGCTGGATCGGGAAACGGTTCGCTGTTTCTTGGAACACCAGGATATCAGATTTCGACCTAGGTAGATGCAGAAACTTGTGACAGAAAGGCGGGTGTCTGGGCAACCAGCCCAATTTGCATTAGAGTAGGCGTGGAGTTGTAGTGGGAAGGCAGATCTGAGAAGGTGGATGCCTGTACCAAGGGCTCCCTTTAGATAACGAATAATTCACTTGACTGCGGTGAGGTGGAGATCTGTGGGGGCACTCATGAACTGAGCAATATGTTGAACAACAAACGAAATATTTGGACGTGTCAGTGTCAAGTAAAGTAGGGCACCAACCAGCTGGCGATAGAGTGTAGGATCTGTGAGAGGGGTGTCTTTATGAGCAGACAAGAGTTTCTTGGAAGCCACGGGGGTGTAGACTGGTTTGCAATCTAGGAGACCACTGCGTTTGAGAATGTCAGTGGTGTATTTGGACTGAGTTAGGTGTAGGCCGTGAGCAGTAGGGGTGGCCTCAACACCCAGAAAATAGTGCAGGGCCCCTAAGTCTTTGATGGCAAATTCATGTGCTAGTTTGGCCATGAAAATGGATAAGGCAGAAGGAAGGTTCCCTGTTAGGACTATATCATCTACATAGAGAAGTAGAAACATTAGGGTTATTTTTGTGCGAAAAATAAAGAGAGAAAGATCTACCCTGCTCTGAAGAAACTCATAAGCAAGAAGGAAGGTGCTAAATCTTTCAAACCACGCCGTATAAGGCTTTGTGTAGGTGACAGACATGATAAGGCTTCTGGGGATCAACAAAACCAGGGGTTGTTGCATATAGACCTCTTCTGATAGGTTACCATGAAGGAAAGCATTTGTGACATCCAATTGACGGAGTGGCCAGCCAAGGGATACTACGAGGATGAGAACCACACAGATGGTAGCTGGTTTGACAACTGGACTGAAGGTTTCTTGATAATCAAGGCCTGCAGTTTGGTGAAAACCCTTGGCGACAAGACGGGCCTTATGTCTCTCAATTGTGCCATCAGCTTTTCTTTTGATTTTGAAGACCCATTTGTATCCCACTACATTGGCATGAGGGGGAAAGGGAGTGAGAGACCAAGTTTGTTGCTGGATTAAGGCAGAGTAATCTGTGTTCATAGCTTGAGTCCATTGAGGAGAAATGGAGGCTTGTTTGTAGGTCGTGGGTTCAATGGTGCTGTGAGCAAGAGCAGTGAAAATTTGGGGGAGGGGATAACGGGAAACATGTAGGAGATGACGAGAGGTATCAAGTCCAGATTTACTACGAGTGATCATAGGATGGATATTTGGAGGGGGTCAGATTTGAGGGAGGGAGGAGGTGGAGGAGATGGAAGTCCGAGACTGAGTAGAATGTGCTGGTGTGGCGGAAGGAACAGTGCAGGAAGGGTAGGGAGAATCAAGTTGTGGAGTAGGAAATGGAGGTGGTGGAACTGGAGAAAGAATAGGAGGCTCGTCTGATTCATGGTGGGCTAGAGATGGAATAACAGGGATGAAAGTAAAGGAATCTGATGCTGGTGTAGGGTTGGAAGTGGACGGGATTTGGTTTCATCAAAGATGACATGACGGCTAAAGTAAACACGTCCAGTGGGGACGTGTAAGCAGCGGTATCCAGAGTGTTGAGGGCTGTATCCGAGAAAGATACAGTGTTGAGGGCTGTATCCGAGAAAGATACAGTGCAGAGATCGGGGTTCTAACTTGTGTTTAGTGTAGTCTCTTAGATATGGGAAACAAGAGCAGCAAAATGTGTGTAGGAGGGTATATGAAGGGGGTTTGGCATGGAGTTTGTAGTAGGGAGTGGACCATTGGAGAACAGGGGTAGGAAGTAGGTTGATTAGGAATACTGCAGTTATGATAGCATATGCCTAGTAACAAGGAGGGAGGCTAGCTGTGGGGAGAAGGGTACAGCCTACTTCAGATATGTGTCTGTGTTTTCTTTCAGCCAGACCATTTTGTTGAGGGGTATGGGCCCAGGAGAATCTTTGATGGATTTCGTGTGTATGACAAAAGTCTTGGAAAGACTGATTGGAAAACTCCTTGCCACCATCACTCTGAAATGTTTTGATGGTGGTGGAGAAGTGGTTCTAGACATAGGTGAAAAAGCGAGAAAAATGGGCAAAAACTTCAGATTTTACACGGTTGGGAAAGACCCAAGTGTAACGGGTAAAGTCATCCGTAAACAGAACATAGTATTTAAAACTAGAAACTGAATTAATAGGTGACATCCAAACATCTGAGTGAATTAAGTCAAAAGGTTTCTTAGATGTGTGTACAACAGAATTAAATGGTTGTCTAGTACATTTTGATTGAGCACGGGAATTACATAAAGGAATTGAATGAAAAGAAACATGAGGATGAAGCTGGTGTTGAGTTGATAGGTGCTGGAGGACTTCTTTGGAAGGGTGCCCTAGCCGTTGGTGCCACAAAGTAGGGGAGGTAGTGGTGAGGAAGATTTGGGGTGTGCTTTGTGGAGGGATAGGGTACAAGCCATCTTTACAGGGGCCTTGAAACAGAACAGCATTAGTAGTGAGATCCTGAATAACGAAATGGCTGAGATACAAGGTAACACTGACATGATTATCTTGGGTGAGCTTAGCTACAGAAAGGAGGTTTTTACGGATTCAAGGAACATGAAGAACATCTTTGAGCTTAAAGACATACGAACCAGAGGGAAAGGTTACAGTACCCGTGTGGGTGATGGGGACAGTACTTCCATTTCCAACCATGACTTGATCTTGGGCAGAAGGGGGCGAGGAATTGGGAGCAGCAGGGACCATAGTAACATGGTGAGTAGCTCCACTGTCTGGATACCAGTTGGGATCTGAAACTGTGGCCAAATGGAGACCAGCAAAGGCCTGAGAGAGATCATAGTCTTGAGTATGAGTGAGTTATGGGCAGTAGGCAGCGACATGTCCAAACCGGTTATAGGACCAGCATTAAGGGCCTTGAGAGCGAGTGGGAGGAGGAGACGGTCCAAGGATACCAGGAGAGGGATGTGTGGATGGGAAGCGACCTGAACCACGGCGGTTGAAGGGGCGGGAGCCACGGCCAGGGCGGTAACCACGCTGAAAGGGTGGGCGGCTACGGGTAGTGTAGTAGCCGTGAGCAGAAGCAACGGGTATGGGATTTGGATGGGCTGTATAGAGAGCAATGGGATTTACAGGGACGACATAAAGGGAAAAGGAAGTCTGTTGGGCTTCGAAAGAAAGAAGACGGGCTCGCAGATCAGAGAAGGGAGGAATTGGTGGGAAGTTAAGCATGGCAGTTACTAGGATAGTGTATTCAGGACCAAGGCCACGCAGAATTGCTGTGACCAGATCAGTTGAAGAAAAAGGTTCATTGATTGCAGCGAGAGAATCAGAAAAGGATTTGGCATGTGATAGATATTTGGAAATGGACTTTGAGCCTTTGGTTAGGGACATAAGTTGGAAACGAAGGTTTGTAGCATTGGCAAGAGATTGTTGGGAAAAATTCTGACGCAGACATTCCCAGATATCCCTGGAAGTGTTGAGACCGACAACTTGAGAGAGGATGGGTTCAGTGAGAGTGACCCGTAACATACTGATCAGGGTCTGATCAATTTGAAACCATTGATGATAGGCTTGGTTGGGGATAGGTCTAGAGGCAGAAGTGAGGGCAGAATTAGAGGCTGCGGATGTTGGGGAGGAGAGAGCATGTGGGGAAGGTGATAAAAGGGAGGGAGGGGAGGGTAAGTTCCATCAATAAAGCGCCAGTAGTTGTGTCCTATTAGGAAAGGTTTGATCTAACTTTCCCGGCGAAGATAATTAGTTTCAGTCAATTTGACAGAGACTAGGGTAGAAACATAAGTGGGAGAAATTTGAGGGGAGGAGCAAGTCAGACGCCATGACAGGGAGGAGGCAGGGAATTGAGACGGATGTGGTGTTCAGAAAACAGAAAGGAAAGGTTGGAGTAGAGGGCAGGACCGATTATGGTGGTCAGGCTTTAATGCTCTGATACCATGTGGAAACTCTGAGAAATCTTAGATGATTTCATTAACCTGCCCGGAAGGCATATTTATACAAAATTCTAGGGTTGAGATAACTACAAGTAGTTATCTATTCCTTATCTGATTCTAACATAGAACTGCTTATAACTACTTAAGTAACTGTCTAAGGACAACTGTTCTAAAGTCTAAAATATACAAGTGTCAAAAAACCTACGGTTGTAAGGTCTGTTCTACACCCACTAAGGGTCGGATAAATCTATTGAAACCGAAAACCAATTCAATCCAAACCGTTATTGGAACTTTGGTTTGAATTTGACCAGATTATTTGAAAATACAAACCACTCCGTTAACAACAGTTAGGTTTTGAATTTTCATTTTGAAAACAACTGGAATCTAGTTCGAGTTGTTAATTGTTGGTGTAAGTGTTTATTATGAACCTAGCTTACTAAATCCTTACTCATTTTGTGCTATTTTTTAATTTAGATTATATTTGAACTTAAACCACCATATTTGAATTTTAAAATTTTGAATTTTTTATATTAATTGATGCGTATGATTGAATTATTGAAGCGGATAAATTTAATGTTGACGTAAATGTTGGAATTTTTTAAATGATGATGTTTTAGAGGAGGTTTTTTTTTTTGGTGAGTAAATTACATGAAAAAGTTTGTCTAACTATCCAAACTAAACTGTTATTCACGTTTAAGATTAGAACAATTTCATTTTTTATTTTTGAAAATTTAAATCATATCGTACCCTTACAATTTTAACTGTTTAAATTTAGGTGATCCATATCTATTCAAACCGTACTTATGTCTTCTTACAAAAAACTAGGTAGAAAAAACTGAATCAAAACGCTTGAATTTTTCACTCTAAATAGAAAGTAAAATTTAAAAAGAAAAAAGAAAAATGCTACTATGAATAATTACACTTGTTTCCTTCCAATTAAATTATCTCCGTTTTTCTGTCCCCCTTGTATTTGGTAGCCTTGCTACTGATTTAGGAGAGCTCATGCATCAAGAGATTAACAACCGAGAATCTGAGATAGTAGAAATGCATGTTGTAGGCTAGGCTGGTTAGCTGCTCACACGTTTCCTTCGCTTCGAATTTGCTCTCGGTATATTACAATAGTTACAATATCGCAATGTCAAAAAATAAAGCAAAAGAAAGAAGGAAGAAATACAAGAGAGTTGCTGCTGGCAATCAGAAATCCGACCAGACAAAGACACGTCAGATCAGAAAATTTTCACTTTGATTCATGGTAACCAGCCAGTGTCCAAGAATAATTTGTGACACGTGCCCAGTTGTATTAGAATTTTATGTAAATAGTCGTTTAGTATGGATTTACAAGGAAAGCTATTCTGAGTTTAAATCCAGGAACCTAGTTACAAAGAAGAGAATTTACATATCCTTTACCTATTCTTACCACCCCCCTCTAGATAAAAAAAAATCCGGAAAAAAAAATAAAGAAAAGCAATACATTCAAGGAAAAAAGAAAAAAGGATAAACACAAAATTCAAGGGTAGAGGAAATTACCACATTACCTAGCGCCTTAAAACGAAAAACTAAAGGGTCAGTCAATAAGCTATCACTCTCTTCCACCCATGCCTCCTTTCTTTCCACTTATAGCACTCACCTTAATGAGCTAACCCTTCTCTCCCCGTTGGAATACTGGATTTTTCAACCACCGGAACATTGTACTGTTGATATACTCTACCCCTATTTGCCGCCCACCACTGTTCCGCTTGTTTCTCACTGAAACGCTTCCGACTAACAGAATGGAAATGAAGGCACTTCAGAGTTAGTTCAATTGAGTTGACACAATTAGTGTAGCCGTAGGTCAAAGTAGCGTTTGGTACACAAAATTTTGGTGCATAAAAGTAGTAATTGGGAAAGAGACGTACCTGAAGCGGACACGCTTGAGATCTTTGACTCCTCCAGGTAAGGAAACAAGGGTTATATATACGCCAGGCTCATCTTGCTCAACCCATTCGTCCCCGTGTGCTGTTTCACTTTTTGTCCCTCTGTTCTTATGCCTACTTGTTGGTTCCGAATGTGCCATTTCAGAATGATTCGAAGTTTGGTTAGTGCCGGTCCTTGGTATATCAGAAATCGTCAAGCTGTTTGATACAATAGAATACGGTTCATGGAAAATCAATGGACTGCTAGCTTTCTCAATGACTGCAGTAGAAACTTCATGAGTGGGACTAGAAGAGTCTGATGGGCGAATATCATTGTTTCTTGTTGCTCCAATTGGTAACCTTTCAGCCATCTCCTTCAACTAAAATATAACAAGGAATAAGGCTTGATATTCCATGGAGGTATCCCTCAAATAAGTTAAGTTTGTTTATTGTTATATTCCACAATATAAACATTAAAATGACTCTTTTTATAAACTTGCACCCAAACAAGGTTGATGATTTTAAAGGCCTTGACATCATCATACTTTTTAATTTCAGCAGGCACTTGACCACAATACCGATTTTGTTTCAAACACTAAATTTTTAAACACAGAATGCGTCCTTCCTCTTGCTTAACACAACAAACATGAGCATGAAACTTACCTGGGCAGTGAGCGACTTAATTACTTCCTTTGCAGCTTTGCATTTTGAAGTTTCTTCCCCTGCAACTGTAAGAGCCTCCTTCAACTGTTGTGTAGTTCTTTCCAGCTCAACATCCTGAAGTTGGGCTTTACAAGTAAGATCTTCAACCTATATCAAAAGAATGATTAGCTGAAAATCAGAAACTTGGAAACTGAACAGAGTAATTATGCACTGCAAAGGCAAAAAGAATGGAATTAAAATCAGGGACGGTTTTAAAACTGTAAATTTGTGTGTACTCTTTTCTTTCCAACACTTTTACAGTTACATCAGAGTTAACATTAATAATTGTATACATATGATTTTCAAAGTTACAATCAAATTATACATGAAAATGAGGAAAAGCACAATTAGCCTTTGGTCACATAATTAGAGCTGTCCACAAGATATGGTAGTATAATCTAACTGTTAGATTGGACATAATATAAAAACACATACCAAACCGGATAATATAGAAAAGGACAATAATTTCTTATAAGAACAATGGTCAAAAGGAAAAAAAAAAAGACATTCAAATTTATTCTCAGAAAATAAAATTATCTACAACCTTGATGCTCAAAGTCATCATGCGCATAAGCTATAATCATCGGAACAGGAAAGAAATCTTGCATACAAAATCAAATTTCTACCCAAAGTTCAGAAAAAGTGAATTCTACTTTACCAGAATGCAGGGAAAATCTATATAGTGGACAGAAAAGAAACTTCCTAAGCAATTATTGATGTTAAAGAAAGAAAATCAAACATACCTGAGCTCTTAGATTAAGAACTTCTTCACTCAGAGTGTCATTTGTTCGTTTAGGATCATCCACAATTTTTGGGAAAGTAAGACCTGAAAGAGCTGGGGTTGGTGTTGTGGAACGAGGTGGACTGGATAGCCTGGATGTTGGGGATGTAGCACGCGATGCCATTCTGGATCCAGGAAGCGAAGCTGAGAAAAACTTTTTGGATGCTCCGAACACTGGGTTGAAAGATTTAGTCCCATTTACTGCACGTCGCTCAGAAACTCCATTTGGAATGGGAGTAATGCAATTGCTGCTAAAATCCAGTTTCTTGTTTCTTTTGGACGATCCTCTTTCCGTTTCTTTAACATTGTTTTTAATCAGTTCATTGAATCCCTGATTCATACTTCCTCTTCTACTAAAAGCAGACCCAGATGAGGAGTTACTTTCAGTGGCCTTCCTAAGTTTGCCAAAACAGCTATCACAGACACGATAAGGTTTATTTGGGTTTGGTGCCATGGAAGCTTGAAGACACTTTTTGCTGCTGCATGAATGACATAACACAAGTCCACAATTATAACAATTGTGCCTTTTTCGTTTAAAATTAAATGGAAGGCGACAGCCAGAGCAGATTGATTGATCAACGCCTGAGACCCATTTATGAAGACAGATAGCTGCAGTGAAGTTAGTTCCACAAACAATACTCTTGACTTGTTTGTCTCTCAAAGCTTCAACCAATGTTGGTGAAAATTTATCTGCTGTATCCCCAAGACCTAATCGACCATTTTCACCCTTTCCCCAAGTGTAAACTTCGGTTCTAGAAGTTAAAACTGCAACATGATAAGCACCACAAGCAATTTCTTCAACAAAACTTTTCATTAGCTTTCCCTCAACACGGCATGGAAGTTTCCCATCAGCTTGAGGGACCCCTAATTGACCAAAAAGAGGGCTTCCCATTGTGTAAATATGGCCAGTAGTTGTAAGTGCAACAGTCAGACATTGTCCGCAAGCAACTTTACAGAAGTTAGGTTCAACCAAAGCAGCAACACAAGTCGGCACAAGTCTTGCTTCCTTATCACCATGTCCAAGTCGACCTTTATCTCCATCTCCCCATGTAAAAAGCTTCCCAGAAGAACAGTTGCTGGAACTTGATGATCCAACCATAAGTTCAATTACTGCTGCTGTGTGCCAAACACCACAAGCTACTCGCACAGTGCGGAGGCCTTTAAGGGACTCAACCTCCCTGGGCACAGAAGTACTCTTTCTATTCCCATGACCTAGAACACCAAAAGTTCCATCTCCAAAAGTAAACAATTGTCCAGCAGAGGTCACAACAGCAGTGTGCCACGGGCCACATGAAACTGATGAGACATGAATTCCCTCTAATGGTCCATTTAGTTTTTTTGGGACCCACTGACTTGATTGGAACCCATGCCCAAGGAGCGCAAAGTTGCAGGCACCACCACCCCATGTGTACATATCACCAGAAAGTGTTACAGCACAAGTATGGTATTCCCCGCATGCTAAAAATTCAATATTGATATTTTTTAGAGCATCTATGAGCTTTGGATGTGAAACATCAGCATCCACACCATGTCCAAGCCTGCCTCCTAATTCTTCACCCCAAGAGAATACCTCTCCTTGCTTGGTTACAAAAGCAGCATGCCGTCCACCACAAGCTATACTTTGAACATCGAGTACTACAACAGATTCCAAGACTTGAGGAACCGAAGAGTCCATCTTACCACTAGAAGAACTTCCAACTCTATTTGATCCTCCACCAAGAAAGCAATCCCCGACACCTTCCCCCCAAATGAAAACATCCCCTAAAGCATCACCATCATCATGACCAGAGCCTTGACTGGATGAGCTAAGAGCACTTGATAAACTTACTCTAAAAGCATCCCCACTTGCACCCCTTATTCGCCCATTCATTCCATCTGAGCCTCCTGATGATAGAGACTGGACTGAGACACAAGTTGCATCCGAAGGAAAGGGAATTTTTGGAGGCAGGGCATATAACATGACATCTGATAAAGCCTTCTCCAGACCAATTTTAGGAGTTCTTTCGAATGTAGCATGAAGATGAAAGGGTTCCACCCCATCCTGCATCAGTGACAAGAAGGGAATTTACTTGCATATTACAATTTCACGCACGCGATTAACAAGAGAGAAAATAGAACACCTTCTGCGAACTATGACCGCTACAAAATGGTGAGCTCAAAGGAGAACTTCTTTGGGTGTGTGACCTCGGGCTATTTGCTTCAGATGTCACTCCACTTCTTGGTTCTGTCCTCCCCTTTTGATGATGGCCGCGTGATATTAATGCTTTTAGACCAGTAAGCCAAACTTCGGCTTCATCTTTATCCTTGCATATCTGGTATAAGCAAGTGGCATTTATTAATGCAAAAAAAAAAGTAAATGAAAATTAAGGAAGAACACAAAAAGGGTGCAATACACAAAAGTTCTACAAAGAGACGTCAAATGTAAATAATGAAATAGATTCTGACCCAAAGAAATAGATTGGACAGAAGAAGTGAAAGAATGATTCACTTAACATCAAAAAAAAAAAATCAGATGATAGTACGTCCTTCATAAATTTAAAGAACACTAGCCGAGCGTGGAAAACCAAATATCCAAGAACCAGGTACGGCAAACCAGAACAAAGATGCTTACCAAATCCAAAGACCTTTCATTGTATATAAGAGAAAATGACTGATACTCCTTCTCTGGCCGAGGATACCTCTGAAAGGTTTGCTGCCATAATATCAAATAAAAGAATGCTATGTTACATAACTGAGAAATAAACGAGACACTGAAATAAACATGGTATTATAACATTAAAAGTCCTTGCCAATAGGAAGTCCAACATTGTACAAAGCAAGACGGTTTAAGAACAAATTCAGAATTGTAAGCAGTTGGAGGCATCAACATTCAAGTTATGAATTAGCCAAGCAAATTTTAAGGTCTAAGCTTAGATCCAACTGAAAACACCAGCTTACCCTACCCCTTTCTCACCCATGCCAGTGTGCAAGGCCCCTTTTCCCGAATTGTACAAATATTAAACCAAAGCCTACTATGCAACAATATATGATAGTCCAGACACAGGCAAACAACCCACATACAGCACACCATACCAAACTATCAACGATGATAACTCCAAATGATGATTATGTTTCTCTAATAAAAAAGATGCACAGGTTTCCAGCAAGCGCCTTCCATAGTTGATGTACTGATGCAGGCAACAAAGTTTGGAGAAATAAATACTTCATATGCAGTTAATAATTATAACTTATCCAGTAACATTCATCAAATAAATATTCTTAAAACTTGATAAACCTTTTTCCTCCTTTCCAGGTTATCTAGAGCCATCCAATTATGGAATATAATACATTTTTCTTTCGCTTCTTTGAGGATTTCAGGACTAATAATAAGGAAATTATACCATGGAGGTTTTTTCTGGGCCCTTTTCAAACCCAGGTGTATTTTAGTGTGTAAGCAACATTAAAGCTCAATTTTTTGCAAACCACACTTAGTGCTATAGGCATGGTTCTAACTTAGTCGATGTTAAGAACAAGCTAAAAATGCAAATGAAATCAAATGACACAAACCTAAAAGTATCAGGTGTGAAGCTGTCAAATGTTATTGATATGTTCTTGTCATGTATTACTGGAAAATTCATAGAAGAATTTACGATTTAGGAGCTGTGGGAGGTCTCAACATGAAAAACTTACAGTGCGCTGACCAGGTATGATTCTAGAGACGTGGCTTAGTTTAACATATTTCTCCTCCTTCCCTGAGTACCATATTAGAACAGCTTCATCCTGAAAGAAGTAACACGGAAAAACAGTCAAAATATCAATAAAAAAATGGAAACTCACAGCAACATTTTTTTCCCCACTAGATGACGAGAAACGATAATAAACTACTCATACAAAGTATAATTTCAGATCCCTTCAAGCTCAAGAAAGTAACCATAAATGTAACAAGAATCTTTTAAGGCCATGTAGCTAAGAACAAGGAACTTCACATCTAGAAACACTGTAACATTGAATTGACTAGATCTAGAATGTGAAAGCATCCGAATATTATCTAGGACCACAAAACATCAGGACAGAATCCTAACGTCAACTAAAGCAGCAACATATAGCA
The DNA here is from genome assembly GCA_032719365.1 of Prinsepia uniflora. Lineage (NCBI taxonomy): Eukaryota > Viridiplantae > Streptophyta > Magnoliopsida > Rosales > Rosaceae > Prinsepia > Prinsepia uniflora. The sequence continues at coordinate 24,231,094 of CM064873.1, forward strand.
GCATGTGAACACTGAGCAGTATGAAGAGGATGTTCCTCACTATGTTCACCCTCTGATTGGACCAATACCAACTCTCTCTCTCCAAGATATTTGTTTTTGTGATTTTTTCTTTGGCGGACAAAAATCCACATTCTTTTGTCACCTTCATACTTCTTTTGTGTTAATTTCAATATCATATAAGCAGCACACATAAGAGTTTGTTGATATTTCCAGTGACGAAAACCTTTTTAGAGTATGAATTAAAACCAACACAACATAGACACATGTCAATATAAGAGCACCAGTTTCTTATCTATCTGCATCTCCTCAAATTACTGCAACTATTGATGGAATATGAAAGACACAGCCTAACAAGAGACAATTTAGACATATGTATATATATATATATGGAGATAGAAATCAAATATTTCACCAAAGATCCCTTCTGACATACCTTATAGTTGAAACATAAATTGAGTGAAGAGAAACATTGGTAACTATAAATTGAGTGAAGAGAAACATTGGTAACTAAGCACTAATCATAATCAGCATGAACCAAAAGTAGCCATTGATGAAAACTCAAATTTACATTTGAAAAATTCAACAGAGAACAATATGCAATTGGGAAAAGTAAACGTTAAAAACCCAATATAATAATGTTGTTCATTATTCTTCAAAGACGACCGGACATACATTGGACAGCCTGAACGGACAAAATTTAGGTTTGCCTCTGCGCCCATACTTGAGTAATTGTGCCCCTTTTTTCAGAGCAGTGATGGCCTGCTTTTCAATGAACAGAGAACATGAATTAAACCAAACTACACAAGGTCTTCAAACTGGTAATTATATAGGAAGGGGCTATATTAATGGTACCCTAGAACACTGGGGGATAAAGACATGCAGTATATGTTGATTACAGTAAACATCAGCTAAATAATTGAGTACTAACATATTTAGCCCATGTGAGAAAGTTCATTCTTCCTTTTTGCAAAGGCAGTTGTTGTACATTTATATAAGTTTACGTCACACTTCATTTCCTGGTGAAATAATCCACTTCTATTTGAGCATCTGTGAGGCCTTTCCTTTTTTCATAGTACACAGATATTTCTCAAGCATAGTTTTATTAGGGCATCAAGCTACACCTCCTAAGTCCATCAACTATAAAATAAGAGCAATGTCTCTAGCAAAATCGTTGCAACATTAAACTACTTTTGTCTTAAATATCTTTTTCCCTGTCTAACATGAGCCCGCACCCACAAACATGTGCACATAAGCATAGGAAATAATCGATACAACGAATGCTACAAGTAATATGGCAGTGTAAACACTAAACAATTGAGTTAACTCGTCATAAGTAGATATACAACTTCTTAGTATTCACTAAGCCAAACCAACAGTAAATGGCACAGAAAATTATCTTGACGAAAAACAGTGACTATAAGCTTAAGTATCAATTATGTTAAGTTTATTGTGTTGCATCCATCATCAGCAGATTCAACACTGCTAAGCTTTTCAACTATAAGGCCTTGCAATTTCAACAAACATAACCAAAAAGGAGAAAAGAAAATATATCAATAATCAAAACCAAAAATTAAAATTCAATAATAATTTTCAATGAAGCTTCTTATTCACTGATCATCTTCGCTTTCAACTTCAAATAAATTAAATTTAAAAAATAAAAAAAATAACTAAATTCCATAAAGAATATAAACTCACCAAGTCAATGTCCCTTTCGAGTGGGCCCGCCTTTGCCTGATCCGCAGTCATCCTCTCCATACGCAACTTCAACGATTCAATCCCGCTTTCCCTTCCGAAACCCTAACCTCCATTGCACCCAACGCACCTCCCATTGCCTCCTCGATAACTCCTGAACTCTATTTCAGTATCTGACGTAGAGCCTCTATCAGAGCCGTTGATTAAACTGGTTCACGGAGATCATTGATCGAACTGAAGTTCATTTTGCTGAGGCCACGCAGCTTGGCATCGAACTCGAAGAAGAGAAAAAGAAAGGCGGCCAAATAGCGCGGAGCAAGCTTATCCCTAAAGGAGTATCCAATGTGGCCAAAAAAGGTGTGGCAATTTTGGTGATTTCCAAGATTCTCGGCTCGTTTACTTCGAGGCTCTGTGTTTGTATGGGAGAAAAATTCGGGCTCTGCGAAAAGAGACCCAAAAAGCGGGAGAAATAGAGAGAGTGACAGTGAGAGTGAGAGAGCTTAGAGTGAGAAATAGAGGAGGGGAGGAGAGAGAGAGAGTCTGACTGATGGCGTCGAAAGTGATTGATTGAGCCGGTAGTCGACGGGACAGTGGCGTTGCCTGCTCTTTCTTCTTTTACTTTTTTATTTCTATTATTATTTGGTAATTTTAATTATTTCAAGCCGAGTAGTCAACCACTGACTATTATGGTCGATGAGCCATTCACAAATTGCAACCACCCCAACAAAGGAAACACTTTTAATACACCGTATTATATTAATTATTTTAATTAAATAGATTAATTTATTTATTAGATAGATTAGTTATTTAGTCAAATATTTGGTATTCAATTAGATTAAAATATCAATTATATTATACTGAATAAATTATATTATAGTAATTGATAAGAAATATTTATATATAAATATTAATTATGTACATTATTTTTTAATTAATTAATGATATATTATTATTTTTATTATATATTTATTATTATTGTTATTATTATTATTATTATTATTATTATAATTTTCAAGATTATTAGTCATCCAACGGTTTAATACAGACAATTTAGAGAGTATTATTTTAGCGTACTTAAACTGTATAAATGCACTCAATCGTGTTAATTTATATGGTGACTAATTAATACGAGTGATACTAAATACTGATTTCGTATTATATTAACATATCAAGTTCTTTATACGGCGTACCAAACGTAACCTATGATTACTATTTTGTCTATTTTCCTTTCGTCCCCTTTGAGGAAAGAGTTATTTTAATTTAATTTTGATACAAGCAAATAGTGATGTACCATGTTCTAATAATTTTCTCATCCCTCGAGAGTAAGCTCTCTTGGATGGTATGAAATTTTCTACTAATAGGAAAAGCATTCGTCGATTAGAAATGAAAGGTGATTTCAAGTGTTTTATTAATATCAACCATGTAATTAATTTAAGAGTATATTTTTTTTTTTAAATATAGGTAAGTAGTATCATCAAAAAAATATAGGATTATAAGTTTGCAAGTGGCATTCCTCAGCAAAAGCAAAAAACTTAAGAAATAATCACAAATAAACTCATAAACAAAACACTAGGCATAACTTGGATCAAATAATAAATATGATCCAAAAAATAGTTCAATCCCAAACAAGAAACTGGAGCCTAAACTAAACAACGCCTAGTCCAAAATAAGGGCTTAGACCAAACCAAATCCTCAAACCCGATTTGCCCGAACCAAAGCCAACAACATGAATATCACACACATCAAACATAGTAACCCTAACTCCCCCATATCAGCATCGCCGATGTGGGCACTAAAGGCCGCAGTCATAGTCGCCGACATAGTCGTCGTCGCCATGGTCAACAGCTTAGCCATTGTCGCAGCATTTTAGCTGCCCTTTTCATTGCACTGAAATGATGGAAGGACTCATTGTCGTTGAAGTAGGACTGTCGTCGCAACAATATAACACAAACCCGATCTAGGTCTCCCACGTATGTCAACCCCAAAGTAGATATAAAAAAAAAAAAGATCAATAGATGGTTGGCCGATGAGCCATCGCAATAGAAGGCACCTAACGCCTCATCTTAACACAACCATTATCCATGGATAATCAGCAAAGATGAATCCAAGTAGAGAGAGAAACAAATGGAGAGAATAAGGGGAGAATGCATGGAAAATTAGGGAGAAGAAAAGAAAAGGTTGTCATCGACCTCGGGAAGGGGCCAGTGGCTAGGGTTTTGAAAAAGAAAACTGCTCAGGAGAGAAGGCAGAGAGACAGTTTTCTAGAGAGAGTAAAAATGTGAGACCCGTATCTTAAAAAGAACGGTGAGCAATCTCATATCGTTCGGGGAGGGAAATTTGAAGTGTCTTATATGTGTGGACATGTATCTTCCTAACATGAGGCCTTTTGGGAGCTCACTCGCTTTGAGTTCGGTTGGAACTCGAAAGTTAAGCGAGATTAGACTGTAGCAATCCTAGGATGGGTGACCTACTGGGAAGTTACGTGTGAGTTCCTGGGAACAAACCCATAAGGGCAGGGGCTGGTGGGACCGACAGAGCTCAAAAGGGACAATATCGTGCTAGGGAGTCGGGTCATGATTGTAACGATCCGTGTCGAATTCTGGTATTGATTAGTGACTAATCAGGATTAGTGAGGTTAATCAGTGATTAGTTGGGCGAAATCGGAGGAACGATGCAAAATGACCGTTTTGCCCCTAGGCTTGGGAAAAACATTGACTTTTCGTTCTGACGGTCAAATGAACTTTGGCCGATGATCGTGACGTAGTTCGGGACGTCACGAGTTCATAGACAAGTGGCACGTTCAATTCCGACATTCGAGGAAAAAGTTGTGACGTTCGGAAGTTCAAGGGCATTTTGGTGATTATGGTTAAAAGGGGAAAATAGTTGAATTTTGACCTGGGAGGTCCGATGGCCAATGGTCGAGGACCATTACGTAGATCGGGACGATACAAATCCATGGACAGGCGGCACGCTGAAATCGGACTTCGAACGGGAAAGTTATAGGTCACGGAAGGTCGATTTCACTATGCACGTACTTTGAGACGATGATGACTTGGCTTATTCTGATTGGCCAAATATTTTAAGTGGGACCCATGGTGTCACTCATCCCATTGGTCAAATCCCCTAAATTGTGGATCTATCCTAATTAATTATTGTTATTATTATTATTTTATAATTAAACCTCACTTATCACTCAATCCTAGCCCTCCATTTATTTTAATCTCTCAATCCTCACCATTCATCCCATTTCCCTCTCATCAGATAATATCATATCTGTTTCTCACAAGAACCCGAAACCATATTTCCTCCATCCCTCCATTTCCATTTCTTGAACAAACACACAACACACATAACACCATCACCTAGTAACATTGTTGTCATGTAAGCAAGGATGTGAGGACTGAGAGGAGGCTGCAGGAGGCCTAGACCGCCGTCCACGGCGGCGTGGCGGAGGAGAAACCCGACGAGGTACTCGGTTTGCACCTTTCCCTTTGATTTTCGATTTGTGACGTTATGCTTGGTTTTTAGTGATTGTAATGAGTTTATTAGGTTGCTTAGAAGGTATGGAGAAGGTTTTTGATGGAGTTTGATGGATGTGAAGCCTGGGAACAAAACTGAAATATTGGACCGAAAAGGGGGGAAATCGGTTCAATGGTTTTCTATAGGTTTTAGGCGTTTTTCTTTGTATATTTAGATTCATAAGAACAAAATCGGAAGATAGGAATCAAAAAGGAGAAGATTGGACCAAAAATAGGGGAGAAACCAAGCCGGACCGGACTGCACTGAACTGGCCAGTTCAGACCAGCTAGAGCTTGAAGAAAGTGCTACAGTGCCCTAGAGCATGGGCTCACGCGCAGTGGCTTCTCGAGGCGTGTGTCCCATCTTTTGGGAATGTGTTCAACACGTGAAATCTTCTATTCGATGTAACGAACATTTTGGGACTGGTTTCGTGTCGATCGGATATCGTTTTGATAGGTTTCGAGGTGTCTGAAGGTTTAGGATCGGGATTAAAAATAGTTAAAAATTCCAGAAAATTACGGGGCTTTAGTGGGAGGTTATTTAAGTAGTTAGTAACCTTCTATTACGATTTGGACAGGTTTGGGAGTCCTGGTGATGGTGATTGGCTCTGGAGAGCCGTATGGCACGCATATCGAGGCGGCAGCTCGGACGGTCTGTGAGTGGACCTTGTTTTCTAAATTGGTGCATGCATAAATGTTTATTATATTTTTTAATACATGTTTTGTGATGCCATGAGTGCATTTGGGTGTGGTTACGTATTGGCACGTATCTCGAGGTTTCGACCTTATATAGTGCCAATACGGGTTTGTACTTTCTCTGTTGGGTTCTATGAAATGGTTTTGGATTTCAAAAGGATAAACTCGGGCATGAGACCCAGCTGGCTTTGTCTCGGGAATATGACCATATTGATGACCTATGGGTCTGAATCTTGGTCGCGGTGAGTGCTATGTGCACGGCGACCGACGATACGACGCTCGCCTCCAGAGAGGGATGTGTTTCTTCTGGAGAGGTCACGACGCACGATTCGTTGTCGGGCAGCCGAGGGAGGCTCGACTTCAGAGTGCTGACGGTTCAGGAAATCGATCGGTGATGAGTGCACCATAATCTAGCGGTGGTCGCGTCGGTTGATTCGTTCACGGCGACATACCAGGATTGAGGGCGGTCTTGGATGGATGGTTGCACGCATCACTACGATCGGAGTCGGGATTGACCCTGAGATATCCGGCACGATGCCCAATGAGTCATGTGTTCGGGTACGAGACCCAGTTACTTTACGGTTTATGATTTTGGGTCGGGGACCCTAATGGATTTCCAGGTTCATGACGGTTTATGGGAACCAGCATGAACCCTTGAAAGGTCTTTATGAATCATGACGGTTTACGGAAACCAGGCATGAATCCGTTGAAAGGTTTTAAGGATGATTTCATGTATATATATATATGTATGTATATTCATATACCTTCCTTTGCTTAAATTATCTCCTCCGGGGAGGGTCGTTAGCCTAGGTGGACCCCGGAGTAGTCACGGAGCACTGACTGAGTGGAGTCACCCCCGTTGGGTTCCTTACTCTCAAGAAGGCTTGTACTATAACCTCAGGACGGGTCATTTGTCTACGGATATTAACCCTAAACTGAAAGACTTGGGTTGAGACCCCGGGTAGCACACGCGTAGCTTTGGAACCGTGACAGGATTCGTTGTGTGAATTATATGTATGTATGATATATGATATGTGATATACGATATATGATATGTGATGTGTACAGGATTTGGGCTGAGTCCCGTATGGATTTGGGCAGTGGCCCGTATGGTTGGTTCTTTATGATTCTTTCGGTTATGGTTTTGGGCTTAGTTCCCACATATGATTCATTTGGTTAAATGGTTTTCGAATGCATGCATGCTTTTTAGTGAAAGGAACAAATATCTTCGTTAAAATGTTTTTATAAACTCTTTGTTTTGTCCATTCACAGCTTTTAATGTTTTTACTGCCCTTCAGGTTAACAACGGATGTGGACTGTAGCAGAGACCGAGATATCACATACCTCATCCGGATCCTGGCGTACTCTGATAGCCCGAGAGGGAAAAGGTTGGAAATTTCCCTTGTCTGACACTTCGTGTCAAACGGGAGCAAGGTCGTCCCGCGTTAATCCCGGGGGGATTGGGACGGGTCCTGGCAATGATAGAAAGGTATTCGGGATGGTCCCCAACTAAAAGTGTGCCAGCGAGGACTCTGTGCCCCAAGGTGGGTGGATTGTAAGACCCATGTCTTGGAAAGAACGGTAAGCAATCACATCGCTCGGGGAGGGAAAGGTGAAGTGTCTTATATGTGTGGACACATATCTTACTAGCATGAGGCCTTTTGGGAGCTCACTAGCTTTGGGTTTGGTTGGAACTCCAAAGTTAAGGGAGATTGTGCTGGAACAATCGTAAGATGGGTGACCTATTGGGAAGTTACTTATGAGTTCTCAGAAACAAAACTATGAGGACATGGCCAAAAGCGAACAATATCATGCTAGGAAATCGGGTTGTGACAAAAAAAATCCTTGATATTTTAAGAATAAAAGTTCCTTAAAAACTACACAATCATTAAGAATATGGCGTGCTTCTTAGACGAAGCCCCTAGGGCAGCCACTACTAATAATATCTCTAAGCTTGAAGAGCACATGTAGGAAGCATTCTGAGTCTCTAACCCAAGAGCCGAAAGTAGCCCATGAATGACCATAACTCCGTAAGAAGCCAAAGCATCTGCCACAAAGCTTACTCTTCCACCAAACATGCATGAAGGAAATAATTATGAACTTCATCTGAATCTTGTTCTGTTTACAATCGTGGAATACGCCAAAAATCATTCCCCTTCTTGTTGATGGCATAAATAACAGTTATTGAATCTCATTCAACAACCAGCTCCCTAATTCTAAATTCACAATAAAAATAAAAAATGGTTCATATATGACAGGACCCGTCCTAACTGGACTTTGATAACCGTGCCCGGTCCTGCTCCCGTCTGACAAGTCAACTGAAGTCCCGACAGTACCCTTCAGCACCTATCAGACAAGGGATAACTGCATTGATTTCCGCTCATGCCTCCGCTTCTCAATCAGCCCCGAACGTCGTGCCGCGGCATGGAGGGTCATAAAAACAGAAAAGGTGTGAGTGGACAAAAATAATATCATTGAAAACGCATTTCAAAATACATCAGTTACCCTCCAGTTTATCAAACCATGCATGCATAGGGAAAACCGTATGAATCACAATCACCGGCTTTCCAGCCAAATCACAAAACAAGTCAAATCCCGACTCGCAGGCCAAAACATATGAAAACATAATCACCTGGCACACCGACCAGAACCCGTACTCACACTCCACATCAAACAATACAACCAATCAATCAATCAATCCATCAATCTGTACTATTCATAAGTGCACAATCAATCACACAATCACATCCGCACTACGCGTAGGCCAATCTCGGGAACTGCACTCAGGCACCATCCGAGTCATATCCATCATGTCTGGGAACTGCACACGCACCATCTAGACGTACCACATACTCGGGAACTGCACTCACGCAACATCCGAGTCCCGTCTAGGAACTGCACTCGTACCATCCAACACATGATCCAGTATCCAGTATCCACAATCACAAACACAATCCATACCACAAACATATATCAATCATATCATTGACTTCAAACCAAGTCAAAAGTATTCCTGACAGGGTTTTAAGCTCAAATACCAATTATACGCAAATTCGTAAAATCACATGGAAAACATTAAAATAATCCAGAAATCATCATTGACTAACAACTTAAGTCAAAATATCCTTTTCAAAACCTTTTTGACTCCAGGCCTAGCCCAACATAACATTTGCACATTTCCTCGAAAAACGTGCCCGAAAGACCGATTAAAATAATCATTAAATCACAAATAATCATGCCACATAATCAAGACATCAATACAAGTCAAATCATGCAATCAATAATGTAAAACATTTAACTATGCATGCATCATGGTTTATAAAACAAACGTCCACTCACACACCGTCCACATTGCTCGCTTCCCGAGCTGCACGCGTTTCCGTAATTTCCGACACTTGCCAGGAATCTCGAATCCTGTCCAAAATCATTATGCAGGGTTACTAACAACTCAATTTACATCATATCAATTCCCCGTAATTTTCCGAGATTTAAATAGTATTTTAAAATATAACATAAACCGTCGGACCCTCGAAACATTATCTAGACGGTGTCCGATTGACTCGAAACCAACTCTAATAGGTCCGTATCATCGAGAACAACAAAAAGTATGTTGGACCCAAAGCCAAATTCCCAGCCACGCGCCCTCACGCGCCAGTTACAGCAACCATGTTACTGTTCATCGTCATCTCTACCCGTTTCCTCTGTAAACGGGTCCTGCGGTGTAACCCGATTCAATCCTGCCCAATTCTGCATCATTTCTTACAATTAAATCGTCTAACACTATTGTTTAATCTCGAATTTAAGGTCTGCGATGTAACTTACCAGATTAAGTACCTCAATCTCTTCGATCAAACGTCGAGTTTTCTTATTGAAAGGTCAACATCTGCCCCGTTCAATATCCATCGATTTCTTCAAATTGATTCAGTCAAATGCTTCATAGAAGATTCCTGAGTAGGTTTCCAACGTCAATTTCGTCTTTGAATCCCTCCAGGTGCTCGACTCAATCTCGAAAAAACCGAAGTCTTCACCCCTTCGGTTCTACAGCAAAATGACTTCAATTCCCTCAATTTCTGAGTGGGTTCAACTCGCCTTAACCTCAAAAAGCTTAAATCAAATTCAATTACAACAATTCTGGTCCGTAAAGTCCAATTCGAACATCGATCACTCTTTAAATTTCACTATTCTGGGTCTCGAGATTTGGGGGTCTGTTTTCCTCAATTGTCCCCTCAGTTTCACTCGTTTTCTCTGTGATTTCCTCTTCCCGTCTTAGGTGCTATCTCTTGGCCCCCCTCACCGATCAATTTGATCAAATTAAACAAGGGAATTTGGGCGGGTTATTTTGTTTGTGTTAGGCATTCAAAGCCACTAATCTTTCACACATGGTGACAAGTGTCACCATATGGCTAATCCACGCCCAACTTAAGTGAATCAGCTAGCCTAATCATCACAATCATCCCAGCTGCAGAAAATTACCATTTTACCCTTGTCATAACAAATTACCAAAATGCCCCTTATAGTTCTAGACCCATAACTTTTTCGTTCGGATTCCGATTGACGCATGCCGCCTGTCTACGGATTCAGCGTCCCGAGACCTATCCAACGGTCTTCCCGGAAAGTCCAAACAAGGTCCCGAACAAAAAGTCAACTTTCAGCCCTTACCACCAGGGGCAAAATCGTCATTTTCCTCAAATTTTCCAAATTTTTGTTTTTCGAATTTCCGGGTCGTTACAATAAATTCTTCAATCAAGCCACACATTGCACAAGTAGGGCCTTATGCAATGAATAATCTAATTTGGTTGAGTTTAATAATCTTCATAAACTATGTGGAAGGTTTCAATTCAGTTCGGCTCTCGTAAATGGTTAAGTCGATATCAATGCGCCTAATGTAATCTCATGCCCACATATTTTATCAAAAACATTTTCTTGTTTTAGAAGCTTTCTAAGATTTGGAGTTTGGAAAATATCAATATATTTAGTTTCTCCACAGTAACCTTTTAATTACGGACCATTCATCATGTGTATCGTGATTGAGTGTTAGGAATACATTTTAATTTTCAAACTTATTTATGTGACACGATGCAAGTTAATGAAAGGGGCTTACAGGAACAATGTTGTGTTATTCACTAAGACAACTCGACATAAATCATGATATTTTCAAGTCAACTTCAATACATCTTTTTTTATATATAATTTGCGAATTAACACCACCTTATGTTATAAAGTAAACAAGATTTGTATTTTTTGAAAAAGAAATCACCAGCTAGTGGTGAATCACGATAGTATAGTTCCTCTAAGAGCAAATAATCAACAAGAATTGAATTCAAGACGAGTTAAAGAATATTAGGCCTGAAAACACCCTAACCACTAAACCAATCAGTTGTGGTTAAAAATTGTAGTTATATTGTAACGGTCCAGAAATTCGAAAAGGTAATCTTGGAAATTTAAAAAGGGAATTGATGATTTTACCAATTTGGGTCAAAGGTTGAGTTTTCATACTGAGAACTGTTTAGATTTTTATGTGAGTACCGTCATGTAAGTCTCAGAATATTGAGTCTATTGATAGGCAACACGTCAAAATTGGAGATTGGATGAATTTGTTACGGGTCTAAATTGGTTAAGGGTATTTTGGTAATTTTGGTACTAGGGATAATTTTTTAATTTCACAAGTGAAGATATTTTGTGGATTGCATGGGATGGTGGCAAGTGTCCTTCCTATCCCATATATGTGTGTGCACCGACTTATGGTGTGTGAGTGGGTGTATATTTGTTGTTATGGTATATGTGTGTGTGGGTAGGAGGTGTGGTTGAGAAGGAAAAAAAGGGAGAAAAGGAAGAACCAGGAAAGGAAGAAGAGAAGAAGAAGAAAAAGAAAGAGAAAGAATGAGAAAATGAGAAAGAAAGGAAGAAAATTGAGAAATAAAGGGAGGAGGAAACTTAAAAAATCGTAAAACCGAAAAATCATAACTTGATTGTGTGAACCTTTCAAGACTCCTAAGCTTGCAACCAGATTGTCCAAACTCTTAATTGAGTTCATGGGATGAAATTGAGATGAAAATATGGATGTTTTGGATGTGGAAAGCCTGAAACATGAAGCTTGGTTTTTGGCCGAAACTTAGGAAGCTTGGACTGTGATTTTGGACGATACAATTCCTGGAATTTTCGGAAGAGCATGTAGCTCGAAATTCAACTACGGGGACTGTGTGTGAGTGGAATTTTCTTTTATAAATCATTATGTATGCGTAGTTAGATGTTTTAATTACTTTATTGCATTATTTATGTGGCAATGATTTGAATATGATTTTCTAAATGATTATTTGATGATTTTCTGGATTTATTGAATTATCATGGATTCGTACTTTATGATTATTTGTGGAAATGGCATTTTGGGCTTAGGGTCGAGTTTGTATGTGTTTTGACTTGGTTTGAGTCAATAAATTGTACTTTGTGAATTGGGTTTCCACGATGGTCATCTTTGGGTGATGCTAGTATATGGTTTGGATGTTGTGTGAGCGTAGTTCTCGGACATGACCCGGATGGTGCTTCGTGCAATTTTGGGGGATACTATTACAGTCTAGATGGTGCATTAGTACAATTTCCGGACTTGACTCGGATGGTGCTACATGCAGTTCCCGAGTTAGCCTATGCATAGTGCTGTTACTTGTTGTGACTAATACTTGAGGTTGAGGATTGACTCGAATATGTTAGCGCTCAAACGTTTGAAGCTCGACTCCGTAGATCCTGAGGGATGAGATATGATATCTTCTGGATGGGAGAAGTTTGAGCCTGGGTGACTTTCCAAACGTCACTGATTCTAGAGATGGGACTTAGGCGTCTGGAGCTCGGCTTCGCAGATCCTGGTTATGAGCTTGTCTACGTAGACATGATATTTGGCTGGCAGATGCCAGGTTATTCGGCTTGAAAATGCCAAGTTACTTGATATTTATTGGTTTATGGTTGACTATTGATTTGATTATGGATAGGCTGGTTGATTTATGAGTATAGATTGGTCAGTTTGACTTATGGATATTGGCTTGATTGATTTGATGTGATTGAATGATTTCAATTTTGATTGTGTTACATTTTAATTTATGCATGCATGTTTTTAGAAAAATAGAGGGTAAATATATTATTTTCCTCAATAAATGTGTTTTTAAAAGGTTTATTTTGTTCACTCACATTTTTCATGTTTTTTATGACCCTCAAGAACCGTTGCATAGGAATTAAGGCGGATCAAGAGGCAGAGGCATGAGTAGAAAATGTTGTATGAGTATCCATTATCTAGCAAGAATTAAGGGTAGTTTTAAAATTTGGATAATTTTTCAGAAGGGAGCAGGACCGGGCGAAGTTTTCAAAGTGTTTTAGCGGCATGTCCAGTCATATATTCATATGAATATAAAAGAGGATTTAGAACATCTCAAATAAAATTCCTAATATATATAGATATATATTTACTTAATTCAGAGTTTTTCAATGAAAATAGAGCTCTAGTAGAGTCCCCATTTCACTTCCTATTTTAGAATTTTAATATTTGAGGGTTCTAGATCCTTAATTTAGGGATCTAAAACCCCCAAAATTTAGCAAATAGGAAAGAGAAAGTAGCAATTGCTATCCCACCTCTACAAAATGAATGACATTCAAATTTCAAAACTTTAAATTGAAACAAATAATAAAATATTTGAGATGACCCAAAATAGAGGACATTGCTTGAGTGAATTTTTTTTAAAGCAATTTGCTAACTTTCCAACTATCTTAGGGGATTATTGAATTCGGATTTATACAGATAATTACATAGTTTTTTGAAGTGATTGAGTTTTATATATTTATTTATTAACATAAATTTTTACAGAGTTAGTAACGAAATTATATAGAGTAACAAGACAGAATTTTGCAGAGCCATATCAAGTCTTATATAATGTAATTGAGTTTTGCAGAAAATGATATTGAGTTATATAATTTGATACTTTTTTTTTACAATTATATAATCAAATTATAATTCTTCTTTTACTAAAAATTCTCTCACTAAATTAAAATAAAATACTATATATATATAATCATTACAATTTGTTTTGGGGCAATATATAATATTACAAGTAAAAAATAAAAATAAAAAGCTTTTTAATGACCAATGAGATTGAGAGGTAGGATCCCAGTAATCATGCATGCCTTTAAATTTTTTTTTTCTTCAAACAATAAATATATATATGTAAAGTTTATATTATTTAATTACTTATAATTTCTATAGAAAGTAATATATGATAATAGATTTCGATAGGACACATGAATTTTGTTGAGTCTATTGAAAAATATAAAAACCGCAAATAATAATAAAGTGTACAATACTTATTGATATTTTGAATGAGCTTTTAATGACTTTCTAAATCTCTATAAAAAGTATAGATTGAGGACCTCAAACTTTTACTAACTCTTTAAAAGTTTTAAGTTAATAGAGACACAAATTATTTAGTTATTGCCCATGAAGTTTAGTTACATATTTGTGAATGGAACTGAAAATTCTATTTTTTAAGAACATTTTTCAATTGTAAATTTACGGGGAACAAAATATTCTATAGAAGTTTTTTATTTTCCCTCAATTGTAAATGAGAAGTTTAAAAGTTTGATTTGTTGTGCGTTTTTGCACAAATTATATTATAATATCACTTTTTATATAATAATATTGATTCAAATGGATTTAATTTTATTAATAAGAACCTTAATTTATATTATTATTATTATATTTCACAAGAATTTTCCTGAAAATGCATAATTATACATATACTAAAACTGCGTCAGTTTGACACTATTTATAGAGTAGTGCACAGACCATTATACCCTTATTTTTTTTTTTTTTGCTAATTTATTTGTTGCGAATAGTTATGTGACGTTTTTTTCCCTTCATCGACATATGGCTTAAGTTTGAGACGAGGCTTCGGTCCTCCGGAGGACCTAGTCCTCTGGGTGTTTAGGAATTAAAAAATTTATGGAAATAAAAGTATGAAGAGAGAAATATTTTTAGAGAGAGGTTTTTTAAAAAAGTTACCACAAGGGTATAATAGGTATTTCAAAGTAGCATACTGTAAATTAGGAATTATGCTTTGTTATCGTAAATTGTTGTAGTCTGCGATGAGAACTCGTCACCGCCAACTTCCATCTCCAATCTGCAAATCAGAACTTCGAAAACTCATTGGAGGGCATGGGGGTGCGCTGGATGTCAGGTTGTCGTCGTTTCGACTTGAAAGGGCGACGTAGTTGGGTTTAGTTTCTTCCTCCCTCTCGCTTAAACCCGGTTCCCCCTTTCCTATTCCCTCCATTTTCAATTACAATTCCCTCATAATCTCAGGGGCCCCAATCTCAGTCCGGCCGACTGAGTCTCAGCCTCATGCTCTCACAGTCAAACCCACGCTCTGAGGGCGACGGTCTGAAAATGGGCGTGGCAGAGAGGGCGACGGTCCGAGTTTCCAACATTCCCCAAACAATCATAGGCGAAGAGCTCCTGAGTTTCCTCGAGGCGAAACTAAGTAATTGGCATCGAAATCATCAACTATCACAAATAACTGGAAGGCACGAGGGGTCGATCAGAAGAACTCGACACTCTCTCCCTAAAAAAGGGTTGCGTCTTCAGGTCCGAAAACCCGGAACTACAATGACAGCATCCAACGGCCCGTGACCCAAAAAGGCGAATGAGCGGCACGAAATTGAAAGTGGGTTTTAGGGTCAAAGACGAGCGTATGGATGTGATGCGGTAATGCCCGAGAGGAAGTGGGTCGAGTTCTGGGTGTGGCAGTGCAACGATTGCTATAAGCTGGAGATTCCGTGTGCGAACATTATGTACTTCGTCGGGTCCTGTTTGGATGGTCACAAAGTGAATGGCCTTATCGTAAAGGTAAATGTTTCTGTGTTTCTATCTCTCTGTTTTATAGGAATGTAAAGTATTGGGGGTTTTTATTTTTGTACAAGATGTTTAGACAATGTATTATGCAAGGGTGTTTTTGATTTCCTCTGGGGTACTCTACTTCATTCTGTTGGGAGATTGTGAAGGAGTTATCTGCCTCAGATATATTTGAATATTTCCCATACTATGACTCTAAATATAATGATCCAGTGGAGCTCATTTTAGATGATGATAAAAAATACTGGTTGCCACTTGGCTCATTTGATGAGACAAATATGGAACCTTACCTCTCGATGATGCTCCAATCATAAAATGAGAACCACTTGTCTGATATAAAAAGTAGATGCCGTATATATGTCCCGAAAGGACGGATCCCGGTGGGGTGCTTGGATGAAACTGGGAATTTAGAATACGGTGAAGTTTAAGTTCGCAGAACCATGACAAATGCAGAGCTGGAAAGTGGGGATGAGAATTTCTTCCAGAAGGGTGAGGAAACAACATGCACAGTTACGGGGAAGTTGGTTGTCACCAAAAATCCTTGCCTTCACCCAGGAGACGTCAGGGTACTAGAGAAGAAGCAAATGGGGGATTGACTTGTCCTTCCCCAAAAAGGTGAGAGGGAATTGCATTTTTGTTGTATTTGTTGATTGTTTTTTTCCCAATTATGGTATACTCGTGCCCTGAGATTGGAAACAAGGCCTTGGTGGTGTTATCTATTCCCCATATATGTGTCTCCTTCAAAGTTGGTCAAAAAACAGAAATTTTTTTTTAATCTAAAAAAACTGTTGAAACGTATGCGTAAGTGGTTCAGATGGTTTATGGTGAATATAGTATGGGGAGACCAACATTGTTGAAAAAAGTATTGAGTTGTCACTGATATCTTACTGAATATAACAGTTTGAAATATTGTGTATCGCACATGACATTAAACAGGCAACTAAGCAACACACAGATTTGTAGCAGGGATGGGGCAAGACTTGGATGCATTGAAGGTACTAGTGGTTGATTTACAAAGGAAGGTTGGTGAGAAGGAGGAACTTTGAAAGTCATTCGAGATCTCAAATGACCAAGTGAATGCTATTCGAGAAAAAGGTGATGAATTGAAGCACCAATTTGTAGAACAGGATGCAATAATTAGGGGTTGTAAGCTACAACTAGCTGATGCAAAGGTAGGTATGCATCAATTGACATTTCATTTCCTTGTGATACCTAATGACACTAATAAGATTTTGAAGTAACGACATTAATTGGATTTTGGAGTTTTGTCATTGCATGCTACAGGGCAATGTAAAGCTTCTATTCAAAGGTTGTGGATGCTGGCTGCAATATGTAGTAATGACATTAGTTTTCTTCTAAATCCAAGTTGATTAGATTGGAGGACACGTTTCCTGTGTTAATGTAGAGTACAATAGCGTTGAAATGTGTTTGTTCTGTTAATAATTTTTTGGTCCAGCATTTGGCCTTTCGGTTTATTCCAGATCACATTGAAATTGTACATGCAAATGCCTAAAATGGAACAGAATGAGGTTTGTGAGATGTTTGCATGCACTCCCGGTCTATGAATCAAACTGTTACTAATATTTTTGTCTTTCGTAGGACTCAGCTTGCAGACAAGGAAGCTGAGGTCGAAAGGTTACAATGGGAAGCAAGGGCATCCAACAAGAAAGTGGATATAATCAAACAAGAGATGGACTCGTTGCAAGGAGATATTTCATCATTTATGCTCCTGGTAGAAGTTATGATAAAAATTGACCCCATTTATTACGGTGAAGATTATGAGATTTTGCCGTGTCTGATGGGTCATCTTCCGCACATTGTAACTTCACCTCAATCCTTGTATCTTAGTGTTTATTTCCGTTATGTTGGTTGACGAAGTGGTGAATGAATGTGAGTAAGCCCTTGACTCGGAGTGTTTGTTTATGAGGTAGATCTGGTGGTTTGCTAATAAATTCCGGGAAATTGAACGACTACTAGCTTGTTGAACATAATGATATGAATGAGGCACAAATGCAGACAATGGAAGAAGCTAGAGAAGCTTACGTTGCTGCAGTTGCCAGTACAAAAGAAACGCAAGATGATGAATCTATTGCTGCTGCAGCCAGTGCAAGGTTACAGCTTCAGTCATTGTTTGCAACTGAATTATGATTTAGGTCCAGTAGGATTTAACTGGGTTGGTGGCCCGTTGTAGTGAACCTAAATTATTTTTCGTTGTTGTATATAAGTACATTCTTAATGCTATTTTCCTATTTGTCTTTCGAATATATGAGATTTTTGTTGATAATAATAGTTTAATATTGCCGAAGATGAACACTCCTTGACCTTATACTTGATTCGAAAATTTAATGGTCGGGTGCAAGCAAAACATAAGTAGTTAGCAATCTAATTTACACAAGTGCTGCAGCATTGAGCTCCCTTTGAATGGCCACCATTTTTAAGAGAAAGTGCATTTTCCCCCACGAATCATATGTAGTAGAATTGAATTAGGAACGGGAAGTTTTGAATCCAATCAACACTTGGGATCCTATAAATGAATTCTTTTGGGTGGAATGGTTGCTAGTTAAGCCGCATGCTATTGAAAACCATTTGGTTTAGAAATGCAAATCATGGAAGGACGAAAGAGAAACTTCAAAATTGTAACTTCAAAACATTTGCAGCATACTGGCTGCAGTTGCTGCTAGACTTGGAGTTATATAAAAGAGCAAGGCGCAGAGCAAGGGATAGATGGATTAACATTTGAAAAGGTTCTATACATAACCCAAAAGCCCATTTCTATCTTAAACCCTATTTCTCCGAACTCGGTCAGCCCAAGATGGGAAAATAAAAAGGGAATGATGGCATATGTAAGTAACCCTTGAAACTGAACAAAAGGCCACATGACTCCGAAACAAACATGCTTGTTTCGAAGGGAAAAAAGAGAGGCACAAACTTCAGAAACCAATGGCCTACGCATGCCACTTATAGGTTGGGGTAGACCTGCGGACCCTAAGACGGCGAGGCCTTGGGGGGTCAAGCACCCGTTTTGTTCCTCGGTGCTTATCATTACTCTGAATATGGTCCGTTGAAGTTCGTTGCTTGGCTGGAGGAGTTGGCGAAATGGAGGAAACGGTGAATGTCATGTTGTCTAGTTCAAAAGGAAGATCAGTCCTGATTCGAGCCATGGCAGTTTTAGTGAAAGTGGATAATGCCGTATTGTGGTCATGTAGCACAAGATCGAGGACAAGTTGAAGGCGCTCGTTCGTAGAACTATACTACGAGAGTACAAATAATTGGAAGGTATAAGTTAGGGCAAGTGAGAAGGAAAGCAAAGAAAAAGGCAACTGCAGGAAAAATGATAACTTACCGTGGTAGATGGAAACCAAACTTTTCCATAGTTTTTCATATTGCTAATTACAAACGGCCCACAATCCCACGTGTTGGGCTGCCTAGGAGTTGTAGGATGCAAGTGGACCTTGAATCTAGAGAAAAAACTAACGTCCCCATAGAGAGAAGGGAGAACGTCCTCATACAAGCAATCCAAGGAATGGAGCTGCAATCAATCAATTATCCTTATTAGAATTTAAGAAGTCAATGTTTTGCATCAACTTGGTATAATGCATAATGACATTAACAAAAGTTTAAAACCTTACAATGATTTGAACTTGTCTAGCACGGTGAGCATAACAAGACGGGTTATCGAGACTATCCCAAATCTCAACAAGTCGATAGGGAATTTGTATTACAATTTGATACCAATGTCTTCGATCGCCATCATGAATGGGAATGAACATCTAAAATAGTGCAAGATAATGTATAATTGTAAATAAGTGCATATACGAAGTTGATAACTGAATAAGGGGCAACAGAATGAACATAGTACCTGATTACATTGAGGGAGCCGGCCCACAAAGCGTGATTCTAAATGGCAGACCTTTTCGGCATGACGAGCGAAATGGACCTTAGATGTGCCATTATTGGCATAATCTGTTGACAGTTGCTGAAAAAAAAATATTTCCCAACTTAGTTAAAGAGGCCCTACATTATAGGGTGAACTGATTTTAAAAGAGTGCAGAACAACACAAGTGTATTGCTAAATGTACCCCAAAGCATGTGGGAAAGAACCATTGATGCGATGATGTGGATTGGACCAAGTCTGTAGCAACATTTATTACCTATCAACGAACAATTCATGAAAACAGGGAATTTATGAAATGTAGTTACTACAAGATATTTAACAGATGCATACATCACAATCCAACCACATCTGAGGCTTGAGGGAGGCAAAAGAATGTCGCTTCAATGTTCGATATGGGGTCTTCACTACTGGGCAGCCAGGACTAGGGAGACGCATGTTTAAAAAAAAAACATATGAACACATTAACCACATGTTAAGACGTTAGATGAGAAAGGAAACCTGCGTAAGGATGGTGACAAACCTCTTGGGGTTTGAATCGAACATGTAGGACAGGAGCTTACGTTCCTTCAAGCATAGATTGGTGAAGAAGTTTGGAAGGGTTGAAATTGGGGGGCCGGTGGGTGTCCAATCATATGCAGGGGTTGTAAGATCAATTAAGTCGTCTGTATGTTGTCTGGGAGTCGGCACATGAATATGTTCATGAGGAAAGGCCCCCATATGAAGCATCTTATCTCGGGGTCTTTTGATGGTACTTGAAACCTCCTCCTCTGCGGTGTTGGACTGGTTTTTAGGCCTACCGGAGAAGGTAGAGGAAAACTGATGTTTCTTGGTGTAGTATGAGCCTGTATACCCCTGAAATGTTGGAATGTTAGGCATATATACAAGTATGTAAAGGGGCAGTTGTAATGCTCCATTAGGGGTACGTTACTTGAATTAAATGCTACTTGCTAACCACCAAAATTTAATGGTGCTGGAATGGACCATGGTTACAAACTAACCACAGCTGCAAACTTGTGGTCACTTTCCTTCGAATCCGGGGCCTTATGACTTCCCTCAGGTGAGGGGGTCCCTGCAAAAGCTGAATTCCCACAAATATCATCTACATAGGGTGAGGGTCTTGAATGTTGGAGCACATTGTCCCCATACATGGATTCATTTAATGCTTCTAATAAATCACGCATCAGTTGTGAGGAGCTTTCTTTGAGTGTACTAAAAATTTCAGTTTTGAACTTATTAAGGGAGTCTTCAAGTTCTTGCAGCCGATTAGAAATGCAACTCAATGTTGGTTCCAACCGGCCAACTCTTGCATTCATATTTTCAAGTTGCTTCCACTTAACACATATCTGTTTTTTTACCTGTAAATAAAAACCACCCTATATGTCACAAACAGAAGAAAAAATTATGGATGATTTTTGATAAATAAAAGGGGGCAAGAGGTGGTCCCTAATAACCCCAACTATCATCAAATTAAACAATCCAGGCAGTCCCTCGAAAAACCCAACTAGTTATTGGACGATTAGTAAAAGGGCTATACAGCAATATAAGGGGTCCCCTGCTACAAGTTCCCCAACGAAATACACTGAGACACCCAATGATGTGTTTGACGGGTCGCCTATAAGAATTGAAGGAGGTTTGAACAAACCTCAGTGCATATTTTTTTTGAGTTGGACCGCGAGAGAGAATTGCCCACCGACGTCCTGCATTAGATGGAGACTATTGAATATACTGGGAAATTAATTAAGTAATATCGAAAAGCAGACACTCGTATTGTAAGGACCTTAAGAAGTCGAAGGTCTCTTTAGGAACGGTGGGAGACACCTTATGTCGGGGCAGATGCGCGGGTTTTGGAAGGGTTGGATTTAAACCAGGCGTGGAAGTATCAGCCTCACTGGTGATGTTAACAGGGCCAGGATGAATGTGTTGAACATCAGCCTCTGGCAACGGAGACATGGGTCCGTTGTCCGGTTGATGTTTATCTGGATCTAGATTGATGTTGGTTTGGGGTGACATAGTCGGTCCTTGTTGCTAAGGGTCCGATGGCGCTTTCCTCCGTCGGTGGTGGATGAAGTTTGCAGAACTCGGCTGCCGATAGGGTCGGTGAGCGGTTGTGGATGAAGTCAGTCGATGATTAAGGCGCGAGCGCTTAAGGTGTGTTGGGCTGCTTTAGATTAGTTGATGGCTGATTCCTAATGGGGGGATTTGAAAAAACATACTTTAAGAGGGGGTAAGCCCAATTTGGGAGTGGGTTGCACACATATGTGGGCTGTATTTACTTAAGAGGGGCCAACTTAGAGCAGTCAACCCAAATCTGGGACCCAACACTAAGTGAAGTCAACTATTTTATTTTCATTATTAAGTGTATAAATTCGTTGGAAACGCGGGGGTCAGCTAGTGTGGTTCTAATAACGACATTCTGAAGTGGTTGAATATAAATATAATTAACAATAATTATAGGTTTGTTGTTAAATTTTTATTTATTTACGCAATATGAGTTGGATTATTAAGCCATTCCTTAGACATAAATATGTAAATACAATGGTTGAAGGGGGAATTTCACGGGCCCTTGAGATTTTCTAATGCCTTCAATCAATTCTAATTGGTATAGTGGAAAACCCCTGTTTAAAATGACTGGAGTATTATTGAGGCCAAGTTATACTGAATAATAATAGATGGATTTCACATCCTACCGACAATTTTATTAAACTCATGTTCGAGCACCCCACCGAAAAAGACACGTGTTTAAAAAAAAAAACCAAATTATGTTTGGAACACTCCAGGAAATTAGGCAGCATGAAAGGGTTATTCGTTAGCCAACTAAATTTCTAACAAGGTTTGATGAGTCGGTAAAAGAATATGCTACCATGAAAAAATTATTATTTCAGTTTAATTACATCAACATCCTACAAGTAGGTAAGTAAAAAGAAAGTAAGAAAAATAACAAATGTTAATTGAATTGGCCCATATAAAGGTCACTAACAACCACATCACGAGGATTATAACCAACCCCTTTCTACAATCCGACAATTATATAGTTACAACCGTTACGTTTCAAACAAGTGTTCATTCACCAATTTAAGAGGTTTCCTTAAATATTATTGTTTTCAATTAACCCATTCAGGGACGACGATTTACTAGAAAAAGATTCTAATTGTTTCCAATAATGATAAGGTGAAATCAGGAGGCACGATGCTCTGATGATGCAGTGTTATAGATGATCGGGCGAAAATTAGTTAGGCCTATCATGAATGCCCATTTCCATTCCAAAAACGGGGGTTCTATACTGATTTCCCATGTTAAACTTTATATTGTATGTTACGTAATATATCATTTCCGATCGTTTCAGTATGTTTATTACAATTCAGTTGAAAACGTCAGTTGTCGATGACTTCATAGGACTCGGGGTTATCGACTGCAAGAGGTATGATATTTGAAGCTTTTTCCATACCAACATTATTGGCTACTCGTTCGAAGTTTCTTTGTGGTCATTTACCATTAAGCGCTTTTTATGACTCATTAATTTCGCTTTCGGGGTAGGATAACTACCTTATTAGGATTTAGTTTTGTACACAACAAAACCCCACGGGAGCGCAATAATTACGTTTTGTGCTACTTGTACACCATGTTTTCATAATTCCCATACTTTAATTGGAATGCATCAATTTAAAATATATAACCCCCCGATCATCTTCCGTTCATATATGATGCATGCAAGTATGATGGTATGTATTGGAATTGGAGTCCAAGGGTGACTTGGGCATTTATAACTCACAATGAACTTTTTATTTTGTAGATTGTAGCACACATACCAATTTGGAAAGTATCAATTCGTCAAATGTGACCTCAAATGGCTTTCTTATAAGTAGGCTATGATAGTTTGGGGTTTATATTTTAGGATTAGGGTTATGAAGAAAACATATTGCCCTTAATGGAAAATGCTACACTGCTATGGAAATTGTACGGTTGAATCACGGGCCCTTGCATCACATATCAACCCGTGTGGGTTTGGAGATATATTTTTATATCTCACGGATTCCTTCCAATATGGTTGTCTTAGTTTTGTTTGAATACACTTCACCCGAAATCACTAAGCGCCAAGAGTTGCCGCATAATTGAACTGCACCCCCTAATAATTGGCCAACACCCCAGCATATCCTGGACAGATGGTCGACAGGAACCATTCTATTATAAAGGGTGACTGTACCCGATTGGTTTTAGAAAAGGGGGACTGCACCCGGTCTATTCCTTCCCGCCCGCCCTATCCCCCAAAAGCTCACTGGTGCACTGTTTAACCATAGGACCAGAAAACTTATGAAAGGGTCCACTGACATTGGGTCAGGATGTCTGCATACCTTGCAAAATAATGGTAACTTCAAGGGCCCCTCAACCCCCTATCTGGCCGGCACCCGACCTAGGAACCCCCCCGGCCCACCGGTCACCCGAAATCACGCGAGGTTCGAGGGCACTGCACCTTGCTATTTTACCCCCCCATATTGTAATAGGAGAGAGTCCAAAGCTTAATTCATGTCTGCACATAAATGGAACTGATTCATAAGCTGCATGGGACACAAATAGGAAACACAATCTCACGGGGTTTCTGTTCCCCCACAACCCCACCACCACCCCACACATTCATTTAATTTATTCCACGGTTGGAACCCCACCAACCCAAAAGCTGCACATGGGCGCACACGTATAAGAGGTAAGATGTTTGGAAAGGGACCACTCCAACGTTCCCACACTTGCATGAGATTGCGTATGGGGTTCCTTTTTAAAATTGCACTCCATGAGCAGAACTAGTCTCAAATATAATTACGGAGTTTGTAGTGGATAATTGAACTGAAAAAACCCATTATCATTTTTGTTTGTAGGGGAGTATGCATTTCCGTAGCGACGCCTCAACCATCTGCCGTGTTATGTGCCATGTGGTCATGTAAGATTATGTGATTTCAACATGTGTGCTCTTATTCGGGCCCCTCTTATCCTCCCTACGTTGGTTGAATGTGCATATCAATTGGTAGATGTACTGCCCTATATAGAAGCTTGTTTACGTAATGGT
Organism: Prinsepia uniflora; assembly: GCA_032719365.1. Taxonomy (NCBI): domain Eukaryota; kingdom Viridiplantae; phylum Streptophyta; class Magnoliopsida; order Rosales; family Rosaceae; genus Prinsepia; species Prinsepia uniflora. The sequence goes on from CM064873.1 coordinate 24,255,837, forward strand.
AAATCGCGGTTGCCAATTCCGACTTATTATCCTAGATTCAATTACTGTCATGTTTCGGATTGGCCCTCATACGGTACTTACACAAGCCGACGTCTTTCAATTGACATTGCCCCCACCCTCCTCACAATCCTGAAACATCATGTACCTTTGTCATCCAACGCTAAGGGAGTTTTTGGCAACTACGTTGACGAAAGTAATAGCTTTAAACCGCTTTACTCACAAAATATCCATTAAATTATGTACCCCTATGTGTCTTTTATAACTGGCCACCTAAATCAAACAATGTAATTACGCCTAGATGGGTGTTTTGTTAACTTTTCTTTTGTTTAAGCGATGTGCAACCACTTCACCCCAAATTTAAAATGATTCCATAGCACACTAGGTATTTGAAGCGAACATAACATTTCGACAATATGCAATATAAACATGTCCATTCGGTGACTTAAGCTTATTACAGGGTTTTAACTAATTCAACTAACTTACATATAAGCAAAATATATCATTTTTCCTTCCGTAGGGTTGCAGCTTGTAGTTGGGTTGTAAGAGTCCCAACGATTTGTAAGAGCTCGTCTCGTTGCGTTTGAAGCTCTGAAATACGGTTTTTATCGCTTTGTAGATGTTCTTCCCCTGCACTAGAACTCGGGCAAGTTCCCTTATTCGTAACGGTAGGGCCAGGTGGCTGGCTAGTGATGACGTACGCTTGGTATGCAATAATTCCCTCTTCCCGTGATTTATACAATTTGTGTTTCACATTCCGGAAATTGGTGACTTGTTTTTCAGCTTCGCTCCAACTACTATAAATGCCAGGAACCCTACCCCGAAAAACAACCCAAACTTTACCCATGATTCAATATGCAGGAAGGTTGATGATGGGGAATGTTGTAGGGCCACTTAAGGCTCACTCTTGCTTATCTCAAGTGTATAACTTGAGCAACAAAGTGGGGAACCCAAACTACCGTATACTTCAAAATGGGGCTTGCATTGGGAGTGCTCCTTGCACCTATATATAGGGATGGATGGCGACAATTAGCGTAATTCCTCAAGTGGACTAATAATATGTTCAAGTACAATCTAAACGGGTCCTTCTATTCGGGCAGCTGACAATTCATTTAATGATTTATGTCGGTCTACGAAAAATTTAACCCCAACCAACCGTATTAAAAACATTAAAAAATTCGTTGATTAGTTATTTCTTATAGTTAAGTACGACTACTCGGGCCCTTACTACTCATCTCGCATGCCTCCCTCGTTTGTACCAAATAAATCGCCATTTACATCATGTGGTTTGGCTTTAATTTAGATACCGCTAATTTTTAAAATCAGACGCTCAAAGTCCAGACAGAAGTTTCGGCTCCCCAAACAGACTACCGTCTACATCTGCCATTGGTATGCAATTTCCGCCCAACACAACCAACATACAACGAACCCATTGTTCTTTCGCAGTCTCCACTTCGGCCGCACAACCCACACGGTCGCAGCGAGGCCACCGGTGAGTCCGCCAGGCGTCATCTTCCTCCCAACAGCGGACCCCATATCCCCAATCGCAGTCTGAAGCCAGAGCGATCTGCGACCCCCCCATCACACTGCAGCTGGGTACACTTATCCACCAGGTCTGAGCCATTTGTGCAAGATTCTACATTGAGGAGCTCAATGGCTGATGTAAGTGATATAACCTTCCCCCATGTTGATACCCATCCGATTAATGAAGCGATAAATGTCTAGATTGAGTAGTCGTGATTCTTGAAGTTTGAAATGTTGAGTTGTCCATGATAAATGAGCACAGTGTCAATTTTTGGCCCCTTTTTTTGGTTCTTGCATTTCCCCCCTTATGATTGGTTTTCAGAAATGTTTCCCTCCAGTTTAATTTCATTATGCTTGTTTTCCCGCTCTTACTTTGGGAATTCATTTTTTCCTTCCTTATTTTGTAGTTTGAATGTCCCCCCAGTTTTAAACTTCCGCCGTTAGTTCATAATGCATGTCAGTGAAATTATAGATAAATGACCAATAGACCAAACATAATATGGGGATAATATTTTCTGATTATCACGGAGACATAACTATGAGATGAATGTAATTTCGTATACACAGTGTTATTCACAATATGGTTGAGTAGTGATGGTGATTGTGAGAGGGCCAATATGCCTATGTCATTAGATTCAACCGGATGCCACCACTAACTGGGCTCTTGCATACATACTAGTTTGGCTTATTTTTTGTAAATTTAGTTTAGGCGTTTAACTGAAAGATAACCCATCCTGCAGTTTAAAATATTTTCAACCTCCCATTGGCGTCCTTGTAAATCTCCTGATGTTTAATGTTGTCAATTGTAAGTGGTGATTGTGAGATGGCTTAATTACAAGTATATGTGTGTTTGGTATCTTAGACAGTACCAAGGTCGGTTGTATTAGTTTGGCTTAGAGTAGTGTTTGGTATGTGTCAACTTCCCATGTCTGTTTTAGCATGTCTGAAGTCCACCTTTGCATGGTTTACAGGTTCCAGGGGTAGGCAGCGGCCAAGGTTCGAACGAGGGGGCACCCGTGAGGACGTACTGTATGGCAAAATTCTTTAACGATACAATAAGGGAATTGTCACAAGCAACAGCTGCGGCAGTTGATGAATTGGGCTTTCGAGTCATTCGACGTATAGCATGGACGGGAATGCCCCCGGAACATTTCACGCCCATCCTACACATGACAAACCCAGATTTTCCTTCAATGGAAATCGAGGGACAGGTGCATAAGATCTGTCCCAGGGATTTTTCACGGATAATGGGCATCCGTCCTGTCAACCGCCCACGGTACATGACAGGACCCGCCCCGATCCCACAGGGACCACAAGGGGACGTGCCCTGCTCCCGTCTGACACCCAATAATTCATACCAATTTTAACCTCAAAACATTTAAAAGCATAAATAACCAAATTAAAGTCATACATCAAATCCGAATTAAACGAATGTCAGACAAGGGATATAATCCAAAATTACAAATTTGCGAGCACGACTCTAAAGTAAACCTGCGGGTACACCGCCCAGCAGGGGTTCAGGTACGCAGAAGTAGATCTATGCCTCAGCCTCTGGTTCCTCCTCTACCTCAGTTTCCAGACCTGGAGGGGTTATCAAAAACATTAAAGGGTGAGTGGACCGAAACACAAGTTTATGAAATCGTTTGATAAGTAAAACATATAATTTACCCCTCCGTTTTCCAAACATGCGTGCAACATAATTCAAAATCAATAACCATATAATATGAACCATAAGGCACATAATAAAACCATAACCATAATTTTAGTTGCTGCACTATACACTCCAATCCCGACATCCCTGATGTCTGACGTCCCTGACGTCCAATAAGGTCACAATCACAAGGCTACGCGTGCCACTCGGGTCTCAATTCCGAGTTCAATCCCCGAACCCCGTTCGGGTACAGCATCCCCGATGCTTAGCGTCATAGACGCTGGACGTTCTAGACGTCCGTGACCTCTCCGGGGTACCTCATCCGGAGGAGACAATACAATATGGAAGGATCTATACAGTGCAGTAACAAATACATTTTATTGATATCCACATGCAAACATATATATACATAGATAGAATCCGAACCAATCATTCAGTTTCATCGGACGGGTCTCAAGTCCAAATACCGTGAAACGTGCCATAACCATATTTTCCATATCATCAAAACCATCATTGTTTTAGCATGTGAATAGGTATAATAAAACCAGAAAACATTTATGCACACAAGGGTTTAAGAAAATGGCCCACTCACAGTACAATCCTGCTAGAAACCGGACGTATACCCTCGTCCTGGTACAAATGTACAATCCCTGTCAAGTCCAAGTATTCGTAAAGGTCAAATTAAACCCCTAACATTTAACCATGAAAGCCTAGGTCGAAACCGACCCGGGAAAGCCGCCCGAACGCGCTTTCCAAGGCAATAAACCTTATTTTGACCAACTTAAAGATCTCCGATCGACCCGAAACCACCGCCATTGGATCCGGATCGTCGAAACCTAAAGAATGGTGGTGGTCCCACCAGAAACACTGTTCACACGCGCCCCCACGCGCCGGTCAACGCGGCGGTCAACGCAGGAACAGTTCCTGCTGACGTCACTGCTGACGTCAGCATGACATCATGCTGACGTCATCTGACAGCTGTCAGGTCTGACATGTCAGACTCTGACAGGTGCCACGTGTCAACATCTGATTGGTCCACCCCACTGATCTGTCAGGCCACGTGTCAGATCTGACATGTGCCACGTGTCAGCATGGCACTGGTCCACGTCACTGACATGTCAGTGACACGTGGCAGTCCCTGATTGGGCCACGTCACTGACATGTCAGTGCTGACTGTGCACTAACATGTGACACGTGTCGGCTCACGGTTGGTCCACTTCATCTGACAGACTGACAGGGTGCCACGTCAGCACCGCTGTCCTCAGACGGGTTGACCCGTTTTCCTGCAACTCGGGTCGATCAGACCCGCGATCACGACCCGGTTGCCATTTCTTCAATTCTTCATCATTTTCGTTCCTTTTAATTCCTATTTACTCGTCTGAGTCCCTAGATTGGTTTTGTGTAACATGAATTGGTTTTTAGGTCTAAGAGGTTACCTGAAAATCGACGGGAAGCTTGGTTGCCGGTTCTGATAATCCTTCCCGGCGAGTTGACGGTTGTTCAGCCCCGGTCCTGGTTCCAAATTGGTCGTCAAGGTCACCTAGACGAGTCCTAACAACAACTAAATGATGTCAACGTCACAAACAGGTGTTTTGAAGCCGGAAAGGAAAATGGTTACCTACGGGTTTATCGTCTAAACGCCGCCGTGTCGCCGCCGTACACCACCAGGGTCAGTTCCTTGCCGTCCAGTAGTCACGGTGATCACAACCGCACGTTGGTTCCAGTCCTAGATCGATGGTTTGGATGGTTTGGTGACTTGGGTTCCTCGGGTTTTCTTCACGGGTTTGAAAGGATGCCGCCGTGCAGGGTGGCCGTGGAGCGGTGGCCGGCGTCAGGGGTGTGGCTGCTGGTTGTCTGAGGTGTGGGGTTGAGTGGTGGTGGCTGATGGGCTGGTTCCAAGGAGAAATCGCACACACGGTTGAGAGAATGAACACATGGGTGCATGATCTCATGGAATTTTAATACTGAATAGGAAAATGAATCAAGGCCCAGGATTGAATCTCAGAATGAGATCAAAGGCTGAGATCAAATCAAGGGATTTCAGATCTAAGGGCTGTAATTTAAAGCTGATTTAAATGATAATTAATCCTATAGTGGATCTGATCCAATCTAGCCAATGGGTGAGTGACACTTGTCACTCACCAGGTGTCCTCCAATCAGATTTCCTGAATATAATATTCGACACGAAAACCGAGACCCGAACCTCCCGATTTCACGTTTCTGACCATAACTTCCTCGTACGAAGTCCGATTTCGGCGTGCCGCCTGTCTACGGACTCAGGACGTCGAGGCCTACCCAACGGTCCTTGAGTCAACAGAAAATTAGTTATCCAAAGAAAAGTCAACATTTTCCCCCGAGAGTCCAAATTACGGTAATGCCCCTGAACTTCCGATAGTCATAACTTTTACCCTGATCGTCCGAATTGGACGTGCCACCTGTCTATGAACTCGTGACGTCCCGAACTACGTCACGGTCATAGGTCAAAGTTCATTTAGTTCATCAATCAAAAAGTCAACAATTTGACCATACCATTCACAGGGGTAAAATCGTCAAATCACACATTAAATTACAATATGGAAATCCTCGAATTTCCGGGGTGTTACAACCTTCTCCCCTTAAGAAATTTCGTCCCGAAATTTCAAAGAAACAAATGAGGAAATTGTTCTCGCATCTGAGCCTCAGGCTCCCATGTGGCTTCTTCCACGTTCTGGTTTCTCCAGAGAATTTTCACGAGAGGGATCGTCTTCCGTCGTAGTACCTTGTCCTTCCGATCCAAGATCTGTACTGGTTGTTCTTCAAAGCTCAAATCCTCCCGTAGTTCCACAGGTTGTTCCCTAAGTACATGAGAAGCATCACGTACGTACATCCGCAACATCGATACGTGGAAAACATCGTGAACTCTTGATAGTTCTGGAGGTAGTGCCAATCTGTAAGCAACTCTGCCAATTCTCTCCACAATCTCATAAGGTCCAATAAAACGCGGACTCAGTTTCCCCCGTCGGCCAAAACGGATAATCCCTTTCCACGGAGACAACTTCAGGAAGACAAAATCTCCCACTTCAAACTCCAAGTCTCGAATCCGTCGGTCGGCATAACTCTTCTGGCGATCCTGTGCCACCTTCAATCTCTCCTTGATCACGCGAACAGTTTCCATGGTTAAGTCCATTATCTCCGGCCCTACAGCCGCTCGCTCTCCTACCTCCGTCCAGCAGATAGGTGTCCTGCACTGTCGGCCATACAGTGCCTCATAAGGCGCCATCCCGATGCTTGCCTGATAGCTGTTGTTGTAAGCGAATTCCATCAATGGCAAATGAGTATCCCAAGAGTCTTGAAACTGTAGTACACATGACCTCATCATGTCCTCCAGGGTTTGAATGGTTCTCTCAGACTGTCCATCGGTCTGTGGATGGAAAGCAGTACTGAAACGTAAGGTTGTTCCCAAAGTAGCTTGCAAACTCCGCCAGAACCTGGAAGTGAAACGCGGATCACGATCAGACACGATCGATTCCGGCGTACCATGAAGTCGTATGATTTCTTTCACAAACAACTGAGCCAGTCGGTTAGGTTTATAGGTTTCCTGAACTGGCAGAAAATGGGCTGATTTGGTTAACCGATCCACGATCACCCATACTCCGTCCACTCTACTCTGAGTCCTCGGTAATTTAAAGACGAAGTCCATGGTGATGTGATCCCACTTCCACTCAGGAATCGGAAGTGGCTGCATAGCCCCATACGGTCTCTGCCGTTCCGCCTTAACCTGCTGACAGGTTAAGCATTTGCTCACGAACTCAGCAATATCCTTCTTCATTCCTGGCCACCAATAATGGTTCCGGAGGGTACGGTACATCTTTGTACCTCCCGGATGCATAGCATAGGCCGAACTGTGGGCCTCCTCAAGTATCTCGGCCCGTAACTCTGCCACTGCAGGTACGCACAAACGGCCCAATTTCACCAGTGCTCCATCGTCCCGGATGGTAACATCCTGTCTCCCATCCGCATCGACCTCAATTCTGTAAATACAGAGTATCGGATCCTGAAGTTGTGCCTCAATGATCCGATCAATCAGTACTGGTCGTACATGGAAGCTGGCCAACAAAGCTCCATGCTCGTCAGTACCCAAAATAACTCCCGCCTTCCGGAGTTCCACCAGCAAGGGAGGATACACCATCCCCAGGTGTGCAATAGTTCCTGCTGATTTCCTGCTGAGTGCATCCGCCACCACATTGGCCTTACCCGGATGGTACTCGATCGTACAGTCATAGTCCTTCAGCAGCTCCAACCATCTCCGTTGTCTCATGTTGAGCTCCTTCTGAGTGAATAAGTATTTAAGACTCTGGTGGTCGGTGTATATCCGACACGTTGCGCCGAACAGATAATGTCTCTAGATTTTGAGAGCATGAACCACCGCCGCCAACTCCAAATCATGAGTAGGGTAGTTCAACTCATGAGTCTTCAGCTGCCGGGATGCATAGGCGATAACCTTGCCAGTTTGCATCAACACGCAGCCCAGACCTTGCAGCGATGCATCACTGAAGACCACAAACTCCCCACTGTCATCCGGCAATGCAAGGACAGGTGCAGTGGTCAAACGATCCTTCAACTCTTGAAAGCTCCGATCGCACTGCTCGTCCCAGATAAACTTTACTCCCTTCCGAGTCAACCGAGTCAATGGTGCAGCAATTTTGGAGAAACCCTCCATGAATCTCCGGTAGTAACCTGCTAATCCGACGAAACTCCGCACCTCGGTCACTGTTGTCGGTTTAGCCCAGTTGGTCACCGCTTCTGTTTTCTGGGGATCCACGCAAATCCCATCCGTCGATATCACGTGTCCCAGAAAACCAATACTGCTTAGCCAAAACTGACACTTGCTCAGCTTGGCATACAATTGTTCTTGTCTCAGTCTCTCCAAGACCAACCGTAGATGTTCTTCATGTGCACGGGCACTCCTCGAGTATACCAAAATGTCATCGATGAACACAATCACGAACTTATCCAGGTAGGGTCGGAAGACCCGGTTCATCAGATCCATGAATGCTGCTGGAGCATTCGTCAAACCAAATGGCATAACAAGGAACTCGTAGTGCCCGTAACGGGTTCGAAAAGCAGTTTTCGGAATATCCTCCTCCGAAATCCTCAGTTGGTGATACCCAGACCGCAAATCAATTTTCGAGAAGCACTGAGCTCCCCGCAACTGGTCGAAAAGGTCATCGATCCTGGGTAGAGGATACTGGTTCCTCAAAGTCACCTTGTTGAGTTGTCGATAATCAATACATAAACGGAGACTTCCTTCCTTCTTCTTCACGAACAACACCGGTGCTCCCCACGGTGAAGTACTCGGTCGGACATATCCCAAATCTACCAACTCCTGCAATTGAGTCTTGAGTTCTCGTAACTCGGCCGGCGCCATCCGGTATGGTGCCTGGGATATGGGTCGGGTACCCGGGAGTAGTTCAATAGTAAACTCAATCTCCCGCGATGGTGGCAATCCAGGTAAGTCTTCCGGGAATACATCCGGAAACTCACAGACCACCGGTATTTCGTCGATAACCGGAGTATCGACCCGTTCCGACACGACATGCGCCAGATAACCCTGGCATCCCTTCCGTAGAAGTTTGGTAGCAGTAAGTGACGAAATCACTTCAGGAGGCGAACCATCACGTTCCCCCTGAAAGATAACTTCCGGCAAACCCGGGCTCCGTAAAATCACTTGCTTGCTACAGCAGTCGATGAGCGATCCGTGCTCCGACAGCCAATCCATCCCTAGGATTATATCGAAGTCGTGGATATCCAGAATAATTAAGTCTGCTGGTAAATCCACATCCTCAATTCTTACCGGGCACCTCCGAATCACCTGATTCACAAGGTACACGGTACCCATCGGGGTGCCAACACCCATTTCGCAATCTAAGGCTGATACCACACAATCAAGCAAACCAGCACAACTCTTCGAAATAAAAGAATGTGTAGCCCCCGCATCCATCAATACACGTACAAGAAAATTAAAGATATGTAGTGTACCTGTGACCACGCCTGGAGCAGTCCTCGCCTGCTGCTGGGTCATTGCAAACACTTGGGCCCTCGGCCCTCCGTTCCGTCCGCGCCCACGCGCGCCACGCCCAGCACCACGGTCACCTCCCTGACCGCGACCTCCATTAGTGTGGGAAGCCGTGCTCTGCACCACACTCGAGCCCCCAGCGTCGTTGTTTTTGGACAACTGCGGACAATCACAGGCATAGTGGCCTTCCTCTCCGCAAGCAAAACAAGTTACTGGCCTTGGCCTGCCCGAATGCCCACCAGATGCACCGCTCCAAGATGAGTGCTGCCCAGAGTTGTGTCCAGATCCTCTGCCCTGAGAGCCTCCACGTCGACCCGACCAGCCACGACCCTTGAAGGATGAGGGTGCTCCCCTGTAGCTCCCTCCCCTGTTGTTCTTACGGCCCGATGGCCCATGATGTGGGCGATCCTGACGTCGCCCCTCCCCCGAAGGTTGTCGTGATTGGTGTGCCGCCAGACTGGCCTCGACACGCACCGCTGCGTCGACCATATCCCTCAGAGAAGCATGAGTGGTAGCAGTCACACTGGCCCGGATCTCCCCTCGGAGTCCAAACTCAAACCGCTGGCATTTGTCCTCCTCCGTGCTTACGAATGAGGCAGCGAACCGGGAAAGTTTCCCGAATGTTTGCTCGTAGTCTGCAACAGACATGTCACCCTGCTCCAGCCGCAGGAATTCCGCCTCCCGCGCCGCGCGAAAGGATCGCGGGTAGTACTGGTCCAGAAACCTGGAACGGAAAGCTTCCCAGGTAGTGGTATGGACAGACCACCCAGACATTTCGAGTCCGTGCCACCACTGGTAGGCTCCTCCCTCCAGTAAGAAGGCCGCCAGAGTCACTCGTTCGCCCGGAGGGCAGTGCATCACCGAGAAGATCCTCTCCCACTTGGTGATCCAGTCGTGAGCATCCTCGGGGTTTGATCCCCCGCAGAAAGGAGTGGCTCCCAAACGTTGAGCCCTTTCGATGCTCGCGCATTCCATCTCTCTTTCTAGATCCTCGTTCGTTCGAGTATGCGGAATTCTCCTAGGAGGCATAACCAACTGTCAAGAGGCATAGATCAGAAAATAATATTCTTAAAAGTCGAAAAGTAACTAGTACTAATCGCTAGTCTAGCATGCAGACCAATACCCTAGTACTGACCACAACCTAGTGCTCTGATACCAAGCTGACAGGACCCGCCCCGATCCCACAGGGACCACAAGGGGACGTGCCCTGCTCCCGTCTGACACCCAATAATTCATACCAATTTTAACCTCAAAACATTTAAAAGCATAAATAACCAAATTAAAGTCATACATCAAATCCGAATTAAACGAATGTCAGACAAGGGATATAATCCAAAATTACAAATTTGCGAGCACGACTCTAAAGTAAACCTGCGGGTACACCGCCCAGCAGGGGTTCAGGTACGCAGAAGTAGATCTATGCCTCAGCCTCTGGTTCCTCCTCTACCTCAGTTTCCCGACCTGGAGGGGTTATCAAAAACATTAAAGGGTGAGTGGACCGAAACACAAGTTTATGAAATCGTTTGATAAGTAAAACATATAATTTACCCCTCCGTTTTCCAAACATGCGTGCAACATAATTCAAAATCAATAACCATATAATATGAACCATAAGGCACATAATAAAACCATAACCATAATTTTAGTTGCTGCACTATACACTCCAATCCCGACATCCCTGATGTCTGACGTCCCTGACGTCCAATAAGGTCACAATCACAAGGCTACGCGTGCCACTCGGGTCTCAATTCCGAGTTCAATCCCCGAACCCCGTTCGGGTACAGCATCCCCGATGCTTAGTGTCATAGACGCTGGACGTTCTAGACGTCCGTGACCTCTCCGGGGTACCTCATCCGGAGGAGACAATACAATATGGAAGGATCTATACAGTGCAGTAACAAATACATTTTATTGATATCCACATGCAAACATATATATACATAGATAGAATCCGAACCAATCATTCAGTTTCATCGGACGGGTCTCAAGTCCAAATACCGTGAAACGTGCCATAACCATATTTTCCATATCATCAAAACCATCATTGTTTTAGCATGTGAATAGGTATAATAAAACCAGAAAACATTTATGCACACAAGGGTTTAAGAAAATGGCCCACTCACAGTACAATCCTGCTAGAAACCGGACGTATACCCTCGTCCTGGTACAAATGTACAATCCCTGTCAAGTCCAAGTATTCGTAAAGGTCAAATTAAACCCCTAACATTTAACCATGAAAGCCTAGGTCGAAACCGACCCGGGAAAGCCACCCGAACGCGCTTTCCAAGGCAATAAACCTTATTTTGACCAACTTAAAGATCTCCGATCGACCCGAAACCACCGCCATTGGATCCGGATCGTCGAAACCTAAAGAATGGTGGTGGTCCCACTAGAAACACTGTTCACACGCGCCCCCACGCGCCGGTCAACCCGGCGGTCAACGCAGGAACAGTTCCTGCTGACGTCACTGCTGACGTCAGCATGACGTCAGCATGACGTCATGCTGACAGCTGTCAGGTCTGACATGTCAGACTCTGACAGGTGCCACGTGTCAACATCTGATTGGTCCACCCCACTGATCTGTCAGGCCACGTGTCAGATCTGACATGTGCCACGTGTCAGCATGGCACTGGTCCACGTCACTGACATGTCAGTGACACGTGGCAGTCCCTGATTGGGCCACGTCACTGACATGTCAGTGCTGACTGTGCACTGACATGTGACACGTGTCGGCTCACGGTTGGTCCACTTCATCTGACAGACTGACAGGGTGCCACGTCAGCACCGCTGTCCTCAGACGGGTTGACCCGTTTTCCTGCAACTCGGGTCGATCAGACCCGCGATCACGACCCGGTTGCCATTTCTTCAATTCTTCATCATTTTCGTTCCTTTTAATTCCTATTTACTCGTCTGAGTCCCTAGATTGGTTCTGTGTAACATGAATTGGTTTTTAGGTCTAAGAGGTTACCTGAAAATCGACGGGAAGCTTGGTTGCCGGTTCTGATAATCCTTCCCGGCGAGTTGACGGTTGTTCAGCCCCGGTCCTGGTTCCAAATTGGTCGTCAAGGTCACCTAGACGAGTCCTAACAACAACTAAATGATGTCAACGTCACAAACAGGTGTTTTGAAGCCGGAAAGGAAAATGGTTACCTACGGGTTTATCGTCTAAACGCCGCCGTGTCGCCGCCGTACACCGCCAGGGTCAGTTCCTTGCCGTCCAGTAGTCACGGTGATCACAACCGCACGTTGGTTCCAGTCCTAGATCGATGGTTTGGATGGTTTGGTGACTTGGGTTCCTCGGGTTTTCTTCACGGGTTTGAAAGGATGCCGCCGTGCAGGGTGGCCGTGGAGCGGTGGCCGGCGTCAGGGGTGTGGCTGCTGGTTGTCTGAGGTGTGGGGTTGAGTGGTGGTGGCTGATGGGCTGGTTCCAGGGAGAAATCGCACACACGGTTGAGAGAATGAACACATGGGTGCATGATCTCATGGAATTTTAATACTGAATAGGAAAATGAATCAAGGCCCAGGATTGAATCTCAGAATGAGATCAAAGGCTGAGATCAAATCAAGGGATTTCAGATCTAAGGGCTGTAATTTAAAGCTGATTTAAATGATAATTAATCCTATAGTGGATCTGATCCAATCTAGCCAATGGGTGAGTGACACTTGTCACTCACCAGGTGTCCTCCAATCAGATTTCCTGAATATAATATTCGACACGAAAACCGAGACCCGAACCTCCCGATTTCACGTTTCTGACCATAACTTTCTCGTACGAAGTCCGATTTCGGCGTGCCGCCTGTCTACGGACTCAGGACGTCGAGGCCTACCCAACGGTCCTTGAGTCAACAGAAAATTAGTTGTCCAAAGAAAAGTCAACATTTTCCCCCGAGAGTCCAAATTACGGTAATGCCCCTGAACTTCCGATAGTCATAACTTTTACCCTGATCGTCCGAATTGGACGTGCCACCTGTCTATGAACTCGTGACGTCCCGAACTACGTCACGGTCATAGGTCAAAGTTCATTTAGTTCATCAATCAAAAAGTCAACAATTTGACCATACCATTCACAGGGGTAAAATCGTCAAATCACACATTAAATTACAATATGGAAATCCTCGAATTTCCGGGGTGTTACAGTACAGGGGATGGTCCATTTCAAGAGACACAGTCGGCCAATTTTTATCTAAATACTGTCGCCAGAACGGTGCCCTATTTTTGGACAGCCTCCGGAACATTATAGTAACAATGCGACATCCGGATACTGAATTTGAGATCGCATTTGTCTTGTTTCTAATGGGTACAGTCCTATTTCCGATGGATTATTTCGAAGTACGCCACCACTACTTGGTAGCGTTTTTGTATGGCCGGGGGTATAGTGACATCGATTGGGCCTCCATCTGTTTGAATGAGCTGATGGCCAACATCAAAGGGTTTTCACAGTCAAACCAGATAATTCTTGGAGGGTGCACCAGTTTTTTGGAGCTATTTTATCTGGACAAAATTGGCGATGGTTATTCGGTGGTGGACAGAGCCTTGCCACCAATTATAGCGTGGGACAGAAGGAAGTGGACAAGCCTGTGCACCCTTTTAACAGAGAGGCAAATGAATGAACCGGTTGGAGCCGAGTATGACACCCACCCTATGACCACCATGATGCATACGTTCGACTCAATGCGGGTGGAGGACACTGGGAGCTCCAATCACCCAACCAATGCACCCATCGACTCATTCACGGTAAATGTCATGTCCCCCAATGTTTGTTTCCCCACTCACTTTTAACATATTGGAACTGGTTTAGGCATGTGTTTGGTAACAGTAAGCTTATCCTAGTGGAGTTATTTATTATATTCAATGTTAACAGCATCCGGATGTGGGGTGTGCTTCCACCACACAGGGATATGGCCAATCAGTAGAGCCCACGTTTATCAGGCGGAAAATAAAAACAAGGCGCGTAACTCAGGTTCCGTTGGAGGGCTAACTTAGGAAGGATAAGCAGAATGTTAACAACTGACACATCGAGGGGAACCAAAAAACTCCCCAAGGGATGGATTTGGGAAGATGGAGGTGACAATGAGTTTGATGAGTTTGACCAGTCCATTCTGGACACTATATTTGATGTCCGAAACGATCCAAGGTAAATGCAATGGTGCACATTGATATTTGAAAGTATACACTGTATCTTCGTGCATCACACAGACTAACCGTGTTGCAGTAATATCATTATATTCACTACAGCCAAGTAATTATCCAAACTGAAGGAGATCATGTAATAAGGATGGATATCAGATGTATGCTACTAGAAAACTGCATCTCCAACCGGGTAAGCGATAAGTGTTTGGTGGGGTGTACATATTTGGATTTCCAATGTCAATTTTTTTGGTTGAATGGTGTTATGTTCTTGAGGACCCGACCATAGCTAATGGACCTCGCAATGAATTTGATGGGCGGGACAGTTAATGGCCATTGGTATATTCCCCCAAATTTCATGGTACGTTTACCACCAATCATATTGCATTGTAATGTTTGCCAACTATAATCAAAGTATCATGACTTCGTCTTTTCCTATAGACAAAAGCTGTCTCTTGTCTTGAGGAAGCCGGCAATCCCACCAGGGAGGTTCGGTCACTAAGGAGGTACCAATGTATGGGGAAATTGGGGCAGGTTTTAACCAACCTTGAAAAGGTAAAAGAAATTGTCTTGAGAACATTTGTTTTGTGTGTTGGGTATAACAAAACCTCACCATGCATTCCCACATATATGCAGATATTTTTCCTCGTTTTGGATGTTGAGGCGGGACATTGGTTCCTCATCATAGTGCATGTGAGCGAACAGAGCGCAGAGATATGGGATCCCCTCAATCAGGGGAGGGCACGAAGCCACAGAGCCTAGCTATGCCTGAAAGTTGTGAGTTGTTAGACTACCATAATTCAAACATAAGATTGTTGAATTAGTGATAAGTTAACTGCCATTTCGTGAGGGAACCTTATAAGTGGGCATCTAAAATAGTTGCATGCTATGGAGACCGTTTTATTTAGCAACCCAGAACTAGCTGTTGCGGGGATGGAGAGATTGAGAGGGGTGGGATCATATTGAGTCTATCGTGAGGTTAATGCTCCTACGCAACCAAATGGATTCGATTGCGGGATCTTTGTCTTGTGATTCATGGTCGATTACCCAAGCATTGACGCTTTGCAGGATGCCGAGGTATTGTTGTTTTCAATATTTCCCTTGGTTGATATAGACCTTAAGATGTTTATCCAATGACTTTTTTTAAATCATTATGCACTGTTTTAGCACTATGACTCCAAATATGAACGCGAACGATTGGCACTATATTTGGTGAAGCATGAGAACAATCAGTTGCAATCAATGGGAGGCAATATGTAAGCTGCGCGGGGGCTGTGTGTTTCATGTTTAGCAGGAAATGTTTAGCCGTTGCTTGATATTTGATTTCCGGACTCCACTACCTAGGAAGTTTATGTTACAATGCAAAGTCTGTTATTTAAACAACATTAAGTAATCCACTGTAGGTGTCCTACAGTTATTATTCATTACTTACCCTGAATTCCTATTTGTGTTTCGAGGTTATGTGCAAGTACCAATCTATCCTTTGCAATTATATTGTTTCACTAAGGTGTCGATGCATTTCTTGTTGTTTTAACACTATAATGTCAATTGTGATGTTTAAAAATTGGCCTACAACATGTTGGCAGCATCTAGTGTATTTACATGCAAGGTGTGAAACGAGATGCATTTTAGTACCTGACATTTGCGCAATAAGATTAGGCGTCATTGTTCATATTGGTGTGCCACCAACGACCGGAGACAACTGGTTCTATGCACCATATAAACTTTGTAGATCAATTACACTATAGCTTGTTTGATTGCCAGGAACCCAGCTCTACATTCATGGTGCAAAATCAGTCGATGCCTACATATTTAGCATTAGGTACCAAACTGTTTTAACTCACCTTACTAGCGACTTGTTGCTTGTCGCATCGACCTCAACTACAACATGAGGGTGCCCGCCTCAATTACTTTAAATCGCCTTGTTCAGGGTTGCACCGTGTAATTGGGTGGTCAATTTACCAACATTATAATCAGCTAGGCACATTGTTTCAAATGGAGAATCATGGTCGGTTCAGGTTCCCTCAAACAAACCTTCCCTACTCACATTAGAAACACAATGCAAAATTGACCTATGTGTTCAGTTTAAATTCATAGTAGAATTTTAAAGCTTACTTAGTACATATAGGGTAAGGGATTGGAATGATGGAGCGGCCAAAATTTATTTTTCCATTATCTGCAGGCTCAAATAATTGCACCAGACACACCACCTACATTCACCTCAAAAATCAAAACAACCAAATTACCAAAATCGTCAAAACCCCACCTACATCAGTTCCCAGGTTAGCCTTGAACTTTATATCCCTCGAGTTGGAATATGAACGCGGGTTCACTTAAAGCTCTATAAACATATAATATGCATGCAGATCCTCACCTGGGTTGTGCGAACCCTGCGAAACCAGGACGCCGTCAAGCTATAGACTCTAGCATTCGCCATGTCGCGCCACCGTAGCCCTGTGCGTTACCCGCATAGATGTGTTGGCCCGTTAGCGCCCTGGTCGTCAGCGATTTGGTAGGTTGTCAGCAGTGTTCATATTTTTCCTTAACTCCTCCGGCAAACCTGCCCATGAGCCACCTTAACTCAATGTCTCTGGTACGAGGGTGAACATTATGCTTTTCAACCGCGTATCATAGCGGTAATAAAACTATTCGGGTTTGTCACTTGCCCTTAATTTGCCTTATTGAATACACATTTACAGGAATTTCTTACTTGTGGAAATATTAGTATGCTATGAGTAGGGATCTTTTGGCTAAAAGTCCATCTGATTTACCAGGTCGTCAATGGATGTTCCTTCTGATTGAAGATCATACACAACACTATTTACATCGTTGCGGGTTGTACATATCTACAGGAAGTGGCCTAACAACTGGTCACGCTAATCAATTATATAAGCTACTTGCAGCATAGGAATGGATATGGAAGGAAGGCTGCCAGCAAGGCCCCAGTTTGGGAAGGCATCCTCTGCAATTGTTGCATTAGATGAAGATGATCAGTTTCAAACGTACGCGTGGAGTGATTCATTTTGAACAACTGATGACGCCAGTGACCCTATAGAAGACGCTTCTGGTTCCGGGGGTTCGGGGTTTCGAGGCAAGAGATATGATGAGCTGACTTACGAAGACATGGTCGGAGCAGAGTTTCAAACTGTAGAAGAAGCATACCTATTCTATACTCGTTATGCTAAGGCTGTTGGGTTTTCCGTGAGGAAGGGTTACATGGATAGGAACAAGCACAATGTAGTTACTAGAAGGAAATGGACGTGTTCGAAAGAGGGGCAGAGACGCCGTAAGTGGATTGAGCTGGATGGACGGGTTAATACCCCTAGCCCTGAAACTAGGGAGAATTGTGGCGCATGTATGCGGATTAACTTGTCAACTAAATCCGGTTTGTACACCGTGTGTGAATTCCACATAGAGAATAGCCATGAGTTGGCAACCCCACGACATTCACCCTATCTGGTTTCGCATAGGCAGGTATTGGAGCCTGAAATAGCCCAAGCCAATTCTATGCGACAGGCTTGTATACGAACAAGCAAATGTTATGAATATATGGTGGATCAAGCTGGGGGCTACGTTAATGTTGGTTTTAGTATCAAAGATCTTCATAACAAATTGTATAGAAACGGACGTGCTCTTGTACTTGAAGGTGACTCAGAGGCTGCCCTTTCATATATGAATGCAAAAGCATCGACAGATTCGGGGTTCTACTGCAGATTTATGGTGGACGAAGAGGAGAGGCTAGCAAATTTGTTTTGGCAAGACTCTGAATCATTATATGATTATACTTGTTTTGGAGACGTGATTATGTTTGATAGCACTTACAAGACAAACTTGTATGGCAAGCCCTTGGTAATTTTTGTGGGTATGAATAATCATCGAATGAATGTGGTTTTTGCATAAGCCCTTATATGTAATGAGACAGCAGAAACCTATTGTTGGCTATTGAATACTTTTTTGGAGTCAATGGGAGGGAGACTGCCAATTTCTGTCTTCACTGATGGTGATGAAGCAATGCGAAGTGCAATACATACGATGTTTCCCAACGTGCGCCATCGATTATGTTCTTGGCATCTTTTGAGAACTGTCTCGGAAATCACTAATAACCCTCCTCTCCTACTGCTTTTCAAGGAATGTTTGTATCAACACATTACCGGAGCAGAATTTGAAGAAAAGTGGAGGTTAATGCTTGATCGGTTTAAACTCCATGAAAATAAAACAATGAAGGGCCTTTACAAAAGAAAAGGGAGATGGGCTCAGGCGGCATTCATAGGCCATTTTTTGGGAGGTATTACTAGCACTCAACGGTGTGAGAGCATGAACTGTTGCTTGAAAGATTTTCTAAAGCGATCATCAGTGAAGATTCAAGAATGTGTCAGCCAACTGGATCGGGGGGTCTTGCGAGTAAGGAATAAGTGTGCAATGGAGGATTTCCGAAATTTTAACTCAACCTCTGTTTTGACCACCCCCCTAAGAATGCTTGAGAAAAATGCAGCAACAGTTTATACTGAAAATGTGTTCTATATTGTTCAGACAGAGATAAATGCGGTGGCTCAATTAAACGTCATGGCACCAGCCACTTTCCCCGACTACTCGAGCTACGTCGTCTCTATGTATGGGAAGCCCGAACATAAATGGACTATAAACTACTTCAAGGAGCAAAACGAACGTATAGAGTGCAGTTGTGATAGTTTAGAGTCTAAAGGCACTCCATGTAGTCATATTTTTGGAATGATGAAGTGGGAGGGGATGATGGCGATTCCCACAAGTGTCATTTTGAAAATGTTTATGAAAGAGGCGAGGCAAGGAGTCCCATTGCAGAGAAACGAGGATTCCTACTTTGATGATACTGTTAAAGCCGCTAGATACGGGGCAATTGGCGAAATGTGCAAGAAGTTGTGTCATGTTGCTTCCAAGAGTAATGAATCATTCAATGAGATAAAACTTGAAGTTGCTTCATTGACCACAAAATTCCAATCAATAACCCAGAACGGAGAAGGCGTTTTTGAAAAAGTTGGAAGCGTTGGACGAAAAGATAAGATCATAAGAGATGGTAACATTGCAACTGCAAAGGGAAAGGACAAGCCGCCCCCCACCTCTGGGAAGTATAAGTCCAAGACAAAAAGACAAGCTTGTAGTATATGCAGAGTATGCGGTCACACGAGGACAACATGTCCACTGCGCCCCGGAGGGAACAATAACATGGGTGCTCAATTTACGACTGAGGATGGTTGACCGCATTTATCGTCAAGGGAGGATTCTGATTCATTTCGGCCTGGCTCCAAAGTGTCCCTATCTAAAGGATTAGCAGATAATATCCAACTAGCAACAACTGAATACTCTTCCCTCAACCATGAAGGAACAAGCTGGTATGCATCCTACGACTAGCATCCATTCTGTAGTTTATAGTCTTTCTATCGTATGAATTGCATGATCAACCAAATTAAGTCTGGGAGGTGCAATTAACCTAATAATAGTCGTACCAACCTATCATTGAGGTTGGTATACACGCGCTTCGTCTTAGTAGTATAGCATTTGTGATGCCAAATATGGTGTTTCCTGATGTGTTCGGTTGTGTTGTATTCCCTTCTTTAGTAGGATTACATAATTCTTGTATTTGTTACTACCTTTCTGCCGTTGGAACCTTCTCACGTCAACGATTTCAATATATGCCAACACCCGTGTCCCTTCGACATATTTCATGTGAACTATTGAGTGTTTTTCTTCCAATTGACACTGATTGCTTATGTTTCGTGTGCAAATGTAACATGCATCCATAATGGAAATCCATGTACCTTCCAATTGATACTGACATTTAGTATTTGGCATTTGTAAATGTTTTATTGTCACTAATGCGAGACTTGATTAACACATTTCCTGTTCAGGGGAACCTTGCCGTCCAATGTGGGTGAGTAAAGATTAGCCACAATTGTCCTTTCTGATCAGGATTGCTTGAACACTTGTTACTGTCATGAAGATTGGAGTATTTCCCTATGCCGTTAAACATTTGAATATGGTGTTCATGTGGATTCGATGCGTCATTTGTAAATGATAATGTGATTTCAGACCACATTTAGGAGCTTAGGACTTCCATCCACACCAATTTGTAGTTGAGTTATCAAACGAACCCTAGGTGGGACGGTGGTCCTTCAGATTATCATTTGTAAATGATAATGTATATATACTCACTCTTCTGTTCAGTTCCGATGCTAGTGATTTCAAATTGCCCTGCAATGTCTATATCTTTGCCTTCCTATTAATATACCATACTACATGTTGCATATTTTATTTAACTCCTTTCATGTTGTAATTGTCAAATAGGAATTCTTATTCATTTGAGTGTGGATCATGCATGGATGTCCACAAAAAATATAATTTAATGTTTTACAAACTTGAGCCATGGTGAGATACTGCATAAATGATTCATCACCCGTATGGAAGTAACACTGGACTGCCTTTATCAAATAAACAACACAATTTATAAGCCACCTGCAAATTTTGGGGTTGCCATGGGACCAGGTTTGCATAATGAAAGTTACATAGTAACCAAAGTTACACATTTGTAGCTATCCAGCTAAAATCCCCTCCTTCGCTCCTTATCTTCATTCGCCCACTGTAATTGATGACCAACGATTTGTATCTTCCCTCCTGGGCGACGTAATTGATCCACTTCAAAATAACACCTGACATCTGCAACAGTTATAGATTGTCATTGGATCTTAAATCCAAACTCCAGAACATCATACACAAGTACGAATCATACTTGAGCATTTCTATAACCAAAAGCAATGAAGTAATCTTCAAAGTCCAACCAATGGTAACCTTAAATCAATCCCTGACCATCTTTCTGATACTTCAGCATAATTCACTTAATCTTCTTTTTACTTTAATTAACACTTCTTAGGCATCAATACTATTTCATCAACTACATTTTTCCTGAACAATATATTGAAATTTCTGAAGCAACTGACATTGAGCCTCCAACAATTAGTTGAACCAATTAGTCTAATAACCTAGTGAGACTCCAACAATCATTATGAACCAACTCACATTGAGCCTCCCCCAATTAGTTGAATCAATTAGTCCAATAACCCAGTGAGCCTCTAACAATCAGTAGAACCCTTTAATCAAATAATGCCAATTGGTTTCCCTATCAAGGAAACAACAGAACTATCCACCACCATTCTGAGAGTTCAACAATTAGTTGAACCAATCTATCAAGAAAATTGAAAGGAGCATCACTCCAGATAATCCTCATTAGTTTCATTATAAAGGAAACAACACAATTTGCCACAAAAGACTTCAAGACTTAACTCAACCAAACAATCAACATATGTCATTTGAATGTTGATTGCTTTTGCTTCACTATACTATATACTAGTTCTAACTCATAATTGTTCCTAATCTCATACAACCAATCATAGTTCATGCCAGCTAGAGGAATATGCTCATGTGTACCTGCTTGTCATTTATGATATGCGTCTCTTTGATAACTCCCTCAACAACAAACGGTTTCGCATAGGTGATGTACCCAAATCCTCTTTGTCAACCACTTCGCCGAGCTTTGCTAATCACAGAGTCTATTATCTCCCCATTCTCCCCAAAGTTCTTACTGAAGATATCTGGCAGGATAATACAAAGTTACTACCAAATCTAAGTTAGACGAGGTTGATAGTTAACAAAGTCCATAAATCATCTTTATACATGCCTTAAAAACAGAGCAAACAATTACTGGAAACCAGTACATGGTTGAAAATGAACCACATTAAGTGTGCAGTTTCTCTTGCATAACAAAACATGTATGCTGGTTCATGCATTCAGTCATTTGCTGCTACAACAACATCACCTAAGACATTAATATAAACTGACTTTTAAAGTGTTTCCAAATGACCAGTGACACACTGTTAGCTTTGCATCCAAGTATCTTGAAAGAATTTTCACATCAATGCAGCTTGCTTTGGCTGAATCGCAATGGGTCAAGTCCCAATAACCATATATTTCTTGTATCCAAGTATTATATGGATGCACAAATAAAATAAGAACAGAAATATTACAGACAGTTACTAATTTGGTTATTTCCTTCCTCAATATTATTCAAGAATTCCATATCATTTAATTTCTCCCTTTGCACAACCCTCTTGTAGTTTCCCGAATAATCCAATTCTAGAAAAGTGGCAGTACACAAGCACATTCAGTTTCTACTAACATCAATTGCACATTCAGCAGGATAACATCAGTCATATTTCATTTTGTTTCTATCTTGTACAATGCAATCCTAGTGCTGGTAAAATCCACCATGAAAGATTTAACAAAAAAAAAAAATTCCACCATGAAAGCCAAATTGAACTATAAGCAAAATGTTGTACCTAACAAGCCTTTCTTCTCAAACGCAATCCTGTGCATTTAAATTATCTTCGATTAGTATCATCCAATTTCAAACGCATACACGGCAGAAGATCAGTAGATGACTTCAAGTCCAAACAAAGTTCCCAATTCTACAACAATGGTCCAAACAAAGTTCATTTATATAGTCTATATAGCATAACGTCTAACCAACCCAACAATTGCGGCATTCTTAACTCTGTGAGCAAAAAACAAGTAATTTAAAGCAATAACTAACTCACAAGCTTAATCGCAACTTCCTCATTTGTCTGAATATTAGCACTTGAATATCGTAACGAACCCTAGAGGCCACCAAAAAATTCAAAACATAAAATATACAGAACAATTACAAAAATCTACAAAGAAGTAGAATACACCAAGGTACATCTCCGCGAACGATCACCCACCGATCTTTGGCCAAGTCGAAACCTTCCACCAATCCGAGTCTCAATAGCCCCAAAAAACGCACCGATAGTAGAGAAGCAAAGACTTAGAGGAATAAGACATTCACTCCGCCGATTAAAGCCGCCAGGACAAGGTCCAAGATGCGCCCTTGCTTCTCGTTCCGCTTCTATGTAGGTAGGTTCATATGACCCAATTGAGTTCTGATTACGGACTCCCCGTATCCGATCAAAGTGACATTCGGGTCTACAAAATTACGCCAAATTTGATTTCGGGTATGCAGAAATTGGCCATCTTTGCTTCGGGTTTTTGAGAAGAAAACCTTTTGTGAGTTTTTATGGGCAGATATGGGATTTGGTGGGATCGAACGGAAAGGGATAAGTTTGTGTACGAGATGTGGAAGGAGGAAGAAGCTGAATTCGATTTTACTATACTACCCTCAATTCCATTTGTTAAAAATAGGTAATCTACAGTGCAAGTAATAACAGGTTATTTGCTTTTTGGTGGGACACAATCCTTTTTGCACCCTATTTTTAATGTCCGTCGGATCAATTAGGGGCATTTCTAACCATCAGATGGCCAGAGGACTAGGTCCTCCGAAGGACCGAAGCCGACCTAGTCCTTAAGTTTGTGGTAATTGTTTCTTCTTTCTTCTTTGTTCGCGAACCAACCAAAGACCCGTCCGTCTTCTCCATCGATCTCTTCCATCGCCCTTCGCTTTTCCTCTCCTTCTTTGACATCGTTCCATCTCATCCTCTACAATCGATCCTCAGACGATCAAACCTTCGATCGTAGCAGCGATCATCAGTCCCCTTTTTGGGTTTACTATGAAAAGTCAAAGAGGAAAACCCAAAGGGTCTCAACGTTGATGTTAAATCTCCAAAACTTCTGATAAGGTTCCATTTCTCGATTTCGTTTTAAATCTCTCTTATCATTCATCAACAATTTTAGATTGCGCATCGAAAATTCGATTTTTAATAGTTATACAAAATGAGATAATTTTTGTTTTTGAGTTTTTTTTATCCCTACCAAAAGAAGGCGACAGAGAAAGGAACTTCAAATCAAAAAGATGGCGGCTGAGATTTCTTTCTTCCGATAAGGAATTTTTATTTCTATTATTGTTTTTTAATCAATTTAAATGAATAATATCATCTGATGATGGTGAGAAATTCTAAATGCTTTTTCATCCATTTTTTACGTAGGCTGGAATGTGAAACGAGATGTCAAAATTTTGATTAACTTCTGATTCTCTTTTGATTTTTTGGTTGACTTTTGGACGGCCATATGTCTGTTGAAAAAAAAAATATGATTTTCATGAAGATACGTGTTGACATGATACGGTGGATAGAAGTGTTTGTCCAAACAAAGCTTAGATGCCCAGGAAATTGATCTTTTAGGGGTTAGAAATTGATTTGTTTGGAGCTTCTTCTGCTGCAGCTTCAATATTGTTATTGAAGAGTCTTAGTTCAAAGTCTGATTGGTCATTTTTGCAAAAAAATATAGACTAATGTTTATTATATCAATATTGTTATTCCAGGGACACCAAAAGTTGAATTGAAAGGAATTATAGACTAGCTAGAGCTCCAAACATAGTGTCAAACATATGTTAACTGCAGTACATGTATGTTTGATATACCAATCCAGGTTCTTACGAATATTCCAGCAGCACCAACAGATATATTTAAGCTAAGTCAATTTCCTATTAACAACCATAATTTGTTAAGGAATATTAAAACAGTAGATGTATATGGCTTGACATAGTACATATATGATTGAATTCAACGTATATGATAGATCATGAACATATATGACATAGTAGATATATATGGTTCGACAAATTATGTTTTGACATATATGGTTTGACATAGTAGATATATTAACATGTTCCAGGCCAACAGATTTATCTTTGTTATAACTCCTATTAACATATATGGGTTGGTGGAATATACAGAGCAGATATAATTCTTACTATGGAATATTAAATGGAATTATAATGCCTCAATCATAGTGTCAAACTTTATATCTGGATTCTGGGTTCATACAATTCTGGGTTCTGGGTACATACAATTTTGGATTATGTCAATTAATTCTGTATTGTGGAGAATCATTGATAATTGAATATGTGAAGATCAGATTTATGTTAATAAGGTACAAAAAAAATCTTAATTATCCATGAAATTTTTAAAGAATCCTAATTTGAGATGTAATCATGATTTGTTTGGTATCTCAAATGGGTGAACTTCATTTGATTATCATCAATCCTAACATCGATCAACCACCCATCATCAAGGTAAACTTTTAGGTTTCAATGAATTCATGATTCAATTAAGTTATTGGGTTCGTGTTCTTGAATTTTTTGACACATGTTCATTTTCTTCTTCCTCCTTGCTATGTTGGCATTCTGAGTTTTTAATTCTGATTGGTTTTGATCTGGCTGAATCACAGGTGTACCCAGTATGCAACAACATCTCAACCAACAGCTAAAAGTAAAAAGTTGTCTCTCTCTGGTCTTATTTCATGATTGATTGTTGTATAATGACTTATCTGTAACTAATTCTTGAGCCATATGTTGCAACGCAGAGATATTATAATATTTAGAGATGATATCCTATCTTTATGCAGGTGTAAATGCATTACAATCATCAATTCACCCCAAAGAGAAAAAGGTGACTTCAGCATGTTGGAATGTTTGCAATTAGTTTCAAATTACTCCAGGTCTTCAATTTTTGCTTTGTTGTTTGTTTTCATTGTTTTATTTCTATGTTTTACACCTTCCACTAAACCCCAATCCTTTCTCAATTTTTCTATCATGTTGACTACGACACTTTTACAATTGTGCTCATTGTATGTTTTTTATTTGGATTTGTTGTCATGAGGAGAATTACCTTGCTTCTGCGGAAGATACAATTTACTATTCCATTACAGCATTTGTTTCTTTTCCATGTTTTTTTATTGCTTACCTATCTATGTTCAATATCATGGAATTTCTTATGTATTTGGTTTAATGATGTACATTTGTTCTTTGGTTGAATTAGTTAGAAAATTTTCACGTGTTAATGATGTTTCAAGTGTGGTTCGTAGCTCAATTTGTTTTTTTACTTTTTTCGTTAATGATGTTTCAAGTGTGGTTCGTAGCTCAATTTGTTTTTTTACTTTTTTCTCGATCGAACGTTCTTATTTATATTCATTTGTGAACTTTTTTTCATTACATCATTCTATTACACATTACATGATTCTATTACCATTTTGATACTTTCGATTTTTAACCTACGGCAACGCGCGGGCTACCTTGCTAGTTGCACCGACAAGAAAGCTAACAAAAAATAGTAAACTATGATAATCTTGAATACTTTGCTCCCAGTAAATTACAATCAGATCAAAATCTGAATATGGCTCTTCTTCTTTGTCAAGCAGAGGACAGAAAATAGAGAAATCTCCTGCGTAGTATAATGATAAATAGCTTTGATTTGATTTTATAAGTTAATCGTCGGTGCACATGGAACAAATTTAAGCGATAAGTGCATACATCAACAATTGACGGATGGATGGAGTTCAAGAAGTGAGTTCCAACTCTAAGTCATTATATCTTGTTCTTGTTCTGTCTGGTGATTGGGTTTCTTCTTGTTCAATGGCCTTTCTCTTATTGATGTGGGGTCTAAGTTTCCTCACGTCTGACAATTTCACTGGTTTTAGAAAGAACTCCTCTGCCCCTTCCTCCAAGCATCTGATCATATACCCATCAACCCATGTCAGATCATCATCATTTTTTATTTTTGAAAAATAAAAAATTGAGATTTTTGAAATATAAAATATGAAATTTCATGTTGAAAATTTCCCTAACCTGTTGATCCTTGATGGTTCATTCTCTGAGGACATAATAACAACTGGTATGTCTTTAAGAACATTTGATTCCTGCACATCAAACAAATTTCAGCTTCTTTTGATGTTTTATCATTTAAAAAAAATTACAAAAATCGGATTTTCTCTTAAGCGGCCTCGTTAAAATTCTACTTTAAATAAAACCTATTTCAATAAAGAAAAAAGTACCACACACTGATGAGATAAAAATAAATTTTAGCTTGATTGACATGAAATTGATCCTTAAAATTCGCTTGATTGACATGATTGTAATGGGAATGATATGAAAATGACTTTTTTTTTCTTTGTTTTACCTTAATTTTTCTGAGGAGGTCATAGCCAGTCATTCCTGGCATACAGTAATCTGTGATGATCAAGCTTACTTCAAGATCCTGGCGATGATTGTCTGGAGACAGGGAAGGTTCACTATCTGCATCCATTTCATCATCCTGATCCTGCAAACCCAGAAATTCCAAAGCCTTGCTTCCAGAATCAACAGCAGAAACTGCAAAAACAGAAAGAAACCCACAAGATTTAGCACAAAATAAAACCCAAAAACAAATTAACGTATAGCAGAAATAATATATTTTTTATACTGCGAAATGAAAATTAATCCCAAATTAATCACCTTGATAGGAAGAAGTCTTGAGAAGCCTCTCAATCAGCTTTCTATCAACAAGGCTGTCATCAACAGCCAGAACATGAAACTGAGGTTCTGCAGGAGCCAAACCCATGATCTATTAATTTCTGATTTTGGGAAACTAAAAGCAATAACTCCAAGAGCAGAGAGGAGGACGCAGAGGAGATGCATACGGTGTTGACGGTGAAGACAGAGAAATGGTGGGTGGGTTTTAAACGAAAAGCCATGGGGGAGGGAGACAGAAAAATCCGTCTTGGAAATCTGACAGTTTGGAAAGAAATATACGACAGATTTCGTCCAGAATCTCCAGGATCTTCTTGCGATTGATATTTGAATTAGTGAAGAAGCAAAGAAGGTGCTGATATTTTCTCTTTTTTAACTTGGACTTGTTCATTACTATTGTAAATTTGTAGCACTTTTCAATTCAAACTTTGAAAACCAAGTTTTGATATCTAGCTATTTGGTCAAATACCAAGGGATATTCATATCTTAAAAATATCATTCATCCTTAACTTTGAAAACCAAGTTTTGATATCTAGGTTTTTGGTCAAATACGTTGGACATTCGTATCTTAGAAGTATCATTTATCCTCGTTTACTGAACTCAAATTTTTAAAAATAATTACAGATTTAAAAAAAAAAAAAAAACTGATTGCGTTTTATATATTTTAGAAGTTTCATCGGTCTTTAAACATTTTTACAGAGTTCATACCTGAATTATGTAAATTTTCGTAACTTTTTTTACAAAATTGCATCCGAATTTTATATGATACGTATTGAGGTATATTTAGAACCATAATTTGAAGAGTTTTTGTAAATTAAATTATAATTATTATTTTTACTAATTTTTTCTCACCTAATTCAAATAAAATAATATGCCTAATATTGCAACATAAGCCAAATGATTAAAAATAAAATAATCATAAAGTTGAAAATCTCTAACGATCGTTCAGATTGAGAGACTAGTTATCATAGCCATCATATATGCCTTCGAAATATTAATTTTTCCTCTTCAAATAATAAATAAATTCATTTAAATTGAATTATCTAATTATTTATAATTTTTGTAAATAAATAATATATGATATTTAGAAATCAATAAAAGACTTGAATTTTATTGGGTTAAATAAAAAGAATAACTTTTAATCTTTAGTATAAAATTTATAAAAATCCACGTTGGACAGGAAAGTAGTTATAAAGATGAAACTGGTGGATTCAATTAGAATATTTAATTATTTTTAAAGATTTTTAAAAAAATTCATCTATTGAGTGTGATTTTGCAATCAAGTATGGTCACAAGTCGATCATGCGCTAAGAGCTCCATTAGGGAGCTTATTGGATTGATTAGGATTAAATGTGGATACGATGTAATTCGATACGGATATTGACAATATTTAATTCAAACCGTTAAAATTTTAACGGCTCGATACAGTTTTAGTTTTCTTAAATTAGAAATAAAACAGTTTCAATCCAAACCGTTATTAACGGTTCAGTTTGGATCGAAACAGTAAACCGTTTAAACATAAAAATAAGTAAGGATATTAAAAAATAACAGAATAATTAATACTCAAAATTTTATATATTAAGTTTGCGGATTGCAAACATGACCACTATATTATCAAACAAACATTACCACTTAATAATTTTTTATTATAGTATTATTTGGATATACATGTATTTATCTGAATATATTTGTGTATCTGTTTATTTTTATTATTTTTACTTTATATTAATAATAGATTTAAAAATTAATATATTTCTTAATGGTTCGGTTTAGATTTAACGGTTTTTTAAAAATGAAAATCCAAATTCAAACCTTTACTAATTGAGCGGTTTAGTAACGGTTTGGATTTTCAAACCGTTTGACTTTTATCCTGAAAAACCTAAATTGTTTGATAGATAACGGTTTGAAATGAATCGATTAGTGGTTTTAAAAGATTTATGCCCACCTCTACTTCGGATCATTTGAAAAAAAAATCTTGGTTAATTTATCTTTTTCTTGGTAAATGCCTTCTATGTCTTGGCAGATGTAGCCCTCACCATTTGGCCCAAAAGCCCATGGGTTTATGAGGGTCCGATAAGCCCAATGGACAAAAGTCTGGCTCGACCCGCTATGGGCCATGGGTCTACCCGGCCCGAGAGTTAGCGGGTTGGGCTTGGGCTTATGGTGTTCAAACCCGATATGCCCGAGTCTGATAAAGCCCGGTAAGTCTAGCTCGACCCACCCGTAATAAACTCAGCCCATAAGCCCGAAAATATAAAATACTTATTATTTAAAAATTAATACTCAACTCATTCCTAATACTAATATTTCAACCCAAACTCAAATCTCAGCCTCAAGCCCATCTAATTTATTTTAAAAAGTCCAATACCCAATACCCAATACAAACCCTAACCACTCCTCCACCTACTTAATAAGCCCAACGTTTTTGCACCCTTGAGTATTTTTTTCATTATTAATATTTTTTTTTCATGCATATACTTTTTTGTGACTTTAAAATTTGAGTCATAGTTTATTACAAAAGCCCACGTAAGCCCGATTCAAGTGGGTTTAATAGGTCCGACCCGAAAAACCAGATATAAATCCGGCCCGATAAAAGCCCGTGGGCTCTTTTTTAGGTTATTAAGCCCATCCGATTCGGCCTGCAAATTTAAAAATTATTTAATAAGCCCAGCTCGGCCCAGCTCAAGCCCAAAATATTTGGGCCGGGCTTGCCCGGCCCGGCCCAATGCCGAGGGCTAGGTAGATGTGAGGTTAATGAATAACGGGACCTTACAACCAATTTGTTCCATATATATATATATATATATATATATATATATATATATATATCTGCAGATTGAAAGGTGATTTAAAGTTGGTCATTGATGCTATTGATGGCATTATTGAGCTTCCTTGGCGAATTCAGAGAATAGTTGGTAATATTCGAAGACTTTGTACACAAATGATTCCAATTTTTATGGTTTACTAATTTTTTTAGGTAGATTAATTTTGTTGCAAATGTACTGGCTATTTACGTCCAAAAAAAATTTCCTTGGGCCAAACGCATGGCCAAAGGAATTAAAGGTCCAACTCGCGAAAGTTTTGCCCAACGACGCCCACTTGGAACATGCATACATGGAAACGTGGGGAAGGAAGAGCAGCTTTGATGCGCACGAGGAGATAAGAAGGAAAATGGGATTGGGATGTTCTAGAAAAGTTAACTATAGCACGAATCCGCCAAAGTTTACATGACAGCCCATATCAGCATCTCCATTGCCTATAAATGGAGAAGAAGCCTTCTTCTCAAAGGATAACCAATCAATCAACCAAACAAGCAAATTGATCAAACTCAATCAATTTCAAAACAACTGCAAACTCTCAAAATTTCATTGTTTCAAAGACTCGCCTCTCAGTGCCAGTCCAAACATATAGAGGCTTAGGGCAAGAATAAAAAATGGGCCCTTAATTAATATACTTAATTATTAAAAATATAATTTTTTATAAATTGATTAGATAATTTTTTATATTATGAGGCCTCGTTAAAACCCTTGTTAGGAAAAAACACATTGGGAAAAAATCTCGAATAAAGAAAAAAGAGTACCTCATGTTTAAAACAATACATTGTTTTAAAAAAAGTAACAACTCCTATTTGCGACCCCTAATAAAAAACGGTACTGTTTTTTTTTTTGTTTTCTATTCCCTGAAGAGTCAACAGAATTTTAGAAGGTGTATGTCAGAACCCTTACACATACACTTTGTCCTCTGGCTCATCGACTTCCTTCTAATTAATTTTGAACAAAACAATAAATCCCATACGACCATATACATGGTTTTTGCTCCAAAATTACTTGAAAGTTAAAACCCATACACATACACTTAAAACTCATTAAAATTACTTTACAAAACAAACCCATCAGGCCATCAGACAAATGCAATTAATTTTGAACAAACCAATAAATCCCAAATTTGAAATTTCAGTATCTTCATCTTCTCACAGAGGAGATGTAACGACCCGAAAATTTGAAAAAGGAAAATTTGGAAAATGTGAAGGAAATGACGATTTTGCCCCTAGTTATAAGGGTCGAAAGTTGACTTTTTGATCGGAACACTTTTTGAACTTTTCGAAGAGACTATTGAGTAGGTCTCGAGATGCTGAATCCGCAGACAGGCGGCATGCGTCAATCAGAGGTCGGATGTAAAAGTTGCGGGTCTGCGAAGGTGAGGGGCATTTTGGTAATTTTGAAAGGCAAGGGCAAAATGTTGACTTTTGATTCGGACGGTCAAACGGACTTTGGCCAATGACTGTGACGTAGTTCGGGACGTCACAAGTTCGTAGACAGGCGGCACGTCGAAATCGGATATCGAACGGGAAAGTTATGGTCACGGGACTGAAATCGGTTAAACTTACGTTCCGAGAATTTGATTAAAATAATATTAAAATAGTGAACAGCGACTGATGATTGTGGACACCTGGATGAGTGACAAGTGTCAACCAGCCCTTGTTTTAAGGACCCTAAATTATGGTCCATGTTTCCCGTGAAACATCATCATCTTGCCTTATCATTTTTAATCATTCCCCATCATACTTAATTATTATCTTTCATTCTTAATTAGCATCAGTCATCTTCTGTTTCCTTTGAGCTGTGAACAAACACAAAAACAGGGGTTGAGAGTGTGAATCCCTTCCATAGCCAATTTCTTTACACAACTAACCTTGAGAGGAATTGTGAGGGAATTAGGCGACTGAGATTGAAAGGAAAACGCGAGGGATAGTGAGGGTACAGGAAATTTCAGAATCAAAATTTTGGAGTTTGGAGGGAAAATTCGAAATTCGAGCTATGAGCTCTGAGGATCAAAATTGAAACTGGATTTAGCTTCCTGAGATCATCTCGAGCTAAATCACATCAAGAACAAAGGAATTTGGTGACCATTTGGCTCTGAACGGACTTGGTGACAGAGAAGGAATTCGAAACTTGAGTCGTGATCTTGGAGAGATCAAACGATGAAATTGAATTGGGAAATGAGTTTATCTTGGTCCACTGAAGCTTCTGGGTGGATCAATTGAAGGAAATTAAGTAGGATTGATGAATTTCGAACGTTGAACAATGCCCAAGTATTCTTCGAACATTCATCTTCGAATTGAAGGATTAAGGTAAGGATTGGTGAAATTAAGTTTACAGAACTTTAAATGGACTTAAAATGAAGCTATTTGAATGTTCGATTTCAGATTAGGATGTCGAATTTATAGAGAACAGGTCGGGTCATCTTGCGGGCCAACCAGACCCGTTTTACAAGCAAACGGGTTGGGACGAAGACACTGTAGCAGACACATGGGTTTCACACGCAGCCACTTACGGCGGTACGTGGCGTCGCATGGGAACGAATTTCGAGGTGAGTTCAACATGACTTTTGTCCCATTTAATGTAATGAACATTTTGGTACTGGTTTCGAGGAGATCAGTTATCGTTTCGATAGTGTTCTGAGTATCCAAAGTGTTAATATACGTTTAAAATACGTATTTAAATTCCAGAAAAATTGGGGAAAATTATATGAAGTATATTGAAGTGTTAGTGACCCTCGATAATGATTTTGGACAGGAATTGCAATTTCTAGAAATTTACGGAAAAACGTGCAGCTCGGAAGCGGGCCTTTTGAACAATGTGTGTGAGTGGACTTTTGTTTTCTAACCGTGATGCATGCATATATGATTTAAATGCTTTATTATATGATTTGATATGATTTGACATAATTGATGTTTCAATCCGGTGATTTCTCGTTTTTCTGGATTATTATATTATTTTTGGCACGATTTTTGAGAAATTGTGAAATTGATGTTTTGGGCGTAGGCCCGAGATTGAAAATGATGTTTTGACTCGGATTATGAGTCAGGGATTAATTTGATGTTTTCCGGACATATTTTATGAATTTACGTGAATATGGCAACTCGGTTTACGGTTGCACGGATTTGGGTGAAAATGATATTTTGGGCTTGAGACCCAATGGAATTGTGATTTTGATTGGATTTGTATTTCCATGTGATTACATGATGATATTGATGATTTTCGGATTTATAAAATAAATAGGGACTTTGGTTTTCCGGATTTGAGGAAACTATATTTTGGGGCTGAGACCCTGCGTTAATAAATGATTTTGGTTTTCAACGCAACTGTTTTTCACTGGTTTTCATAATGGTGATGTGTTGCGGATATTTAGGGCTTTTGGATGGAAATATGTTTTTCTCCGTAGTGCACCCCGGAGATAACGCTCACCTTCGGGATGGAAGTGTTTACCTCGGAGGGGTCACGTAGCACGGTCTGTTGTCGTGCAGCCGAGGGAGGCTCGACTCAGACCAGAGGTGCTGGATTATATGGAGATCGGTCAGTGATGTGTTCACGATGATCTGGATTCTCGGCTGGTGAGGTATTCACAGCGACAGATGCTAGGATTTTGAGCGGTCCTTGAACCTATTTGATTTGCACGCGTTGCAGGGATAAACGTGACTATATGAGATTGGATATGGAAATAAGTCCAGTGGTTTTATGGAAATTTGAATTGATTTTGATGAACATGAGTTTCAAGGAAAGTGTGGATTTGGAATTTAAAAAATTTTTTTGGTTTTATCGGTCCACTGATCATACTTGATTGATTTCATACTATTACTCATGATTTATGATATGCATGCATGTTTGTGAAAACTGGAGGGTAAGAATGTGTTTTGGTAAACGTATTTATAAAAGTTTATTTTGTTCACTCACACCTTTTATGTTTTATTGACCCTTCAGGTCGTGGCGTGATGATCGAGGCTATTCAAGAGGTGGAGGTATGAGTGGGCACAAGCGCAGTTATCCCTTGTTTGGCAAGTCTTTCGGAACTTCAATTGACTTGTTAGACAGGAGCAGGACCGGGCATGGTCATTTACGTCCTTAGGGGACGGGTCCTGTCAGGAGAAAGTGGAAAACTTGGTTCAGTTTCTTCATCTTCTCCCCCCAATTTTTCCTAGCGAACAATGATAGATAAAAGGAAAACGGAGGATTAGGAGTCTAGGAGGAAAAGGAAAAATGACACTTACCATGAAGGCTGCAAGTTTTTGTATCTGAGTTCAAATTTTAGAACAATCCCATCCCAGGTCTCAAGTCTACAATATGAGCTCAGAAAAAACAATCAGAGGACTTTCGTTTGTTTAGTAATTCATTGAAAAGCTCAGAACAAAAAATTAGAGGACTTTCGTTTTTTTTTTTTTGCATATGAGCCGCTCAGAACAAACAATGAAATAATCAGAGGACTTTCAGATTGTAAAGCTTCAGTTTAGAGAGGTTTTTAGATCAGATAATACAAGTTTATCAATACTAATACTAATTTCAGGACCCGTCCCAATCCCTCCCGGGATTAACGAAGGACGTTCCTGATCCCGCTGACACGAAGTGTCAGACCAGAGAAAATTTGAACCTTTAGCCAGAAGGCTTATAGAGTACGCCAGGATCTGGAGGAGGTATGTGATGTCTCGGTCTCTGCTACAGTCCGCATCGTAATCAACCTGAAGGGCATTGAAACAGAAAAACTGTGAGTGGACAAAAATAAAAGAGTTTATAAAACATATTTCATAAAAGACCTTTATGCCCTTCACTAAAAAGCATGCATGCATAGTAAAAATCATGTATCAAACCACATATATTTAAACAACCAAATCCATACGGGCCCCCTGCCCAAATCCATTTACAGAAAACTAGAACATAATAAACATATGTGGGATCTCAGCCCAAATCCATTTATCAACCATAAAACACAATTTCGCAAAACCAAGAAATCATGTTTATCATATATTTCATATAACCAATCCTGTCACGGTATCTAGAGCTACGCGCGTGCTACCCGGGGTCTCAAAGCCCAAGTCTCCCTAGGGTCCACCCAGGTCAATGTCCGTAGATCAATGACCTTCTCTGGGGGTTATAATTGTAACGCCCTGGAAATTCGAAAAAGGAAAATTTGGAAACTTTGGGGAAAATGACGATTTTGCCCCTGGAATTAGGCGAAAAGTTGACTTTTAATTCGAGCGGTCTAACGGACTTTAACTGATGACTGTGACATAGTTCGGGACGTCACGAGTTCATAGACAGGTGGCACGCCCAATTCCGACATTCGAAGAGAAAGTTATGACGTTCGGAAGTTTAAGGGCAATTTGGTAAATTGGTTAAAAAGGGGCCGAAAGTTGACTTTTTGATCGGGACCATGTTTGGACTTTCCGGGAAGACCGTTGGATAGGTCTCGAGACGCTGAATCCGTAGACAGGCGGCATGCATCAATCGGAGTCCGAACGAAAAAGTTATGATTCTAGAACGATGAGGGGCATTTTGGTAATTTATTGTAGGAAGGGCAAAATGGTAATTTGCCACAGCTGGAATAATTGGTTAATTAAATGGCTGATTCAGCCTAATTGGATGAGGATTGATTATGTGATGAAACTTGTCAACATAAGGATAAGATTAGTGGTAAGATGTGGCACCTCGTTGCCTTAATTAACTAATTAATTGCTTACCTTATAATTAACCTGTGCACTGTTTATATTGAACAGAAGAAAAACAGAGAACAAGAACCCGTCCACCTTGTGTAGTCCAATTCGTCCAAATTGCTTGATCACGATTCCATTGTTGAACTGAGGTTGAACAGAGAGATTTATGCGAGGGAATTGAGTGAAAATTGAAAGGCAATGGACCTAGAACCCCACTGAGAAACCCGAAAACCCCAGCCAAAACATAAATATCGAATTCGCTCTTACAGACGTTGAGGTGTGAAATTGACTGTGGATTGAACTTTCTGGGACGAACCATAACAAAAAGGAAGGCAATTGACAGGGAATCGGCAAGAACAGACGCTGCGACTTCCATGGAACTTGGAGCTTGCGTTCGATAACTTGGAGGTATAAATTCTTGAAATTGATTTCAGTTTCATGCTTAGAATGAAGAGAGGAGACTTCCTGTATGATCAATTTAATGATATGACATGAACTGGGATGGAACCCGATTAGTGACCCGTCGGGTTTCGAGGTTGAGTCGTGGACTTTGGGGCATGGTTTCACGAAATTAAGATTACAGACCCTTAATCCATATTGAATTGATGCTAATGGTTGAAAGAACGAGAGTAATTGAGTTCGAATTAGCTTAGATTGAAACGGGTTGTATCGCAGGTCAGAGGATCCGTTTATCAGAGAAACGGGTGGAAGGGATAACTGTAGCAACACTGTAGCACGGCGCATGAGGGCGCGTGGCACGTTTTCTGAGGAAAGTTTCAACAGGTGTTTTACTCCTTGTAATGTAACGGACATTTTAAAATTGGTTTCAAGTCAATCGGACACCGTCTCGATAATGTTTCGAGGGTCCGAAGGTTTAAGTTACGTATTTAATTAATATTAAATTCCCGGAAAATTATGGGAAAATTAGATGATGTAAATTGACTTGTTAGTAACCTTGAATAATGATTGTGAACAGGATTCGAGATTCCGAGCGAGTGTCGAAAATTACGGAAACGCGTGCAGCGCGGGAAACGAACAGTTGGACGGTGTGTGAATGGACGTTTGTTTTATAAATTGATATGCATGCATAGTTAAATGTTTTATATGATTTATGGCATGATTTGAATTGCAATGATTTGATATGATTATTTTGAGATTTAATGATTATTTTAATTGGTGCTTCGAGCACGTTTTTCGAGAAAATGTGAAATGACTGTTTTGGGCGAAGGCCCGGGATTTGTGAATGGTTTTGGCTTGGATTATGAGTTGTGAAATTGATTTAATGGATTTGTGATGTTTTCGGATATGATTTTACGGATTTACGTGTATTGAATTATTTAATGATTTTACGGATTGACGAGAAATGAGATTTGGGCATATGACCCCGTGATAATGGTTTTGACATGGTTTTGATACTTGATTTAAAATAATGCTTTTGATTGTGTATTGATGTTTGATGACTCCAGATGCGTAATTCCTGGAGAGACCGGATGTGTAATTCCCGGTGAGGCTGGATGTGTAATTCCCAGCAATGGATGACGACTCTGGATGTGTAATTCCCGGAGGATCCTCGGATGTGTAATTCCCGAGTTATATGCTTTATTATTATAGTGAACTGATTGTATAAAATGATTTAAATAATTTATGTGCTTTTCCCTATGCATGCATGAGTTGTAAAACTGGAGGGTAACAAATGTGTTTCAAATGTGTTTTACTTGATATTATTTTTGTCCACTCACACCTTTGTTTTTAATGACCCTCCAGGCCGTGGCACGATACTTGGGGCGGATTACGAGGCGGAGGAATGAGCAGAAATCAGTGCAGCTATCCCTGGTCTAACGGGTGCTGAAGTGTACTTTCGGGATTTCAGTTGACTTGTCAGACGGGAGCAGGACCGGGCACAGTTATCGAGGTCCAGTTGGGACGGGTCCTGTCAATAATCCATAGCCTTTCTGAGAGTAAGGAACCCAACGGAGGCGACTCCACTCAGTCAGTGCTCCGTTACTTCTCCGGGGTCCACCTAGGCCAATGACCCTCCTCGGAGGAGACAATTCATATATAAAGGATGGTATACGAAAAACCATTTGAAATCATTCTTAAAACCTTTCAAGGGTTTATGCCCGGTGTAACACCCCGGAAATTCGAGGATTTTAATAATGTAATTTAATGTATGAATTGACGTTTTTACCCTTGTGTATGGTATGGCCAAATTGTTGACTTTTTTATTTATGGGTCAGATGGACTTTGACAAATGACCGTGACGTAGTTCGGGGCGTCACGAGTCCATAGACAGGTGGTACGTCCAATTCGAACGCTCAGGAAAAAAGTTATGACTATCGGAAGTTCAGGGGCATTATCGTAATTTGGACTTTAGGGGCGAAAATGTTGACTTTTCGTTTGGCAACTAATTTTCACATGACTCAAGGACCGTTAGGTAGGTCTCGATTCCCTGAGTCCGTAGACAGGCGGCACGCCGAAATCGGACTTCATATGGCTAAGTTACGGGTCTAGAAAGTGAAGGGCATTTAGGTAATTATTGAACCAGGGGCATTTTGGTCATTTTTCCCCTGGTTACTGTAGCAACCGCGGGGGGACCATGGGTGGCACCACCATGTGCGGTGGTTCTGAGTCCCATTTGTTTAATCAATGTGTGGGTTGGAAAGCTGGGATTTGTTTAAGCCCTATAGGCATCAGCACATGGCTGGATTCATCCAGCAAAGCCACCATTTTTAATTTGAAGATTCGAAGCTTTTCGAGGCACAAATCTCAATGGACAATGTGGACTTCCACGAGCAGCTGGGACGGCTCAGGTTGTTTAAACATAATGGAATTTGAGTGAACTTCACTCTGTTGTTGAGGGAGCTGGAAATTGAAGAGAAAAACCAGAGATTGAGTTTCAGGAAAATTTGGAGGGAAATCGGGTTTTCAATTTCTGGTGATTGTTGGAACAAACCAAGGCCTGGTTTAGTCTTCTGGGAGTATTTGGAACTCAACCATATCGAAATCGAAGGCCATCAGCCACGGGTGAGCTGGGACGGTGACTGTAGTGTTTAGAGAAACTTCAGAGGTTTGGATGGCTACTTCCAGGTAACGTTTTGTTTAATTGATCATTCCTTATAGTTCGTATTAGCCCTAGGATGCTTCCTATGAAGTTAATTGGAGATTGAATTAGAAACCAGGAAGTTCTGGTGATTGACCCGTTTGGTTGATCACGGGTCGATGGGTCGATTGGGGACTTGTCGAGGTTGATTAATGTCTCAGAACATAAATTGGATAGTTAATGAACATGTTAGGATCAAATACGAGTGAAATCGAGTGGAAATTGGGGGTTAATTAACTGGGTCAACCGCGGGTGGCAGACCCTTATTACAGACAAACGGGTGAAGGTGGTGACACTGTAGCAGCTACAGTGTCAGGCGCGTGAATTTCACGCGCAACCACTTTGGGCGGCGCGTGAGGGCGCGTTGGACCTTATCTCTGATCACGATCAACATGACTTTTATTCCTCTAATCATTCTGAACATTTTTGGTGAATTAACCATGTTGATCTGAGATAGTTTTGATGGGTCAGTTAGGGCCGGTTGTCTCGGGAAATTTGTTGACGGTTTCCCCGAGCCGGTTTCTGTTTTGAACTTTTTGGATAAATGTTTAAGACTTGTAGTGACCCTTACGTGTGATTTGGACTGACAGGAATTGTACGATAATCCTGGTACAAGTTCGTACGCGCAGGTTCACCGCGGGATCGTACTGTGAGTGGGCCCGATTTCATTAAACCCTTGCGTGCTTAAATGTTTTCTGATTTACTTACATATTCACATGCTGGAATCATGAAACGGTTTTGATGATATTGAAATTATGGTTATGGCATGTTTCACGGTATTTGGGTTGAGACCCGTCTGATGAAACTTAAGGATAGGTTTGGATTTTATCTATGTATATATATGTTTTGCATGTGGATATCAATAAAATGTATTTGGTACTGCACTGTATAGATCCATTCTTATGATACTGTCTCCTCCGGATGTGGTACCCCGGAGTGGTCATGGCGCATTGCCTGCGAGGGGTCATTCTGCGGAGGAACCGGACCGTAAAATGACTCAGGAGCAGGATTGCTTATTTGACGTCAGGGACGTCGAGCGTCTAGGACGCTAGGCATTTGAGATGCCGTACCAGGATAGGGTTCGGGGATTGGACTCAGAATTGAGACCCGAGTGGCATGCATAGCCTTGAGACTGTGACCTTATTGGACGTCAGGGACGTCAGACATCTGGGATGTCAGGATCGGAGCGTATAGTGCAGTAGCTAAAATTATCTTATGATTTTATTACATGCATTATGGTTCATACTATATGATTTATGGTTTTAAATTCTGATGCATGCATGTTTGGAAAACGGAGGGGTAAATTATATGTTTTACTTATTAAATGCTTTTATAAACTTGAGTTTCGGCCCACTCACCCTTATTGTTTTGGTAACCCCTCCAGGCGGTGCTACTAAGGTAGAGGAGGATCCTGAGGCTGAGGCATAGATCTACTTCCGCGTACCTGATCTCCTGTTGGGTGGTTTGCCCGCAGGTTTATTTTAGAGTGGTGCTCGCAACTTTTAATTTTCTATTTTATCCCTTGTCTAACATCTGTTTATTTCGGATTTGATGTAAAACTTTAATTTGGTTATTTATGCATTTGAACGTTTGAGGTTAAAATTGGTATGTTATTTTGGGTGTCAGACGGGAGCAGGGCACGTCCCCATGTGGTCCCATGGGGATCGGGGCGGGTCCTGTCAGCTTGGTATCAGAGCACTAGGTTGTGGTCAGCATGCTAGACAAGCGATTAGTACTAGTTACTTTTCGAGTTTAAGAATAATGTTAACTGATCTATGCCTCTTGACAGTTGGTTATGCCTCCAAGGAGGATTCCTCATACACGAACTGACGAGGATCTGGAAAGGGAAATGGAATGCGCAAGCATTGAGCGGGCTCACCGTATGGGAGCCACACCTTTCAACGGGGGATCAAACCCCGAAGATGCTCATGATTGGATCACCAAATGGGAAAGGATCTTCACGGTGATGCACTGCCCTCCGGGCGAACGGGTGACCTTGGCGGCCTTCTTACTGGAAGGAGGAGCCTACCAGTGGTGGCACGACCTTGAAATGTCTGGATGGTCTGTCCATACCACTACTTGGGATGTTTTCCGTTCCCGATTTCTGGACCAGTACTGCCCGCGATCGTTTCGCGCGGCACGGGAGGCAGAGTTCCTGCGGCTGGAGCAAGGGGATATGTCCGTTGCGGACTACGTGCAGACTTTTGGGAAACATTCCCAGTTCACTGCATCATTCGTGAGCACGGAGGAGGACAAATTCCAAAGGTTTGAGCTTGGACTCCGAGAGGAGATCCGGGCAAGTATGACTGCTGCTACTCACGCTTCTCTGAGAGATATGGTCGACGCTGCGGTGCGTGTCGAGGCCAGTCTGGCGGCACACCAGACACGACAGCCTTCGGGCGAGGGGCGACGTCAGGATTGCCCACAACGTGGGCCAACAGGCCAGAAGAACAACAAGGGACGAGGCTACAGGGGAGCACCCTCATCCTTCAAGGGTCGTGGCTGGTCAGGTCGACGTGGAGGCTCTCAGGGCAGAGGATCTGGATACAACTCTGGGCAGCGTTCATCATGGAGCGGTGCTTCTGGTGGGCATTCGAACAGGCCGAGGCCAGTAACCTGCTTTGCTTGCGGAGAAGAGGGCCACTATGCCTGTGATTGCCCGCTGTTGTCCAAGAGCAACGATGCTGGGGGCTCTAGTGTGGTGCAGAGCACGACTTCCCACACTAACGGAGGTCGAGGTCAGGGAGGTGACCGTGGTGCTGGGTGTGGCGCGCGCGGGCGCGGACAAAATGGAGGGCCTAGGGTTCAAGTGTTTGCAATGACCCAGCAGCAGGCGAGGACTGCCCCAGGCGTGGTTATAGGTACACTACACATCTTAAACCTTCTTGTACGTGTGTTGATGGATGCGGGGGATACACATTCTTTTATTTCGAGGGGTTGTGCTGGTATACTTGATTGTGTGGTATCAGCCTTAGATTGCAAAATGGGTGTTGGCACCCAGATGGGCATCGTGTACCTTGTGAATCAGGTGGTTCGGAGGTGCCCGATGAGAATTGAGGATGTGGATTTTCCAGCGGACTTGATTATTCTGGATATCCACGACTTCGATGTAATTTTGGGGATGGATTGGCTATCAGAGCATGGGTCGCTCATCGATTGCTGTAGTAGGCAAGTGATTCTGCGGAGCCCGGGTTTGCTGGAGGTTATCTTTCAGGGGGAGCTTGACGGTTCGCCTCCTGAAGTGATTTCTTCACTTACTGTTACCAAACTTCTACGGAAGGGATGCCAGGGTTATCTGGCGCATGTCGTGTCGGAGCAGGTTGATACTCCGGGTATCGACGAGATACCGGTGGTACGTGAGTTTCCGGATGTGTTCCCGGAAGACTTACCTGGATTACCACCATCACAGAAGATCGAGTTTACGATTGAACTACTCCCTGGTACCCGACCTATATCTCATGCACCATACCGGATGGCGCCGATCGAGTTACGGGAACTCAAAACTCAGTTGCAGGAGTTGGTGGATTTGGGATACGTCCGACCGAGTACTTCACCGTGGGGAGCACCAGTGTTGTTCGTAAAAAAAAAGGAAGGGAGTCTCCGTTTGTGCATTGACTATCGGCAACTCAACAAGGTGACACTGAGGAACCAGTATCCTCTACCTAGGATCGATGACCTTTATGACCAGTTGCGGGGAGCACAGTGCTTTTCGAAGATTGATTTGCGGTCTGGGTATCACCAACTGAGGATTTCGGAGGAGGATATTCCAAAAAATGCTTTTCGAACCCGTTACGGACACTACGATTTCCTTGTTATGCCTTTTGGTTTGACAAATGCTCCAGCAGCATTCATGGATCTGATGAACCGGGTCTTCTTACCCTACTTGGATAAGTTCGTGATTGTGTTCATCGATGATATCTTGGTGTACTCGAGGAGTGGCCGAGCACATGAGGAACATTACGGTTGGTGTTGGAGAAGCTGAGACAAGAATAGTTGTACGCCAAGCTGAGCAAGTGTCAGTTTTGGCTGAGCAGTATTGGTTTTCTGGGACATGTGATATCAACGGATGGGATTAGCGTGGATCCCCAGAAAACTGAAGCGGTGACTAACTGGGCTA
Organism: Prinsepia uniflora; assembly: GCA_032719365.1. Classification (NCBI taxonomy): domain Eukaryota; kingdom Viridiplantae; phylum Streptophyta; class Magnoliopsida; order Rosales; family Rosaceae; genus Prinsepia; species Prinsepia uniflora. Next base: position 24,299,175 of record CM064873.1, read on the forward strand.
GATCGACAACGGTAACGGAGGTGCGGACTTTTGTCGGGTTAGCAGGTTACTACAGAAGATTCGTGGAGGGTTTCTCCAAAATTACTGCACCATTGACTCGTTTGACTCGGAAGGGAGTGAAATTCATTTGGGACGAGCAGTGTGATCGAAGTTTTCAAGAATTGAAGGATCGATTGACCACTGCACCTGTCCTTGCATTGCCGGATGACAGTGGAGAATTCGTGGTCTTTAGTGACGCATCACTACAAGGTTTGGGCTGCGTGTTGATGCAAACGGGCATGGTTATCGCCTACGCATCCCGGCAGCTAAAGACTCATGAGTTGAACTACCCTACCCATGATTTGGAGTTGGCAGCGGTGGTTCATGCTCTAAAAATCTGGAGACATTACCTTTTCGGCGCAACGTGCCAGATATACACTGATCACCAGAGCCTAAAGTACCTATTTACTCAGAAGGAGCTTAACAAGAGACAACGGAGATGGTTAGAGCTGCTGAAGGATTATGACTGTACGATTGAGTACCATCCGGGTAAGGCCAATGTGGTGGAAGATGCACTCAGCAGGAAGTCAGCGGGATCTGTTGCACACCTGGGGGTGGTGTATCTTCCTTTGCTGGTGAAACTCCGGAAGGCGGGAGTTATCTTGGATACGGATGAGCATGGAGCTTTGTTGGCCAGCTTTCATGTACGACCAATGCTGATTGATCGAATCATCAATGCACAACTTCATGATCCGATACTCTGTATTTACAGGATTGAGGTCGATGCGGATGGGAGACAGGATTTTACCATCCGGGATGATGGAGCACTTGTGAAGTTGGGTCGTTTGTGTGTACCTGCATCGGCAGAGTTACGGGCCGAGATTCTGGAGAAGGCCCATAGTTCGGCTTATGTTATGCATCCGGGAGGTACAAAGATGTAACGTACCCTCCGGAACCATTATTGGTGGCCAGGAATGAAGAAGGACATTGCGGAGTTCGGAAGCAAATGCTTAACCTGTCAGCAGGTTAAGGCAGAACGGCAGAGACCTTATGGGGCTATGCAGCCACTTCTGATTCCCGAGTGGAAGTGGGATCACATCACCATGGACTTCGTCTTTAAGTTACCAAGGACTCAGAGTGGAGTTGACGGAGTGTGGGTGATCGTGGACCGGCTAACCAAGTCAGCCCATTTTCTGCCAGTTCAGGAGACTTATAAACCTAACCGACTAGCTCAATTGTTCGCGAAACAAATCATACGATTGCATGGTACGCCGGAATCAATCGTGTCCGATCGTGATCCGCGTTTCACTTCCAGGTTCTGGCGGAGTTTGCAAACTACTTTGGGAACAACCCTACGTTTCAGTACTGCTTTCCATCCACAGACCGATGGGCAGTCTGAAAGGACCATTCAGACCCTGGAGGACATGATGAGGTCCTGTGTGCTACAGTTTCAGGACTCATGGGTTACTCATTTGCCATTGATGGAATTCGCTTACAACAACAGCTATCAGACAAGCATCGGGATGGCACTCTATGAGACACTGTATGGTCGATAGTGCAGGACACCTATCTGCTGGATGGAGATAGGGGAGCGAGCGGCTGTAGGGCCAGAATTGATGGACTTAACCCTGGAAACTGTTCGGGTTATCAAGGAAAGGTTGAAGGCGGCTCAGGATCGTTAAAAGAGTTATGCCGATCGACGGATTCGAGACTTGGAATTTGAAGTTGTAGATTTTGTTTTCCTGAAGTTATCTCTGTGGAAAGGGATTATCCGTTTTGGTCGACGGGGGAAACTGAGTCCGCGTTTTATCGGACCATATGAGATCGTGGAGAGGATTGGCCGGGTTGCTTACAAATTGGCACTACCTCCAGAACTTTCTAAAGTTCACGATGTTTTCCACATATCAATGCTGCGGAAGTACGTACATGATGCTTCTCATGTACTAGAGGAACAACCTATCGAACTCCGAGAGGATTTGAGCTTTGAGGAACAACCAGTGCAGATTTTGGATCGGAAGGACAAGGTACTACATCGGAAGACGATCCCTCTCGTGAAGATTCTCTGGAGAAACCAGAATGTGGAAGAAGCCACATGGAAGCCCGAGGCTCATATGCGAGAGCAATTTCCTTATTTGTTTCTTTGAAATTTCGGGACGAAATTTCTTAAGGGGGGAAGGTTGTAACACCCCGGAAATTCGAGGATTTTAATAATGTAATTTAATGTATGAATTGACGTTTTTACCCTTGTGTATGGTATGGCCAAATTGTTGACTTTTTGTTTTATGGGTCAGATGGACTTTGACCAATGACCGTGACGTAGTTCGGGGTGTCACGAGTCCATAGACAGGTGGCACGTCCAATTCGGACGCTCAGGGAAAAAGTTATGACTATCGGAAGTTCAGTGGCATTACCGTAATTTGGACTTTAGGGGCGAAAATGTT